>CM075102.1:5625618-6903288 GCA_037576195.1 Phytoseiulus persimilis | reverse complement strand
AAGTAATGGCCAGATTGGTCCCGGAATCATCCCTCCAGAGTTGGAAAGTAATGGGCAGATTGGTCTCGGAATCACCCCTCCAGAGTTGGGAAATAATGGGCAGATTGGTCTCGGAATCACCCCTCCAAAAATGGAAAGTAATGTCCAGATTGGTCTCGCAGTCACCCCTCTAATGTTGGGAAGTAATGGCCAGATTTGTCCCGGAATCACCCCTCCAGAGTTGGAAAGTTATGGCCAGATTGGTCCCGGAATCACCCCTCCAGAGTTGGAAAGTAATGGCCAGATTGGTCCCGGAATCACCCCTCCAGAGTTGGAAAGTAAAGTAATGGTCGGGTTGGTCTCGGAATCACCCCTCCAGAGTTGGAAAGCAATGGCCGGATTGGTCTCGGAATCACCCCTCCAGAGTTGGAAAGTAATGGCCGGATTGGTCTCGGAATCACCCCTCCAGGGTTGGAAAGTAATGGCCAGATTGGTCTCGGAATCACCCCTCCAGAGTTGGAAAGTAATGGCCAGATTGGTCTCGGAATCACCCCTCCAGAGTTGGGAAGTGATGGGCTTATTGGTCTTGGAATCACCCCTCGAGAGTTGGAAAGTAATGGCCAGATTGATCACAGGATCACCCCTCCAGAGTTGAAAAGTAATGGCCAGGTTCGTCTCGTAATCACCCCTCCAGAGTTGGAAAGTAATGGCCAGATTGGTCTCGGAATCACCCCTCTAAAGTTGGAAAGTAATGGCCAGATTGGTCTTGGAGTCACCCCTCCAGAGTTGGAACGTAATGGCCAGATTGGTCTCGCGATCCCCCCCCCCAGAGTTGGAAAGTAATGCTCAGATTGCTCCCGGAATCACCCCTCCAGGTTTGGGAAGTAATGCTCAGATTGCTCCCGGAATCATCCCTCCAGAGTTGGAAAGTAATGGCCACATTGGTCTCGGAATCACCCCTCCAGAGTTGGGAAGTGATGGCCAGATTGGTCTCGGAATCACCCCTCCAGAGTTGGAAAGTAATGGCCAGATTGGTCTCAGAATCACCCCTCCAGAGTTCGAAAGTAATGGCCAGATTGGTCTCAGAATCACCCCTCCAGAGTTCGAAAGTAATGGCCAGATTGGTCTCGGAATCACCCCTCCAGAGTAGGAAAGTAATGGCCAGATTGGTCTCTGAATCACCCCTCCAGAGTTGGAAAGTAACGGCCAGATTGGTCTCGGAATCACCCCTCCAGAGTTGAAAACTAATGGTCAAATTGGCACCGGAATCTCCCCTCCAGAGTTGGAAACTAATGGTCGGATTGGTCTCAGAATCACCCCTCCAAACAAAGTTGGAAAGTAATGTCCAGATTGGTCTCGGAATCACCCCTCCAGAGTTGGAAAGTAATGGCCAGATTGGTCTCGGAATCACCCCTCCAGAGTTGGAAAGTAATGGCCAGATTGGTCTCGGAATCACCCCTCCAGAGTTGAAAACTAATGGTCAAATTGGCACCGGAATCACCCCTCCAGAGTTGGAAAGTAATGGCCAGATTGATACCGGAAACACCCCTCCAGAGTTGAAAACTAATGGTCAAATTGGCACCGGAATCACCCCTGCAGAGTTGGAAAGTAATGGCCAGATTGATACCGGAATCACCCCTCCAGAGTTGAAAACTAATGGTCAAATTGGCACCGGAATCATCCCTCCAGAGTTGGAAAGTAATGGCCAGATTGGTCCCGGAATCACCCCTCCAGAGTTGGAAAGTAATGGCCAGATTGGTCTCGGAATCACCCCTCCAAAGTTGGAAAGTAATGTCCAGATTGGTCTCGCAATCAGCCCTCCAGAGTTAGAAACTAAAGGCCAGATTGGTCTCGTATTTACCCCTCCAGAGTTGGAAACTAATGGCCAGATTGGTCTCGGAATCACCCCTCCAGAGTTGGGAAGTAATGGCCTTATTGGTCTCGAAATCACCCCTCCAGGAATTTTTATGATAGATTTTTATGATAGATGTATAGGAGAGGAGGTGGGGAAGGATATCCGATGACAATGGGATGAGTCTGGCTGGCGTCATAACGGGGCGGTGCACCTTATCGTCAGAATTTGGATGCGGGTGACAGTATGGAGGGGGTCAAAGTTGGGGTAAATCGCGAGGGGGGAAGGAGGGGAGGGGGAGGGGGGGGAGGAGTGGGTGGCCTATGTCCTTCCCGGTGAGTCGCCCTACATTATGCAGTTTGTTCCAAGTCGATCCGATCAATACCGGAGGAGCCTATTGAGGACAAACAAACAAACAGACAAACAAACAAACAAACAAACAAACAGACCCTGGATTTTTATATATATAGAGATAGGATAGGATAGGATAGGATAGCCGGTTGCTAAGTTACATTTTCCCGCGATTCTCCTCGCTAAATCCTTGATACAATCCGGGATTTGAGTTTCGGAATTGGTCTTTACTGTGGACGCTCCCATTAGGGTAGCCGTCTCGGGTCTATTCGAAGCTTTGACGCATAGTAGCGCATGATGAGCTCCGTTAAAATTCTTGCACTTCACTTTTTGTCTGCACTTGGCGGCAACGTGGTTCCTCCGCAGGCATTTCGCGCATGCGCAGGATCTGTGTACGATCTCGGCCCTTTCGGAGTTGGTCATAACTTTCCTGCAGATATATGATTTTTGATGTTGCAAAATAAGCAAGAGTGATCCCCCTCTGAGTCTTGGTTGCCAAAGAACGTGTGGTTAGCTCTGCCTTTTTGAACCCCGAATGGATTCCTCTCGACTTTGCTATTGGAATGAAGCTTTCCGCGATCCGCGCCCGCGCTGCTATTAGCTCTGGCTGTGGAAGGGGCTGACTTGATCTCATTCTCTTTTCCTAGAAACCTGAGGAGCGCCTCGAGTTGGTGGACTGCTTCGTCCTTGCTCGAAACCTCGTGTACTCTAAGGAACGCATCCCTCACTGAGGGTTGTAGATTGTCTGAGATCGTTGGCAGAATCATGACCGCCGCGCCGTCGAAACCAGTAATGAGAGTTTTGAGAGCTTTGATATTCTGTGAGACTAGCGGAATCACCGTATGCCACTTATCTGGGTTCCTGAAGCTCTTCGCTGAACAGATCCTGATGATTTCCGCCGCGTAGGCGTACTGAGCGGAGAACACACTGCCGTACTCTTCCTTGATGATCTCGATTGCAGTCTCGTAGAATTCCTCCTTGAGATGAAGATGAGATATCGCTTTCAGCGCGTTGCCCACCAAACAGCTTTTCAGTCTCTTGAACTTTTCCAGCGGTGAAGCACAAGCACTCACTGCCGCCTCGAATAGGTCGAACCACTCTGTGAACTTCTTGGCATCGCCAGCAAACTTCGGAATTTTCTCCTCTTGCTTCACGAAGACGTCCTTTGGGCCTTGTGCGATTGCCGAACTGCCCGCACCAGAGGAGTGGGGGGTGGGGTCCTGGGCTGCAAATAATCTTCTCTTCAGATGCTCGAGGTAACTGATGGCCTGGATGGCTTTCTCGTCGTACTCGACGCACCTGTCTCCCCAGGCTTACCTTTCCAACTGTTCCTTCTGAGTTTTCGGCATTACGAACATTGCCACTAATTCCCTGTTGAGCCCGTCAGCTTTCCCTTTGAGAGCTTTGAGCATTTGTGATTCGACGTCTATCTCGATTTCTGTCGTCGTGACCGGGTCCATCCGGAACCTCTCCACGGAAGCACATCGTGTCGTGATCTGTCTTCTTACTTCCTTGCGTTGATATTGGACGGAGTCATAGACTTCCACCTCGAGGCCTGGCCTCAGGTTTACACCCGCCATGGTCTCGAACGCTGGGGTGCTTTTGTTGATTGGGTCGAAAGGGGTCCCTCGGAATGACTTGCAGTTCCTCGGTATGATCACTGGGTAGAATGGGTTTCTTCTGACACCAAAATGTGTTGCATGCTTTTATCAGATTGAAGAGCATTTATTACCAATTGTAATTGGTGTCTCTTTCGTTAAAAATATACCGTCAATCATATTTCACCCTGCTGGCTTGAGGGCAGTTGTAAATATGATATTGATCACATCGAGCATCACACAACTCACATACACAATGATCGTCAACTTGGTGGTGAATAGATTTTCGGGTACAGAACAAATGATGGAAGCCGTGGACGGCTCCCCGTGTAATCCGGTGTCTCAGCTTACGAGGCGGTTTTTCGTTGATCGGTGAACTCCGAGTGCGCGTTTCAAGTAGTTGGCTTTTAGTTTGTCGATCTGTTCGAGCTGTGATCTCGAGAGACGGTTCCAGACCAGTTGAATTCCGTACGATGCGATAGGTGCCAGTTTTATGTCGAAGAGGGCGAGGGCGGTTGGGAGCGAGAGTTCTCATGGCCTGGGGATCGAAGCGAAGGCGATTTTTGCCTTTCGGATTCTTCCTTCAACATGACTAGAGTAGCTGACTCCCCGTTTGGTCAATCCTATCCCAAGGTAGTAGAACTGCTGAACGACCTCCAGCCTCTGGTTTCCCAGTCGGAACACGTCACCAGATGATGGTGGGCCGCCGTTACCGAACTTCATTGCTTTCGTCTTCGCTACGTTGATCGTCAGCCCATTGTTTGCGGAGTACTCTTCGAGAGTTCGCAGGGCTCGCTGTAGATACATACGCGATTTTGAAAAGAGAACGGCGTCATCTGCGTACAGAACTGTGTACACCAGGTCGTGATTGGTGCTGATAGTTTTCGGTAAGTCGCCTAGAAGAACGGAGAAGAGCAGAGGGGAGAGATTGTCTCCCTGGGCCACTCCGGTTGTTTGCTCAAATGGAGGAAGTGTAGAAACTCCGTCTCCTATTGAAACGTGTCCTTTCTCCAGAGTCTTCGCGATCAGTTTTATGATTCTGCCACCCACGCCGGCTTGCGCGAGTTTTTCGAGTATTCGGCAACGGGGAGCCGTGTCAAAGGCCGATTTGTAGTCGATAAAGACCGCGTACAGAGGTCGGTTTTCCGCACCCACAGCTGCTTCTATCTTTTGAAGCGGAGTGCGACATGCTGACAGGGTGGAGCGACCACGTGTGAAGCCGTGCTGTTCCTGCGGTATGATTCCCTTGAAGTCCAGGTAATCTGTGAGTCGGTCTGCGATCAGAGAGGACAGAAGCTTACTGAGCGAGTTTCTCTTCGCGATTCCTCGCCAGGCGGACGCATCCAAAGGGTCTCCCTTGTTCTTTGGGATGATAGACAGGAGGCAATCCCTCCAATCGTCAGGGATCGTTCCGTTCTCCAGACAGGCGTTTAAGAGGTCGGCTATGTATGGCATGATCGCACCTCCTTGTTGAAGATGGTCGTTCAGGATGCCATCAGGGCCTGGGGCTTTGTGATTCGGTAGTCTGGCCACTGCGTCAACGACCTCTCCGACAGACCAGTCGGAGTTGAGAATGTCGTGCTCAAATTGGTCTCCGCTCGTTCTAACCCAGTATATGATCGGGATTTCCTTCGGTACGGTATCCACTGAGTTATACATCCTCGAGAAGTGATCGCGTAGCGCTCTTGACGGGATTGGGCACGTCCGTGATCTGAATTCTTTCGATAACCACAGGTACGGTTTCTTCAAAGACTGTTCGATGATTTCGGCTTCTTTCTTGATCTGATAGTCCCTTTTCTTATTTCCGAGGAGGGCTCTATAAGAGGTCCGCAGTGTAGATAATTCGGTCGGTCGTAGTCTTCCGCTGGTACATGATAACGTCGCCATTTTGAGCTCTCTGAAGATTCTGAAGCAGTCGGCATCGAACCAGGGTTTCGATCGTCGTGCTTTTCTCGGGGTTACGCTGCTGATTATGATTCGGGTGATTTCGGTGCACAGTTTCTCAACCCCTTCTGCCGTCGTGAGGCTTGGTAGGGGTTTGGGTCCGGAATGCCGAAAACCCGGAATACCGAAAACCCGAAATACCGAAAACCCGAAATACCAAACGCCCTGAATCCCGAAAACCCGGAATGCCGAAAGGTGTTCCCCTCCCGTCGGAGAGCAGCTGAGACTTCTATGTCGAGCGCCGAGCCCGGCCGTGGAGGCTTACTCGAAAGCATTGACATTCACGGAGGACTGCCGGAATCATTCGCCGGAGCCTACCCGGATCATTCGGGAGCCGTTGTATGCTGGGTTGAGCCAAGCAAGGTTTTCAGGAATCTTGGGAATCTTATGACAGTCCTCGAAAGTTCGAGATTCTTTGATGAATGCCAGTCCTGATAAGCCTGCTCTGCCCGGTTAACTTGGCGAAACTTGAAGTCGAATTTTCGGAAGAGCTCGCCTTGTTCCGTACAAGAGTGGCTGATTGACCACGAAAAGCCCATACACGAGGCCATCTGAATCTGAAATCCTCATCTGTTCCCTTCAATCGTATCTGGTTGTATACGGAACCCGTGCCGGCGCTCGTTTGACGATCAACGTCAGCGCTGAATTGAGAACAGCATTGCAGATCTGGGAGCTATGCGCGGTTTCGAATAGGTTTTGGGTTGGTGGTGAAACGGGACCTCTTCGACCTCCGGGACCCACCAGCGAAGCGGGTCCTCGACTGTTCTCGTATATGTGAGCGGCTGCTGTATGTTGGATACGATTTATGAGGAGACTTGCTCACAGATTCGGATTTGAACCGTTCTGGAATCCATGGATGTTAGTGAGCGCTGTCGAATCCACTTTCATAGCTGGAATCCGCACTCGGCATAGAAGCCTCGGTTGATGTAACACGAGACCAAAATGATTTTCGGTATTTCGGGCTTTCGAGATTTCGAGCGTTCGTAATTTCGGGTTTTCGGTATTTCCGGTTTTCGTTATTTTGGGTTTTCGGGATTCCGGGTGCACACCTTGGTAGGGCGATCGTATTCACACCTGCGAACAGTGTTTTCTGGTCGAGTTTTGGATTTTAGCGCTTCTTCTTCGGTTTTGCCTCTGACTCTGTCAGCATAACTGTCATGGCAGTTGGCAGGTGTGCGGTGATTCCGAATATCGGCAGGTCACATTGAAGGCCTTCGTAACGTGCGGATCCGTTCGTAGCGAACAGATCAATCGTCGATCGCCCCTGATGCGCGACGAAGGTCGGGGTGTTGGAGTCGGTTACGATATGAAGTCCCCAGTAGTTAAGAGCTTGTAGAAGGACTCTTGTGCGCTTCGATTCGGCTTTGTCCAGTGGAGCATTGAGGTCACCACATAGAATGGTCGGTACGTCTGAGCGTACCCAGCCAGCGACTTGAGCTAGTCTATCTTCGAAAACACTGAGAGATTCGCTAGGATTGATATACATGGCTATTATCACACAGTTCTCGGAGTCGATGACTACTGTGTCGTCATCCGCCCACTCACAAGTTGGGTTCATCAATTTGCCGTTGTAGACTACGGTAACGCCTCCACTCGGGCGTCCTGGTCCTTCAGATTTTCTTGCTAATGATTGTATAACATGGAAGTGCGGGATTTCAAGTGGGTGTATTTCCCAGGTTTCGGTAAAAACAAATACATCGTATCTCTTCATGTCAAATTCTGCAAGAATGCTCAGTTTTCTGCGGATGCCTTCGCAATTCCACAGGCCTAGCTTGATTCCCCCGAATCAGTGGCGATCATTGTATCGTCGTTCGTGTCAGCCATGACATTCTCTTTCCGTGCCTCAGGGAGAGCTAGAGAGTCGACCTGGTCTACCCCGGGTCTCCCCGTGAAAATTCTAACTGCAATCCCTGTTGGCCACAGGGTCGGTTCGGTCAGCCTCGGTCCCTCTCCGAGCTCTGTCTCTATAACAAAGGAGGAGAAGGTCGGGGAGCCAGATCGGGATTTGAGCTTAATCACCGAGATCACCTTCGACGAAAGCGTTACTGCATAGTTCAATTCATAGTTCCCGCGGGGACATAGCTCGAGCAACCCTCGTCACGAAGATGCGATCTCGGCCAGGATCTCTTGTGGGTGCTGCAGTGATCGGAATGTTTGTAGGGCCGGTGGCCGCCACCGCCGCCACCGGCACCGGCCGCCGGTGCCAAATGAGACAGGGCGAGTGTCCCTCTGGTTTCTCGGTCTGGGGGCGGGGGCAATCACTTGGTTCAATGGGCCGAGCACATCCCGAGTTGTCGCCAGTGGCTGTTCCATTCTGGAGGCCTTTGGAGCGTCGCTCGTGAGAAGGTAATCCGCTGAGCGTTTTCGGGAGTTTGGCGTACCGAGAGCGCGCTGCCGCAGTTCTCCCGATGCGACTGACGATCGGAGGAGCGGTGAACTCTGGGGACGGTTCGTTGTTTTTGGCGTCTGGATCGAAGAGAATGCGTTGCTCAGGGTTCTCTCTGCCTTGAGAAGTTTGATTTCAGCCCTGGCGTCCTGGAGCTCAGTTCTCAGATCCAGCACGAGGTCAGTAAGAAACAGGATTCGAGTCAGAAGGCTCGAGAGCGGTATGTCCGGGCTGGCACGTGGATCGACGGAGCTGCAGCTCGGGCATCTCGGGGCACCGGTGGGTCCCTTGGGCTCGGTTGAGCATGAAGGGTGGATGAATGATCCACAGCCGGAGCTACAAGAGCGAATTCCATCATCGTTTTTGACCGCGCGGTAGCAGATCACGCACTGAATGCGTGCGCGCAAATCGTTCACAGACATGGTTCACTTATCGGGGATTTTGTTATGATCGGGGAATAGTAGCGACTCTGAAGAGGAAATGTCAACGGAAAACTCGCTCGCCTTGCGGGCTTTTGAGTCGAATTCCTCACGAGCTTCGGTTTGTTGCGGCACAACTCGGTCCTAGCAGACGAAAACATTGCAGTTGCATGCTTTTATGGAAAAGACGGTATGGGTGTCGACTCCCCACTCGGCCTCCAAGCTATGAGCATTCAGACAGGGTTTCCGAGCTAGGCTCGAAAGATAGATGCGTGGCCTGGCCTGAGGCGGGAACGGATAGTTCCTACGCAGTCCGCGTCTTACGCACACTTGTTGCAACTGTACTGCTGGCCGCGCCGGGCACCTCGTTGCACACCGTCGAGAGGTGCCTGCTTACACGAGGCGACCTCTGACGTCAGCAGTCCTTTAGACCTGTCTGCCTGCCAAGCGAGGTATACCGCCGTGGGTACATCTTTTTCGGAAAATGATAACGATGGTCATAGACACTAATGTATGGATGATAGGAGTTTACATTGGTGGCACTCATCGAGAACTTGGAGTCCACAATCCGCACCGCGAGTGCGGTTGACGTCACTCTCTCCCGCGGAATCAGGCAGCGATGGAGCGCTCACCCGCAACACCTGGCGGTGTAACGCGGCGGTGGATCACTGAGAGCGGATCGATTGATTGATTGAATTATTAACCATTTCTTGCCCATATACACTTTGTTACATGTCAGAAACCCCGTACGCGGGGGCGAGTACACTCTGCTGGTTAGGATCGTTAGTCGGTGTTCTAGCAGGAGCGTGGGACGTGTTCTTTCGTTGCTCTCTCCCATCTTTCAAGACTCCGTTTGGTCCGCTCTACAATTCCTCTCGTTGAGTCTTCATGTAGGCCTAGTCTTCTGCAGATCTCCGCTTCATTCCGCTGTTCTTCCTTACACTCCATTATCACATGTTCTAGGGACTCTGTGTGATGTCCGCATAACACACATTTACCATCTCCTCCTTCGAATCTTGTTCTGAAAGAGTTGGTGTTCAGGAAGCCCGCTCTTGCACTGGCAATGAGCGTGCTCCCTCTGGAGTTGTCATATATATGATCAATCGTGCCTTTCTGCCTCTTGTATTTCCTATATCTTTCTAGGCTGGATTTACTTTCCATTCCTTGTCCGTATATGCCTTTATTTGTTCTTCCACCTCTTTGCGGAAGGATTTCCAGCTTCTACCACCTCCTGTCGATTTCGGAGCCTCTATGCTCTCGCATTCGTACATTCTCTTGAGGTGTAGCATTCTCTTGTATGCTAAGCTGAAAATGTTGCATGTTTCCATTGCCTCTAGGATCAGTTTCGGCCATCTATGTCTGGACATTTGTTCGACTCTGGCAAAGTACAGTATTTTACTTTTGGCTTCTCTGCATTTGTATGAAGCCCAGCCCAGTTCTCCCTCAACGAACTCATTCGCTATGTTGAAGGATGGCTGTCCTAGCGCCCATTTGCCTGCCTCCCGCTGGGATGTTTCCATCCTCTTGCGTGTGTCAGCTGACGCCACCAGGACTGAGTTGCAGTATGTCAACGCGGGCACGCACGTTGCCTTCCATTGTATCTTGGTCGTCTCAAACCTATTGAACTTCCACAGCGATTTGGCGTACATTTGTCTAAGCGTTCTTATGGCTTTCTCTTTCCATAACTTCTCTTGTTCAGATAGATAGTTCCTGTCATTGCTAATCAGGATTCCAAGATACTTGTATGACTTTGCTCTAGGGATCGCTTGTCCCTGAATCTCAAGCCCGGGGTTCACGCCGCTCCCCGGCTCATTGAAGTCAATGATTGCTGATTTTTTTTGGGTTGAAAACCAGGTTCAGCTCATCACCCACTTCTGTGGTGATCTGTAGCAACTGTTCCATCTGGGTCCATGTGTGAGACAGTAGAATTAGATCGTCGGCATAAAGTATCCCCGGGATCACTTTTGCTCTGTTCTTCAGCCCCTCAAATATGTTTTTCGAGGTCCTGATGGTGACTCCCTTGCCTGACTCTACTAGTCTCTTTTCTAGGCTTGATATGTATAACATGAAGAGCGTGGGAGACAGGGCGCATCCTTGTCTTAGGCCCTGCTTCAGTCTCACTTTGTGCGATGTTTGTTCCCCTACCTTGAGGACTACCTGGTTATTACTGTTGAGTAGCTTAAGTAAGGCTATGAGGCTTCTGGGCATGCCGCATTCGCTTAGGATGTGCCAGAGCTTTGTTCTGTCTACTCTATCGTATGCCTTCGAGCAGTCTAGAAATGTGGCTTTCAGCCCTCTGCCCTCCTTTCTCGTCATCTCTATGATGGAGGTGACCATGAATATACAGTCATCCCCTCGTCTTTCTCGTTTATATCCATTGTGCATCTCACCCAGGATTCCGTGCTCTTCTATCCAGACGTGTATTTTCTTGTTGATGACTCGGGCGAAAATACGGTATAGAAGATCTGTGATTGTTATTGGCCTGTATGTGGTTAGGTCCCCCCTCACTGAGTCTTTTGTCTCAAGGGTTACCACTCTGCCTTCGCACCAGCTTCTGGGGATCTCTTCTTTCCCCACTAGCATTCTTGTGAAAATTTCCGCGAGGACCATATGTCCTTCTTCCCCTAGACTTTTGATAGTTTCTCCTGCTATCATATCCGGGCCTGCGGCTGTCTCATTGGCTACGTTCTGTAATGCAATGTTTACGTGCGTAGCGTTAATTTCGAACTCCGCGATAGGTTCTGTGACTCTACTCACGGTGTTTGATCTCTCCTTGTCGTCGACTTCCTCTCCGCCCAGAAGCTCTTTCAGCGTTCCGGTAAGATGTTTTCTGATCATGCCGTCTGCTATCGGCACTCCTCTCTCGTCTCTGATCACCGTAGCCCTTTTGGGCCTCTCGTCTGTCTTTTTGACGTATGCCCAGAACCTTTTGGCTCTCTGGCTTCTTGGGCATCTGATTATATAGTCGTACATTCTCTTATCTTTTTCGGCAATTTCATATGCTATTTGTTTGCCTACATCCCTGACTGCTTGTTGGTATTCTCTGCTGATCTCCTCAGCTTTTACCTCATCTTTTTTTCTCCTCGCCTCTCTGAGTCGTCTTCCGATCTCTTTGCGGGCTTTGTCCAGGGTTCGGATATTCTTCGACCACTTGGGGTACTTTCGGTTGATTTTCACCTTTACTGTCGCAGTTCTGTCATGCTTTTTCATTAACTCTATCAATTTCTTATACTCCACTGTTTTGCCTTCGGCTTGGAGCACACTTAGCTCTCGTCTAGTGAGCTCTCCTATCATTCTCCTGTCAAGTTTGGCTACCACACTATTCCCTCTATTCTCTGGGGTCTTGCCTCCCAGGACTAGAATCTCAAGGTTTATCATGTTGTGGTCAGACAGTTCTCTGCTTCTGTCGCCCTCCTGATCTATTATATTTTCATGCTCTTCACCTGTTTTCTGAGCTTATCGTTGCACAGCACATAGTCTAGTACTGCTCCCCCTCTGGTTAGCCTTCCCTTGCATATCTCGTCGAGGTTCAGGATCTCAAGTCGATTCTTCTGTGAAAAATCCACGAGCATGTCCCCACGGACATTCTGCACTTCTGCGAATTGTTCTAGGTGTGCGTTCATGTCGCCTCCTACTAGTATCAAGGAGTTGTTCTTTCTCCTTCTCTCGAGAACTCCTTCTATTTTCCTGTATGTCTCAACATTATTGCGGACGCTTTCGTGTGCCTCGTACACACTGATGATTATAAAGTCTTGTTTATGCAGTGTCATGCCCACTGCCACAAAGTCCTTCTCTCTTTCCACCCATTCCTCCTCTTTGAGGCTATCCGGGATCAGGATGCTGGTTCCACCGCTGGCGTGTTTCCCAGACCGTCCATCCCTGTTTGAGCCTACGAATCTGTAGCCTTTTATTCTTGGTGGTACCTCGTCATTCATGAGTTTTGTTTCGCTTAACATGATTATACCTTCTCTCATGCCTCCAAAAGCATTCATCGTCAGTTTCTTCCATTTCTCTTTCGTCCTGCCCCCAGCTAGATTGAAAACACATATGTTTAGGGTGTCTAGATTAACAAACGCATTTTTATTTTTCATGCCTCTGCCTCTCACCCTTCTTTCTTTTTTAACCTCTGAAGCAGTCTTTCGCTTCTTTGGGCAGGACACCTCATCCTATTTCTCCCACGGTTTTTTTCCCCGGCCAGGTTTTTGGTATGGGTTTCCCCTACCCCTGGTCGGATACGGGGCAGAGAACGTTGAGTATGGAGCGTTTCCGCTCCATCTTACTCCTCTGCCCCTGTGTGCACTTCTTTGGGCACCTCTATCGCTGTTCTGTTGTGGGGTAGCTGCCCCTCTGAACCACCTATGCGGGTTGCCTGCGCACCCCGCTTGTTGCTGGGGAACACTCGGCCCCAGGTTCGTATCACGGGCCAGTCTCTCGGCCCCCGTCTCTTTTCCCTGGGCTAGAGTCAGTCTTTTGAACTCCGCCCTTATCTTGGCTACCTCTTCTTCTGAGGCTTTCGCCGATTCGCCGAACCATTCCACGCTGGACTCTGCTACTTTCTCCTCACCCACAGGTGTAAGGATTGGCTGCCTTTTGAGACTAGCCTGTGCCGCACCGCACTGAGTCCATTGGTTGGCGACTATGTGCCAAAGGTTCAAAATGCGGATCTTGCATCCGCCACACTCTCTGATGGTCTCTTTCACCCACTCACAGATCTTGTCGTTAATCTCCTCGGCAACTTGCCTGAGTGAGTCGACCGGAGGGGTGACCAGAGTTGCCCAGGTGACAGAGTCAACCCCGGGCTGCGCTGCCACTTCGTTCAGCGCGCTCTGAAGTGTGTTGACCACTTCATCTATTTCAGTAGGCCTAAATTTGGCGCTCAACAGGTCGCCTAGGCCTGCAAACCAGAGGATGTCTTTTACCTCTGTTTCTGGTCTTTTGCCCAGAAATGCCTTGGTTTTCTCAAGGTGTTCATTTATTGTCTTGGGCAAATTGCCCTGTTTGATCGTTACGCCTTTTTTATAGATTGCTTTCAAGCCATGGGGCGTATCCATGACATCTGATAGCGGCCCATCGCCTGCTATCAATACCAGATTTACATCTTCTGGTTCATCGACGTAGCCTTCAGTCTCCATCCGTTCAGGGCACATTCGTGTCCCTGTCGTTCTTTCTCTCTCTAGATACTCTCTGTACCTTTTATTTGTTTCATTTAGCGAGCTATTCAGCTCGATTAGTTGATCTTGCATGGCAATGATCCTGTCTTTTGCTGCTCGCAATTCTGCTGAGAGCTCCTCATTGGCTTGCTTTTGGGCGTTGAGATCTTTTACAACGCTTCCACAGCTGCCACATCGCTTACAGTTTGTCAAGCGCGCATGGGATGCAGTGGATCTTTGGATCAGACTCCAAAGCCCGCATCGTCCCTATGCATTTCGCACAGGCCTTCACCTGTGCCATTTTTTTGTGTCTCCCGAGTTCTTTTACGGGTCTATTTGTACCTATGTCTCACCCCTTTTTCCTCTGCACGGTTTTCTTTCACCACGCACCACTCAAAGCACTTTTTTTGCAAAAAAACAGCGCTCTCACACGCAACCACGTGTTTCCTCGCTCGTAGCAGACGACGCATGAAACACACTCCATTGGAAATCGTCCGACAGTCTACTCCGGTGCTCTTGTGCAGTAGCTTCCAATCAGAAATGAGTTCAGAAGAGGAGTCTCAATCCGTGGTTCCGAGCGATCCAGACTCGAGGTCAGAAGAAGAGTCGTCATCTGCAGAATCCAGTGACGTCGCGATGTGCTCAGCCGGGGAATCACAACCGGTGACGCCTACCAGTCCACTTACGTCGAGGAAACGGGCTCGTGATGCGCAAAACTGGCGAAAGGACTGTTGTGTGCTTTCAGGGAAAATACGATTTTGGTGTCGACTTCCCTACCGGCTTCCTAGCTCTTAGCAACCAGACAGGATTTCCGAGCCGGGCTCGAAAGAGAGGAGCGTGGCCTGGCCTGGAGGGCGGGAACAGATAGTCCCTACACAGGCCGCGTCTTACACACACTTGTTGCAACTGTGTTGATGGCCGCACCGGGCACCTCGTTGCACACCGTCGAGAGAGGCGTGCTTACTACACGAGGCGACCCGTGACGTCACCAGTCTTTTAGGCCTGTCCGCCTAACCAGCGTGGTATATCGTCGTGGGTACATCTTTATTGGATACTGGTTATAATGATAATCGACACTAATGAATAGATATTAGGAGTTTACGTTTGTGGCACTCATCGAGAATTGGGTAGCCACCGGAACCGCGGGTAACCGCGGGCTCGCAACGGCTACCCTAGGGTAATCGCGGCTCCGGGGAAGAACCGCGGTTCCGCTTGGCGTTCTTTTTGCGGCCCTCAGTAGAGAGGACAGTTTCCCACGATGATGGAACGTAACTTGTGTTGCGCTCGGGTTGCATAGAATTGCAGATGATTCCAGGCTGACCTACCCAAAGGTTGATCTGCTCACTCCAAGCATCAAAAAGTTTCTTTTGAGGGGCCCTTTCGAACCGTCGCGTTTAGAGCGGCTCTGGACATTCCGCTCCCCCTCTCCGATATTCACGAGGTGGGGAACATGGCTCGAAGGCGCGACATACTTGGCGGAAAACTTCAAACAGAGCCACGCCTTCGTCTGCGATCAGCTTGATCCAACCGACCTCTCGAGGCTGACATATTTTCTGCGCATATTTTCGTGCATATTTTCGTGCATCAAGTTTCGGGCCCTGATCACATTTTATTGAAGCCACTGTGCGGCTCACGTTGGTCCTTCTCTGGACTGTAATCCTGCGTCCATGTCCATTTCTAGGAGTACGCATTCGGGAAAACAGCGCTGACACTTCCTTCCGACACTAAGGAGGAGTGAACTTCCTCCTTAGTGTCGAACTTGCCCCCCCCCCCCCTGGGCGCTTCGCTTTCGATAGCCTCAGGAAGTGTCTAGCTCCTCAAAGCTAGTCCTTGTTAGCTCTGGTATATACCATATTGAAGCGCGATGCTAGCGCAACCGGCCGATCCTATATAAATGCAAGCTTCGTCGAGTAATATATGATCTTCTACCCAATGCTCCCCTCTTCGTGGTAACAATTTGGTGGCAGCGGCATGGACGGTGATAATCAGCTCGTGGGACACCTGGCCGCACTGATTGAGAATCTGAGACCCGTCAGCGATCTGCCGGAGTTCGATCGAAACCACCCGAGAAAATGGGTGAAGCGCTTGGAAATGGACGCCACTGTCAATGGTTGGCCGAAACAAAAGGTCCTTCGGATCGCTTATCGTACGATGGGTGACGACACCAAGGCATGGTTCGTCGCGGAACCAGCAGCTCGTACGATCTGGGACCAGTTCAAACTCCACTTCTTTGCTCGATTCCCCAAAGGAAAACGGAAGTCTCCGAGTACCTTCTACAACCGCAAACGTCACCCAGACGCAAACTTCACCACATTCATCAGAAAGAAGCAGTCATTACTTCGCGAGCTAAGCATACCCTTCAACTTTGACGACTTCTTCGAGGAAATCCAGAATTCCTGCAATACACTGGACTTCACATATCTCGTTGTTGCCTCCAACCCTGAGGAACTCGAATCGCTCATGGAGATTGCAGACAAATACAGAGAAGTTCATCGGCCGAGTTCAGTTTCGACCAGGTTTGTCCCCCAGAAAGAATTCTCGCACCAACAGCAACACTCAACTACATGGAACAAGTTCGAGTACCACGCGTACCGGTCGAGTTTTCTTCAAATGTGGGGAGAGCGGACATTTCAAGGCGACCTGCACGAAACAAACTCGAAATCTGGAAATACAGTGCACCGGTGCTAGTCCGAGGGATTTGAACTCCTTTGAGATGCAAGTCACCATCCTCGGACAACGCAAGGTAGCGACACTCGATTCCGGGGCCGACATCAACGCCATATCCCCTTCGCTCGTCGACTCAGCTGGCCGAGACCTACCTATCATCCCACCAGATCGTAATACCCGTTGTGATGCCACAGTTTGAATTATACTACAAGAGGGAATACTCTGGTCTGGATCTGGAATCCTCCTGTAGACGCCGTCGTGGCCGCTCTCTCCCGTGCTCGGTGCGTTGTCTCTCAACCGCCGTGTGACACCTGTCTCCTACCGACCGACTGTCGGCTGCCCACCGGCATCGCCGCTGCCAGCGCATGCGCAGTGGGCCTGTCGCACGGAGGGAACAGCACGCGGCGTACAGTTGAGGATGTACTTTATTCGGTATTATCAATAAACTCTAAAGCACTCTGTCGAGTGCGTGACACTCCCGGCCAAATTCTCAATTCACAACTCGTTTCCTGCCCAAGCACATTTGACACATTTTTTTGGGTGACCCGAGATGGTCGATCGGAACTTGAGAATTTGAGTATCTAGAACTAGCGCGTGGTGCAAACGAGACTTCCGAAATTCGAGCGATTGGGGTCTTGAACCCGACACTGGATGAGCTTTAACGAGACGGAAATCCTGCCAATTCTGAGAGGACACCGACATTTTCCCTCTCTCACGGACTGAATCTCTGTCTTTTTCGAACTTCCGAAATCATTCCCCAAGTCGATTTGTGACTCTGCACTTCG
Source organism: Phytoseiulus persimilis (assembly GCA_037576195.1). Taxonomy (NCBI): domain Eukaryota; kingdom Metazoa; phylum Arthropoda; class Arachnida; order Mesostigmata; family Phytoseiidae; genus Phytoseiulus; species Phytoseiulus persimilis. Next base: position 6,886,157 of record CM075102.1, on the reverse strand, counting down.
CGATGTCTCTCACGAGTTTCGAGCGCAGCCCCCTGGGCGTCTTCGTTGTATCGTTGTCCGTGTCCGGACACTTCGCCGGGATTCCGTATGAACACCTCCGGGCCGCCACCCGGCGCGTGTGGGACAACGCCACGCCGGAGGCCCGCCAGCCTTACTATGTGAGTGCCACCGTAGCCCGACGCCGCGGAACGCGGAATCCCCCGCCGCTGCACGTACCGTCCGTGCTCGTTGATGCCGTCCACGCCGCGCTGGCGGATCTGCAAGATGCGGGCCCGTCCAGCGGGCCGCCTGGAGCGGTGCCTTCCCCAAACGCCGAGACCCCCGCCCCGGAGACCTCCTCCGCACCGGAGTGTCCCACCAGGGAGGTGGGCACTCAAACCAACGCGTTTGAAATGGGGCTGGCGCGCAGCCGCCACCTGCCCCCCTTCGTCTGATTGTAATGTCTCGCTTATGATTTCCGAATATACTCGATTTTTCTTTTTGGAAGACCGTCTTTTCCTTGGATACTAGACATCGTTCTTCCCTCTTCTGCCGTAGTTCGCCCGGTTAGACTTCCAGTGGGAATAGTAGCTGTATTGGTCAATTTAGAGTTTGGCCTGTGGCCGTCTTGATTAGGAGTTGACCAGCACGCTCCAAGATGATAATCGGGAGCCATCCAATATTGACTGGCTTCGCTCTACCGTCAACATGCTAACGGCTTTCCTTTCTGACTCTATTTCGCTTTCGAAGAACTTGTTCAGTGAGTGCTTCTCTGTTGGCCGCCCTTTCTCCGCTATTCAACTCGGCCCTTTGAGCCACATGGAACTGTATTCCTCTGACGCGATGTTTGCTCCGTGACTCAACAGGTTGGCCGGGTTCTGCGCGGAGGTGACGTAGTCCCACTCCGCTGCCGCTGTCAGGGATTGAATTTCTTTCACTCGATTCGCAACGAAAACCTTCAGTCTGTCTGGAGACTCTTTGATCCAGTGTAGCGTCGGGGAGTTGTCGGACCAGTAATGGGTCGCTTCGAAATGATAATTGAGATACTGCTTGATCCTCGACCCCATTCTGGCCGCCATGACTGCCCCGACAAGCTCTAACTTATGAATCGAGTAGGTTGATTTTATTGGAACCACTCTCGCCTTTGAGGCGACGAAAGAGATCTGCGCGGAGCCGCAATTCGACATCTCTCTCATGTATGCCACACATCCGAGTGCCGACAGGCTCGCGTCGCGGAACACGTGCAGTTCTCGGGTGACGTCGCGCTCGTTTGTGTTTATGTTTCGTTGTATGCGAAATTCCCGTGCGTTTTTGAGCGCGTCCGTAGTTCCTAAGAATTCTCTGCGAGTGTCTCCTGTCAGCTCTGTGTTCCAATCGAGTTTTTGTTTCCAGCATGTTTGTAGCAGTACTTTGGGTCTGACTGTGAGCGGAGAAATGAGACCGAGAGGATCGTAAATCTGTGCTGTGCCCTTCAATATGGTTCTCTCCGACGGAATGCTTGCTTCTAGTGTTTCTATCGCCGGCGCGACGTCTATGTGAAGCTGATCTGTTTCCTGGTTCCAACCTATTCCTAGGAATTTGAAATCCTCTTGATCGAAGGAGACCTGAAATCTGGGTCGCTGAGCGATCTTTCTATCTCTCGACCTAACGCTGAACTATTTGTTGCCCATTTCCGCAGCCTGAAGCCTCCCGTCTGGAACGCCTTGAACATGAACTTGAAACACTCCGCGCCTTCGTTTTCTGCATCTACTGTGAGGACCAGATCGTCCATGTAGAACTGTTGTTCTAAGTCCTTCAGAAAGTGCGCTTTGTCTGGGTGTTGTTGCGCGAGGTGTCTGATATGGTACGTCAACCCGGCGCAATGAATGAATGGCGACGCTGATGTCCCGAAATCGAGCGTCGTGCTCCAGAACTCTTTGATCGGCGCCCGCGGATCGCTGCTAATTCCGGGGGCCCAAAAAAAAACTCAAGAAGGTGCGGTGGTCGGGGCGGATCCTGGACTGCAGGAATGCTTTCTCAATGTCCGATACCACCGCGATCTCATCCCTTCTGAATCTCAACAGGACCTTGAAAATGTCCGGCAGTAGGTTCGGACCATCGTGGAGAACGTCGTTGAGCGCTGCCTCGTCTTTTCTGCGCGCGTCCGCGTCCTTCACGACTCTGACCTTTAGAAGCTTTTTCTCTGGGTCTCTCTTGACCACCGGCAGAATCGGAAGATAATGAACTAGTTCGCCTGGCCTTTTCGGTGATGCTAATTCCGCGTAGCCTTTCCCTATGTACCGACTCATCTCTTCGTCCACTGCCGCGAGGAGTTCTCTGTCTTTGGAAGCCTTGAGTAGAAATCTCTTTGAGCTGCCTCGCGCGATATTCTCGTTGTCCCCCAGCGCTCTCAGATTCTCCTTAAAAGGGAGACTGACCATGTATCGGCCTTCTTCTAGCTTCTCCAGATTATTTTTGAAAAAATTCTGTAGTTCTGCCTCGACCGCGTCGCCCGACTCCTGGCCTGGATCTTCGATCCCCAGCAATTCTGTTGACCACAGAAGCTGCAGGTCGGCTTTGATTTCCTCATGGAATGCTGACCTGTCGGCGGTCTCTGACTGCGCGTCTTCGGCTGAACCCAAAAGAGCTGAACTGGATGTAGTCGGTGCTGTGCCGGTTTCCAGCGTGCTGACCGCTGTTGCTGTTGCCATACTGACAACTTGTGCGGATCTCAGTCTGGTACCTGGCTGGTACAAATTCGCTGTCACGAAGACCTACGACTGCGCGCCTCCGCTCCGCGACTCGTCCATTCTCGCTACGAGTCTCCATCCATTCTCGCTACAGAAACGGAGGCTCTGAAGATGACGAGCCCGACCAAATTGATACCATATTACCAGCAAGGTAATCCCGACGTAGATCGAGCCCCTGCTGCTCTTCCTTGGCCAAGCGGAGTAAGTTTTTCGGCTCATCTACAGTCCTTCTCATCTGATCAAACGCTACAATGACTCCCATTACCACTGAGCTTTGGACCACAGACTTCGCGAACAGATTGAGCTGTGCTAAGGGCTTAGCATCGTTGTCAGCAAATTACCCCTGCTGAACGCCCAACCGCTGAACAGTGTCGAATAATTCCCAGACAAGTTGGAATCCTGCGGTACGACTGAGTGAGACTCCTCGACACAGAGCCAGACACATCACTGTGCACATCACTCGAAAATTAAGATCCATGACCAGCTTCCCGTAGTTTGCGGCAAGCTGGGATTCCTGAACATTCACCACGACCAGACTCCCATCAGAAGCTCGACCGCTGTTGGTGGGAGCTACCTCAGCGCTGGTTCGATGAACCAGTTCTTTCCTCTTCTCTGCTGTTGCGAAAGATGAAAGATACAATACCTTTGGTGGTATGACGAAGTCTGGATGGGGACTGTGTCCTCGGAGGACAACAACAGGAATGAGCTAGAACATCTAAGATGATAAGTTCCTTGACCCTCGCAGGAGTTAGACCATTCTGTTTTCGAAAACGCGCTCCGTTCCGCACTTTATTTTGGGTATGATATCCCAGCCCAAGAGAACGGCTATCTCACGCCTGCCTATGTTCTCGCCGTGGTCCGCCAACGGAGCGAGGTTCCACGATTCCGGCGACACCGGGAAGTGCCCCCGGGCTATTTCTGGAAGTTCTGTCGCCTCGAGTTCCACTGCCATCTCGCTGTCGAATCTGCTTTGAAGCCCGATGTGGTACACGTTGTGCTTCTTGAAGCTGGATACGTTTCCGCCTATCGTGATCATTGCCAGGCTTTCCTGGTATACGGGTTTTAATCTGAGAGCCCTGACGACATACTCTGATACGTAAGACCGCTCTGACCCCGAGTCTAGGAAGAATCTAAACCAGTGGTTCTCAAACTCCACTCACCCATCGACCCCCTAGGCGAGTCCCCTAAGGGGTCGACCGTCGACCCTTCATCCACCTACGTGGACGCTAAGAAGTATGGTCAAATCCACCCCGGCATCACCTCTGTAAACCGGAGATCGGCCATCGACACCCTGATCTAAACACTTGCCTGCCTGAAGGGCAGTTTACCCAAACTGGACCGGTCTGAAAGAAAACTAGACCCTTCGGCGTCCTTTTGAGTTTGCTCGTGTCTATCTGGGTTGAGAGTGCCTCTGATTGCTGCCCCGTTGCTCTGTCGGCGTTGCACATCACCGCGTAATGCCCTCGATTGCACCTTTCGCACTTGACACTTCTAGCTCTGCATTTTTTCGCGAAGTGGTTGCGCCTGAGGCATTTGAGACACGCGTTGTTTTTGTCGCAAAGTTCTTTCTTTTCTTCATGCGATAATGATTTTCTACACGATTTTGACTCGTGTTTCGGGCTGGAGCAAAATATGCAAGAGTGGTCTACTGCTGCGTTCTTTGCGAGGAATCCAACGGTGCCCCTGCCTGGCTCGCGCTGACTACCTTTCCAGTTACCCGGTTTTGAATGAAATTGCCTGTCTTTATCGCTAGAGCTGAAATCCCTACCGAGACGGGAACTGTGGGGACTGCTTGGTCCCGGCTGAGCCGACGGACCGCAAGATCGTTTGATCTCTACCTCTCTCTCTAGGTACTCTAGAAGTAATTTAAGCTCGCTGTCCGAGCCGCCTGGCGCCGTCACGGTTTCAAAATTCTTTCTCGTGAACTCTTCGCTCATTACTCTGGGCAGGCATCTGAGGATGTCCTGCGCGACTGCCATAGAGATTGATTCGAAACTCTTTCCTAAGGATAGCAGCGCCTTGACGTTCTGGGACAGCGAGGAAACAAAACGGAAGAACTTATCGTTCGCGTGCAGATCCCTGGCTGTACACAGTTTCCGAATTTCCTGGAGATGCTCTTTTTTGGCTGCGCGTTGGCATCCGAACCTCTTTCCGATGATTCTGACTGCTTCATCGTACTGGTCCGGGCTGAATTCTAAGTGTGCGATCTCGAAAGATGGGGGTCCTTGCAGCGCCTCTTTCAATAGCGTGAATTTCTCGATGGGGTCCATCCCCCTCTTGTGGACGTGGACGTTGAAGAGTTGCCACCACTCCCGAAACCTCTTTAAGTCGCCCGTGAACTTCGGTAGTTTGAAATGCTTGCTTGCAGTCTGGCACGCGTGGGTTGGTTCTGGCGTCTTCGGCCCGTGGTCTGGTGCTTCTTTCGACCGGCTCGCATGCGCTGCTGCCGTTTTCTTCTTCAGGAAACTTACGGTTCGAGCGTACTGACGCGGCACTTTTGAAGTTGTCGGAACTTGGATATTTCCCCGAAATATCCGCTGCGAGTCTCACGTAGAACTGTGAAGGCTCCTTGATAGCTGATTGCCCTCTTCGGCCGTCTGGATGAACTGAATAATGCGACGAACTCTGTCCGAACTCACGCCGTCTGGATCGGCGGATCTGGAATCCTGGTTGACGCTTCTTCTTGAGACTGGCTGGGGTCGTTTAACTCGCTGCCACCATGTGGTGCCACAGTTTGGACTTATACTACAAGAGGGAATACTCTGGTCTGGATCTGGAATCCTCCTGTAGACGCCGTCGTGGCCGCTCTCTCTCGTGCTCGGTGCGTTGTCTCTCAACCGCCGTGAGACACCTGACTCCTACCGACCGATTGCCGCCTGCCCACCGGCATCGCCGCTGCCAGCGCATGCGCAGTGGGCCTGTCGCACGGAGAGAACAGCACGCGGCGTACAGCTGAGGATGTACTTTATTCGGTATTATCAATAAACTCTAAAGCACTCTGTCGAGTGCGTGACACCCGTGTTACAGGTGCTCAGAAACAGACCATGGATGTAATCGGTGCCCTCGAGCTGGAAGTCGATGGTAGTCTAGAACCGTTCTTCGTCATCAATAATCTATCCGAGGACGTAATCCTCGGAAAACCCTTTTTGTCTAAGACTTTCGCGTTTGTGAATAAAGACTGCATTCAGGAGTCCGATACCTACGCGAAACGACGTCTTTCCTGTAAATCAGACGGAGGAACCGTGACACCCCCTCAAACCGGTCAGTACGTCACAGTTAGGACGGGAATGCCAACAAGTACGCTACAGACGGATGGTCTTCTCCGGAATCATCCCTCCAGAGTTGGAACTATTCGCCGGGGAATCAGTACATCACTCCTCACAGTCTGGTTCGCTCGGATGAAAACGGGCTCTGCGAGATCCTCGTCGTGAACCTCGAGAATTCACCCATCCACATGAGAGAGGGCGTACCACTGGGCCGCGTTCATGTCCCCGTTACGGTGAGTACGTCCAGTGACCGAGAATCGACCACCAATACTCAGGGGAACGAGTTGCGATTTGGGAAAGAACTAACCAAGAATCAGAGAGAACGGCTCACGTCTCTACTCTTGAAAGACTTCCGTAACCTCTCCGGACAACCGAATCAGTTAAACTGTAGGAACCAGGTACAACACTCCATCCCTACAGGCGATACTCCGCCGATTGCATTTCCCGTCGGACGTGTAGCACCCGCACAAAGACAGACGATCGCAAAAGAAGTTGAGGCAATATTGGACGCTGGAGTTATCGAACCATCATCTAGTCCGTGGGCTGCGCCAGTTGTATTGGTTAAGAAGAAGGATGGTAGCGTCAGGTTCTGCGTAGATTACAGGAAGCTAAACGCGATAACTAAACGCGACGTTTATCCGCAGTTGTCCGGCGGCAAGGAGAGAGTAGTTGCCTACGCAAGTCGGTGCCCCACGAAAGCCGAGATGAAATGTCATTCGTCGGAAACTGAATGCCTAGCCGTCGTTTGGGCGATTCAGAAGTTTCACTCCTACCTGTACGGTCGGCAGTTCGAAGTCGTGACAGATAGTATCTCATTGAATTATCTTCGGAGCAGAGCAAACCTCTCTCCCAAGCTTGTCCGCTGGGCGATGGCAATCCAGGACTATGACTTCGAGGTGATTCACCGGAAGGGGAAAAAGAACGGGAATGCAGATGCCTTATCTCGACTCACGGTGGCCGCACTCCAAGTAGAACGGTTTCGCGAGGAGCAACGCAAGGATCGGTCCACACGCACACTTCTGGAGCGTTGCGAACAGGGACTTTCGCCGGAGGGGTATACCGTCCAAGATCCTCTTCTGTATCGGAAGGGCCGACTTTGCATTCCCCAACCTCTGCGATCAGACGCTATTCGGCTGTGCCACGGAGACGGCATGGCAGGACACCCAGGAATTTGGAAGACTGGAAGGCGCGTAAACGAACGCTTCGACATCGGGGAAGGGTTCCTGTCCCAAGTGCGGAGCTACGTCAAAAGCTGCGAGGCATGTCAACGCAGGAAACCGGAAACGCAAAAGGTCGGATCCATGCAACCTGTCACACCGCCCAGTCGACTCTTCCAGGAGGTGGGGTTGGATTTCGCAGGACCGCTCAATGTGCCAGGTCAACGAGCGTGGTACGTTCTCGTGGCTACCGATTACTGTACCCGTTATGTTCACCTGTTCCCGACACGCCGTGCTTCGGCTCTTTTCGTCGTTCGATCACTCTCCGTCATAACGAGCGTCATGGGGCAAATCGACTCGATCGTGACAGACAACGCAACTTGCTTCCAAGGGACTGTCTTCCGGAGCCATGTGCGGAGATTGGGTATTTCTCACGTACGGACAGCGATTGGACATCCTCAGTGCAACGGACTCACTGAAAGAATGATCCGTACCGTGACGGACGGGTTGGCGGCTCCGATCACGGAGGGCGGGTCGACTATACCCGACCTCCTCCCAGGTATCGCCGTCTCCATGAATACCACCCATAGTGAGACCCTACGGAAGACTCCTTTCGAACTACTGTACGGGTTTACGGCTGTTCTGCCTGGGGAACCTGAAAGGCCATCTGAAGAACGTCGAGAGGTCAGCGCCCTCCGGCGGGAAGCGCCCCAGAGCCGTGAGCGGGCCCAACGCGGTGCGAAGAGACGTTACGACGATTCGAGGAAAGCGCCTCCGGTCTGGCCCGCAGGGGTGAGGATGTTGGTCAAGGTAACCAGGTCCCGTCGAGGTTTGTCGAAGAAGCTCCATCCTCGATATGTGGGACCGTGGACCATCGTGAGGAGGGTCGCTCCACAGAGTTATGAGCTCAAAGACCCCGCTGGACGACTCCGGACCCTGAACGTGAAAGATCTCAGGCCGTACCAGACGCGGACGTCTGGTCGGGGTAGCGTGCCCGATTGAAGCGCGATGTTAGCGCCACCGGCCGATCCTATATAAATGCAAGCTTCGTCGAGTAATAAATGATCTTCTACCCAATGCCCCCATCTTCGTGGTAACAATATACCCAGTGAAAAGTACTGTGTCAGGTGGTGAGCAGATCCGACGCTGGGTCGCCTTCGGATCTGTTTCAAGACATGCGGATGTAACTCTGCGGAGTTCCAGAGGTGAAATCCGTGTTAATCTTCAACCCCCGGACCGCGAGTTGCAAAACCCAGAAGTTGGGTGTGGAGTTGGTTCGAGAAGAATGCTACGCAAGCCGAGTGCATCCTGTGTCAAAAAGTGAGAACTCGCTAGTTCGAAATCATTTTTAAACCCATATCTGATAGATTTGGATCTGTCCGAAAGTCACTGGCATCGCTCCCCTAGCAGTTCCTTGTTGGTAAGTCTTCTACGTTCCCTCAAATCTTCCACTCAGAAGGCTGACGGTCGTTTTTCTATCGATTAATTAGCAACTGAGGAGCGAACGGAACACCAGCACCTAAATGGGGCATTTGGAGGCCCAGCATGGCATTACTGGAGACGGCCCGTTGAGCGGGGTAGCAAACCGAGAACTCGAGCGAGAAGTAGACAACTTATTCTCGAGACTTACTCTAAGCAGTGATATGCTCCGACTGGTATGCCAGTCTACCGTGAGCATGAACGAACAACGTCACTTCTAGCACATTCAGGCGCCTGTTGAGCCGCGCATATCCCCACCGAAGCGACGTCACCAAAGTCCGCTAATACGCTGAATAAGTTCCTCCACGAAGATGCGATGAAGCTGAGAGCTATGCTGCAAATCAAGCTCCGAAATCTGCGCATGAAAGGTTTGAGTCCTCGTCGTGTGCCACTCTGTTTCATTTTCGCTACTCCGAGCCTTGCATTCCATTCTCTTCGGATTGTGTTCTCGCAGAAATTCTCATGTCATTCATCGTTTTCCGGGCTCCAAGTTTTCGATCTCGTTCGACAAAGCCTGTTTTTGTGATCCGGATCGTTACCTGACACTAAATGTTCACCACAGTGCCCCCATAATGTGATATCTGAACAACGCAGCCCTCGGTCTTAACAGAGTGACTCAGCGAGCCACTAGAGAGTATCTCGAGAATGCGACCCTGGCGCTACTCGAGAATCCTTTGCGGATTTGGTTCCCGCAGCAACGGAGCGAGTAATGTACTGTCAGCGGTCGATCGCATGTGGTTGAGGAGACAGAAGTGCTTCGCCCACGATTCTGATTCAGCCGTGAGAAGAGTCGTCTTCAGCAGGGATGCTGTGGCTTTTGATATCGACCTTCTCTTCGTAGCAACGGCGGACGCAGAATATCCGACGATGAAGTTGAGAGTGGGTGTGATGAGGAGACTTGGATGGAAGCCGAAGTAGAACCCGCGCCAAGTCAAGTGAATCTCGATCAAGTGATCATGCGCCTCCAAAGCGTGGTTCGTCAAGTTAAGAGAAATCCAAACTCGATGGACCAGGTTCGAACCCTCGCAGCCAGCTCAGCCAGAGCTCCAAGCTGATGTTTGTCTAGACATCTTTGTCGCGAAATTTGCTTTCGATTGAGCTGACATAGGACCGTATCTCGAGACAAACTCTCGCCAAAAATCGTATAAAAAGGGGTGTTCTCAAGCACGCAATTGTCTGACTCGATCCTTTCTGAGCAAACATCGAGAAGCGAGCATGTCGGATAGGATGCAAGACGACCGTCGTTACCCACTCGTGGTGGTGCCGATCCCTGAGGAAGTTCGTAGCACCATCCTGCGACAACTAGACGCTCTCCTTCGACGAATTAAGGAGCGTCCTGGGGTGGCAATCCTGGTGTCGGCCGTGATTGTGGGCGCGATCCACGTGCTCAGATTGATGTTTGGTGAGTCTGTCAGCTCCAAGGTATCTGCATCATCGACAATTTCATCTCAACGCGATCGCATGTTTTCTCTTCCTCTTCCCCTAGAGCCGAATGGGTTGCCACCCATTGTGCAGTTGGAGCAGGTCCTGCGCGAGCGGGTGGACCTGAGTCGCTAAGCGTGTGAGCGGCTCAGCGGATACTGGGCGTGTCTTTCGAGGGAGACTCGGAGATGTCTTCTCCTCCGGGTAGAGCAACCGGTACCGCCGGTGGCAATCTGCACCAGGCCCTTGAGGGGACTGCTTGTGATGATCGAAAAGTGCGGGGAGCTCACTGTGTACTCATGTTTAGAATGAAAAAGGAATTGTATAATCTTGTATCCACCCCTAGCTGGTTGTTTGGTTTTGATTTTCTCCTTTCCTTTTGGTATGACCCAGATACACGCATTTCCATGGAGCATGTTTGAAAGATCATTGGAAGGGGAGTGGGAGTCTTGACATCACTCGATGAGCACTGATACATCGAGTGCTACTCCCAAACCTACTTCGAGAGCTACTTTCTCTCGATCCGTACCCTCCACGATGGAGCTCCAAGGGATCGACCATGAATGTTGCATTTCTCGTCAAAGTAGCGAAATTAATGTGCGATCGATTGCTCCGAACCTGCGCGTGGCCCGTGGTGTGACGAAATACTTGTTGTTTGTGATTTCCGTGTTGTCGGTCGTTCTCGGAATTCTGGTCTACTCGGGTATGTTTCAGACGTCGTCGCATATCTTGATTACGTTTCCGTGAGAGCTGCATTCCAATTTTTCGTTACTCTCCTACAGTTTTCCTCTTAAGCTCCACTTCCACGAAGAGTGAGCGCATGGTTCGCGAGGCCATGCACCCGCGAAACGCTACGAGTCTTTTCGGTCGGACCTCCGACAACGGCTGCAACGTCAAACCCGACATTGACTGTAAAGACTTCAACTATTTCGGAATCTGTGAGATCTGCATCACCGACTCCATTAACACCAATATATCGTACTCTCACCGGACAAGTGACTCGAGAGTATTCTCCAACCACGACCGTTCGCGCTGTCAGGCATGGGGAACGTCGTCAAACAACGACTCGTCGCTGGGTACCGAGTTCCACAACTCCATGGCATACCCGTTCTTTTGTAACGACGACTCATCGTTGGCATGTCGAACATACTCATCGTTCACAGTAAGCCAAGACGATGAAGAGGTCACGAGCGATATCATCCGAATAGTTCTTCGATGGAACCGTGCCCGTGATAATTATCATAATCTAGGAAGTTAAGAAGGACTGGGCTCCTGGAAAAAGCGACTGTCGGGCGACGTTCCTATCTCACGCCGACTCAATCCATTTCATCATCAACTCCATCTCCGCGGGTCACCTCGTCGCTTCCCACGACGGCAATTCACACTGTATCAACTACAACCACCACTCGGTCTTCTTTGACCACTGCCGAGGGTGTTGTTGCCTCGGACCTGCCGCTTACTGCAACAACTCGGAGGTCTTCCCTCTACTTCCACAACCAGGCGTCTCACTTCTCCAAAGTCAATCGTGCATTCGATGACAACTGACACCGGTACCATATCGACTCTCTCGAGTTCGATTTCGGAAATGAGCACCGATTCGATTTCATCGACTTTGCGACCCAGGCGATTTGAATTGGATATCCGTGGATATCACTGTTACCAGATGTCGTATGCGCGGACCTGCATCTACCGCAGGGATCGACGCTGTGTCGTCATTCTGCTGCACATTCCGACTCCAGATCGCTTGTCAGCTCGAAACTATGATCCAAGTAGTTTCGCTGCTTTTGGACCAGATGTATCCGAGATACAAAGGCTTTGTTCTAACTTTTCGATCTTCTCCGCTCAATCGATGAATAAAGGTCCAAATCTTTAAATTTGTAAATAGCGAGACGTGCGTTTTATTATTTGGGAAAAGCGAGATTCACAAGAAAGAGTTATATCTCAAATCTCTTCGGTTGTCGGTCGGTATGGTCCATCCTCCTGTTCAAGAGGCGGATCAGGCAAGCGAGCGTATGAACGCGCTCGAATTCGTCTGACCCATCTCGTGAGGACGATCCTCCTGGCGAGCACCGAGAACACGTTTGTAACTACAAAGTATATCGACAGAAATTTGAACCAATATCCAATCGTCCGATCAGGATCGGGAACCGGGGGCGATGGCGTCGACGGGTGCGTATGGTTGAAGTATGGAATCCAAATGTCTTCTCCTCCTACGGCAGTCCTGTTCTTGATCAGGCATACAACTTCTCTTGACGCCAATCTGAGGCAGCTCGCTTCGAGCTCCACGCAGTCGCATGGAAAGTTGTTCTCGTTTGTTTGGGAAATCGTGCATGGCCAGTTCATCTTCTGGCAATCAGTGTCGCAGTCGGAGTATGTGAAGTACCCGGACGCGCTGCTGGCCATCACGCACACTGTGACGAACGTGACCATCATCTTGACGGTTTCCATCTCGATGTGCTTTGAGCGTTTGTGGAAGGATGGATTCTCAGCAAGAGCGATCGTCGACTGGTTGTCAACGAGCAACTTTGGTACGACTGGATGTCCAAGCTCTGCGAGTAGACGCGCTGTCCAAATCGCGGTCTTGAGTATTTCGGAAAGGGCCACAAGCCCCGCCTCCATTGAAGAGAGCGTCACGGCCGCTTGGCGTTTGCTTGCCCAGGAAATGACTCCGCCTCCGAACCGAATCAGTGATCCGGTGGTGCTCCGTCTCGTTTGCTCGTCGCCAGCGAAATCTGCATCGCTGAAGCACTCGAACAGCTCTTGACCGCTCCTCGTGTACCGGAGACCGAAAGTCTTGGTATTGGGTGGATGCAAAAGTTCTGGGCCCCAAATTTCAATCGCTCATAACTCCGCTCCCAGGAGGCGCAGAAAGATAATAAAATAAAGGAAATGAGCGGGATTCAGTCCGCTTTCAGATAGAATCAACCGCGACATATATTCAAAGCACCCCGCTCACAGCATCGATTTTACTGAAAGGGTCGAAATTAGAAAAATCGCGATTTTGCAGTTCCGGCCAAACTAAGATTATGAACCCCTGTTTTCCCTCCAGAAACATGGAGTTCGTCGGAAAATAAGCGGTTTCAGGAAAAAAAAAATTGAGCGTTTCGGCCACGGCAAAACGGAGATAGCGGCTCCCAAAGATTCGGTTTTTTCGTGATTCTTTGGTGACCTTTTTTCCGCCAATTGAACGTCTTATGGATGGGATTGTTGGAATAAGGTCCACGTAGCTCGGTTGGTGACACCTCACCTAGAAGTATCTGTAAAGTATGAGAAGAGCACAGCACACAATAAAGAGACAGGGATTCGGTGTCAGAATAGAGTAGCTCCCTGAGCGTTGCTTTATTGGGGTTATGTATACCACTGTGGAAAGAAGAGCAAGTCCATGAAGGCCGGAAGGTCCTTCATGGATGGCATTGTCAGTATTTCACAGAAAAGGGTTCCGGTCAGAATGTCATCGTCTTCTGGACCCTGCATTGTTTCAGACCAATTCCAGCTACCCAGAAATATGGATATATTTCAACATCCTCCCTTAGATGGAATCAGTCTGGAAGGGCATTTGTTCCACTGGGAACAATTCACTTCCTCTCCTCTATATCTCAATGATACTGACAAATTCGGTCTTTGCCACCAAAGTTTAGTAGGATTTCCTTTTGAGTAATATTCGTCGCTCTGCATCACTGGGACAGCTTTCGATGCCGAGTATTTTGCTTCCTTAAGAAACGAACGAGATACTCAATACCTACCCCGCTCCATGAGGCGGACGTGCACAACATTTGAAACTTCAAGCACGACATTTGAGAACGCGGCTTGAGACTGAGATTGTCTCCAACCCGTTGCATAGACGGTGCTGTTCATTCCCTTCTCAGTCTACGAACTGAGAGGTACACTCGTCCTACGTTCCGAAGATTCAGCTTGTGATCATGTCCGAAGAACAGCTCTCCATGGTGAACGTGTCCGAAGACCATCCAATGACATCGACAGAGGCAGCCCCATCCCCAGAGTCCGCTGGCCAACCGGTTGGACCTTTGATACGAGAAAGCTCGTTTGTCGTCTCCAATGTCATTGGGATTTCACGGGTTGAAAGCCAAAGTCGTTTAGTCATGGATCGTGTCGCTCGCATGGAAACCAACATCAAACTGTATCGGAACGACATGATTCCCCGCGTGAACCAGCTTTCGTCGACCCGCGACATGCAAACAGTAATTCGCGAGCTGGTGAACCGGACGAATCAGAACGCTGACAACTTCTCGCGACTCCTGGTACAGCTTGATCTCTTCGCGAAGTCTGTAGCATCCACCGAGAAAATTAGGCCGATTCTTCATTCCATAGAAGAGCTCCAAGTGGAATCGCAAAAACAGCTCCGAGTCAGTGTCCAGAGCGCAGCAGCTCAAGAGGCTTTGATCGAACGGCAGGACGCCTTTGCAAGCAGCATGGCCACGACTGAACAGATCAGTTACTTGCATGAAGTTACAGCCAGTCTCAGAAAAGAGCTGACCACTCTTAATGACGACCTGGGCAAGATTTCGATTGATCTGCAGTCTGTCGGTTCATCTCAACCGAGCGCGTCCCCCGAGATTCAGGCCGAGTTACCGAAACTAAACCGTTCCATGAGTCAAGCCGAAGAGAACTCCAAGATGATTTCTGAATTCGTGAAGAAACAAATCAAGGATGTTCATGATAGTCAACAAGACTTCGAAGTTCGTCTCATTCGGATGGATTCAGCCTTTCGAGATTTCGCTGACCGTACCAATCAACGACATCGAAGCTTGGACCAAGCAGACAAGGACATCCGAACTCGTCAGGACCAGCAATCTGCCACGGTCACGAAGTTTGGAAAAGATGTTACCGACGTCGTTTCGATGCAGTGTATCCTGAACACGGAGATTAAGAATCTCACGTCTGCAGTCACCATACTAGGCTCAAATGTTTCATGCCTTGCTACCAGCGTGCGTTCTCAACAGACTGAGGTGGACCTGCTCTTAACTACAGTGAGATCTCAGCGGTCCTCCCTCAACTCCGTGAGACTCGCCATTGCCGAAAATCTGCAGTCAACTGAGGCCCAAACCGAGGAATCGACTCGTGTTCCGTGTGAACACGTGGAGGGCACGAATGTACCAACTACTCGCTGGAGCTCCATTCGTCGGGATGCTCGAACGATAGTGAAGAGACGCAAATGGATCATCGGATTTCTTCTCCTCCTGATCACAGGTACGTCAATCACAAATTCTCTTGATCAGAGACGGCATCACAGACCCATGGTAGCTTCAACAATCTTCTCCGGCACGGACTAATTCGCTGCTTTGTTACAGCTGGAACTGGAAACATTCTCATGTTCCACACTCTGGATTCAGAAGCAAGAAGCAATCTGAATCCATGGCAGAATCCGATCGATCCGGAACTTGTTACCGATCGCAGTTCCATCCCCGATGCGGCGCCACCATCCAGCAAAAGAATCTCTACGCTGTATTTTCAATGCAAGCGTCATGACGATGGTTGGGCCTGTAAACATCGGTGCGAAGAAACCTGTCTGTTTGTTGATGGCAATGCGCCCGTGACACATTTTCTGAGATGCAGTGTTTCAGTAAAGTCCACACCATGCAGTCCCACTGGGACAGCGTCCAAGTGCGTCCGCGCTTGAGACATGAACCATCTCAGAAACCACTTGTTTTCAATCTCAGGAGTTTGTTTATGCTTTTCGAGTGTTATCGATACCGCGATCAGCTTCTCAGAGTAATCCAACGACCACGAATGCATATTTTCTATCCGTGTCGAATTAAATAACAACACTCCAAGTTGTGTTGACAGAGGGGACCCCTTTCTCATCGACTTCGGAGGCATACAAGACCTGACTCGATGTAGATTTCCACATTTCACAATGTACTCGCGATGAGCTCGATGTCTCAATTCAAGTCGCTGGCCAGCCGAGTGGCCGGGGTAATCCTCTTTCTGCTGAGTTCAGCTCTCAGTCTTTATCTCGTTTGGGGAGTCTTCGTGTCGTATGTGCTCCCTTCCGTGAGACATCTGGACTTTTCATCAGTGGATGAAGAGAGTGCTTTTTACCAAATGTTTTGCCCAGAGGATCATCAAAGTGCGTGTTGCCTCTCTGAGTCTTTCTCGTTGTCTACATCTCGCTCGATGGACAGTTCTTCAATTTCCCTTGGGCCATCGACCACGTGGCTTGAGGTATCTTCCACGCTTTGTCTGCTGCATGTGATTCCGGCCCCTTCGGAACTCACATCATCCTCTGGTCCATCTGGTCCTCTGTTCGCGCGAACTTACGGCAGGCGGTGTCAGGCGGGCACATCATCCGGGCCGATCCCCAATTCGACATCCACATTTCTCTCTCCACTCCAGTCGTTGCTGTCGTCATCGGCGCTGTCTCGGCCGCCGGCGTCGCTGGGAGAGGGTTCTTCATCATTCGCTGGAGGCTCGTTGCTGTCCGTTGATTGGGAACTCTGTGAAGGTTCTTCGGGAAGTTGATTTTCTTCCTCGAACAGGGGTGCTGGTTCCTTCACTGGGATATCTCAGATACGATGAATCCTGCTCGTTCCAAGTTCGAGTACACGGTAACTGAGACCGTCTTCGTCGATGCCAACGACTGCTCCTGCGATGGCTCTCTGATCCAGCTTGGTTTTGTGAGGCTTGATATTGTAGAACCGACAGCGGGTTCCGAACCTCAGAACTCTACCCAGATAGGGCTTGTGACCAGTAATGATTTCGAATGGGGTCTTGTCAGGAGGGTCGAGGAATTTCGTGACATTCAGGCAGGAAGTCGAGAACGAAATCGCTTCCCCCCAAACTCCCTTCTTCAGCTGGCTGTCGATAATCATCGTTCTTGCGAGGTTCAATAGTACGATTCAGGCGTTCACTAATCGAGTTGAGCTGTGGTGGGTATGGGGAGTAGGAGTAGTCACATCCTGTTGAGGTAAGGAGTGACTGCAATCTCCTGTTGACAAACTCACTCCCGCCGTCCGAGTGGAAATGGTATACTTGTTGTCCGGTCCTGAGCCTGGATCATTTGAGGAAGTCCTTTACTCGATCGTAGACTTCCACTTTGTTCCGGAGGGAATACGTTTTACGGAAGCGGCTGTAGTCGTCAGTCAATGTGAGGAATGCTTGATGTCCTCCGTAGGACATGGTGCTCACAAAACGGACATCACTGCAGATGTATCCGATCCGAGGGGCGCGGGAGCTCATCGGCTTTGATCAATAGCTCGCTCTATGCATTTTTCCTTTTACACAGCTCTCGCAGCCGGTAAAATCCTTGAGCACCTCATAGCCTTGTCTCTCCAACATTGACTGAAGCCATCCTACGTTTATGTGGGTGAATGTTCGGATCACTTTTGTTGGGCTGATCTTTTTCTTCTTCTCTTCTTTGCCCTCAGCTTCGAGTCCTTCGGCCGTTCCAGTGGAGTACAGAAGGTAGAGACCATTTTTACGAATCGCTCGTATGGTCATCTTCCCTGTTGTCATGAGGATAGAATCCCGACAGATCCGCATATCGAAGCTATCGTCAGTGAGTTTCGAGACCGACAAGAGATTCCGACGGAGTCGTGGAATATACAGTACATCCTTCAGGATAACAGTTTTGGGCTGTCCATTCTGCACAAGGGTCACACAGGCAGTCCCGGACCCAGAAGCGCTCAGAGTCCTGGACCCCCCAATTCTGACCTGTCGTGCCTGAGGATATGGTACGTAGTTGATCAAATGATCTTTGGAGTTGATCATATGAAAATTCGTTCCACTGTCCACGATGAACTCATTGTTTGGAGTCACGTTGTTTTTCTCTGCCTCCTCTAACTCACAATTGTAGAGCTCGATGGCGAGTGGCGAAACTGCTGATGCAAGTCGATGAAACCATGCTCCGTAACGAAGTGCTTCTGTGGAAGAACAAGTGGAAACGTACTCCCGAAGCACCATCGGACGTGTTGAGTTCCCTAGATGCCGCCAATTCTGACATATATCCGTCAGTTCATTCTCTACTAAGAGTACTAGCTGTATTGCCGGTGACCGTGGCCTCTGCAGAGCGCTCTTTTTCCACTCTACGACGTCTGAAGACCTATCTAAGGACAACAATGACGGAAAACCGGCTGACCGGCCTCGCATTGATGAACATCCACCGAGATATCAAAGTGGATATTGAATCGGTCGTCGATAGATTCGGCGCGAAGCAAGATCGTCGTATGAAGCTTTTGCTGTGATTTACGGATTTGTCGCTCCAAATCTACTTGCTTATTCAAATAAACTAACCAAAGACCCGGTTTTGGATTGGTATTCTCTCTCGCTTTGCTGGTGCCACATAACACCTATCGAATTGACAGAAATGATTTGCGAATAAAACCCGGGGTTCCACCTGTTCCAATGGAGATTCCGCCCCCCCCATCCGTGATTTCTGGATACGCCACTGTCGATGGCGCGGACTTCGCTGTGGTTGGCGGTTGCGGGTTGTTGATTTTGCCGGTTTCCAGGTCGCCTTCCGGGGCGTCTCTGGTGATTCTGATGTTGTTGCTGAGGACTATGATGGTGCTGTCGTTGATTTCGGCCGGAGTGCCCACCCTGCACTGGGACGCGACACTGGGCCATGAGATGTCCAGTCCGTCCGCACTTGTAGCAGGTTCTCTCTGTTGTTCGAGTGACGGTGTGGTTAACACTGGTCCTGTTGAAGGTCTTCTGACGATGCTGTTTGTTACGGGATGTACGGAGTCTCGAGGATAAGGCCGTGACCTCGTTAGCGTCGAAACGTCCTGTTCTGATCGCCTCAAGTTCGATAGCTGCCATCAGATGAGTCAGAGATTGGGACGCATCCTCCCTCGCGTTGAAACCCTGCTTGAAGGCCTCCCAGGATGAGGGAAGACTATCGAGAAGAACCGTTATCTCCAAATCATCAGGCAGTTGGACGCCAAGAGACGCAACATGAGCCGCTATCTGCTTGAATCGGAAGAGGTTGTCCCCCGCTGTCTTGTTCGCCTGGTACACGAAGTTGAGGAACTTGGTGAGAGCCAACCGTTTCAGAGCACCATTTGTAAGGGTGAACTTGCCGGTTATCTCACGCCACATTTCTGGGGCTTCCACGGTGTCGGATCTCCCGGAGAACAGAGAAGCAGCGAGGGCAGTTTGGAGCGATGCAAACAGAGTGCATCGCGCGGCACGGTTCCCAGCGTCGAACTTCTGCCTCTGTATTTTGGATTGTTTGTCGGGCTTCGTTTCAGGAGGCGGTGCCAGATTTCTCAGAGCAACATCGAGTGCATATGGATCTGCATCCAATGCGGCAGAAATCAGTGTTTTCCAAGCCGTGTAATCTGAGCCGTCCAGCTTCAACTGCACCGGTTCACGGGGACGATGCCTTGGAGTCATGTTGAGACCGTCTTCATCATCTGTCCCATCGTCTTTGCCTTGTTCCAGCTGTTCGCCTACTCGTCCAGCTGATTGCTCGGGCATGTCGTCGCCCATATCACTGAAGCCGTGGGAGCTGGTGGAATCTTCCTGACCACGTTGACTCTCAGATGGATTCATCATTCACGAGGACTTCTTTCACTCGATGCACCGAACGATCACTTGTACACTGTATCTGTACAAGTATCTGTAATGTATGGGAAGAGCACGGCACACAATAAAGAGACAGGGATTCGGTGTTAGAATAGAGTAGCCCCCTGAGCGTTGCTTTATTGGGCTTATATATACCACTGTGGAAAGAAGAGCTAGTCCATGAAAACCGGAAGGTCCTTCATGTATGGCATTGTCAGTATCTCACAGAAAAGGGTTCCGGTCAGAATGTCCTCGTCTTCTGGACCCTGCATTGTTTCAGACCAATTCCAGCTACCCAGAAATATGGCTATATTTCAACAGGGATACGCTAGAATTCCCCTGGAAACTCTCAGAAGCCTCTTGGAAACGTCCTCTCAACGCCTTTCATCAATGTTCGGCTCGCAAGAAGAGACCTTAGAATCAGAGTCGGATTTTCGGAATCATTTTCGTCTCCTCCAGCGACGGAAGAGTCATTCCACTGCGACCCATTCATCGGGTATATACTCGCCGGTTGTTATCGACGGATTCTCGTTGAGGAAGGCAACCAAGTCGTCATCACTCAGTTCGACAGGTCGGCCTGATCGTGGCTCATCGTTCAGGTTTGGTTGCTGTCTTGGAACTTGGCGGACCACCTCTCCACTGTGGAAAGGGACGAAGTGGCTTCACGGAACACGGGTTTCAAGTGCTTCGTCTCGGCCGCTGAATTCCCCTTGAGGAACTCGTAGAGCATTGCGCTCCGGATCAGTTGATATCGGTTGGCCATCCCGAGGTGATGGCTGGAGTTTTTGAAACTTTCACGAACTTCCAGCGCCTCCCATCCATGGGACCGTTCAACTGGCGGAAAAAGGGTCATCAAAAAAACACAAAAATATTGAAACTTCGGGAGCCGATATCTCCGCTTTGCCGTGGCCAAAATGTCGCGGTTGATTCCATCTGAAAGTAGACTGAATTCCGCACATTTCGTATATTTTATTACCTTTCTGCGCCACCTGGGAGCGGGGTTATGAGCGATTGAAATTAGGAGCCCAGAACTTTTGCATCCACCCAATACCTTTGAGGTAGCGCAGCACTTTCAACGCGAGATCCCAGAGACGTCTGGTGGGACGATCCAGGAACCTTGACAGGTATCCCACCACGTGACCGAGGTCGAAACGCGTCGCAATCGTGAGGTACATAAAACCACCAGCAATTGAACGATACGGCAGTTCCGGTTTGATTTCGTCACTGGGATTCGACTTTTAGCTGTTGTCCATTGGGACTGCTGTTTCCTTGCATTTTGATCTCTGGAATCGATGTTCTCGAGAAACTCATGCACGACGTTTTGGTCTGATCCCGCTGTCAATCCATCGTCAAGGTACAAGGGAACTAAAATTCGTTTTGGGCCATTTGTGAAGTACACGCAAGGATCAGCTTGGCTCTGTGTGAGTCCAAGTTCTGTCAGAACCTGGTTGATCTTCGGGTTCCAAGCCCTTGATGCCTGACGAAGGCCGTAGACTGCTTCAAGAGTTTGCAGACTCGATTTGTTTCACCTTCGAAGCCTTTGGCTTGGTTCGTGTAGATTTCTTCCGATAGTTCAGAGTGCAGAAACGCTATCTGGACGTTGGCTGAATCCTTGAATGACCCATCTTGCACGGAACCTCTCGATGTTACCTAAGGCGTCTTTCTTTGCTTCGAAGATCCATCAATTCCTAACCGTGCGTCTGCCTTTTGGGAGTTCGGTGAGCTCCCAAACCTTGTGGAAATCGAGTGACGCCATCTCCTCTGCCATCGCACTAAGCCACTGTTGGTGTTTCGCTGACACACATCGCAACGTGGGCGCTGCCGGCCTGGTACCTCTCCGGAGGACGCAACTTGGATCGATCTCGTAGCTCATATCTCCCGCGTCGTTGGTTGCGATTTGCACTTGGGGCAGCCGCTCCTGCGGCGCCTTGTCCTTCATCCGAGGATTCATCTTCCGGCACGGGGCCCACGGATGCTGCTTCTTCTCTTGCTGAGGCGTTCTCTCTGGTATCCGTTGCCGGATTGGCTTATTCGATCTGCTCTCCGCCGTTGTCTTCAGGCGATTCCGCTTCGGCGGCATTCTCTGAGGCAACTCCTCCATCCAGTGGGCTGGGGGTGCTCACTTTCACGTCCTTTGTCCTGACAATCTGTCTGGTCTCGGGATACCACACGCGATAGCTGAGTCCATCTTCGTCGATTCCGACAATGTAGCCTGGGAATCCTCTGGTTTCCAACTTGTCCTTCTTGTTGGATTTTCGTTCCCTGAAGGCAGTCGGCAGACACTGATCTGGAATGTTCGTTGGAAGCTGGAAGATCACGGCACCAAATAAACAGACAGAGTTCCGGTTAGGGAATGCGTAGCTCATCGGGAGCGAAGCTTATTGCAGTATTTATACCAGTAGGGAAAGCGTGAGCTGACCGGGGCCCGGCTCGAAGCGTGTAGCCTTCGTGCCAAGGCTACGCGTCTAAGCTCGGTGCTGCAATCCCGTTGCGTAATCACGCACACGGCTTGTCCTCGTCCCCGTTACGGGTGTGACTAGTTGGGACATGTTTCAGATACTGAAGTGTAACGATATTTCTCAACACTTCTTGCACTCTGTGCCGAATGCTCTGATGAGACTGATGTATGGTCTTTTCCTCATGATAATCTCGTATGGCGTCTTCTCGGTCGATTCGACAAACTTTACGCGATTCCCCGTGTGAGCGGAGAAGCTCACGGCTTCCGCCTGAAGGTACTTGGGAAGGCCACTGTCGATGAACATGGGCCTTGCCAGGTCAAGCAACGACCTATTCAATCGCTCGTTTATACCATCCAGTTGAGGGGTAAAAGGAGGGGAGTAACTGACATCAGCTCCGATGGCACTCATGATCTCCTTCACTCTCTGGTTCTTGAACGCAGTTCCTTCATCAGATTGGAGATGATACACAGTGGAGCCGCTTTGATTCTGGAACCATTTGACGAACTCCGCGATGTGGTCAGGCACTTGATCCTTTGATTTCAAGAAGTACACTTTTCGAAACCGAGTCATGTCGTCAGTCAGCGTGAGGAACAGATTTGCTCATCCAAGAGATCTCTCACGCATAGCGCAGGCGTCCGCGTGTATGTACCCTGGTCTTGGAGCTACCACTTTCCCGGGTCGCGGCCTGTTGGTCGAACGATGCATCTTGCCTTGGGTACATACGTCACGTTCCACGGAGTCATTGATTATCTCGTATCCTTCGCGGTTCAGCATTTTCCTGAGGGTCTTAACGTTGATGTGAGCGACCATGTACCGCTTTCACACTTACTTTCTTCTCTAGTCCTGCAAAGTTTCCCTCCAGTGGTTCACTTGCATGGAACACGAACAGTCCATTTTGTAGCTCAGCTCGGACTTCTTCGTTGTCTCGGAGTATGGTGATGGCTTCTTCAGTTACCAAAATACGAAGCTTCTCGTTCACTAGCCTTGAACTGAAATCAGATCTCTGCGAAGCCTGGATACGTACAGAGCGTCCTTCGGGCGTATTGTTGTGATTATGTTGTCGTTGTTCACTGGCACAATTGCGGTTCCTGACCCCTGTGCACCTAGGGTGTTTGATCCGCCGAGTGCGACCACTTGGTTGTCTTCGAACGGCCTGTAGTCCGTCATCCACTTCAGGCGTGTTAGCATGTGGTCGGTCGAGCCCTATCAACAGCCAATATCTCTTCAGCACTTGCCTGATTGACTTCGGCTTGCTGGCACCCTACGATCAAGGCTTCGGCGATGTTGGCTTGCGGCGGTAGTGTTCTCGATTGTCCTCTGCCTCTTCCTCCGCCTCTGCGCTGATTCCCGCCTTGTCGGGGAAGTCTGCGGGCTGATTGCATGTGTCCTCGTTGATTGCAGTTGTAACATATCACTTCGGACGATTGCACAGATGTTCTTCGGTATTTGGATCTTCTGGCGAAGTTTCTTCTCCTGAAGTGTTGATTCCTTGAGGGGTTGAATCGGGAGAACATCGCTGTGATCTCGTTGACGTCACTTTGGTTCCTTCGAATGGCTTCTCCTTCGATCAGATCCGTCAGTGTGTCCAGATGTTTGTCCGAGTCCAGTCGGGTGCTCCAGCCCTGTCGGAACGGTTCCCATGAACTTGGCAGCGCCTCAAGAAGTTTGGAGCACTGGACATCGCCTGGCATGCTGATTCCAACTGTGTTGAGCTCGAAGACGACTTTCTTGTAAGCGAGGGGGTTATTGCCAACGGATAGTCCTGGTTGGTACTCGAACGTCATGAACTTGGATAATGCCAGGCGGCTACTGAGCGGAGACGACGGCTACTGAATGAAAACGACAATTCTGGTTGACAGAATGTTTGGCTCCCCCAACACACTGGAGTTTTACTCCGACTTTTTTTTGGTATAGTCACTGACAGGGGAGAGTTACACGGCGATTATAATCGCAGTAATTACTGACGCTTGACGTCAGTCTGCAGGCGTCCGATTTCTATCTCAGTGATCTGCAGTAATCGCCTGCGCGCGGTTGATCATGCTCAAAGTTCACCGACGCTTTGCGTGCTCGACTGGCGTCGTCCCTGATTACCAGAACAGTGCCGACGACTGCTCTGGGTGAAACATCAAATACTCAACAGATTCTGACGTCGATCTGACAATACTTTTGGGGCCCCAAAGAGGTGATTCCGAGGTCGATCTGACAATACTTTTGAGGCCCCAAAGAGCTGATTCCGAGGTCGATCTGACCATATTCCTGGGGTCTATGGAGGTGATTCTGACGTCGATCTGACAATACTTTTGGGGCCCCGAAGAGGTGATTCCGAGGTCGATCTAACCATATTTCTGGGGGTCTATGAAGGTGATTCCAAGGTCAGTCTGACCATATTCCTGGGGTCTATGGAGGTGATTCTGACGTTGATCTGATAATACTTTTGGGGCCCCAAAGAGGTGATTCCGAGGTCGATCTGACCATATTCCTGCGGTCTATGGAGGTCATTCCGAGGTCGATCTGACCATATTCCTGGGGGTCTATTGAGGTGATTCTGACGTCGATCTGACAATATTTTTGGGCCCCTAAAGAGGTGATTCCGAGGTCGATCTGACCATATTTCTGGGGGTTATGGAGGTGATTCCGAGGTCGATCTGACCATATTCCTGGGGTCAATAGAGGTGATTCTGACGTCGATCTGACCTTATTCCTGGGGTCTGTGGAGGTGATTCTGACGTCGATCTGACAATACTTTCGGGGCCTCAAAGAGGTGATTCCGAGGTCGATCTGACCATATTTCTGGGGGTCTATGAAGGTGATTCCGAGGACGAGAATAGCAGAACTTTCCGAGCGGAATCGCGTGATTCTACGCTCCATCTGTTCTCTGCTAGTCCGTGTGTGCCTTGAATCGGATGCGCAGCACCACCCTCGCCATCTCAGCTACGTTTCCTGGAGATTCCGAAGACACTGATCATCCACGTAAGCTCTGAAATGGTCTAGCTCCCAATAAGTTGCAATGAAAGTTCGGAATCCAACAGTTCACTCATGGTTGGAACGAGGAGACGCAAGAATCGGAGATACCACCATGGATATCTCAACTTCGGCTTCACCTCAACGGTGATCGAAGGTGTGGAAAGACCTCAGTTTGTGCTTTGCGGTATGATTCTCTCCGCAGAGAGCATGGTGCCGAATAAACTCAGGCGTCACATGGAATCTCAACATCCAGGCTCCGATGTTCTACCTCGCGAGTATTTCGTCATGAAGCTCCATGAATTAAGAACTCAGGGACCCGAGCATATGATCTCCCCAGGGAACACGTTATTGGCATCTTATCTGGTAGCCTACCGCATCGCGAAGTGCAAAAAACCCCATACAATAGCAACAGAGCTGATACTTCCGGCAGCCGTCGATGTGCGAACCATGATTGGTGATCATGCAAGTGATGTCATCAAAAACGTTCCCCTCGCAGATAATACGATAGGGCGCCGTATTTCACGTATGGCAGCAGACATCAACGCTCAACTCGTTGAGAGAGTGAAGCTGACCGGGTTCGCCTTACAACTGAACGAGGCAATCGACGGCAACGAAGATGCTCATCTTGTCTGCTACGTCCGCTTCGCCGACGGTGGAACCATCACGGAAGATTTCCTCTTCTGTCGAGACATCTCTGCGGGAACAAAATCCGGAGACCTCTCCGTCATTGTGGAAACCTTCCTGGCCGAGAACGCCATGAAGTGGACCAACTGCATCAACATGTGCACTGATGGAGCGCGCTCGGTTACCTCCCTCGAGCCCGATTCCGCGAGCCCGAATAAAGTGCCGCTCAGCGGAGAGCGCGCCGGCTCAGTGAAGCTTCTATGAATGCGCTCCTCTCAGGACAGAGCAGGACCTCGTTGTTGAAGAGAACGAATTGAACATATGGCATCGGAACAATGTTGACCCTGCCGTCTCCTGTCCTGCTGCTGTTCACTGCCCAACGCTTCGGAAGTATGATCAGACACTCCTTCTCCGAGTCAGGTTGAACGGATGAGGAAACTGCGCCCTGAGGGGGGGGGGATCAATGACTGATTCTCCATAAAAAATTATCGGCTATCCGAACAATCAGTACAATTCGTCCCTCCTCCGATGCGCTTCATCCACATTCACTCAGGAGGGCGATGTCACAGGGATGCTCTACGAACGCTTCTCCGTTCAGAGAGAAGGATAGCGACTCATGCTTTGAACTAGGCCAAGATGATGTAACCGGAGAACTCCTAGCAGAAGCGACATAGCACCGCACAGAAGTTTCACTAAGCCGGCGCGCTGTCCGCTGGGCGGAGCTTTACTCGGGCTCGCGGAATCGGGCGCGAGGCAAGTCCCCGCGCGCTCAATGTCCGGCTGCTACAACGGATTGAGAGCGCTGCTTTGCAAAAGAGCGTCGAACGCGGACGGACGCATTGCATAATTCACCGAGAAGTTCTCGCTCCAAGGAAATTGAGTACGGAACTCTTCCAAGTCCTCGGAACGACCATCAGAGTAGAGAATTATGTGGAGACACGACCTGTGAAAGCAAGGTTTTTCAGGGAGCTCTGTGAGGACATGGGTGCAGAGAATACGAAACTATTATTCTACTGCAATGCCCGATGGCTCTCAATTGGTAACGTCATACTTCGGACGTTCAAACTGCGCAACGAAGTCTTCGCTTTCCTCAACGATGAAAAACACGAGGGTTGCCGGGCACTTCGTGGGCTCGAACTTTCTCACAAAGATTGCGTCTTTGTTTGACATTTTCGAGAAGTTGAATGATTTGAACATTTCACTCCAGGGTCCACTCATGCATATTCTCAACACCACTGAAGCAGTCAATGTCTTCCGGAGGAAGCTGAGTTTTTGGCAGCAAAAACTAATGGAAAAGGACATCAGTGGAGTTTTCCCATGTCTGGAGGAATTTTGTTGCTCAACTGGTCTCTCTTTAAGCACTTCTCAGCTCCTCGTATTCATGGGTAACCTCAAAGAGCTGAGCTTGTGCTTCGCGGAGTATTTCCCAAGTGATGGCTTCCAAAACTTGGAATGGATACGAGACCCTTTCGGACCCGAAGCTCGAAGCGGATTCACCGTTCGAGAACAAGGGAGCCTGATCGAGCTGTCAGGCAATTCCGTGCACAAGGTCAACTTCAGGAAGCTCTCAGAGTCTTAATCCCATTCGCAAAATCGTATTCATGCGAAGCCGGCTTCTCGGCAGTTGCCGTGATCAGGAGCACATACCGCTCTAATATCAACGTTGAGAACCAAATCAGAATAGCAGTGTCGAATATCACGCCGAGATTCGGAAACTTGTGCGACGAACAACAGATCCATCCATCTCACTGACGGAGTTTCGTCGGTCGTAAATAAACGCATGATACTCACTCACAGATTCGCCAACGTGTTATCATTCCAGTGCCGTGTGTTTGTCCCATAAATCGACCCCCGAACTGAGAAGCCCTGTGGCACTTGGAACGCCTAAACTTCCCCATTCCAAACAAGAGGAGCTTTTCTTGAAACTCTCGAGTTTTCCTATACATCTTAGCGCTAATATTGAGGCGTGCTTGGCGGAATCAGGAGAGATGTTCAGAGCAGTCGGATTCATCGTCAAGGACTATCCCAAATAGATGTTGGATTGGCTATAGCCATGGCGAAAGCATTTTCAGAGTACCGTGACAACGAGGGGAAGTATGGACAGACCAGCCGGCCTTTGGCCGACCGGAGTCGGCAGCGCTCTGCGCGGTTGGACTTCCTTCCCTGCCATCGCGGCACATTTTCCTCTCTTCACTGGGTCGGGATCATTCCTGACACTATCTTCTCATTCGTTTTATGAGTACATGTTGTCATGGTCAGATCGGTCTCGGAATCACTTCCCAGACTTGGGAAGTTATAGTCAGATTCCTCTCGGAATCACCCCTCCAGACTTGGAAAGTAATGGTCAGATTGGTCTCGGAACCATCCCCCCAGAGTTGAAAAGTAATTGTGGCCCACGCTCCTAAGGATAAGGAAAACACTTCTGCTGTCTTTCTCCGGGAGGGACGACGGGCGCACTGAGAATTCACTACTAGCGGGGCCGGAGCGGCTTGTGCTGTTGAAATAATGAATTATAGGCTCCGGAGAGGGGGTCGCTGGAAGTCCGGCTGGGGTTCAAACTCGGGGACCGAGTTTACACACAGAACCGGGACGGTCCGTTGGATCCACACGTGAGCCGATTGCTTCGAAGTCAAATCTTAACATGGCCGCTGGAGCTAGAACGATCAGCTGGCTCCAGGGTCTGGAGGAGGTGACGTCAGCGGGAGAAGCCGTGCTGACGTCAGAGCCTGTGACCCGTGATTCCGAGTGCGCCATTTAAGTTCTCTCGTACTTTATTTCTTGACAAGCCCGAATGACCGGTGTCGCTGCCTCCTTGGGCGGCACGTACAGCCCACAACACGAAATTATCGACAGTCAGGTTGAACGGATGAGGAAACTGCGCCCTGAGGGGGGGGGGGGGGGATCAATGACTGATTCTCCATGAAAAATTATCGGCTATCCGAACAATCAGTACAATTCGTCCCTCCTCCGATGCGCTTCATCCACATTCACTCAGGAGGGCGATGTCACAGGGATGCTCTACGAACGCTTCTCCGTTCAGAGAGAAGGATAGCGACTCATGCTTTGAACTAGGCCAAGATGATGTAACCGGAGAACTCCTAGCAGAAGCGACATAGCACCGCACAGAAGTTTCACTAAGCCGGCGCGCTGTCCGCTGGGCGGAGCTTTACTCGGGCTCGCGGAATCGGGCGCGAGGCAAGTCCCCGCGCGCTCAATGTCCGGCTGCTACAACGGATTGAGAGCGCTGCTTTGCAAAAGAGCGTCGAACGCGGACGGACGCATTGCATAATTCACCGAGAAGTTCTCGCTCCAAGGAAATTGAGTACGGAACTCTTCCAAGTCCTCGGAACGACCATCAGAGTAGTGAATTATGTGGAGACACGACCTGTGAAAGCAAGGTTTTTCAGGGAGCTCTGTGAGGACATGGGTGCAGAGAATACGAAACTATTATTCTACTGCAATGCCCGATGGCTCTCAATTGGTAACGTCATACTTCGGACGTTCAAACTGCGCAACGAAGTCTTCGCTTTCCTCAACGATGAAAAACACGAGGGTTGCCGGGCACTTCGTGGGCTCGAACTTTCTCACAAAGATTGCGTCTTTGTTTGACATTTTCGAGAAGTTGAATGATTTGAACATTTCACTCCAGGGTCCACTCATGCATATTCTCAACACCACTGAAGCAGTCAATGTCTTCCGGAGGAAGCTGAGTTTTTGGCAGCAAAAACTAATGGAAAAGGACATCAGTGGAGTTTTCCCATGTCTGGAGGAATTTTGTTGCTCAACTGGTCTCTCTTTAAGCACTTCTCAGCTCCTCGTATTCATGGGTAACCTCAAAGAGCTGAGCTTGTGCTTCGCGGAGTATTTCCCAAGTGATGGCTTCCAAAACTTTGAATGGATACGAGACCCTTTCGGACCCGAAGCTCGAAGCGGATTCACCGTTCGAGAACAAGGGAGCCTGATCGAGCTGTCAGGCAATTCCGTGCACAAGGTCAACTTCAGGAAGCTCTCAGAGTCTTAATCCCATTCGCAAAATCGTATTCATGCGAAGCCGGCTTCTCGGCAGTTGCCGTGATCAGGAGCACATACCGCTCTAATATCAACGTTGAGAACCAAATCATGTGTCGAATATCACGCCGAGATTCGGAAACTTGTGCGACGAACAACAGATCCATCCATCTCACTGACGGAGTTTCGTCGGTCGTAAATAAACGCATGATACTCACTCACAGATTCGCCAACGTGTTATCATTCCAGTGCCGTGTGTTTGTCCCATAAATCGACCCCCGAACTGAGAAGCCCTGTGGCACTTGGAACGCCTAAACTTCCCCATTCCAAACAAGAGGAGCTTTTCTTGAAACTCTCGAGTTTTCCTATACATCTTAGCGCTAATATTGAGGCGTGCTTGGCGGAATCAGGAGAGATGTTCAGAGCAGTCGGATTCATCGTCAAGGACTATCCCAAATAGATGTTGGATTGGCTATAGCCATGGCGAAAGCATTTTCAGAGTACCGTGACAACGAGGGGAAGTATGGACAGACCAGCCGGCCTTTGGCCGACCGGAGTCGGCAGCGCTCTGCGCGGTTGGACTTCCTTCCCTGCCATCGCGGCACATTTTCCTCTCTTCACTGGGTCGGGATCATTCCTGACACTATCTTCTCATTCGTTTTATGAGTACATGTTGTCATGGTCAGATCGGTCTCGGAATCACTTCCCAGACTTGGGAAGTTATAGTCAGATTCCTCTCGGAATCACCCCTCCAGACTTGGAAAGTAATGGTCAGATTGGTCTCGGAACCATCCCCCCAGAGTTGAAAAGTAATTGTGGCCCACGCTCCTAAGGATAAGGAAAACACTTCTGCTGTCTTTCTCCGGGAGGGACGACGGGCGCACTGAGAATTCACTACTAGCGGGGCCGGAGCGGCTTGTGCTGTTGAAATAATGAATTATAGGCTCCGGAGAGGGGGTCGCTGGAAGTCCGGCTGGGGTTCAAACTCGGGGACCGAGTTTACACACAGAACCGGGACGGTCCGTTGGATCCACACGTGAGCCGATTGCTTCGAAGTCAAATCTTAACATGGCCGCTGGAGCTAGAACGATCAGCTGGCTCCAGGGTCTGGAGGAGGTGACGTCAGCGGGAGAAGCCGTGCTGACGTCAGAGCCTGTGACCCGTGATTCCGAGTGCGCCATTTAAGTTCTCTCGTACTTTATTTCTT
Source organism: Phytoseiulus persimilis (assembly GCA_037576195.1). NCBI lineage: Eukaryota > Metazoa > Arthropoda > Arachnida > Mesostigmata > Phytoseiidae > Phytoseiulus > Phytoseiulus persimilis. The sequence continues at coordinate 6,855,338 of CM075102.1, read as the reverse complement.
GACAAGCCCGAATGACCGGTGTCGCTGCCTCCTTGGGCGGCACGTACAGCCCACAACACGAAATTATCGACAGTCAAGTTTTCTAGACTATTCCTGATGACAAAGAGAGATGATGTTGATGCTGCCATGGAATACTCCCAGCATCACCACGGTTGTGGCGATAGAATATTTCTTCGATTCGAGGAAGACGACGCGTAAGATTCCAGAAAATCGATTTCGAGCCGTAACATGAAATTATCGACAGGCTGATTTATTCCACGATTTCGGAATTCTCGAATGTTAATACTTCGTCGAACCCCCTTTCGCCTTGATGACCTCAAAAATGCGCCTTGGGAGAGAATCATAGAGTGGTTTTATGTCTCGTTCCCCAATTCTGGCCCAAGAAGAAAGAATCGCATGTTTCAGTTCTTCTCTTGAGTTGTACTGCTTCCCATTGGGATAGACGAGCCGAGCTAACGTTCCCCAGAGGTTCTCAATAATGTTCAGGTCGGGGCTCCTCGGAGGCCAGTCAAGAAAACGTACTCCGCTCTCCCGGAACCAATCTTTGATTATCGCCGCCGTGTGCACGGAGGCGCAATCTTGCTGGAAGATGAAATCCGTTCCAACTTTCTCCAAAGCTTGAGGTCGCAGGTGGTTCTCGAGTAGCAGCTTATAGTCAACGGAACGCATTATTGTCTCCACGAAGATGATTTGTAACGTCCCGCGGCGACTGACCGCTTCCCAGATCATAACTGAACCGCCCCCGGACTGTCTTTTGGAATAGAATCGAGGCTCTTTCCGAAGATCGTGATAGTAGTTATGGAATCCATCCGGGCCGTCCAGATTGAATTTTTTCTCATCGCTGAAGACAACTTTATCCCATTCCGAAGTCCAACTCATCCATTCCTGGGCGCGATCGAGCCTAGTGTCTCGGTGCTTTTTCGTCAGCGGGGGCTTCCCGCACATTTTCTTGAATTTCAGATGATACGCACTTCTCAAAACGCGCCAGACGGTCTGTTTATGCACTGGGAGGTTGTTTGGGTCTCTGATTTGAGCGCAAGAGACACTCTTGTTGCTCGCATCCTGAATTATCTTCCGTTTCTGACGATCTGAGAGCTTTGTGCTTCGTTTCTTGTACGATCTGATGCCATACTCCGCCCCTAATCTCAAATACCGCAGCACTACGTCCGCTGTTCTGCCGATCTCTCGTCCGATAGCTCTTGCTGCGAGCCCAGAGCCGTGTAATTGATCGATGCGAATCCTTTCTTGAGGAGTCAGAGCCGGTTTTCGTCCCATATTGAGGGAATGAATTCTTTCTCACAAATCTTGACGAGCCGGAGTTCTGAGTCGACAAATCGTACTTGTGTGTCCTTCGTTAGCACTAACTTGACGTTCGTCGGTATCAGCCTCACGTTCGTCAACGCGACGATCCGATCGTTCACGTGAGTCTTCCAACAAAAGAAGAAGAAGTTTTCACGCCTTCTCAGCGAAAAAAAATCAACTGAACCTCCAACGGACCGGCCCAGCGCCCCACGAATCCACGAGACTCCAGCAGCTCTCCGTGCCCCGTTCCAGCGGCCACCGACTCCGCGGTATGTATTGTTCCGCTTGTCTCGATGCTTATTGTCGAAATTCTCGATTGTTTCTACGATGTTCCCCATGCGCAGGTGTCATGAGCCGTGTGCGTCGCCGGGTCCCCTACCAGGACTCCCCGATGGGCCTGGACCACCAGCAGCTGGAGCAGCACTCTGCCTGGCTTCACCTACAGACCCGAGCCGACGGCCGCGCCATCGTTACGTACGCCTGGTCTGCCTTGACCGCGACGGAGCAGGCGGGCTACCGAGCGTACGCCAGGTTCCTGACCGTCGGAGTGTCCCGGGTGTCCGAGGAGGTCCTGCTGCCCCCCGTCTCCTTCGCTACAATGTGCCCTGCCCGCTGTACACCCCTCAATACCTCGAGCACCTGCGTGAGGTGGCGAGCCGTGACCCGCAGGACGTGTTGCGGACCCCCACCGAGCCCCCCGTCCCACTGGTTTTCCTATCGGGACTCAGCGTCCCGGAGCTTAAGGACCGAATCGACGCCCAGCTCGCTGAAGAGGTCGCCGAGCGCGACCGTGTGCGGCGCTCCCGAGAGGAGCAGCAACTCTACCGGGACGCTGCGTCCTGGCGGCGTCAACTCGGCCAGCGGCTTTGTCCCGCAGGAACGCCAGTTGCCGTCCGCCGGCCCGCCCCCCCAGCCGACCACGATGCCCGGAGGCCTCAAAAGCCTGAATAATCCTGTAATATGATAAACTTGTTAATTTTTCGAACCGAATTCCTGAGTGTTCTGTTTTCCTGCCGTTGATTCCTTCTTAACTCTAATCTCTTAATATCACTTCTAAGTTGTCGTTTCCAGTGGTCTCTCTAGGGGATATAGTTTTTTGATTGGGCGGTTCAAAATCTGACCCTTTGCCGTTTTTTTCGTGCTAGATCTTGCTTGGCTGGCCTCCGTATGTTCTGGCAGTGCTATGACATGGCAAAGCGGCCACAACGCTCGGTTGTTTGCCGTGTCCTCGAGGAGACAGACATCGCCTACTCCGATTGGATTTGCCTTTCCCGTCGGTTGTTTATGAGCTGATCTGAGATATGCTAGGTGTTCGCCCTGAAACCGTTTCCAGAATGCGTTCAACACCCGCTGCTGGTATTGCCATCTTCTCGAGAACACAATCTTGTCCGTATCTCCCTTTTTTAGTGGTTTTAGCGAATGTTGTGGGAAAATTGTGTCTCCTTTTATCCCGTATAGCAAATTCGCTGGGCTCAGAGCCTCGACCTCGTCGGCACCAGCCGCTGCCGTGGTGATTGGATGCCTGTTGACCATCGCTTCCATTCCGCTTAGTATGACCTCTAAGTCCCTGGAGTGGGGAATCATCGGGCCCAGAATATTCTTGATCGGTCTTTTGATCACTCCGACGAGTCTCTCTCAGTATCCGCCGAACCAGGGAGCTGCTGGCGTGATGAACCTCCAGCTGATGAAGGAGTCTCCCAGCCACTTTTTTACATCGCCATCCTTGATGTGTTCGTAAATGCATTTGATTTCCTTGGCGGCTCTTTGGAAAGAAAGTCCGTTGTTATCGTTCTGACCGAGGGAAATCTGTTGACGAACTTCTGTAGCGCGCCCAGCACTTCTGCCGTGGAAAGATCTGTGGTCAGCTCCATGTGGACCGCTCGGGTGACCGCGCGAACGAATAGCAGAATGTAGCTCTTGGCTACTTCTCCCGTGTCTTTCTTGTATCTGAATGGGCCCGCAAAGTCGCATCCCGTATGAAAAAAAGGAGGAGCTTTATCGATGCGAAAACTTGGAAGCGGAGCGATTGGGAGCGATGCCTACTTGCTATGAAAGATTTTGCACGTCGGGCACGCTACGAGTACTTGCATCGTGAGCTTCCTGGCATGAATCACCAATAAGTCCTGGCGTAACATGTGGAGTGTTGCCGCGATGCCTCCTGAGTGGGAATATCTTCGCTCGTTAATGTCCCTTATCACCAGTTTGGTGAAACCACAAGCCGGTGGCAAGATAATCGGATATTTCTGATTGTCTGTCAAGTCCTCAGACCGCTCGAGTCGGGACCGGCACCTTATGAGACCCTCGTTGTCTACGGAAGGGTTATATTGGTACAAAATGCTCGATTTTTTCAGCTTTTCGCAATTTGATTCAACTTGCATCGACGGCTCATGTTCACTTTGTCGCTGTGACCTCAAACCCGCTCCAAGTTTCTCCACCTTTGCTTTCAAGCGCAGCATAAACGCCCAGAGACGAACGGCTTGAACGAACGATGGGAAACGATCTTCGAAGAATATTTTGCTCGATTTCTTGACGACATTCGAAACCAAGCAAGTCGAGACTGTGGTTTTTCTTTCGGCCTCGAATTCGCGTGCGCGACATTCAAGCGGGTGTCGCTCGGAGACCGGACGTTGCTTCAGCGAGAGCCACTGTGGCCCCCTCAGCCAAAGTTTTTGTTTCTCTGGCGTCTGGATGTCATCTCCCCTGGAGGCGATGTCGACGCTATTGAACTCCGATTTCACAAAGCTCCAGGTCGCCTTTCCCGTGAGCGTGTGGATTCGGCGTATCCTGTTGGCGACGTAGGCTTTCCATTTTCCGGCTGGGAGTTTACCCAGGCCAGAACGCTGGAGTTGTCGGTGTAGAGATGATGCGAGTTGATTTCGAAGTCCAATCTCTTCTTGAGGGTGTCCAACAATCTCGCCGCCAAGAGCGCTCCCAGAAGTTCTAGGCGACAAATGTTCATCGGCTTGACTGGAGCGACCTAACCTTTGGCCATGACGAAACTGATTTCCGGATCCTCATTTTGAACTACTTCTCGGATGTAGGCTACGAATCCGTAGGCCTCGAGACTTGCGTCGCTGAAAATGTGCAGTTCTCGCCTCACCACCTTTGAATTCGACCGACACATGATTCTTTGAATCGAGATCTCTCGAGTTTCCTCCAAAAGTTTGACGAAGCCGTTGTATTGTAATTTGAGCGACTCCTCCAGCTCGGTGTCCCAAGAACATTTGCTTTTCCAGAGACGTTGAAGAAGTGTCTTAGCTCGGATTGTCGTCGGCGCCAAGATATTGAGCGGGTCATACACTTGCGCCAGGCCCCGTAGGAGCTTTCTTTTCGACGGAATACGCTCGCTCAGCTCTCTCAGAGCTTTCGCTGCTGGAGCCGACAATCCGTCCGTGTGTTGATTCCACAATATTCCTAAGAATTTGCCGTTGACTTGGTCCGTGGAGACAGCTGTGTCTGGGACCGGAGAAATTCGTTCGATGGAGTCGCCCAGCGACTCGTCGTTTGCCGACCATTTTTTCAAAGGGAAGTGACCGTCCTCGAATACATCGAACAATAGGCTTATTCGGCGCCTTGCTTCTGGTAAGTCGTCGGCTCCGGAACATACGTCATCCATGTAAATGGTATCCGCTATTTCCTTGATGAATCCCTTTTGCCCCGGGTATCGACGCTGTGCGTTCTCCAGATGGAGCCTGACCCCTTGACAGTGAAGGCTGCAGACCAAGCCGAAGTCCAGACAGTTCGTCCAGAATTCCTTTACGTTCGCCTTGGGATTGTCCGAAACGCCCATGGGTCAGAGGAAACGGAGTAACGTACGATCATCCTCCGCTATCTTGAATTGATTGAATGCTTTTTCGATGTCCGCGGTTATCGCGTACCTGTACTGCCTGAATTTCATGACGACCTTCAAGATCGACGGAAGCTAAGACGGACCCTGGTGTGAAACGTCGTTCAAACCCGCTTCGTTGGCACGTCTTGCGCTCGCTTCTTTAACTACCCTTGTTTTCAGCTGTGAGGGTGCGCTTGGGTTCGCCTTGAAGACTGCTTGTACCGGAAGGTAGTGTGCGAGCTGGTTCTCCATCTTTGGTTTTGCCGATTCGATGAAACCGTCCTCGTAGTACTTCTTCATCTCAGCATCGACTGCCCGGAGTTTAACTGGATCAATCCTGAGCTTCTCCAGCAGTGAGTGGAGGAGCGATAAGGATAAGTTGTGGTTGTCGCCCAGTGATAGGATGTTGTCTTTGAGTTAAAGACGTAATATGTAACGCCCTGAGCTGTCACGTTTCGTGGTTTTCTTGAAATTTTCCACAAGAGCTTTGTTCAACTCATCCTCCTCCTCTTCGAGCTCCTGAGACTCGTCTTCGAAGCTCACCTCTTCTGATTGCAACAGAAACTTGATGTCTTCCAAGGTCCGCGCTCTCTTTTAGTTCATTGATGATACGCTCTCCCCCTCCTCATCCTCCGGAATTGCATCTCCGTCTAACGGAGCTTCGTGTCGGCGCGTCGCCTGGAAAATCTCGAAACCGCAGAATCTCGCTGTTGCTGGCGGCTTTGGAGTTGCACCGCAGGTACCTCCGAAAATCCAGCTGAATACCGAGCGAAATGCGAAAATTTCGTCGTACGCCTGAGGCTTCTCGAATTCGATTTTTGCCAGGTTTTCTGACCCGATAAAGATATCCACCATCTCCAGTTGACCCTCTGAAACGCGGTCGGCGATCGGGCTATAGCCAAAGTCCTCCTTTAAGAATGGAAATTTCGCTCCTGACAGACACTTCAGCTCTATCGCTTTCAGCTGAACCTTCTTCTGCTCATCAAATCGACTACGCAGCGTTACGCTGTGAACTCCGCCATTGTGGATGTTCGTGACGCGTCCCCCTGCCGTCGACATTGCCAAGTCAATGTGAGCCTCTGGCTTCGAGCCCAGTTATTTCACCATGGTATTGGTGATATGGCTGGATTGACCGCCTGGATCCACTAGTACTCTGCACAGTACCCGCTTCCCGTTCGCCTCCGCCCACACATGTGCTGTCCATAGGAAGACTGGGGTGTCGTTGCTCTCTGTCTTGAGATTGACACTGGAGACTCTTGACTTCTTGTCGAGCATGTCGACCGGTGCTTTGCTGCAAATGATCGAATAATGTTTGCCTTTGCAGAAACGGCAAGTTTTCCTGAACGCCTCTTTGCAGCTCTTGGCTTCGTGGTTAAGCTTCAAGCACTTGAGGCAAGCCTTAGCTGCCGTGGCTCTGTCCTTCCTCTCTTGAGGCGTTAGCTGCGCCGGGCATCTGAACGGCTCCTTCGCAGAATGTGCAACCGACCTTCAGTTTCCGTTTCGGCTCCGGAGGGGTTTCGCGGTGTTGGAACGTTGGCTGGGATGCTAGGTGAAAGTTGTTCGACGAATTACGAGACGACTGCTGTTGACAGTTGCTTGCCGTAAACTGTGACGCCATCGGCCGCGGATGACCGCTATAGTGGTTGAACGAACGAGTACTCGAGCTCTGCGAGTCGGAATTAAATTTCCCCATACGAAGGCCATCCCCTCCCGTCGGTCTGGAATGGGATTCTTCAGTCGCGCTCAGGGCTCCGGCAGTACGGGCCTCCTCCTGAAGGAAGGAGAGCCTCGAGCTTGCACGTGTGTGTTTGTCTGTTTTTGTCTCTGAAAATTTTCATGAATTCTCTCTGCAATCCTCTGGAAAGCTTACCTGAAATTCTCTCCGCATACGCCGGGGAAAGTGTCATGAAAGACTCCCCTAATGCTATCGTAGCTAAAATGTGTTGTGAGATCGAATCGACAAATTTAGGTAACTTATCATATCTGATGTTCTCTCCTGATGCTAAAATGCTGTCCACGGCGCGCAGATGGCAGACCTCGGCCAGATCCTCATCTCCAAATTCGTCCTCCAGGATTGGTCGCATCGTGTTGTAGCTCTCCGCCGAAATATCCAGATACCTGTTGAGAAATATCGTTACACTTCAGTATCTGAAACATGTCCCAACTACTCACACCCGTAACGGGGACAAGGACAAGCCATGCGCGTGATTACGCCACGGGATTGCAGCGCCGAGCTAAGACGCGTAGCCTTGGCTCGAAGGCTACCCGCTTCGAGCCAGGCCCCGGTCAGCTCAAGCTTTCCCTACTGGTATATATACTGCTAATAAAGAAGCTTCGCTCCTGAGGAGCTACGCATTCCCTGACCGGAACTCTGTCTGTTTATTTGGTGCCGTGATCTTCCAGCTTCCAGAGAACATTCCAGATCAGTGTCTGCCGACTGCCTTCAGGGAAAGAAAATCCAACAATCGTTATTGCGCACGATACGACTCTGTGGACACTGTCGTTTGGAAGTGAACACTGTGACTCTCGTGTAAAGTGACCTGCCGGTGAAGGTACTACAAGGTGCGACAAGAAGATGGATCCAGTCGAGAGTCAACGAACACAAGAGGATTCCAGCAGCTCCCACGGCTTTAGTGAGGTTGGAGAAGAAATGCCAGGACATTCTGCGAAAACGGGTGATGAGGCGTTGGACTTCAGCCAGAAAACCATTGGGACCACTTACGACACTGACAAGGACTTGAACGACTTCAATATGGGCTCAAGACACCGAGCAAGAGATCTGGTGAAACTGAAACTGGATGGAGCAAACTACACCGAATGGCGAGTAATGATTTCTGCAGCACTGGACGCTGATCCATTCGCCCTAGACATGACGATGGAAAATCTAATACCACCACCGACCACGGCGAAGAGTGCAGCCGCAAAAATCCAGAAAAGAAAATTCGAGGCAGGAAACCGTGCTGCACGCTATACTCTCTTTGCTTCACTCCAATCTGATCTAGCGACCTCGCTTTTCCATGCCAACGCTGAGACGGTTGATGCCCCTGAAATGTGGAGGGACATCACGGGACGATTCAACAGTGCACATGGAGGCCTGAAGAGAGTGGCACTGTCAAAGTTCACCACCTACAGGTATTTGTCCAACAAAAGCGCTGGCGAAAATCTGCTCAGGTTCAACAAGATATTGAGCCGCTGTGAAGCCCCAGGAATTCCCTGCCCTCTGACTTGAAAATCACGATTCTGCTCCCGAGTCTGTCACCAAACTGGGAATCGTTCAAGCAGAGCTTTACTGACAGAGATGAGACAGCTCAATCCCTCGTCCACTTAACATCAGCCATTGAGATGGAAGCAATTCGAAGAGGAAAATTCGATACTAGTGAAGTAACAGCTCTATTCTCGCGACTTCGGGGCCCGTCAGGTAGACGACCCACCCGAAGGACGTTCAACAACAGACCCAGAGGAGGCAGGATGCCGACTGGCACACCAACCAAGGTCTGCTATGGATGTGGTCGCCCAGGTCATGTACGCGCACAGTGCCGTACCCCTCAAGGGAGTGAAAACCAAGGAAGAGTCCAACAGCAACACCCGAATCGCTCACAATCTTCGCAGCCAACCAGACGAAACCAGCAATCTCGGCGCGGCGGAAGGAGACCCTTTAACCGCCAACGCCCACAACACGCAAGGGCACATCACACAGAAGCTGATGTAGTTGAGATCCTGAACTGTGAAACGAAGAGTGCAGAGTCCCACATTGTGACACCTGACAACGAATAAGTGGTGGACTCCGGAACAAATTACCACATGTGTAATTCTCGCGAGCACATGTCCGACTACATACCATTTGAACAACTACGTCAAGTAAGACTAGGAGGTTCCCGAACCCTGAGCGCTCCTGGGTCCGGAACCGTCCACGTGACATTCATTCAGGAAGGAAAGCCGATAACAGTCCAACTCCGCCGAAATCTCATATCAGTCTCGAAACTCACTGATGAGGACTTCGAAATCAGGATCTCCAGAAGGACAGTCCGTATGACTCAAGGAGAGGTGACCATTTGTGCAACAAGAAAGAAGGGCCTTTACCTCTTGTATGCCGTAGATTTTGCTGAGGGGAACAACGCCGAGAACAACGAGCTGAAGAAAAAGATCAGCCTCACTATCATGCACCGGAATTTCGCTCATATCAACATCGAATGGCTCAAGTCAATGCTGCAGCGTCAAGGATATGACGTGCTCCAAGATTTCCTTGGCTGTGATAGCTGTGTAAAAGGGAAAATGCCAAGAGCTAGCTTTCGGCCGAAACCCAGCAGCTCACGCGCCCCTCGTATTGGATGGATCAACAGCGATGTCTGCTTCGTCAGTACGCCTTCCTGACTGGACTGACGATTATAGCCGATTCCGAAAGGTCTACTCCCTACACAACAAAGCTGAGGTCTTTGATCGGATCCGGGACTTCCTCAAGTGGTTCAGGCTGAGATCAGGACAGCAGGTATACCATTTTCACTCGGATGGCGGCTCAGAGTTTCAAAACAAGAGGCTACAAGCCCTCTTTGAATCAACAGGATGTGATTACTCCTACAGTGCTCCGTACACTCCGATGCATAACGCTGTAAGCGAGCGTCTGAATCGCACGTTGCTTAACCTTGCAAGGACAATTATCCTTGACAGCAACCTCGGAAAAGGAGTCTGGGCTGAGGCGATAAATTTTGGGACTTTTTGTCTCAACGCCACCAAGGAGCACGAGCCCACTGGGAAGTCCCCATTCGAGTTGATCACTGGCCACAAACCGGATGGATGCACAAACCGAGGGACGCAGAAACAACTTTAGGGATAGGAGAACCTCAAAGAAGCCGAGCCAACTTGAGGCAGGGATAGCCTACAATGTAACAAGTAGTACTACAAATCATGAAACTAGCGACCCCCTAGGCAGGTTCAACTCACAGGCAGACGTGCCTCTTAACCTAGCAGACGTGTATCGCTCAAAGTATAAGAATGAATGGCTTGCGCCAATGGCATTAGAATTGGACTCCTTTAGAACCAATCAGGTCTACAAATTGGTAGACCCAGAACGCGGACAGAACGTTCTGACGAACAGATAGGTTTTCTCGTTGAAAACGGACAAGGACAATAACATAATCAAAAGGAAGGCTAGGCTCGTGGTAAGAGGATATAAACAAAGACCTGGCACTGACTTTGATTGTTAGAGTTAGTATCTCCTACACGTTCGAACGCTACCGCCACACAACGTGAATAAAAAGAAGTGTCACACCCTTTCCACGTGACACCAGTCTCGTTGTAGCAGCCAACTCAGGCCTCGTGTTGTCCCTGTCGGATTTTTGAATATCTCGAAAGAACCCACTTAAGTTACAAAAAGTTAACAACTGGCGACGAAGACGGTTGAATCGAAAGTGTACTTCCGATTCGGCGAACCAAGGTCGAGATTCTGTTATGCCTGCATCCAGTGCAACATTCGCGCCGTTTGAACCGCGAAATGAGCGGTTCTCATCTTGGCTATGTCGTCTCGAGAACTACTTGCTCTACGAGAAGAAAACTTCGACCGAGGAGAAACACTGCGCCATTCTCGCGTTCATGGGTGCTACAGCTTTCAAGAGGCTCTACGACAAAGTTCCTTCGGATAAAACGCCGAATACACTCAAATACGAAGAAATCACCGCACTGCTCAAGAAAATCTACGAGCCGGGCGAGAATATATGGAACGTGCGTCTGGAATTCCGAAGAGTCCGACAAAGCTCGGGCGAAACTCTCGACGATTACGAAGCTCGCATCCGCACTGCTGGCCGGAACTGCAAATGGACGGGCGAAGAACTCCAGATGAACCTCATCGAGCAGTTCATAGGTGGACTCGACGACCATACTACTCAACAAGCGATTCTGGTCAAGTGCGCGGCTTCGAAAGACTTGGCCGATGTGTTCAACATTACGAACGAACTGTTGCGAGCGAAAAAAGCTACATCCAAGCTTCGGAATTCTCACAATGATCCCGCGAAAATGGAGAACGTCAACAGGGTTCACGTTGGCAACAAGGCATGCCGACCCATGCCCAAGAATTCCAATGATCGCGGAAATTCCCGAAGACCAAACTCGTCCCGAAAATGCTACCGCTGTGGAAACCCAAATCACCTCGCTCCAGATTGCCCACACAAATCTGCTGAGTGTCGTCTATGCAAGAAGAAAGGACATCTCCCATTGGTGTGCCGTTCAGGTCAGACTCATCATTTGCTGGAGGAGGTTCCCTTCAATTTTGTCGAAGGACTTGATAAAGCTCCGATGAACTTGAATGTGCGCATCTATGATCGTGAGGTGTCGATGGAATTGGACACAGGAAGCGGAATATCTGCCATGGCGCTGGACAAGTTCCGGAAAATGTTTCCCAACGAGGTTCTGCATACAAATGACGTCAGACTTCGAACTGCCACCGGTGAAAATTTTGAACCACATTCTTACGCCCTGGTTCCAGTGACCCTCGAAAACCGGTCAGAAAACTTGAAACTCTACCTTATTGATCGACCCAACTTTCCCACTCTGTTTGGAAGATCATGGCTGCGGAGTATCAAACCGACTTCCTTTGGGTTCGATCGGTGCTACCACAACGGAATCGATTACGAGCAAGAAGCAAAATCACTTCTTCTCAAGTATCCTAACCTCTCCAAGGAAGGCATCGGGAAGATTCCAACTGTCGAGGCTGCATTGCATCTTAGGGGAAATCCAAAACCAGCACACTTCCGCCCTCGACCCGTGCCACACGCTTTGATGCCGCTCGTCGATGAAGAGCTCGATCAACTGGAGAAATTCGACGTCATCGAGAAAATCAACGCAAGCGAGTGGGCTCATCCGGTGGTCATCGCGCTCCGAGGTAAAGGAGACAACGTGAAGCGAAGGGCAAGAGTGTGCGGAGACTTCAAGATCGGTCTAAACCAACATCTCTTGGTGGATGACCACCCGCTGAAAAACATTCGTTATGCTCTTGACAACATTGGAATCGGCAAGCGATTCACGAAACTCGACATTTCCAACGCGTTCTTACACATGCCTATCCGAGAGGAGGACCAGAAATTCGTCACCGTCAACACACATCGCGGTTTGTACCGTTTCAAACGCATGTGTAACGGCCTTGCGTCCGCGCCGGCTATTTGGCAACGGTTTATGGAAGGCATACTAGCAGGCATCAATGGTGTTGAGGTCGTTATCGACGACATCGTCGTGACTGCGTCGACTGATGAAGACCACTTGAAGCGCCTGGAGACTGTTCTACAGCGCCTGAACACTCATAATATTCGACTAAATCTACAGAAATGCAAGTTTTTCGCGGAGGAGATACAGTTCTGCGGGTTCCGTTTAAAGCATCAAGAGATTCACAAGTGTGATGACAAGATATCATGTTTCAAGCAAGCTCCAGTTCCCCAGTCTGTCTCCGAATTGCGAAGTTTCATCGGGATGATCCAGTTCTACTCTTCATTCGCACCGCAACTTGCCGATCTGGCGCATCCGCTCTACAAAGCTTTCCAAGGAGGTGGCCAGAAACCGTTTGTTTGGTCCCAAGAAATGAACAAATCGTTCGAAGCTGTGAAATCCGAAATGTGCTCCACAAGAGTTCTCGTGCCATTTGATCCAGAAAAGACCCTCTTGTTGGCTACGGATGCTTCATCGTATGGAATTTCAGCCGTCCTTTCCCACCGCTACGACGACGAAACGGAGCGTCCTATCGCTTACTATTCCAGAACCCTGACGGAGGTGGAGAAAAGGTACACTCCACTCGAAAGAGAAGCTCTTGGCATAAAGGAAGGGATGAGTCGATTCTTCTACTACTTGTTTGGGAGAAGATTCACCTTGATTACAGATAGCAAACCCTTGGTTTCTATATTCTCACCATCGAAAGCGCTCCCGCCGCTCGCTGCAATGCGGATGATGAATTACAGCATGTTTCTACAATCGTTCAGTTACGACATAGTCTACCGTAACACGAATGATCACGGGAACGCTGACATGCTCTCGCGACTGCCGGTGAAGAGTGAGCAGTTTCTCATCAGGCAAGAGGCTGAAGATGTCTTTCTGATGGAAGTCACCGACAACGTCCCGATCGACCTACTTAGAATCGCAAGAGAAACTCGGAATTGTGGAATTCTGAAACCGCTGCTTAAATGCCTTGAAGGTTCAACGGCATCGGCGAAAACGTTTTGGAAACTCGACATCTCCGAGTTCTCAACAATCAACGGTGCGATCTTCCGTGGACATCGGGTCGTGATCCCGTCGTCCTGTCGTCCCGAAATCCTGGTGGCCCTGCACGAGGGACACTTCGGCGTCGACAAGATGAAGGAGCTCGCAAGACGTTACGTGTGGTGGGAGAGCTTAAATTCTGAAATCGAAAAGCTGGTGAAGGAATGCATGGTCTGCGCTGAACACGCAAGACTACCTCCGAGATCGTATCATCCGTGGATGCCCGCTGAGCACCCCATGGATCGGGTGCATATCGACTATGCTGGCCCCGTTGACGGGAAGTACCTTTTCCTGCTCGTCGATGCAAATTCTAAATGGTTAGAAGTCTTCGCATCAACCACGAAAACAACTTATACGACTCTTAAACACCTCAGAGAGGTCATCGCGAGGTTCGGGTTGCCCAAGGTCATCGTCTCCGATAACGACCCGACATTCGCTTCACAAGATTTCAACAAATTCTGTCGTGGAAACGGCATAATCCATAAAACTTGCCCTCCGTACAGCCCGGCCTCAAATGGTCAAGTTGAGAAGTACGTGCAAACTGTCAAACAGGGATTGAAGAAAATCAAGAGTGGAGGAGAGAGAGACCTTCATACCGCGCTGCAAAGGTTCCTGTTTCAATATCGAATGGTAGCGAACTCGACAACAAACAGGACACCAGCCGAGGCTATGATCGGTCGTCAAATCCGCTGTCGCCTGGACCTGCTCAGCGAACAACCGCAGTCCACGCACTATTCCGAACATGAAACTGAATCCGGGAACAACAAATCGCAGAATACGTCCAGGTTCAGCATCGGCGACGGGGTCATGGCTCGAGTGTATAACAGAACCCAGAAATGGAGTCTGGGCAAGATCGTCAAACTCTGTGGAAGAAAGGTTGCCATGGTTGCACTGCCGCAAGGAGTTTCCAAGCGACACCACAATCAGCTCAGGCGATTCAACGGCGGAATCGTGGCCGAATCGCCCGACGATGAGCTGAATCCCGCCCTGCTTTTTGCAGACCCCGAGCCAGATAAGAATCCTTCTGATCAGGCGGTACTAGTGCCATCCCAAAATACTGGTGATGGAAATCAAGCCGACTCAGCATTGTTTGAGGACGCCTCAGAGACCTTTGAGGAAGCTCAAGAGGATCTCCCTCAGGAACGGATACGAAGATCCAGTCGAGTTACGGCCGGTGTTCCACCGGACCGATATCGACCGCACTGATTGTGATATTCCCAATAATAATAATCTTAAACTGTACATAATTCAAGAAGGGGAGAGTTGTTAGAGTTAGTATCTCCTACACGTTCGAACGCTACCGCCACACAACGTGAATAAAAAGAAGTGTCACACCCTTTCCACGTGACACCAGTCTCGTTGTAGCAGCCAACTCAGGCCTCGTGTTGTCCCTGTCGGATTTTTGAATATCTCGAAAGAACCCACTTAAGTTACAAAAAGTTAACATTGATAGTCTGTTCAGCCCTGTGGCGAAGTTCGATACCATTCGGACAGTACTGTCAATTGCCGCCCAGGAGCATCTCCGTTTGAACCACACGGACATAGGCACGGCCTTCTTGTCAGCCCCATTGGACAAGAGACTTTTTATGAAACAGCCCGCTGGCTTTGAGGATGACAAAAACCGGGTTTGTGAGCTACTTAAGGCTAGCTATGGAACAGTCCACGCTCCAAAGATGTTCAATCAGAAATTGAGCAACACTTTGTTGAGCCTTAATACAGTCAGATTGACCAGAAGCAAGTTGGATCCGTGCTTGTACTTTTCCAACCCTCCGACTCGAGTATTTGTTCTAATCTATGTTGATGATTGCCTGATAGGCTCAAACTCAGAACAAATGAATCAAAGGATAACAAAGGAACTAGAGAAAACCTCCAAACTTACCTCAGGGCCACTTGAGTTTTTCTTGGGATTGAGAATTGCGATCTCTCCCGACGGAGGTAGGATCCACTTGGATCAAGCCCAATATATCACCGAGCTACTAGATCGATTCCAGATGGCAGATTGCAAAGTGTCTCCAGTACCAATCGACTCAACGTCGAAATCTGCATTTGAGGGAGAAATCGATCTTACTCTTAAGTATAGAGAGCTTGTGGGGGCTTTGATGTTCGTTTCTGTGGGAACGAGAGGAGATATTTCCTATGCGGTTGGGCTGATGTCCAGATACTTGGATAAGCCAACACGCCATCTATGGAACAGTGGATTAAAAATACTGAGGTATCTGTCAGAGACCCGGAACCATGGTCCGACTTATATAGGTGGAGCTCAAGCCAAAATTGACGCCCGTTGCGACGCCGACTGGGGCGGTTGCAGGAGTACTCGGTGTAGTACCAGTGGCGCTGTGCTAATGTCTGGCGGAGCACCAGTTTGCTGGTCTTCTAGACGGCAGAACTGCATCACTCTTTCCACTCTTGAAAGTGAAATAGTGGCTTGCAGCGAAACGGGAAAAACCTGTTTGTGGCTTGGCAGACTGTTTCAGGATGTCGGGGACCAAATTACTCCGACACCTCATGTGGACAACACTGGTTGTATCCAACTGCTAACTGAAGCCCAGGTATCGAAGCGTTCCAAACATATTGCCATACGTTACTTTTGGTTGAAGGAACGAATAGAAGAGGGTGAGTTCAAAATCACCCATTGCCCATCGCAACTAAACTTGGCAGATCTTGAAACGAAAGGTTTAGCGGAACCTCAGTTTATCCGACTGCGAACACTTGCAGGTATCACAGATGATACAGTTCGCCCTCCTCATGGTAGCGGCAAGAGCGGCCGCATACTTCCAGTACGAGGATAACTGTCTACCACAGTGCATCCGAGAGAGACAACTCTGTACCATATCCGAAATGAGTCCCGAATTCTTCCCGTGTGATTGCTTGATAAGCAACCAGACCTGCATTGAGAAAGCGTCCCCTGGTGTAGCCTGCCTGTTACCGAATGGAACAACGTTTGGCGGAACCAGTATCTGGATTGACTTCTATAACTATACACATCAAAAACCACCAGCACCTACACCCGTTCCATCGAAAAGAACAAACTTCCTCCTGATCTACGCGGCATCACTCACTACACTTGTTGTGATGTATGCCTGCTCCAACAGCATATCATGCCTGATCCAAACATGGCGGCGGAGACAGTACCAGCAGTTGAGTAGAACACAACCCACCGCGGACGATCGCCCAAGCGGCATCGAGTCACCATATCAGCCCACGGTTGAAAACATTTGAATCTCTAAGAACTGGCTCTTCAATGCCAAATAAAGACTTCCAATCCAGCCCCCCTAAGGTATTGGCATTCGATTTTATTACTAAGCATAGAACCAGGTAAAACCAGTGCACGATCCTTGAAATTTCATATGCTCCGAGGCAGCAGCGAACTCCTCGTTTCCAACATATTGGTTTACGAGAAGTTCGAGCCGCAAAGGAGTGGATCCCTGGACTAGAATACATTTTCTGTCCAGCACTGACTTGCAGAGTCGATTGTACTCTAATATGGCACATCGGTACCTCCTGGTGGGGATGGGAAGTCTCATGGACCAAACTTCCGTGGTGGTGACGTCATCAATCGGTGGGTCGGTAGCTGCGTCCGGAGCACTGAACCCGGTGGTGCTGTCGTCGTCAGACGACGAGCTGCTGCTGTCTGACTCTGTTGTCGGAGCCTCAGTGGCGTCAGTCGGAGTTGGAGTAGTGGTATCAGCTGTGACGGTGGAGGTCGAGAGAGTGCTTGAAGGGGGTGCTCGAGTTGAATCGCTTCGGTTTCGATTCCTCGACACTCAGATCCAGATCGGCTTCCTCGGCAACGGCCTGCTCAATCCATTCGTAGTGAGGTGTATCATCAACGGATACCTCTGTTGGGTTGACGTCTGTATTGAGAGTAGGTAACAGCACCTGAGAACTCAGGGTGGATCCAGGGACGACGGTTTATGAAACCAGGATGATGGCAGGAGAATTCTGGAAAGCAAAACGTGAAAAGTCACATAGCAAAGTGAAGGACATAAAATTTCACTATTCAAAATTAGTAAGAGAACTCACCGACTCTCCCATTGAAGAAATTCTTGACGCCTTCAAAATTGGAAGAGACGAGGAAATCAAGTCAGGGAGGGAGATGGTCGGAAGAACAACTGGTTTGATTGTTGACTGAGGCATCTCTGTGATGCTCTCGAGCCGATAGTCCGTTGTTCGTGAGTGGGTCGGAGTCCGAGTAGAGGATGCTCGGACGATAGCCGTATTCGTGCCAGAGCGGAATTTAGCTAAGTCGGCATGGAGCCTTGATGTGAAATCAATATGCCCCTGCACGACCCGACTCCATCCAAGAAAGAATTCAGTATCCCGGATGTATGCTTCGTGGGCTGCATCACGGGAGGCTTGAAGAGAATCCGACTCATGACGAGAAACTGAACTCGAAAGCGAGGTGGATACAGATCGCAACGTTCGAGTTGGACTAATGAAAACAGGGGTCGGAACACCGTCTCTCTCGGAAGACGCATCGTATAGTGGAGTGAGTGGCAACCCAGAGGAAACCACTCTCTGAACGACAGAAGAAGAATCAAATGATAGCTCAAGGAAAGTCTCACTAGAAAGAAGTACTGGAGTCATGTCAGAAACAGAATATGACTCCTGACGGTGTGAAAACCATGGTGAGACATAGCTTGTCTCAAGCTGGGGAATGTCGGTCCATGAAGCCAGCAATGACTGAGCACCGTGGCTGCTCTCTGCTGAATGGCTTAAACATGGAGGGTGCTCAAACCGGTGGGATGAGGGCCAAGTAAATGAGAAACCCTGAAAGACGTGGGCTAAAATGGTCAAAATGCCGACAACCACCAAAGCACTAAAGAAACCGTAACTAAAGGGAGCGATAATGTCCGTACGGTTGCGAATGTGAAATGAAATGATCAAATCACTCCGGACATAATCTCGGCTTTAAATAGGAGGGTGTAAATGGGTATTGACACTCTGATCCCAGAATTGAGAAACACCATGATCAAACGAACCGAATTGTTTATTTGTCTTCTGTAAAAAGAGAAAAGCAAAATAATTGCCCAGAAAGCCAAAACAATTTGACTCCAGAGGCTGTAATGCCTAGAAGCGCAGAAACTGCGGCGGATCGATCAAGTTCGTTTACAATAACGAACTGACCCTCCATCACCACACTCGCCGGATGCCTCTCGGGCAGAACAAGATACTTGTGATGGAACCGGATGATTTCCGTCAACAAGCAGGCACTCCGAGCCAATACGATGGCGACATTTCCACCCATCATCAAAACCAGCACACCAATATGCTCTGGCGGAAACGATGAAGCGAGGAGGAGTGGTTGAAGAAGTCGATGAGACTGTTGGAGATGGAGTGGTGGAGTCTTCATCCTCCGAAGACGGAGCTGCAGTGGAGGGAGCGGGGGGAAAGCCCTGCCCACCACTGACATTGGTATCAGTTGCAGATCCAGGATTGAGACGGGGAGCGGTAGGGGATCTTGTAGATCCATTCGAGGCGAGTACCCAGATGAATCCTGCTGGAAACAATCCGAAAAATTAATCCCAACTGATCATTCCGATAGTATCACGATGGATGGAAAACGGTTGCGGTAAAACTCACCAAAAAGGAGGGAGGCTGTGAGAACCAACAGCACCCACATCCGTCGGTATCTAGAGGCCACCAGTTGAGTAAGGAAGGCCTGAATTGCAGCCCGGACACCGTGTGAATCTGAAGGGATCGAGTCCCCAGGAGTGGACTCTCCCACCTGAGAGTTGAGTGGACCCTCTGTCGGTGGGTCGGTGGATGAACTCACTTTTGAGACCACGGAAGATATTTTGATTTGATCGGACTTTACGATATCAATCTCGTGTGAAAGATGATTGATGTAAGCCGCGTTTCTCGAGAGCTTCGCTTTCAACTCCTGATCGAAAGTGTCTTCTAACTGGAACTTGAGATCCAGTTGGTCGGTTAAGACCTTGATTTTTGACTCGAAGGACCTGAACGTCGACTCCAAATCAACTGCGCGTTCGGCGGTGGTCGAGAAGTTCTTCTTTACCGTTTCTTCTAGCCGACGGAATTTTGCATCGATCTTATGAACAAGATCCTTTATGTTGTCCATATCGCCTGAGAGCGCGTACTCGGTCGAAGGAACTGAGCTGGAAACCTCAGTCGCACGGTGACTGACCTTTAGCTGGAACTCGGTCACCTCCTGACGTAACTCTGATATAAGACTCTGCAGGTGACGGGCCTGATCATGAGACACCATGCTCCCAGCGATGAAATCCTGACGAAGGCCCAGTCCGGCCTGATCTTGTTGAGTCAGGTGGAGTGTGTTTTTCTGTTCATTCAGAGTGGCTTTCATCGATTCCAGAGACTCGATGACACCAGTGACCACTGGAGTTTGAACTACCGACTTTGCAAAGAGGTTGAGCTGCGCCAACAGATTGGTGTAGTTTTCAGTGAAAACCTCTTGCTGAGAACTCAGTTGATGGACTTTACCGAACAAATCGTACACTCGCTGGAGTTGTGAAGAGCGTTGCATGGACTCTTCACGACACAGCTCTATGCTGTTCTCCACGTTCATTATCCTGTCCATCACCAGTTTGCCGTAGTTGGCGGCCAGAGCAGATTCCTGGACGTTTACCATGACCAGGTTCCCATCCGGCGGTCGGGGGACCACCGGCGCAACCACCTCAGATGGAGGCCTAGGAACGAGTTCAAACTTCTTGTCTTCCATGACAACAGGCTGGGAAAATTTGAATACCTGAGGTGGCGGCTGGGACCTGGAGGTGAACAGTCTCGGCAGGACGGAGAAGCAAGAATGAACTCGAAAAGGCGAGTACGACCTTAAATATCCACGATTTGAGAGAGAACCTCGATCAGGAAAAGCCGAGGACATCTTCCAAGACAACAGGTGACAAAGTCCAAAGAGACAGACTGAACAAAATCCAGAATGAACTTGGAAAATTACGATCAAAGATGTGTGTGAAACACTTGAATCGAAAGACTGACTCGTGAGGAAGTTCCAGCTGGGTTCACAAGAACGCAGCATGATACGGTTGGAATCTAACAAGTTGTATACACCTTGATCAAAGCCACATGTAGACAGCAAAGCTGTAAAGTGTAGAAAGATGCAGGGGTCGAATTTCGATCAACCCTGCTGAGGAACAATGGGATGAATCTTCTCAAAGAAGAGTGGTGGATGACGGTTTCTGGTGAATAGGGGGCCACATGGAAGTGGTTCACATCCCTCACCACTGTTTTCTGTTTTTTGAAACACTTGTGGCTCGAACACAGGGGAGACAACTGGAACATCAGATTGCTCGTGTGTCCCGACAACAATAACTCTCGTGCATCATGCTAGAGTTGGAGAAAATGAGCCCGGAACAGCTAGTGCTTCATGCCAGAGCTACGCTGGTGTTTCCATACACGGACCTATATCATACAGCTAGCCTGGAACATTTTCTGAAAACACCACACCATTCCTCCATAGTAAGTGTTGACCACTGGGCTCTCCCTTGCTTAGACGACAACTGCTGGGACTGTGGCAGGGTGACCAAAATGCACCCGAGTAGGCTCAGACGACATCCTAGCTTCGGCGGACCAACCTGGGTCATACCCTGTATTGGATATGTAAAGGTCCGCACTGAGTGCATCAGCCGCCTAAAAACTACCAGTGCAGTAAAGAAGGCTTATTACAAGCTCATCAAGTAGCCCATCTATGCAGATTCCGGGCCCCAGTTCGACGAATTAGTAATGCAAGCCTTTCGTCAACAAATTCACGAGGTAAAGAACTGGTGCCACAAAGGAATCATCCACTCAAAAGTGCTAGACAAAATGTGGGAGAGTACAACCCCGAGACACAAAAAGGATTCCATGTCAATGGTCAGAGGAGTATTGTTATCAGATCTTATGTCGCGAATAACTAACTATATATCTGAACATCACTCTGAATCGTTGAAATGTGAGACGGACATGGTGTTACTCCAAAATATAAGACACATGTATGGTATCAGGGTTGGGTTTGACGGCTACAGAGCCATTCCCCATGAAATCCGGGGTCAGTGTTTCACTTGGGAATAAAGTAACACCCCACATACATATTTCCTGCCTATTAGTGCATGAGAGCAGGACATCGATATGAAGTATTACTAACAAGCAGTGTATTGTTACCCCTAGTATGAGACTGTTTCATCTGAGGGAGGGTGTTGAGAAATATCGTTACACTTCAGTATCTGAAACATGTCCCAACTACTCACACCCGTAACGGGGATAAGGACAAGCCGTGCGCGTGATTACTCCACGGGATTGCAGCGCCGAGCTAAGACGTGTAGCCTTGGCTCGAACGCTACCCGCTTCGAGCCAGGCCCCGGTCGGCTCACGCTTTCCCTACTGGTATATGTACTGCTAATAAAGAAGCTTCGCACCTGAGGAGCTACGCATTCCCTAACCGGAACTCTGTCTGTTCATTTGGTGCCGTGATCTTCCAGCTTCCAGAGAACATTCCAGATCAGTGTCTGCCGACTGCCTTCAGGGAACGGAAATCCAAAAATGCCGTACACATTGGAAAGCTTTCCCGGAGAGAGCCCCGCTCAGGAGTCAGGAGCATCACCTTCTGAAGGTCCGGAATCTGTCTGTTGTGGACGAATGCGTTGAAGGTGTTCATAAATCTTCTGAACTCTTTGACGTCCCCACTGAATTGAGGCATTCTAAAGTTGTCCGACAATTTCGGCAGGTGGTTACTCGGGTCCTCCGCACGAAGTGTGCTTGCTGATGCTGGTTGAATATACGAACCGGTGCTTGCCGGGTTGACCATAGGAGGGCGCCATCCGCTGGGTGTCGAGGGGCGTTCTGCCGGGGAGGAGCTCGGTCCGCCAAGCTGGTGAACTGACGGGACCGGTGGGAGCTGCTCCCTATCCTGATTCCGCCATCGTTGAGCCATCGTTGCTTGAACGTTTCGTAATATTGATTCCTTCCACCCCACCGAGCGGAATCTCGGGGTCTTTTGGGCCCGGTGAAGGAATTGGCCTTGTGTTTTTCGTCGAAGCTCTCCAGTCTCCATTCCTGGAGGTCTGCAGGGGGAGTGGTGTTCCCTGATGCTCGGCTCGCGATAACACAGGTACCGTGATGGATCTTGACCCGAACGTTGATTCTTTCGAATCTTGTGTTAGGTCGTTCACCAGGAATGTTCGCAAAGACCTGAGATACAACAGGTTGTCTCCTTTTTTGCCGACTCGACGTGGAATTCTTGATCCAGGTCGTCGTCTGAGTTGTCCACGAGCGCCGACAGGTCCACTGATCCAGGAGAGACGACAGCGTGTTCTTCAGGCGTCCGCCTTGGCTATCGCCTCGCGGCGATCCATGCTGGTGCTGTAGAACGTTGCTGTGTCCCCGGAGAAGATGCTCGCTCGGGCTTTGACGGCGTTCAGCCTCCGTCTGATCTTCTTAACTTCCTGCTGGGAATCATGACCTGTCGACGAGCTCCGTCTGACCTGAGCTTCGTCCTGCGAAGCGTTCCCCGCATTTTCTTGATCTTGAATGCTGCGGAAGTCCGTTAGATGTTGCGCCGGAGTGACCCCCTGTGAAAAATCTCTGTTGACGTTCATCTGGTCTCCCTCTTCGGTTGTGATTGGGGCACCTTCCATCTGCCCGCCTGAGGTCTCGAAAGACGAAAACCCAGTTAGCGTGGAGTTGAAGAAGCTGTCCGACGCTGCTGAAGCGGCGGGGCTTGAAGCTACTGCGCGTTTGACGGGCGCTGCTGAAGCGGCGGAGCTTGAAGCGTCTGCGCGTCTGTCTGGCGCTGCTTGTCTGACCCCGACTACCTCGCTTGACGCTTGCTCTTGAAGATCGGTATTAAGTTTTGTAGAATCACTCATGAGCTAAGCTGCCGCCTGCTGCGAAAGCATACGCGATGTACGGACCGGAACGCTGAGAATGGTTATCGAAGACTACGTTCTTTGCGTTGGACCGGCTGTATAATCTGTCGATTGAGATTTGATGATTTTGACTGGCAGGCTTGACTCGATGTTTGCTCACTTGTGCACCGAAGCTTGTACGGGGAGCGTCGTGTTGACGCGAGGCTTACCCACGTACTGTTGCGGGTGCTGATAGTTGCGATCGCTATTTGAAGACGATCCGCTGAGGATGCCGATGAGTTTCAATCGGACTGGGATGTAATCACTTCTGACACCATTTTGTGACCCACGGTCCTAAGGATAAGGGAAACACGTCTGCTGTCTATCTCCGAGAGGGACGCTGGGCGCACTGGGAATTCACTACTGGCGGCGCCGGAGCGGCTTATGCTGTTGAAATAATGAACTATAGGCTCCGGAGGGGGAATCGCTAGGAATCCAGCTTGAGTTCAAACTCGGGGACCGAGTTTACACACTGAACCGGGACGTTCCGTTGGATCCTCACGTGAGCCGATTGCTTCGGGGTCAATATATCTTAGCATGGCCGCTGGAGCCAGAACGATCAGCTGGCTCCAGGGTCTGGAGAAGCTGACGTCAGCGGGAGAAGCCGTGCTGACGTTAGAGCCTGTGACTCGTGATTCCGAGTGCGCCATTGAAGTTCTCTCGTACTTCATTCCTTGACAAGTCCGAATGACCGGTGTCGCTGCCTCCTTGTGCGGCACGTATAATGTAGACTTGACACCAATGTGATGATTCGCTTTCGACATAATTAATAAATGGTTCTCACGTGTATAATATCTTCTCTTTGTGAAGACGAGGAAGAAGCGCAACCGAATAAACAGCAGCAAGGGTCGCTTGACCGAGTTCTGGACGTCGACGACGCGGTTTCGCAAGAGATACGCCAAGAGACACACGATGGAGCCCAGGATCATGGACGTCCCTCCTAGACGCAGGCCCTAGTCGATCATGATTACTCCCTGAATCCTGTAGACTTGTTGGATGAAGAAGTACTACATCAAGTTTTGGAAAATGGGTACATCGTATTCTTGTCCTTCTGCGTGGGGTGAGCGTCTGGGAACCCGTGAAAGTTAGCGGGGAATGGATACACTGCACAAACATCTCCAGTCCAGGCTCTTCTTCAACTCGACTCCT
The DNA here is from genome assembly GCA_037576195.1 of Phytoseiulus persimilis. NCBI lineage: Eukaryota > Metazoa > Arthropoda > Arachnida > Mesostigmata > Phytoseiidae > Phytoseiulus > Phytoseiulus persimilis. The sequence goes on along the minus strand of CM075102.1, from coordinate 6,830,948 downwards.
GACTGTGCCACTCGCAATTCGTGCTCAATCCCGAGTCAGTTTCCACGTCTCATAGCTGGCACCATTTGCTCCGGCTTTTCAATGCGGCCCGTGACTTGTTTCATCCTCCAACGATGTTATATAGCTAACAAAGAGTTAGAAGGGGAGGCGCACAGACGCAGCTTGTCGGCCCGAGGGCCCCACCCGACATCGCATGGACTGAATCGAGAGTCGAGGCGAGGAAGGAGTGAGGGATCCTCGGCTCCCAGGGCGGCGGTTGGCCCTGGGAGCTCGGTCGGAGGGATGAGATCCCCCGGTTGAGGCCGCTAGGTAACTCTCTAACCCTGTGAAAAGTGTAAAGGCGCAACGAAACGAGATGTATAAACCAGCAAGTACATATACGTGCCAAGAGCTTGTGGGCCCGAGGGCCCCACCCGACATCGCATGGACTCAAGGAAGAGTTGAGGCGAGGAAGGAGTGAGGGGTCCTCAGCTCCCAGGGTGGCGGTAGGCCCTGGGAGCTCGGCCGGAGGGATGAGATCCTCCGGTCGAGGTCGTAAGGTAGATCTCAAATGGGTAGAGGTAGACCGGTCCTCCTACGAAGCAATAACTCCTCGAATATGTTCATCAACCCTGCCTTCCTGGAGAAAACTGAATCGAGTACTTCTTGATACAATTTCCGATCTCTCGATCTCAACGGGGATACAAAAATCCACAAACTACACCATGTGCATGGATCTGTGCATCGAATGGAGAACACAGCCCTCACTGTCTTTACTGATGGTCGGGAGAGGCACAAAAGGAAACATTTGCTGTACGTCCTATCGGCCTTCTGGCGGGACCTAAATAGGTTGAACTGAACAGGTTGTGGTTGGACGATACAATAAATGGCGAAAGGCTCGGAAACGACCCGAGGAAACGGAAAAGGTTCCGCGTCTCAGCTGGAGGTGTAACGGGAGCCTGTGCATTGTTTTTTCCACATGAAATCGTCCGATTCGGACGTGATGCAACGCTTCAGCAATGCGCCCCTCCCAGTCCGGATTGCACATTTGAATCTACGCTTCTTCTCAAGGATGACCTCCACGCTCCCATATTCCTCTAGGCCAGTGGTGGGCACGGAATATCTCCCGCGGGCACCAAATATCTCCCGCGGGCCAGAAGGTGGGCTGAGATTCTTCCGACAGGGCCATGCACTTCAAACATGGTCGGCACCAGATGGATGTCCACTCTCAGCATCCTGTTTTTCAAGTTTCCCATTCGAAAATTCCGCTTCTATGTTCCCGATGAGCATAAGGTATTATCAATCATCACTCACGAAAAGGTTGGCGAAATTCGACACTTCCGAACTCAAGATCGTTGAGCTTGATTCCGCATGCTTGGAGATCCATGTACTTATCTCAATACGATGCGGCGTAATCTTCGTTACGTCTTCGATGAGCTGAGGAAGTGTGTACAGAGAATATGAACCACAGTTCTCGGATCGCGAGGGTATGGCTGGACCATGTGATACTTTGGAAGCAGTGGCGGATCCAAAGGGTGGCGAAGGGGAAAAAAAAGGACGTCAAGGATGGCGTGCCCGCTGGACTAGATGGACCGAACATCGCTAAGGCGATGGCGACGGCAATTATGAAACTGAAACAACTCTCGGCGAGAGTACTCAGTGTTCAAATGTGTTCCATGGTGGAACACCCAAATTGCCAAAACATCACGGAGGTAAATGCGTGTCTCAAGAACTCTGTGGAGCACCACAGAGGAGAATTTGACTTCGTCGATCTCCGAAACATATCCAGAGATGACCGATTCGTGGACCAAAGAGCAGGATCCGACGATCCGTACAGGACCACGTATACCCAGGAGGGGTATAGAGTTATCAAAAAACTCCTGCTTGAAAGATTCAGGAGCAAACTGGGCTCGGAGGAAGACACGCTCAATAAGATCGCTGAAAATCGAGCGAAGATGATGGAGATCCTCGCTAGAAAACAGCAGGCGAAGCTCGAGAAAGAGAAAACTCGGCAAGAAAAGGAGGAGGAGAAACTCCGAAAAAACCGAGTCGCCGCGCTGAGAGAAGCGGAGGCCGCCAGGATGCGGCGGGTAGAAGCGCCAGATCGCCCGCAAGCGACCAAGCGCAGATTCGGAAACCAGCGACAGGACTGGAGAAGACAGGATGAAGGAAGGAGGGAGCGAAACACCCCACACTTCCAACCACGAGGTCAGGAAGGAGCAAGCACTAGTGGTCGACGACCACAAACGCAAGCTCCGACAAGAGGACACCCCGCTAGAGGCCGCGGACGGGGCCGAGGTCGTGGTCATCCGGCGAAGAAGCATTCCTAACACCTTGGAAGCCGCACCCAGAGAGCAGCAGAATCGAGCAAGAGGAAACTTCGAATCGGGTGGCGGCAACAAGTGTGGAAGGGCGGAGCCTCTGGGTAGAGAGCCAGCCCGAATAACACGGAGAAAACGCCCAAAGAGAGTCAGGAAGGGACGAACGCCCGAGAGTGATGTCTCAATAAAAATCGGAATATTAAATATCAATGGGTGTACTAATTCCAAATGGGCTCAATTAGAACTAGACATGCTCGAGAATGAGGATATCAATATAGTTCTGATCCAGGAAACACATCTAGCAAACCTACAAACGCCACCGAAAATCCAGGGTTTCGAATGGCTGGGAAGCAACAGAAACGTGGCAGCAGGAAAAACTGCCACCGGAGGAGCAGGCATCCTACTCAGCTCCATTCTCGACCAAGAATGGATCGAGAAGGGAAGAGATTGGATAGCTGTAGCGACTAGATGTGAAGAGAAACGAATCATTCTGGTCTCAATATACGTAGCACACGAGAACAAAGATGAGAATGAAAAACTCTATGAGGAGCTGTCGAATCTGATCAGGACCAAATGTACGATAACAGACGTTGTCCTGATCGGAGGAGATATGAACGGGCATATCCAGCAATATGATGGGAAATCAGATATGCGAGGAAAATTGCTCGAAAGCTTTGCAAGGGAAAACGATCTGATCATATTAAATGGATCGGAGAAATGCAATGGTACATATACCAGGAAATCAGCGGTAATTGACTATGTGTTGGCACATAGTCCACTGGCAGGTGAGACTGTCCAACACATGTACATTGACGAGAAGAGACTGATAACTGATATATCTGACCACAACCTCATAATGATACAATGTGAGATGCGCGGGAAGGACAAACCCAAAACAATCCACTCCTCGGTCATAGACTCCCGAAAAGCAGCAACCATAGCCCAGAGAGGGCTGTGGGAGAAAATGCTGAAAGATGACATATCATATGATGTGCTCAAGGGAGAAATCGAATCCGCGTCGAAACGAGCCCGCCGGACTCTTAAGATGCAAGATCGCCCTATGGTTCACTCCACGGAAGTCAAACGGGAGACCAAACTGAGGAAAGAGGCTAACCGAGTATACCGCGCGGCACGAAAAGCCGGCGTAGGAGCGGAAGATGCCTTGGATGCCTACAGAGCACAACAACAAAAGGTCAGAGAAGCGGTGGAGAGGGAGCTACGAAACAGAGAAGGAAAAACCCTCTCATTCATCCTAAACTCACCGAGACATGAGAAGAGCAGACGCTTCTGGAGGATCGTGAATCGAAACGATAGAAGCCGACACAAGGAAGAAACATTGAGGGACGAATCCGGGAATGTAGTACCAGGACCCTACATTGTTAGCCACTTGACTCATGTGGGGAAGAAACTCTTCGGGGACACGCCGGCTAATGACGTGATCCCACCAGCGGACAGAATCAGTGAGACCGGAATTATACTCACAGAGACGGACATCTCGAAGGCACTGGCCAGCATGTCAAAAGCATCCGCGATGGGCCTGGACGGGACTCCAAGTGGTATACTTAAGGATTTCGATGAAGTAGGAAGGGGATACATAACCCCAACTATTCAACAAGATCCTAGCTGGCAAAGAAGAAATCCCCAGAGAGTGGAAAGAAGGTAGACTCGTCATGATAGAGAAGCCAAACTCTACCAGAGGAAATCTGCTTACCTACAGACCACTCACAATCTCCCCAGTACTCTACCGGATATTCATGAAGATACTGGGATCCAAAATCTCAGAATGGATGGAAGAGAAAAATCTGATAGGAGAGGCACAGGCCGGCTTCCGAAAGAACCGCCGAGGGGAAGACAATATCTTCATCCTCACGAGTGCCATAGAAATATCCAGACGGCTCAGAAACGGACTGGTGTGTTGTTTCTTGGACTGCTCGGCCGCATATGACCGAGTATGCAGAGAAACACCATGGAAAACCCTGGAGGAACAGGGGATGAACCAAGCATGGATAGGACTACTCCGAAACATCTACTCCGGCACCAGATGCAAACTGATACACGGAAAAGAGAAATCGGAATGGGTTAATACCACAGGAGGCCTTCGACAAGGTTGTCCTGCCAGCCCAATCCTATTCCTCCTATACATCGCTTCCCTGGAAACTCGACTACAGAACAGTGGACTAGGCTTCCGGGTGAAGAAAAAAGGAGACTTCTGGAATGTGCGAGAGAAGAAATACTCCAACATAGCCGCTCTTCTTTTTGCCGATGACCTCATATTAATGGGAAGAGACTTCTCAGAAATGGAAAGATTGTTGGAAATCACCTCGCAGTTCGGCGATGAAAAGAAACTAACATTCAATCCCTCAAAAAGTGCGATTGTGGTATTCTCCAAGGGCGGAACAGCACAGGAGAGACCCTAACAATCCAAGGGAAGACAATACCTTGCGACACGCACTATAAATACCTGGGAATAACTATTTCGAACTCTGAGAACTACCTAGATCGCCAGGAAACCATCTGGCTAGAAAAATCTCAGAGAGTCCAAAACCAATTGAGAGCGAGAGCCTTATGGGGATTCAATCGATTTGAAATCTACAGGACTCTATGGAAAGCGGTAGCAGTTCCATCGCTCACATACGCAAATGCGGTCACAGTTATGTCCAAAACTCTGCAAAAGAAAATAACAACAGCCCAAACGGAGGCGGGGAGGTACGCTCTTGGTATCCCCAACAGTAGAGTGGCAAACGAATTCGTCACAGGAGAACTGGGCTGGTCTTCGTTCGAGGCGAGAGAAGCCCAGAGCAAGACAAGATATTTCACCAGAATTAAGTCCATGCCTGACCATAGATGGCCGAAAGCCATACTGAACATGATGGATCTAACCGGAGTCGAAACAAAAGTATATCGGAGAGAACAGGAGCTACGCCGTGTATACAAGTGCGAAGACGTCACACTGACGTACACGGAACTAGGTACACCTCTACAGGGGATATTCAACAAAGCGATCAAGGAAAGGATACGCGAAACTGAAATGGCTAACTGGAGAAGCTCGATGAGATACAAAAGTAGCCTGACCCGTTACCGAACCCACACGACTGGAATGGGACACAGAAACAGTCCATACGACAACAGTCGAGGTTCGGCTCTACTGGCACTGAGCCGAGCAGGTATGCTCAGGACCAGAGAATTCAGACAAAACTCCGAACCGGGATTAGATACCACATGCGTTAGATGTGGAGTATACCAGGAAACCCTGAGCCACGTCATCTGGGAATGCAACGAAATATACCACGAGGAAGAGGAAACACTAAATCGACTGGGGCTCGACGAAAACCCCTCCTCAGAGATGACAGGCCCCACCAAGAGACTCCTACAGCAGTGGGAGAAAGAAACTACAAATATCCGCTGAGGCAACTCGCCACTGAAACGAAAGTGTCATATATACATGAGGATAAATAAATACCAATACCAATGCTTCTGTCTAAAAGTCGGGGGCACCCCTCCAGGAAGGAATTCTGTTGCCCGTGAGCCACGGTCCCCGTATTGAGATGAGTACATGGATCTCCTTCGATCTGACGTCTGTAGTCTCCATTCGAGTCACCTGCCAGTCGTTCAGTGCTTGGTGACTCCGATACTTCATGTCATTCAGCACGATCAACTCAGAGTTCGATAATTTCTGCTCAGTTTAGTCGCTTTCTCAGAGGTTTTTTGCGCCTGCTTCTCCATGTTCTCAATTCTCTCAATGCCCCCGACCAACCTCCATATATCTATATCTCCCTCTAATCCGTCGTCTGCGTTGTTGTTTACTTCAGATCGAATGGCATAGACCCCCCTGGCTACGCTAGTGCTGTGAACTGCAGCCTCCGGTTCAACTGCCGCTGCGGCACTCGGTATAACCGGATTTCGTCCGAACATCAGGTGCAGTTCAACGGCACAGAGGAGCGGCGCTGTCCATATCGGATTTTGATCGCCTGTCTTCTCGACGTCTTGCCCACACTCTCTCCGCCTGTCGCGGGCTCGATGACTCGGGCCAAGAGACGTTGGGTGTACGTCTTTTGGTAAACGGCCAAATGGTCGCCAACAATGTAGCAGACGTCGAGATTTTCGAGGGAGAGGAGGAGCCGACACTCACGGCCGTCGGAGAGGGAGCGCGCCCGATTCAAATAACCGAAGGCTCGTTGAGGATATCGGCTGCTCCAACAAGACCACTCGAGTGGGATCATCGCATACAAGGGAATGGCATGGCCTCATGTTGGGATCTGGGGTTGAGAGCTATGTAGTCGTGTACTTATAATTGGACTTTCCAGGAAATCTGTCTTCAAGAATTCCCCCTCCGCCGCCTTGACCATCTAACTGCAGTTCCCAACTTCAACTGCTCGCTACCCTGGAATAAGGCTCATGCATAGAGCTTGCTGTCCACACATACGGGCTAATTATCCATTAACTTTCAAGGGAGATACAAATTCGTTCAAAGAATAAATGGGAAAACGGCTGGACGATGGGCATACGATACGATGGGATATCTTTGGGTGATCGCGGATCGGGATTCTCATTATGAGAGAGTGACCAGCGCGACCCGCCGCGCTCCCCCATCCCCGCCCTCCCCAATGGGCAGGCTCTCCCAGCAACTTTGTGTCTTGGAATCGTTTAGAATTGCTTAGATCGGTTCCCGGTTCTTTCTAACTCAGCGACGCAGGGTCCACTAGGGTTCACCGAGATACTCCAGGCTTAATTAAATCATCCCTCGTGCCCGATTCCCTGGAGCCAGACATACTCACCTGTTTCGCTCACACCGGGGGTTTCTTCGTTTGACCCGGATTTCGTAGATTGGGTCTTGCCGGTGCAAAGAGGCACAAGCAAGTTAACGATGAGTCATGATTGACGAAAAGTCGAGACAAGATTGCACCGAGGAGAGTCGACCGCGATCAGTGAGTTCCGGAATTGGAATATTCGGAGCATGCTCCACTCAGCTTCTTGCGTCTTATCGTTGACATCGCTATGATTCCGAATGATAGTTCTTCCCAGAAGCATCGTTCCGTCCCTGGGAGCCTTTTGCGACAAATTCAAACACCCGGAGAACGCAATGGAGCTTCTGCTCCACAACGCGAACATGACCGCCGCCGACTGCTTCAGAAACCTCTGGGGAGTCAAGCCTCTACCCATGGAATCCGATGAAGTTCCGAAAGATCTTGAGGAAATCTTCACGTTCGACTCCTTTGATCATCGGGCGATCTGAGAACGGGACCTTGAAGTCATACTGGAGAGAGACTTCATTTTTCAAAGTCGTCCCCAAACCATTTGAGCTATAGGTTTTTTTTGGGGGTATTGTCTATATGAGCCCCACACTCCAGCTGAATTTTCCATCCTTCTGGGTCGTGCTTACATTTCCCTATGGCTCTTCTATCCCCCCACATTTTCCTTTTTTTCGCACTCACGGTTCCTTTTGCAAACCGTAGGGTCTACCCTTTATAAGTTGTTCAACAAAGAAAAAAAAAGAGAAATACGACGGAAAGTACGCGGTTAAGATCACTCAACGCCAACTCTCCAGCTATTAGAACGCTGGTCACATGGGATTCCGCCGCAGTGGAGAGGGACAACGTCATCAGCGTCGTTGATGACCGAGCGGTTAGCGCATTTTGAATTTCGAGTAACGGATGGTGCAATATGAATAATCGCGTCGAATATCGTTTGAAGTTATGCGATGGAGCTCACTTCGGGCACTTCGTGTGGTGTGACTCCGGGGGAGAGTATGAGATAGAGGGTCGGAGAGGATTCTCAGAATACTTTTTCCACCGCGAGCGACTTCACAAAGACGGTGCATACACGATACGGTGCAAGAAATGGAAAGCGTGAGTTATTTATGCCGCGTACGTCCCCTCGCAGATCCAATGGCGAGGTTGGGTGGCCCATTCTATCCCTGTCCGCACATCCTGGAATCACCGTTTCTAAGGTATCAGTTTTTCTTCAGTCCGACGAAGTGTCCAGTGAGAGGCAAGATAACGGATGAAGGTGTGGTAACTAGGATCACGGGGATCCACAATCATTGGGCGGAGCACAACGGCCAAGGACATGCGGTATTCACATCTCGATTCCATATAACTCGGTGTAGAAGTCATGAGATTCACCCCAATTGTGTTAGCCTGATGCGTATTCCTAAGATAATTTCCCAAACCAGATTACCGATGGCGGCTGCGGGGCAAATCCACTTGCTCAGTCACATAAGGAGTGCCCGACGCCACCGTGCACGGAAACGGCCTACCCCTGTTCGCACCCCCGAGCGACTCCATGAGGTGATAGCAGCGAAAAGTGTGCCGGATTACACTGTCACCAAAGACGGTGAACGACTGCTGAGCTTCTTCTGTGGCGGGACCCGAACGGTGATTTTGACAACCAGAAGGCAGCTTGACTTACTGCCGCATTCAGCCGAAATCCAAGCGGATGCTACATACAAAGTTGTCAGAAGAACACCCTTCCGCCAGCTCTTCACGATTCATTCAAATTGGAACGGCTATGTAAGTAGGGAAATGGCGTTGAACTTTCGTTTTCTTCGGTATTGCAATCTTGGAGTATGTGAACTCTATTCGAACGAGCTCGATTTGATGAACTCCAGGTCGGGATCGTCGTTGTTGCACTGATGAAGTCTTGCTCAGCGGAAGCATACAGAGAGGTTTTCCGCTTCCTCAAGAACGAGACTCATGGCGACGTTCCTTCATACATGGGGGACTTCGACAAGGCCATGCGTTCGGCAGTGAGAGCGGAATTCCCACGAGTGCGAGTGCGGGGTTGCTTATTTCACTACTCTCAAGCCCTCATGCGCCGTGCGAGCTCCAGCCGGGCGGGCTCTGCGAAACAACTCCGAGAACCTGGAGAGATCTTGAGTAAGCTGTTGGCGTTCATCGCGCTCCCTCTGCTGCCGCCCGATGAAATTCTCTCCGTCTTTGAAGAGCTTGCCAACGAGGCTTTGGCTAGCAGCACGCAGGTGAGCCTGATTCATACAGTCCGGCTCCATGACAGTCATTCCAGAAGACGGCAATTTCACTCCGGCGACGTACCCTTGCCATTCTCAATCACACCTCAGACACGTTCGACATTACAGTTTCAGCCCTTCATAGCTTACATGAGAACACATTGGTTGCGGAAGATTGGTCCAAGAGAGCTTTCCCTGTTCAGAGTGATGAACCGAACCAACAATTTCGTCGAGGCGAGCCACTGCAAATTGAAGCGCACACTCCGGGAGAACCCAGCATTGTGGGACGTGATCGGTGGGTGCTCTTGATCCATCTTCCTAAGTATTTCCCCGTCACTTCTACGAATACCAATTCCCTTGCTCCGCCCATTGATGGCAGTGTCCATAAACTTCATCGTGCATTACAGGAGTGATCTGTCAAATTTCACACGACGTCGCGATTGGGATCAACACTCGAGCTGACGGCGTGGAACACATTGATTCCAAGTCTAGCTGAGCTACCTTAGAGAACAAGAAGAACATCGAAGAGGCATGGAATCGCCTCGAACAAGGCATCATCACGCCGCGGGAATTCATCGAAAGAGTGAAACACAGAGTCGGCGGAGGTGAGTCTTCATCCAACCAGTTTCGTTTGAGGTCGGGGAGGCCGTATAATTACTAGGTGAAGCGGTCAGTCGACGATCTCTATCGATTGCTTTTCCTCATCCGAAGATTCTTCCAGCGGCCGTCCAGCGTGGCTCCCCGGACAAGAATGGAGAATTCACAATACATGGACGACGCCAGACGAGAGCAATCGCGTGGATGGAAGGACAGTCGGCCCTGAATGATCCTTACTATATATAATCGGCTTCGTCTGTAAGTTTGTCAGTTTGTAAGTTTGTCAGTTCGTCTGTTCGTCCGCACTTTTTCTGGAACATATGGGGGTGACTCCGGGACCAATCTGACCTTGTCATGAATACGATCTCAAAGCGATGCGCCATCCCTTCGGGGACCATGGTTATGCTAGGTTCTCAGCTCCAGAAGAAACCGGCTGCTCGCAGAATCCATCACATCAGAGTCAGGTCCCTGAAAATCATAGCCGAAACAGTTACTCAAATCCTCAAATCCCACCGATCTCCAAGGAAATTCCCATGACGATCAAGAAAGCCCTCAGAAAGCCCTCCGGGGAGATGCTCGAAAACGTGTCGCAGACGCCCAACACTCGGGATGATGTGGAGACCCTTGTCGGTGAAAACTGGATAAACGATGTGATTATCAACGTTCACCTGAGCTTGATTGTAAGACGGAGCAAAGACAGTGACCTCCTGCCGAGCGTTTTTGCCTTCAGCACGTTCCTCCTGAAGATCTTCCAAGGAGGGAACTATAGCACTGTCCGCCGTTGGACACGGCAGGAAGATATTTTCTCCAATGACATGCTGCTTGTCCCCGTGCATATGAAATCGCACTGGACCATGGTCATCATAGATCTCCGTTGCAATGAACTCAAGTACTTCGATTCTATGGGGGGCAGGAATCAGCCGTGCTTGGAGCTTCTATTAAGTTACTTGAGCCAGGAGCTCGAGGACAAAAAGCAACGTCAACTCAACGTCAATGACTGGCTCTTAACTCACGTCGAAAATATTCCGAAGCAGCGAAATGGGAACGACTGTGGCATTTTTGCTTTGAAATTCGCAGATTACGGCGCTCGAGACGAGGAGATAAATTCAGTCAAAACGATATGCAATATTTCCGACAACGTATAATTTTCGAAATACTGCAATCAGCATTGATTCCGACCGGGTACGGGTCGGAAGTGGAATAAAAAGTCTCCATCAGATTTCGATGCTTCGTTCAGACTTTGCAGTTCATTCGCTTCCTTTACAATTTCGGATCCTCCCGGCAGCGATGTCAATAGTGCTCCTTTCACTCTATGGGGTTAACAAGATGAATCCACCGAGAACGGGTCCACTCGTTACATCGATATTTCTCTGTAGCAAAAGGTATTTCCTCAGGAGTTCCGTTGCGCGAGGAATCGACGGTTGTCGAATTCCGGATGAGAGATCCGAGTGATCGAGTCTGGGAGATCCAGTTAGCTGGCCAAGATCTCCCGTCTCTGTTTTTTTCCTGGGCTTCCCCAACAGGGGACTTCGTCCTTGTGCCTCACCATCAACGACCCCGAGTCTGAATATAACAGGAAAGCCACGCTCCATATCGCTCAAGTCTCAATCTCGTGCTGGTGTCGAGATCGGCGGGAGTGATCGATGCAATCGACTCGTCGGATCTCGTCCCTGATAAGATCAGTCGAAGAACTATTCGCGCGTATTCATGACAAGTATTCATTCGTTGCAATCGTCCGGTCTTGGGGGTTATTTTTCATGTACCCAACTCTTCGAGACCACATACTGAGCTGGCTGACCTGTTGTTTCGAAATTTTGATTCACTGAGCACTCATCCATACTAGCGGCAATATCAAGAACTGTCCTTCGACGGAACAAGCCAGTACAGGAAGACCCATTTTAGTCGGACGGGTCTGGGAAATGGCTCCATCGAGGGAGACACGGATGTGCGATCAACGAGAATTTGTAAAGTGCTTGTGGAACGAAGCGAACGGAGGAGAAGAGAGCTGCTGTGCCCGAAAGATCGAGAACGTTATCATATGCTAGGGGCTGGTTTCATATGCCCGATTTTAACCCGAATCAGAGTCTCTTCTCTGAGACCGATCACTGAATGTGCAACCGAGAATTTGGTGCTCAGTAGGCTTTGCAACGGTTATTTAACCGCGGTTAATACCCGCAATAACCGCAAATATTTTGCGGTTTTTAACCGCAATAACCGCGAGCAAACTGCGGTTACAACCGCATTTAGCCGCAATTTCCCGAAACGTATGATTCTTCGAGAAAGCGTCGTGTCATCGTGTCTGATGAGTGTGCTCTGGCTGGGAATCAGGAACTAGGTACTGAGAATTGGAGAGAAATGAATTGCTTCTGGAACTGTAAGATCTTGTGTGATGACTCCCTTTGAACCAAGTTCGTACACGCTTCCGATAGCCGGACCTGGCTAGCAATGATACCTGGACACACATCAGGAACAGCCTCCTCATGTACCCATGAGCAAGCCGTTCAAGGAATCGATGAGCTAGCATCGGAAGCGGAAGGCTCAATCTTCCAGAGCTTTGCGCTTCTGGTAAGTTCAGGGAACAGAGCACAGTGAAAATAGCTATTGTGTGGGCTGCACTCCCATTGGGGGTCATCGATAAAACGACTGTGATGAAGTCTTACCTGAAAACGGCTATCACTCATGCACTGGTCGGTGATATCGAAGCCAGGAGCAGTAGTTTGGAGTCAGACAGAAATTGAAAGCACCTCAAACGACGACCTCGAGGATTCCCAATAAAAAAAAACTCGAGAATCAGGACGTGGAATCACGCGAGTCATCTCAACCCAACGAGGTAGCGTGCCTTTAGGCGCTCTTTGCTCGTGAAACCGTGCAGGAATCGGAGCCACTTCCACATCTCAGAGTTTGCAACACTTCCTCAGCGGATCGTGAGGAGTTGAACCCGACATTGCTGACTACATTCATCGGACGGGGGGCTCCACAAAACAAGATCTCTTTTGCATCAGGATAATTTTTTGAAGATTCCGTGACTTGAAACGTTCAACCAATGTTCCCGGCCCCATCTGATCAAGGTCGAGCTGTAACAAACGAGTCTTTAAGAGATGTGTTTTGAGATCGCGTTGTATCCGCTAATTATGGAACCTTCTTCCTGATAAAAGAGGAGAAGCTTCCTGGAAATTCTCCAAGAAGCATTCTTCCATATAACCGCGGTTATTTGCGGTTATAACCGCGGTTTTCGGTCCTAATTTTGCGGTTAACCGCTATTGCGGTTATGGATTTGCGGTTATCGGTTAACCGTGAACGCGGTTATTTAGAAATGCGGTTATTTGCAAAGCCTAGTGCTCAGTCATTCAACGGATGAACTATGTCGGTTTTGTTTCCCCAAGGTGAGAGGCTTTCGATATGAATATCTCCGTTCATGCCCCATCTTCCGGCTCATTAGCGATAGCATCGACTCGAGAAATCCACGAAGATGAGAATGGGATGATTTTTGGATCATCCATTCCCATTCCTTCGGGCATTGCCTCCAGCAGCATCGTCTGACGAGTTCGCATTCCGCAATGAATTGCGGTTTCCAGGGCCTGTCCGAGCGCCAACGCCCTCAAAGAACCCTCCTTGATTTGAATGGCGCGCGTCTCCTCCACCAGTGCATCGGATGTCGTCTTACCCTTTCCCTCGAATCCGTCTGCTACACTCAAGATTGTTTGCTGCACTTTGGCCTACAGCCCGTCTTTTGGCCCTTTGGTTTGGAATGGCTGCATTCTGCTCCGCTCTCTGAGCGCGGGCGGTTGAGGAGCCCAGCGAAACCCTGTAGGTTCTTGAGGAATGGGCCGCCGTGTTAGCGGAGAGAAGCCGAAGGCTCGAGCCTCGAGCAGCTTTGCGCGGCAGCCATAGCGACTGAGCACTGAATTTATTCTGGGGTGCACGAGAGTCAAGAGAGCGGATGCCAAGTCATCGGGCCCGCGACAGGCGGAGAGAGTGTGGGCCAGACGTCGAGATGACGGGTGATTAAATTTCGATATGGACAGCCCCGCTTCTCCGTGCCGTTGAGCTGGACCTGATTTTTGGACGGAATCCGATTATTCCGAGTGCCGCAGCGGGACTCGAACTGTAGGCTGCAGTTCACAGCACTCGCGTAGCAAGTGGGGGCCGGAGGAGGCGGTCCGCCCCGGGCATCAAGGTTTGAACCCGGTGTCTGGGGCAGCGTATCGCCCAGTCCGGGCATATCGACGTGGTCCTGGGATCCGGTCACGGTTTTCGCCAAATCCTACTTGGGGACCCGCAACTTTCATAGGCCCATGAGGTGACGGGATCTCCTTCTAGCGGACTTGGTATCGGATTCTTCGCCATTAGGGGCATCAGGTAGTGGCAAAGTTCAATCGTCAAAATCATCGTTGCCACGTTGCCTGCCGTGACGACGCTTGCATTGTACTGAAAGCGAAACCGGCAAGCGTGCTAGGGGTGGTTTCAAGTCACGGAGACGTAATGCCCCCGTAATTTTTCAAGAAGGCGAGACTGTCAACAGGATCGTATATTTGAGAGTCCTGCCAACTGCTGTAAAACCGTGGATGGACAAAGTATGTCGGGGCACTCCATACGTCTTTCAACAAGACGGGGCCCCGGCCCATACCTGCTCCGCGGTCCAAGATTGGCTGAAATCGAGTTTGTGCATGTTCTTGCCCAAATATTTTTGGCCACCGAATAGCCGTGATTCAAATCCGATGGATTATTATGCTCGGGCGAAGTTGAGTTGAGGTCCAACGAGCAGAGCCACCCCAACACACCTGCCCTCTCTCGAGCCGTTCAGCGGGCGTTTCAAAATCTACCGAGAGATACCCTCAGAACCGCCTGTGATCGATTTCGGGCTCGTCTCGAAGCTGTGGTAGTTAGAGATGGAGGCTATGTGGAATGAGTGTGTTCAAATTGGTTGGGAGATTCCACCCATGATATATCAGTGACGTCTTTTTCGTTTTCAACAAGCGAGGAAAAATAGCGAGGAAATGGAGCAAGGCGAGATCAATACGGATCCAAACTCATGCGCCTACCTGATTGGAGAAGAATATCTCGAAGCAATCAATCAGGAGAGAATATTGACAGGCATGCTGGGAAAGAAGTGTGTCCTGAGAGCTAGGCCTAGATTGGTCGCCGCGCACTTCGAAGTAGCAGAAAAGCTACTGAACGAAGGTGACGCAGATTACTACCACATATTCCTGGAAATTGGGATGTGTAATATCAAAGATGCAGAATTTAGGCCTTGGAAAGGTAAAGACCTGGCGGAAGACATAATCAGGGGGATAGAAAACATCCTAGCTAACCCTAAAGTGATTTCCCTCACATGGATGAGTTTACCGGAAAAAGGTGAAACACTAGAGCCCGCCAGAGTGGTCAACCGACTAGTGGAAGAGTGGCTCAAAAGAGAGCCAAATAAATGCAGCCTCTTCAATATGAGAGGCCTTTATTTCAATAACACTCTATTCCACAATGAACGCCTCACCAGAAACGGTGTAATCGAGACTGGAAAACGGATAGTCTCGTGGTATATGGATGCGTTGAAGCTCGGAAAAAAAGAGCAAGAGGAGCTCCGAGCAAATATGCGAAGAGCGAAAGCTAAGGTCCTCGAAAAAGAGGAAGAGAAAAAAAGAGAAGCCCTCGGCAGAATAGCCAGAGGCACAGACCATCCCGGTAGAGGGAGAGGCTCCACCCGGGGAAATGGTCGAGGCCGCGGAATAGCGGACCTCGACATATATCAATTTCAGGCAATCCCCGCCCCCCCCCCCCCCCCCCCCCCCCCCCACCCAGCAGAGGGAAATGCCACAATGGGCAAGGGGAACCAGAGGAAGGGCGAGAAACCAGCCCTACAACCCTGGACCATCGCGACATGAAGGAAGAAGGGGGCGGTGACAGAAGCAGTCCCCCCCTGGAACTGTGAGCCCGAAGGATAGAATAAATCCAAGAAGAAGGAGAGGGAGAAGGCACAGAATAGTGAATAGAATCCCCGAAATGGGCTCCGAGCGAAAAGTCGCATCCAAATTCGAAATAGCTGTTCTCAATCTTAGGGGGGGGCGTGAAGAGAGTAAATGGAATAATCTGATTAGGGAAGTCTTCTCAGAAAATGAAAGCGAAAAAGAAAGAGTGGCTAGGGGAATCATCCTAGTGAATGAAACGTGGCTGATTAACGATGAAATGCCACCCAACATACCCAGATATAACTGGGTAGGGAGTAATCGGACAGGCCTGACCGAGAGAAATGCGAAGGCAGGAGTGGGCATTCTCATACCGAACGAAATCGGCAAACAACTGGCTTCCAGAACAGGGAGAGATTTCGCAGCTACTAGAATCGAGATAGGATCAACCGAATGGCTGTTCATATCAGTATACGTAGCCCACGAGAAAGGGAGGCAAAACGCGAGACTGTTCGAAGAATTAACAGAAACGCTCAACCAAGACGGAACAGGGAAAACTCATGTCATCGTGGCCGGGGACATGAATGCTCATATATCCCAATTCGCGGGACGTGAGGACGCAAGAGGTTGGCTACTGAAGAATTTCGTAAGTCAAAATGGGCTTATTATAGCCAACCTGTCGGACAGATGCCAAGGCAGACGAACACGGAAAACCGCTGTGATTGACTACATCCTCTGTAACGCCAACGCGTTCGAGAAGCTCGAACAAATGCAGGTAGACGAGGACAGAGTACGCACACGGATATCAGACCACAACCTACTCTCCGCTATATTCAGAATGGAAAAAGAGCGGGAAGGTAATGCAAAACGTGGGAAGAAAACGAAAATCGTCACAATGGTTGACAAGAATAGAGTTACCATGGCGACAATAGAATCGATCACGGCACAGATGGTAAGAAATCTACCAGAATCATATGAATTTTTAAGTAAGACCATTCGAGAAAACATTCTGAAAAGTACGAAAAAACTCAAACTCGACGATACATGGCCTGTCCAAACGAGAGAAATCTCCAAGATGACCAAAGAGAAGAAGCGACTGAACAAAGAGCGGAAGAGAGCGAAAGAGAGGGGAGATGAAGACGAACTGCAGAAGATAGCGGTGGAAGTTGACAAAGTTCAAAATCGAATATACGATTAACGTCCTCAAAACGGTTCTTGAATGCGAAAAATCGGCTACAAGAGACGGACTGAAACCACGCGACACCACCACGATGCCTCAGGGGTCAAAGCTACCCATCGATGCACAGATGGTCGAAGAAGCCATAGGGAAAGTATCCGCAGAGTCCGCGAAAGGACTGGATGACATACCCGCATATGTGATAAAATCCGTCGGAATGGTAGGACACGAATACATAGCTCGAATGTTTACGGGCATAACGGAAGGATCACAACCAATCCCGGCAGAATGGCGCCAAGGGAAAGTCACACTACTACCAAAAACTAACTCAAAGAAGAAGGACCTTAAAACCTATCGCCCGCTTACGATATCCAGTATTATGTATAGACTATTCGCAAGGATCCTATGTAAAGAAATCCAGAATTGGATGGAAGAGGATGGGATCCTCGGAGAAATGCAACACGGCTTCCGAAAAGGAAGGAGAGGAGACGACTGCATATACATTCTCACATCGTTGATAGAGGCGGCCAGGCGGGAAAAAGCCGGACTAGTCACCTGCTTCTTGGACTGCACGCGGGCCTATGACAGAATAGACAGAACTCGTTTGTGGGAAGTGCTGAAGAGTAAAGGTATGCCCAAAACCATACTAGAAATAATTCAGGGTCTGTATAGAGACAATGAGGTGACCCTACAATATGGCACACACAGGTCCGAAACGATCCCAAGTGATAAAGGACTCCGACAAGGATGTCCAATGAGTCCGGTACTATTTATCCTATACATTTCCGACCTGGAAAAAAGGTTGGAGCAAACCAAAGCGGGATTCAAGGTCAGGACGAAGGGAAATATCTTCGACCTACAACAACCGAAACACATCAACATGTGTGGCCTGTTATTTGCCGATGACCTGGTGCTGATGGCACAATCCATGAGAAACATGGAGCGGTTATTGGAAGTTGTATCGGGATTCGGAGAAGAAATGGGACTCCAATTCAACCCCGATAAAAGCGCGATTGTAGAATTTGCAAAAGTAAATGACTCAGAATCGGAGGAAACACTTCGAATACAGAACCAACAACCAACAACAAAAACCTAGGAATCACGCTCTGCAACGAGAAAAATTACCTCCAAGAACAGGAAAAGATCTGGGAGGAAAAAGCAGAGAAAGTGATCAGACAAATGCACGCCAAGTCACTGTGGAGATTCAACAGATTCGAAGTCACAAAGATACAATGGAAAAGCACAGCAGTCCCAGCACTAACATACGGAAACTCGGTTACAACCATGCCCGCCAAAGTGCGGAAACGGCTCGAAAACCTGCAACGCGAAGCAGGACGGTGGGCCTTGGGACAACCGAACGCGAACACCGCCGTCGAATTCATAGACGGAGAACTAGGATGGTCACCCTTCGAGGCACGCGAAACGAAAGCGAAACTCATGTACTCTGCCAGAATAAGCGAAATGAATGAAGCCAGGTGGCCAAAAGCGATCCATACCATGCTGGAGATCACAAATACGGAAACCTCATTGAAGAAAAGAATCAACCAAGTTAAGAAACGATTCAAATGCCAGGAATTGAAAGAACTATCAACCAGCGAGTCAAGGATGGGTCTCAAAAGCTACAAGAAATATGTGGAAGAGAAGCTGAACAACAAGATGGATAAGGAATGGCGAAAGGGTATGTCGGAAAAGAGAACGCTTGACCGATATCGCAATTTCAAAAAAGCTCGAGGAAATATCGAACACATATACGATAACAGTAGAGGCAGTCGACTGCTCGCGAACGCCAGAGCGGGATGTCTACAGACTAGGAAATACAGGTCAAGATACATAGACATCGAAGCGATCTGCCAACGGTGCGGAAGGGAGGACGAAACTATGGAGCATGTGCTTCTTGAATGCGAAGAAATCCCAGATGCTGAGTGTATAATACAGAAAAGACTAGGACTACACGAAGAGAGCACACCAAGAATGATATTCGACACCAAGAGAATACTTGAGAAGTGGGAACGGAAAAACGACCCAGACCGTATGTCCGAGAAATAATAATAACCGCACCGTCGACCAGCTGAGTCATCGCCCCGTGTTAAGGGTCTTCAGCTATATTTGGAATGAAAATACAGCATGAAGATGGTCAATAAACAATCAATCAATCAATCAAGTTCCGAGTCCTGGAACTCAGGGAAAGCGGGAGTACCAATTTAGTTTGCCCACCCTGTACAATTGATCCCACGCGCTTTGAACCGAGAATACTCAGACCAGCAGACCATCTGACCCCATTTTCCGGAGATCTGTGCATCTCTACCATTCAATCCCTGCAAACGAGCTTCTGACTGATGGTTACTTTGGGGAGCACCCGATGGAGACCCTGCAGATTATGAGAGCTTTAAAAATGGATGACGCAGAGAAGCCCCGCAAAGGGCTCTCCAGAACCACGTCGCGATACCCTGCCCCAGACACCGGGTTCAAACCTTGATGCCCGGGGCGGACCGAGTATGTGTCCACGTCTTATTTCCGAAAGTAAACAATACGGATGCAGACGGAGTCGAGGAAGAGGGCCTATGAGGGGCGGAGTCAGGGACTGAACGGGACCCGCGCAATACGAACCGCAGCGTGGGGCAAGATGAAGGAAAAGGGACCCTCCAGCTGGGGGGAGCGAGCCAGCGCAGGCGGAGAGGAGGTGGGAAGAAGGAAGGCTCAAAGTGAACAGGGGCACGTGCTCAGACAGGTCAGGGAGCCCCTTGACTATTGGAGTCCGAACCCTTGAACCCGAGCGCGGAACCTCTTCTGCACGGAGCAGTCCCTCATCTCGGCGGCAGCCGTACTTGAAACAACGCCATCGACTCCCGCGATAGCGACGCGCTGCAGTCTATGGTGTTTTCACAGGATCGAGTTGTAGGGATGACTTCGTCGGAATTCAGAAAATAAGAGCCCCCCGTGTCGGTCTTCGTAGTTTGCATCAGGTTCTTCATCAGTAGGGCCCGAAATTTTATGCACGAAGATATGCATGATATGCATGAAAATATGCATGATATGCACGAAAATATGCATGATATACACGAAAATATGCATGAAGAACCGCAACATCAGCGCAAAAGTATGCATGAAATCATGCGGACAATTGAGTGAGAATGCTCGACAACATGCGAGGTACTAGAAACGTGGCAAGATTTGGGCGAAATAATCGCCGCCTGATCGCCGTCTGACTTCAGGGCGTTAGTAGCGAGGAGATCATCCAAGCGATCGAAAATTACACTGTCCATGATCTTTCACGATTCAGATTTGCTCCCGTAGTCTCTGTCGAAGTAGAACGATCTTTCTCGTTGTCAAAGCCTTTTTGTGGGATAACCGGAGGAGTTTTGGCTTTGAGAACATGAAGGCCTATGTGGTTGTACTATGCAACCAATGGATGATACCAGCGATCGGCAAATTAGAAAGAGTGAAGTACACGGTAATACCCTCTATACAACTACATATTCACAACCATGCGCCGTGCTGGGCTCTGGTCTCAGATTTCTACTCCCTTCTGTGAAGTCCGCTACCGTGGAAGCTTTGAATCCACGCACGGTTCTCCGCCGCGACGTTTCCCCGACTCCGCTGCAGGTTTTGAAGTCGTCCCAGTTTCGACGCGCTCGTTGACTCAAGTCGCCCAAAACAGAGCTTCGGTATCCAACTAGAGTACAACCTGAGTTTTTATATACTTCTCCTTATATAAACTCACAATAATCATCGTCCAAGGAGTGCAGCGTTTGATCGAAACCCGTTGGAGTGCAAGGCATGACGCTGTTGATGCGCTGAAGAAGAACTTTCCAGAAGTCGTTGGCGTCTTGGAGGATTTCGTCAGCTATGGGAGCAAAAGTTTGTCGACCAGGTCTCAAGCCGGTTTGCTCTTACAAAGCTTTCAGTCATACTCATTCATTTGCTATCTCGGGTTCTGGGGCCCTGTGCGCAAGAGGGTCAACGACAGCCAAAAGTTCCTCTAAACGCTGGGACTTGATGTGGAATAATGTGTAGGGAACGGGAGTATAGGCATGTTTGGAAGGGAATGGACGTGCACGAGGAGGAATGTAAGTGGCACGTAGAAAGCACGAGCAGTGCGTCTAGTGCCCTTGACGGAGAAGCAAGTCGGGATGAAGCGTCGAAGGTTTCTACACCGGATTCCCCGATTACTCCCCACATTGAGCAGCGGTGGGATCCATCCGGTTGGTTACGGGAAACGAGGAATGACGCTGAGTGAGATATTTGAATTGGATTCGGAATCGAGCACTCGGGAGAGCGAAGGAACGATGGAGGGCGAACAGGCCATGGTGGCACTGGCGAAGATGCTGGTTAAGCATCTCAAACTGGAACTGAGCAGAGAAGAGCTGAAGACCGAGGCCGAAGAAACGGAAGCGAGGAAGCCAAGTATGGTCAGGTCGGTGGAACGATTCTCAGATACCTGATGCATTATTTAGCAATATTGCGGGTATCTGAAACCCGTCAGTGTGATTACGGTCAGAGGTGGAGGTGAACACGAAGTTCACCTCGTAATCGCAACGGCGTGGTGCTCAGGTTAGATGGCAGTAACTATAAGGAGTGGCAGGTGCTCATATCAGCAGCTCTTGATGCGGACCCATACACACTCGACGTCACCTTGGGCAATCTGGCACCACCACTTCCAGTTGATCGAAACAAACCAGCGGGAAAGGAGCAGATGGAGAGATACATCGCTGGGAATCGAGCGGCACGATGCACACTCTTTGCATCCCTGAAGTCATCACTCGCAGTGTCCCTCTTCGCTCACAACTCAATGACGATTGACGCTCCAGAAATGTGGAGACTGATTACTGGAAAATTCTCATTATCCAATGGTGGACTTAAACAGTTGGCTCTGTCAAAACTCATGGGAGACAAGTACCAGCAGAACAAACCAGCATCAGAGAACCTCTTCCGCTTCAATCAGATAACCACTCATATTGAAGCACTTGGCGTTCAAACCCCAGATGACCTCAAGATTACCATTCTCTTCGAGTCACTTCCGTCGAACTGGGAACCATTCAAACAGGCATTCACGGCCAGAGAGGACTCGGGAAGATCATTTGCCCACCTCAAACTGGCAATTGAAAGCGAAGCACTCAGGAGAGGCAAGTTCGACACCAACGAGGTAACAGCTCTGTATTCCCGAATGCGTGTGTCAAACAAGGGGCATAGACGCAAGAGTACAATCCAGAGAAGGACAAACGTCAGTCGCACAGTTACTACAACAACATGTTATAACTGTGGTCGTCAGGGACACATCAAATCTCAGTGTACTGCTCCCAAGGAGAACTGCAACAACGGACCTCATCAAGGCGAGAACCAATATTACCCCAGCACTCAATCAGAACCTGGTTCGGGTAGTTCTCATCACTCGTCGTCAGCAAAAAGGACAGGAAAGCGTCCATCAAACCGCAGGCAGCAAACCCAGGCCAGTGCAAACTATGGCCGTGCTCGCATCACAGAAGCCTTGAACTGCGAATCCGGTACCGTGGAGACTCACATGATGACATCAGAAAATGAGTACATCATTGATAGTGGAACAAAGCTCCATATGAGTAACACAAAAGATCATATGATAGAATACACACCATATCATCAAGCTCGTCAAATCAGATTGGGAGGATCCCGAACCCTGAGCGCTCCTGGGTTCGGAACAGTCCGTGTGACATTTGTGCACAATAACCAACGTCACACCATCCAACTGAAGGAAGTCTTATATGTTCCCAAGCTAAGGAGAAATCTGATCTCCGTCTCCAAGCTCGCAGATGACAACTTCAAGATTCAGCTCTGCCGCAAATCCATCATATTGACTCGAGGGAAAGTCAATGTACACGCAACTCGTAAAAACGGATCATACGTGTTGTATGCCGAAGATATCCCTGAAGGACATCGGGTCGAAAGCCCGAAGAAGGTCAGCCTTATGGGAATGCACCGGAGTTTCGCTCATATCAACGTTGGTTGGCTCAAAGCATTGCTACAAAGAGAAGGCTATGAAGTTATCCCCGATTTTGTCAGTTAAGACAGTTGCATCAAAGGAAAGATGCATAGAGCAAGTTTCCGATCGAAACCCATAAGCTCGATTTCCCCTGGTATCGGGTGGATACATAGCGACACATGTTTTGTAAGCGTTCCCTCTTACGGTAGACATACTGCTTTTGACACATTGACTGATGACAAGAGTCGTTTTGGAAAAACGTACTTCATCCGTGATAAAACAGAGGTCTATGATCGAATCGTGGATTTCACAAAGTGGTTTAAATTAAGAACCGGACAGCAGGTATACCACCTGCATTCAGATGGAGGATCCGAATTCCAGAATAAGAAGCTGCAAACCTACCTTCGTTCAACGGGTTGTGACTACTCTTATTCGGCCCCACGGACTCCGGTGCATAATGTGGTTCCTGAGAGACTCAATCGATCTCTTCTCGATCTTGCGAGAACGGTGATCATCGATTGTGACCTAAGCAAGGCAGCTTGGGCTGAGGCCGTTTCATTCGGCACGTTTTGTCTCAACACCACAAAAATCATATCACCAGAAGAGAAGACACCCTTCGAAATCATCACTGGTCATAAACCATACCTAGGAATGGTACGTCGTTTCGGCACTCGTTGTTGGTTCTACAACATCAATCCAACAAAGGGCAAACTTGATAAGAGAGCTATCCCTGGTATAATCGTAGGGATAGATGATGGCGGACTCAGCTATCGCGTCTTAGGAAAAGGAACCACCAAAGTGCATCGTATCCCTGACATCGTAGTGAAGGAACCAGCACCACTACAAGATGAAAAGAACAAATTTCCTCCGATACCATCAAAAGAAGACACAGCAGCAACCACAGAAGAACCACCAGAAGATGGAGAGGAGCAGCAACCAACTGACCTCACCGATGATGAAGGAGGTGTTGGAGTCACAACAATAGCGAACGCCTCGTGGACGAAGAGCTTGGTATAGCTCCCGAACAAGAATCGGTCATCACGAGCCCGCCTGCCCGAGGATACGGACTGCGCAGTTCAACAAATAGAGTACCGGCAGCGACGGAAGGACAGACCGAGGGAAGTAGAACTAGTAAGAGAATTAGAAGAAACCAGATAGATATCAAGCAGGTGAAGCCAATACGACTTCCTGTGGTTTCCCATCCACAATGAATAGTTCTATGGAGCAAGAGGCCAGCGTGCCACTGAACCTGGATGATGTGAATCGCCCTAGATTCAAAAACGAATGGTATGCTGCAATGGCATTAGAACTTGAATCATTCAGAACGAATGCTCCGGGACAGCATGTTCTGTCAAACAGATGGGTATTTTCCTTAAAGAAAGATAAAGATGGGAAACTTATCAAAAGGAAAGCTCGTCTTGTTGTTCGAGGGTGTCAACAGCGCCCTGGAATAGAATATGGAAGTCTATTTAGCCCCACAGCGAGTTTTGAGACACTCAGAACCATATTGTCTATCTCGGCAATTGAGAGGCTTTTCTTGGTTCAGGCTGATGTCTGTACAGCTTTCCTGACAGCTCCGTTAGATCGCAAGCTCTATATGCGACAACCGGACGGGTTCGGAGATGGAACCAAAAGAGCTTGTGAACTAAAGAAGGCATGCTATGGAACTGCACCGGCCTAAAGATGTTTCAACAAAAAGTTGAGTGACACCTTGCTTAAAATGACAGCAGTCAAACTCACTCAAAGTTCACAAGATCCATGCCTGTACTTCTCAACCCCCCCCCCCCCCCCCCAAAGAGAGCCTTTGTTCTCGTCTATGTAGACGATTGCCTTATAGCCTCAAAGAGCGAGCAATTAAAGAAAGAGATCATAGAAGAACTTGAGAAAACCTTTGAGATGACATCCAAGCAATTGGAGTCTCTTTTGGGATTGAGAATCATTGTTCCCTCATATGATTAATAATCATAGTCAAAGTGTGATCACGAAAATAATCATACTTTGACTATGATTATTAATCACATCTTGATTATGATATACTCAAGCACCCGGTTGAAGGATGACACGCACACGAGGTCTGCGCGGGATCGGGGTCCATGGACGAGATTCCGGGATCGATCTTGACCGTACTTCTTGGAGTCTAGGGAAGTGGTTCTCGAACGCACTCGTTCGAGAAGATTGCAGAGTTCGTCAGTGGAATACACGACTTATTCGGCCTCCAGACTGAAAAAATAACGGCTTGTACCACCGATAATGCGTCCAACTTTTTGAAAGCCTTCGTTGAGTTCGGCGTTGATGCGAGAATCATAGATTGCGAGAACGATCCGACCACCGAGATAGAAAGTGATTGCGAGAGTGAAGGGAGCGATGGTCCCGACTTCGAGGATTCCGGTGTAGACATCATTTTCCGGAGTCCGGGATCCGCCGCGGACCGACCGGTCCGGAATCGGAATTTTCGGACCGGCTGGTCCGCATCGGAGTGACTGGTCCGCATCGGACCGGCCAGTCCGATAAATCATTTTCCGGACTGGCCAGTCCGATAAATCATTTTCCGGACTAGCCAGTCCGATAAATCATTTGCCCTGGTCCGATGGTCCGGAGAGTGATTTTCTGTTAGGAGAGACCCTGCTGAGGGATTTCACACCGATTTAGCCCTGATTCCGCTGATCGGGAGATTCTCCACTGCGATATTTAGCACCGCACTGCCGATCGGATAGGACCAGACTGCCGAGTCCGGAAAATCATCGGCCCCAGACCGATGATTTATCGGACTACCCAGTCCGATAAATCATTTGCCCTGGTCCGATGGTCCGGAGAGTGATTTTCTGTTGGGTGAGACCCTGCTGAGGGATTTCACACCGATTTAGCCCTGATTCCGCTGATCGGGATATCCCCCACTGAGACATCCACTCCAGACTACCGAGTCTGATACCGATCGGATCAAGTGTAGCGAAAACGTGACCCAGAGACGTCTTCCAGGTTCTCGCGGCGACAGAATTGTAAACAGGTATCTTGCCAGATTCCGTTCCTACTTCGAGGGAGGCGTGATACACACTGACTGCAGCGAATAAATACACAAACTGTTTTCGAGTCTGAGTTATAGATTCGATCGGAACGGTGTCTCCGAGCACGATTGGCTCGGAGAAGTTGTCGCAGAAATTCGGCGCCGTGGGAAAAGATCTCGAAGAGTACGATCTGTGGAGAGACGTCGCTCCTGCCGTGGAGAATGAGTCGCGCGATGAGACTGCTATACGAATCAGTTTGAGAAAATCGCGAGCTGCGAATGGACCTCCAAGTTATTTGCATTCCCTTGTATTGCGTGTTCGTGATCGAAATGAGTACTAGGAGTGAGGACACCCAGTCGTTCCTGGTGTCTTCTGAGGCGTCCACCGCTAGCAGAGGTCGCCCGACTAAACGAAAAGGTATTGACGCTTTCCCTGACTGAGCCGTATGAAATATCATTTGATGTGAGCCAGTGTAGCTCGCCCAGTTCTCGAGGAATGCATGCCGATTGTACCCTTCTCGCAATCAAATGAGATTGTTCTGCAGATCCAGTCTACGATAAGTTCAATCCCATAATTCTGAACGAATTGTACTAGTGCTTGTCTTGTGCAAAACGCATAAAAACCTCAAACAGGAGCAAGAAAGGGCTCACTTCGCACGTCATCTGGCACGAGAAGCAGGGTGATCTGAAGAAGAAGGAAGAAACCAGGGCGTGGATCGTGGCCTCCCTGATGACGGTTCTGAATGTTCCCTGCAGAGCCTTCGGGTCACCCGTAATGAAGGCTCTTTTCGCCTGTGCGAGACTGTTGCCCATGAACGAGCAAATTGCGCGCCACCTCAGTGACTCTGAGTTCCTGTACGTAGGCTTTACCCTGATTTTCGCAGAAGACGACGAGATGCGTGAATGAGATCTTGACGCTCCCAAGTCAGAGAAGGGCGACGGGATCGCGAGTGGTTTCGGATGATCTGTGGCTTGAATCCTGTACGTTGCAGGAGAGCTAAAGGTCTGATCATGGCCGACATTTCGAAACTCCGCGAGGAGGGTGCAATTTTCACCCTGACGGCGGACGAATGGTCCTGGCAAAGGAAACGTTTCCTAGGTAAGCGTCTCCAGCGCGATGCCGGAATCGACTCGAGAGTACATACAAAATTGTCGCTCATACAGCAGGCTTTCCCAGGCGTCACTCTTCATTGTTCCGCCGCCATGCCCAGCATCGGATCAAAATCCATCGAACTCCTGTCGCGGTTCAGAGAACGTGCGACCGCGGAGCATCTGCACGAGGTTCTCCTCCAGTCTCTCTACAGCTTCGGTTTTGCGCGGGAAGACATCAGAGGCCTGACATCAGACGGTGCATCTGTGATGCGCAAGCTGGGTCGCTTGCTCGTTGACGGTGCCGCCCCGAAACCGTTTTACCACCAAACGTGCTTCGCGAATGCCCTGCATCTGGCACTTCTGGACACTTCCAAGAGCGATGTGATAATTGAGGATCTGGAACTCGAGGACGATGACCTCGGTTCAGAGCTCTGGCGCCTGGCTGGCATCACGAGTGAGAATCACGAAGAAGAAGGTGGGCCCTCGTTCCATAGATTTCCACACTATTATTCCCTCGTGTTACGCGGCCCTCCGACAATTGAGAACGGAATGATTTTGCTCAATGTATGGAGCTGTAAGCGTTATTCGATTTTATCGTAACAGATCTGTCTGCAGAAGAGTCAGCGGATGAGGAGCCCCCGCGATATCACGGGTCAGTGGGAGTGCTGGTGAACAAAGTGCGTGATGTATGCCGCGTTTTCCATCGGAGTCCAGTTCTCCACGACATCATGCTAAGCTACTCCGAGAACAACGTCAAAAGTACCAAATTGGTGCTCGACGTACCAACCCGATGGAACAGTACCTTGCGAATGTTGAGGACCTTCATGCAACACGAGGCCACTCTGCGCAGATATTTCGAAGCCGAGTACCCGCGAGCAGGCTTCCCTCTGAACGTGGCCGAGATGGCTGAAATGAAAGAGGTGATCGCCGGTCTAACTCACGTGGAAAAAGCGGTGCAGCGCTTCTCGTTCGAGGCGGCATCGTTGACGTCGGCCGACCTGAGTCTACAGGTGAGCTTCCAAGAAGCTCTGCTATAGTTTCAGCATCTGTGTTACGAGATGCCGCCGTGCGGGTGAGACATCAACCCATTCCATGTTCCAGGTGATGCTTTGAAAACTCTCGGAAGACTCCTCGAGCTTCTCTTCGGTTCTCCGGACAAAATGTTGCATCCGTATTCTACAAAGGCGGACGGTAGCATCGAAGCTCACGAGGTTCGTCTTGAGAGTCGAAGAGAATACACCGCTTGATGGATATCTAGAAGAGGTCCGTCAGAAGCTCCTCGAGGAAGGTAGACATTCTATCCTCAGGACATTCCCTGATATCTCGGATCTGATCTCTGAGATAGCCAAGTTCCGAGAGCTGGAAGGAAACCCACCCGAGAACAGACCTCTCGATGCAGCGCATCGAAATCCTCATTCATCGATCTTGGAAGCAAATCCAAACCGATGAAAAATATTCAGAAGTTATTGATTCTCCTCCCTTACACCGCTCAGAGTTGTGGGTATAACCGGAATACGACGGGGGTCGCTAGAAAGTGGTTGATTGTCTCAGTGGAGGATATCCCGATCAGCGGAATCAGGGCTGAATCGGAGTGAAATCCCTCAGCGGGCTCTCTCCCAACAGAAAATCACTCTCCGGATCATCGGAACAGGGCAAATGATTTATCGGACTTGGTAGTCCGATAAATCATCGGTCTGGGGCCGATGATTTTCCGGACTCGGCAGTCTGGTCCTATCCGATCGGCAGTGCGGTGCTAAATGTCTCAGTGGAGAATCTCCCGATCAGCGGAATCAGGGCTAAATCGGTGTGAAATCCCTCAGCAGGGTCTCTCCTAATGGAAAATCACTCTCCGGACCATCGGACCAGGAAAAATGATTTTCCGGACTGGCCAGTCCGGAAAATCATTTATCGGACTGGTCAGTCCGGAAAATCATTTATCGGACTAGCCAGTCCGAAAAATCATTTATCGGACTGGCCGGTCCGATGCGGATCAGGTGGTCCGAAAATCCAGATTCCGGACCGGTCGGTCCGCGGCGGATTCCGGACTCCGGAAAATGATGTCTATTCCGGTGATCGCGAATCAACCGACGAGAACGAAGAGGTAAGCTATGGTCTTCATCAACCCCCATGTTCGCTGTGCGCCCTCAGTTCTATTATTTAACTCATGTGACCCTGCGAAAGCGAAGATAACCTGTTTGGTCGTAACTCTTCAGTACGAAGAAACTCAAGAGAGCCAGAGCGACGTGAGTAGCGTTGCGAGTTCACTCGGTCAGCAGACGGACCTTTCCACGGCGGTTGGCGAAGCAGAAGGAGAGGAAGAGCTCGAAGACCTGGTAGAACACGCGTCGTGGGATGGTCTCGACGAGGAGTCTTTGATACTTCTGCCCTCGCATGCGAGATGCGCGGCACATGGTTTGGCTTTCTGCGTGACAACTGACATCAGAAAACTTTTGGATCGCACAGTGTCGCTGAGGGTGCGCCACGATAAGGTCTTGGCCAAGTGCAACAACCTCTGGAGGCTGAGTCGTCGTCCAAAATCTGCCGAGACAATCGAGAAGATCACGGGTAAATGCTTGCCCCGGCCTGTCGCTACTCGCTGGAACACCCTTCATGATAGCATCTCGGCATTGGTCGGGCTGAGGGCTCTCCTTCCATCACTCATGAACGAGCTTGAGCTCCACGATTCTTTCACCGAGGACGACTTCACGTATATGGACGTATATGGAGGAGTACGTGGAATGCTCGCGGCCCCTTGCCGTCGCCCTTGACAAGCTACAAGGCGACAAAACAGCTTATTATGGAACCTTACTGCCGCACCTGCTCATCGTGAAGATGCAGCTCGAGAAGATCAGTCAATCAGCCCTGTGCTTCTGCCAGCCGATCGCTACAGGACTCAAGTAAAGCGTTGAGAAACGCTTCAAGGAGTTACTAGACTGCCGAACTTCTGTGGGCGAGAAAGCGGCGATAGCTGCCATCTCTATGCCCTTCCTCAAGAAGGTATGATTCAGGTGCATACCCTCAGCCGACCAGACGTATATTCTGGACAAATTCAAGGAGCACATCCAAACGCGGCAAGCTCCGAGTACTCCAGGTCCAGAGCCTATGGAGATCGACCCCTATTGGGATTGGGACACCATAGAAGAGCCGCAGCAACCGGAATCAGGAGCACAGGCTGAAGCAGTCATGGAGTCATACTTCAATGATCCTCTCAAGAATCCTACAATGCTGGTCAAGTCTCCACCGATCGCAGCCATCTTCAAAGAGTTCAACACGCAACCGCCATCTGGCGCAGAGGTAGAACGGCTCTTCTCCTATGCAAACATGACGAACACGCCGAAGTCGGGTCGTTTGAGCGACGATAAATTCGAGCAGAGTGGCTCGCTGGTGAGATACTGATATTCTGTTATTGAATTAAACTCTATATCCAGTGTTCATTCGTTCCCGTATTCATTTCAAGTTGCCGATGGATCTTTCTTGATCAGGCACATGCTTCTTACTCGGGTCTTCGAGCTGGTTGATTTGGTCGTTTCCTCAAGCAGATTATTGGTCTGCTTTTTCGAGTATAGTTGACTTTACAGATGGTCGACTTTTCGCTCTCCAACGAGCAGCTCGCTTCTTCCAATCGACGTTCTCCCGCTGATGGCTCTTGCATGGTCAGATGGGTCCCGGAATCACTCCTCCATGCTCAGAAAAGTATGGTCAGATCGATCTCGGAATCACTCCTCCATACTCAGAACAGTATGGTCAGATCGATCCCGAAATCACTCCTCCATACTCAGAAAAGTATGGTCAGATCGATCTCGGAATCACTCCTCCATACTCAGAAAAGTATTGTCAGATCGATCCCGAAATCACTCCTCGATACTCAGAAAAGTATGGCCAGATCGATCTCGGAATCACTTCCCTAGACTCCAAAAAGTACGGTCAAGATCGATCCCGGAATCTCGTCCATGGACCCCGGTCCCGCACAGACCTCGTGTGCGTGTCATCCTTCCACCGGGTGCTTGAGTATACCAGAAGCAATAATAATCACCTTAATATGAATAATAGTCATCATATACATGGATATAGTCATCAAAATCATGATAATATTCATAATCATACTTTGACTACGACTTTTAATCATAATCATAATCAAGATGTGATTAATAATCATGATTATGATTACGCCCATCTCTGCTAGCTAGGCTGCTCCAAGAGATTGGGTATCCAATCACACCGATACTACGAGTGGACAACACCGCCTGTATCCAGCTTCTCACCGAGAACCAGGTAACACGGCGTTCCAAGCACATTGAGACTCGTGAGTTCTGGCTGAGAGAAAAGATTGAAAATGGAGATTTCAAGATAATCCATTGCCCTTCAGAGTTGAATATCTCTGATTTGGAACGAAAGCCTTACCGGAAACTCAATTCGTCCGCTCACGAAATCTTGCCGGTTACAGAAAAGATGCAACAGAAGATATTCATGGTCACAATCATGATGGCGACCAAGGTCGCCGCGTACTTCGAATACACTAAAGATTGCACGCCCATCTGCATCCGACTAAAACAACCATGCAAACTATACGAGCGCGATACAGAAAATTTCCCGGTAGATTGCATTGACTTGAACGATGCATATAAAGAACTGGCATCACCTAAGGTTGTGTGTGTGCATCCAGACGGAAGTGTTCAGGGTGGATCAGACATCTGGATAGACTATTACAACTTAACCCACAACGAACCGCCGCAACCAGTCCCGACTCCAACGAATGGACTGGATTTCATTCAGCTATATGCAGGCATGTTGACTGTACTTGTACTATTCTATGTGATGTACAGCTTGTTCGCCTGCACAATTCAGGCTTTACGCCGACGTGCGTATCAGCAGCTTGAAACAGAACAGCCGCCAGATTCCAGAGAAGAACCAAGCCCTGGATCCCCTTACAGTACAACTGTTATGAATATTTGACCCATAGTAAAATAAATAACTCTCTCGTTGTTCAAATTGAAAGATTCACTTTTCACGCAATGAAGTTACGATGACCATCACAAACCTGTAGAATCTTTGAATGCTCCTCATCCAAAACATGGTCATCTTTCTCGTATGGGAGAACAGATAGATGATGATTAAGTCTGGTCATTCGTTTTACAAGAACACAGGTCCGATCTACAACGGATCTGCATAATCGATTGTATGAAATGATTTCACATTGATACCTATTGGATGGTATGTGGAAGATCATGGGGAGAACTTCAGGTGGAGGAGCGCTGGTAGTGGTCAGTTGAGGCGTTGAGTACTGTGAAGAGACCACTGCTGATGATGTCTCACGAGGGAACTAAACGAAGTGTAACACCCAGATTTGAATGAGAGGGTGCCCGTTCGGTAGTCCATGCTGGGCCATGTTCGGGCCCGCAGTTGATCGTCTTGAAGGGGTCCGTGGTTTTTTCTCTCAAGGAGCCCGAAATCCGGAGAAAAATACGTTTTCCGGCCTTCCAGGGCCGATCGACTTCCCTATTTCTGGTTAGTGACTGGAGTTTTCGACTCTGAATCAGTGACTGGACTAGGTAGCACACAGAGAGATCGAGTGAATCTTGTTTCACCTAACCCAGAGCGGAAAGCAATATCTTGGGTGACCTATGAGGCATAGTCTTCAACAGGTGTTTAGCCCATTTCATACCATGCCGCTCACATATGCAAAGTTTTTCTTGGCGTTATCAGAAAAACTTGGGAGAGAAATGCTACAGAATATGTTTGCTTGTAATTGATTGTTTTTTTGCGTCGTTTCTCATGATAGGAATTGCTTCCGTCGTCCTCAGGACTTCGGAGCTAATCCACGATCATGACCGCAAGGGGGTGTCATATCGTGCTGCCGCTCGGTCACAAGCGATCCAGGGGGAAGACGTAATAGCCTACTCCGTCTCAATGCGTATTCCCCATATCAGTCAGCCCAAAACACGGGCCCATTCAAGACGATCAACTGTGGGCCTGAACATGACCCACCATGGACTACAAAATGAGCACCTTCTCATTCAAATCTGGGTGTTACACTTCGTATAGCTCCCTTGTCAGTAGAAGAGGCTACCAGTTTCTGTACAGGGCTCTCATCAGCAATTGGTGAGACCGTGGTACTGAGAGAAGAACTCTCGGATGAAGACTCTTGAATCATGGTAGATGTTGATGGCTTGCTGGCTGGTTTTGAGGTTGTTGTTGTTGAGGTAGTTGTCGAGGTCATGACTTTGATCATTGGTTTCCGAGCGGTTGAGGAAGTGGTCGTTGTGAGCAAAGCGATGACGGTGTTGAAGGATTGGAAACGGTCTGCGGGTTCATTCTGACCGATGATAAGTTAGAATCACTTCCTTGGAGGTCAAAATTAGAGGAAACTCTAGATATCGAAGGAACATAAGATTGGCCTTTCAGGCCACGCGGAGGCAGATGTTGATTTGAAGATACAGCATTCTCAAAAGACCTGGGTGATAGGGTTGTGACACTCACACTCATGGGCTTAGAAAAGGGACTACTGTGGATTATAATCCACAGTAATAATTATTGGTCGTTGTGACCGAATTGGAGATCGGTGGTACCAATCAGGAATGCGATCGGGTTTTTGACCCGACTCGATGAACAGGCGCTCCCTCAACTCCATCAAAAGTTGAGCAGTGGAGGGACGAAAGACGGAGGTCTCTGTCGTAGATATAGGTGCACTTGTTGAAAGTTCAGTTCTGAATGTTGGATGCAGATTCGAGGCAGTGCAGAAGGGCTCCATTGAAGATGGAGCAAGCGGAGGAGGAGATACATGATGTTCAGAGTGTGGTGGAGCATTGGTCGTGCCCACACTGACCTGAGCACCAGCGTTGAGTTCCGTGAATGATACACTGGAACTTGGAGAAGAAAAACGGAATGATGAATCAATGGTCACCCTCACGTAGCCACGCTCAGGTTCAGAAGACTCATTCGAAGGGAGTATGGAGGTTACTAAGCTCGCTCCTGATTTGGACACTGAGTCAGGTTTCCCAATATGCAGAATGATTGTCCAAATGATCAACAGACACATAGAAACTGAACATACAAGAGCAATGCTCGCACTGTTTGATACGCGGACCTGCATCTTAACGACAGATTGGCAGGCCGATGAATGGCAGTAAATGCCAGAACGAAACAGAGTATTACCGACTACAGAGAAAAGGGGGAGGAGCCGTCGTGTGTTAAGAAAACACAGAAATACAAGATTCCATATCTCAAGGCCAATGTTTTGATTTATTCATTTGCCAATGCAACCAAGCTCATCAAAAGATACAGACGTCGACTTCCAAAAGATCAAGGGACGGTCTGAAAGTGATTGAGGGTTCGAATTAAAAACCGCCTAACCACAGGCGTAAAATCAAACACGACTACAAACGGTGGTGGGCTTGCAAGCACCACAGACACCATTGTCAATAGTGTGAGTACACAGGACTGTTTGGGTAACTGGCTTATTGCCGGGAACACTCAAGCATGCTTTGCACTCAAGCATGCAGAGACCTCTAGTCTCATGAATACATATCCATCCAGAGACCTGAGGGATACGTTTGCATCCATAGCCACGAAGCACAACATTTTCCGAATCTGACTTCTTGGTAAGCCCTGTGCGGTTCACAGGGCGCTGCTGGATCACTGAGGGTGGATCACTCGCGGGAACGATTGAGTCATCATCGGAGAAGTCAGGTGTTACTGAAGAAGCTACAACAACACCACCAGCGTGATGAATGCGGTAGATGCCGAAGGGAATACTTCCAACTAGAAAAAAAGGGGATTTAATTTATAAGACCCCATCAGAAATTCATGACTGATAGTTCTAGAATGATGAAATACATACCCATAATCAGTAGGAGAATGAGAAAAATTCAGCATCCTCTGCATGTGAGAACGTAGTTCAGAAGTTCTTGAAATAGACGAATCAAAAATCTCCTTCGAGCAGGCGGCGGTGGTGGTATATCTTCATGCTCTTCTTCGAATGATGACTGGTTCGTTTGTAAGTTATTACACATCGTGTAAACTCGGTCCACATGTGCTGAGATCTCGTTCAGCGACACCAGGATGTTGGCAACGGCGGCACTATTACGTGCGAGTTGATCGCGAACTTCTTGGAGATTTCCCGAGTTCGCTGCCCAGTTCATCTTGCTGGCGTCATCATGAGACTTGAGTGAGCATTCGGTGAGTGTAATCTTAGCAAGCGCCTCATTGATGTTTCTTGAGTTAATCTCAGATTGCTTCTTGGCTCACTTATCAACCGTGATGATCTTGTTCTCAAGACGATGGATGTTGTCCTTCAGTTCAGCAATGCTTCGCGCCAGGGAATCGACATTCCCCGTAGTGGATGAGTCGGGAGAGCGATCTTTGGAGCACATAACTCCAACTTGACTTACAACCTTGGCAACGTCAGTACGGACACTGGCAATCATTCCGCTTGGCGGCGGCCGAATCGCTCAATTTTTTTCTTGAAACAACTCAATTGTTGACGAACTTTATGCTTCCGAAGAGAAAACAGGGGGTCATTATCTTAGTTTCGCCGCAATCGAAATATCGCTCTTTTCCGACTTTCGACCCTTTCAGTAAAACCGTCGGTGATTGCAGGCCGTTTGTTGAATCAGATCGACTGCATCTGAAAGCTGACTGAGAGATCCGCGTTTGTTGAGTCTTTTTGAATCCTTCTGCGACTTCTGGGAGCGGAGTCATGAGCCGTCGAAGTTTAGCGCTCAGAACTTTCGCACGCTTCCAATACATAGAAACAATCCGTTTCGCGGCCCGCTGTGCAGAGGAACATCACGGCCGTTCAAACTTACGAGCCGCTTCAGAGCAGCTCTAAGTATTCGTGGGCCTAGTGACATGTCTCCAAAGAGCGACATCCGGCAAAGATGAGGCTTTGAACTCAGGAATTTTTTCCTTTGCGAGAATAAGAAATATGAGCTCCAGAAACACCATAACACGTCGATGTGATGAACGGAAAGTGAACACTCGATTCACTCGTCGAATAGCTGTGTTGAGCATGGCATCGAAGCGAACAATCGGTGACGAAAACCGGAGGTTCCAGCCTGAATGTACAGAGAAGTTCTTCTTCGTAGAGTTGGGAGGAAAACCAACGTGTTTTATCTGTGAGAAAACCCCGACTGTATTCAAGGAAAATCTGCGGCGGCATCACGGACCACCCACCAAGGTGAGGACCCTGGCCGCCCTTTCACGGAGGGCGAATTCATCAAGAAGTGTTTCATGATCGCCGCGAACCAAGTGTGGCCCGCATCTTCCGAAGAGTTCACCGACTCGAGCCTTTCAAGGAGAACCACAACTAAGAGAATCGGTGACATCGTGACGAATATCACGGAGCAGCTCAGCCAGCGAGCGAATGACATTGAATGGTGGTCGCTCGCGATGGATGGGAGCACAGACCTGAGCGATACTGCTCAGCTTCTCATTTTTGTTCGTGCGATCGATTCGAATACGGAGATCTTTGAGGAGTTGGCGGCGATGTGTCCAATCATGGGAACTACGACCTGGAAAGATGTCTGTGATGAGGTTCTCAGAGTTATCGAGCATTTCGAGCTCCCGCCGCTGAAAATCAGTGGGTGTTGCACTGATGGAGCTCCATCCATGCGAGGAAGGCGCAATGGAGCCCTCGTTTTTCTAGAGAACAATCTCAGCGTGCCATTCCTGAAATATCACTGCATCAGCCATCAAGAAGGGCTTGATGGAAAAGTCTTCAAATGCAAGAAGATATTGTCGCGAGTTGATTCAACGGTCAACTATATTCGTTCGCGAGCCCTGACTCACCGATCGTTCCGCGCCTCCTTGGACAAAGTTGACGCCGAGTTTGGCGACGTTATCTACCACACGGAGGTGCGGTGGCTCGGCCACGGGATGATGTTGGATCGCTCCGGGCGGAGATTCTCCATTTCGCCTAACAGCACGGGAACTTCGCGATAAAGATCGAAGAGCCGAAGTATTGGCAGGAAGTTGCCTTCCTGGCTGACATCATGGGTCACATGAATGATCTCAACATTGAGCCACAAGGCGAACAGAAGTTTGCACAAGATCTCTTCTTGGAGTGAGAAGCTTTGTTGGTGCGTAATAACTGTTCATACTCCAATTTTCGGAAGGGATCCTCGCTCTTTTCCCCAGGACTGAGATGACGCTCTTGGAATCCGACGAAAAATACGTCATATGCATAGGGAGATCTTGACAACCTTCAGTTTCAGAGTTTCAGATTCGTTTCGCAGACTTCAGTGCGTCAGAGGCTGATTTTCTTCTTTTCTCCGATTCGTTCGCGATCGATATTCATACCGCCCCAACGACGATTATGCTCGAACCTCCCACGCTCCAGAATAATCTTACTTCGGGAACGATACATGGGGAGAGCTCTCTGCCTGAATTTCACCTGTAGGGAACGGGAGTATTGGCATGTTTGGAAGGTAATGGACGTGCACGAGAAGGAATGTTGGCGGCACGTAGAAACCACGAGCAGTGCGTCTAGTGCCTTTGACAGAGAAGCAACGTCGGAATAAAGCGTCGAGAGTTTCTACACCGGAGTTCCCTATTAGTCCCCACATTAAGCAGCGGTGGGATCCATCCGGTTGGTTACGAGAAACGAGGAATGACGTTGAGTGAATTATTTGATTTGGATTCGGAATCGAGCACTCGGGAGAGCGAAGGAACGATGGGAGGCGAACAGGCCATGGCGGCACTGGCGAAGATTCTGGTTGAGCATCTCAAGCTGGAATTGAACAGAGAAGAGCTGAAGACCGAGGTCGAAGAAACGGAAGCGAGGAAGCCAAGCATGGTCAGGTCGGTGGAACGATTCTCGGATACCTCAAAATCGGTGGACAAATTTCCTGGCGGAAGTGAACTGGAGGCGGGAACTGTGGCTGAATCATTTGGAGACCGCGGAAACGGCCGGCGGGTGGCCTGAATGGTTCCTTGAGGGAGTTTTGTTGGAGAAATTGGTTGGAGCGGCTCGATTGTGGCACCAGAATGGATTGGCCGAATGGGCGAGCTGGGGGGATTGGGTGACGCGGTTTAGAAGAAAAACATTCCGGAGAGAAATCGGACGGTGTTGTTCGAGGAGTTGATGAATTGTTATCAGCAGAGAGGGGAATCATTGGAAATGTACGTGGCCAGAGTAGAGCAACTCACGAAAAGATTGGATTGCACGAGGGAAGAAACGAGGGCGAGAGTGCTGATAGGCTTAGCAAGCGAATACTACCAAGTGAGGCCATACGTGAGTAGGGGAGAACATAGAAATACTGATGAACTCATCCAAGATGTAAAAGATACGGCGCGGATGCTGAGGGATATGCAGTGGAATCGGGGGTATCGAAGGCAGGCACCAGGAATAGTGATTGCGTGCTTCATGTGTAATCAGGAGGGCCACAAATCAGTAGCGTGTCCAATGAGGGGACGAAATGTCGGGGAGCAGATGAACGCGAGCGGCATGTGGCGAATGCAAAACGCGAGAGAGCCGATGGGCATGGCAAGCGGTTGGAGCCGGTCAGTGCCGACAAACATGGGTGGAGTCAATGGGTTGAACAGAGCCAACCAGGATACAGAGAGCGGTCAGGGGTGGCGATCGCCTGGTTCCATGAGAGCCGGACCGCCAAGTAATTTAACGAGTACGCCGAGTCATGGTGGAGCGAATCGCGGCGGAGCAGCGGCGGTGAGAGAGCGGTCAGACGTACATGTGGTGGCCGAGCCGATAACGTGTTTCAGGTGCAAGCAACCGGGACACATAAGAAAAGACTGTACGCAGGTTAGACGGATCGATGAGAGCGAATCGCGAGAGGGACGGGAACATGAGGGGAAACAGAACAAACTGACAAAGGAAGTGAGGATCGATGGTAGAGAGTGGACGGCAAAGTTGGATACCGAGGTGGATCTAAGTGTGATTGCGGAAGAGGCGGCGAATGCCTTAGAACTCGCAGTGCAACCGAGTCTAATTAGAAACGTTCGTGGAGTCGGGGGATCATGTGTTCCAGTCAGACAAGCGGTGGTAAAACTGGGAATAGATGGATTCGCGTTCGAAAATACGATTCTGCCTGTGTTGCCGAGGGGTGTGTTGAACGAGAAAGAGATACTGATTGGGAAGGAGCTGATCCACAGCGGAATAAAAACAATCTTTCACGAGGGTGAAGCATGGATTTTCAGGAAAGAGGAGTTTCCGAAGATACGAAAGTTGTTGCCAAATAAGAAGACACGGGTTCCATTGGCGACTAAAGAGAAAGTCAGTGTGGGACCGAAATCGGTGTGTTTCGTGAGGACGGAGCCGGTCGGGCGGAATGGAAATTGGATTCGGTTCGAGAACGACAGTAACATGGAGGCGATATGTGAGATTCGCGGTGACGAGGTGTGGTTGCCGATCATGAATCGTGGAGAAGAGGAGCTGAGTGTGGACGATAGAACGGTGGTAGCTCGAGCAAGTTGGGTAGACCCAGAGGGAGAGGAATATTTCACGCTGAGAAAAGTGGGAGTTCGGGCATTCACGGTAGAGAGCGAAACGGGTGCAATCAAAATCGAAGATTTAGTGGTCAACGAAGACATTCCGGGGGAATGGAAAGAAGCCTTAGTAGGCCTAAGAAACAACTAAAGGACGGTGGTGGCGACATCGATGAAATGTCTTGGAAGAGCCAAGGGAACGGAGTTCGAGATAAACGAAGTACCAGGTAGCGCACCGGTGCGGTGCAAGCCATTCAGATTGTCGATCAAAGAGAGAGGAGCGCTGCAAGAAATTCTCAAACAGATGAAAGAGGCGGGAATGATCAAAGAATCACAGGCGGCGTATGCTAGTCCGGAAATGCTGGTGGAGAAACCAGATGGGAGTTTCAGGATGGTGATTGACTACCGAAAGGGTCTGGGGGATAACTGGGGGTTTCGTGTCCAAAGTCACGGATTTTGATGATATTTACGGAGGATGATCCTTAGGCCGAGCTGAGCTCTCAGCGCTATATTCAGCCCTCGTGGACTTCTCGTTGTCTTAAAACAAGATAAAGAAAATGCCAAAAAAAAACCTAAAAATTCAAAATTCAGACGGCTTCTTCCATGACTTTGTGCTCGGAAGTAGCCTTTCCCGTGGTCGCGCCACCCTGTGATATGTCTCAAAATGTAGCTCTTTGGCCCCCCTGCACACTCCGAAAGTATCACCGAGATCGGAGTGGTACTTCATACTTAAATCGGTAAAAGTAACATGTCGACCACACTCGTAAGCTCTCGTGGAATTCTCCGGAGACTCTCGTGGACACCCCTGAATGGTCGCCTTGACACTCGTGGATACTCTCCGACCTCGGAATCACCTACCAAGACCCTAAAAAGTATGTTCAGATCGATCCCAGAATCACTTCAATAGACCACCAAAAGTATGGTCAGATCGACTTAGGAATCACCTCCATAGACCCTCAAAAGTATGGTCAGATCGACCTGGGAATCACCTCCATAGACCCTCAAAAGTATGGTCAGATCGACCTAGGAATCACCTCCATAGACCCTCAAAAGTATGGTCAGATCGACCTAGGAATCACCTCCATAGACCCCCAAAAGTATGGTCAGATCGACCTGGGAATCACCTCCATAGACCCTCAAAAGTATGGTCAGATCGACCTGGGAATCACCTCCATAGACCCTCAAAAGTATGGTCAGATCGACCTAGGAATCACCTCCATGGACCCTCAAAAGTATGGTCAGATCGACCTGGGAATCACCTCCATAGACCCTCAAAAGTATGGTCAGATCGACCTAGGAATCACCTCCATAGACCCCCAGAAATGTGGTCAGATCGGATTCGGATCATGCCACTCTCTGGTCGGAAGGGCCTCGAAATCACTCCTCCATACTCAGGGAAGGATGGTCAGAAAGGCCTCGGAATCACCACTCTTCCGCCACCTAACTGAGCGAGAACGCGAGAGTTCGAGCACATCATGGGCATCGGATAGCCTCCAAAGACATCGTCGCCTTGGGGAATAGAGCCAGCACTCGTTGGATCTCTCTCGTGCCACAGCAACTTCAGCCTTCGTATTTGAAATGATGATTTCCCGAAAAACCTGCATCCCTGTCCATGAAGAGTCTAGGAGCTCCGCTAGCTCCTGGATTTGCTAGAAAGAGGAACGGGAAAGATCAGGAAATATCGTGGGGATAGAAACGACTGAGCGCCGATTGATGACAGCAGTCAAAGATATTTCAGACTAAAGACAGCAAAAGCTTTATTGCGAAGTTTTCATTCATCAGCACCATCGTCTTCCGACTCTGCTTCATCCTCAGCCATGAAGATTTCCGTCAAGCCAGCCGCTGGACGAGGAATCGTTGCTAAATACCTGGCAGAGGACAGATAGTAAATGGCCGCGGTCACATGACAGCAGCATCCAACTGTGCGGCTCCCATTTGGACATTCGCACCAATGTCCTCTGATCCCTTGAACGTCATTCGAGTCTGGTTCGTACTGGATGAATAGTCGGTAGGTCTTCCGACTCACATGACGGGATCTAATGTCGAGACGGACGATATTCGGCTGTTCCTTGACGAAACTCATCTGGATGTTATTCTCGTCGTCCATCGTGTCCGCAAGATAGGAAGCAGCGAGCTTGACCTGATACGGCCCGGATGCGAGAAGGACCAGTTCACTCTCCGTCAATCTCGGAAAATCGGTAAGTTCTTCGGCAGAGATCCTCGAGAGTGTTGTGGGTCTCTGCATCCATCTCTCGCGTTCGACGCGCTCTCCAAGATCATTCGCTACATGCTGTCGCGCATCCATGCGTTCGAGGATCTCAGACTCGAAGGCATCGCTCTCCTACGATAGACCACCAAAGCGGTTCTCCAAGTATCCGACGATCTTACAAAGGGTGGGCACTTTGTGGAGCATTTTGTTATCCAAAACATTGTGGAGGAGCTTGTACCGCTGATCGACGCGGCCGTGCACAGCTTCCACTACCCAACGAACCTTGGTGATTCGGCGGGAGCGGTTCGCTTCTTCGCAGGGGACCTGCTTCCTGGTGCCTTTCATTGCAGGCATGAACACTCGGAAACCCATGTCACTCATGTACTGAACGGAGTCCCTGAATCCGCGATCCACGACTAGAGCATCATTTGGTCTCAAGAGGGATAGCAGAGCTCGGTCTTCTAGAACCCTCCTCACGATGGAAGCATCATTTTCCGTTCCGAAGTAAGGCCCGGCGAAATCGACGATGTATCCATTGGTTGTGCAAATAGTGAAGGGCTTGCATAAGTGACACTCCTTCTGGCCCGAGTATGACAAACGTTGAAAAGCGTTATTGGTGCTCTTCTGATGACGGATATAGGTACCGTCAAGCACCAGCGCAACTTGATCCGCAGTCAAGTCGAGGAGCCGTCTCGCTGATCTCGTCGTCATGCTCAGCAGGATATCGCGTGTCATTGACTGCGGTCCGAAAGCTAGCAAGATGTCTTTCTCGAAGGCCTCTATCACTTTGGTGAATGTCGACGACACAAGCTTGGGGTCCCGTAAATCTAGGAGGCTCGCAATGAAGCGCTGAGAACTCCCAGATCGGAGTTTCATCAAGAAAATGAAAAGCGCTTGTGTGGCATTGAGAGCTCTGGAATTTCCCAAGCTCGGTAAGGAATCGGCGATCTGCCGGAGATTATTACCCGAAAACCCAGTGAGACTCACAAAACGATCGTCGGGAAGTTCGAGATTGCTGACTCTCTCAAGCAAAGGGGCGTTCGAAGCGTCACGAAGTAAGTCCCTCAAATCATCCATGTCAATCTCCGCGTGGTCATCCACTGTCACCAGATCGTTTTTTGGCTCGATATTGCAGATTCGATGCGCCTCGCAAGTGCGACATCCCTTGGGGATGAAGATTTTATCACAGTTGAACACCTTGTAACGGTCGGGCAACTCGATGACGCGAAGACTATTGGTGGTCTTGCACACCAAGCACTGGCCACGGTGCGCTGATGTCCTTGGATGTTTTTAGAGAAGGGTTTTTCGTTCTTGTTCTAGTTTGAATTCTTCACCAGTGTCTGGAACTGGTGAAATTTTTGCAACGACGGAACCAAGATGTTTGCAGTTCGAGGCCCACTTCTTTAGGGAAAAATGGCCATGTTCGAAGATTTCGAAAAGTAGCTTGATTCTCTTTTTGCCTCTTCCATCGAGTCCGCTCCGAAACAAATATCATCCATGTAGAAAGATTGCGATACTTCCCTGATGAAATCTGTCTGATCCGGATACAAACGTTCCGAGTTTTCCAGGTGCAGTTTTATACCTCGGCAGCGTAGGGATGGCGAGCTTAGAAGGCCAAAGTCGAGACGCGTTGTCCAGAACTTCTGAATCTGTGCTGCCGCATTTTCGGAAATCCCCATGGGCCATAGGAAATGCAGAAGCGTGCGGTCTTCTTCTGCGATTTTGAACTGGTTGAAAGCCTTTTCAATGTCTTCTGTCAGCATGAATTTGTATTCTCTAAACTTCATGAGTACTTTGATTATGTTTGGAAGCATGTTCGGCCCCTGATGGAGTACATCATTCAAACCTGCCTCATTTGACCTTCTTGAAGATGCATACTTGAAGACCTTCGTTTTCAGGTCAAACGGGGCGCCCGGGGAGTGTTTAAACACTGCCTGAACCGGGAGGTAATGAACTAGTTGATTCTCCTTCCTTGGCTGTGCCGCTTCGATGAAACCATCGTCCAGGTATTTCTTCATCTCCAGGTCTACAGCTTTGAGTTTGATGTGGTCCTTCGGAAGCTTGTTCAAGAGAGAATATAGCCGAGAGAGAGCCAAAATGTGATTGTCTCCCAGCGACAACACATTGTCCTTCAGCTGAAGCCGAATGACGTAACGGTTCGTCTCATCACGGTATGTAGTCTCGCGGAAGTTCTTGATCAGAGCTTCATCCAGCTCATCCTCCTCATCTTTATCTTCGCTCGCTTCTCTTTCGAAGCCGACATCCTCCGAAGTCCGCCGGAACCGAATGTCTTCCATCGTTTGTGATTTCCTGTCAGAGGCCGACGTGGACTGTTCCGGTGGCTCTGTTCCTATAGATTCTGCCTGTTGAGTATTTGATGCTTTACCCAGAGCAGTCGTCGGCACAGTTTTGGTAATCAGGGAAGACGCCAGTCGTGTAAGCGAAGCGTCAGTGAACTTTGAGCATGATCATCCGCGCACAGGCGATACTGTAGATCACTGAGATAGAAATCGGACGCCTGTAGACTGACGTCAAACGTCGGTGTTCGCCGTGTAACTCTCCCCTGTCAGTGACTATAGAAGCCGGAATAAAACTTCAGTGTGTTGGGGGAGCCAAACATTCTGTCCACCAGAATTGTCGTTTTCATTCAGTAGCCGTCGTCTCTAGGCAAGTCTTGTACGCGCCACCGATCTTCTCATCCAGCCGCAAAGAAGCTAGAGCCAGGCCCCAAAAGGCTTATCAGCGTTATCAGCACGACACACTCAGGTTGAGCGGGTCGGTGACGTAAGTATACATCGGTGAATCAAGGAAGTCACAGTTCAGCATCACGATGTCAAGACAGCAATCCGCCAGAGATGCCCAAGGCCCCCACGGCTTCGTTCACTACGGACTGGGCGGTCTCGAAGTTGATCCAGAACCCAGCTTCAGCACATCCGGAGATTCCATCGTGTGTGGACCAAGACCACGAGTCGCAACCAACATCATCCTAGCACTAGACGGCAAGAACTACATACCATGGCGCACAGTCATGCCATCCGTACTAGATGGAGAACCGTATGCCTGGCCTGTAACCATCGGGAAACTCAACCCACCAGCTCCAGATCAAGCAAACACACCAGAGACCAAAACGCAAATGAAGAACTACACCAT
Source organism: Phytoseiulus persimilis (assembly GCA_037576195.1). Lineage (NCBI taxonomy): Eukaryota > Metazoa > Arthropoda > Arachnida > Mesostigmata > Phytoseiidae > Phytoseiulus > Phytoseiulus persimilis. The sequence continues at coordinate 6,786,164 of CM075102.1, read as the reverse complement.
CGGAAACAGAGCTGCGAGGTACGTGCTAATCAACTCGATACACCCGAATCTCGCCACATCATTATTCCTCGACAACGCAGATAACATAGCAGCACAGGAGATATGGCGCCGAATCAAGAACAAGTTCACGCGCGCAACAGGCACAAGGAAGGGCCTGGCACTGTCGAAGTTCATGACGTTCGAATACCAGCCAGGACTATCCGTTGGCGATAACCTCCTCGCTTACGAGAAAGTCATCTTCGAGCTCAACACAGTTGGAATCAACTTACCAGACGATGTCCAGTGCTCCAAACTTCTAGAGGCGCTTCCAAGTTCATGGGAACCGTTCCGACAGGGATGGAGCACCCGACTGGACTCTGACAAACATCTGGACACACTGACGGATCTAATCGAAGGAGAAGCCACTCGAAGGAACCAAAGTGACGTCAACGAGATCACAGCGATGTTCTCCCGATTCAAGCCCTCAAGGAATCAACACTTCAGGAGAAGAAACTTCGCCAGAAGATCAAACTTCCGAAGAACATCTGTGCAGTCATCCGAAGTGATATGTTACAACTGCAATCAGAGAGGACACATGCAATCAGCCTGCAGACTTCCCCGACAAGGCGGGAATCAACGCAGAGGCGGATTTCGAGGCAGAGGAAGAGGCAGAGGACAATCGAGAACACTACCGCCGCAAGCCAACATTGCTGGAGCCCTGATCGTGGAATGCCAGCAAGCCGAAGTCAATCAGGCAAGTGCTGAAGAAATATTTGCTGTTGATAGCGGCTCGACCCACCACATGCTAACCAGCCTGAAATGGATGACGGACTACAAGCCGTTCGAAGACAACCAAGTGGTCGCACTCGGCGGATCCAACACCCTAAGTGCACAGGGGTCAGGAACCGCAATCGTGCCAGTGAACAACGACAACAAGACCGCAACGCTATGTCTGAAGGACGCTCTGTACGTACCCAGGCTTCGTAGAAATCTAATCTCAGTTTCGAAGCTACTAAACGAGAAGTTTCGCATTTTGGTAACTGAGGAGGCCATCACCATACTCCGAGACAACGATGAAATTCGAGCTGAGCAACAAAATGGATTGTTCGTGTTCCATGCAAGTGAACCAGTGGAGGGAAACGTTGCGGGACTGAAGAAGAGAGTAAGTCTGAAAGCGGTACATGAAATGTTCGCTCACATCAACGTTAAGACCCTCAGGAAAATGCTGAACCGCGAAGGATACGAGATAATCAATGACTTCGTGAAATGTGACGTATGTACCCAAGGCAAGATGCATCGTTCGAGCAACAGGCCGAATCCCGGGAAAGTGGTAGCTCCAAGACCAGGGCACATACACGCGGACACCTGCGCTATGCGTAAGAGATCTCTTGGAGGAGCGAATCTGTTTCTCACGCTGACTGACGACATTACTCGGTTTCGAAAAGTGTACTTCTTGAAATCAAAGGATCAAGTGCCTGACCACATCGCGGAGTTCGTCAAATGGTTCCAGAATCAAAGCGGTTTCACTGTGTATCATCTCCACTCTGATGAAGGGACTGAGTTCAAGAATCAAAGAGTGAAGGAGATCATGAGTGCCATCGGAGCTGATGTAAGTTACTCCCCTCCTTTTACCCCCCAACTTAACGGTGTAAGTGAGCGTTTAAATCTATCGTTGCTTGACCTGGCAAGGACCATGCTCATCGACAATGGCCTGCCCAAGTACCTTTGGGCGGAAGCCGTGAGCTTTTCCGCCCACACGACGAATTGCGTACAGTTTGTCGAATCAACCGGGAAGACACCGTACGAGATGGTCATGAGGAGAAAACCATACATCAGTCTCATCAGAGCATTTGGCACCGAGTGCAAGTTTTACAACCGCACCCCGCAGAAGGACAAGTTGGACACCAGAGGATTCCCAGGCTACATTGTCGGGATCGACGAAGAATGACTCAGCTATCGTGTGTGGTATCCCGAGACCAGACAGATCGTCAGGACGAAAGACGTGAAGGTGAGCACTCCCAGTCCACTGGATGGAGGAGTCGCCTCAGAGAATGCCGCCGAAGCAGAAGCGCCTGAAGGCAACGGCGAAGAGCAGATCGAAGAAGCCAATCCGTCAGCGGATACCAGAGAGAACGCATCAGCAAGAGAAGAAGCAGCATCCGCGGGCCCCGTGCCGGAAAGAGAATCCTCGAATGAAGGACATGGCGCCGCAGGAGCGGCTGCCCCAAGTGAAAAACGCAACGAACGGCGCGGGAGATACGAGCTACGAGATCGATCCAAGTTGCGTCCTCCGGAGAGGTACCAGGCCGGCAGCGCACACGTTGCGATGTGTGTCAGCGAAACAGTAAGCACCGGTGTAAATAATTTGGTTGACGAACCAACATGTATAGAAGATGTTCACAAGTCCAATTACAGCCAACAGTGGCTTAGTGCAATGGCAGAGGAGATGGCGTCGCTCGATTTCCACAAGGTTTGGGAGCTCACCGAACTTCCAAAAGGCAAACGCACGGTTGGGAATCGATGGATCTTCAAAGCAAAGGAAGACGCCCTAGGTAACATCGAGAGGTTCCGTGCAAGATGGGTCATTCAAGGATTCAGCCAACGTCCAGGTATAGATTTCACAGAGCTCTACTCGCCTGTAGCTAGGTTCGATACCATCAAAACAATACTATCAATAGCTGCCCGGGAGAAATTGAAGCTATACCAATTCGACGTTAAGACAGCATTTCTGCACTCGGAACTATCGGAAGAAATCTACACGAACCAACCAAAAGGGTTCGAAGATGAAACAAATCGAGTCTGCAAACTCTTGAAGGCGGTCTACGGGCTTCGTCAGGCATCAAGGGCTTGGAACCTGAAGATCGACCAGGTTCTGACAGGACTTGGACTCACACAGAGCCAAGCTGACCCTTGCGTGTACTTCACAATTGGCCCAAAACGAATTTTGGTTGCCCTGTACGTTGACGATGGATTGACAGCGGGATCAGACCAAAAGGTCGTGCAGGAGTTTCTCGAGAACCTCGGTAAGGAGTTCGAAATCACTCCCAGGAAGTTAGAGTTCTTTCTCGGTCTACATGTCGAATCATCAGATGACAACTCCGTCATTCGTGTCCACCAATCAAAGTATATCCAAGAACTGCTAAACAGATTCCAGATGTCAAAATGCAAGGAAACAGCGGTCCCAATGGACAACAGCTACAAGTCGAATCCCAGTGACGAAGTCGAGCCAGAACTGCCGTATCGTTCAATCGTTGGTGGTTTGATGTACCTCACGATTGCGACGCGTTTTGACCTCGGTTACGTGGTAGGATACCTGTCAAGGTTCCTGGATCGTCCCACCAGACGTCTTTGGGATCTCGCATTGAAAGTGCTGCGCTACCTCCAAGGTACCAAGACTTTCGGTCTCCGGTACACGGGGAGCGGTCCAGAGCTGCTCGAGTGTTTCAGCGATGCAGATTTCGCTGGCGATGAGCAAACGAGACGGAGCACCACCGGATCATTGATTCGGTTCGGAGGTGGAGTCATTTCTTGGGCGAGCAACCGCCAAGCGTCCGTGACGCTCTCTTCAATGGAGGCGGAGCTTGTGGCCCTCTCTGAGACACTCAAGACCGCGATTTGGACAGCGCGCTTACTCGCAGAGCTTGGACATCCAGTCGTACCAAAGTTGCTCGTTGACAACCAGTCGACGATCGCTCTTGCTGAGAACCCTTCTTTCCACAAGCGCTCAAAGCACATCGAGGTGAGACATTTCTACTGTCGAGAGAAACTACAGCGCGGAGAAGTCACAATCCACTATTGCCCGACAGCACAGAACGTTGCTGATATTCTGACGAAGTGCCTGCCTAGAGAAACGTTCCAAAGACTTAGATCACTTGCAGATGGAAACCGTCAAGATGATGATCGCGTTCATCATGATTTGCGTGATGGCCAGTAGCGCGTTGGGGTACTTCACATACTCCGACTGCGACACTGATTGTCAGAAGATGACCTGGTCATGCACGATTTCCCGAACAAACGTGAACAACTTCCCATGCGACTGCGTGGAGCTCGAAGCGAGCTGCCTCAGATTGGCGTCAAGAGAAGTTGTATGCCTGATCAAGAATAGGACTGCCGTAGGAGGAGAAGACGTTTGGATTCCATACTTCAACCATACGCACCCGTCGACGCCATCGCCGCCGGTTCCCGATCCTGATCGGACGATTGGATATTGGTTCAAATTCCTGTCGATATACTTTGTAGTCACAAACGTGCTCTCGGTACTCGCCGGATTGGTCGTTCTCACGAGATGGATCGGACGAATTCGAGCGCGGTCATACGCTCACTTGCCTGATCCGCCTCTTGAACAGGAGGATGGACCATACCGACCGACAACCGAAGAGATTTGAGATATAACTCTTTCTTGTGAATCTCGCCTTCCCAAATAATAAAACGCACGTCTCACTATTTACAAATTTGAAGATTTGAACCTTTATTCGTCGATCAAGCGGAGAAGATCGAAAATTTGGAACAGAGCCTTTGTATCTCAGATACATCTTGTCCAAAAGCAGCGAAACTACTTGGATCATAGTTTCGAACTGACAAACGATCTGGAGTCGGAATGTGCAGAGGGATGACGACACAGCGTCGATCCCTGCGGTAGATGCAGGTTCGCACATACGACAACTGGTAACAATGATATTCACGGATATCCAATTCGAATCGCCTGGGTGGCGAAGTCGATGAAATCGAATCGGTGCTCATTTCCGAAATCGAACTCAAGAAAGTCGATATGGAAGCGGCGTCAGTTGTCGTTGAATGCGTGATTGACTTTGGAGAAGTAAGACGCCTGGTTGTGGAAGTAGAAGGAAGAGTCCGAGCTGTTGTCGTAAGCGGCAGGTCCGAGGCAACAACACCCTCGGCAGTGGTCAAAGAAGACCGAGTGGTGGTTGTAGTTGATACCGTGGGAAATGCCGTCGTGAGAAACGACGATGTGACCCGCGAAGAAGGAGTTGACGATGAAATGGATTGAGTCGGCCTGATATAGGAACGTCGCCCGGCGGTCGTATGCTCGACATACCAGTGATGAGTCGTTGTTCCGAAAAGACGGGTATTCCTTGGAGTTGTGGAACTCGGAACCCAACGACGAGTGGTTGTTTGACGACGTTCCCCATGTCCGGCAGCGCGAACGGTCGTGGTTGGAAAATACCCTCGAGTCACTTGTTCAGTGAAGGTACGATGCGTTGGTGTTGTTGGAGTCGGCGTTGTGGATCTCACAGATTTCGGAATGGTTGAGGTCCTCACGGTCGATGTCGGTTTTGTCGTTGCAGCCGTTGTCAGAAGTCCGACCGACTGCGGATTCGTGGCGTTTCGCGGGTGCATGGCCTCGCGAACCATGCGCTCACTCTTCGTGGAAGTGGAGCTTACGAGGAAAACTGTAGGAGAGTAACGGAAAATTGGAATGCAGCTCTCACGGAAACGTATTCAAGATATGCCACGACGTCTGAAACATACCCGAGTAGACCAAAATTCCAAGTACGACCGACAACACGGCAATCACAAACAACATGTAGTTCGCCACACCACGGGCCGCGCGTAAGTAATGAACAATTGATCGAACATTCATCTCGCTACTTTGACGAGAAATGAAACATTCGTGGTCGATCCCTTGGAGTTCCATCGTGGAGAGTACGGATCGAGAGAAAGTAGCTCTAGAGGCGGAAGAAAGGTTGGAAGTGGCACTCGATGTATCAGCGCTCATCGAGTAATGTCAAGACTCCCACTCCCCTTTCCAATGTTTTCAAACATGCTTCAGAAGAATAGATGATTCGTGGTCATGAGGAGAATCCCAGCTGAAATCATCATAGGAAGCAAGACTCATCGAGTAACCACCAAGAAAGTATGTGCAAAAAAAAGGAAGGAATTTTTTTTATTCTAAACATGGATAAACTTGAAATTCGCGACACACACTGACGAACATTCGCAATGCCTGCCGTTGCATCCGGCAGACTGCCACCATGGGCACAGGCACTTCTGTCCTCAGGACCAGACATCGTCTGGTCGCGGAGGATAAGCACACCCAGTGCTGCCCAAGTCTCTCACAGAGAAACTGGGCCAGGTCGATCCTCTCTCGCAGGACCTCTTCAAGCTGGACCAGCCTCGGCAGGGCCCGATTGTCTGAATGAAGAGCACAATGATAAGTGAAACAAGGAATTGAATGAGAAAAAGGAATAGCAAAATAAATAACAATCAGAGTGACAGACGAATTTACTTACCGAAAACAATCCAAAGCAGCACACAAATGCCACAGACAACTATCATTAAGCAGGGTCTTCCCCCACTAAGCCTACGCAGCATTCGTAAGGCCTGGACGATCCTCCTCGGGAGGATAATGACAAAAATGTCATCTTCGTTTGAGGGAGTCGGGACCATCTGCTGTTCCTGAGGCGAGGACATCTCGAAACGACGTTCGGGAGGTTAAGTAATTGAGTGCTAGAGAGCAACCCCTTTTATACGATTTTGGCGAGATTTTGTCTCAAGATACGGTCGTATGTCACTTCAATCGAAAGCAAATTTCGCGACAAAGATGTCTAGGCAGACATCAGCTTGAAGTTTCTCCATAGAATTCGAACCATTGAACTGATAAAGTATCTAGTGAAGTCTCTACACATTGCATGTTCGATAGATGCTTCCGCTGAAGAGATCTGTAATCGCGGAATCGCGCATCCGAGTAATGTCACATGCAATGTTCCCCACATCAGAAGGTTCCGGCTATGATCTGCAAGCGACTGTTCTGTGTAGGAGGGAGCTGTTGAGTATTTGATGCTTTACCCAGAGCAGTCGTCGGCACAGTTTTGGTAATCAGGGAAGACGCAAGTCGTGTAAGCGAAGCGTCAGTGAACTTTGAGCATGATCATCTGCGCACAGGCGATACTGTAGATCACTGAGATAGAGATCGGACGCCTGTAGACTGACTTCAAACGTCAGTGTTCGCCGTGTAGCTCTCCCCTGTCAGTGACCATAAAAGCCGGAATAAAACTTCAGTGTGTTGGGGGAGCCAAACATTCTGTCCACCAGAATTGTCGTTTTCATTCAGTAGCCGTCGTCTCTAGGCAAGTCTTGTACGCGCCACCGATCTTCTCATCCAGCCGCAAAGAAGCTAGAGCCAGGCCCCTAAAGGCTCATCACTGCCTGGTATATTGGGGAAGAGCATTCCGCCTCCTGGACAATTTCGACACCGCAGAATCGAGTCATTGCACTCTCGCCGGGCACTGAGCCCGTTGTCGTTCCCCCTAGAATGAATCCGAACATGCTGTCGAAAGCGAAAATATCTCCGAACGAACGCGGGTCTGAGAACCCTATGCGTGCCATTTTCTCTGTTCCGAGCAAAATGTCGATCCATTCTGATTCGCCCTCTGGGACGCGGTCGGCCAGGCGTTTCAGACCGAAGTCTTCCCTCAAGATGGGAAATTTTGCCCTAGACAGGCACTTCAGTTCCACCGCCTCCAGGGAGAGGGATTTTCGTTCGTCGTACCTGCTCCGCAGGATTATGTGGTGGACTCCACAGTTGCGAATGTTGGTGACTCTTCCTCCTGCCGTAGACATCGCCATGTCGATGTGTCTCTCAGGAACTGATTGAAGCTTCCCGACCATGGCGTGCGTAATGTGGGAAGACTGCGAGCCAGGATCTATGAGTATTCTGCATAACACCCGCTTGTCGCCGACTTCTGCCCGAGCGTGAGCCGTCCATAGATATACCGGTCTGTCATGGATCTCCGTCTTCAGGTTGACGCTGGAAACTGTCGACTTCCTTTCCTGTATGTCCGCGGGGGCCTTGCTGCAAATGATCGAGTAATGTTTCCCTTTGCAGTAGCGACAGACCTTCCTGAAGGCCTCCTTGCAACTATTCGCTTCATGGTTGAGATTGAGACACTTCAGGCAAGCCTTCGCCGCCTCAGCTCTCTCTTCCCGTTCTTAGTGTGACAGGGTTGCCGGACACCGGTACGGTGGGTGATCGCCTTCGCAGAATATACAGCTTATTTTCTGTTTTCTCCGGGGTGGTGTAGGAACTTGCCGACTTGGTGCTACTGCCGACCGCGACGCCACGTGGAAGTTGTTCGTTGCACTCTTGTAAGACGTAGGGTTTTGCTTGCCGTTGGAATTGTTGAATTCCCGTCTCTGATTCGTATGACCTCGAGTCAGCTGCGGGCTCCGCTGGTTGTAGTCCGTCGCTGCTCTTCTGTTTGGGTTGAAGTTGGACGGCTGCTGTCTAACATTCAGGCTTCGATTCGACGTGAGAGCTTCGATTATTCGGGACTCCGACTCTAGAAAAGCCACTAACGCTCCGAGTTTGCACGCGTGTGTTTGCTTGTGTGTGTCCCTGAAAGCTGTCATGAATTTGTGTTGTGTCTCCCTGGAAAGTTTATCTAGGACCCTGTTTGCGTAGGAAGGTGAAAGTGTTGTATAGGATTCTCCTAGAGAAATGAGTGCCAATATATGTTGGGAGATTGAGTTAACAAAATTGGGCAAGTTATCGTAACGGATTCCACCTCCTGATGACAGGATTTGGTCCAACGCTCGGAGGTGGCTGTCCTCCGCCAAACCTTCGTCTCCGAACTGCTTCTCCAGTATTCGTCGCATTGGGATATAGTTTTCCGCACTGAGGTCCAGGTGTTTCACACTGTGATATGCTTTGCCTGACAGCGATTCGTGTAGGAGCAGCATTCTTTGTAGGTCCGGAATTTGTCTATCATGAACGAAGACGTTGAACGTGCTCATGAATTTTCGGAATTCCTTGACGTCGCCGTTGAACCTCGGCATTTTGAAGTTTTTGTTCAGCTTAGGAAGATAATTTGCTGGGTCTTCTTGTGTTGCCTGTGGGTTCACGTATTGTGCTCGCGGCGCTGCCAAAGGCGGGTGCCGATTCGGTTCGAGCTGTTGCATACTTGGAATGCCACTTGACAAATCCCCTACACCAGCTACACTGTGCGGGGCCATTTCCGGAATTGGAGCTTGTTCCTGAAGAGAATTCTTGGGAGAAATTTTCGAGACCTCAGCTAATGCCGGCGCCCCAAGAACCACCTCCGGCCGGAGACCCTCCCAATTTTTGGTGGATGACCTCCACGGTACGTGGATCAGAGGACTGGCCCAAGACGTATCGTCCGGATCTCGGGCCGACTGAGATCGAGACCTCTCTGCGGTGATGCTGTTGCCGCGAGGAGTAACTGCCACGGCTTCACCAACCTCCTGCCTACCTTCTACAACCTGCGCGGATCGTCTTGCGACTTGCTCACCGGTCCGGTTGTCCAAAGTGTCTGACAGAGATATCTGCGTATAGAATTCTGACTCCATCTCACCGTCCGAGCTGTGTTCATTCTGTACTCTGTACTCGCTGAAAGCACTGCCGGTCGGTAGTTGCCGATCCGCATCGCTCGTCGTAGGTGGATGTGGAAGCACCGGGTAGCCATAAGCGGTTAGCCGACCCTCTGGCTCTTGGCCGTCGGCCGCAACTCCCGTGGTTGGATTTGACGATGCGCCTGCGTTTTGAGACATTCTGACATCAAATGTATTAATGAATTACGACTTGGGGTGAACTGACCGGTTCAATCCACGCGGCCCTGGGGTGTATATCTGTGCTGAGGAGCTTCGCCTCTGATGCCTCTGAAGGCTGCCGGGTGGTCTGCCGTTGAAGCTGCACACGGGTAGTACTTCCGCTGTGGCCCTGCCAGTAATTTCTCTAGGAATATTGCCGAGCTCCGACGAATGAGCGGGCTACGTTCGGTTTTAAACTTGTGACACCAATTTTGTGGCTCACACCTCTGACTTAGGAAAAGAAGACACGTCTGTTTTTCGTTTCTGGGAGGTGATCTGGCGCACTGAGCCCGTTCGGTCGCTGGCTGGCGGGTGCCGGCTGACGGCTGACGGGTTGAGTTCGTGGAAAAGGGTTTTTCCAGATGATGATTCCTGACTTCGTATCCCTCGGGTCGGAAACCCGGTTCGGGCACGGTTATAAAATAGGATCTTATTGGAGAACCGAAAAGACTCGTCGGGTGACGAATTGTTGCAAAACGTGTTCTGCCAAGATGGCGGATCTCATTGACCAACAGACTATCGTCAGCTGATGCGAGACGTCACTCTGGAGGAAAACGTGGAGACAGAGTTGCTCTGCATCCGAACTCCCCGCCAGCTGATGGTGACCGTGCGTCACCGGACGAACCCAGTGCCGAAGGACCTCCTTGAATATTTGACACTTGCAGCTCTGCTTGAGCTCATTCGACAAGAGATTCACAAAATCCGAATTCGCTTATTCTGTAGACAATTCAACTGCCAGTGTGTTTGGAAACAATTACAAGTGTCCCATTCAATCTTGCTTGAGCCGATGCAACTTTCAGCATATTTTTGATTATTCACTTGGTTCGAATCTTATCGTGCTGCAGCCAGTTCAACCTACAGTATGTTTGCTTTGATAAAATGCACATTCTATTCTGAAACTCCTAGACTGCTCAATCTCCCATGTGTAATGTGTTAATCCTTAGTGACATGGATGTGATGTGCTAGAGTCTTAGCGCTAGGGCCCATCCGTACGCCACAAATGCATTGGTGTCGCTGATTCAGCAACAGCTGGAGTCCTTGCATATCGCCCCGAGTGCTCGAGAAGACGCCCGGGAGATCGAGAAGAAACTAGCGGCTGATATCGTGTCAACGATGAAGAAGTTCGCGCACAAAGATTCCGTAGACGTTGAGGAGGTCGAGGAACTGTACGAGTCGTACGGCCATGGCGACGATTACGAGCCTCTGATCGAAAACCCGTAGATGGGAGGACCGCAAGGACTGTTCACGTTCGGGCAAATCTGTCGGATCCTGGACTGCATTGATGCCAACCCAAACTGGAAGTTCAAATCAATTCGGTCCGATCGTGGCGGCTTCCATGCCGAATTATCGAAATCTGTATGTGACCTGCACAAAATCGGGAAAGTTGACGGAAGAGCTTGTCCGCATGTGGTGTCAGACCGTCTTCAAGGACATCGTGGACTGCTTGCATGACAACAGATGTGTCTTGTTCGTCGACTCGTGGGGAGGACACAACAACCAAGAATCCTACAACATCCCGGGGAAAGTCGTCGCAGTGAAAGTTTTCCCTGCCGGTTCATCGAGCTTTGTGCAACCTCTCGATCTTTATTGTTCCCGACTCTGGAAAGGTTTCGCCAAGAGACTAACTGAACATGGTTTTTTGTACAACTCCCGCGTGGACCGAAGGAATGGCGTCCTAAGGATGCATTCGTTGATACACAATCGATTCCAGAGTCCGTTGTTCCGTCCTCATTGGCTTTGTGCTTGGCGGTTAGGCAGCTTCGACGTACCCGCAGTGCCATTTTTGCCCATGTCCGAGCTTATTTTCGAATTCGAAGGTGATTGCGTAACGCCGAACTGCATTATTGTACCATTCATTCGATGCGCGCATTGCCAGAGGATTTTGTGTTGCGACTGTTTCTACATGGAATGCCATTTTCATTGATTTGAAACCTGACAGTTCGTTTTCTCTTTCGTCCGTCTCTGGTGGCACCACCGACACAGGGTGCGATTTCCAAGACATGGCCCCGCAGCAGGAACCGTTCACAACGATTTTCAGAGCTTGCTTGGCCTTGGCTCCCACGAATCCGACAGGCTCCCGTAGGAGCCCATGTTAAATTTCAAGTTTGGAGGGTGCTGTAGCTTGGAAACGACGGCCCATTGGGAAAAGTTTCATCAGCCGTTTTTCATGTCTCTGATCGCCCTACTGATCGCAATCTATCTGGTCGGAATCGTGGCCGTACAATTCAGAACCTTCCCTTGTGAGGGACGACGTCCACCTGTGGGAAGAGCGGGGAGGCATCGGTGCCCTCGGATTGTGGTCGGCATTCCAAGACACCATGAACGATTGCTGCGACCGGGTAAAACGGTACCTCGACGAAGAAAAGGACGGGAACGTCCACGTCTTCATAATGTCCGGCGCAAAGGACGTCAAGGATGGCGTGCCGGCTGGACTAGATAGACCGAGCATCGCTAAGGCGATGGCGACTAGACATCATTTTCCGGAGTCCGGAATCCGCCGCGGACCGAGCGGTCCGGAATTGGAATTTTCGGACCGGCCAGTCCGATAAATCATTTTTCCTGGTCCGATGGTCCGGAGAGTGATTTTCCATTAGGAGAGAACCTGCTCAGGGATTTCACACCGATTTAGCCCTGGTTCCGCTGATCGGGATATCCTCCACTGAGACATTTAGCACCGCACTGCCGATCGGATAGGGTCAGACTGCGGAGTCCGGGAAATCATCGGCCCCATACCGATGATTCATCGGACTACCCAGTCCGATAAATCACCCCCCCGATTCCGGCACCCTCCTGACCATACTTCCCCGAGTCTTTTTTTTTTTTTCTGGCGGGAGGGGAAATTCCTTCGGATACAAGAGATGGGACTTACGTCCGTTACCCTAGTTATGAGGTGTGTCCTCTAAAACCCCTCCCTCCGCCCTTTTGGTGACTGGGCACTCAAGGCAAGCCCTGTATTGTATTACTTCCGGGTCACCAAGGGCCGTCCGCTTCGTCAGTCAGCTCTCGTCTCCCTTTTGTTATCTATTCTCCGTTCTGTCTCGCGGCTAGGGTTCCCTACGGGACCTCAGGCGCAGGCATAATTTGCCCGTTTAGTTCTGCGTTTCTTCGCATGAGCATGTTCTCCTTTTTTTTGAGTATACATCCTATTTTGCGTGAGATTAAATTCCACTTACCTTCATTTTGCAGCATCTTCTGGACCAGTTCTGGGACCGTGCCTCCTTTTTTTTTTTTTTTGGTAATGCACGGTTTATTACTGGGTACCGGGGGAAATACGATCAAATCGACTAGATAGTCTCCAGCGAAAACTATTCGATACAGTGTTGTTACGGGCCCGCGGTACAACGAAAAGTCGCCCAGAACGGGTTTTAGTAACACGGGTAACAAAAAAATTCCTAGTGAAATTCAGGCGCTGGATGCAGTGCGCTAGCTTGAGATCCTTATCATCGAGAACATCATGTATAGGAGGGAGAGAGAGTAAGTCAGGGGAGATACGGCATTTGCGAGCAGCCCTCCTAACGAATTTGCGTTGGAAGCGCTCCAAGGCATCAGTGGATCCCCTGAGCCAAGGCCGCCAGACTTCCGAACCATACAGGAGAGAGGGGAGGACAAGGGACTTATAGGCCCGAAAATAGACGTCAGGGATTCTACAATCAAACGCTCGGAGGACAAAGTTAGCAGTTCTCCCTGCCCTCGCAATCGCATTATAGGTGTGAGTCTCAGGCTTAAGGTCAGAAGTGAAGTTGACACCAAGATCCTTCACTTGAAGAACCTCCGGGATGGCTTCACCAAGGAGCGTGTAAGAATGGCGGTCGTCATGAAGAATGTGAAGAGCTGCAGATTTAGAGGAAGATATCAGAAGCTCCCAGCGCTGAGCCCAGTTGCCGATATTATTCAACGAAAGTTGGAGTGCCTCCCTCGCTCCGGGCCTAGAAACATCAGCGAATATCTTGATATCATCAGCATAGGTGCGATGCTGTACTGAATCAGAAATCTCATACTGAACATCATTTGAGAACAACAGAAATAACATGGGTCCAACTACACTGCTCTGCGGAACACCAGATGAGCAAGCGTAACGCCTCGAGAAACATGAATCAATTCTGACCCGCGAGAAGCGATCAGCGAGAAAATTCGCGAACCACTGACAGAGGCGATCAGAGAAGCCAAAGGAAGGCAGCTTGGAGATGAGTAACCTATGGTTGACGACATCGAATGCCGCGCGGAAGTCAATATAGATGACATCGGAAGTGGCCGCATTATCATTGAAGGCCGATATCCATTGATTGTGCGTATCAACGAGCTGAAGGACAGTTGACCTGTTCGGTCGGAAGCCGAATTGATTGGGATCGAAGAGATTATGCGATTCGCAGTGCGCAACAATGTGATTTGTGAGAATGCGCTCAAAAACCTTGCTTGCAACAACACTGATAGAGATAGGTCTATAGTCACTAGCATCAGTGCGCGATCCCTTGGATTTGTATACAGGGGTGACGAACGATAGCTTCCACGCGTCAGGTACAATCGATGTACGAAGAGAGAGATTGAAGATTATCTCAAGAGGTTTTGCGAGTCCAAGTGCGGCTCTGGAGAAGAATAGTGGCGGTAGTCCATCAGGAGTGACGGTGAGTTTGGTCCCGAGAGCCCGCGAAGTATTGTAGACAGTGAGTTCATCAAAGACGAGATCTTCAAGTTGCGGGGCCGAATCACACGACGGATATATCGGTGTGGATGATCCATCATCCGTGGTCAAGAGAGATGCGGAATGTTCAGCCAACAAATCAGCTTTCTGTTGGGATGTTGAGTGAATCGAGCCGTCCGGCGTTTTGAGTAGCGACACACCGGTGCCACCACCCATTCGACTCTGAGCGTAACGGAAGAAATCTCGAGGATCCTTGGAGGCAGCCACACGGGTTTCAACCAAGGTCCGCTCACGAGTGACGAGGCGATCGATACTAGAGATGATCCTGTCCTGGGCCTCAACATTGAGATCAGCAAGTGGATCTTCGATCACATCATAGAGACGGGCAATGTGATCAGAGATCCTATGATCACGCCGAGTCGCTGCCCGTTTCGGAATGAAGGCATCACGAAGATCGAAGAGGAGTTCCTCGAGGAAGCAGTACAGAGCATTGACATCATCCCGAACAGAGCATGCCACCTCCGTCCAAGGAACGGATAGGAGCCGATCAGAGATTGCATCATAATCACCCTCCTTGAAGGCAAACGATTGCTTACCGGAACCAACTGGGGTTGCGGTGAGAATGAGGCTGAATGATACGAGAAAGTGGTCAGATTTGATGGGAGCTGGCGTCACCCTGACACAGTCGAGTATATCATCATCACTCGAGAAGACCAAGTCAATGATGTTACCGTTCCGATGAGTCGGTGAGGACACCATTTGAGAGAGTCCAAAGGAGGATGCGAAATCCCTGAACAGCTCCTCCCTCGAGCAGGAGTCACGAACAGCAGAAGATGGACAAGTTAGTGCAGACCAATCAATGGCAGGCAGGTTGAGGTCACCACAACAGATGACAGGAGCTTCAGTGGATAGTAGCGACTCCAGGTCATCGATGAGAGACGATATGCGTAGAATTCCTTCAGCAGTATTTTCGCTCCACGGGGGATAGTAAAACGATATGAGACGTATCCGGCAACCAGATACGAAGAGATCGCAGGCACACACCTCGCTGCCGCCCAGAGTCTCAACCGGGCAACAGTTCAGAGAATTATGCACAAGGATGCAGACACCACCTCCTGGCTTGGGGCCGGCACGATCCCTCCTGATGACAGTGAAAGTATTATGGAACGACAGCTCGGCGTCACTAACCGACTCCGGTTTGCACCATGTTTCACATATGAATACAATGTAGACAGTTTTCTTAAGGCAATAGTTGAGTAGCACATCAATTTTACCAGGCGAAGCAATGCTAGCTGCATTGATAGATATGGCGCCAAGTCAGGCAGGGCCGACTGGTCCAGCGGTCTCCTCGACTCTATCCTCTATTATAGAACGTCCACGGAATCTATCAACTATGACTCCCTCAGGCCAGCGATCAGCTCCGAGTAGTTCACGAGGATCACCACCACAAGTTGTAATGACGAATGAGGCGAATCTTCCCGCATCATTCTTGAACTTAGACACCAACGAGACACCAGTGCACAAAGTCAGTGCGTAGTCGAAAACAGAGCGAGCCGATGTGTCCTGTGCAAGTCGAGAAACGAAGACGTTCATAACTCTCGGGGGACGCGGCGCGGCACTCAGGGAGCACTGAGAATTCCCAGTACCAACAGTGGGTCTCCCTCTACGAGGCTTACCCCTTGGCAACTGTGCCATCATGTCAGAAGCCACCACTCGAGGGGGCCCACGGCCATCGCCACCATTGCTGGAATTAGCCTGGGTCGCGGCCGCGCCAAGCGCAACAGGTGATGGCGAGCCGACCGATGCGGCTGACAGCGAAGGGAGTGGCGATTTCAGCCCTCCGGCGCCGACTCTCGCACTTTTCTTCACTCCTGGGTCGTCACGCGGCCTGAGCAACAACGAGGAGCCTTCAGGATTGTGGGATGACAGCACATCACGAAGCGTGTTGATCTCATGAGCTTGAGCATCAATTTTTGCATGTAGCTCCAACATCATATTACTGAGCTGGATGACACGGCCAAATACATTCTTCGCTGTAGGTTTGTCCTTCTTATCAGCAGACACACAACTGCCACACAGCCCCGCACTCCGCTTTTCCACGTGGCAGCCTTCATGGATGAAATTGAGGCATAGGCCCAGGCAAGCAAGCATAGGTCCACGATCACCTCTCAGCTGGTGAGAGCCACAGAGGGCGCATGTAGGGTGGGAAGTCATACCGAGCACAGCAACAACCTGTTGAAACCGAGGATTGAGTCCACAGCTTGCCACCGAGTAGTCAGCCGCAGAAATAGGAAGTTTTCCAGCGAGAAAATGGAAAAAAAGTCGAGGAGCGGTGTGAATTGCAACTCACGCCGCCAGTAGCAGACGATGAACCGACCGTATGATCCACATCGTCTTCTGCACCTGAATCGCAAAGGATGCACAGTGGGCTAGGAGCTTTCTTGAAGCGATGAAGGTACTTCTGGAAATCTCCGTGTCCTGTGAGGACTTGGGTTGTGTGGTACGTTAGTTCGCCGAATTCCCGCTTGTACCAGCTTCGCAGATCCGATATGCTATCGTAGGTCGTCCTGCCGGTCAGCGAGCTGCTCCAAGATTGTTGCCACTTGTTGAGCGTCTCTCCGCGTATCTCTTCATCCTTTTTGTGGGCCTCCTCGTCACTTCCGGACTCGTCGTCCCCATCTCGGATCTTGTCGCGCCTGTAGGTCTCCACTCTCTCCTGCGCTAGGAAGGAGTTTCTCCCCGAGTCTGGAGGAGTGATTCCGGGATCAATCTGACCATACTTCCCTGAGTATGGAGGAGTGATTCCGGGACCCTCCTGACCATACTTCCCTGAGTATGGAGGAGTGATTCCGGGATCAATCTGACCATACTTCCCTGGGTATGGAGGAGTGATTCCGGGCCATATTTTGACCATATTTTGAGGGTCTATGGAGGTGATCCCTAGGTCGATCTGACCATGCTTTCGGGGTCCATGGAGGTGATTCCGGGATCGATCTGACCATACTTTTGGTGGTCTATTGAAGTGATTCTGGGATCGATCTGAACATACTTTTTAGGGTCTTGGTAGGTGATTCCGGGGTCAAAGAGTATCCACGAGTGTCCAGGCGACCATTCAGGAGTGTCCACGAGAGTCTCCGGAGAATTCCACGAGAGCCTACGAGTCTGGTCGACATGTCACTTTTACCGATTCAAGTATGAAGTACCACTCCGATCTCGATGATACTTTCGCAGTGTGCAGGGGGGCCAAAGAGCTACATTTTGAGACATATTACAGGGGAAAGGCTACTTCCGAGCACAAAGTCATGGGAGAAGCCGTCTGAATTTCGATCTGACTGCGTCAGAGGAGGGCCCTCGTCGAGAGCTTTCCAGAAAGAAAAGCTCGTCGCAGTAGCATCAATAGTTCTCGAGGAATTAACTTTTTTATTTTTTTTTGGCACTTTCTCTCCCTCGTTTTAAGACAACGAGAAGTCCGCGAGGGCTGAATATAGCGCGGAGAGCTGAGCTCGACCTAAGGATCATCCTCTGTAAATATCATCAGAATCCGTGACTTTGGACACGAAACCCCCAGACCCTTTGTTCTTATCATCATGCAGTAGTGCTGGTTCCTTCACTTCGATGTCTGGGATACGATGCACTTTGGTGGTTCCCTCTTCTAGGACGCGATGGCTGAGTCCACCATCATCTATCCCTACGATTATACCAGGAATGGCTCTCTTATCCAGTTTGCCCTTTGTTGGATTGATGTTGTCGAACCAACAACGAGTACCTTTTTGTTTTCCGGCTGAACCTCTCAGCCAGCCCTCAGAAGTGTCCCGGGATCACCTTTCGGTATTGCTCCAGTAACACTCCCTATCGCCTCGCAAATCAAATTGCGGGCGAAGGGCTTGGCTCTTAAGATGGTTCAGATTTAATTCTGATACAAATTATATCCTCTTTTTACCACATAAGAAATTTTTGTTGTCGGCCGGGGATCGAACCCGCAACGAGTACCGAAACGACGTACTCGTCCCAGGTATGGTTTATGACCAGTGATGATTTCCAAAGGTGTCTTCTCTTGAGGCCATATGATTTTGGTGGTGTTGAGACAAAACGTGCCGAATGCAACGGCCTCAACCCAAGCTGCCTTGCTTAGGTCACTATCGATGATCATAGTTCTCGCAAGATCGAGAAGAGATCGATTGAGTCTCTCAGAAACTGCATTATGCATCGGAGTCCGTGGTGCCGAATGAGAGTAGTCACAACTCGTTGAACGAAGGTAGGTTTGCCACTTCTTATTCTGGAATTCTGATCCTCCATCTGAATGCAGGTGGTACACCTGCTGTCCGGTTCTTCATTTAAACCACTTTGTGAAATCCACGATTCGATCATAGAGCAGAGGTCTGTTTTATCACGGATGAAGTACGTTTTTATAAAACGACTCTTCTCATCAGTCAATGTGACAAAAGCAGTATGTCTACCGTAAGAGGGAACGCTTACAAAGCATGTGTCGCTGTGTATCCACCAGATACGAGGGGAAATCGAGCTTGTGGGTTTCGATCGGAAACTTGCTCTATGCATCTTTCCTTTGATGCAACTGTCACAACTGACAAAATCGGGAATAACCTCATAGCCTTCTCTTTGTAGCAATTCTTTGAGCCAACCAACGTTAATATGAGCGAAACTTCGGTGCATTTCCATAAGGCTGACCTTCTTCGGGCTCTCGACCTGATGTCCTTCAGGGATATCCTCGGCATACAACACGTATAATCCGTTTTTAAGAGTTGCGTGAAAATTGACTTTTCCTTGAGTCAATATGATGGATTTGCGGCAGACCTGAATCTTGGAGTTGTCATCTGCGAGCTATTCAATGGAACGATGAGAACGAGCGCGTTGACGAAGGCCACCGTCTCAGCCTATTCCGGCAAGGAGGTCCCCGGCAGGTAGCGATCCCCTGGCTGCCGCCCCGTTGCCTCTCTGCGCCTCGATTGAGATCCTCTGCAACAAGTACTCCCCCGCCCTCTTGTCCTCAGAAATGACCTCGATTCGTCTTCCCAAATCCTGGAGGAATGTCTCCGAAAGATGGCCCAGCACTCCCAAGGTCTCGATGCCGACGGGTTGGACGATGAAGCGGGGCTCGAGCTCACGATACTTCGCCAACTTCGCAGACTCCGCCGAATTCGCCACAGCTCCCGCCGTGCGGGCCGTGCGGGATTTCTCCTTAGTTTGGGAACGTCGTCTGCTACGGTGAACACAACAAGTGGCTGAGCACTCGGGTCAAAAAAACCCGAAAAAAGAGGAGAAAATAAGCCTGGGAAAGGCTGTGAGAGTGCGTAAAGGTGCAGAATCGTACCAGGAACGAGGAGGTAAGAAATAATACCAAAATGCCTCAGTTCACATGTGCCCCATGCGGAAACAGCGTGCGGGAAGCCGAGAAGGCGGCAGGCCAGAATTGTGCCTACTGTGTCTGGAAGCAGAATTTGCTTCGAGATGCAAACCTTCAGGTAGCCGCTATGGCGGAACAGATTAGGAAACTTGAGGAAGACCTGAGAAAACAGGTCAGGCTCACCGCCGAGGCAGTAGAAGCCCGCGGTCAAGCCCTCAACCAGCTAGCCGTAGAATTGACACGGCGCTCGGGCGCGGAACAGACAGCACCGAGAGACTCGCAGAATAGCGAGGAAATGGAGCAAGGCGAGATCAATACGGATCCAACCTCATGCGCCTACCTGATTATAGAAGAATATCTCGAAGCAATCAATCAGGAGAGAATATTGACAGGCATGCTGGGAAAGAAGTGTGTCCTGAGAGCTAGGCCTAGATTGGTCGCCGCGCACTTCGAAGTAGCAGAAAAGCTACTGAACGAAGGTGACGCAGATTACTACCACATATTCCTGGAAATCGGGATGTGTAATATCAAAGATGCAGAATTTAGGCCTTGGAAAGGTAAAGACCTGGCGGGAGACATAATCAGGGGGATAGAAAACATCCTAGCTAACCCTAAAGTGATTTCCCTCACATGGATGAGTTTACCGGAAAAAGGTGAAACACTAGAACCCGCCAGAGTGGTCAACCAACTAGTGGAAGAGTGGCTCGGAAGAGAGCCAAATAAATGCAGCCTCTTCAATATGAGAGGCCTTTATTTCAATAACACTCCATTCCACAATGAACGCCTCACCAGAAACGGTGTAATCGAGACTGGGAAACGAATGGTCTCGTGGTATATGGATGCGTTGAAGCTCGGAAAAAAAGAGCAAGAGGAGCTCCGAGCAAATATGCGAAGAGCGAAAGCAAAGGTCCTCGAAAAAGAGGAAGAGAAAAAAAGAGAAGCCCTTGGCAGAATAGCCAGAGGCACAGACCATCCCGGTAGAGGGAGAGGCTCCACCCGGGGAAATGGTCGAGGCCGCGGAATAGCGGACCTCGACATATATGAATTTCAGGCAATACGGGACGTGAAGAGAGTAAATGGAATAATCTGATTAGGGAAGTCTTCTCAGAAAATGAAAGCGAAAAAGAAAGAGTGGCTAGGGGAATCATCCTAGTGAATGAAACGTGGCTGATTAACGATGAAATGCCACCCAACATACCCAGATATAACTGGGTAGGGAGTAATCGGACAGGCCTGACCGAGAGAAATGCGAAGGCAAGAGTGGGCATTCTCATACTGAACGAAATCGGCAAACAACTGGCTTCCAGAACAGGGAGAGATTTCGCAGCTACTAGAATCGAGATAGGATCGACCGAATGGCTGTTCATATCAGTATACGTAGCCCACGAAAAAGGGGGGCAAAACGCGAGACTGTTCGAAGAATTACCAGAGACGCTCAACCAAGACGGAACAGGGAAAACTCATGTCATCGTGGCCGGGGACATGAATGCTCATATATCCCAATTCGCGGGACGTGAGGACGCAAGAGGTTGGCTACTGAAGAATTTCGTAAGTCAAAATGGGCTTATTATAGCCAACCTGTCGGACAGATGCCAAGGCAGACGAACACGGAAAACCGCTGTGATTAACTACATCCTCTGTAACGCCAACGCGTTCGAGAAGCTCGAACAAATGCGAGTAGACGAGGACAGAGTACGCACACGGATATCAGACCACAACCTACTCTCCGCTATATTCAGAATGGAAAAAGAGCGGGAAGGTAATGCAAAACGTGGGAAAAAAACGAAAATCGTCACAATGGTTGACAAGAATAGAGTTACCATGGCGACAATAGAATCGATCACGGCACAGATGGTAGGAAATCTACCAGAATCATATGAATTTTTTAGTAAGACCATTCGAGAAAACATTCTGAAAAGTACGAAAAAACTCAAACTCGACGATACATGGCCTGTCCAAACGAGAGAAATCTCCAAGATGACCAGAGAGAAGAAGCGACTGAACAAAGAGCGGAAGAGAGCGAAAGAGAGGGGAGATGAAGACGAACTGCGGAAGATAGCGGTGGAAGTTGACAAAATTCAAAATCGAATATACGAACAGGTCGAGATAGAAATATCTAGACGGGATAGGGAAATATACGACCACATAATCAGGGCACCTAGAGAGCAAAGAGCGAAACATTTCTGGAAATACACGCGGAAGGAAGAGGGAAAAACCCAAAAATTGGTATGCCCGACTAACGAACTCGGCCAAGACATCGCGGATGATCAAATGGAATCATATCTGACGGATGTCCTCAAAACGATTCTTGAATGCGAAAAATCGGCTACAAGAGACGGACTGGAACCACGCGACACCACCACGATGCCTCAGGGGTCAAAGCTACCCATCGATGCACAGATGGTCGAAGAAGCCATAGGGAAAGTATCCGCAGAGTCCGCGAAAGGACTGGATGACATACCCGGATATGTGATAAAACCCATCGGAATGGCAGGACACGAATACATAGCTCGAATGTTTACGGGCATAACGGAAGGATCACAACCAATCCCGGCAGAATGGCGCCAAGGGAAAGTCACACTACTACCAAAAACTAACTCAAAGAAGAAGGACCTTAAAACCTATCGCCCGCTTACGATATCCAGTATTATGTATAGACTATTCGCAAGGATCCTATGTAAAGAAATCCAGAATGTGATGGAAGAGGATGGGATCCTCGGAGAAATGCAACACGGCTTCCGAAAAGGAAGGAGAGGAGACGACTGCATATACATTCCCACATCGTTGATAGAGGCGGCCAGGCGGGAAAAGGCCGGACTAGTCACCTGCTTCTTGGACTGCACGCGGGCCTATGACAGAATAGACAGAACTCGTTTGTGGGAAGTGCTGAAGAGTAAAGGTATGCCCAAAACCATACTAGAAATAATTCAGGGTCTGTATAGAGACAATGAGGTGACCCTACAATATGGCACACACAGGTCCGAAACGATCCAAAGTGATGAAGGACTCCGACAAGGATGTCCAATGAGTCCAGTACTATTTATCCTATACATTTCCGACCTGGAAAAAAGGTTGGAGCAAACCAAAGCGGGATTCAAGGTCAGGACGAAGGGAAATATCTTCGACCTACAACAACCGAAACACATCAACATGTGTGGCCTGTTATTTGCCGATGACCTGGTGCTGATGGCACAATCCATGAGAAACATGGAGCGGTTATTGGAAGTTGTATCGGAATTCGGAGAAGAAATGGGACTCCAATTCAACCCCGATAAAAGCGCGATTGTAGAATTTGCAAAAGTAAATGACTCAGAATCGGAGGAAACACTTCGAATACAGAACCAACTGATACCGGTTCTCGACCGGTACAAATACCTAGGAATCACGCTCTGCAACGAGAAAAATTACCTCCAAGAACAGGAAAAGATCTGGGAGGAAAAAGCAGAGAAAGTGATCAGACAAATGCACGCCAAGTCACTGTGGAGATTCAACAGATTCGAAGTCACAAAGATACAATGGAAAAGCACAGCAGTCCCAGCACTAACGTATGGAAACTCGGTTACAACCATGCCCGCCAAAGTGCGGAAACGGCTCGAAAACCTGCAACGCGAAGCAGGACGGTGGGCCTTGGGACAACCGAACGCGAACACCGCCGTCGAATTCCGAGACGGAGAACTAGGATGGTCACCCTTCGAGGCACGCGAAACGAAAGCGAAACTCATGTACTCTGCCAGAATAAGCGAAATGAATGAAGCCAGGTGGCCAAAAGCGATCCATACCATGTGTAATCGTCTTCTACGTGCTCTAAGGCCTGGACTCTCGAAGGGAAGGGATCTCACGGTGATTCGGCGTCACTCCGTTTATTCGATACTTTTCATCGACGCTACCACTCGCTCCGCTCGTGGCCGTCTCTCATGCATCTCTCTTCACACACACATTCTACACACCGACGCACACTCTGCTGACGGCGCTAACATTCATTCTCTCTCCACTCTCCTCTGGATCTCGGCTAAACCGCGATCACCTCGAGTCACTCCAACTCGAGCCTACTACACATGCTGGAGATCACAAATACGGAAAGCTCATTGAAGAAAAGAATCAACCAAGTTAAGAAACGATTCAAATGCCAGGAATTGAAAGAACTATCAACCAGCGAGTCAAGGATGGGTCTCAAAAGCTACAAGAAATATGTGGAAGAGACGCTGAACAACAAGATGGATAAGGAATGGCGAAAGGGTATGTCGGAAAAGAAAACGCTTGACCGATATCGCAATTTCAAAAAAGCTCGAGGAAATATCGAACACATATATGATAACAGTAGAGGCAGTCGACTGCTCGTGAACGCCAGAGCGGGATGTCTACAGACTAGGAAATACAGGTCAAGATACATAGACATCGAAGCGATCTGCCAACGGTGCGGAAAGGAGGACGAAACTATGGAGCATGTGCTTCTTGAATGCGAAGAAATCCCAGATGCTGAGTGTATATTACAGAAAAGATTAGGACTACACGAAGAGAGCACACCAAGAATGATATTCGACACCAAGAGAATACTTGAGAAGTGGGAACGGAAAAACGACCCAGACCGTATGTCCGAGAAATAATAATAACCACACCGTCGACCAGCTGAGTCATCGCCCCGTGTTAAGGGTCTTCAGCTATATTTGGGATGAAAATACAGCATGAAGATGGTCAATAAACAATCAATCAACATATAAGACTTCCTTCAGTTGGATGGTGTGAGGTTGGTTATTGTGCACAAATGTAACACAGACTTTTCCGAACCTAGGAGCGCTCAGGGCTCGGGATCCTCCCAATCTGATTTGACGAGCTTGATGATATTGAGTGTAGTCTATCATGTGATCTTTTGTGTTACTCATATGGAAGTTTGCTCCGCTATCAATGATGTACTCATTTTCTGATGTCATCATGTGAGTCTCCACGGTGCCGGCTTCGCAGTCAAAGCTTCTGTTTTGTGAGCACGGTCATAGTTTGCACTGGCCTGGGTTTGCTGCCTGCAGTTTGGTGGACGCTTTCCTGTCCTCTTTGCTGACGACGACTGATGAGAACTACTCGAACCAGGTTGTGAGTGAGTGCTGGAGTGATATTGGTTCTTGCCTTGATGAGGTCTGTTGTTGTAGTTCTTCTTGGGAGCAGCACACTGAGATTTGATGTGTCCCTGACGACCACAGTTATAACATGTTGTTGTAGTAACTGTGCGACTGACGTTTGTCCTTCTCTGGATTGTACTCTTGCGTCTATGTCCTTTGTTTGACACACGCATTCGGGAATACAGAGCTATTACTTCGTTGGTGTCGAACTTGTCTCTCCTGAGTGCTTCGCTTTCAATTGCCAGTTTGAGGTGGGCAAATGATCTTCCTGAGTCCTCTCTGGCAGTGAATGCCTTCTCGAATGTTCCCCAGTTCGACGGAAGTGATTCGAGAAGAATAGTGATCTTAAGGTCATCGGGAGTTTGAACATCAACTGCCTCAATATGTCTGGTTATCTGATTGAAGCGGAAGAGGTTCTCTAATGCTGTTTTGTTCTGCTGGTACTTGTCTCCCATGAGTTTTGACAGAGCCAACTGTTTAAGCCCACCATTGGATAATGTGAACTTTCCAGTTATTAGTCTCCACATTTGTGGAGCGTCAATCGTCATTGAGTTGTGAGCGAAGAGGGACACCGCGAGTGATTACTGCAGGGATGCAAAGAGTGTGCATCGTGCCGCTCGATCACCAGCAATGTATCTCTCCATCTGCTTCTTTCCCGCTGGTTTGTTCCGATGTTAGAAGTGGTGGTGCCAGATTGCCCAAGGTGACGTCGAGTGCGTAAGGGTCCGCATCAAGAGCTGCAGATATGAGCACCTGCCACTCCTTATAGTTATGCCATCTAACCGGAGCACCACGCCGTTGCGATGAATATGACGTGGCCCCATGTTCAGATCATCTCGAATGCCGTCGTCGCTTTGCATGAGATTCATATCGCTTGTTTCGCCGATTCTAATAACCTATGAGCCTGGTCTTCGGTCGCCCAAATCACTGTAGCCGTGGGGGCTTGCGGAATCTTCAAGTGTGGCCGGATTCTCGTCGGGATCCATTGAACTTGTTGTGTATGCACCGGAATGTATACTTTTTGATCACTTCAATAGTCACAATCAAGTCTACACAAAGTCACACACTTATACACCGCACTATCTGATCAAGAATGTTCGCAGATTCAATCGTGCTTGATTACGAATGTTGGATATTTGGGCTCACTAGCTAGTCGGCGAACAGTCTCAATCTGAAAATGGGTTGAAGATCACGGCACAAAATGAACAGACAGAGTTTTGGTTAGAAACGTCTAGTTCCTCAGAGCTGGGCTTCATTAGCTCTGGTATATATACCCAGGGGAAAGTACTGTAACAGGTGGTAAGCAGATCCGAAGCTGGGTCGCCTTGGGATCTGTGACAAGACATGCGGATGCAATACTGCGAAGTGTCAGAGGTGAACTTCGTGTTCATCTCCACCTCTGACCGTAATCACACTGACGGGTTTCAGATACCCGCAATATTGCTAAATAATGCATCATCGGCGCGAGACCGTAGCTGTTCTTCACCTAAGGAGGATCTCATGGGTTAGGTCAGAGAGCTCGAAGCAGCTCACACGTACCGATTTTGAGCTGTGGACACTTTCCAAGATTATGTTGTGCCGGCAGGTGTCAATCGTGTTAACGATATTCCCAATAGTCTTGATAGTGGTGCGGAGTTCCGATACCGGCCGTGAACTGACATTATGGACTGCTTCTGATATGATATATGAGTTATCCGAGCCGGGATCGAGCAGTATTCTAGCCAATCTCCGTTCCTTCTCCGCACCGATCCAGACTGTGGCTGTTCGGCGATACCGTACCGCCCGACGATCGGACTTGTTGTTGGGTTGTTCTGCCTGTTCTTCTACATCGAATGTCGCTATGTCCAGCTGGGTCTTCTTGCACATGATGAGATAATGTCTCCCATTGCAGTTTGAGCAGTTTTTCTTTGGACCTTCCCGACAATTCTTGCTCGAATGGTTCCGCTCCAGACAGGCTTTGCACGCAATCTCCTTTTCGATCCTCTCGCACCATTCTTCGTGTGTTAGGATCCGTTTGCAGCGGAAGCTGTCGTGCTGCTGTTCACAGAAAATGCATGACTTGTTCACCTGGCGTGATGGGTCAGGCTGTGTTTTCTGCGCTGGCTGCGTAGTGCTGGTCAGGAAACTGTGTGGTGTATTCCTTGGGGCACTCTGTTTCGCGTGGCCGGGGTTGAAATTTCGGAGGGTTCTCCGACTCCGCCAGTCTCCTCACTCTTAGTGTCTCCTCTAGATGATTTATCACGAATTCGAGCTCGGTCATCCCGGGGTTGACACTAGCCTGTTTGTCGAACTTCTCGATGCACTTCTCTCTAAGATCGAGCGGCAAGCACCGCCCTCTCCCTCTGTGCTCAGTGCTCCCTCTGGACTCATGCAAAGCTAGCATGTTCCTCTATGAGCCTTGAGCAGGTTAAGACGGAGGAGGTCGTCAAGAAATTCATCTGTCAAGACTGTGCCCCCCATCTTCCAGAAGTCGACGCGTTGAGAGAACACTCAACAGAGAGCGATCTTCTAGTCGCCCGACGTCCATTCTGAGAAAGGGCAGTCGGCGGCCGCTACCCGTCAATCAAACTCCAAATCAAAACAAGAGCTTCGAAACAAACTCGACGACACAGATTCGAACGTCAAACGCTCGCGTTGTGAGTGACGCTGCTTACGCCTCTACCGAGTCCGAGGCGAAGCTCATGCGTGCGCTTCCGGTGACGACAGTGAAACACTGTACGAAAACAGTCTTCGTGACCCTGTACAACTCAGCGGCTTCCGCGCGGGATGTTCTGCAACATCTGAGGTATTTCAAGTACGACATCTCCAAGGTACTCAGAATCAGAGCATGATCCAAAACCGACAGCTATCGGTGCTTTGCAATCTACTGCAGTGACCTCGAGTTTGATGCGATAACCAATGACGAGAACCTCTGGCACCCCGGGTCGATCGTCGGGGAGATGAGGAAAGCGCCTCGAGAAGATCAAATTCTCGATTCTGCTCCCGGTGGCCAATGACGTCACCGTCGTCGCCTCCCGTCTCAAAAATCGCCGCCTACCTTCGATCGTTCACCCTCATCTCCGAGGTACCTCAATTGTATATACATGAATTCTCGGTCCGCCGCCAAAACTGGCGCCATTGACTCTCTGCGGATGTACGTCGAACAGTACAACATTCAACTCGTCTTCCTGACGGAAACTTGATTTTCTGAATCCGTGCGAGACGCCGAACTCTCATTGGGTGGAAAATTCAGTGTGTTTCGCCTCGATCGCCCCTCCCGTGGTGGTGGCGTGTGCATACTTTGCAGTACCACCCTTGATGTCCGCGAGATCTCAACGAAAAACGTCGGAGAACACGTTGCTATTGATCTCTCTGGCTCGTACCTCCAAATACGATTAGCCTGTTTCTACCTCACGAACTCTGGTGATGCCACCGCCCGCTTGTCTCGCACCTCTCGTTGTGTCGAGGCCATCAATGAAATCTGCACTGTTGATTTCCCAGTTCTTGTGATCGGAGATTTTAATTTCCCCCGGATCTCGTGGTCTTCACACAACCGCTCACTCACGGGCTCCAAAGAGGCCATATTCCGGGACTGCTGCGCTTAAAACAGCCTGACCCAACTCGTGGACTTCCCAACACACTTATCCGGCAATGTCCTCGATCTGATTCTCACCACAAATCCCGAACTGATCCGCGACGTCTCTCAATCTCCCAGTCCCATCCAGTCTGACCATTGCGGTATCAGGTTCGATGTCCTGATCTCCCAGGGGTCTCGCTGCCCCCGCAGGCCAGACTTGATTTCCGTAACATGAACCGAATCGCAATAGCAGAGCATCTTGACCTCATCGACTGGCGGGAATTCTTTTCAAACCACAATGACGTCAACTAAATGTATACTGAATTTGTCGCCTGCTGTAGATTCCTGATCGAGAGCTCCACCCCGACCTGCTCCGCGACTCTCCGCGGCTCTAAAATTGAGAAATTCATCGCAAGGACCGAACGTCCTATGTCTCAGTCGGGTCTCGATGTCAACACGGCAAACATCCTGTCGAAACGCTTTAAGAAAGCCGTACTGCGCCAGCGCTCCCTGGATGAACATAGGCTCGATTTCCGTGACTCCAGAGCGTTCTTCCGATACTCCAACTCCCGTCTCAAGGGGCATGAGCAAATTCCCACGCTACACTGCGGCCCCATCACTCACTCCGAACCTGGAGAAAAAGCCAACCATTTGGCATCCCATTTCGCGTCGGTCTACAATAACGACAGCTCCGTGAAAACTCAGCCAGGACGTGCTGGATTGGCCACCCGCCTACGTCACCCAGACCGGATGGTTGATCTATCGGAGGTGATCGTGTACTCTCACCTAGCATCTCTGTCTTCGAAGACCTCTCGCACACCGGACAACCTGCCGCCCGTATTCTTCAAGACCTTCAGCCTTTTCTTATGTGAGCCACTGTCTCTCATATTCGAACGGTCCTATCAAATGGGGAAGTGCCCAAACTCTTCCGCCAGAGCATCGTAACGCCTGTACACAAGAAGGGCCCCCGGGATACTGCGTCGAACTACCGCCCTGTCTCTCAATGTGTCATCCCGTGTCTTGCCTTCGAAAAAATCCTCGCAGCTCACATCCACGGACACCCGAGACTGAATGACCTGATGGATACTCACCAGCATGGCTTCGTCCCCCGGAAGTCCACATGCACTCAGCTCCTCTGCATGACTCAGGACTCTGCTGAATTTATCAATGACGGTGTGCTCTACAGCTCAGTTTACTTCGACCTTAAGTCTGCTTTCGACAAAGTGCCTCATGCATTGCTTATCGAGAAGATGTTGGGAATCGGACTGAACTCAAAAACTGTGGACTGGTGTCGCAGTTATCTCAACAAGCGCACATTTCGTGTCAAGATTGGAGACATCGTTTCAAGTCCGAAGCAAGCTACCTCGGGGGTCCCCCAAGGGGGAACTCTCTCACTCCTCCTCTACGTGATATTTGTACTGGACATCGGTTCCTACATACCAAATGACGTTCGATATCTTTTACATGCCGATGATTTGAAACTTTTCGGGCCTGCTGACAGCCCGGAAAGTCGTCAATGTCTCCAATCC
The DNA here is from genome assembly GCA_037576195.1 of Phytoseiulus persimilis. NCBI lineage: Eukaryota > Metazoa > Arthropoda > Arachnida > Mesostigmata > Phytoseiidae > Phytoseiulus > Phytoseiulus persimilis. Next base: position 6,756,421 of record CM075102.1, on the reverse strand, counting down.
AGCATCGATGGCGTCGTTCGATGGTGCGCCGATAACCAAATGCAACTCTCCACCTCGAAATGTGTTGTTCTCTCTAAGGCCGCCTCCGACGCTGCGACTGGAATCTTCAAAATCGCGGACGACCCACTACCTGTTGTTCAATCGATCAGAGACCTGGGAGTCATTGTTTCCGTTGATCTCGACTTCAGCGAGCATGTTTTGAATGTTGTGAGCTCAGCAAAAACCCTATTCAACTGTATATTCAGATGTTTCATGATCAAGTCACCGGAACCTTACCTACGGATCTATAGATCTCTCATTGTACCCAAGTTGTTGTATTGTGCTCCAGTGTGGTTTCCCCACCATTCCCACTTGCGCAAGTCCATTGAATCTGTCGGAAAACTCTTCTTTCGGCGATTGAGATGGCGATGCTCTCTTCAAAAGGACTCTGCAATCGCAATGCTACCTTCCATCATCCCCCTCCTTGAGAAACAATACAGGGTAATGCTCTGCCGTATACTTGCGCTCGGAATTTGTGATAACTTCTTCGTCGTAACGGCAAATAACCGCCGCAGCGGCCTTATGGTCCGGCCCTAGGCTCTCCCCCGCAGAGACACTGTGAAACACACCTGGTCTTGGCGAGTAAGCACAGCGGTCGCCGAAAACCGTATACCAAGAGAACTCTTCCACCTTAATGACCCCCTCGCCTTTGAATAAAGGAGCTTTTTAATTGAATTGAACCGCCCGTAACTTCTCAGGGAAGCCGATATCGGAAATTCCACTGATGACAAAAGTTTCTTATTTTGAGCCAAACTACCCCGAAACGGAGTGATCGGGTCGAGCCGATAACTTTTTTTCACCTCAAAAGTCACCGGGCGCTCATATCATGTCCCTGACTGAAAACGCGCCGACAACGCGCCCCCCGCAGCAGGTTGGAGAAAGTCATCGCGGCAAACGGCTCCTGGTTCGGACAAAAAACTTTGATTCCATGCGCCTCTTCCGAGCTGTTACTCGTCAAAGCCGTCCTGACCCCTGCCGAGTTGTCGGCGCGTTTTCAGTGAGGGACATGAGATGAGCTCCCGGTGACATGAGAGGTGGAAAAAAGTCATCAGATCCACCCGGTTGCTTCGCTTTCGAGTCGTTTGGCTCGAAGTAAAAAACTTTTGCCATCAGTGAAATTTTCGAAATCGGCTTTCCTGAGAAGTTACGGGCGGTTCTTCACGGGAGAGGGCGGCAGGGAATCTGGAGGGCTCAATTTAGGGGTATCTCGTAATGAATACCGTTTCTCCGGTTCGCCACCGATCTGCGCGTTCTCGAGCGAGGCGAGCGTTTTGAAGCTGGGATCGAGAGGAATCTTTCCGTTTTTTAATTTCTGAAATTGGTTGAGAGTCGGCGATTCCCTGGTAGGTTCTTGTAGGGGACATGGATTGAATTGAGGAAAACTTCGACAAGCTCTGGAAAACGTGACACTGATCTGGTCCTCAAAAATAAATATGCAAAAAGATGCGTCTCTTCAAGAGCTTCCAATCAGAAAAAAATCCCAGATCGGATAAAATTCGGCCCAAATACAGCTCAAAACGAGAAGGCCACGGAAAGGTTGCAGCTTAGAGGACACACCCTGTAGATAGACTCTTCGAGCGGAGCGTACAAAAACGCGCTTGCTATGTCGTACTGATCTTTACTGAATATAATCGGCTTCGTCTGTAAGTTTTTCAGTTTATCCGAACTTTTTCTGGAATACGTGGGGATTATTCTGGGACCAGTCTGACAATACTTTTAGTCTTAGTCTGCTCCAAGCGGCAACAGAACGTGTTTTCACAGGCGCTCCGCGAGAAAGTTAAAAACTAGCCGTCGCCACGGTGCCAGGACGTCTATCTGAGAGGGATAGAGTGTAGTGCCGAAGACGACCGCGCGGGACTCCGTAAAGTAGTCCGAGACGCGCTTCCAGCACGAAGCCAGCCCACTCTGTGGCGATCACAAACACCGAGGAGCACGTCGCCAGCGAACAATCTCGCCAGTGCCTCCCGAAATTCTGTGAGTGACCGATACATGCAGTAGGAACTGAGCCAGAACTCCGAGCTTCTCACCGAACCATCAGCGAGCCCACAGCAGTCGCCGCCAGGGGAGGCGGCCACAAGCACAAGGACTTCCGGTCTTCACGGACGGGTGCAGCTTTCCACACTGATATATAAACCCTGAATAAAGAACTGCTCGGGGAGCTACATGATTCTAACACCGAATCTCTGTCTCATAATTCCGTGCCGTGATCTTCCAGACTCACAGAGTACTTCCAGATCGTGTCCACCGACTGACCCCAGTGGGTTATTTCCAACATTCGTTATTGCGCACGATACCGCTCTACGGACCCATACGACTGGACAGTGTACTGTGAGGTGTGTGACTCTCCCGTGAATAGTTCGGTGCAACTCCAACGAGTGAAATGTATCAAATGGAGAGTCAGCCAACACACGAAGATTCCAGTAGCTCCCACGGCTCAAGCAACGCAGGCGACCAGATGCCCGGGCACCCAGCAACAATAGAAAGTGGTAGGCTGAAAGCAGAGAACAAGCAGAAGCGAGAGTATGGTGAGGACATGGAGGACTTCAACAACCTCGACGTAGGCTCGAGAAACCGGTACCAATACATCGGTGTGCTGCGGCCTGATGGTGCGAACTACACCGAATGGGTTGTTTCCCGCGACTTTGGAGGCAGACCCGTTCGCCCTCGATGTGACCCTGTGGAAACTGATGCCACCGCGAGCGATCTCCAGGCGGTCATTCACCGCGAGGGAGGAATCCGGAAAATCCCTTGTGCCCCTAGTGAATGCCATCGAGATTGAAGCTCTCAGACTGGTACCCACGAGGTGACGGTTCTGTCCATGGAGCCCCAGGCTTCCCATGGAGAACAGCATCGCAGAAACACTTATAACCGTAGGGCCAGCATCAACCGAACGGTCACCAGTTCCAGCGAGAGATCCTGTTTCAATTGTGGAAGGTCAAATGATCAGACTGCCCAATTTCGGGCCCCAATTCAGAAAAGGAACTCAAGCCGATAACGTCAAGAACATCGCTCACAAAGGCCTCAACAGTCCCACCGATCCCAGCATGTACGTCCCAGAGGACGACCCTTGAATCGACAACAGCTATGAAGTTTCAACGACACTGAAACTCACGTTATCGAAGCTCTCAACTGTGAGACAGGTATCGTAAGATCAAGCAACGTACCAACCGATAGTGAATACTTCGTGGACAGTGGAATGATCCCTCACACGATCATCTACACGCCCTATCATCAGCCACGTGAGATCAGATCGAGTGGTTCTAGGACCCTGAGCGCTCCTGGGTTCGGAACTGTTCGTTTCACCTCCATCTACAACGGATGTTCTCAGACTGTGCAGCTGAATGAGGTGTTGTATCTTCCACAAGTCCGACGAGATTTCTTATCAGTCTCAGGACTGGCTGACGATAACTTCGAGATGGCTGTTCTTCAAGACTTTATCACCTTGAAACAAGGGAACATGACTCTTCTGGAAGAACGCAAGAAATGTCTCCACGTTCTACGCTTTACCTACACTTCTGAAAGAAATGAAGCTGAAGGCAACAACAGTGTCAGCCTCGCGCCAATGGACCGAAGAGACGCTCACATCAACGTAGGATAGCTGAAGTCAATGTTTGAGAGAGAAGGATATGGAGTGATCCCAGAATTTACCAGCTGTGAAAGCTGTGTTGACGGAAAGATGCATCGAGCTGGCTACCGGCAGAAGCCTAGCAGCAGACTTGCCCCTCGCATTGTATGGATCAACTGCGCTGTCGGTTCCGTAAGCACGCCTTATTACGGAAGACATGACGCATGCCTCACATTGACTTATGACCGCAGCCGTATCCGTGAATCGTACCTCCTCCGGAAAGAATCCGAAGTCTTAGATCGGATAAGGGATATGCTCGAAAGGTTCTACAACTGCAAATCTTACAAGATCAAGCTCGACCAGCGAGCTATTGCCAGAACCGCTATCAACATAGAAGAAGATGGACCGAGTTGAAGAATCCTCAAACTCGGAACTAAGGACGTTCATCGAATCCGTGACATCACTGGACAGAAACCAGTACTACCCAATGGAAACGCTAACCGGCGTCCTCCACTGTCCCCAGATGAACCCAACTTCGACGGACATCATCGGGCTTCCCTTACCAAGAAGAAACGTGCCATCTCCCAGAAAAACATCGACGGTTGAGACAGCGTCAGAGAATGGCAACTGGAGTGGAGTGAGAAATCATGATAAGATGATGAGTTTGAAAGTTAGGAGTGGCTGTCGATCGCGTATCCAGCACTCAGATCCTGCCTGCCACAGGTCCGCGCGGACAAAATAGGATGGTTCCCGGCAAGGACAAAGGATCAAGACGAGGGATGCAAGTATGATTTGAGAAATCGAGGTAGCTCGTCGCTCGAAGCTCGTAGCTCATAGCTCGGAGCTTGTGAAAGCCAGATCGCATTGAGGCTTGTATAACCCACTGTGTCTCCAGTAGTACTACGACTGATAAGATTATCAAGAAACTAGGCAGTTCGAACCCACAGGTAGACGTACCTTCCCGCCTATAAGATAATAAGAACTTGACACATACACAGGAAAATGAACAACTAACAGCGATGGCTTCTGAACTAGGATAGTTCGAATCGAACCGGTATGACAAGCTGGTCGATCCAGCTCCAGGATTGCGTGTCCTGTTGAGCCGCTTGTTTTCTCCTTGTAAGCAGACAAGGATTGAAACATGATCGAGCGAAAGGCGAGGCTTCAAGTAACAGATTGTGATCGGCATCACATTTCTTTGGATGCGGAGCTCAGCTCGCGCAAACCAGCTGATCTTGTGCACGGAAGCGATCGAGGTCGCGAAGCCGATAGGACAGCAAATGTGACTGTCATCGAGTAATGCACTGCTGAGTTTGAGGACTGTTAACAGACAGGGAATGTACAGGACCCTCGTCTGTTCTTCTCGGATTCCCCTCAGAGAGTTTCATGTCCACGCATGATCGTTCAATCAACTTCAGCAACGACAAAGGCTTGGGGACACAGTTTGAAAAACTCAAGAACTCACCTCGAAGTGGTTCGAGTTCGTCTTAGGATTGAGATTGAAAAATCTCTCCAGACTGAGGGAGTATACGGATCAATCAGACCCAGTTCAAAGCTGAGACTTTCGATTGCTCCCGAATGTCAATCCGAAAAGTGTTTCCGGTTCCTATCGATGTCACGTTCGGGCCGCCATTCGGGGAAGTGTTGATCTCACTTTGAAGTATTGTCAGCGTATTGGAGTCTCTTAAGTTGACACCGATCGCAGGCAAGAATAAGATCAGTCACGTAGTAGGTTTTCTCTCAAGATGTCCAGAGTAACCTATACGTCATCTGTAGTATACAGTCTTCTCCCGCTACTTCCCGGTTCGATCATCACGGTTCCACTCTATCGCGGTTTTTTCCGAGCCGGCCGAAATAGGTCATTGAAACAGAGAACAGGCTCTTCATCGGACAGATATCATGAAACCATGTAGATCGTGGAGTAAGCGTACCAGTTCGGGAGGGACTCTACTCGTCAAACCAGACGCGTACTGCAACACAGATTGGGCTGATTGCAAACGAACGAGAAGAGTGTTTGAGTGGCGCGTTTACAACGTTCGGCAGCGTCGCCGCAATTTGGTCAACGCGGCTCCAGAGTTGCGCAACTCTCAGAGGCATGGAAAGTGCAGTCGTTACCCACAGTGAAACTAGCTGACTAGTCACGCTCACGCTTTGTGTTGACTATGACGGACACCCTTAGCTGTTCACGAGAATTCAGGTAACAAATTGTAGAGAGCATATTGAGTCCAGGCTAGACATGAATTTCCGAGACTCGGAACTCGGAAATTATTTTTTGACTCGGAAAGGGAGATCCATCATCAACGGACGTTTTCAACCCACCGAAATCATCCAAGAAATGATTTCCGACTTGGGCATGAGAAACGGAGTATCTATAGGAGGATATGAACCGGTGCTCCGCCATTGGCTCCCTTGAGACGCTTTTCACTCATTCGCTTGTATGAGTGAGTTTTTTTTTGTGATGCTGAGCTCGAAGAAGTGGATAAAGTAAGCAGTTCTGCGTCTGATAAAGTAAGGATGCCCTCACCGGAGTTTGCGGGATCTGAGAAAGCCACAGAAGAACTTGTGAGAACTTTCAGATTCGTTTCAGAACGTCTCGCATTCATCGAACGCGAGTCTTCCCTCCAATGGCAGCTGCCTAAGGCTCTGTGGGTTTCCAAATGGAACAAAATCAGAATCGAAGATTCGAAATACTTACGACGCCTTTGACTCGACATCTCACGGGGTTCTTCACGCTTCCACTGTGGGCTCTGAATGATGGTTCCGTTGAGCTTGTGAGCTCGCCTCGCCATCCGACGATTGTCGTGATGTGCGCGCTCGAGAAACTCAATACCTCCCACACTTCTCATGTCACCATTTCGACAACATGTTGACAAAACTGCCTCCAGTCTGAAGAGATCGGCTCAGCTGGAAATCCACTCCTTCGAGCTCAGCATCACAAAAAAAAACTCACTCATACAAGCGAATGAGTGAAAAGCGTCTCAACGGAGCCAATGGCGGAGCACCGGTTCATATCCTCCTATAGATACTCCGTTTCTCATGCCCAGGTCGGAAACCATTTCTTGGATGATTTTGGTGGGTTGAAAACGTCCGTTGATGATGGATCTCCCTTTCCGAGTCAAAAAATAATTTCCGAGTCGGAAATTATTTTCCGAGTTCCGAGTCTCGGAAATTCATGTCTAATCCAGGCGATTTCAATCCTACGAAAATATGGAGGGTAAAGAATTCAACATCGAAGGATATTCCATTGATAAGAATATTCCGTGGCCAGGAACTCACTACGCTCGCTTACAGAAACTAGCAGGACTTGTGGATCATAATACAAGACAGAAACGTAAGCATCCACCTGCTGGCCGCAAGACCAGCCACGCTTTTCCAGTAAGGCTCTGAGTGTTCACCATCTTTCATCAAACAAAAACTATCGTCAGGATTTCCGAGATAAGTCCGAACTTATTTCCCAGAAAATTGTCCCTCAGTTAGCACCACCTGTACAGAGAGAGCGTCAACAAAGATAGCATGCCTGCTGTCGAATGGAACCTGTCTAGGCGAAGATGACAAACGGATCGCATATCAGCTACACTCATAGAATCACCAGCTTATCCATACATGGAACAAACTTTCTCCAACTCTGAGCAGAGCTTGTAAGCAACTTGAGTTTGCTCATAGCACTTCTTACTGCAAGAGTTGTTCGCTCCAAAACAGGCGACAGTCACGCTACCAGCAGCCCGGCGGAAACCAGCTTTCTTTCTCTGGCTTCCCAGTACTCGCTAGCTCTCCATGGAAAGTCTATGGTAGAGAAAGGTAGATTCTCACCCCTCTTCCCCATTTCTGATGGACAAGTGGTCTTCAACATTTCGTACGAGTGCAACTTCATTCAGTCTTAGGTGATGAAATTATTGAAGTCGTGCCCTGATTCTGCGGTCAATTTGTTCTTTTCTGTTCATTGGGGAATCTCACGACTCTGTGCCCATGTGTTGCTGAATGGAAGTACAAAAGTAATTGTAATTGTTCCTCAGACGCTTGTCTCAAATAGACTGGGTGGACTCATGGATGGAGCAGTGGTAAGCGGAGCAGTGATAGGATTTTCGATGCTGGTAACTACGGTTGGACTATGAGTGCTCGAAGAACCAGTATGTACTTGATTCACCGATAGTAGTTTCGGAAGCTGTTTTGTCAACAGAGGACTTGGTAGTCAACAATAACGCCATGCCTCATCGTGGAGCTCTGTAGAGAAAGGAGACTGAGTGTTTAAGCTTGAACTGGAGTGGGTAACTAACGACCCCGACTCCAAAGCATCCGGGTCAAACTTTGATACATTCTGAAGTGCTTGTCCAGCAGTCCCACCGCTGATATTCTTCAGCGTTGATAGAACCCTGGAACTCATGATTCCGAACAACCCAGTGAACTCAGTATCAAATGAGGCCGTGAACTCAGACGAAATGCTCGTCAGAGTGGATTCGATTCAAAGAAGAATCAGTACTCATGCCTACAGGAATGGTTGACGATGGCGCCAGAGTCGCGCTCTAAAATTTCTCTCTTGGTACCGTAGTTCGGGGCGATTCCGATCACAAGGGGGCGATTCCGATCACTTCTGACTTTTAACACCCTAGCAGCGGTTATTTCGAATCGAGAACGAAGTGGGCGATTCTGTGTGGCTCTCGATTGAGTCTAGCTGCGGGGTAGTTCACACCAGTATATTGGTGGAAATCATCACGGTAGGGAGATTTCTAGATTTTTCTTCCAAAAATGCTATTTCTTGAATTTCTGGAAAAGTTCGAAAAGTTTGCCCCAGAATTTCGAGCTGAGTGATTGCAGAATCTCGCAACTTCGATGAATGACAGCCTCATGCCTCAACAATAGGCTCGTGCCTCGGTGAACTCGAACCCCCATCCCGAGGGAATTTATTCCATGATGGATGAGGAAATTGATTTTCCAGGGGCGAATCCGATCATGGTGCGATCCTACAAGAAAGTGGAGGGTTCGACCCGGAGGCGAAAGTACAGTAGTGTTCAGTTGGGAGCGGCCATTAGAGACGTGTTGAAGCGCAAGTTTTCGATCAGGGAAGCTGCGGCGAGATATGGCGTCCCATATACCACCTTGAACGAAAGCTCAAAGAGAGATCCCACTATTCGCAAGCCCCTCGGGGGGCAGACAGTTTTCACGGCTACAGAGGAGGAAACGCTAGCGGACTGTTTGGCTTTGTGCGGCGACTGGGGATTCCCACTCGGTAGGAGCGAAATCAGACTCATTGCACATAGGTTTCTAGAAAGCAAGAATAGGCGAGTAAATATATTCAAGAATAATGCTCCGGGAGATGATTGGGCTCGCCAATTTCTGAAGCGGCACAGGCGCCTGACACTGCGTTTCGGCGAGAACATTAGGCGAGCTCGAGCGACCGTGAGTCGGGAACGCATTAAAACGTATTTAGAAACCTTGAAAGAATCACTAAAAGACATCGAACCTCGGAACACCGTCAATTACGATGAAACTTGCTTTGTTGATGATCCGGGCAAGAAGCAAGCCATTTTTCGGCGTGGAGCTCGACGTGCCGAGAGGATCATCGATCACAGTGAAGTACATACGAGCGTGATGTTCGCAGTATCGGCTTCTGGTGAGATTCTTCCACCATATGTCGTCTATAAAGCAAAGCATATCTATGCACCGTGGACCGAAGGTGGTCCACCTGGAACTCTATTCGACTCTGATGAGAGCGGGTGGTTCAATATTCGCGTTTTTGAGAATTGGTTCATGAGGGTAGCACTACCCTACTTTTCTCGTCTTGACGGCCGAAGAGCGTTGATTGGTGATAACGCAAGCTCTCATTTGTCGGAGTTCGTGGTCCGGAAGTGTCAGGAGCACAACATAAGGTTTGTGCTGCTGCCTCCGAATGCGACGCACCTGTGTCAGCCCTTGGACGTTACATGGTTCAAGCCGATCAAATCTGCGTGGAAGAGAGCGTTGGAAGACTGGAAACTTAGGCATAACGGGACTTTGCCAAAAACAGAGTTTCCGAGGATGCTTCATGCCGCGATGTCAAGTATAGGAGGAAAAATGAAGTCGAACGCCATTTCTGGCTTCAGAGCTTGTGGTATTCACCCCCTGGACAGTTCTAAGGTGCTTCAAAGGCTTCCAAGTGGAGACTCAGAAGAGGATGCCGGGCGTCGGTGGTGCCATGAGCTTGTTGAGCATATGAAATCAGTCAGGAACTCGGCGCATTCAAGACCAGCTACCCGAGCAAGAGGCAAGGCTTTGAGTATGCGCGGCGACGCAATTGGTCCGAGCAAAGATTCCTGGCGAGGTGTCGAAGAAAGAGCAACAGTTTCTACGACAGCGAGCTGTCTACAACACTCCACAAGCTTGGCAGGGGCAAGTTCAACGAACTCTGAGGTGGCAAGAGCGACCGAGGCTCTTGAGATTCGAGAGAACAGTTACATTCTATGCCGGTATGAGACCCAGAGTGATAAGAAGCGACGGAATTTCGTCGGGAAAGTTGTCGCAACTGTCTCTGAAGGCATGCTCGAAGTGAAGTCTGTGCGACTTAAGCGAAGCTTCAAACAGGATTATTTTGTGTATCCCCAGATTCCGGATATTGTCAATGTTGAGAAGGAGAAGGTTGTGCAGGTTTTTGAGGTCCTCTCTGAGGAGAGGGGAAGGATAATATTCAAAGATTTCAGGCCGAGAAACTTTGTCCTGTGAGACTCCATCTGTTTTGAATCAACGGTTGCAAAATCGAATTTTCAGTTTTTTTTTCAAATAAAATTATTTTTCTGGGTTCGCGGGGCTTCACCTGAACAACATCCATCAATCAACATCCATTGCAGAGTCGTGATCAATCGAAAATCACACCCGATCGGATTCGCCCCAAACCCGGGGCGATTCCGATCGCTTTTCAAGGCAACGGAAGAAAATGTCAGACACAGCTGTCGACTTCCGTTTTTCTTTTTTGAAGCGGATGAAGCTCCGAGTCGTTACACAGGAAGCGTCGAGGTTCTCCGAATTATTCTTCACAGTGTTTTCAGGGAAAAACTTGGAAAAAGTGATCGGATTCGCCCAAGATTACGGTAACAACGATGTCAGGTGTGAGCACTTCCAATCCAGTTAAGTACATGGAAGATGAGTTGAGATTTCGTGGAGAGACTCGCTCGCAAGGCGTTCGAGTCACCACTGACCACGACACGCTGTCAGATCTCTTTGGTTCTGAACTGACAGTGACGGCTTTCTTCAAATTAGCAAAAGCAAGCCTGTAGAAATGGTCTTGGGAAAGGAACCAGATGGCAGAAGATGAGCTTGACTTCTAATGTTGCCGAGAAGCTGTTATGGATTTTCTGTTGCGGCATTATGTTTTGCACGTGCTTGGAACCGAAGTCAATGATACCCTGCTCTCCTGCTGCTGCTACTTACGGCTCAAGTTGGTAGACTCTGACCAAGGTTGACTCGGAGGGAGGACAATCCTTCGAGGTCCCTGTCAGAGCAATGCATGCCCTGGTGGATGAAGGAACAGGCCACTGTACGAAGGCTATGCGTATAAGCCAATGTCTCTGTCAACACTGGGTATTGACTCAAAAGAAAATCACGCTCGACGAAAAGCGCGAGAGAAGCCGTGATTGACACGTCATCATGTGAAGTATGAAATCCATGATAGACATTGCATGGTGCGGTCAACAAATGGTCCTATACTTTGTGAAACAGGAGAGTGGGCTCCTGGAGCAGGGATAACTCACTCCAGTCAAGGAAGGGTTTTGAAGTTTCCCTCGGGATAGATGACTCTTGATCATCATAAAATGGTGTATCAATTGAGTAACTCACAAGCTGTGAGAGTTGACTTAGCAGGAACGCATTCAGTCCGGAGAAATCATTGAGGACATGAACAAGGTAATGAGCCTTCCTGAGCACCTCACCATTTAGGGATTCAAGTTGACGGTCTGATCAGCTGTTCTGTCATTGACTCTACTTGGTGCATGTACTGATGGTAAACACTGACCCCGCAGAAAATCGTGAGAGGGTCACATTCAGGTCTTCCAGTAACAGAGAACTGGTAAAGACGCAAGATACGAGAACAAAGATGAAGTCAAGTGCACAATGACATGAGACAAAGAGGATTGTCTGAACATGCCGGCATGATTGAAACAGCATGCCCAATGAATCTTTGCTTCGAGTATCGAAAAGGAAATCGTAAAGCCTCTGAAGAAAGAGAGGATAGTTTCTGAACTCTCTCGGTGCTACTATAGCTTTCTGGTCAAGGATCCAATGGCGATTGTTATGGAATTATCAATCTCGGATTCCTTGCTTCCTCGACCCTGCTTATGAATATGGCGGGTTAAATCCAACCGGAAGTTGAGATGGAGGGAGGAGAGTTCTCTGGTCGAAAGTTCGTGTGGAAGCGATTATGCTAGTGATTCTCGATTAAACTGAGAACACATCCACCGAGGCAAAGCGAATGCTTTAGAGAATGCTTCGCACACACCTCACTGATAGGCGAACTGACTAACGTAGATCTTACTGAAGCATGGGAGGATGAATTGATCCTAGGATTCAAAAGGATATTCCTCAGATAAGTGCCTGCAGAAGATCAGGGGTCTTTTATGACACCCCATCAGTTTTGATCTCGGTGAAATCTGTTCAATGGAGCAGACAAGAGCACCAGACTCCCGAGAAGGTCAGAGGTTGGAAGTATGAATCGTGTTGGATTCATCCCAATGAGAAAAACGACCTGGAACAATCTCACTAGAAGGTAATCTCGAAAGTCTCACGTGAGAAGCTCATCTGAATACCTCAGTGATTGGAAAGTTCCGAAAGCAGCAAAACTGAAAACAAGGCAGAGCACTTCGATGGAAATGTGGTTCCATATTTGACATTCTCGCCGAGAGCAAATACAGAGCTGTCTCTCGAGAACCTCGAATGCTCATGTCCTTGATCCTGACTTGAACAACCGAGACCCGAAACGTGGTATCCATGTGAGAACCAGCTCCAGCTTATCGAGACTGTGATTTGAGGGGTGTTCTTGGTCTGGAACTCATCAAACATCGTTGACAGCCCCACAGATATCGGAGATGTTCAAGTGCAGAGGACGAATGTGCTAAAACAGTTACAATATGAGCACCAGACTCATTTTCAGGATGACCGTAAGCCCAAATGGTTGAGCTAACGTATCAGTTTGGACTATCGTCTCGGAACAGGTCTATTCAAGACTGTGTTAGACTGTACTGATTTGATCCCTGATATTGTCGCCGATGTTACCGGTGAAAGCTCCCACGATGAAAGATGAACCAAGCATCTTTGCTGATCAGAGTGTTCTGCAACGAACGCTTCAAGGGTGATTCATAGCGAACCCAGCTGTCTAAGTTCATTTGAAAGCTACGAACTCTCGTTGCCTCTTGGTTTGCTATCTAAACAAGAGATCGAACTTGGCAGAATTCTATCAAACAAAATCAATGCATAAACATCGATTCTGAACTAACGGTTCTGAAGTTCCACGGTTTCACGCCTGAAGTGGCTGATCGTGACAAAGCATTGTAATGGAATCCAGTGGCAATACAAAGTGTATGCCTGGAGTAGAGAAACCAACGTTTCGGTTGTCACCTTACGATCGAACCCCCACTCAGTCGATTCCAGACAGGATAGAAGCCAGTATTTGAGATCAGTAGGAGCTCACTAAAACATGTGACTCGATGATCTCCCAGTTATGTGAAGCAACCTAACTCCACGTGTCACGGAAGTGGAGAATCCCCAGAAATCACAATTCGATGATTCGCCGCGGTGGATACCAGAGGAGCAAAGATGAACTTCCCAAGCTGAGGTTAGACAGTTTTGTGAACGACGACGCGATTGATCCCCGCTTACCATGATGGTGCAACAGGCACAGTTTCGAGAGGAAGAGGATTGATCCAAAAGAGACAATCTCCTCTGCGCCATGGTAAATTACTACGTTTCGAAGTCTTCCTTTCTATCGGATGCGATGAGGTTATCCGGAAACAAAAGACCTCATTCTTGGCGTTCGTGGAAGACTAGTCGAAGATCCAAGTTACGCGCCCAAAGGGGAATGTGTAAGGTTCGCTTGCAAGCCCATCATCGCATCAGAGACGGAAATGGAACACGACGAATTCGTTCGAGAGGACATTTCTGTCCTAAGTCAGAACAACTCTTCATCGATGATGAAGAAAGACCTAACATACATTGCCAGAGGGAACATCCTGGTCCGTCACCGAGTAGAATCAATCGAGATCCTCGGAAAGGATCATGAGGATCCACCTTGAGAACTTCATGATGTCAGAAAGTTCCCAGGATGACCACTCCGAACGTTGTTACGGAATCATACGGCAATGAGTGATCTAATATGACTAATTATTAGATACTATATCTCACGCGGAAGCCGCGTTGGAGATAAAATGAGAACCAGATAGAAATGAATGAACAAAAATTATTTTTCGTGGACTGCATGCCAGTGAAGTCTAGATAGGAAAAGGGGAAACTAAGTGTTCATCAGTGAAAGGTAAAAGCTCATTCAGACTTCTTCCATCTAAGGGAGGATGTTGAAATACAGCCTTATTTCTGGGTAGCTGTAATTAGTCTGAAACACTGATGGGTCCAGAAGACGAGGACATTCTGACCGGAACCCTTTTCTGTGAGATACTGACAATGGCGTCCGTGAAGGACTTCCGGTCTTCACGGACGGGTGCAGCTTTCCACACTGATATATAGACCCTGAATAAAGAACTGCTCGGGGAGCTACATGATTCTAACACCGAATCTCTGTCTCATAATTCCGTGCCGTGATCTTCCAGACTCACAGAGTACTTCCAGATCGTGTCCACCGACTGACCCCAGTGGGTTATTTCCAACACTGCGGCCCCAATGGAGACAACAGAGAGACTGTGCCAAAGCTGCCCTGCTACATCCCTTCTATTCCTGCTTCTCATATTCTCACCATGAACTCGTCTACGGATCAGCGACGGTGCCTTCACAGTGAATCAGAGAGGCGATTTTCGATGGCGATCAGGGCCGTCATGGCTGACCTGGGCTGGGATTCATTCAGAGAAAGGGCCCCAGACCAAAAAATGATATTTGAACATTATGAGATGACTTCGAGCCGGGATTGGGATCAATATCAGTGAGATGTGCAATCCTGGGGAATGGAATTGACATGGGAACCCTGAGCCACATGATCCGCCAATAAAGCGGTCTTCGAGGAAAAGTAAATATGGAAGCGACTTCGACTCGAATACGAACAATCCGCCGAGGGTATCTTGGATAGCACACTTATGAGGATTGATGAATATTACCAGCAACAGCTATACTTGCATTAGTTTGTACTCGAGAGATTCTCGGAGTAACTGGCCGCGCTCCTGCTGGAGGAGTCCAGTCATCGCTCAATGTCTCTCTCTGAAAGATCGGGCTTCGCTTCGTGTCTGCAGGCGACAGCAGTCGTAGATCGAGGAATGCAATAGAGTTTGACTGCAGGCTTGTCGAGGGACCAGCCCAACTACGGTTCATTCCGAGCTTACTTGTAATCATCCGTCATTCTCTTCGATCGTCTTCATCAAAGGCTCGAGAACAGCCCAGAAAAAACTTTCCCCCGCAAGCTAAGGGTCGATTTCCCCATCAGTCGCTCAACTTACGGGTGAAGCCTCTTGGCTGGTCTGCAATACATCGCAATCTGTCGCGCGTTTCTCCGTTTTATGGGCTCTGAAAGGGTTTTCATTTGCCTCTGCGCTTTCCCGCCACAGTGCCGAGACTCTCGGCTGAGATTCGTTCGCCAAGATGGCGGCCGGCTTGAGCTCTGCAACTCTATCCAGCAGAGCCTCTCTCACGGTCCCTTTAAATAATGCGTTCATTGTGCACTTTTTGAGCGCTTGTGGGCCACAAGTTTTGGCCTAGACCCGCCGCCAGAGTAGACAAGAGGGTTCGGTTCTTTTATGTTAGGCGGCTGGCGAGTTGATACTGGCCGCAGCAGACGAAAGCGGTCCGCTGCCTTGAGGCGAGACACTCCGCTGCCTTGAGGCGAGACACTCCGCTAGCATCGCGGTAGGCATGGGTGAGGTTAGGCTAGGTTCCTGGCGAGCGAAGCGATGCGAGCAGACCTACAGCAAGCAGACCCGGAGCAGTGTCGGGGATTGTCCTCTCCCCACCTCCTCTCCCTACTGTCAACTCGCCAAATCGGCGTGTTGGGAAAAAGCTTGTTTACATTTTGAGCCGCCTAAAAGAAAAATACCGAGGGTTCTCTTTCAGTATACGCCCGCCGACTTGAGCCGACTACGAAGTAGCGGCTGCAAGCCACCACACTGACGGCCTGGCGAGTTTCCTTTTGAACAAAGCGCGGGCTGGTCTCAAGCAAGGGAGCATGGTCAGCGATAGGCAGCGAGCCAGGAGCCGGCGTAATCCAGATTGGCGTGCTTACCTTTGGCTCCTCAAGTCGGCGGGCGTATTCTGAAAAAGTTCCGACAAGAGTGAACAAACGTTCGAATCTAGACACAAGTGGAATGGAGGTGGAAGAATCCTGCAGCCGATGTGACGAATTGCTGCAAGGATGCTTGTTGAAGTGCGGGTCCTGTCGAAGATCCTTCCACAAGAGCTGCAAGAAGGAAGACGAACTGGAGCCCCCCGAGAGCCCAGGATCGCGGTGGAATTGCCGAGTGTGCGCGCTACCGGCATCATCGCGATCGACAAGCGCCATGCTGTCCGTTTTCGACAAGCAGCCACCGAACACAGAACTCGTGAGCTATATGGCCTTTCTGGTCACGCGAGTGAGGGTACTGGAAGAGCAAATACAGGCCGTGATGACCAGACTGGACTCGAGATCCTCAGAGGAGCCAGCAGCCCCAAGTGGCCAGCAATCTAAGGCAGGAAAAGCTGCCAAAACCCAGCTTCCTCAAGAGAAGCTAGTCCTCTTTCTCGGAGACAAGCCGTCTCAACGTCTGAGAGGGAAGATTCTGGGACACCTACCAAAGAAAACCCCCATCTCGTTCCGCTCCCACTCAAAACCCGACACCAGCTCCATCCTGGAACAGGGCAGGAAGTTCTTGGAGACCCACTCACAGCCAGTTCATGTGATACTGCACGCAGGTTACGACGAATGTCGCAACCTGGAGAAGGACCGTTTCCTGAGCGCTGTTCAAAACTTCTCGAAAGCACTTCGCGAACAGAGGCCGCACTTCTCGATGAGTGTGGTCACTATACCACAATCCATAAACGAGTGCAAAGGAGCAAAGGCCTCATTGAAAAGTTACAGGGAGGTACTGAAGATAAATGTCATCTACGCAACCCACTCCCATCGCGCGATGTTGATCCAACGAGGATACTCCTACGCCGGGGATTAAGAGATGACTCTTGCCTGCGCAAAGTCAATCGCACAGGGGGCGGCGAATTTTTTTAGGAATCCGGACAGTGAAGCCAAATGCCGCGAACGTCGGACAGCCAGTGCCTCCGCCTCCCACGCGTGCCCAATCGTCGCTCACAAGGAACACCAAACCACCTTGCCGGAACTCCATCGCCTCGACAGTGGGACTCCAACGACAGAGAACCCAGCGTCTCACCCAGGGCCCCGAGAAGCCAGCCGAGAGGCAAGTAGGGAGAGCACAGCGAGGATCGTCCCACAGATCCCAGCAGCCCCCTCCCCGCCGGAACTCGGGACGTTTTCACGACCAGGCCCCCTCCCGCCTACCCGCTCCGACGATCGCGGAGGTCGTGGAGGCCGCCATCGCGTTGCTGTCCAAGAGCAAACGCAGCAATCCCGCGAGGCGCCTCCGGAACCACTAGAATTCTGCCAATGGAAGTGCGAGGGAGTGGCTACAGTGCTGAAGCAACTGACCGAAGCGGATCTCAGACGTCTCGACCTAATAGTGCTCACAGAAACATTCTCAACGCAGTCCTTTAACGTGAAAGGGTTCTATGCGCACCACTGCTACGCAACGAAACCCCCCCGCCGGCCAACCATACGGAGGAGTGTCCTTCCTGGTTGGACTAGCGATGAGAAACACGAGAACGCTGCCCGCCGAGGACGACACAATCGTTCTCAAATGCTCTGACATCACGATTCTCGGAATAGCAGCGGAGGGAGAGACTCAACCACCGATCTACTGGAGAAAGTCGAGAGAGCCTTGGCGCTCGCACCCCCTGACAAGCCCGCGCTCCTGGCGGGAGATCCAAACTGTAGGTTGGATGAAACATCCCCCTCCTATCGCACCGCAGCACTCCTGAGAACTATGGAGGGGCATGGCATGATAGTTATCTCCGACCCGCTCGCCCCTATCTACTATACAGACTCTGGGGGTCCCGGAGAGAACCCAAGGAGACCGGAAAGCTCTACCATTGACGTGTTAATAATGTGAGGAAGCCCGGAAAGCATCAAATTCGAGGGCTACCCTGAAGACTCCATGATGACGGGACTAACAAAGCACATCCCGGTAACGGCCTCGCTGAACTCTCAGCCGGACCCGCAGCAAACTCGCGAGACAGGCCTACCCAAGGAGATAGACCTGCCTAGCCTCCTGGGGGTGCTCACCAACGTGAACCCTGACGAGCTCGAGACGTGAACTGTCGATGACCTCGCGCAAACCTTCACGGCAATCCTCACTGGGTCCACAGTACAACGAAGCCACCGCGTGAGTAGATCCCCTCCCTGGTTCGATCGCACGTGCTTCGTCACCAGACGCAACCTCATCGATCTCCTGGGGCACTCAAGAGGCGACGAAGGGATGAGAAGGCGTTACTGCGAAGAAAGAAGACACTACAAACGACTGTTGGAAGTCAGGAAACAACAGTACGCGGAACACGAGGAACAGAAAATGATTCTGAAAGCCCAGTCGAGACCTTACGAATACCTCAGGCGACCAGCCGCCTTCAAGAGCTGTCCCATCCCGGCGGATGTCCTACAGGACCACTTCCGCAAAATTTTCCGGGAGGCCGACACGGTCCCGAGGACTGATCCCCCTGCCAGCTCGGGGGCACCAAGCCGCCAGACTCAGCATGATTGGGAAAGGCAATTACTGGAAGCGTGCCAAGAGGATCTCGTGGAACCATTCTCATACGACCAAACCTGCAACACGATAAGCAAACTCAAAAACGGCAAGGCATTCGGACGTGGTATCCCCCGTCGATCGAGGTCCCCGAGAAATTCACCATTCAAGCAGACAACAGGGTACCCCCAAGGGGACAATCTGCCCCCCCTCCATTCCTCGCCCTGATGGGGGACCTCGCCGAGGAGTTGGGAGAGACCCTCTCAACTGTGAGGACGGCCTGCTTTGCCGACGACAGCGTTCTCTTCAGCCGAATACGACAGGACCTCCAGAAATGCCTCAACGTGCTCGACCAGTACTGCGAGCGGAACGGGCTGAAGATCAACACAGAAAAAACGAAGGCGATGAAGTTCAGGAGAGGTGGGTCGCTGTCAAAGCACGACAAGCTGCACCTGAGGGGAACGGCGATCGAGTTCGTGGATCATTTCACCTATCCCGGAATAGAGTTCACTACCACCGGACGGAGCTTCACAAGGCACATCGAGGAACGCGTGGCAAAGAGCTTGACAGCGATGACAATGATACCACTGCCTCATACACTCGCAATGCTTACTGCCCTCCGACTCTTCGACATGAAGGTGGGCTCAGTGGCTTCCTACGGTATCCGGGTGGTGTGGAAAGAGCTGACCATCAGCAACCTGAGGGCGCTGGACGAAGTGAAGGCCACGTTCCTGAAGAGAGCACTCAGCCTCCCCCGGAACGCAAGGAACCGTCTCACATACGCCCTCGCCGGAACAACCTCGTTTATAGAAGACCTAGTCAGACGGTATAACCTTGAGTCGACCCCCGCTCTAGAGTCCATCCGACGGGAGTTCTCGGAAAAGATGCGAGAGATCCCCCTGGAGTTCTATTGCACCCACGCCATGACGACCGAAGATTGGAGAAGCCCACTGCAAGACCTCCGCCACCTCTCGACCCGGGCAGCCATCCACGGATTCCATGATATGTTCTGCAGGACGAGTGGATTCCACGAACCAAATCCTCGTTGCATATGTCGATTCTGTGACCAGAGGTGCGAGCTCTATCATCTACAAGGGTGCACGGCGGCTCCAGGGCTCAATCTCCTGGCCTCAAACGAGCCGCCCGTCACGAGCCCCTAGTAAACCATACACAGATGAATATATTAACCGCACAGATGCCAATTAGGCGAAATAAAAACTATTATATAACACTTTTCTGAGTCTAGAGGGGTGATTCTGGAACCATTTTGACAAGACTTTTTCGAACCTGGAGGGCTGATTCCGGGGCCAAGCTGACGAGACTTTCTCAAACCAGGAGGGGTGATTCCGGGCCCATTATGACAAGACTTTTTCAAACCTGGAGGGGTGATCCCGGGACCAAGCTGATGAGACTTTTTCAAACCAGGAGGGGTGATTCCGGAACCAATCTGACCATAATTTTTCAAGTCTGGAGGGGTGATTCCGGGACCAAGCTGACAAGACTTTCTTGAGGGGTGATTCCGAGACCAATCTGAGCATTACTTCTTAACTCTGGAGGGGTGATTCCGAAACCAATCTGAGCATTTCTTCCTAACTCTGGAGGGGTGATTCCGAGACCAATCTGAGCATTACTTTCCAACTCTGGAGGGGTGATTCCGGGGTCAATCTGATCATTACTTTCCAACTCTGGAGGGGTGATTCCGAGACCAATCTGAACATTACTTCCCAACTCTGGAGGGTCGATTCCGGGGTCAATCTGATCATTGCTTTCCAACTCTGGAGGGGTGATTCCGGGGTCAATCTGAGCATTACTTTCCAACTCTCGAGGGGTGATTCCGGTACCAATCCTCACTATATATAATCGGCTTCGTCTGTAAGTTTGTCTGTTTGTCCGCACTTTTTCGAGAACATATGGGGGTGATGCCGGGACCAATCTGACCATACTGTCCCGAGTCTGGAGAGGTGATTCCGGTACGAGTCTGACCATACATTTTAAAATTTGGAAGGCTGATTCTGGAACCGATCTGACCATACTTTCCAAAACGTGGAGGGGTGATTCCGGGACCAATCTGACCATCACTTTCCAACCCTGTAGGGTTGATTCCGGGACCAATCTGACCATTACTTTCCAAGTCTGGAGGGGTGATTTTAAGACCGATTTGACCATTACTTCCCAAGTCTGGAGGCGTGATTCCCGGGCCAATCTGACCATTCCTTTCCAACTCTGGAGGGCTGATTCCGGGACCTATCTGACCATACTTTTCATAATCATAATGCTGACCCAGTGAAGGGAGAGAAAAGTGCCTCGATGACAGGGAGCGCCACCCAGCAGCGCGCAGCGCGGCCGACTCCAGTCGGCCGAAGGCCGTCTGGTGGCATATGAGTTTTCCCTAAGCTGAAACACTGAGCATCAATTCGAGTGACTCAGCCCCGGCTACCGGTGCGAACAAATTGTTGACCAAGCAGTCCAGATTTGGAACCTTGCTGAACCCTCTAAACACCTGTCGTGCTTTTTACCGTTTTTTCTTAGTTTGCGGATCAGTGTTCAAGCGAGAAATCCATCTGGATGGTTTGGCTTTCCTTCCTGCTGGAAGCACTGTTGGTTTCCCTCCTACAAGCTCTTCCATTTCTCGTAGTTCCTGAGCGATTGCTGTTTTCCAGTGTTCTCAATATTCACATGTGATCGCTTCTTCATGAGTAGTGAGTTCATCTTGCTCATTTGGATTATTAGCGTTTCTTTTTTGATGGATGTCTTCTTTTTGAACGGACGAATAATGGGCTCCAGCAATATTCTGTGAGTCGGGATGGGTGGCCCCATTCTCATTTCAACCAATATGGCGCAGGCACCACCCCGCATTCCGCAAACTCAAGATGGGTTCGGTTGCTTGAGCGATCACCGGTCACTACTGTGCTTGTCGCTCCTCCCGAGCATTTGCGAAAGGCACCAGCCGTGAGGCCCCCGTTGGTCGGATCGACAAAAGAAGTCGAGACTCTGCCTCATGTTCTGAGAATCTTCCGTAGTTACCTGAGGTTGTTGAGGCCCCAGTGATGGTCGAGTGATCCCTGATCGACAGGTGGATCGAAGGAAGGAGGTGAGTCGTTCTCAACTTCAAGAGGTGCCTCATTTCTTCCCAGCAGGCTCGTTTCTTTGGGTGGATCTTCCAAGAAAACAACGTCGTTTGTCTCTATCACCGTACGTGTTCTGGGTACACACAATAGCCTGAATCATAGTCAGTGTATCCAGCGATTAATCCCCTCCCACCTCGTTCATCTATCTTGTTCTTATGATGGAAATAGACTGAGCAATCAGCTCCAAACTCATGGAGTTTCCCGAAGTACGGTTTTCTGCCGTAAATAATTTGAGAGGCGGATTTCTCGAGATCCCTGAAGACCAGGACCAGACTCAGCATATCCGCTGAATCATTCAGAGCTTCCGCCCAGAGGAATCGGGGTAGCTTCGTGTCGGGGTAGCTCAACAAAAGTGCTCTTGTATAGTTCAATAACTTTCTGTGGGATCTTTCCGCAGTCCCATTTTGTTGAGCCATGTAAATGTTCGAGAAAGTCTGCACCATTCCCTTCCTGTCGAAAATCTCTCTGAGACTTCGATTCATGAATGCTGTCCCTTGATCGGACATGAATCGCTTCATCTTATTCCCAAGTTGAGTCTCAAGCACCGCGATGTAGTGGGGAATGCAATCCGCGGCTGTAGCGGCTCGGTAGATCTACCCACGTCTGGGCGGCTATGATACGAGTTTCGTATTTGTTCGGCATGTACACATTCTAGCCATTATTCAAAATCATCCTTGTAAAGCATGCTTTCGAGGTTGAGCAGTTTCTCCAGTGCTGCCTCGTTGATATGGCTGAAGAGCTCATGTACCGTTCTTAAGCTCACTGGTAGATGCGTAGTCCAGTTTTCCGGATCTAGGGGTTGATTGGACCCCGACGCTGCTCGAGAGACAACCGTCACCGTTTCCGGCCGGGACTCAATCGTTTTGTCAACCGCTGTCACCTCGTCATTTTCTTCTCCTCTAGTCTCTGTGATTTCAGAGTTCTCATCACTCCCTCTTGGTGTTGTTGGATCGATTTCTCCGACGTCATCCAGCATGTCATAGTCATCTGAACGTTCTTCCACTGCCAGCACTTGACAGGTATATCGTTGCTTACATCTGCTAGCTCTGAGCTTTAACTAGCCATTCGTCTCAGGTGCACGAATCCTTTCATCTCCTCTGGAGATCATTATTTCCTTTTTAATCACTCATATCTTGTAGCCATTTTCAATCAGCTCGCTCACACTTGAGAGATTCCTCCTCATCCGGGGCACGTACAGTACGTTTTCAAGTATCATTGTGACTTGCGGGTTATCTTCCCCGACAGTTAAAGGAACGGTGCCATGGCCCTGAACCCGCAGTTTGTGGTACCTTCCAACCTTAATTTACGGATGTCGGAG
Source organism: Phytoseiulus persimilis (assembly GCA_037576195.1). NCBI lineage: Eukaryota > Metazoa > Arthropoda > Arachnida > Mesostigmata > Phytoseiidae > Phytoseiulus > Phytoseiulus persimilis. Next base: position 6,733,423 of record CM075102.1, on the reverse strand, counting down.
CGCCTGTTCAGTCCACTGAACCAACGACTGTTATTCATTACGTGGGGGTTGAGCCGCTATCAATCAATAGATAGCCTAATTCGGATGCATTGTTACTGCTGTAACCTCTTGCCTCGAACACTTCTGGGAGACTTCACTTCAAGCACCTCCCGATTCCGACCGGCTCATGCGAGTCATTCACTTCCACCATTTTGAGAGCGTCTGCTACATTTAACTGAGGTCTTTTGCCTCCGAAGCTCCTTCTGGGATCCGTTCCTCTGGAACTTACAGGCGGGCCTCTTGGGCCACTGCTGTCGGAGCTGCGAAACGCCTGCATCAGGTGACCGAGCTTATTACTCATGTAGCGTGTCAGCATGGACCTTGAGTTTCCTGCATGCGACTGCCGCTGGAACCAGTTTCCTCTGCGAAACCGACCGCGACCTCTGTCACGATAGGGTCTGCCGCTCATTCTCATTTGTGAGAACGAAGCCGTTGCGGTGTCCACCTTGTCGATCGAACCTCTCCTGTATGATTCAGCAACAATGATCTCACACATGTTGTCAAATTGTTTCTCAGTATATGATTTAGTTTCCCAGGAACCCCGCAATATGCAGAAGTGGAAGCCAGACTATTGGAATGGGTTCCAGAGAAGCGGTCAGAAAACAGAGCTGTCCAGCTGCGGGGCATTCAAAAGAAGGAATAAGCCGCCACGATCTGCCATACAAAGTTCAAGGCATCGTGTGAATGGGCAAAAATCTTCCTAGATCGTAACGATCTGAGTGTTCGTCGCAGTACGAGCGTGGAGCAGTCCTTAACCGTGGACGCCATTCAGAAGATCGGAGCTCTCAGAGATTTCGTCGTACGGGCCTCCACGAACATCTGCCTCGACAATTTAGGCAGTCGATGAGGTGCCCGAACCATTCGACATGGCTTACAGACGGACGGTGCACGCGAGAAGTAGTGATAGCGTTCGGATAGAAAACTTCCAGTCATAAGGGAGAAAACCTCACTGTCGTTCTCCGTGTGATAACATCGGGCGAAGAGTTGAAAACCATGCTCAATTTCAATCCATGGCCCGCTGACGTGACAGTGATGGCAAACGAGGAGGGATGGATGAATTAGAGCCTGAGGACCAGGAGGATGAACGAGGCTCGGAGACATCGATCTTCTTCCGCTACCGATCCCACAATGTCGCAGCGGCTGATGGACTCAACGAAGAGGGTGCGGAAGGAACTCGGGAACCATTGCCAGATCGCAATCATTCCTGCCGGACTGACACGCTTTGCCAGCCTCCCGACCATAGTGTGCTCAAGTGCTTCAAGGACAACCTTCGGTTAAGCCAGCGTTTAAGCAGGTGTCGGTGGAGACCACGAAGAAGGGAGGCCGGGGAAGCGCTGGAAGGTGATGTGGAGGGAGTCGATGTCGTTGAAAACTCTCCACCTGATAACGAAAGAGTCGCGGCTGGTTCTGGAGTCAGTTGAGACCACGGAGATGACACTGAAGGGGATGATGAAATAGTGGGACGGATAAGAGCCATGTAGACGAGGGGGATGATGAAGTGTAGGATCATGCACACAGTGGAGCGGATGAAGCGGTGAGAATCAGACGTTTGAAATGAGTGCCAAGATCTGTGCGAAATTCGCAAACATCGAGTTCTCTAGAAGAAACTCGAAAACTTCGTGCCAGATTTCATATCTCCGACGAATTCTTGGAAACATCAGTGAGACAGGAATTCGAATATACCCATTTCGATCGAATGTAGATGTGTGGATCAGATTTAATTTCTGATCTCGGGAAATCAATAAGTCGTCGAGTTACAGGAGGAAAATATTGATGCACCAGCCGTCCTTTGGCAGACTGAGTCGGCCCCGAGGTCCCTGGCATCGAGGCACTTCTCTACCTCTTCATGGGGGTCAGCATCATTCCTGAAACTATCTCCTTATTCGGTTGATTGATACATGCTGTTATGGTCCTATTGGATCCCCCATCAACCGCCTTTTTTTTCTCATGTGGGAAAAATTTTATATCATTGCATGGCACCTTAACGATTACTTCACCGCCTCAGAATTCAAAAAAGTATGGTCAGGTCGAACGCCGGCGTAACCTCCTCAGGCTCCAAGAAGTATCATACATCGATGCCCGAATCACGACCCCGGACCCACGAAATTATGGTCAGATTTGTCCTGGAGCAGCGCCTAAAGATCTCCTCGTGGGCTCTGATTCGAGCGAACAGCCGACACGGCGTCTGTCCCTTTTCCCTAGCGGTGAGTGTCGTTTTGGCGCGAACTTCCGCGGAGGTCGCACGTGTTTCCTCCTGCCTGAGATCAGAATCCATCATGCCTCACAAAAGCAATAGCGGTGAGTGTGTCCGGGGAACTCGCGAGTCGCGACTGCAGCAGATGTCGAGTTCTTCTCCGCGCGCCTCGGCGAAACTCTGACGATCGGAAACTTACCTGTGTGAGCTAAACGGAAAGTTCAGGAAGTTTGCTGCTTGTGGGAAGCGGCCCCGCCCGCGGTAGATCGAGAACGCTGAAGTCATGGAGGATTTCGCTGTATTTTCCCAGCGTCTGAGATGCCTCTCATCATCACTTGTGTTCTCTGTGGAGATTGCCAAAAACGGAGGAGGTCTTTTTCGGTCCCGAAGAAGGTTCCATTATGCAAACTGTTCACCTGTTTGTACCACTAATGAATACATCGTGGAACTGCCGGACGGTAGCAGCCAAACAAAACGACGCCATGATCGCCAGGGAGGTTTCTCAAGGATCCCTATCTACAGGTTTGGCTGAGACTATATCGATGTTCCCGTTGTCGACAGGGGTTTCTGTATGCGAAGGACTTCAGACAGGCTTAGGCTACAAGGTTCTGATGCGGCAATGTTGAACAAGCGAAAAACAGCTTCCAACGATGAAGCTAATGAGTCACGTCGCGTGACGAAGGTACGATGGAGTGTGTTGAAGTCCATGGACTTCTCTGGAGTAAGTCAAGCTACTCAGCATACAGTGGATAACAAAATGCTCCCGAAGATGCGAAGTTGTGCCGAATCCTTGGTTTCCTCCGGAACACGTACGGAAAGCGGCTAGGAACCGAGGACAGTGCGACCGCTGGACTATTGGATTACATGGAAAGTCGCCGCTCGCTCCGAAACAAACTGGGTGAGGTAGTAGAGGCCGAAGATGGAATCGGAACCGTCAACTCTCCAACACATCCCCGCCAGTGACTTGTCGGATTTCCCGATTATGACTGATGAGTCCCTGCTGATGCTCACTTCAGGACCGTACCAGCTCCGGATGGCGCTCTCCTACCTGGCGGAGATCATGGACGCTAATAACAAAGTTTCAATGAGATATTGTAAGACTGCCGGATCTTGGGAGTTTTCCCTCGCGTTTATTCGCTGGCTCTTTGAACCTTGACCGGGTATCGCGGATGCGACCGGTCTCGATTCCGTGTGCCGAAAAAGTGACTCTCTGTTCTCTCTTCATGATCAACTTCTAATTCTCCTTTCCAATTCCGCCCTCGCACCATGTTCTCCGAGATGGCCGGGGCGCTGTCCAGCGGTGGCGGGAACAATGAGCGATACCTAGAGTTGGAACTACATGGGCAAGATCATTTACAATCCTACAATATTTGAGTGAAACCGACGATCATCCGTACGGTTTACGATCTCGATACTCGGAGCGCGTCGAGTACCATGTTTATATCGACCACGAGCCAGAGAGGATTGCGTGGAGGGCATCAAGAGGTATTACTGTGACTGTAGAAATGGAGCCACGACGGTCGTCGCTGCTCACACGTGGCAACTGTCGTCTTCTACCTCCCCACGCGAGGTGGCAGCCCGTTATTCCCCGCCCGGCTGACAATCTCTCTGAGCTCTTTGTGCCCCACGCGACTGAGTCCGAAGCTGAAACTGACGATGCTATCGCTGGACCTTCCCAAGCAGAATGGCAATAAATGCATTGATGTCGAGGAGGCGAAGCTGCACCACCTTCTGAGTTTTCTATCCGTCTTCCATGACTGGGTCGCCTGAGTTCGCTTCTTTCGGCTCCATGGAGGTGGTTCGAGACCAATCTGAACATACTTTTCCAAGTCTGGAGGAATGATTCCGAGACCATTCTGAGCATACTTTTGCGGTGTGGGTCATTTAGAGCCCGAATACATTTAGAGCCCGAGTACATTGGAGACCAAGAACATTCAGAGCCCAATGACATTCAGAGCCCAGAACAAACAAGCCCAAGGACATTAAGAGCACAGGGACGATTTGAGCCCAGGGACGATTTAGCCCAAGGACGATTTGAGCCGAAGACATTTTGAGCCCTAAGACATTTTGAGCCCCAAGACATTTGAGCCCAGCCTCCATACAGAGTGCTCTAAAGGTTTTTAAGAGATGGAAACGTTCTGATTACGCAATGCTATGTTCCTTCGTTGATTCCATATTTGTTTCTTGGGAATGGTCTCTGCTCGTTGCGAACAGAAAGTCCTCCAGCGAGCGGAGCACCGTCGTGAATTGGATTCGGAAGCGTATGTTTTTCATGTAGGGCTCATGGAGCAGCTGGACATGTATTCCCGGACTCGGACTCGGAAAATGATTTGAGACTCGGAGAATAATTCGAGACTCGGAAACATATTTGATTTGGAAAACGGAGATCCATCATCACCGGACGCTCCCAACCCCCGAAATCAATCGTTGAACAGCAGATTTCCGTTTTCCGATCAAAATTAACTGCCGAAATTCGAGTCTCCGAATACATGTCTAGGAGCAGCACATCGATCGCTTCACACGAGTTCGATCTCGCTGTTGAAGAGCAAATACATTTCAAGCTGCGCTCAAGAGGTTACATCGGAAGAGATAGAGAGCGACCTCTCCGTGATTTCAACGATTTCATCAGTCTTGCAGCAGCAACCTGTGGCGCTCTTCTTCTCATGAGAGTCTACTACCACAGCGCTGCTGAGTGAATAGAAAAAAACTCCTCAAGACCCTGTGAATTTTTCCCTTGGAGGCCGGAAGGCTCATCTTAAAGACTACCCAGTCATTACCTATCCGGCTCTCTGTCGCAACGCGGCTTATCGATGCTTCATCCGCAAACTTCAACCTCTGATCAACCTCTCATACAGCACAACGACACGATCCGAGTCGATCTTCGTTACTACTCTCTCATCGTAATCAAAAACGCCCCGTGCGGATGGAGCTCTGGATAATCTTCGCGATTTCCTCCTTCGTCGTCACCTTGAGAGCTCGGTTTTGAATCGCTTCGGCGGGCGCGGCTGATTTGAACGAACGCGAAACGGTTGGAGACTGCGTTGTGGCTTGAACCGGTGGAACATTTCGGGATTTTTTTCCTGAGGCTGCTCCAGGGTGTGGGCATTCATTTAAGATGGCATTAGAACGTGTGACCTCCACACGCGGCAAACCGCTGCTTTGCGTCAACGGCTACGTTAACCGCAAGCACCGGACAACTCCCTATGCAACGACTTGGCGATGCGTTGACAGACCTGCGACGTACGCATTACCACAGCAGGAGATTCACACGGTGTGAGTGTTGTACTCATATGTTATTCCTTATCATAGCTGGCATCGAACAGCCAGCTCAACGTCCAGCTCGAGGCCAACATAAGGCCACCCGAATCTGCAGTCGTGAACTGCGCATCGGATGAAACGAATATCACAAGAGATCGGTTCGTGCAACCTCGATACTTATAATTGAGAAAGGAGGCTCATCGTAATACGAGATTCTTTCCAGGCAGAACAGGAGCACTTCCACAATCCGGACACCATTGGTCTCGATGTGCGTCGGCAGTTAAATCATTTTGAGAGACTCGGCCATCCGAGATACGTGGGCGCCTTCATGGCTGTTGTCGCAGAAGCTGTGGGGGGCATCAGTTCGTCCGCGATCCACGGAAGGATGCCGAGCACGCAGCTTCTCCGGCGACAGGTTGCGTGCGCGCGCAAACGTGCCGGGCCCGCAGTTCCGACGGATCCGCGGCGGCGCGAGTGTCTTATAATCCCGGACAGTTTGAGGTAATTTTGGAACTGAACGATTGGAATGGAAACGGTACCACTGATTCCCTTTTAAAACGATTTCATCGAAGCAGGTGACCAACAAGAAGCGTTCCTCCTTCATACCTCCGGAGAGGGCGACGCCGAAAGGCTCATCGTATACGGAACATCTGAGAATGTAATCTCCTCATAGACAGTGTCGAATGGCTTGTAGACGGCCCTTCAAGGTCTGTCCCTTGATATTCTATCAGCTCTACACCTACTGTGAGATTACCGGCTGGGCAAAGTGTACCGGTGCTCTTTGCTTTCCTCCACGAGAATCTTCCTCGGCCTCCGCAGACTGCTGAACACAGTCAGTGCCGTGATAGTCACGCGCCACCCGAATCAATCCATGTGGACTTCGAAGTAGCGAGATTAAGGGGCTAGAGAGCTTCTACCCAACGGCCCAATCATTGGGTGCAATTTCCCTTTAACCAGTGCATCTGGAAGCATATCAGAGACTTATTCTCCGAGATAAGTACCTCCGGACCACGACTTCTGCACTTCACGTCCGCATGTTTGCTGCACTGGCGTTCGTCCGATTCCTGAGTGTGCCCTGCTTGTCGTGGAGCTCCTCGCTTCCGACTTCTTACGCGAGAACAACATAACTGACCAACTTCGTCAACTATTTCGAAACACTGGATCGGTCGCGATTGGAGTGCTGCCCACGATGAAAGCAACTGGTGGAATGCCTACACGCAAACATTGGGCCGGCCTGGCCCGGACCAATAACGAGGTGGAAGCATGCATTCCGCGTCGCCAAAAGTAGTGGGAACCAGTCATCCTCCTCTTTTCCACGCTTGTATGGAAACTCAAAGAAGAACAGGGCCTCACGAGTTTTGCATCGGAACACTCTCGCCCAGGGAGCCGCGTCAACGTCGAAGAAATCTCATCGGGAGCGCCAGCGGAGGCTGCGTCAATTGGGCTCTCCTTCTCGAATACCCGAAGGCTCTCCTACATCGAGTCCGTCGCCCACAAACATATATTTAAAATGAGGCGCGAAGATCCAGAAAACGTGATACGATTCGCAATAATAATTATGTTAAGAAAGGGTCACGTTGCCATCATTCGTCACTCAGTGGCAGTAGACTTCCTGAGGATTCCATGGAGTAGTTTCATAGGGAGCTCCACGAGAGAGATCGAGCTCCTTCAAATATCGTTCGCTACTCCCATAGGATACTTGCTTGCCCCTGGTGTAATATACACCATATCCGCACCAAATCAACTGAAGCGTCCTCGTGGTGTGCTCGATTTTAATTTCCAAGTTTCAAGTTCGCACACAGCGGACACCATTCTCAAGAAAGAACTAATGGAGAAATGGAATCCATGAAGGAAATTTTCCATTGCCTCTTCCCGACCACGAGCTCTTCCAATATCTGAACTATGTGAAAAACCGGACTCCGCGAAAACCTTCATGAACGCTGAGCTCAAAATGTCGCTGGGCTCAGAACGTCGCTGGGCTCAAAATGTCGCTGGGCTCAGAACGTCGCTGGGCTAAAAACGTCGATGGGCTCAAAATGTCCTTGGGCTCGAAATGCTCCTGGGCTCTTGGTGTCCTCGGGCTCAAATGTACTCGGGCTCTAAATGTTTCGGGCTCAAAAGGTCAGTTCCCTACTCTTGCGAGTCTGGAGGAGTGATTCCGGGACCAATCTGGCATACTTTTACAAGTCTGGAGGAGTGATTCCGGGACCAATCTGAGCATACTTTTACAAGTCTGGAGGGTAGTGTTCCGCTAGGCTCCCAACATGCTGCCGCCAGGCGAGGGAAGCCGCCGGCACACAGAGCGGAGGTCTATCGCGATGGGCCGGCAGCGGCTGCAGCGGTTGGCAGCGCGAGCTTTCAAATATTTTCTCATTTACTAGTTTATCGGAGAGTTCAGGGAAGGGAAAATAAAGATTTTGAACGGATTTCAATTCACTTCTTCCTCTTCGGATGAATTCTGTGCTGAGTTCACCGCTGTGCTTGATTAAAAATGGCATTGGGTCGGGTTGGGTTAGGTTCCTGGCGAGCGAGCGAAGCGATGCGAGCTGACCGATAGCATGCGGCCCCGAAGCAGTGCGGGGATTGGATAGGGTTAGGTTTGGTTCCTGGCGAGCGAGCAAAGCGATGCGAGCGACTGACAACAAGCGGGCCCCAAGCAGTGCGGGGAGACGCGTTTATAACCAACCCATACCGACAATCAGCGTATTGATAGCCATGGAGGCTGAAAAATGTGCCCGATTCAAACGACATGGCCCTCTCCTTAAACGCTCTCCAATGCGCCGCCATGCTGGCCAGTGCTTGAAACGCCATTTGGCGACTTGATCGTGTTGGGAGCCAACCGGAAAATACCGTCTGGAGGATAGATTCCGGGACCAATCTGAGCATACCTTCACAAGTCTGGAGGAGTGATTCCGGGGCCAATCTGAGCATACTTTTGCAATTCTGGAGGAGCGATTCTGGAACTCATCTGAGCATACTCTTCCAAGTCTGGAAGGTGTTTTCATCATATCATGTGTTCTCCCCACGCTGCCCGAACGAACATTTTCCGGAATTACCCACTTCTGAATTCGATCCGCGTCCGTTTTCTGAACCGAGCCTCTCTCGTCGCTGCTTCTCTTTGTTGAGATCTCGGCCACGAAAACTCGCATCGGAATGGAGCTTGCCCTGCGAGTAGACGATGAAGAGGAGTACTTTTCGCGATATCTGAGAAGTGTCAGCCTTCTCCTCCCGGGTGAACCTACGAGTTTCCGATATTCCTCAGCTGAAAAAGAGCTCCGCCGCACCCGCTGCCTACAGCGTTCGATAGGCCTTTAGAAGAGCTTCACAACAATTTTTCATCGGCGCTGTAGCTCCACTGGTTCTCGAGATATAAGCATTTCAAGTTGATTGATTGATTGTACATTGACCATCTTCATGCTGTATTTTCATTCCAAATATAGCTGAAGACCCTTAATACGGGGCGATGACTCAGCTGTCGGTCGGTTGCGGTTATTATTTTCTCGGGCATACGGTGGGTCGTTTCTCCGTTCCCTTTTCTCAGTATTCTCTTGGTGTCGAATGTCATTCTTGGTGTGCTCTCTCGTGTAGTCCTGGTCTTTCCTGTATGTACACTCAGCATCTGGGATTCTTCGCATTCAAGAAGCACATGTTCCATAGTCTCGTCCTCCCTTCCGCACCGTTGGCAGATCGCTTCGATGTCTATGTAAATTGACCTGTATTTCCTAGTCTGTAGACATCCCGCTCTGGCGTTCGCGAGCAGTCGACTGCCTCTACTGATATCATACATATATGTGTCGATATTTCCACGAGCTTTTTTGAAATTGCGATATCGGTCAAGCGTTCTCTTTTCCGACATACCCTTTCGCAATTCCTTATCCAGCTTGTTATTCAGCGTCTCTTCCACATATCCTTGTAGCTCCTGAGACCCATCCTTGTCTCGCTGGTTGATAGTTCTCTCAATTCCTGGCATTTGAATCGTTTCTCAACTTGGTTGATTCTTTTCTTCATGAGGTTTCCGTCTTTGTGATCTCCAGCATGGTATGGATCGCTTTGGCCACCAGGCTTCATTCATTTCGATATTCTGGCAGAGTAAATGAGTTTCGCTTTCGTTTCGCGTGCTCGAAGGGTGACCATCCTAGTTCTCCGTCTATGAATTCGACGGCGGTGTTCGCGTTCGGTTGTCCCAAGGCACACAGTCCTGCTTCGCGTTGCAGGTTCTCGAGCCGTTTCCGCAATTTGACGGGCATGGTTGTAACCGAGTTTGCATACGTTAGTGCTGGGACTGCTGTGCTTTTCCATTGTATCTTTGTGACTTCGAATATGTTAAATCTCCACAGCGACTTGGCGTGCATTTGTCTGACCACTTTCTCTGCTTTTTCCTCCCAGATCTTTTCCTGTTCCGGAGGTAATTTTCTAGTTGCAGAGCGTGATCCTAGGTATTTGTACCGGTCGAGCATGGTATCAGTTGGTTCTGTATTCGAAGGTTTCCTCCGATTCTGAGTCTTTCACTTTTGCAAATTCTACAATCGCGCTTTCATCGGGGTTGAATTGGAGTCCCATTTCTTCTCGAATTCCGATACAATTCCAATAACGCTCCATGTTTCTCATGGGATTGTGCCATCAGCACCAGGTCATCGGAAAATAACAGGCCACACTGTTGATGTGTTCGGTTGTGTAGGTCGAAGATATTTCCTTCGTCCTGACCTTGAATCCCGCTTTGGTTGCTCAACCTTTTTCCAGTCGGAAATGTATGGTAAAAATAGTACTGGACTCATTGGCATCCTGGTCGGAGTCCTTTATCATTGGATCGTTTCAGGACATGTGTGTGCCATATTGTAGGGTCACCTCATTGTCTCTATACAGACCCAGAATTATTTCCAGTATGGTTTTGGGCATACTTTCCTCTTCTAGCACCTCCCACAGGCGAGTCTGTCTATTCTATCTAGGCCCGCGTGCAGTCCAAGAAGCAGGTGATAGTCCGACTTTTTCCCTCCTGACCGCCTCTATCAACGATGTGAGAATGTAGATGCAGTCGTCTCCTCTCCTTCCTTTTCGGAAGCCGTGCTGCATTTCTCCGAGGATCCGAGGATTTTCAGAAATCGGTTTTTGGTGGGGCCGATCGCCCGACGTTTCTCGGCAGGCCATTTATTAACAAAACACCCTTTATAAGTTGCTGCTGAATGAGGCACGAAAACTTGGTCTTCTGTCACCTGCACAACATGCGTCTTCTATCCCAGTGAGACGATCCTACCTGCTCTCTCTCCCAAAGTCGCTGCTCCAGTGCCTACTCAGCAACGAGTGCAACTGACAATGAGTGCCGACTCAGCAAGGAATGCGACCGAGTTCCTCCAACCGACTGAACCGGGGAAACCATCATTGTTCTGAGTCTAAGGCCAAGATTCCTATCAGGATCTATCAGAGAATGATCAAATGAAGATGTTTGGAGTCAGATTTTGATTCCTATCTCGGAATAGCTACAAGTAGGTCGAGGTACAACAGAGGTGGTCGACTCAATCGACTCTTCCGAGTTCAATTTCGGCAAGGTAGGACCGTTCGACCTTGCCTCCCAGGTGATCCGACTTGGATATCCGTGGATATCATTGTTATCGGATGTCGTTTGTGCGGGCCTGCATCTACCGCAAGGATCGACGCTGTGTCGTCATCCCTCTACAAATTCTGTGTTGTAAATAGAAGGACGTGTGTTTTAATTGTTTGGGAGGAGCGACCTTGACAAGAAGGAACTTCACCTCGAATCTCCTCGGTTGTCGGTCGGTATGGTCCATCCTCCTGTTCTAGAGGCGGATAAGGCATTAGAGTGTACCGAACGCGCTCAAATCCGTCTGACCCATTGCATGAGAATGACCAACCCGGCAAGCACCGAAAACACGTTTGTTATCACGAAATATATCGACAGAAATTCGGACCAGTATCCATTCTTTCCATTAGGGCCGGGCACCGGGAGCGATGGTGTTGACGGGTGCGTGTGGTTGAAGTATGGGATCCAAATGTCTACTCCTCCTTTGGCAGTCTGTTCTTGATCAGGCATACAACTTCTCTTGATGCCAATCTGAGAAAGCTCGCTTCGAGCTCCACGCAGCCGCCTGGAGGTTGTTCTCATTTTGGATGGTCGGTTTATCTTCTGCCCATCAGTGTCGCAGTCGGAGTATGTGAAGCACCCCGACGCACAATTGGCCATCATGCACATCTCGATGATCGCGATCATCATCTTGATGATCTTCATCTGCGAATGATCTAAGTTCTTGGAACGTTTCTCAAGGCAGGCACTTCGTCAGAATGTCAGCAATATTCTGTGCTCATGGACAGTAATTGATTGTGCTTTCTACACGCTGAAGTTTCTCTCGACAGTAGAAATGTCTCACCTCGATGTGCTTTGAGCGTTCAGGAAAGAATGGATTCTCAGCGAGAGCGTTTCGTAGCTGGGATCGAGAGGAATATTCCGTTTTCCATTCTCCGGAATTGGTTAAGAATCGGCGATTCCGTGGTAGGTTCTTGTAGGGGCCATGGATTGAATTGAGGAAAACTTCGACAAGCTCTGGAAAACGGAACACTGATCTGGTCCTCAATAACGAAATGCGAAAAGATGCGTCTCTTCAAGAACCTCCGATCAAAAATCCCGGATTGGATAAAGTTTGGCCGAAATCCAGCTTAAAACAAAAAGGCCTCGAAAATGTTGCAGCTTAGAGGACACACCCTGTACTTCTCCGAGCCGCTGCGCAACAGCACCGACCGCCGTCTCAGAAGCATCGACGGTTGAAGATAGCTCTGCATGGCTTCCGGGAAAACTCAGCATGGTGAATTCGGCAAGCGCTGCTATCGATCTATCAGAAGCCTCAAGCGCTGCTTCGGACCATTCTAGCTTTTTGTTTTTTTGTGAGAGCGGAATCGGTATTCGAGCGATGTCTTTGATGAAGCGGCGGTAGAAGTAGATCATACCGAGGTGTCGCTGCAGCTGTTTGACCGAGATGGGAAGCAGAAGTTCACAGATGGCTTTGACACGACCGGGGAGAGGAGCTAATCCTTCAGCTGAGACCAGATGACCGAGGAACTTCGATTGAGGAACAGCGAATCTGCACTTGGCTTATTGATGACGAGGCCGAAGAACATCAGGCAGCTGAATAGTTGGTTCAGATGCATTAGGTGTTCTTGGTCGTTGCGAGTTATTAAAAGGATATCATCGCGATGTACAAATGCGAAATATAATCATTGGGTGACCAAGTCCATGAGGCGTTTGAACGTGTGGGCCGCGTTCGCGAGTCCAAACGGCGTCCGGAGGTATTCGTACAGCCCGAAGCGTGTGCAGATAACAGTCTTGTGAATGTCCTCTTTTGCCACAGGAATTAGATGAGACGCTTTAGTCGGATCGACGGAGCTGAATACACGGCAGACCTCGCGGTTCGAAGCGAAGTTCTCGAGATAAGGGACTGGATATCTGCCTGGCACTGTTATCGCGTTGAGAGCTCTGAAATATCCGACCGGTCGCCATGTTCCATCAGATTTGTGAACCATGTGTACGAAGCGGCGGAGCATGCATTCTTTTCCGATGGCTCTTCCCCCATTGTCAATCTTCCTTTTCTCCGCACCCACAGTTCCTTCTGTGAATTATAGAGCCTCTCCGTGAGTTGTTCTCCCAAGAAAAAAACGAATGATATCAAAAATATTTCGGCCACATGAATTTATTAACACTGATGAATGTAATCAGAACAACTCTTGAAGGTCAGTGTAGTCGTCAGGGGTTCGCTCACTTGAGAATTTCTGTTTTTTGAGAGCTCTACAGTTTCCGGGGTCGCTATCCTCTCTGGATCTTTTGCAACCGATGCTCTCAGCAGTGACAACTGTTGTTGTCTCCTGCTCGCCTCTCAGGAGAAGCTTCCTCGACTGCGGACGCCGACTTCTCTCGTGTTACTCCAACCTTCGAGCGTATGAAGCCTAGAAGGTGGTCTTTGGTCGGTTGGGACCCTGATGATTGGTCCGTAGACTGACAGCTTTGCCATTCAAGAAGACCGGGACAGACTCCGGGGGTGTAAGCCGTCCGTATGGGCTGGAGTAATAACCCTAGGATATTGTGGGGAACCTGTGAACGGAACTTGGCTGCCAGGAGCTTCTCCGTCATATCAAGGCCGAAGGTCTCCTTCTTCCCTATCTCGAAAGGCTCTTCGGCTAACTTGATCTGGCCGTTGAGAATGGCCTGACTCCGCGCACCGATGATTTCCTTGTCGATGCACAACTTCCTTATGTCGAAGCTCATGAGGCGGACCTTGTCGACCCGGAAATGAGCGATGTCCCGAACGAGAAAGCGAGGGAAGACCTTACCGTTTTCCCGGTCCAAAACCATTTCCCCGTCGAGCAGGGTGCAGAAGAGGTGCTTTCGAGGATCCTTCCGGTATGGGAATGACAAATTCGCAACAGAGAAAGCGTTGTTTCTCTCGTCGAGAAGATAGATCTCACCGGCCTGGGCGATGAGCATTAGGAAACGAACTCCATCCGATTTCCAGGTGACTCCGTATGGCTCCTTGGTCACCGTTGGGAGGTTTTGCACTCCCAAACTTCTCGGCTTCGTTCCTGGGAAGCCGGCACCCTGATGTCCGGAGAGCTGGGCGGCCACCTTTCGCACCATGCACGACTCCTCTTCGTCCTCGATGAAGGTTACACCGGGAACTTGCTCCATGAGCTGCCTCGAGCTGTGAGGGGACTCGAAGCGGTTTGCCCCTGTGACGCTGAGGGATTGCTGTGTTTGGAGCATCGCGATCTTCTCTGTGTGTTTGATGGCTCCGGAAAAGGATTGAGAGACTGTTCGAATTTCGAACTCGAGCTCCAACGTGTAAGCTCACGCAGGCGAATGCGAAGAGTCCCAATAACTACGAGCGTTTTATCTGCTGATTTCAAGTGGGCGGTACCTAGTTCGACCAATGGATGAGCCCTAATAATTTGAGTTAGAATGCGTTTCAACCCCAATTCTCACTGCCCCACGGTTACAGACGCAGCTGCCTATCTGTTTTGAGGGCACACCCGCGACCTTCGGGGAGTGCGGTCAGGGTTGAGCTCTTGCTGTGACTCGCAACCACAACGGGGTTTGACTGGGCTTATTCAGCCGCAAAAGTACCGGAGCTCTCTCGTTCGATTCTATTAGGCTGATGAGGAATAGAGATCGTCTTTGTTTGGGAGAACTCCTTCACTCATGCTGATCGGACCCACTTGTTCAATCAATAGCATGATATCTCATGTGGTCCCGAGTCGATTTCGCGTCGGAAGGAGCTTGTAAGGCTCAATCCGTGGGGGAGTATCAGTTTCCGAAGTATTGCGAGCTCTTGAGGCCCTACCAGGAGCACAGCTGCCAACTCTGTATTTCATTCGCTCGACAAGGTCCTTGGACTAGTGTAGCAGCGCGGCGCGTCAGCCTCACCCCGGCGCCAACCCGGCCCCAGCGTCAAGCGGGGGCAGGGAACCGAACCATTTTGATCCGACAGCGGGGTGAATTCATCTGGTCTCTCGTTCCGTACCAGATGCGTGACAGAGAAGCAGACTGGTCGAAACTTATGGTTCCTGATTTCTTTGTCGGCTGCATCCAGAGGCTGACTCGAGTGAACAGCAACTAACGAAGAGAGCATATTTGTACCCTGTATGCGAGCATGGGAACTTCAACTCTAAGCCCATGATTTTGTGAAAATCGAGGCTCCCTCAGGCGGCGGGTTCGAGCTTACATAACTTCCTCCGATGACGGGATAATAGGATATAGACCATCAGACACCATGGAACAATTCAGATCATGATCATAAAGACACTCCTCTTTTATATTGTAGATGGGAGACAGACCCTGCCATCGCTCTTCCGGGGAGCGAATGAGGCAGTATTGTATCAGGTACGCGAACGCTTCGTCGTGGTACCACTGAGCTGGGAGTTTGCGTAGCGCGAATTCCGGAACGGGCTCGCTCCCAAAGAAGAAAAGAGATGCTGCAAGAAATTGAGATCGTGTCGAAAATCAGGAAGCGGTTCATGTGCGAGGGAGTATGTTACAGAAGGGCATCGTTTTCGAGGCTGAGAACTTCCCCCCACGCCGTAAAAAAAGTTGCTCATCTCTGGTAATGAGTCGTTGATTCCACTGTATTGTACTCCAAGCTGGCGTTTTGCTTTCCGCGCCTCATCGGACCGCCGTACTTTAACACTCAGTCCCCGACATCTGAAATCGCGGAGGAATTTCCGCGACTCTTCCTCAAATTCGCATCCTCTCACACGGAATGCCGGTTTCGCTTGCAAACTCGGATCCTCAGCTTGCAGCATTGCATTCTACTGATATTCCAGACGTCTATATATTTCAATCATCTCGTTCAACGATCCCATGATCGAGCATTCCGTTCAGATCTGATGCTCCCCAAGAACTCTCAAGAATTCCTGTCACGCGCGCTCATTTTCCGGGCAGCGCGGACGATGCCTCCTCCTCTGTGGGTGTACGTCTTTTGGCGGTGCACGGCAATAAGACCGGATCTAGGTTAGCGGGGCACGGGATAGGGTAACTCATGTAATGCGATTCCTTCGGCTCAATGAACTCTTCGAAAGCTTCACTGTAATCAATGCCTACAGACTATATAAATATGGTTCTGCGATCCAAGAATATTTCAGAGAAACTAGGGTCCTCAGATCTCACGTAGTTCAGTTCTCGAAGTTTTGCCCCTCCGCGCGACTCTGTCAATCTCGCTGTTCAATTTCGAAGAACCAATGACCTATTCGGTCAATCGATCGCCAATTCGAACATCCCCTGCGATTGTGCCATCGTAGTGTTCAGTATGGACAGCCGGGCTCTACTCAGGACGCGATTTCGCTGTTGTGCAATCTTCCATTCATAGTCCAACATTGATTCCATTCAAAGACAGCTTTCCCGAGTATTGTCCTCCTGAGTATTTCATCCAGAGATATCCGCGAGATTATTTCATGACTGTGCTTCAGGTTGAGAGCACTTGACCGCGCTCCTGTGTACGAGCCAGCGCGAAAGGTTTCCAGAACCCTCAATATTTGAGAATTCGCGCGCTTCTGCGGTCTGCTCGCCCCCGAATCGGGGTGTAGGAACTTTGCCCGCAGTGTTTACTACATGGACGCATTTTCAGAGAGAGCGGTCTCCCCCGGGTATAGTGACGGGCAGCGTGAAAGCTGTTGCTGGGAGACCGCGACGACAGCGGGGAGCCTAGCGGGGCTACCGAGCATTTCGAGCACGATCCAGGCGCGAAACACAATTGAGAATCCGTGTGCTTTCACAAGGGATGAGGGAATCCTAAAGAATCCCATGATTAAGACATGATGAATTTCCGAGGACGTCAACTTCGATGACTGTAACTTTATGCAATAACTGCTGTGGTGAATTTTCATTCCGGAAATGGCGGGGGTATGACCTCCTCCCGAGAGTCGCCACCAGACTGAGCCACACCTTTGGAGGATCACCGAGTTGAGATGGATAAATGTCAGTTTCCCATCATGGAAGACTTCAAGTGGACTCTGGCTGAACTTACGGAGCCAAGCGAAAATTCACGGTGCAGCATACAGGCCGCGTTGCAATCGTTGATGAATGAAGATGCTCCTCCCCATGGCCGTATTCTTCCTTCTCGGAGAGATGAGCGTCGATTCAGATTTTGTCAGACCGTTTCGTTCGTACTCGAGAAATGAGAATCGGCCCCGATGGCTTTGCTCCATGTCCTGATACAGTGGAGCAAGGGCTCGTGACTCTCGGACATTTCCGATGGTGAAATCGCTCGCCCATCTTTACTCCAGCCCCAGGAAGGTGCCCTTCAATCAGAGGAAATACGTGAATGTTGGATTATCCGTCCAGCGTTATTTGGAAGCCTGGAGCTCAAAGTTTTTACGTATCGATCTGCGCCTCGAGTCAAACTCTGGGAGAAAGTGCCGAGCTCAAATAGGAGATCGAGTCGAAAACAGTGGGGCCGTTTCAGCGATACAAAGCCTTCCCGTCCATCGGGAGCATTCTTCTATGCAGAGAAAACGGACTTCAGAGATGGGAAGTGATAGCCAGATTGGTCTCGGTACTGAGGATCTCTTTCGAGTTGAGATCTCGTTGGGAGTTTTGGTTGGTCGGGAGTGGACCTCTCCGGCACTCCGTTCAAAGGTCACGATGTCTTGATTAGCGTTGCTGCAAATTCATAGCCTACAATGATTCCGAGAACTCAGTCAGCCAGTTCGCCGCTCGTCCCCTCGTTATTGGCACCGGTTTTGGCAGCCACTTTCTACTGGTGGACCAGTCGACCATTTCAGAAAAGGAAAGAGGGAGTAAAATTGAGCGAATTTGTCGGCGATTCCAATCGCCGATGTCACGATGAGTGCTGGTCGCTTGCTCGTCTCTTCAATCGTCTTCCAGAGTGAACACGACCGTTTACGGGTGTCTACGAGAGCCTACAAGACCGTCCACGAGACCTCCTATTGCTATCCACGAGGTAGGCTTCAGAAACATCCGAAGGGAACAAATCGACGCCGATTTCTAGGACCTGAAACGCGATCCACAGAACGAGCTCCTGACGCGCACGATGAAGCGACTCGATGTCGGATTTTACTCAATAACGGGCGAAAGTGAATGAAGAAGAGTGACAACATACATATACCGATTGGCCCAATACGAAGATATTCCAGAAATTATGCCGACTCTCTGCCTCCATGACAGAAACCGCAGTCCAACAGTGGGGAGCGAGGCCATCTCCGGTCGGCGGAGGGTCGGGTGGTTGGTAATAAGGAGGTTCGGCTCTAGATTTCAGAGAAAGAAGATGATTAGGGGTCGGTAGGGAGTGTATGACACGCATTTTCGAATTCCGGGAGAGTTCATCCGAGACACTTCCCGTCCAAGAAGCGAATGTTTCCGAGGGAGACGCGAAAAACCGACGGAGTCACTAATCTGCACATGGCGCATCCGCTTCAGTGGCGAGGAGGCCCCACGGCCGCGGAGTTGTTCGGTCTTCAACCGCCGAAGACCAGAGGTTCCAGGAAGTTTCATCCCACTGTGTCCTGTCCGAGATGAGAATCACTCAAAGCGTCTCGCTGTGCACTTCATCTTCTTGTATTGAGCCTGGCTCAATGTTCTGCCGTTCACCTTGCGTATCGACTCCTCCTCATCTGAACTGACATTGTTGACGATGGATCATGTGTAAACCATAGAATCTTTGGAACCATAGAATCATCATTCCAGTAGCGTAACAAGGGGGGGGGGGGGGCGGACCCCGGGCGCCACCTGATCGAGAAGTACAGGGGGCGCCGATTTCGGCTCTTCTCTGCTATGGGTAACTTCGGATTCTCATATGAGACAGGGGACGTCCCTGTCCGGGACAAACTTACGCCAAAGGACGCACGATATGATGCAGTTTCCGTGATAAAAAATCACTCCGCGAAGATTTTGGACGTTCTCAACGAACTGACCGCCGCGAACGAGAATACCACAACGCGGTCAGAGGCCACTCTCTTGCTGAGGTCACTGCGATCATTTTCTTTCCTGAGCTATCTGGGTCTCTGGTCTGAGGTGCTTCGCGAAATAAACAATAGTCAGCGCTACTCACGAAAAAGGGGTATCGACCTACATGACAGCGCTCTGAAACTATCAGCTCTGAAAACGGAGTTCCTAGTCGAGCGGGGACGAATTCAGGAGTTTGTGAAAGACTGTCCGGCAGAGGAGAAGAGCTCGATGCTCGATGGAGGGCCTTTGGAGCTCCTGCAGTTTATCAAGAGGTATAATCTGGACTTATGCGTCCCAAATATCGTCATAGCTCTCCGACTCTTTCTTAACGTAGCCATTAGTTCGACGATCTGTGGGAGAAGCTTTTCGAAGTTGGAATTGATCAAATCTCATCTCCGCTCCAGCATGAGCTAATTACGGCTCTCAAACCTCGCGATCCTGTCGATCAAGCATGAAAACTCGAATAACATCGGAATGGACGATGCGATCAACGAATTCGCGATCATGAAAGCTCGGAAGGTTCATCTGATGTTTCATTCATGTAATTCTGGCTGATATTTCATGACACGAGAAGGGGAGGGGGAGAGGGGAGCGCCATTTTCGTCGACCGCCCCGGGCGCCACAGACCCTTGCTACGCCACTGCATGATTCCCCAGCGAACCATCCCAGTTCTCCTCGCTGTTCCGCGCCTGGATCGTGCTTGAAATGCTCGGTGGCTCCGCTAGGCCCCCCGCCGTCGTCGCGGTCTCCCAGCAACAGCTCTCATCGTGCCAGTAGCAGACCGCCAAGCTGGCGGAGTCCGCTCTCTCTGGAAACGCGTCCATGTAGTGAACACTGCGGGCAAAGTTCCTATACCCCCCGAATCGTCGGCAAACCGCCAATTTGGATACGGTATCTGATGGTCGTAGGGTTTGAAGGTAGAGGATCGAAGGTGTGGAACACTAGCTTAGTTGACAACAAGAGTGACAACGCAAGAGACGTGTAGAGTAGAAAGCTCTGTACCTTAGTGAAGTTTATTCGACGAAACGAGGGTCCTTATATACCTGGAAGGGGAGCGTAGCTCTCCCACGATTGGTCTACAGTCCAGACGATTGGTCTACAACAATTCCGTACTCTTGGTTTTATGTGGACTGTCTGTATCAGTCCCCTCCATCTGCCGGCCTTTGGCCGACTGGAGTCGGCCGCGCTGCGCGCGGTTGGACGGCGCTCTGTGCCATCGAGGCACTTTTCTCTCCCTTCACTGGTTCAGCATTCTGATTTTGAAACATATGGTAAGATTGGTCTCGGAATCACCCCTCCAGAGTTGGAAAGAAATGCTCAGATGGGTCTCGGAATCACCCCTCCAGAGTTGGAAAGTAATGTTCAGATTGGTCTCGGAATCACCCCTCCAGAGTTGGGAGGCAATGCTCAGATTGGTCCCGGAATCACCCCTCCAGAGTTTGGAAGTAATGCTCAGATTGACCCCGGAATCACCCCTCCAGAGTTGGAAAGTAATGCTCACATTGGTCCCGGAATCACCCCTCCAGAGTTTGGAAGTAATGCTCAGATTGACCCCGGAAACACCCCTCCAGAGTTGGGAAGTAATGCTCAGATGGGTCTCGGAATCACCCCTCCAGAGTTGGAAAGTAATGCTGAGATTGACCCCGGAACCACCCCTCCAGAGTTGGAAAGAAATGCTCAGATTGGTCCCGGAATCACCCCTCCAGAGTTGGGAAGAAGTGCTCAGATTGGTCCCGGAATCACCCCTCCAGAGTTGGGAAGTAATGCCCAGATTCACCCCGGATTCACCCCTCCAGAGTTGGAAAGTAATGCTCAGATTGGTCTCGGAATCACCTCTCCAGAGTTGGAAAGTGATGTCCAGATTGAGCCCGGAATCACCCCTCCAGAGTTGGGAAGTAATGCCCAGATTCACCCCGGATTCACCCCTCCAGAGTTGGAAAGTAATGCTCAGATTGGTCTCGGAATCACCTCTCCAGAGTTGGAAAGTGATGTTCAGATTGAGCCCGGAATCACCCCTCCAGAGTTGGGAGGTAATGCTCAGATTGGTCTCAGAATCACCC
The DNA here is from genome assembly GCA_037576195.1 of Phytoseiulus persimilis. Lineage (NCBI taxonomy): Eukaryota > Metazoa > Arthropoda > Arachnida > Mesostigmata > Phytoseiidae > Phytoseiulus > Phytoseiulus persimilis. Next base: position 6,712,416 of record CM075102.1, on the reverse strand, counting down.
CTCCAGAGTTGGGAAGTAATGCTCAGATTGACCCCGGAATCACCCCTCCAGAGTTGGGAAGTAATGCTCAGATTGACCCCGGAATCACCCCTCCAGAGTTGGAAAGTAATGCTGAGATTGACCCCGGAACCACCCCTCCAGAGTGGGAAAGAAATGCTCAGATTGGTCCCGGAATCACCCCTCCAGAGTTGGAAAGAAATGCTCAGATTGGTGCCGGAATCACCCCTCCAGAGTTGGGAAGTAATGCCCAGATTCACCCCTCCAGAGTTGGAAAGTAATGCTCAGATTAACCCCGGAATCACCTCTCCAGAGTTGGAAAGTGATGTTCAGATTGAGCCCGGAATCACCCCTCCAGAGTCGGGAAGTAATGCTCAGATTGGTCTCGGAATCACCCCTCCAGAGTTGGAAAGTAATGTTCAGATTGGTCTCGGAATCACCTCTCCAGAGTTGGAAAGTGATGTTCAGATTGAGCCCGGAATCACCCCTCCAGAGTTGGGAGGTAATGCTCAGATTGGTCTCGGAATCACCCCTCCAGAGTTGGGAAGTAATGCTCAGATTGAGAGCTTGCTTGATCCACATACTTCAGGACCGGGAGACCTTCAGCATTATCCGTATAGGGAGACAGCGCAGAGATTCCGCACCATATCAGAACACATCGAGGTTATTCGGAGGTTGAATCTCGGAGATGGGTCTGCCGAGAACCCTTCGCAAGAGCTCCCAAGGCGAGAAAGAGGGCGATGAAGAAGAGATGAAGCGCACAGACATGGAAACGATGGACGAAGAGGTCGAAGAGAGAGCGGAAAACGTCATAGAGGCAAACCCGAACGCTGTTGGGCTCCAGGCTGAAGTAGCAAAGGCTAACAAGGATAAGATACAGAAGTCTACTTGCCCAATCCAATTGCCCCCGGAAGCAACTCTCAGGGTAGAAGGGCCCATATCGGAGAACGAATCAAGGAGTAGCAAGAAGCGCAAAGATTCTTCTTCTACAGATGGGGAAGAGTGCGATAAGAGAGCAAAAACCTGCGATTTGGAAGAAAAAATTGCTGGAAAAATAAACAGTATAATCAAGAAGAAAATCGACGAATTATACGAGAACGAAGTCCATAACACCGCGAAAGTAATCAAAAAAAATCACCCAAGAACTCATCAGGGGAGTGGCGAGGCTTGATAGAGAAGTCAGAGACCTCATCAAGGAGAGTGTGACGATCCCGATACAAGCTGAGACGAAACCCTGTGAGATATGTGCGAAACGCGAATGCGGAACAAAGGGTGCCTCAGAGCGGAAGACAAGATTAGAGCAAGAAGAAGCTCATAAAATAAAGAGAGAGATCTCAAATCTGGAAACCCTGGAAGGAATGGTACACCTTGCCGAGAAGAAATGGCCCAAGCAAACCTTCGAGAAGGTAACTAAAAGCAACGCTGGAATTGTCGGTAACCGCGGCTGCCGTGTACTCATCCACAGCGGCGATGATCAGGATCAGAGAACGACGAACATCATTGAGCAGCTGTCACGCTCCTTCCCCGCGGTCAAGGAAATCCACAGCCTCGAGGACGGTGAGGTCGCTTCTACAACTGCACTGCTGTCGCCTGCGCTCCTGAGAGCAGGTGCCTCACAAGTCGCTAAAGAGAAGAGAACCCTCATCGTGGGAAAGATCAAGAGCGCCGCTACACCGATAGACATCGCAGATATACTTCAGAAAGTGGCAGAGCAGGTGAAAATGAGCTGTCATAAAATCGAACAAAAGGTCCTGATAAAGATACGGTGTAACTCCGACCACGAACTATACGGGAAACTCGCGGAGGCATGTTGGATCGTCAATGGCACTGAAGGTGGAGCAGAGCTGTCGCTCAAGTCACTCCGAGACCCTGCCAAAAGGTCAGCAGACAGGAGACAAACAGACGGCAAGAAGACCTCGCGACGAAATGAAGGATCAATCCTCGTCGGAACAGGAGAGAAAAGCTTTGCCGATGTCCTCAGAAACCTTAGCAGCAATATCGACACGGAGACGTCCAGAGCTCTTGGAGTCGACGTCCGAGGGGTGCGCCAAACAGGAGAAGGTGTCAGGATCCAGATTCGGGAAAAGAAAAATGGAGGACAGGAGAGACTAGCCAAAGACATCTCTGATGAGCTGAAACTGAGCGCGAAAACGCGGGGGCCCCAACTGAACTCCACCATCATTGTGTCTCGCATGGACATGGTCACTGATGAGTTGGAGATCGATAAAGAACTCAGAAGCGCACTAGGAAGGCAGCAGGAAGGATACATTCGAGTGGAACAGATAAGAGAAACGAAATCAGGGGAAAGAACAGCCTTGGTCCGACTATCCAAATCCGACGCTGAAAGGATGCTTAAGATAGGAAAGATCAAATTCGGATGGCAACTCTGCAGCGTAAAAGAATGGTACGATGTTCCTATCTGCTACAGGTGTCAGTGCGTGGGCCACAAATCCAACACTTGCTCAGTAAAGAAACAAGAGAGAGGAAGTGCTACCGATGCGGAGGCAACGGCCACATCGGCAAGAATTGTGAATCAGCGGAAGCTTTCTGTACAAGCTGTGAAGCAAGCGGACATTCGGCATACTCATCACTGTGCTCGAAATATCGACTGATCATCCAGACGATGCGAGACCGGTCGCGAAGCAGTGGACAGCGAACTGAGAATGTCGAGAACCGCGGACCAGCAATCGGAAAACCCACAGAAGCCGAGACGCAAGAGAAGACCATAGGAAACAGAACAAAGGAGTCTGAAGGATGGAGCACAATGCAGAACGGGAAGAGGGTCCCGTCAGGAAACCTACAATGAACATGAAGATAGTACAGATCAACCTCGACAGATCTAGAGCAGCACACGCTCTCCTGGAAGACAGAGTCAACAAGGAAGATATCAGCGTATGTATACTGAGCGGAGTTGATAGAAAAATATCCAACAGAAAATTTGGAAGAGACCAGGGATGGATCTCTGAAGAATCAGGGGATACTGCCATATGGATGACCCGTAACTGTAAGGAAAGTATCAAGGAACGGAAGATAGCTGTTATTTCTCACCGAACCGGAATACAGAAGAATTTATTGAATACATCGAAGCACTAGAAAACGTCGTTGAAGGAACGAGCGGACAGCTTATCCTCGCGAGAGACTTCAATGCGGCATCAACGGCCTGGGGAAGTGCTCGCAACACAACCAGGGGCAATGCCCTGGAGGAGCTACTGGCAAGACAAGGATTGTATATACTCAATGACAGCAAGACCCCCACATTCCGAAGAGGTACACAGGAGACCTTCATCGACATCACAGCAGCACGAATCCCGTCTGGGATCTCAGGATGGACAGTCAATGATGAATTCGAGTCGCTCAGCGACCATCTGAATGTGGAGATGGAAGCTGTAGGAGAGGAACAACGAATACCAGAAAGACAGACCGGCTGGATTGCAAGACGACTCGACCAGGAGATCCTCGCGCAAAGCATAGATGAGGAATGCAAGAGACTTAAAGATCTCAATATGAATGTAAATGAACATGTTATTCTGAAGATCCTACGCAATGCCTGTCAGGCAGCATCATCGAGAGCATCACCCCAGCTTGGCCGAAAAAGGCCAGCGTACTGGTGGACGCGAGAAGTCGCGGAGCAGAGAAAAACTTGTCTCTCAGCACGAAGAAACTACGTGCGATCGAGAAGAACAATACACATGAATCCCGAAGCAACGCAGCAGTCCTTAACAAGATACTCGCTGGAAAAAAAGAAGTACATGAAGACTATCTTGGACGCAAAACGCGCGAGCTGGAGGGATCTCCTAGAGAATCTCAGACAGGATGTGTGGGGTCTTCCATACAATATCATCCGAGATAAGGTTGGCCGACACAGGCGACAACTATCCTTCGAAACAATTGACAAGGCAGTCTCGGACCTCTTCCCAGAGGGCACCGATTTCGAGAGAGAAAACTTATCCATCAATGAAGAAGATATCCCCGAGGTAACCAATAAAGAAGTTATAGACGCTGCCGATCTAATCGCGCTCCGCAAAACACCGGGACCCGATGGCATTCCAGCAGAAGCTCTCAAGATACTCATGAAGAGATGGCCATCCATCTTCAGAAAAGCCGCAAACGCGATCATACAGAGTGGAATCTTCCCACCTCAATGGCGAACTGCAAGGCTCGTACTGATCCCGAAACCTGGGAAACCGAACTCCTACAGACCCATATACCTGCTGGACACAACCGCCAAGGCAGTGGAGAGCATCATAAACAAAAGACTACAAGATGAGCTTGAAGAGGACGGGCGTCTCTCCGAAAACCAGTTCGGCTTTCGAAGAGGAAGATCCACCCTGTCCGCCCTGGAAAGGGTTACGCAAATCGTTGATGCCGAGAAGCAGCGCTCACGGAAGCTGAGAGACCGTGTCCTCATCACCCTTCTGGATGTCAGGAATGCCTTCAATTCGGTCGAGTGGGAGGTCGTCCTGAAAAGTCTGCAGAAGAGGCAGATCTCCCCTTACCTCCGGAGAATACTGAGCTGCTACCTACAAAATAGATGGATCGTCGACGAGAAAGGTCGAACCCATCGAATGTCAGCGGGAGTTCCGCAGGGTTCGGTGTTAGGACCGACCTTGTGGAATGTGGCTTATGACGACGTTTTGAGAGAGGTACTCCCAAGGGGAGCTGTGACTATCGCATACGCTGACCACCTTGCGATCATAACTAAGGCAAGATCAATTGAGGAACTGGAAGAAATCACACAGGACTCACTTGACATAATCTCACGGTGGATGAAAGCGAATCACCTCGCCCTTGCGCCTGAGAAAACGGAGGCTGTGATGCTGATCAAACGCAAAAAGGAGCGCCTCCCAATAGTGGTAGTGGAAGGACATAGAGTAGAAGTGGCCAGATCCGCGAAATACTTGGGAGTTCTATTACAGTCCGACCTGAAGGGGACTGAACACATCAAGATGGTCGTCAATAAGGCCACGAAAGCGGCAACCGACATAGCGACGATTTTACCGCGCACCTATGGAGCATCTGAGGAGCAAAGGAGGATTTTGGCCACAGTGGCCCAATCCATCGCACTGTATGCCGCCCCTATTTGGAGTCCATCTGCGCTGCGATACAAAAAGAACAGTGACGATCTGGAACGAGCGCAAAGAATCACCGCGATAAGGATCACTAGAGCCTATCGCACGGTATCCACTTCAGCTTTGCTTGTGCTGGCCCGCGCGATCCCGTGGCCCTTCCTAGCGCAGGAGAGAGTGGAGACCTACAGGCGCGACAAGATCCGAGATGGGGACGACGAGTCCGGAAATGACGAGGAGGCCCACAAAAAGGATGAAGAGATACGCGAAGAGACGCTCAACAAGTGGCAACAATCTTGGAGCAGCTCGCTGACCGGCAGAACGACCTACGATAGCATATCGGATCTGCGAAGCTGGTAGAAGCGGGAATTCGGTGAACTAACGTACCACACAACCCAAGTCCTCACAGGACACAGAGATTTCCAGAAGTACCTTCATCGCTTCAAGAAAGCTCCTAGCCCACTGTGCATCCTTTGCGATTCAGGTGCAGAGGACGATGTGAATCATACGGTCTTCACTTGCGAAGCGCTGTCTCAGCCAAGACGAGGCTTAAAAGGAGGCACGGTCCCAGAACTGGTCCAGAAGATGCTGCAAAATGAAGGTAAGTGGAATTTAATCTCACGCAAAATAGGATGTATACTCAAAAAAAGGAGAACATGCTCATGCGAAGAAACGCAGAACTAAACGGGCAAATTATGCCTGCGCCTGAGGTCCCGTAGGGAACCCTAGCCGCAAGACAGAACGTAGAATAGATAACAAAAGGGAGACGAGAGCTGACTGACGAAGCGGACGGCCCTTGGTGACCCGGAAGTAATACAATACAGGGCTTGCCTTGAGTGCCCAGTCACCAAAAGGGCGAATGGAGGGGTTTTAGAGGACACAGGAATCACCCCTACAGAGTTGGAAAGTGATGCTCAGATTGGTCTCGGAATCACCCCTACAGAGTTGGAAAGTAATGCTCAGATTGGTCTCGGAATCACCCCTCCGGAAACGGAAAGTAATGCTCAGATTGGTCTCGGAATCACCCCTCCAGAGTTGGAAAGTAATGCTCAGATTGAGCCCAGAATCACCCCTCCAGAGTCGGAAAATAATGCTCAGATTGGTCCCGGAATCACCCCTCCAGAGTCGGAAAGTAATGCTCAGATTGGTCTCGGAATCACCCCTCCAGAGTCGGAAAGTAATGCTCAGATTGACCCCGGAATCACCTCTCCAGAGTTGAGAAGTAATGCTCAGATTGGTCCCGGAATCACCCCTCCAGAGTCGGAAAGTAATGCTCAGATTGGTCCCGGAATCACCCCTCCAGAGTCGGAAAGTAATGCTCAGATTGGTCTCGGAATCACCCCTCCAGAGTTGGGAAGTAATGCTCAGATTGAGCCCGGAATCACCCCTCCAGAGTCGGAAAGTAATGCTCAGATTGGTCTCGGAATCACCCCTCCAGAGTTGGGAAGTAATGCTCAGATTGGTCCCGGAATCACCCCTCCAGAGTCGGAAAGTAGTGCTCAGATTGGTCTCGGAATCACCCCTCCAGAGTCGGAAAGTAATGCTCAGATTGGTCTCGGAATCACCCGTCCAGAGTTGGGAAGTAATGCTCAGATTGGTCTCGGAATCACCCCTACAGAGTTGGAAAGTAATGCTCAGATTGGTCTCGGAATCACCCCTCCAGAGTCGGAAAGTAATGCTCAGATTGGTCTCTGAGTCACCCCTCCAGAGTCGGAAAGTAATGCTCAGATTGGTCTCGGAATCACCCCTCCAGAGTTGGAAAGTAATGCTCAGATTGGTCTCGGAATCACCCCTTCAGAGTCGGAAAGTAATGCTCAGATTGGTCTCGGAATCACCCGTCCAGAGTTGGAAAGTAATGCTCAGATTGGTCTCGGAATCACCCCTACAGAGTTGGAAAGTAATGCTCAGATTGGTCTCGGAATCACCCCTCCAGAGTCGGAAAGTAATGCTCAGATTGGTCTCTGAGTCACCCCTCCAGAGTCGGAAAGTAATGCTCAGATTGGTCTCGGAATCACCCCTCCAGAGTTGGAAAGTAATGCTCAGATTGGTCTCGGAATCACCCCTTCAGAGTCGGAAAGTAATGCTCAGATTGGTCTCGGAATCACCCCTCCAGAGTCGGAAAGTAATGCTCAGATTGGTCTCGGAATCACCCCTCCAGAGTTGGAAAGTAATGCTCAGATTGGTCTCGGAATCACCCCTCCAGAGTTGGAAAGTAATGCTCAGATTGGTCTCGGGATCACCCCTACAGAGTTGGAAAGTAATGCTCAGATTGGTCTCGGAATCACCCCTCCAGAGTCGGAAAGTCATGCTCAGATTGACCCCGGAATCACCCCTCCAGAGTTGGGAAGTAATGCTCAGATTGGTCCCGGAATCACCCCTCCGGAGTCGGAAAGTAATGCTCAGATTGGTCTCGGAATCACCCCTCCAGAGTTGGGAAGTAATGCTCAGATTGGTCCCGGAATCACCCCTCCAGAGTCGGAAAGTAATGCTGAGATTGGTCTCGGAATCACCCCTCCAGAGTTGGAAAGTAATGCTCAGATTGAGCCCGGAATCACCCCTCCAGAGTCGGAAAGTAATGCTCAGATTTGTCCCGGAATCACCCCTCCAGAGTAGGAAAGTAATGCTCAGATTGGTCTCGGAATCACCCCTCCAGAGTTTGGAAGTAATGCTCAGATTGAGCCCGGAATCACCCCTCCAGAGTTGGAAAGTAATGCTCAGATTGGTCTCGGAATCACCCCTCCAGAGTTGGAAAGTAATGCTCAGATTGACCCCGGAATCACCCCTTCAGAGTTGGAAAGAAATGCTCAGTTTGGTCTCGGAATCACCCCTCCACAGTCGGAAAGTAATGCTCAGATTTGTCCCGGAATCACCCCTCCAGAGTCGGAAAGTAATGCTCAGATTGGTCTCGGAATCACCCCTCCAGAGTCGGAAAGTAATGCTCAGATTGACCACGGAATCACCCCTCCAGAGTTGGGAAGTAATGCTCAGATTTGTCCCGGAATCACCCCTCCAGAGTCGGAAAGTAATGCTGAGATTGGTCTCGGAATCACCCCTCCAGAGTTGGGAAGTAATGCTCAGATTGGTCTCGGAATCACCCCTCCAGAGTCGGAAAGTAATGCTCAGATTTGTCCCGGAATCACCCCTCCAGAGTAGGAAAGTAATGCTCAGATTGGTCTCGGAATCACCCCTCCAGAGTTTGGAAGTAATGCTCAGATTGAGCCCGGAATCACCCCTCCAGAGTTGGAAAGTAATGCTCAGATTGGTCTCGGAATCACCCCTCCAGAGTTTGGAAGTAATGCTCAGATTGAGCCCGGAATCACCCTCCAGAGTCGGAAAGTAATGCTCAGATTGACCACGGAATCACCCCTCCAGTGTTGGGAAGTAATGCTCAGATTTGTCCCGGAATCACCCCTCCAGAGTTGGGAAGTAATGCTCAGATTGGTCTCGGAATCACCCCTCCAGAGTCGGAAAGTAATGCTCAGATTGACCACGGAATCACCCCTCCAGAGTTGGGAAGTAATGCTCAGATTTGTCCCGGAATCACCCCTCCAGAGTCGGAAAGTAATGCTGAGATTGGTCTCGGAATCACCCCTCCAGAGTTGGGAAGTAATGCTCAGATTGGTCTCGGAATCACCCCTCCAGAGTCGGAAAGTAATGCTCAGATTTGTCCCGGAATCACCCCTCCAGAGTAGGAAAGTAATGCTCAGATTGGTCTCGGAATCACCCCTCCAGAGTTTGGAAGTAATGCTCAGATTGGTCTCGGAATCACCCCTCCAGAGTTGGAAAGTAATGCTCAGATTGGTCTCGGAATCACCCCTCCAGAGTTGGAAAGTAATGCTCAGATTGACCCCGGAATCACCCCTTCAGAGTTGGAAAGAAATGCTCAGTTTGGTCTCGGAATCACCCCTCCACAGTCGGAAAGTAATGCTCAGATTTGTCCCGGAATCACCCCTCCAGAGTCGGAAAGTAATGCTCAGATTGGTCTCGGAATCACCCCTCCAGAGTTGGGAAGTAATGCTCAGATTGACCCCGGAATCACCCCTACAGAGTTGGAAAGTAATGCTCAGATTGGTCTCGGAATCTTACCCCCAGAGTTGGGGAGTAATGGACAGATTGGTCTCGGAATCACCCCTCCAGAGTTGGAAAGTAAGGGTAACTAAAGTCAGCCTCCGGCTCCCATGGTCCTAGCCCAGAATCAGAGACTTTGGGATTCGAACCCGTAACCGAGATTCTGCGCCCTTACCTGGACTCGTGGACTCGAACTCGGACTCGTGGATTTTTGTGACCCCTAGTCAGAACTAATCCCGGAATGACCCCCATATATTCCAGCAGGAGTGCGGACAAACTGATGAACTGACAAGCAAACTGGCCGGGAAGCGGATCATTTATAGTAAGGATACCCTGACATCGGTTCCGAGCTCGGGTGCGAAGCTACTCCGCTGGAGAAGAGCCTGATACGTTCTGCCGGCACGAACCAATTTATGAGTACGATTCCTCCTCACAGTGCCTTAACTGTTCAGTCGTCAAAATCGTAAGCCGGAGAGCCTTGGCTCGAGTGAAGTTTAATCATTGCGAGAATGCAGACAATCAGAAGATCACCGAACAGCAACAAGCGCAGGATGTTATGGAAACTGAAAACCGCATCACGGGTCTGACGGGTCGTTGGATACATGTTGAGTCCGACGGTTGTCAAGTATCGACGGCGATTCAGCTTTCGCAATTCTGCTCGCGGGTTCTCCAGACATAGTCCTGCAACAAGAAGCTGTCGCCGAGCGCGCTTTAACACTCTCTCTAGCGATAGGGCAGCCGCGATCATCGAAGAAGATGTTATACAAGACAAGCAAAAGCATATGAGAAGGGCGGAAGATAAATCCGCACCTTGCGGCAGGAGGACGATTGCCGCGTGTTTCAAGAGCTGGGTGTAGATTCTGAAGAACGCGAGAGCCAAAATGTGAGGGAGGAATCCGTTGGCATCCTCGAGTTTTGAGAGAACAACTGACGCCACTTGCTCGGAGTTGCACCGATCGAGAACCTTTCCAACTTTTTTTTCTAGGTCTGAAATATGCTTCGCAGCGAGAGCATCAATAACCAACGTGCCTTTAAGAATAAAGTAGTAATGACAGAACTGCAAACATTGTGCTCCGATGCTGCCGAAGTAACCAACCAACGTCGAGCTCACATTGTATTCGCTCCAGTCATCATAGGTGACACTGAGGGTTGTAAATGCGAAAGTTCCGTGCTCACAGATAGACCACTTTCGAGGCAATTTCCGAGAACACATGAATCGACGACTGAGGAGAATGTTGAAGTTCAGCGCGATGAACGATAAAACATGCCATGCGTACACGCCACGAGTAGTATCATCCATGAAATCTCGAGAAAAAACATGGACGAGACCGAGGATGTATCCCACGTGGAAAAAGTTGATGAATGAAAAGAAGAAAAGCTTGGTTTTCGGCTCGCCAAGGCCAAGCGTATGGAGGAGTGCGTTGATAGGCAGAGATACTCTCTGCTTGCATAAGAATGTGCCCCAAACTTCCAACCATGGGATTCTCCACCAAGAAAACGACGCGTTGGGTTCCCTGCGGAACTTCATGAATTCAGGAGAAGGAGCTCGTGTAAAATGTAGTTTTGTAGATGTCGCGGTCGTGGACTGAGGCTCCCTGTGGTATTCAAGCTTTTTCCCGGCGCCTATTCTTCATTCGAGCCCCGGCAGCAGCCACATCAAACGATCGATGAATCTATCGACTTGAATTAGAACCCAGTCTTTTGTCACCAAGGCTGGGATACCTTCGAGGGCAGCGAACAGAGTTCAGGTAAACTCGGCCTGAGAGAGGGTCTCAACCCGAGCTGCGTTCGTGAAATCTGACTTGGTCAATCACGTAATGAGATTGAATAAAGAATGGCGATTACTTTTAGCGTCGGAAGATATGACGTAGTTATATTTGCATTCGCTGTAGGTCGAAGGCTCAAGCGGGACTATCTGGCGTTCCGTTAAAAGCGGTGATCTCGACACCGCCTTCGGGTGACGTTTTGGATGACAGCGCAGCTATTTGATTGTGCTCAGGATCTCAAAGACCCTCTCAGAGCTCCATATGCGCGAGATTATGACTAGGTTGAACGCGTCGCTCAGTGATACAATGCCATGCAATGAGATGAAAAATTTTGTGAAGTCTCTTTACAGCTCGTTGTCGTCCGCGAACGTGAACACCAAGTTGACACCGCGAGTCCGGTCCTCTCGGGTTGCAGCTCCTGATGGGTAGACCTATTTTCCGTTATAACGCATAACGGAAAATAGCATTTCCGCTGTGACGGAAAATCAATCTGGGAAAATACATGGAAGACTTGCTCTTCATGAGGCCCTATACTACGCACTCATGATCATGATCGTATGTGGGCTGCATTAGCTAACGCTATGGGACCAGAACTGCAGAACCCCACAATAACCGCACAATCGAGAACGAGGGAGTGAAATTTGCAGTCGCACGAAAAGATGAAGGGACAATGATTGCAGGAACATAGGTTGCATGTATATCACTCCGTCGTATTCCATTTCATTATTATGTCGGATGAGTGTGACTATATTCTACAACATGCACTTCAAGCATCGCTCGCACTCGCGTTCGCGGCTGTCTTTCTTTTGGCTGAGAAGTCCTTTGAGAATATATAGTTGACGAACCTCGTATCGTCCAAACTTTCTTGGCGAAAGCGCCGAGCGTGGCGCGCCTTGCTGAACATTCGCTCCGCAGCCACACTACTTGCCTGCAGAGCGTCCATAGCTTTGCACACCACGGCGGGTAAGACTCGCACGCCGCGCTTGTGCAGGTTGATGAGTTCTTTGGGGGAGCATTCGACGATGCCGCGCTCCTCCCAATCAGCGTCTCGAAGGAGCTCGAATTTGTCGACCCCGGTTCCGATCGTTGTTCTTCTCTTCGAAGCTCCGGACTTTTGAAATTCCTGGAAAGCCGCGACTTCCTCGACGATGTCACCGTGTTTGAGAAACGTTGAGAGCAGTCTCTTGTTTCGGTCAGCCCTGACTCTCCGGCGGACCACTGCAAGCATCCCATCGAGCTCCGTGCTTTCTGTCTTCCTACGCAGGAGACGCGCCAACCTTGAGGAAACGCCTCTGCAGTATCCTGATGCAAAGATTATTATAGAGGGCGTCAGCGAAGTTGCTCTCATTGCTCTTGAGTTGCGTCAACATCACCTGCAAGCAACGGTACGAGGCTCATCATCCAACTCATACATCAGCAAGGCTTAGAGAGAACCGCGGGATTTTGCCGTCAGGTCTGAATCTATTCAAGAACTCTAACCCACCTCGAGAGCGATGTCACAGTTTCTCAGAGTTGAATCTCCCTCTTAGAGCCGCTTCGATGCGGCTTCCACGCAAGTGAGGCACCCCACAATTTCCCCGATTTCTGATAGTTCTTCATTGGAGAGCGGAAATCTCCCTTTCGGTCTTGACTCGTAGAACCGGCGGAGCGGCTCAACCAGCTCCAAGAAGTTTTGGAGCATACGGAGCGTGGAGCCCCACCTCGTTTGCATGTCCAAGACGAGCTGAACACGTGCGCCGCTCCCATCGCAGCAGTCCGCAAACTGGTCGGTGAGACCAGCTTTCCGGTGGAAAGCTCGGCACAAGGTGCGAACCTTTTTGACCGCCTCGCCGTGTGTTCCGTGGAACACTGGAGACCCCGCCCTGAGCTCTTCATCCTCGTCCATTGGGCCTGCAATATTCAAGCAAGCCCAATAGATGAAATGAGAGAACTTGATACTGGCTTGGCTGATCGGAAAAAATCCAATCGCAAGCCGTGAGTGCGCGTATCGCTGAACGTTAACGGGCGTACAACACAACACACCACATACCTTGAGTTCCCGCGTCGGCTTGCATGTCCACCAGGTGCCAAGTACCTGGGCCCATCTCTACGACGCCGTTACTATCATCATCCTCGCTGCCAGATTCTGTGCCCCGCTCTATGCAGCGGCTTTCGAGTCCTTTCAGTGTGTCGCGAACCGCGAGGTGCAACGCTTGGGCGAAGCACAGCTGATGGTAGAGCGGTCGAGGTAAGACAGCTTCCTTGAGGAGCCGCCCGAGCTTCAACATGACCGATGCGGCATCGGTGGTCATGCCAAGCGGGTCAACTACGCTCAGGCCAACCCGCTGCAGTGAACCACCGAGCGCTAGCCGGAGGTTCCGCGCGTCTGCTCGATCGGTAAAACGGCTAAGAAGCTCGATCGCCGCCCGCCGAGACAGGGAGTTGTGGAGAGTGACCCCTGGGAACAAGGGAAGCGTTACCTAGAGCTTTTTTTTTCACCTGTGGGGCAACGGTCTGCGCCTGCCCTCGCTGAGCTGAAGACTACGGCCTTGGGCCGACCGACTCCATTGCCAAAGATTTCTAAAGGAATGAAATATCCATACTGAGACTACCTACCGAAAAATCTTTTACGATGCCAACTCCATTCATCGGCCGTCAATGTGAAGACCGCCCCTGAATCGCGGGGGCTGCTGATCTCCTCTGCCAGGCATGCGAAGGCTTTCCTGGTAGAATAATACTTACATACTTACATACATGGTTATGGTATGCAGCAGAGACATGCAGCAATCAATCATTGACCGATCACTTCTTGTAGCTGTCAATTTAAGGGGGAGTATTTTCCACTCACTCTGCTTCTGCATCCGTCAACTGCCTCGCGAAAGCCTGGTTGATTACGCCGAGCTTCACTCGCTCGAAGAGTTCTTTGATATAGGCTGACTTGAAAGCGTTCCCTGGAATGTTCAGTACCGCAACCATGCCGGCGGTGATGCGAGCCTTCGCTTCTTTTTCTTCAGACGGTGCGTCTCTCTTGCGGTGGAGTTGCAAGTGCGCCTTTAGACTTGTTCTACTGCCGTTCGCCGCCGTTATAGGCTTGTCACACTCCTTGCATTCAGAAGTCATAGTAACAAGTCCATCTCTTTTCTTCGTCGTTGAACTGAACTGACTGAACACGGGGTCCGAGCTCCTGTCGGTAACGGGACGCCCCCTGCTTCTCGGGGACCGGTCCTTCCCTGGTCTCGCCGAGACTGCTTTCTAACCTTCGTACGTCGAGGCAAGAGCTGCTTCTGATGCGGAAGATCTCTCTACGTCGGTGTCAACGCAACTACCACACTGAAGCGTCGTCGGCGTCCATTCTTCGTCCTCGTCGCTGTAGTCTTCAACCTCAGGCTCTTCCGCAGAAATCACTTCTGCAAGTAGAAATCGGGCGAGAAACTCTACGCTGACGACGAGCGCTTCTAATTTCAGCTCCGTTTTTCTCAGAGGGTGATAGCCAAGACGTGGCCAAATGACGAGCTCGACTCCAAACGGCGATAAGTCCATTTTTGATGATTTCGAGAAAATCGATTTTATGAGAATGGAGACGTCCTGTAGAACCCACATTTGAATTTACTCTCCTTAGCTCCGCTTGAGCAAGGGCGGTCATCTACTTATCCGTGGGCTGCTCTCTCTGATGCTGGTGAATCGTTCAAACAGAAGAAATGAGCAAAGGCCCAACGGCACCAGGACAATGATTACGGACACTGACACCACCGTCGGCGAGGGCGGTTCAATCTATCTGATTCGGAGAGTTGAAAATTGAAATACTCGAAGAACGGGATATCACACAGAGTGCTGCCGATTCACTGATGCACGGTTAAATGGCAGTCAATGAGCGCGACCAACGAATAGATCGATGTACATGGAACTCTCCGTTGTGGATATCGCAGAGGTATTTGATGAACATATTCATGTAAGTTCCAAGTGGATCCACTTCTAATTGTCGACAGGACCGAACGGATCACGAACCGTCCACATGGAAGACATCGAGCGAATCGTCGTAGTCGGAGCGTCGAAGAGGCTGAGCGAAGCGTCTCGCGAAAAGCGTAAGGAAGATCACACGAAGCTTCTTGTTGGAAATTTCCGCGTATTCTTTGTTTGTCGGCGACCGGGAACGGATATCCGCTCTCCAGGTTCTAGACACCCCACGGCCGCGCAAAATGACCATGGTTTTTTGTCTCCCGGTAACCCGGGTCTTGAGAAGCAATGCAAATCTGGACCGATAGCGAGTCTTCCATGTATTTTCCCAGATTGATTCTCAGTTATAACGGAAATACTATCTTCCGTTATGCGTTATAACGGAAAATAGGTCTACTAAAGATTGCTACTATCGGCTGAACCGAAGGGGAGCGGCGTGTTCTGCTCTAGGTTATGCCTCGTTTCCTCGAATCTCGTCTCTGAGAATCTCGCTCCGCCGACTCAATCCTCTCCCTTGAGTCTCCCAAATTCTCTAGCGCCGCTCGTTGAGTCCCGATCGGAGTACATTCCATGCATGGCACAGGTTCTAGACATGGAGGCTACGGCGGACTGTTTACTCACGGGGAGGGCATCGGTGGAGCCAAGAATCTGATCGATTGACTTTGATCCAATATATCCACAGTGTCGCTTTCGACCTACACCTCTGGAAAGCACTGGTAACCCGAGTCAATAGGCCTCCCATACATTCCTGTATCCAAGTGTCTCAACTGATGAAGTGCTACTCCTCACATTGGATTATTCAGAGATTGCCTAGATTGATGACTGAGAGAACTGGAACTTATCGTTCATTGCGGGTCACTGAACAGTCCTCCAATCTGGAAGAAGGTTCGCTCCTGGAGACAATACAATGGCTCCAGTCAATATATATGTATATCTAAAAAAATGATAGCCGCACACAAACTGCTTCCTATCCCAATGATGACCGCACATTGTGTGGTTCTCATCCAACCTGAGTTTTTATCCACGAGCGGTTACCAGCGATGAGCGACTATCATTGGACTGATTGCCGCAAACCCCGTAATTTCATCGGTTTTGAGATTCGGATGCCGCACGGAATCCACATTCTGCCTACCTCTCCGTCCCAGCGATATAGGGTAAAAGTACCAGTTATGGGCCACTTACCAGTTTTGGGCCAGCTACCAGTTTTGGGCCAACTACCAGTTATGGGCCGCCCACTGACCAGTTATGGGCCTCAAGGGCGGTGAACTTTTCCACAAGGGGACCATCTCTTGTCCACTGCAGAATCAACGGGAACGTGTGGGGACTAATGAGAAGAGCTCCGGTCCTCATCAGCAAATCGCCTATGACTTCGAATTCGTCCTTACTACTTATGATCCGCTTCGTCTGTCAGTTCGTTTGTCAGTTTGGCCGCACTCCTTATAGAATATATGGGGGTGATTCCAGGACCAATCTGACCATACTTTTCCAAACCTGGAGGGGTGATTCCGGGATCCATCTGACCATATTCCTTGGAGTCTCTGGAGGTTGATCCCGGGTCGAACCCGCAGAACCTCCAAGGGTGCGTTGAAGTGGGGAATCCTGCAGAGTCCGCATCAGTGTCCTCAGATCAGCATACGATTTCGGCAGACATGGTATTGGTGAAATCGAAATCGAGTGCCTCACTCTGATTTAGGAAGATGGGAGGGAGGAAATCGTTAGATCCTTCCACGATTCACCTCGTCACGAAAGAGAGGCGCTTCCTCCCCACGGAAAGCCTCCGGTTGGAGCAGTACTTCGATATCCGGCGATGGACCACCACTGGTCAGTATATGGCCCATAACTAGTGGGTGGCCCAAAACTGGTGAGTGGCCCAAAACTGGTAAGTGGCCCATAACTGGTACTTTTACCCTTCACGAGAAGTTGTGAGAACTAGTAGCATAAAGGCTCAAAACTGGAGTTCGTGATGGAAGCTAGATTCAGCGATAGGAAATTCCGCTTTGCGCTCATCGCTCTTTCGAGGTGAGCATGCAATCGAATGCAGGGGATTCAACATTTAATTCTGGAACAAGGAAGTGGGAGAATCACTTTGAGAATAATTCCATATTGGAATCACATGAGATCACTGGACGCACATCCTGTGATCGCGCTTGGATCATCAACGGGGCTTCTTCAGAAGATTGCTGACCAGCGACCCCAATTTGGCGACAGTCAGGTTCTCGAGCGCCGGCAACCGAGCAGAAAGAACGGCACAAATCTCTCGCGATAAAGCACAACTCGGAATCTTCTTCGTCCGGAGCTCTTCCGGAATCTGCTCCTTGAGACATTCGATGATTTCCCGGGTCCACTGTATACGTGGTGCCGATCAGCGCTCAGCGAAACGTCGGCTCCTTTTTGAAAGTTGGAAGACGTCGAGCTCTACTCACCAGCTCCGCCTTCTCCACATCCTCATTCGATCCTGCCATCGTATTCGGATTTGTGCCGCTCGCAGAATGCTCGTCGAGGAAAACATGCTCTACCGACTCGTTGTCAGCATCAGAGCTCTCTGAATCGCTTGCTTGCGCTCCCTCAACAAAGTCACCATCTAAGGGGTCCTCTCCCGCAGACCCCGCTCCTGAACCGATTCTATGCCTGATTAGTTTGCGTTCACGATTGCTGCTCCGACGAGAGGTTGAAGGTCCCGGCTCAAGCTCCGGCTCACTCCCGCGATCATCTCCTAGGTCGGGCCGAGCCTTGGACTCTGCTTCAGCAATGTCCAGCATCGAGTCGTCCATGGAGAACTCATATTGAACGGGCAAGGTATCGACTTGTATGTCTTCTAATTGTCTGCATAGAATGGATTGGAAGTCGCCGGCGTCTGAGCCAGCGGATAGCTCGCTAACTCGTCCCACATGAAGTGCGGGAAGTTAATGCCGGTAGGATTTCAGATGAGTTTCATGAGTCTGGCCGAGTGTCTCAGCAACCTGGCGTAGATCTTCGGGAGTCAGGCTAGCGTACTGGAGACTCACCGCTGGATGTTTCCGGAGCTTCGTTCCTCGAAGGAGAGATGGATTCCGAGCACAGCATTTATCGGCAAATCTTCGCATCGTTGCTTGTCCGGAAGACGCGTCCATACTGATCCACCATGCTGGGCCTCTGGTATCCACCATCCGCAGCTTCCCCTGCTCCTGCCATTCTTTTCATCGACAGAACAAAGTACACGTACAAGCCGGGGCGGTCAAATTCTTGATCACAGAGAGCCGAGCTTGTCGTTTCTCATCTTTCAGCGTGGTCGTGGATGGAGCACAGCGAGCGACGCGGACGCAGAAATTTGCATCACTGATTCGGTTGTTGCAGTGAGTGCAAGGCAGACTTCGAATTCGATTCTTGGCCTTGGCGGAAGCTTCCCTCAACACGATTAGTGACGATGGGTTCTGCTCATTGTGCACGCGGTCTCCTTCCCCAATAATTTGCCGGAGCTCTCTCGTCCTGGCGACTCCGTAGGCGCGCACCATCTGGATGACTTCATGCTCATTGCCATGTTGATTGATCAGATTACGGGAGAAAAACGAGACGGGTTTTCCGCAGAAATTAGCCTTTCTTCTCTTGCGCAGTTCGCCCATCGAGCTACGGGCAGAAACGGATGCTCAGCGCGAACAATCCGACGGATTCCCCGTTCCTGATGAGATGATTGGATCTCTTGGGTGTCTTCATAGGATGGGTAATCAGCATAACTCACCTATATTACAGTCGATGTGAGGAAACTCAAGATATATTCTTTTTCTTCGTTGACAACTCACGGAGGGAACACCCTATGGTTCACAGAAGGAACTGCGAGTGCGGAGAAAAGGAGAACGGAAGAAGATAGGAGGGCCATAGGGAAATCGATGCATTCACGCACGACCCAGAAGAATGGGAAATTCAACTGGAGTGTGGGATTTTGGCTTACTAACGAACTGGCTCAGCAGATGAGACCAAGCGTGTTCTGAACGAGTGGTGCGGATCACAATGTCTTCCTTCACAGACGACGCCATTTTCGATCGCATGGGGTCAAGTAAGATTATAGACGAAGCGAGCGTAGGCCTCTGTTCCCCGAAGATTACTTGGATATAAGAGAAATCGGCTCTCCCGAACCAGCAGACAAGTCATTCCGACTCCGTTTTCACAACCATGACCTCGAAATCGGGTGTGCGGTTATCATTTTTTGTGTACAGCAAACAAGTCCCGTAAGACTTGTTGACCGGAGCCAGGTGCGGTTATCATGGGAGTAAGTATTCAAATCCTTGGTTGTTCGGTTAATGTGCGGCTATCATCCAGGAGAGGTAAATCTATCTATATACTAGCCGGCTTTCGGCCGACTACGCTGGCTGACCCGTCCCTTGCTTCGGGAGTCTATTGCTGACAGACACACATTGCCTCACATGTAGTGTCATGAGACCTCCGGGAATGGCCACCCGTTCCCGATAGGATTCTGACCTGGAATCGAGGCACTTTTCTCTCTCTCCACTGGGTCAGCATCATGGTTTTGAGAAGTATGGTCAGATTGGTGTCGTAATCACCCCTCCAGATTCGGAGAAGCATGGTCAGATTGGTCCCGAAATCCCCCTCCAGGTTTTGAAAAGTACGGTTAGATTTGTCTCGAGATCACCCCTCCAGACTTCGAAAGTAATGGTCAGATTGGTCTCGAAATCACCCCTCCAGACTTGGAAAAGTATGGCCAGTTTGGTCCCGGTATCACTCCTCCAAACTTGGAAAGTAATGGTCAGACTGGTCTCGGAATCACCCCTCCAGGTTTTGAAAAGTACGGTCAGATTCGTCTCGGAAGCAACCCCCCAGACTCGGAAAAGTATTGTCAGATTGGTCTCGGAATCACCCCTTCGGACTTGGAAAAGTGTGGTCAGATTGGTCCGGGAATCACCCCTCGAGACTTGGTTTATTATGGTCAGGTTGGTCTCGGAATCACCCCTCCAGACTAGGAAAAGTATGGTCGAATTGGTCCGGGAATCACCCCTTCAAACTTGGAAAGTGATGGTCAGATTGGTCTCGGAATCACGCCTCCAGACTTGAAAAAGTATGTTCAGATTGATCCCGGAATCACCCCTGTAGACTCAGAAGAGTATGGTCAGATTGGTCTCGCAATCACCCCTCCAGACTTGGGAGAGGATAGTCAGACTGGTCCCAGAATCACCCCTCCAGATTTGGGAGAGGATGGTCAGATTGGTCTCGGAATCACCCCTCCAGCTCTTGAAAAGAATGGTCAAATTGGTCTCGGAATAACTCCCCCTGGCTTCGAAGAGTATGGTCAGATTGGTCTCGCAATCACCCCTCCAGACTTGGGAGAGGATAGTCAGACTGGTCCCAGAATCACCCCTCCAGACTTGGGAGAGGATGGTCAGATTGGTCTCGGAATCACCCCTCCATCTCTTGAAAAGAATGGTCAAATTGGTCTCGGAATAACTCCCCCTGGCTTCGAAGAGTATGGTCAGATTGGTCTCGGAATCACCTCTCCAGGTTTCGAAAGGTAGTCAGCGTCGAACCACGGAGGAGTACGGTCGCTTTCCGCGAGCTCCTGTTTCTGGCCTTTGGCCAGTGATTTGTGGTGTGCCAGGTGATAGGCCTTCTTTCGAGAACGATTTTGGTGCGCTGACGACCAAGATCGGGCCATCTGTCTGGGAGACACCGAATTAAAGGTAGATTTTGAAGTTTTGAGGCGGACTTCAATCCGGAGACTTCGTCGAGTTAGCCCGGAAATTGTGCCGATCAAATCGGCTCAATCCGGTTAGATTCAGAAAAGCGTCGCTAGGGAGAAGAATTTGTGACCCCTCTGGTCACGTATTTCACGTCAGGTGCGAGGGAATCAGAAGGCTTGCCTTCCCGCCCAGCCGGAAGCAGGTTACAGGGACCCGTCATCCTGGAGCGGCGCAGGGCTTCCACGCCCGAGCTGTCAACGATCCGACTGAGGGAATCGGTTTTCGACGAGAGTCGGCGCCAGATGGAGCAAGAGAGGGATCGCCGGAGGGCGGCAGGAGGCCTGGACGTGCCCAGGGGGCTCGCCAGGGGGGGGAAGGTGGCACACTCGCCTACTGGGGGGGATAGGTCAGAGGATGTGACGGCGATGGATGTGGGGAGCCGGGGACTCGTTCCGAAGACGAGGAAGAGGGGCGCCGAGGGCAATTTGAGTCTGGATGAGTCAGATGGACAAAGCAAGAGGGTCGCAGGAGAATCGCAGGGGGATGGTCCGAAGGAGACCGAGCAGCTGGAGCATAAGATAGCTCAGATGGGTAAATACATGGAGGAGCTGACCAGGCTGTGTTCGGCCCAGAACACCAAGAAAGAACTCAAGGATCTCGGGAGGGTAGTGCCGGGTCTCTACCGGAGTCTGGTAACTAGCTTTCACGAAGAGATTTCCAGAATCAGGGGGGAAAGAACTGGTCGTCGAAGATGCTGTTTGCAGTAGGTGTGGGGAGGAGAGAGGCGGGATGCCGGGCAAGAGTGGGGCGGAGTTGACGAAGGAGCTGGAGGACAGGTTCGCAGGTGCTGAGGGCGCTGAGGATCGACTCGCGCTCCTCGATCTCGAATGGCCTGAGGAAGGCTTCAGATGCGTCAAACTCACGCGGGACGACTCCTGGAGTCAAAGGAGGTTGAAGCTTATCATTGTCGAAGAGGGTAGGAAGTTCGAGGGTGGAGGCTTGGGCGACCTATTGCAGCAGTTCCCGAGGGTTGGGCAGGTCAGCAGCCTGAAGGCTGGTAGCGTAGCGGTCCTCAGAAGCTACGAAGCGCTCGAGGTGGTCGGCGAGCAAAGAAATCGGGAGCACAACGGGGCAACTAGGGCGCTCGTTATCGGAATCATGGGGAAGGGGGAAACGGTGAGGGTCACGACCTTGAGGATGCTCGAGGGGGCTTTGGAGAAACTCGCGGGGCTGCCGGGCTTCGACGAAGAGCGGGCTGTGGCATACGTGGACCCGGCGAGTCGAAACCAGAGACTCCGCAGGGCACTGGAAGTAGCATGCTGGGCCACGGGAGCGGCTCTCGGGGAGGACTTCGGGGTCCTGGAGGTCTGCTCAAAGGGGGCTGTGACTCTGCCCACGGAGGGCGGTATAACAACCACGATCAAGGTCAAGTCAGCGGAAGGAAAAACCTTCGAGGACACTCTGCGGGGAGTGAGAGGGCTGTGGGATTCAGGCAAGCTCGGCGTCAAAGTCCGAGGGGTCCCGATGAAGGATGGGGGCGGGAATCTTATTATTAGGCTCGAAGAGCAGCGGCGGGGAGCGGGGAGAGATTTCGCGAGAGTGCTGAAGGAGAACGCCAACTTGGAGGCTGAAGTAAGGGAGGGAACGGAACTGAGACCGGTGGCTCTCTGGGGGTACGACCCGCTGGTCTCACCGGAGGGAGCGGAAAAAACTCTTCGGAGTCTACTGCGGATCCCGGAGAGTGCCAAGGTCACGGTGGATGAGCCCCGTCTGGTGAGGGCTGAGGTATGGAGGGCCCTGGTTACCTTACCTGCGGACGTTGCGGAAGCCCTTCTGCAACATAGGACGCTGCGGCTTGGAAGCCGGTGGTGTCGAACCGAGCGGTGGGTCGAGGTCCAGACGTGCTTCAGGTGTCACGTCCCGGGGCATATGGCGAGAGAATGCACGTTGAAGGGAGGGGACGGGAAAGTATGCTACAGATGTGGTGCAGCTGATCACTTGGCAAAGGACTGCACCGCAGCCCAACCCAGATGTTACGTCTGTAATGCTGAGGGACACCGAGCGGACAGCAACTCCTGCCCGGAAAGGGGAACGAAAATGAAGTAGATCATCGGGGCGATGAAACGCGGCAGAAGGAAGAATGTGCCGGCGGCGGACGGGTGGACCACTGTAGGTCATAGGGAACAAAACTAAATGGGCGGGATAACCATAATCCAAGTTAATCTGAACAGGAGTAGGGACGCCCACAGCATGCTCGAAAAAGTGGTCCAGGAGATGCGAGTGGATTTGGCGTTGCTCTCGGAAACCAACGAGGCGATTGCCAAGAGCCACGGAGACTGGATCTGTGACGAAGCATGGGGCACAGCAAATTGGATGACGGATAATAATGGGTCACTGAAACTGAGGGGGACGGGCGGGGGCAGTGGCTTCATCTGGATGGAGATCGATGGCATCGGGGTCTTCTACTCATGCTATGTATCGCCAAACAGGCCCCTAGATGACTTCAAGAATTTTCTTGGAGAGCTTGAGGAGTGTGTCGCTGGCCATAGAGGAAAGAAGATTTTCATCACGGGGGACTTCAACGCAAAGGGGGCTGACTGGGGCAACCGTCACACAGATGTGAGAGGGAGGTACTTGGAGGACTGGGTGGCTGGGAACGACCTTGTCATAATCAACGACGGGGGAGTTCCGACTTTCTCGGCAGTGAGGGGTGAGTCTTTCATAGATTTAACGATGGCAAACGGGAGGGCTTTGAATGACGTAGAGGGATGGAGAGTCCTGGAGTACCAACAGTCGCTTAGCGACCACCGGTATATAATTTTCACGGTGCGGGAGAGAGAACACTCACGGCAGTCGGGGCCGGAAGGGAGCTGGCAGTTCAGGAAGCTAGATATTGCCAGGGTGAAGGACTACATCGATAGGCGCTGCAGGAACCTAATCGGGGTCAACTTGAGCGCCGAGATGTTGGAAAGTATTCTCACCAGAGCATGTAGCAGGGGGGGGCCAAAGCGGAACTACACGGGGATGAATCGACCGGTTTACTGGTGGAACGAAGAAGTGGCCGCTCTGCGCCAACGGTGCATCCGCCTACAGAGGACCGCCAGTAGAACGGCGAGCTGGCTGGGACGTCGGGACCGGGGAGCTGAGGGGAGGGCTACATATTCCAAACAAATGGCCCTGTATAGGAGGGCACGTGGGGAGCTGAGGGCCGGGATAAGAAGGAGCAAGGCGAGGGCATGGAGGGAGCTAATCGAGGAGGTTGAAAAAGACGTATGGGGGAAGCCGTATCGAATAGTCATGGGAAAGTTTGCGAGGAAGGGACCGAAGCTGGCCAGTGAAAAACTGCAGGAAACAATTCGGGGGCTTTTCCCGGAGCGCCCTGAGCGGGAGGGCGGTATCGACGAGACCGGGAGAATGGGTATGGGAAATCGGGGACGGACTATTCCAGAGGTAACTTCGGAGGAGATAATTCGGGCAGCTGACGGACTGGCGACGCGTAAAGCGCCGGGGCCGGACGGAGTTCCCGCCGAGGTGGTGAAACTCTTGGCCAGTAGATGGCCCAAATTGGTCAGGGATTTTTTCAATCAGCTGGTGAGGGAGGGAAGGTTCCCGCTGCCTTGGAAGAGGGCAGGGCTGGTGCTCATACCAAAGGGAGGGGGAGGAGGGCAGAGGCCGATTTGCCTCCTGAATAGCATGGGGAAATTGTTTGAGAAGGTCATCGTCGGAAGGCTGCAAGTGGAGATCGAGGATCTGGGGGCGCTATCGGGAAACCAATATGGTTTTAGGAGGGGTCTTTCGACGGTCGAGGCAGTCAGATGGGTTATCAGCCGGGCGATGGAGGAGAGGGTGAAGTGCACAAAGACTAGGAGCTTCGTCTTGTTGGTGTTGCTCGATGTCAAGAACGCCTTCAACTCGCTGGAGTGGGGAAAAATATTGCGGGCCATGAGGGACAGGGGCTTCTCGGAGTACTTAATCCAGATCGTTTCGTCGTATCTTAGCGAAAGGGGAATCGTATTGGAAGGGGGAGTTTTCAAAATCACGGCGGGGGTTCCACAGGGTTCAATCTTGGGCCCAACACTGTGGAACCTTGCGTATGACGGGGTTCTGAGGGTTGGCATGCCGAGGGGGGCCGAGTTGTTAGCTTACGCTGACGATCTCGCACTCCTTGTCAGGGCCAAGACTGAGGGCGAGGTGGAGAATATTGGGAACCGGGCACTGGGAATAATCCATGAGTGGATGAGGAGCATCAATCTGGAGCTGGCACCGCACAAAACGGAAGCTCTCTACTTTATAGGGAGGAAGAGGGCGAAGGGGATGAAGCTAAATTTGGGAGGGGTTGCGATCAAGCTCGCTGATAAGGTGAAATACCTTGGGGTGATGTTGGACAAAGGGCTCACTGGGAGGGAGCACATTGGGTATGTGGCGAAGAGGGCGAGGGAAACATCGAGGAAGCTTGGTAGGTTGATGCCGAGGATTGGGGGAATAGAGGGAGGGGACAGACGCCTGCTGGCTTCAGTGGCGGAGTCGGCGGCCATGTATGCGGCCCCTGCGTGGGCGCATATGGCATTCGCGTCAAAGGGTAGGCGGCAAGCCATCCGAGCGGCACAGAGGACGCTTGCGATCAGGGTGAGCCGAGCTTACAGAACGGTCTCCACCGATGCAGCCCTCGTGCTCGCGAGGATGGTCCCATGGGATTTACTGGCGCAAGAAAGGGCGGCGTGTTGGGGGGAGCAGGGACTCGGGAGGGAGAAGACCATGGAGGCATGGCAGCGTGAATGGGAGGCGGGTCTAATCGGGGAGTCGAAGGGGAAATGGACGAGGCATCTCATAAGAAACTTGAAAAAGTGGGTGGACTGCGAGCACGGGGAGCTCAACTACGGGACAACCCAGATTCTCACGGGGCATGGTCAGTTTCAGACCTTCATGGTCAAAATAGGGAAGTCAGACTCTGATGTGTGCACCCTGTGCACGTCGGGTGAAACCGACGATGTGGAACACACCGTGCTTCACTGCGAGGCCCTGCGCGACATCAGAGGGGACTGGGCTGTAGGTTTCAGTGGAGGGGGGTTGAGAGAGGTGGTGGAGTACGGGCTCAGGGGGAGGGAAGAATGGGATTATGTTTCGGGGCATTTCGAGAGGATCATGTTGGGCAAAACAGCGAGGGAGGAAGGTCGGAGGGCGCGGCTCGTCGCAAATTCCGAAACACGTCGGACGGCTGAAGCGGGAGGAGGGGCCCGCCAGCGGGCTCTGGACACTGCGAGAGGATCGACGGACTCTCATGGACTGGATGCGGGGGGTATTTAGGTCCGAGCAGCGAAAACTCAGCGCAACACATACAACGATACACGTTCACCACTGACCACGGCACACACATCGGCACACTTCTCATCATACACAACAGAACACCACCAAGCAAATGGCTCGCGAGGATACGATGTAGGACACGGAGACAAGAATGTTGACTCCCGTTCCCATTGGTTCGAAGTAATGCTAAACCAATTCCGTCCATGGGAGCGGCCCCCCGTCCGAAAGCGGGGGTTGGAGAGACTCCAGGTTTTCAGTGGGTTTGCGACTCCCACAGTACTGTGCTGGGGCTGTAGCACAGTCTGCATCACGCATTTTTCTTCCTGGACCCCACAAAAAAAAAAAAAAAAAAAAGGTTTCGAAAGGTACGGTCAGATTCGTTTCGGAATCACCCCCCCAGTATCGGAAAAGTCTTGTAATATTGGTCTCGGGATCACCCCTCCAGACTTGGAAAGTAATGGTCAGATTGGTCTCGGAATCACCCCTCCAGACTTGGATAAGTATGGTCAGATTGACCTCGGAATCACCCCTCGAGACTCGGATAAGTATGGTCAGATTGGTCTCGGAATCACCCCTCTAGACTCAGAAGAGTATGGTCAGATTGGTCTCGCAATCACCCCTCCAGACTTGGGAGAGTATGGTCAGATCGATCGCGGAATCACCTCCGAAGACCGCCAGATATATGGTAAGATCGGATCCGTATGGATTCACAGACCTGGACCAGAGATGGGCATGATTCGGATTCGTAATTCTGCCGGCGAATCCAGACTCGAATCCGTATAGGAATCCGAATCCGAATCCAAAGCGGATCCGGATTTGGATTCAGATTCAACGAGCGGACTCGAATGTGGATTCGCCGGCAGAATTACGAATCCGAATCATGCCCCTCTCTGGTCTCCATGTACTTCTTTATTTTCCAGCGAGTACCTCGTCAAGGACTGCTGCGTTGCTTCGGGATTCATGTGTATTCTTCTTCTCGATAGCACGTAGTTTCTTCGCGCTGAGAGGCAAGTTTTTCTCTGATCCGCGACTTCTCGCGTCCACCAGTACGCTGGCTTTTCCCGGCCAAGGCCGGGTGGTGCTCTCGGGGATGCTGCCTGACAGGCATTGCGTAGGATTTTCAGGATATAATGTTCGTCTACATCAGTTGTTCTCAAAGCGGTCGAAATCGACCCCCAGGGTATCGAGGTGATACCGGTATCGACTTGACCATACTTCTTGGCGTCCACAGAAGTGGATCCAGAGGGTCGACGGTCCCCCTATTGATAGAGGTGATTCCGGGTCCAATCTAACCATTGCTCCCCAAGTCTGGAGGGGTGATACCGGGTACAATCTGACCATTACTTCCCAAGTCTTTTTTTTTTGTGGGGTCCAGGAAGAAAAATGCGTGATGCAGACTGTGCCACAGCCCCAGCATAGTACTGTGGGAGTCGCAAACCCACTAAAAACCCGGAGTCTCCCCAACCCCCGCTTCCGGGCGGGGGGCGCTCCCATGGATGGAATTGGTTTTGCATTACTTCGAACCAATAGGAACGTGAGTCATCATTCTTGTCTCCGTATCCTACATCGTATCCTCGCGAGCCGTTTGCTTGGTGGTGTTCCGTTGTGTATGATGAGAAGTGTGCCGATGTGTGTGCCGTGGTCAGAGGCGAACGTGTACCGTTGTATGTGTTGTGCTGAGTTTCTGCTGCTCGGACCTAAATACCCCCCGCATCCAGTCCATCATCAGCCGTCCGACGTATTTCGGAGTTTGCGACGAGTCGCGCCCTCCGGCCTTCCTCCCTCGCCGTTTTACCCAACATGATTCTCTCGAAATGCCCCGAAACATAATCCCATTCTTCCCTACCCCTGAGCCCGTACTCCACCAGCTCTCTCTTCCCCCCTGCATTGAAACCCACAGCGCAGTCCCCTCTGATGTCGCGCAGGGCATCGCAATGAAGCACGGTGCTTCATTGGTCTCGGAATCACCCCTCCAGAGTTGAAAGGTAACGGTCAGATTGGTCTCGGAATCACTCCTCCAGACTTGGAAAAGTATGGTCAGATTGGTCTCGGAATCACCCCTCCACAGTTGGAAAAGAATGGTCAGATGGGTCTCAGAATCACTCCTCAAGACTTGAAAAAGTATGTTCAGACTGGTCTCGGGATCACCCCTCAAGAGTTGAAAAGTTATGGTCAGATTGGTCTCGGAATCACCCCTCCAGAGTTTAAAAAGTATGGTCAGATTGGACTTGGAATCACCCCTTCAGAGTTAGAAAGACATGGTCAGATTGGTCTCGGAATCAGCCCTCCAGAGTTGGAGAGTGATGGTCAGAATGGTCTAGGAACCACCCCTCCAGGTTCGGAGAAGGATGGTCAGATCGGTCTCGGAATCACCCTTCCAGTCAGTGATTCTCAAACGAAATTCAGCCTCAAATTCCGATCTTACTAGCTCCGAATCAGAGATTTTGGGACTCGAACCCGTAACCGAGATTATGCGCCCTCACCTGGACTCGGACTCGCGAGTCTGAGGAATAGGGGCTCGCGAGTCCGAGGCCGAGTCCGGACTCGTCTGACTCGTGGGACTCGCGAGCCTGCAACCCCTAGTTCTGACCACACTTTCCCGGGTCCGGAGGGGTGATTCCGGCACCAGTCTGACCATACTTCTCTAAGTCTGGGCGCGTGACTCCGGGTCCAATCTGACCATACTTCTCCGGATCTGGAGGAATCGGTCGTTCAACCTCACCGGGCCTCGTCAAATGCCTATCCGGAATCCAGCCTCTAGCTCGAGTCGAGCTCCACCTGCAGGGGTTCACCAGTGAGCACACCGTCGTTGCTGACCGTTCCGTGATCTCGTTGACCGGTGTTACAGACGGGTCGAGCAGATTTCTCTACAGGTGTATGAGTACGATTTGAAAGTTGATTGCCCCGCGAATCGCTCCAGCTGATTAAAAAGTTCGGCCAGACCCGCCCGTCGGACCAATTCCTCACCCATCGATCGCCGATTCGGCAAAGAGCCAGATCTCCTGATCGGTATTGATCAGATGTACAAGATGCTGTATGTGAACAATGAGATGGAGCTCGATGGCGGTCTAGTCCGGAAGTCTTCTCGTCTTCGTTGGAACGACCGTGGTTCGTATATGTAGTCCCGGAGACGGCCGGAGAGACTTGGTTCGCGTCAAGCCTATTCGTTGCCCTGCTACCTAGTATCAGCCGGAACATCGAGTTTCTGTGGAGACTCGTGGCGATCGGAGTCCCTGAACCCTCGAAGAAAGAGGAATCCAGTACACCGTCAAAATGCCCAGACGGGATTCGATCATTAACCTCGCCGACAATTTGGAAGTCGCTCGGAGACGTCCAAGTTCTGAACGTCGATGGCTGGCTGGCGATCCCATGGCCTTTCGTCGCTGGGATCAGGAGATCATGACTTTAATCCGCGCTGTACCTGCGAACGAAGTTTCGGGAGTCGCCATTACTGCCGGAAGTGCCCGCAGTCACACTTTCCACATGTATCATCGTAAGGTTGTTACCCCACGTTCCGGCGGTGACAAGTAGGGAATAGATTCCGACTGCTCCGCCTCTGCACCGGGGAGATGTCTTTGAACTCTCAGCTGCCCCCTGGTCCAAACTTGAATCCCGATATTATGAGGTTGCTTCTCCATCCCCGACTGCAGCCGGTGGCGCTGTCAGTCGAAGCTGCTCAGGCCCACATGACAATCAACCCCGCGACAGAAAATCGCCCATACTTTCGCTACCTCGGGCAGGGTCCGGACGATCCCTGTCCTCGTTGTTATCGAATGAACAAAGTAACGTGGGCTTCGAGCCCCAGTGGATTCCTTTCGCCGAGTGGACCAAGATCAAGTCATGGACTTCGGTTCATTCGCATATTTCGACGACATGCTTCGAAAATTCGCATTGGATGCGGAGGCCATTCAGTTCATGGACTTATTGGTGCCAACGATGTAGTCAGCAAATGGGAATTCAATAACTCAGCTACGCTGCCGTTTCCGTTCGCCTGGCACTATGTCCAGATAGGTGGACGAAAATCATCACTCAAGTTTGGCATTCTGAGAATCGGACCATGTAGCTGAGGTTGTAAGCAGTCGGGAGCCACCTCTATTTTGACTCCGAGATCGTTTTTCTGCCTCCCCCGCGCCCCGTGAAATGACCGGAAGCGTCACCTTTAGCACCCACTTTTTCGTTGTTTGACTGTTCAACGGGATTGAAAATGAAAACGAAGGTGATTCGATGGTGTATCGATTTGTTGATTCTCTTCAGATCTGACACAAAAAACCGAGTCAATAAGCCGCTCGTTGAGCTCTGGCATTCGTATGAAATGCGCCTATGAAAATCAGTGAACTCTCGGAAAATCGGACAAATGAGGAAAAACATGTTTGACGTCATTTGCTAGGCACGCAGTTTGTACCATGTTTCAGCCAATCCCGTCCGGTTCCAAACCGCACCGGCACTCGTTCGCGGAAGTTTGCGGAGATAAAGTTTTTTCCCCCCTCGAAATTGGGATTTGAGTCCATCGAAAGCTCCGCTGCTCCACGAGGTACCCATTGGATCACTAGCGAAGGAGGTTTGAGAGGCTCGAAACATGGAGTGTCGTTAGCTCAGATTAATCAGCGTTGTTGGAAATAACCCACTGGGGTCTGTCGGTGGACAAGATCCGGAAATACGCTGTGAGTCTGGAAGGTCACGGCACGGAATAATGAGACGGATATTCGATGTTAGAATCATGTAGTTGCTGGAGCATTGTTTTATTCAGGGTATATATATCAGTGTGGAGAGCTGGAATCAATCTTGATCTGGTTCTCACTTCTTCTCCCACGCGACTTCCGTGTGAGATACTGTACCTGTTAGCAAGTCATATCAGATGAAACATGGACAGGGCTTTCGATTCCCTCCCTTTTTTTTCGATCACTCATAGCCATATAATGCCGGAACGATGTTGGAGTGGTCATCCTGGGAACTCCCTAACAGCATGAGGTTCTCAAGGTGAATCATCATTTTCAAGTATATCGATTACTTCTACTCGGTAACGGACCAGGATGTCTCCTATGGCAATGTATGTCAACTCTTTCTTCATCATCGATCAAGAGTTGTTCCGAAATAGGACAGAAATGTCCTCTCGAACGACTTCGCTAGGTTCCGTTTCCATTCCTCATGCGATTATGAGCTTCCGAGCGTACATTCCACATTCTGCTTCGGCGCGTAACTTGGATCTTCGATTGATCTTCCACGAGCGCCAAGAATGAGATCCTTGTTTCTGCATAACCTCATCGCATCCGACAGGAGGGAAGACTTCGAAACGATACCATGTACAATGGGAGATCATCGAGCCACAGGTTTTAGTGAGTACTGATCTTGAATACTGGTTCTATCCATTCTGGAGTCGATTGAGTCAGGCTTCGATCATAAGGTGACAACCGAACTGTTGGTTTCCTTACTCCGGGCGTACACTTTGTAATGCCACTGGATTCCATTACAATGCTTTGTCACGATCAGCAACTCCAAGGCGTGAAACCATGAAACTTCAGAACCGTTGGTTTATGCGGTTGATGTGAGTTGATGTTCACGCATTGATTTGGTTCGACGAATTCAGCCAAGCTTCAGCCCTTGTTGAGTCAGCAAACTGATAGGAGACGAGAATTCGGACCTTTGAAACTAATCTCGACAGCTGGGACTGAGATGGATCGACCCTTCCTGTGTGCAACAGGCCGATAGGGACCTATAACCTGGATCCACTCAGAGGAGAGGGACAACGAACTGACAGTGCAAGTTCTTCGTTATTCTTCTCCTTCTCGACCAGCTCCTCAATAGGAAGCTACGGTCCTTCACGAGGCTCACGGCTCTTTATACTTCTCGACACTGTCTGCTTCCAGCTACAAGGGGCTTCTTTCGTCAACTCCGCTTCCCTTTCCGATGTCGATCCACCGGCATTGCCGATGCCGACATGCATCTCCAGAGAACCTTCCAGCTATTTAGCACTCCCCCAGAATCCATCGACGGGACTCTTTCTGATTTTCCACGAAACCCCCTGCGGAAGTGAACGTAAGCATATGAGTCTCAGGCGACCCGTGCCGAAACGGCGTCGGACACCAGCGCGGCAGGTTTCGACGGAGGCAACGCGGAGAGTCACATCACGGAACCAGCCGCCGGACAGCCTACTTCCACGGAGACGACCGCTTCCGCGAAGACAGACAGACCTCTCCACAACGTCAGGTCAAAGGCCGTGACCGGACGAAAAAAGAACTCCGGCTCGCCTCGAGAGCGAGGGAAGCACGCCCCTCGGCGGTGAGATAAAAGGGTAAGGGAACAGGGAGAACGTCGCTCCCTGATTCCACTCCGATCACACTTCGTGATCGAACCGGGTGAGGTTGATATCTCACCATGCTCGGGACTTCTTGTGTGTGAGTGAGCATCGTGATGTTCGCCCTTTCCTCCTGGTGGTTGTGCATACCCTCCGACAGCAGCGACTTGGACCTTGGGAAAATCATATACCACGGCAGCCGGATCCTTCGAAACTGAGAACCCCATAACGAGGGGAAGGTGTTTGGTCGGGAGTCTCCGGATTGACGCCGCCCACAAAGAAGCGAGATGACTCCAGGAGACTGTGTCAACGAGCGCATGTGTGGAACCAGAATGAAGTAGTCCAGATTCGGTCGTGAAATAGTTCAGACATGTTTTTATTCAAACCTCCCGGTTTTCCTCCTAGCGTGGTTAGAAGGTGGAAGTACTCAATCCCTAACGATACAACACAAGCTTTATTCAGCGGACCTGATTGATCCACAGACCCAGGAGCTCCCCGATTTCACCGTTTAGATGTCCACAACTCTCGATTATGAGTGTTCGATTCGAAGCCTTGGCATCTTTTCTGGAATGATCGGTGAATCCCTTGCTGTTTTGCGCCATGATTGACACCGTCGACTGGGGTATTTTCAACGGATTTAAGATTGCAGAAATCATTCCTCTATACTCTCGTGTTTTCATGGAGGCAGACTCACAGGCGAAGGCTCTGAATGGTACAGTAGGCGATCAGTAGGCCTACTGGGGTCATGAAGAACGGCTGATGGAACTTTCCACAATGGGCCGTCGTTCGCGAGCCACAGCGCCCTCGAAACTTGAAATTCAACATTGGCTGTCATGGGGGTTCATACCCGATGTGCCGAAACTTATTGCACCGAAAACCCGGAGTGCCGAAGAAAAACCCCGTTGCAACGAAAACCCGTAGACCGAAGGAAAATCCCGTAGGGCCAAAGACCCCTTCTCTCGTTTAGATGGTCGAGTGGATCCAGCTAAGCTTCTATGCGGAGCACAGGGTCCGAAAGACTGCACACAAATGAGCAAAAAGAGACCAAGCAAATCACGAGAATCGTGGAATCTGTGTATCTAAAGCGATGTCCGACTTGATCGCGAGCTGAACTGGGTAGGTCCCTCATTAAGAACATACCGGGTACGTGAAGAAAGTCATTCGCAAGATACAATTCGGCATCATCCAGTTACACAGTTCCTGTCTTTTTGATTTACTTGGTTCATTTCCGCTCAAGCAAAAGCAGGCTCTCAGACCCTATGCTGTGCATAGAAGCTTAGCTCGATTCGCTTGACCATCGGAACGAGAGGAAGGGTTTCCGGCCTTACGGGATTTTTTTTCGGCACTCCGGGTCTTCGGTGTCATAAATTCAGAAACATCGGGAAGACACCGTCATGGGAGCCGAGGTCGAGCAGGCTCTCGAAAATCGTTACGAAAGGTTCCTGGTACCAGGCCATTCCCTGAAAATCGCACCAGGTGGTGCCATCGAAGCTCTAGTTCCATTTCCATAGACAAGTTGTCTGCTATCTGCGTTTGGTCCGCTCATTTTATTCACAGGCTGATACGATTTTTTGTCCTCGTACGAGCTTCGGAGCAATTTCTCCCTGCTAAACGGACAGTGGGTGGGATTCTTCGCCGAATTGAATAACACCGGTGCGACATCGATCAGTCGATCAATGCGCGTCAGTGCCGGACAAAGGAGTTCATAGAATGGCCGTCAGAATTAGTTGAGACGGAAAGGGCGCATGGAGGAACTAGGGTACCAAGCCAAGGCAGAACTACGGTCCCGATGAAGGGGTAGCTCCTTGGGAGGCAGAACCGCCGACCGTGGCTCAAATCCGAGCTATTTGGCTTGTTGACGGGCGCAGAGGGATGATCGACATTAATGAAACCAAAATGTTTTCGAGCCGACACGAATTTGAGTATCAATTATCGATTGGCATGAGATGAAGCTTCTGTGAGATCCCTGTTCGAAACTAGAAAAAACGCTGAAGCAGTCACTGAGATCTCGATCAGAGCCAATGCATTGGTGCTGATCCAGCACAGGTGGAGTCATTGCATATCGCCTGAAGTGCTCGAGAAGACGGCCGGAAGATCGAGATCAAACTAGCGGCTTGTCGGGGCCGGATACTATATAAATGAAGACGATCGGAACTAAAAGTGTTACGACCAAAGATAACGACGCGTTCTCATTGTATTCGAGCCACTTCAATTGGCGACGAAGATTTTCACGAACTCAACGTGATGGCGTTTACAGCG
Organism: Phytoseiulus persimilis; assembly: GCA_037576195.1. NCBI lineage: Eukaryota > Metazoa > Arthropoda > Arachnida > Mesostigmata > Phytoseiidae > Phytoseiulus > Phytoseiulus persimilis. The sequence goes on along the minus strand of CM075102.1, from coordinate 6,678,065 downwards.
AAGGATGTACAACTCCTGGTTCAGGAGGCAGTTGAGGCGGCCTTGCAACAAACGTCGAGGATCGCGACAGCCGTGAACGCAGAGGAAGCCAAGGTGAGAACGATGGACTCGCTAACAAAGCGTATCTCCACGTTCTCCTATGATCCCGAGGCTGGGCTGACCTTTGAGCTTTGGTACTCAAGGTATGAGAGTATTTTCGACAAAGACGCTAGCCAGCTGGGCGACGCTGCTAAGGTGAGGTTACTCACGCAGAAATTGGATCAGTCAGCATTCCAGAAGTACACGGCACACATTCTTCCGGAGAAAGACGCCGAACAGGATCTCAAGTCGACAGTGGGCACACTGAAAGAATCGTTCGGACATCAGTGCCTCCAAACAGTGTGCGATGATTTCAGTGATGGCGCCTCCGACGATTACACCGGACTCGTGAACCAGCGGTTCGAACTATCGGAGATGTCCACTGTTACTGCAGAGCAGTTTAAATGCCTGGTATGGATAAGAGGTCTGGGAAGCGACAAATTCACCAAGGTTCGTCAGATCGCATTGCAGTTCGTCGAGGAGAACCCCGAGGCGTCTATGAAGGAGCTGCATCAGCGAGTGAAGAATTTTGGACGTCTGCAAGCAGCGTCGAGGAGCATCGCGGAAGGCCACGAAGGCAAAGCCGTGAATGCGGTGGCGACGACGAGCAAGCCTGGTCCTTGTCGCATTTGCAATGAACGACATTTCAGGAAATTCTGTCCTCACAAAAGTAGGACGTGTGATTTCTGTGGGGAGAAAGGCCATCTCGAGGTGGCATGTTTTCAGAAGAAGAATCAAGGTGATAGGCGAAGTCACTCAGACAGAAAGGATAGCCGAGGTTCGTCGGGAAGGACAGCCAAGCAGGAGCGCAAGGTTGGAGAGGTGACAGTTGGAGTATTGAAGGCTGAGCGTGAAGGGACGAATAGGATATTCTATCATGTCAAGGTTGGGCGTCATCAAATCAAGCTGAGACTCGACGCAGGTTCAGATGTAACGATCATCAGCGAGCAGCTATGGCGTGAGTTGGGCGAACCAAGTCTGCAGACTCCGACCTGTGTGATGAAAGCAGCAAATCAGGGTACATTGGAAAGTCTCGGATTTTTCGATTGCGAATGCGCTCTTGAAGGAACGGAATTCCACGGCTGTTGTTACGTGGTGCCGTATGACTTGAACGTTCTGGGCTGTGATTGGCTACGAATGAATCGGGAGCTGTGGGACCGACTCACGAACAGAGAAGTGCAAAAGGCTGAATGATCGCCGCAACCGGAACAGCTCGCATTAGAAGCTGAATCGTTGGTTAATTCGCTAATGGCTACATTTCCTGACGCCTTCTCTGAGGGTCTCGGTCGTTTCTCTGAGATGGGAGCACGTTTTCAACTTAGAGAAGGCGCAACGTCTATATCCCGAAAGAGTAGACCAGTCCCATACGCTACCAAAGTTGGAAGCAGAGTTGGAGCGATTGCAACGCATTGGAGTGATTCGACCAGTTTCTTATTCAGATTTCGCGGCGCCCGTGGTGATCGTTCAGAAGAAAACCGGGGTTATTCGATTATGCTCCGATTTCAGCACTGGGTTGAATAACGCATTGGAGGACCACCACCACCCGCTGCCTACCGTCGAGGACGTTTCCTCGGAGATGAACGGTGGACTTTGCTTCTCGAACATTGATTTGGCGGGAGCCCACTTGCAGATCGAAGTCTAAGAGGATTCGGAGAGATTTGTGACTATCAACACGCCGGAAGGGTTGTACACGTACAACCGATTGCCTTTCGGGGTAAAAACAGCTCCTGCGATTTTCCAAAAATGATAGATAGGTTGATCAACGGGCTACTAGGCGGGTGTATACCCTGGATGCCGAAAAATCGAGCCAGAAATGCATGAAGCCGAAAAATCGAGCCCGAGAAGCATGAAGCCGAAAGGCATGAGGCTGAAGAGCGTGAAGCCGAAAACCTCCTCTCCCAACAGCGGAGCGGTCGATACTGGTTTAGCGGTGAGGAATAGCACCTTCGTTATGCTCAGCCTACCTACTTCTTCTGCCTCGCTTACGTCCTCGCTGTTCCGCATCTACGGTCCCTAGTTCGAACTGACCAAAGGTGTAGCTGCTACGGGAAGCAATCTGCTGAACGCGAATCTCGAAGTTTTCGAGGTCAACTCGCTAGAGCTGAAGAGGAATCTTCACCTCCAGCTCGAGTACTATTCGCAGAATACGCTGTTACAACACCTTGTTCTTCCCCACCGAAAAGGAAACACCGGCATGGAAACCCTCTTCCGCAGTCACAGTACATCCGCTGCCTGTTGAAGGCTCAGATGAACTCGAGTGAAGCGGAATCCGCGTTTGTCAGCTCCACTCGCAGTAGTACGATCAGTCCCTAGAGCGTTTACAAAGATCGCCCGCACTCCGGCAGACGAGTCATACGTTCCTATTAAACGGACGATCAGTTCCTATGGCGTCGATGATTTGACGATGATGAGATGGAGGCGCCCCTGACCCAGGACAACACTCAAACCCAGGATGAGCGCGCAGGGGCGCTTCGCGTGCCTAGAAGAATGACCCATTCCCGTAAATGGACACGCTGATGAAAAGCGCTCGTGCGAAATGTTCTATATCAGAGAGCGAATCGGGAAAAAGGTTCTTTCATCGTTTCGCCGTGCTCTGGAGTAATACTGAGCCGTTGTCATCATTTCATCCGAGAACGTCTCCCAGTCGTTCCGAATGAGTCTCACAAAGGCACAGATCGACGAAACGATACAGAAATCCCATCCCGCCAAACCAGTCGCGAACACTCCGCCGTTGGGAGAGGAGGTTTCCGGCTTCATGCCTTTCGGGCTCGATTTTTCGGCTTCATGCGTTTCGGGTTCGAACTTCCGGCTTGTCGGACCCTAAGCACTAGGCGTAGCTGCTTATCTCGATGATCTGGTAGTAACGGGCGGCACCCTGGAGCGACACCATGAGTAATCACGAGAGTTGTTCGAACGCATCGCGAAGTTCGGACTCAGGATTGAGCTCGAAAAATGTGCTTTTCTGAAGACGGAAATCGAGTTCCTGGGGCAAGTGATCTCCAAACACGGAAGGAAGCCGCAGAGGGAGAAGATCGAAGCCATCGTCAACATGCCCGCGCCATCTAACCAGAGTGAACTCACTTCGGTTTCCCGGAAAGGCTGGTCACCGACAACGGATCGCAGTTCAAGTCGGCGCCGTTCATGACTTTTTGTGAGAATGCGGGAGTCAGACTCGTAAATTCGCCTCCTTTCCATCCGCAGTCAAATGGTCAGGCCGAGAAATTCGACGATATTTTCATGCAAATTCTGAAGAAATTTCGCGCGGAGGGAGGGAGCGTGGCGAGGCGCTCGCTGCCGGATTACTTGCGTACCGGAGTACGCCGGGGTCGCATGGCAGAAGCCCCGCGGAGGATTTCTTGGGACGGTTGAGGACGACGCTGTCCCTCATCAAGCCGAGGCTCGAGGCTACCCCGAACAGCGACGACACGGGAGTCTCGCTAGAGAAGGACAAGTTCCACTTCGATGCTCGGCACGGAGTCAGGGAAAGGAAGTACGAAGAGGGGAGCCCCGTTTTCGTGACGGACTTCCGCAACGCCGGACGATCGAAGTGGACGGCCGGTTCCATCTTGCACCGCATCGGCAAGGTTATGTATCGTGTCGGAGTCGAAGGTGCGGAATGGATTCGCCATGCGAACCAACTTAAGCCGCGAGGGAGCGTTGTTCCTGAGAAACCTAATATTGAGAACGGAAAGGCATCGATGGATGAGGAGTGCCACACTTCTCTCCATGTTCTCGTCGAGTGGACTGCCGGACCGCAGCAGCGGAGAGGGAAGTCGGGCTGCGGATGCGGAAAGATCAATCGTACCTTCTCTCTCGTGCCCGGACAGGAAGACGTCCTGGGTACGACGATCCCACAGGGTGAATGAGGGTTTGCAACCGCGTCGACTCGGGTTCGGCGACGACTGATTGCAAGCTGACACAGAGAAATTTCAGCTTGGGGGAGGTGTCGGGGCCGGATACTATATAAATAAAGACGATCGGAACTGAAAGTGTTACGACTAGAGATAACGACGCGTTCTCGTTTTAGTCGAGCCACTTCACGGCTGATATCGTGTCAATGGTGAAGTAGTTTGTACGAGTCGAACGGCCATAGAGGCGGGAACGAACTTCTGATCGGAGATCTGGACATGGGAGGACCGCAAGGACTGTTCACGTCGGGCGAATCTGTCGAATCCTGGACTGAATCGACGCCAACCCAAACTGCAAGTTCAAATCAATGGAGCACAATGTCCCACGTGTGCCGCAACCGAACTACATCGCGAGCTTCACACTCAACGGAGAACGAATGGGAACTCGGAGAGATCGGCTGATCAAGATATCCGAACACTACAAGTAGATGTGTGGCGTCTCGCGGGCGAATGGACTGATCATTCACGATCGGAAAAGAAGGATATGAGCCATTCAAGAAGCACGTGAGCTGAACATGAGCGACTTCACGGCTAGTCATTCTTGGATCTCTAAATTCAAAAATGCGTACAGAGTCTCGCCCCCGGAAAATTACACATCAAATCAGAGCTTTGACGGCACCACCGTCGCGTGGCGCGATTCTCAAGACATGGCCAGAAACCACCCACAACGATATTCAGAGCTTGCTCGGCCGTGGTCTCACAAATGCGACAGGCTCGCAAAGGAGCCCATGCTAAATTTCAAGTTTTGAGAGCGCTGTAGCTCGCGAACGACGGCCCATTGGGAAAAGTTTCATCAGCCGTTTTTCATTTCTCTAGAACTCCTACTGATTGCAATCTATCTGGTTGTAATCGGAGTTTCACAATTCAGAACCTTCCCTCGTTAGCGATGAAGGTCATCAAACCTCCTTAGATAAGGAATCACTGCTGTCACGCTCCTGCTCGCAACACCTCTCAACCAACTGTCTCCTCAGCCCCTGCGACTGATAACTGCGGCCGTTCCATCGACATTGCAGATATTCTTCGTGACATCGCTCGCAAATGTCAGAGTGAGTCCCTCGGACGATGAGTCCCCCAACTGATGAGTCCCTTATACGATAAGTCCCCTATCCCAAGAGTCCCTCGGCCCCAGACTCTAGGGCATTTGAGGGAATCTGAATACCTTATTGGGGGATCAATGAAAAGCCATTACCATGACGATATGATATACACGAGGTATTCGCACACTCGATTCAATGATCGACTCCTCTACTCTAGCCTCTCGTGGAATGAATCCTCAAAATGTACATCAAAGAAAGATTCATTGATGAATATTTATCAAGTAACCATAATACGCTGTTGACGTCTCGATCTTCCCTGCTAGGAAGTTGAACTCCAGCTCTAAGCCCTCAACAGAACCCGCGGCCTCTGCCGTCCTCGCGAGCTGAGCCACAGCAACCGTCCTAGGGAGCAGAAGGGCGAGATTGCGAGTGAAGCGGGCGCAGTGCTTCAGGATTCTCTCACAGCTCGGGCTCATCCGAGTGAGGTCGTTAACCCCAGTCAGATAAGCTGGACCACCCCAGGGAGGGCTGCAGATGATCGCATCGACGGGCTCCTTGAACATGCCCGCTTCCATTTGAAAAATGTCGCTGACCTTGAACGACATTTTCGAACGAGGGACGCCGTACAGGTCCGCCATCCTCTTCGCGCACTGGAGTTCCGAGGCGCTGATGTCGCTGGCGAAAGCGTGCGAGACCTCGTCCATAAGGGCTGAGCTCCTTCGCTTTCGCCGGCGTGAAGAAGAGTGAGCCAGCGCTCTGACCGGCCTGGAGCGCTGGTCGGCGCAGCATTGGTCCGCGGCACGCGCAAACTTCGTCGGACGCTGGAGCGCGGCGCGTTGACAGCCAGCAGCGCTGGTTCTAGAAGACGTTGTCGCAGTCAGAGGAGTACGACCTGCTGACCACGACGGTTCAGGTCTTGAAAGAGCCCCGAACGAAGGCGCGGAGGACGCATCCTCCTCGGGAGCCACGCAAGAAGGAAGAGAAAACGCGAAGATGCCGGCGTGCCCTGAGTGCTGGGGGTCGTGGCGTAAGAGGTGAGCCAGGCATCGCGCTCCCCCGACATGCAAGTTGTAGTGGCCACGGCGGCAATCCGACAGGAGGAACATCTCAGTCGAAGCCTCCGTCGTAGAGACGTTTGTAGAGCCATGCTCGCACGCCGGGGGACGCTGAAAACTTCGGCGTTCGACACCCCGCGAGCCATCGTGAGGTGATGGATGAATGGTCGGCCGGAAATGGGGGCCGGGTACACGATCGGCTCGCAGCCCTCGATGCTCGGCGAGGTTCCGGGGCCATTCGATTCGTAAAATTGCAGATTCATTGGCGCGCTTCAGTTGCGCCTGGACTCCAGAAAAATGCACAGATAGCAATGGTTCTCTGAGTGGTTCCTCGGAAAGACAGTGGATGAACTGACCCTGTTCGATGAGCGCCAGCTGACGTCCAAACGCCCAACTGTTTCCAGTGGACTCCATGAATGATTCGGGAGGAAGAAGAGAGAAGTATGCGTGAAAACAGGTGGAGGGAGAGGAATTCGTGCCGCCCCCAGAAGAAAACCCGGCCACGCCAGTGGAAGTTTGGACGCCGCTCACTGTAGTCAAGAGAAAACTCACGAAACGGCTGCGAAATACGAAACTATCTTGAGGGAATCATTGAAGCCCTCTCCTTCTCTTGCGTTGAGACCGCAGATGATTTCGATGAAACGTTGCCAATCAGTGTGCGCAGGATCTTTCAGACTTTTGAGGCTCTCTGAACGGAATCTCCTGCCACTCAGTAAGTTTCGCCGTGCCATGCGGTTTCGCAGCGCCAGGTCGTCTGGAATGCTTCGTCTTCATGAGGCCTGTAACCGATCATCATCTGGCGCCTTGAAGGCAGGCCGCCGGCGTCTGCTGTCCGAAGAATAAAAACGGTAACAAGTGTCGAGCCCGCGTAGGGAAAAACACGGTGTAGAAAGTTTGTACCTCTCACTTCAGTTCCGTCCCGAGAAATCTAACGAATTCTTCAGCCAAGCAACGTAGATTCTTCCCACGAAAGAACCCGAGAATCTGAGGTGAAACGGAGTCGGAGCCAAGAGCACGTTCAAGGGAAAGTGAGTCCAGCAGCATACTTGAAATGCCGTTCACGGATCCACAAAAGCAAACAATTGTGACAAGGAAACCCGTCCGGCTAGCGATCGAGAAGTTTTTGCAGTCGATTCGGAATTCGCTGGAAAAAGCGTTGACTTCTCAACCGGACGATTATGAACGGAGCTCATCACGTTGACTCGACTCAGAAATCAATTACAGTACAACCTTTGTTTTCCGGCTGAACCTCTCAGCCAGCCCTCAGAAGTGTCCCGGGATCACCTTTCGGTATTGCTTCAGTAACACTCCCTGTCGCCTCGCAAATCCCATTGCGGGCGGTGGGCTTGGGTCTTGAGATGGTTCAGATTTAATTCTGATACAAATTAGATCCTCTTTTCACCACAAAAGAAATGTTTGTTGTCGGCCAGGGATAATTACAGTACAACCTCGAATATTTCAACTAATTGATGCAAAAAAAGTTGAAATAATCGAGAGATGACAAAATCACCCACATTCTCGGACTCCGCAACCTATTCGGGAAAGAGAGTCCGAGTTCGAACGCTAACCGATGCAGAATGATACGAGATATATTGACGATGGAGGATTCTCAAGGATGGATTCATCTTCCACATAAAAATACGCTTCCGGTCGACATCCTTCGGCCTGTTCCGCGGAGTTGAAATAATCGAGGTTGAAATGCGACAGGTTGAAATACTCAAGGTTGAAACAATCGAGGTTGTACTGTAAGTCATCTGAACAACAAAAGGATGAGCTTCATGAACGAATCCGTGACAGCAGAAGAGAAAAGAATACGATGAGATGAATCGGTACGCAAGGATGCTGGACGAAGGCCAGGCGATGATCGACAAGGAGCGGACCAGATTCAGTGGACATCAGAAGGATCTCGCAGCCGAGATGGCCACAATTATCGAACAAACTCAGAGCCTGGACATCAGCGGCAATAACGGGACGTCGGAACTCAACGAAAGTCAACTACGAGACGTGTTAACTCGCCTCGCGGTGGTTCAGGAACAGCAATCCATAATCTACCGGTGTTGGACGTCAAGAAGTTCGACGGTCATATTACGACGTTCTTCGCATAGTGGGATGAATTCAGGATAAATATTCACGATCGAGCTCATATGACCAATAACCAGAAATTCGCCCATCTTAGGACTCTGGCAGAAGGCGAGGCAGCAAAGTGCATCGAAGGTACTCCGTCAACAGGCGCGAACTACGTAAATACTCCGATCTATCTCTTTGTTCGTTGTGGCAGCGTCGAAACGATCGGTATCGAAATTTTCACGCAGCTGATAGAAATGCCTAAGCTCCACAGAATCTCGGATAACAAGCAGTTGAGGGAGCATTTAGACAAGGTGAACGGCTACATCGTCTCTCTGAAATCGATGCAGCTAGACATGGAGAATTATGCTACGTTCCTGTATCCGATACTCCTTCAAAAGCTACCCGAAAGACTAGCTCACCGATTCATTGAAAAAATTGAGGTGAAAGAGTCGAGCGAGAATGCGGATGATGGCGAATTAAATGGGACAGATCGAGAATCAGTTAATCTGGCTACGCATATCTTGAAAAGAGGAACCGTGACAGGTGATCAGTTCGGGGCGATAGTTCGATGGGTGAATTCCGGGGAATCGGATCGGAAATGGCGGATCGGGCAGTCCCGGACGAAAATGAGGGGTCGGCATCCCGGGGTCCTCCAGCAAGAGGTGTCCGACGGATCTGTCCGTTGAGGAGAAGAGGTTTCGATTGTCTATAGCTGGCTTCTGTGCAAAGTGCAGCAGGCATGGGCATGCGGAGCAAGGTTGCTCCTCTGAAATCCGTTGAAGAAAAGTATGGAGGCAATCATCATGCATCACTCTGCACCAGCGGACTGCCGGCATTAACGGTTCTTCATAAACGGATCGGCGGGTTCTCGGCAATGGGTCACTTTCAACTGGTTGGTCCGACCGGGTCCCGAGAGGTGCGTTTTCTTCTAGATAGCGGTGCTGAGTGCTTTTTTTTGTGGCAGAGGAGTACGCGAAATCGCTGGGACTGAGGGACATCGGATCCGGCAAATATATGTTGCATACATTCGGCAATGAAAAACCTAGTTCTAAAGTCTACGATGTTGTGGAGCTGAATGCGGAAACTACCGACGGACGAGTTGCTCGCTTCCACGCGCTCGTGGTCCCTCAGGTCACCGAATTTGTTCGGCAGCGGCCGTCTGGAGCAATACGAAACTTCTTCTCCAAACCAGCCGAGCGTCTTGATGGACCGCACGAGCTGGGTAGCACACAGTCTCCGGTGAGATTCCAGTCAACAATCATGGCTGGTTCCATCGAAAGTCAGAGGATTCAAGCTCCATTGCGAGAGGTTCTTTTTTTTATCAACGTTGAGAAATTTCGTGAATTGGAACACATTGGCATTTTGCCTGGAGAGCAAGGGGACGAATGAAAGATTCCGGAAACATTTGTCGAAGATTTTCGAAAGAGCATCAATTTCGGCGATGGAATGTACACAACCATCTCGAACTTGGACCCGAGGGGAGCAGATTTCCCTCCGAGCAACTTCTTTGTTTTCCGGCTTAACCTCTCAGCCAGCCCTCAGAAGTATCCCGGAATCACCTTTCGGTATTGCTTCAGTAACACTCCCTATCGCCTCGCAAATCCCATTGCGGGCGGTGGGCTTGGGTCTTAAGATGGTTCAGATTTAATTCTGATACCCTTCGAGCAACTTGCCACGAGCTAAAAAACAAGCCTGTCGTCTGATTAAGTCATTCGAGCAAAAAGTCGAGCTCGGAAAACGGTACGTCGAGCGAATGGGAGTGGTCTCTCGTCAGCTTCGGGAAGTCAGTGAGCTGCTTGGAGGAAATTCTCTCGAGAGCCGACGATCTGCGATTCCACCCTGCGCGAAGGGCTTCCTCTCCGAGATCATTTTGGAGCGCCTGGCGTCGCTCCATGTGATCGATGATCTCGGAAGGCATGTTACTTTCCCCACATGATCGCTGGCCAAAGCGGTTTTCCAGGTAACCACAACTCGGCGAAGCGAGCGGACTTTGTGATGCACCATTTTATCTCGCTGAGCAACGCGATCACGCACTGCCCCGACAATCCAACGGAGCTTCGTGATTCGGCGCGAAAAATTGGCTCCATCGCACGGAATCTGTTTCCTCTAGCCTTTCATCGCGGGCCTCAATACGTTGAAGCCCAGCTCGCGCATGTGTGTCACAGTTCACAGCATCCTGAAAGCCACTTTCGACGATGAGAACATCCTTTCGCCACAGTAGACCCAGGAGATTCTAATCCCGTAAAACTTGGGGCGGGGGGTCGCTAGGGGTCGAGATCGCTAAATTGACCAGGTCGTGTGAGTGCACGCATGTTCTGGGCGCTTCGAATTCGGCAGATTTGTCCTCTAGAGGAATAACGATGGAAAAACTCCTCGGGGAGTCGATGTGGCTGAATGGCGAAAAATTCTCGAAGTTGCGACGAGCTATCAGAGTAACCGCCACCGTTCTGAGGGCGAGCACCCTGTTCGAATTCCGATGGCACACAATAATTCCCAAAACCAAAAGTGCAAAGAAATCTGTAAATTAAAATATCAGCATTCTTGGTGTCCAGCTCCCGTCTCGGTCTGTGGAAGGAATCGGGCTGACTGAACTCTCGCGCTCTAACTCGCGAAGCAACTCCTTTTTCGTGAGGCACGGCTTGGTTGCTTCCGGGAGGCGCTGGAGAGTGAAGACCCCAGTGAGGACCAGGCTATTCATTCTTGATGCATTTCTTGACTCAGAAGGTTTGATCGGGTTAGGGGGCAGGCCTCAGAACTTTGAGGGCAGTGAAGAGATCCGACATCCGATTGTCCTGGGCGGCGATTTTCCGACGACGCTTCTCATCCGGGAGTTCCATGAAACTCGGCGAACTGACAAGGTGTTGGCCTGTCTTTGCCAGGAGTTCTGGATCCTAAGAGCCGGGAGAGCGGTGAAAAAGGTCATCGGTAATTGCATCCGGTGCGAAAGTCATACGGCGAAGGCCGCTGAGGCCTCTCGGCGCCGCTTCCAGGACCGAGAACCGAGATGGGCGGTGTCTTCAAGAATGTCAGGGTCGATTATATAGGACCGTTTAAGGTCCTACTCAGCAAAATCTGGGTTGGTCTGTTCACGTGCTCCGACATCCGTGGAATGCATCTAGAGGTGGCGGAGGACTATTCGGCTTGGCATTCATCCAGGCTTCGAAGCGCTTCGTGGCAACCAGGAAAGTTCCTCGCAGGATTGTCTCGGACAACGCGTTGAATTTTGTGCGTTCCACCTGGGCTCTGAGGTGCTGATGGGAAAATTTGCGCTTTGCTGATCATCAGCGTTCGGGATTCCAGGTGGTCCTTCAATATTCCCAAGGCCGCCTGGTGGGGAGGCCAGTTCGAAAATTTAATTCGTATCATCAAGGATTGTCTCAGGAGAACGATTAACGGTCAGATTCTCTCTCTGTTCCATTTCATGACTGTGGTGAAGGAAATTGAGGCTATCGTTGATTCTCGTCCTCTCACCGTCTTGCCTGAGAGCCCGGCGGATTCCGAAGCGCTCACACCAGCCCATTTTCTCTCCGGAATCGATGTCTTAAGTCTACCCTCGGGTCCTGTGAATGCGGCAGGCGAAGAGAACGACCAACTGGTGAAATTCTGGCGAACTAGAGGGAAACTTTTGACAGACTTCTGAATTGGATGGATAAGTGAATACATTTTGCTGCTGAGGTCTGCTCATCAGCGAAGGGATACTCGATGCTCAACTGTAGCCACAGATGACATCGTGCTCGTGCATGAGCCCCATTCGGAGAGATCCAGGTGGAAGCTAGGTCGTGTTACCGAGAATATAGAACGTAAAGATGGTTTCGCTTGAGCTTGTAAGGTCAGGACTCAACAAGGAATATTGTAAAGCGCACATCAGCATTTGTTCAAACTTATGTGAAAACTGATCAAGAGCACTGTAGGGTTTCATTTTTTTTGTCAAGTTGGGATGTGTCGGCACTCGAACTAGGCAATTGAGTGTTTGTCTGTTGCCCCGCGAGATTGTGACCGATCATCATATGGACGCCTTTAAGGCAGGCCGGCGGCGTCTGCTGTCTGAGGAATAAAAAGACAACAAGTGTTAAGCCCGCGTAGGGAAAAATACGGTGTTTGCACCTTTCACTTCGGTTCCGTCCCAAGTGATCGAACGAATTAATCAGCCAAGCATCGTGCGGCTTCAGTTATCAACAGGGCCCTCCGCAGCAGGACTTCACATCGCAAGAATGTTCAGGTGAACGGATCATGTTTTGCGATAGTAGTAATTTTTAGGAGGATATCAAAACCCCTGGCCACATGCAAAGTGTAACCCTAAGTCGAGAAAGCCTTGTCATCGTGCCAAAAAACATGCGTGAGTCGCTTCGAGATTTCGTTGTTCACAGGTGTTCGTTCGAGACGGAGTTATAGGGAGCGAAGTCAATTCTCGGAATGCCCCCGCGAAGTCGAAGTCTGCTTATTTTGGTGAACTCATTTTCCTCCACTACACCGACCCTTAGCTGCCAGGAACCTTTGATGGATAAGGGAGAGGTCAACCTTCTCCTGATGCCTGTTCATACCGCAAGCTTCGGTTGAGACGCATTCCAACTCGAATATTTCGTGCTCATCCATCCTCAATCTAGGTACCGCCCACTCGAAATCAGCAGATAAAATGCTCGTAATCATTGGGACCCATCGCATTTGCCTGTGTGAACTTACAGGTTGGAGCTCGAGTTTGAAATTCGAACAGTTTCTCCATTCTCTTCCGAAGCAATCAAACACACAAGGAAGATGTCGATGCTTCAAATACAGCAATCCGTCAGCGTCTCAGCGGAGAATCTCGCCGAATCCCCCAGCAGCTCGAGGCAACTCATGGAGCAAGCTCCCGGAGTAACCTTTATCGAGGACGGAGATCAATCTTGCATGGTGCGAGAGGTGGCCGGCCAGCTCTCCGGACATCAGGGCGCCGGCTATCCAGGAACGACGCCGAGGTGTTTGAGAGTGCAAGACCTCCCAACAGTGACCAAAGAGCCATACGGAGTCACCTGGAAATCGGATGGAGTTCGTTTCCTGATGCTCATCGCCCAGGCCGGTGAGATATATCTTCTCGACGAGAGGAACAATGCTTTCTCTGTTGCGAATATCTCATTCCCGTTCCGGAAGATTCCTCGGAAGCATCTCTTCTGCACCCTGCTCGACGGGGACACGGTTTTGGACCGGGAAGGCGGCAAGGTCTACCCTCATTTTCTCGTCCGGGACATCGCTCTTTTCCGGATCGACAAGGTCCGGCTCATGAGCTTCGACATAAGGAAGTTGTGCATCGAGAAGGAAATCATCGGTGCGCGGAGACAGCTCATCCTCGACGGCCAGACCAAGGTCGTCGACGAGCTTTTCGAGATAGCGAAGAAGCATACCTTGGGCATCGATATGAGCGAGAAGCTTCTAGGAGCCAAGTTTCGATCACAGGTCCCTCACGGTATTCTGGGAATAAAACTCCAGCCCATACGGATGGCTTACACCCCCGGAGTTCGTCCTGGTCTTCTCGAATGGCGCAGCTGTAAGTGGACGGACCAACAATCAGGTTCCGTACCGACCGAAGACGACCTTCTTGGCTTCATACGCTCGAAATATGGGGGAACTGGAGAGAAGCCGGCTTCCGCAGTCGAGCAAGCCTCTCCTAACAGAAAAGCGGGGACAACGTCAGCTATCGCAACTGAGAGCATCGGCTCCAAAAGATTCAGAGAGGATCGTGAACCCGGGAGCTGTACAGCTCCAAAGAAGCAGAAAGTTCCAAGCGAGCGAAATCCTGTCGACTGAACTGACCTCCATGAGTTCTGATTCCATTAATGAGGGTTAATAAATTCATGTAGCCGAAATATTATCGATATCATTTGATTTTTTCTTGGAAGAACAACTCACGAAGGGCATGATTCACAAAAGAAATTTGGAGAGCATCCGATGGTTCTGCACCCCGAATGCCTATGATGACGGACAGCGGCATTGAGAGCTGCTCTCGAACGTCCGCGGATACTAGGGTACATTGAAAGGAACGTCTTCAAGTCCCGGATTAACTTCTCTGCCAATCCACTCGACTGTGGGTTGGAAGGACTGCCAACTTGGAGTTCCATCCCCCTTCCCGAGGCCCAACTTCCGACTCTCGAAAACCTTTGCGTGCTCTACTAAACACTATTTAGTTCAAAACACTGATGACCGCTTCAGCATTTTCCTTTCTCGCGTTCGCTGCCGCGAACCCTGTATTCCGATCCATTGCGACGATGAAAGCCCTCGTCCTCGAGCCACGCTGGCTGGCTTTAGTGAGCTCCGCACAATCGACGTGAACCGTGTGCATTGCGGGGATGTCATTGGATCGCAAGCAGAGGCAATCCACTCTAGGCCTGAACTTGGCTTTGTATTTCTGGCAGGTCGGACAGGACGTGAAGTCCGTGACGATTTGGGAGCAAAAGGAGTGGCCGAACGATAAATATGTAGTTTAACCTCAGACGCTTCGGGTCACGCGATCACGGAACGCAGAATCACGGCCCCATTCTAATCGATACGATACGAAGATTATTATCCGTCTACCGAACGATTCTGATGATCAACGAAATTAGTTGCTATTCGACTCAGTGACGATGATGCTCGGGACGGGAAGGGGAATTCGTCGAGTCCCCCCGAGTGATCATCTTCCGAGGTGCACGAAACGGTTCTCCGCATCGTTCGAGGAAGCCGAGGTACTGATGTCAGCGCTGCGTGGGAGCTCGGCACAAGAAAGCCTGAGCAAAAGAGCACCGGGTCGAGAGCGCCGCGATGAGCGCTTCGAGTCTGCTCTGATCGTCTCCAAGTTTTTCAGGAATCAATCAAGCCGGTGATTTTAATAGTCTTCTTCGCTGCGGGTCGCTTGACGATCCGAGTTGACTCTTTGCTTACAGTCTTTCTCAATCCTTTGCAGGTGTTCATCCGATACGTGCCGTGCCAGGACAACCTCTGAGGTATTTCCGCCAGCTGGTGCGAATGCCCAAGTGCTGATCGGACCGTAAGATGCTGTGCTCACGTGGCTGCTGCCTGTCAACGCTGGCTCCGAACGAACAATGTCGGCTTTCGATCGGATCTTTTTACCAGTCCGCGCGACCACAGCAACCAACCCACCCCCACGAAACGAGAGTCCATGGAACCGCTGTCGGCTGGATAGCTGGTTGGCAATCCTGCGTCAAGCAATGGGGAAAAAAGATGATGCCAAACTTTCAGAGAACCGACCCTGAATTGCGTTCAACAGAAGACAGACACACCGAGGGCTTCACTCACAAGCCATCGACTTCGTGAAGCTCCAAGCGTACAATCCGTGATTGGGTTTTCGTTCTCTCGTTGCTTTCTCTCCTCTGCTCTTTCACTCTCGATCGGTCGTTGGTGGTTCTTCATCGTTTCATGGCGCGGCATTTCTCGAAGTACCGACTGCACGTATGACCGGAGAAGATGACAGACACAGGAATCCCCGGGTCTACTTTGTTCGAGCGATCAGCGATCACATTCTGGCGGAATCACGCAGCCGCGAGACCCCGGATAAATAAATTCGTCCGATTGAATATGGTTGTCGGCTGCTGATGATGCCGATGTGCACGTGATTCGTGGCTCGGTCGTGTGCATTGCCGATGGAACGATTAGTGCCCTAGCTCCGTGCAGGTGCTCGAGATGGAGACTGCCATTCGGTTCGGTCCAGCACGAACCAAGTATTCCAGATATCTGTGGAGGAACGTGGCGGAGAGGATTTCGTTGAGCTCCTGCGTCGGATCGCAAGCTTTCCGTCGTCCTGATGAGAGCAAGAGGCGGAGATTCAACGGGAACGTGAGATTTTGAGCGGAGTTCGTTTAAAGATGAACATCCCGGGCTGAGAGTCTCGAAACCGCTCCCATTGACTTCGATATTGAAAGCTCTCGCCCGTGAGATCTGCTGTCAAGTCCACTTTCCACGGTTTTCACTGAAAAGCGGCCACACCCAGCGCATGATGGACTCATTGAGGCTCGAAATGCGAAGCGAAACAAAGAGGGAGAGGGTGATCTGAACTGTGTCACCATCGAGCGAAACGCACCTTGGCCTGAAGTCCTGAAGGCCGTTCTGAATGCTGTTAGGGGAAATATTCTCATCGGTTGAGCGTTAGGGAACTCGGGTTCCGGAAAGTAGGCACCGGAAGGCGGTGGCTCCGTTCAAATGCCATGGCCTCAGCTACGACCGTCGTGATGCTGCTGCTGCAGCGGCTGCTGCTGCTTTAGGCAACTTGATTGGCAGCACCACAGTAATGGCTGCTGATATAGTGAGCACTCTTCGATAGAACTGAGCCTAGCTCCCCGTATTTCGGCTGAAAGCGTCCGAGATTACCGTTGACAGCTAACAGCGTCATAGACATGGATTTCCTCAGGGGTAGCGATGCCGCCTCGGAGGCAGCCAGCCAACAAGCCAGCCAAGCTACAGCTCGTAGTGTTGATGGATCGTCATGGACAGACATGAACGTTGCGGATGTCCGCGTGACTTCTCGCTGACTTTCCAGTGAGACAACGTGAGCAGGAGTTGCCAAACGTCGCTGCCAAGTATTTTGTCGAAAAGTTCACTCATCATGAGTTTGTCCTTTCCAATGTCCAACGGGTTGCTCGGCGTGCCAACATATCCTCGACTCATATCAATTACGGATGTGCGTTCAGCGCGGGAGCATCGGCAACAGCGAACTTGAGACCGACCGGAACGTCGTGTAGGAATATTTCCCGAGATTCGGCTGGGCGCTTCGTTGCATCGGTTGTTCCCGGGTCGTCGCGTGCGACTGTGCTCCGACCGAATGCCGATTCTGAGCTCGATACTTCATTGGGCGCCTCCACATTCCACAGTTGTTCTGGTTTTCATTCCATCTCTGCTCGTGCTGGCATCGGTCGGAGATCGAACTTGGGTACTGGGCTTTTCATTGGGCTTTTCACCGGTGGTCAATGGTGTTGCTTTCCAACATATCGCTTGCTCACTAATGCTGTTTGGCGGATGGAATCAGCCAACAAACGACAATATTCGTTTCCTGCCCTCGTGTAATTCTGCTGTCACGAACACAGGAATGGATTGAAATCGCCGTCGACGAACTGCCCCATTTTCCAGAGTCGCTCGCCCGCACTCTGACCGTATGGACACTCCCAAGTCTCTCCCAGTCGGTCTATGGGTCCATAGATTGGGCCCTACCAGCGACTTTGATCCTAAATACGTGCGAGCATTGCGCGAAGAAAACAGCCGAGGTGAACCGAAATGAGTTTCCAAAGGCACGAGCACTCTGGTTACGGATTACTCCTCACGTGGTGTTCCATTCTTTCTTATTTCATCGAAGGGCCGTGTAACGCTTCGAGACGGAATACGTTCAGCGATGCTGCCCAATGATGGTGCTCTTGTCTTCCGCAAGTGAACTGAATTGGCTCTGATCGAAATTCTGCAGGAAACGATGAAGAAATCCAAGGATATTCGTTGAGTTTCGGAGCTGTTCTGTTGAGCTCAGAAGAAAAATTCCATCATCATTTCATGGCCCTGCTTTCAGGCAGAATGAAGCATGCTCCACGGATCTCTTTTCCTCTCCATTGTGCAGTATCCTATAATGAGTAATGATGAAAGTATTCATCCGCAAGCCATGAAACCGTTGGTAAATATCTCAGAACCATCGTCGCCAGAGGCCCCTCTTGTTGCACCCCGCCCCGCCTCACTCAGGACCCCCGTGGCATCAACGGACTCGATGGCCTCTCACTGACTCGGCCGGGTGACTGCATTGCCCTCGGCGTTCCCAAAGGAAGCAAAGACAGAAAAAAGGACGAAGAGACCCGGGTGGGCAGGGAGGAAGCGCCGGTAGCGGCAACGATGGCCAAGTTTACCTTTACGAGTCTGATCGTTACTGCTCGCTGTCTCTCGTCGTTTGGAAGAAGAAAGAAGCGAGGCGGACGAAAGCGACCAAGAGAAAAACAGAGACCGTGCTAAGCTTGTTTTTCGTAAGGATTACGGGTTCGAGCTGGGACGGAAAATACGAACTTTGCCAAAACTTCTGCCAGCAGAGCCACTTTCCAGTCCCCGCCCGGTGTTGGCTCTGCCCTGCGTCCGATGGCTTGTCTGCTGAAACGGTCCCTTTTTGTCCTGTTGTCTAGCCGGCCAGTTGCCGTAAGCAGGATCGCCTGACGGTGCTCTAAACGAGCAGACGTCGCCGAAGAGCGTGAACTCCGGGAAGGATGGTTGGAACAACTGCGGACCGCGAACGCTGAATGGAAGAAGATTCGGCCCGATCGGTCTCCGAGCGTGGGGAGGTACAAGGCTTCGACCTAACTTTTGGTATCAAGCCGAGTCGTTTAGGGTTCATGCGGTTCTCAGCTTGGAACGTTATTTACGAAACAAGTTAGATCGTTCCGGTCCACGTTCACGCATGCGGGCTCGAGTCACCGGAGAACCAGAATCCAGAAAGCTCCTGGATCCATGTGTGGGAGAATAGACGGATTTAAGTGTGTTTCCGAGGGTCACGGAGAGCTCTTTGTTGGCGCAATCCTTGACCGGGACGCCTCGGCAGTCCCCCTCCGAGGTGGGGTAGGGGAGAGTTGAGGAGGTCTCCGAGGGCCCCGAGGAGTTCTCGGGGTCGGCTAGTTGAAAGAGATGGGGAGATGCCGTATCCCACGAACGAGGGAGAAATGAAGATCTTAGGCTTCCCCCCCCCCCCTCCGCAGGAGCCACTACGGCCGGCCGGCGCCTCGAGCTTCCTGCCGATTCCCAGACCCATAAATATAATGGGCGAAGACGGCTCGACGGCCTGGCAGGCCGAGTTCAATTTTTAGGCCGGCTTTCCTCTTCTTTGCTTTTCCACTTCTCTGCCCTCAGCGTCTGACTTATGAAGAGTTCTTCATCATCTCCAGTTGTTAACTAGAGACCGGGCCAGAGCGTTCGGCGCCGTTTGCAGGCGATGACGATGATAACGACCAAGGGCGCGAAGCCACTTCGGAGCGAGGTATTCCATCATCTCTGAGCGGACATCCGGTCTCTCAAATTGATTGGAGATCTTCATGAAGGTCTTCCATCCACCGCCATGACCAGCCGAATCCGGAGACTCGTGTTATTCTGCCATAATCTTCTTCCGTTCCTGTACAGGCACAGAAATCTTCCCTCATACCATATACCCGTGACCGTTGCCAAGAGAGCGGCTTCTGACTCTTGTGGTGAGCAAGGCAGCGCATCCGCATGACCAATGCTCTTTCCGGGTTTTTGAATGACAGTGAAATCAAACTCGGTAAGTTAGTGGATCCAACGAGCTGTTCTTCCCTTCGGTTTTTTCGTGTTGAGGAGTTCCCTCGAAGCATTGTGGTCGGTCTGTAGCGAGAACTTCTGGCCGTCAAGATAACTCCTGAAATATTCTATCGCTTTGAGAACAGCAAGCATCTCTTTCTCATAAGTCCTACAGTTCTTTCCGGCCTCCGTGGACGAATACGAGTAATGACCGATGACGCGATCGCGGTTACTCTCTTTCTTCTGAGTCAACACAGCACCGGTTCCCGAATCAGATGCGTCCGTTGTCAGGACAAGAGTCTTCGAGAAATCCGGGAGTGCGAGCACCGGATTCGCCCTGCAACCCTGGGAAGCGTTGCAGCAGCTTTACATCCGATGGTTCCTTGATAGAGGTTGGGTTCCTTAAAAATTCCTACTATGAGCAGGTCCTATAGGTACCGATATCCGCCCAAGCCGTCGAATTTACCGGAATTGGACCCGTTGACTGAGCGTTTGATTTCACCGCGGATTTCTTTCATGCAAATCCGTCGCTTGCGCCATGGAGGCTGGTACGGAATCGTAGGTCAAATCATCAACGTCCCCGTAGATGTAAACACAATGGTCAAGAGGTTCCGAGATCCTTAGATCATGATC
Source organism: Phytoseiulus persimilis (assembly GCA_037576195.1). Lineage (NCBI taxonomy): Eukaryota > Metazoa > Arthropoda > Arachnida > Mesostigmata > Phytoseiidae > Phytoseiulus > Phytoseiulus persimilis. The sequence continues at coordinate 6,658,058 of CM075102.1, read as the reverse complement.
ATGCATTTAATGTGAATACGGAGATGAACATAATTCATGAATCCTCGTATCTCAGTGGGTTTTTCAAGAAATCGACGAATGGCTATGAAGAATATTCGAATCAGGGTCTGAGACGCGATACAAAACATGTTCAGATCCCCACGCTCAACGGGAACAAAACTCGCGAAATGATTGAAGATCGCGACTTCGTGGAACGACTCATCGACACCAATCAAGCATTTTTGAGAGCCATTCCAGACTCTGTTCAATACTGGTCTACTCGGAAGAGAGATCTTTTCGGAATGATCTGTCAACTTGGTGGGCCAAGCGCGTTCTTGCCCATGAGCGCGCGAGATGAATTGGCCGAATTTACTTCGTGTTCTGCACAGGCTGTCTGACGAGTACAAATCTAGAGACTTCGAAGAGCTTGGTCGGTACGAACATTCTTTCTTGGTGGCAGAGGACCCAGTCGCATCATGAAGCTGACACCCCCTCCCGACATCGCATGCGCACAGAGAGAACAACGTTTTCACGCGAAATTCACGGCAGCGCAGCAGCAGTGCCTACACTGATGGTTTTTCAGTAGATCGATTGTTTCGTTTACTTTAAGATCGGCGATAGTCGTTGGCTTGATGTAGTTGACCAATGGGTTGTACTCTGTGATGTTGAGTTCACTCACAATGAATCTGATTTTGTCGACTGCGGGCAACGCTGCTCCTCCTGAATCCAAGATGGGTTTGTACCTGTCGTACCACTTTCGAAGGTGTTGTTGTTTTCGGTTCCGTATGAGAATCGTGGTATTCTCGAATTCAGGTGGTCCATTATGGTGTGGGCTGTAGTAGAGCGGTTGGCTGCAGGAGCGGTACTGAGTGCTTCTCTTGCCGCAGTAGCTACGATGCGTTGTACTTCTTCAGATGTGAAGGCCATGGTGAACTGGTTACTCAGTTTCTCGATCGATGTGTAGGTTCAGAGATCCTCGTCGCCACTGTTATAGTCTGTGAGCTTGGTGATTTGCTCAGACGTAGACTATGGTTTTGGAAAAGGGAAAGACACGTTCGAATTGGTGCTACTTAGAGACTCGCAAAGACTCGCCGTTTATTCGAGTAATTATGCTTCTGTCCTGCTTGAGGAGGTCATTGAGGAAGGGTTGCTTCTGGTTATCGCGAGCCACTCCCTTTCCAAGAGTCATATTTCCTTCTTGAGTCTTTCAGCTAACCGGAAGCTCAGTTGATGGCATAACACTTTGATTTAACGTGGCGAAGGATAGAACATTTCTTCACAATGTATGGCGAGCCAGCGAAAACCGTCTCAGACAGAGGGTCGGCTTCCACGTCAAAGGAGTTCAAGACATTGCTGGAGCTTAAGCGAAAAAGAAGAACACAGCGATTGGTCATACAAACTGAAGGACGTGCAGACCTGGCTGTATACAACTATGTCTTGGAGCTTAGAGGAATCCCCATTCGACGTGTTACATGGATATTTGTCGCGAATAAATAATCATGACCAAGTGTTTGAGGGGGCTCAGGAGAAAGTATGGACACCCGCGGAGAAGGTTCAGAAGGAAATTAGAGGAGTTCTGACAAAGAGTCAGGAATGGAAAAAGTACCACAGTGACTCGCGGAAGAGGATACACGTTCGCTTCAACGTAGGGATGTCGTTTTCGTGAAACGGTTGCTGGTGCCAACGGGTCAGCCGACCAAACTTCAGCGAAAGTTCAGGGGCCCCATAACCTTAATCAAAGTCCTCGCCAAAGATTCGTGAGAATTGATGGAGCTCGGAGCTAATCAAAACTACGTTTGCACACCTCATAGTTCACAGTTGAAGTGGGTCCAACCTCACAACGAGGAAGACATCGAAGAAGATGGGAACGCACAGAAGAAGAGACGCAGCAGGATTCCAACACTGGATTATCCAACGATATCTTGGACGAGAGCGACACGCAGCCGATGGAATGGTCTGCCGTCACCACACCAAGACCACCGATTCGATTCGAATGAGGATACCGAGACAGGTCACAGTTGACATCAGAAGGAGATTCGTCGATGAGCTCAGTGGAAGTGGAAGCAAGCATTCAGACAGCACAGCCCGAGCAAGCCAGGAGAACGGTGGATCTAAATTAAGAAGTTATAGAGTCTCCTGGCGAGGATAGAGTAGATCCACAGCGAAGGCAGCAGCCTTCTGGGCAGGTCAAGTTTAGACTGGAACTTTGGACAGAACTGTAAAATCAGCTGGAAGGAAAGTAGACAAATCCAAATCAAGATTGAATTCAAGGCGCAATAGGGCAAGCGAGAGGGTGGAGAGCGTGGCGTAGGAGGGCGCAGTGATCGATCTCGAGCTTCATCTTGGAAGGAAGTGAGGGCAACGGTCTTTTGTGCTTCAAACTTCGTCGGAGACACGCGCATCCATGGACGGCAACATGGAATTTCGCAGAGCTTGCGGCGACAACAGACACCAGACGGGGTCAACAGCGTGTGCAGCGCTGAGGTCAATATGTTTCCTGTGTCGACGAGTGGGCCATTTCGGAAGATTGTGCCTGGAGCGATCGCCGGCGAGAAGAAACAGAGCCACGACGAGTTAGGAGCCACGGGTTGAAGCCTCTGCGACGGCGAGCGAGCGAGCAGGAAGAGAGTCCGGTCCGCACTACGCAGGAGAACGAGAATATTTGTAAAGTCTCTCTTGAACTCGCTGTAGTCGGTCAACGTGCCCTCGAAGTGAACGAGCGGCTTCCTGACATGATCGTTGGGAGGCAGGATGCGAAAACCATCGTAAATCAGGGTGAAGTTCGAATCAAACGCGTCGCTAGAGAATGAAATGCGGTGGAATAGTTTGTAAAGTCTCCATAGAGCTCATTGTATTCGGTCGGAGTGTCAAAGAACGTGAATACCAAATCGACATTTCGAACGACACTCATCTATCACGCTCAAGCGGAGCTCTACCGGATCAGTAATGAGTACCGGGACCGCTCTGGCTCGATGATTGATCACCGCCGCTGCGGCAATTGGGAGCGGCGTGTTTCGCACACGTTTGCGAGCACGGTTGCGGTTCGAGGACATCACTGCGAATCCCTTCCTCGATGTTCTCATTTGCTCGACATGTTGGTTTGTCTATACATTCGACTGATCAGCGTGCAACGAAAAAGGCGCCTGCCGAGCGAGTGGCTCCGATACCGTAACAGTTTCCTATTCTACGTCGGAAGCTCAGGATGCAACTATACACGGGCGTTCCGAACATACTGCAATAAAATGAATTCTAGTTCGTGATCACTACCAAGAAGGCAATATCGGAATGGAATAGGTTAGCACTCGATATCAAAAGGCACACATCGAAAAGAAAGCTGTAACAGGACCCAGAGTACTGGAAGAGATTAAATTGACCGGACCATCAACTTGGAACCATGGCAAGGCAACTGTTCCTCATAGCGATAGCCATAGGTATCGGCATTTCGAGTGAATGCTTCGACAATGGTAGCTGTCGGGATGAGTGACAGAAGAATCACTGCAGCCGGTGGATAGGACTCCGTGGACAGGAGAGCTTCAATCGCGAATGCATGGAATCGGAGTACAAATGCGAATGTTATGCCAGCTACACGACAGCGCGTGAAGGGAGACAGATGGACTGCGGGACTGCCCTAGCTTTCTGGAGTATTTTGGAGACTTCGAATCGGTCGAACCTCCAAAATGCTTTCGCGTTTAGTCTCTGCATTAATTGGTCGGCTTTTTCTGACAGTCTGAGCCATTGTCTAGCCAAGTGGTCGCTGTCGGTAGATAGTTCGATCCTCAGATATTCGTACGATTCCACCATAGGTATTGGTAATTCTTGTATACTGAGTTCCCTAACCGGAGTTTGGGTTCCAGTTGGTCGAGAGAAGACCACTACACAGCTCATCTCTGGGTTTAATTTGATGGATATGTTGACCCCGAACCTTGCGCCAACCCCGATGAGCGTTTCCATACATCCCATGTTGTTTTTCATCAGAACTAGATATTTCCCTGTGAATCTGGAGCCTCGTGCTGATGCCAGGATTTTCCGTAACAGGTTCGCAATGTGAAGGCTGGATAGGATTGGAGATAATGGACAACCTTGCCGGAGTCCAATTGGTATTGACATTTCGCCCGACGTGCAGTCCCCATGCCGGAGGACAAAGCGGGTAGGCTCGTCCATGTGTTTAAGGAGTTTGAGCAGTGATTTCAGTGAAGAGTTGATTGATTCGTGAAGACTACGAATTCCGCAATGAGATAATCAGGATTTGCCAAAGGCAAGGCCATCTGGCTAAGGTGTGTTGGTCGAGCAAGAGAGTTCAGAGTAATGCGGTGCAGATCGCCTCTGTGCTCTCTGCTCAAGAGCTGGCGGAGGGTCGGACATACGTTGAGATACATGTGAACGGACACCTGATATCCTTCAGAGCAGATTTTGGTGCGGATGTGTCCACGATTTCTGAGGAAGCTTGGATGAGTCTTGGATCACCCGAGCTGATGCCATACCAAGATTTGTGTACGCAAGCCGAAAGGAAGAAGTTTCGCAGCAAAGGTTATTTCTCGGCGACTCTACAATTCAGGAATCGCCAATGCACTTGACCAATTCTGGTTCTTGGTGCCGTGTCAAAAAATCAGCTTTGCGGGCGAGCCTTGAAACTGCTGAGTCTGTCACGATGGGAAACGATTAGGGTTCCTTGTGTGTCGGGCCTACGCAGTTGCCTCCACGACGTATTTCCATTGCGTTCAAGGAACAACTCGATGGAGAGTTGCACAGCCTGCTGGGAATCGGTGCGATTGAAAAGGTGGAAGAGTCGGACTGAGCTTCTCCAATCGTGGTCGTAAAAAATCTAATGGAAGTCTTGGAGTGTGTGCAGACTATTCTACGGGCCTCAATGCCGCCTTGAAGGACAGGAATCACCCGTTAACGAACATGGAGGAGATCATGGTCAAGTTCTCCGGGAGCAGATTCTTTTCGCAGCTCGATCTAGCTGATGCTTATCTGCAGTTGCGGTTGGACAAAGAGAGCCAAGCTTATCGGGGTCTGTACCGCTACAAGAGGTTGGTTTTCGACCTGAAGACCGCCCCAGCGATTTTCCAGAAGGCCATTGAGCAGGTATTGGTTTGTCTGGATGGGGTCCTGGTCTATTCGGATGATATTCTGATCATGGCTCCAGACACCGCCGCTCATGATCGCCGTCTCGTGGCCGTATTGGATAGACTCCAGAAGTGGGGTTTCCACCTGCGTTTGGAGAAGTGCAACTCCAGGCAAACAAAGGTCAAGTACCTGGACTTGATCGTGTCAGACGAGGGCCTCGAGCCAGATCCAAAACGAGTTGCGCCGATTCAGTCGCTGGCCGCTCCTACGAACCAGAAAGAGGTGCGATCATTGCTCGGCCTGGTGAACTATATTACGGCAAATTTGTGGATCACCAATCAAAGCCCCCATAGAGAAACTGCTCGCCAAGGACCAGGTGTTCGTGTGGACTAAAGAGCATACAAAGTGTTTCTCAGAGATGAAGGGGATACTCGCCGGCCCGCTTCTCCTGGCACATCACCAGGTCTATTCCTATAAAAGTGCACTCTCTGTTCGAATGGCGCTGAAGCAGCCTGCGGTTCAAATTTTCGCGCCAAATTGGTTGTGATGTTTACTGCATGAGTAAAGCTTTCCAGCGCCTGAATCAAATTGGCAAGTGGAGTTCACTGAGATTTTCGGTGTACTTTCGAACATGGGCGATTACACGCCGTCACCCCGCAATTTGCGGGCATCGCTTTTGACCTTCTTTCGATTGGGGAAATCAGCGAGTGAAGCCCACGATTTGCTCGTTCAAGCCTATCCCGAGCATGCATTAGGCCGGAGAACATATTACAACTGGTACGAGAGGTTCCGAGAAGGCGATGTCGATCTTGAGAATGAATCTCGGGGAAGACCACAAAAAAAATTTCAAGGAACAGGACTTGGAGCGTTTGCTTGAGGAAGACAGCGCCCAGACCCAAGAGGAGCTCGCCGCTCAGCTGAATGTGACTCAGTCAGCCCTTTCGAAGCGACTCAAGGCTCTGGGGAAGGTCCGGAAGGTCGGGCGCTAGGTCCCTCATGAGTTATCAGAAGAGCAGAAAAACACCCGTTTGATCATTTGCCAAGAACTGCTCCTGCGGCAACAAAAAAAAAAAGGTTTCCCGCACTTTATCGTAACCAGCGATGAGAAGTGGGTGTTGTACGACAACCCAGCGCGAAAAGCAGCGTGGGTGAACCCGGGGGAATCAGGTCCTTCGACTGCAAGGCCGAACAAGTTCGGAAAAAAGACGATGCTGTGTGTTTGGTGGGACCAGGAGGGCGTGATCTACTTCGAGCTCCTGAAACCGGGTGAAACGGTCGATGCAGCACGCTACCAGCAACAACTCATCGATTTGACCCGCCCGGTAGCTGAGAAACGACCGCATTTCGCCACCAGGAAGCAACGAACGATTTTGCTCCACGACAACGCCCCGGCTCACATATCCAAATCTACTCGGGAAACTCTTGCCGGTCTTCGCCTGAGCTACTCGGTTGCTCCCCACCCGCCATATTCTCCTGACTTGGCTCCGTCAGACTACCACTTGTTAGCCTCCTTGGGCCATGCGATGAAAGCGTCGAGGCGATGAGAGGGGAGTTCAACTCCATAGATCTCCGCAACATCTCCAGAGATCGCAGATTCCTCGACGTCGACAGCGGCAAGGATGATCCTTTCAAAGCGACCTACTCCTAAGCGGGATACGAGGTCATTAAGAAGATCCTCCTTGAACGCTCCCTGGCCGAGCTAGACTCAGACGAGGCTATCCGGGCGAAGATCACGGAGAATAAGGAGAGAATGATGGAGATGTTGGCACAGAGAGACAAAGCCAGACAAGACAGGGAAAATCTGCGGAAGGAGAGGGAAAAAGAAAAGCTCCAACTACTCCGAAAAGCAGCTGTCACAGAGGCGTATGGAACCAGATCGAGGGATGCAGCCAGAGGCCGACAGCCAGACAAACGCAAATTCGATCATTCCAGGGACGACAAGCAGAGACAAGGTGAAGAGAGACCGGGGACGAAAACCCCAAATTCTCGACCAGGTGAAGCAGGTGGAAGCGGCCGACAACCGCCGAAACCCCAGCCGAAAGGGGACGGAGCAGGCAGAAGCTGCAGACAACCGCACAGGCCAAATCCGAGAAGAGAAGGACCGAGTGGAAGCTCGGCGTCTCACCCCAAAATCAGGAATCGTCCCTAGCAGCCCCGAACCCGCCCTCGGAGAGGAAGAGAACCAAGAATGGCGAACCATCGAACCGAGCGGCGGTAAAACAGCGGTAGATCCTCGAGCACGAATGACTACCAATGGAAAACATCGGACGAGCCCAACGAGAGTTAGAGCGGGAAGAAAACCCAATGATGTCCCAATAAATATTGCAGTTTTGAATATAAACGGATGTACTCATTCCAAATGGGCTTAATTAGAAGGGGATATCCTCAGAAAAGAGAGGATTGATTACACTCTAGTACAGGGAACCCATCTAACAAATCTACGAAATCCACCCGTAATCCAAGGATACCTATGGGTTGGAAGCAACCGAAAAACTGCAACCAACAGAACTCCTACGGGAGGCGTAGGAATACTGAGCAATGTGTACCCTGACCAAGAGTGGACGGAGGAAGGTACGGATTGGATGGCGTTGGCGATAAAGTACAACTCGAAAAGGCTGATCCTCACCAGTGTGTACGTCTCATACTCGGAAAAAGAGGAAAACGGAAATCTGTACACAGAAATCTCGAAACTGATCAGAACAAAATGTGAGCACACAGACTACATTCTGATCGGGGGAGATATGAACGCACATCTGGAATTTGATGGCAAATCAAATACAAGAGGCAGATTGCTCGAAGACTTCCTAACTGAACACAGGCTGACAATCCCGAATGGCTCAGAAAAATGCAAAGATATACGAGGAAATCAGCGGTCATAGATTATGTGCTGGCTAACCACGCAGCAGCGGATCTAGTCCAACACGTGAAAATTGACGACGAAAGACTGATCACCAATATCTCAGACCACAGCCTGATCACGATCCAATGCAAATTGGAAAAGGCCAGGAGACCCACTGCAAAAAAATCTCAATCATAGATTCCCGGAAAGCAGCAGCTCTCGTCCAAAAATGGCTGTGGACTAGTGCATTGAGAGGACACGTAACGTACGACGAGCTGAAAAACGAAATCGCGTCAGCATCAAAGCAAGCATGCCGAAAACTGAAAGTACGAGATCGTCCCATGGTTTTCTCGAGAGAAATCAAAGAGGAGACCCAGCTCCGCAAAGCAGCCCACCAAGCCTACAGAGCGGCCCGCAAACCCGGAATGGGAGAGGAGGAGGCGTTGAGAGCGTACCGCACACAACAGCAGAGAGTCAGAGCGGCGGTAGCGAAGGAGCTACGAGTGAGAGAGCGGAAAACTCTCTCATACGTACTTAACGCACCGAGACATGAGAAAGGCAGACGCTTCTGGCGAATCGTGAATAGAGGCAACAGAGGCGAGAGCAAAAGGGATAAACTGAGAGACGAACGCGGAGAGGACATTCCCCGATCCCGAACGGCTTATCACCTTACTCATGTAGGAAAGATGATACTCATGGCGACTCATCCAAATGTGGAACCCCCACAGGTAGGGAAGATGGAACCTACCGGGATAGTAGTCACGGAGGCAGAAGTCTCCAAGGCACTCGCCAGGCTGTCGAAAGCATCCGCTATGGGACTCGACAAAATCCCAAGCGGAATCGTAAAGGACCTGGAGGAAATGGGACGAGGATATATCACCCAAGTCATTCAATAAGATCCTAGATGGACAGGAAGAGATCCCGGAGGACTGGAAAGAAGGAAGACTAGTCATGTTGGAGAAGCCAAACTCCACCCGGGGCAACCTTCTGACATACAGACCTCTAACAATCTCCCCCGTGCTCCAGCGACTATTCATGAAAATCCTGGCAAACAGGATATCAGAATGGATGGAGAACGAGAACATATTGGGAGAAATGCAAGCAGGGTTCAGGAAGGACAGGAGAGGTGAAGATAATATCTTCATCCTAACGAGTGCCATAGAGCTATCCAGACTCCGGAAAGAGGGACTGGTATGTTGCTTCCTGGACTGCTCAGCTGCTTACGATCGAGTATGTAGAAATACGCTGTGGACGAAGCTCAGAGAGCTGGGAATGAACCAGGCGTGGATCGAATTGCTCCGAAACCTGTATACAGGAACTAGAAGCAAGCTGATCCACGGAGAACACTCGTCAGAGTGGGTAGAAACAACAGGAGGTCTCCGACAAGGATGCCAAGGAAGCCCTCTATTATACCTACTATACACCTCCTCACTTGAAGAGCGCCTCCAGAACAGTGGCTGCGGCTTCCGAGTACGAAAAAAAGGAAACTTCTGGAACACGTTGGCGAAGAAATACACCAACATATCCGGACTGCTTTTCGCCGACGATCTCATCCTGATGGGGAGAAACTTCGCGGAACTAGAAAAGCTGATAGAAATCACGTCCCAGTTCGGGGACGAAATGAAACTGACATTCAACCCAACAAAGAGTGCGACCATGATTTTCTCCGAGCGTGGGATCGGCGCAGAGAAAACCCTCAAGGTCCAAGGTAGGGACATACCGAAGGCCTCGCACTACAAGTACCTGGGAATCACGGTATCAGACAATGAGAACTACATGAGTGTCCAAGAGGACATCTGGGTAGAAAAATCTCAGAAGGTTCTGAACAAACTGCAAGCAACCGCGCTCTGGGGATTCCACAGAATTGAAATCTCCAAGACGCTGTGGAAGGCGGTCGCCGTCCCAGCACTCACATACGCGAACGCAGTGACAGTGATGTCGAAATCTCTGGAAAATAGAATATCGGTGGCCCAGAACGAGGCGGGGAGATTTTCTCTTGGGATCCCCAACAGCAAAGTGGCAAGCGAATTCGTCACAGGCGAGCTGGGCTGGTCAACCTTCAGAGCAAGAGAAGCTCAAAGTAAGGTGAGATATTTCAACAGAGTAAAATCCATGCAAGAATACAGATGGCCGAAAGCTATACTGGAGATGATGAAACTAACCGGAGTGAAAACAAGGGCAATACACAGAGAACAGGAACTGCGCCGTGAATTTGAATGTGGAGGAATCACCCTGACTTTCACGGAGGAGGGCATCCCACTCCAGGGTACTTTCAACAAAGCGATCAAAGAAAAGATCCGCGAAATAGAAACGACTGAATGGAGAGACTCAATGAGTCAGAAAGTTAGTCTGACCCGATACAGGACCCATGCTAAGGATAGAGGGACCAAGAAAAACCCCTACGACAACAGCAGAGGATCCGCCTTGTTGGCGCTCAGCAGAGCAGGAATGCTAAGAACAAGGAGCGTCAGAACATACTCCGAAACGGGACTAGAAACGACCTGCGTGAAATGCGGAATGGTCCCGGAGACTATGCGCCACGTAATCTGTGAATGCAACGATGCCTTCTTCGAGGACGAGGAAGTGCTGAGGCGACTGGGACTCGACGAAGACCCCTCACTAGAGACGATGGACCAAACCAAGAGACTCCTACAGCAGTGGGAGAAAGAAACATATAATATCTCGCCATATTTACTCGCCACTGAAGTGAAAGTGTCATTATATTATGAGGATAAATAAATACCAAAACCAATACCAAAACCAAGACACTCACTTTCCAAACTTCGTCGAGTTGAAGAGATGCCTCGAATCCTTGATTCGAGTCCAAGGGTGGAGCCTTCTACCGCAAGGGCATCCGCGACCAAGTCGATAGATGGGCGAAATGTGTGGCTAGTGAGGGCAGCTACTTCGAATGATCTTAGTCTCTTTGCATTGGATCGATAAAAAAATTGCCAGAAAAAATGTGTGCGTTTTCATAGGAATAGACCTGGTATGATGCCCGTCAGGGGCTCATAAATGCGGCAGACGCAAGTCAGACTGGGGTTGGAGGGGTTCTGTTGCAGCGATATCCGCATGGAAATGGGAAAGCGGTTTTCCATATTGCCAAATGCTTGACGAACCCGCAACAAAACTACAGTCAAATCGAAAAGGAAGCCCTGGCGTTAGTGACCGCGGTCGAACGGTTCAAGAAATTTGTCTTAGGCCGTCGTTTCATACGTCTGCGAACGGATCATCAGTCGTTGTCTTCTTCAATCCGGCGAGCATGAAAGGGTTGTCAGAGAGGACGGCCGCCCGGTTGCAGCGTTGGGCTCTTCGTCTTGTTGGGTTTGATTTCTATATAGAATACGTCAGGACGGAAGATTTCAACACGCGGATGCGTTTTCACGATTAATCAGCGATAGGAGAGCAGAGGTCGGAGATTCTGATTTGGAAGAAGTGGTGGCGGCTATCGACAGTCATTCGGAGTCGAGTCTTCAAGATCTGCTCATCAACGCGCTTGAGTCGAAGCAGGGCAAGAGTCTCGTGGTCGAGCAAACCAAGAAAGATCCGGTCCTTTCTCAAGTATTTCGACGTTTGTCAGACGGATGCTCTTCGAAAGACAAGGAAAATGCAGTCTTACGTCCGTTCGCGCTGCTCGCGGACTCCCTCTGTTTCTCAGGCGGAATAGTCCTGTGCGGCGAGCGAGTGGTGATTCCAAAAGCCGTGTAGCATCTGATCCTTGAAAAGTTGCATCTAGCTCACCCAGGCATTCGTCGCATGAAGTCGTTGGCTCGTAACCACTTTTTCTGGCCGGAAATGACTTAAGACATCAAGAGATTCGTGGAGAACTGTCCCCATTGTCTGCAAACATCGTCGGCTCCTGTCGAAGTACCTCCAAGTCCATGGCCGCCGGCGGACAAGCCGTGAGCTCGGGTTCATATTGATTTCGGTAAACCGCGCCGGGGAGGAACGTTTGTGGTTATCGTTGACAGTTTTTCCAGATTCATAGATGCGGTGTGGTTGCGTTCTGTAACTACGGTCTCGCTTGTCAATTACCTTCGAGGGTTGTTCCGGGTGATGGGTCCACCGGAAACGTCTGTGAGCGACAACGGTTCGCAGTTCACGTCGGAGTTGTTTGCGGAATTCTGCTCAGAAACGAACACAGTTCATCTTACGTTGCGCTCCGGCGGTGCCCCAAAGCAACGGACAAGCGGAGAAAATGGTGCGTACGATCAAGGATTCGATGGGCGCAAAGACGGAGCGGTTGGATGGAGTGGTCTCAGCATACAACTTCACACCCGCGTCTGCGTTGGGAGGCAAATCGCCCAACGAGGTTTTCTTTGGTCGGCCTCTGAGAACCCCTTTCTACGCATTCAAGCCGCGGGTCAGTCGAGTCGCCAGTACGCTGACGGAGTATCAGCAGGAGTATAAACAACACTTCGATATACATCACGGTTCGAGAGAACGGCCTTCTGTGATGGGGGAGGTTGTTTCCGTGCAACTCTCGAACGGGAGTAGAGTATCTGCACAGGTTACATATTCCATCGGCCGTGCGACGCTAAAGCTGGGTGCAAACGGCCACCAGATCGTTCGGCACCGCAATCAGGTCTGGAAGCGGTCGGTCCACGACGAGAGCTCAGACCCCGTGCGAGATGTCGTGTTTCTCCTTCCTGCAAGGCGTCGACCGTCGGAAGTCGCGCCGACGAGTCAGGCTCCAGATGCAGGGCCGCAAGCAACCCGAACGCCGTTACCACGCGCTTGCAAAGTTCCGGTGAATTACAAGAAGCTCAACGGCTGAGCGCAGGGGGACTGTTGGGTCTTCGTTATCCTTGTATTTCGGAGTCAATAGAAAAGGGCAGCCATTTTAGCTGCCATCCCTCCCCCTCCCAGCCTAGATGACGTGAGCATTACTGTGTCCCGTCCCCTCCAGAACCTAACAGATTTGCTCATTCCTCCTCTCTAGAATTTGCCACAGCTTCGTCCGATCGATGCGGTCGTGCGCTTTCGTGGCATCGAGGGATACGCAATGTAGCTCCTTCGTGTGGGATCTTGCGGTTCCAATTGCAGTTGTCAGGATGAATCTGTTGTCATCTCTTCTGCGATCTCTTCTGAACCCACTTGCATTTCTACATGGTCTACGTGTCACATGCACCCAGAAGTCTGGGAAATGAGGGACTTTTTTTGCGGAAAAAATGTTCGGCGTATGAGGGACTTGACGCAGACGGTACTTATCAGTTGAGGGACTCATCAGATAAGGGTCTTATCAGATGAGGGTTTCATCACAGAAGGACTTATGAGACAGAAACATTGTATATATGAAGCTGAGAGCACCGGAGAACTTCCCTTTGGTATTCTTTTGAGAACTCTCGGTTTCTGAGATCGGTAGATCATGTGCGATTTGAGCTTTTAGTAGCCTGCGCAGTTGCCTCCGAGAAGCAGAGTCGGGCGGTCCTTCTCGCTATCGTGGTCGGGCGTGGATTCCTCGGCTTGAGCAGCACAGAAATGTTTCGGCATGTTCCACGCTGGAAGGACAACATTGAGAATCTGTTGAGCCGAGAATTGGTATGAAGGATCCTCTTCGATGTTTCAAGACCCTCTCAGCTCTATTGCAAGTTTTTTTTGAGCCGGAAGCGGGCCCGACCGCTACACAGGCTCAGGAGCTCCTCTACTTCACCGTGTATATGGCCACGCCTCCTGCTTGTGATTGTTAAATTCGAAGCCTTGACATCTTTCCTGGCATGAACGGTGAAACCCTTCCTGTTTTGCGCGATGATAAGCATGGTCGGCCAGAGCATTTTCAACGGATTTAAGATCGCAGAAACCATTCCTCCATGTTCGTGTCTTCTCATGAAGGCAGACGATGGAGGTAATCAAGCTCTCTCAGATGGAGAATCGCTGCTGTCACGCTCCTTCTTGCAACACCTGTCAATTAACTAGCTCCTCAGATCTTCCGACTGATAACTGCAGCCGTTTCATCGACATTGCAGATATTCTTGGTGACATTGCTCGTAAATGTCACGTGACTCGTGTCGAGTCCCGCACACGATGAGTCCCTTGTACGATCTTTTTCCTATTTCATGAGTCCCGCATCTACCAGACTCTAGGGTATTTGGAGGAATGTGAATACCTTATGGGGGGATAAATAAGAAGCCATAACCATAACGATATGGTATACACAAGGCATTCGCGCGCTCGATTCAATGATTGACTCCTCTACTCAAGCCTCTCGTGAAATAAATGATCAAAATGTACATTAAAGGAAGATTTATTAATGATTATTTATCAAGTCTCCATAGTATGCGGTTGACGTCTTGATCTTCCCTGCTAAGAAGTTTAGCTCCAGCTCTACGCCCTGGACCGACCCTGCCGCTCCTGCCGTCCCCGCGAGCTGATCCACAGCAACCGTCCTGGGGAGCAGAAGGGCGAGATTGCGAGTGAAGCGGGCGCAGTGCTTCAGGATCCTGTCATAGCTCGGGTTCATCCGAGTGAGGTCGTAAACCCCAGTCAGATAAGCTGGACCACCCCAGGGAGGGCTGCAGATGATCGCATCGACGGGCTCCTTGAACATGCCCGTTTCCATGTGAAAAATGTCGCTGACCCTGAACGACATTTTCGAACGAGGGACGCCGTACAGGTCCGCCATCCTATTCGCGCACTGGACCTCCGAGGCGCTGATGTCGCTGGCGAAAGCGTGCGAGACCTCGTCCATCAGGGCAGCCTGTACGATGTTGCCGCCCGCTCCGCAGAATGGGTCGAAGACCCGAATCTTCCTGCCGAGCTTTCGGCTCAGGGAGACAACACGACGAGCGATGTGCCTCGAGATCTCCTCCGGGCATATCGAGAACCAGGCTTGCCGGCTCAGTGAAAGCTCTTGGGTGAAACGGGACACCAATCGAAACCTCTGGGCGTGATACTTCTCCAGGCTTTCACTCCCTTCGGCTCCAGAGAAGCCCCGCTGAGCTGAAGCAGCTTCCACCGAGTCGCGGAGGGTCTTCACCTCTCTGGCCAGGCCGCTCTCGCACTCGACGCAAGGGGCCACGGCCAGACTGAGCTCCTTCGCTTCTGCCGGCGCGGAGAAGAGTAAGCCAGCGCTCGGTCCAGCCTCGAGCAGCGGTCGGCGCAACGGTGGTCTGCGGCACGCGCAAACTCGGTTGGACGCTGGAGCGCGGCGCGCTGGCACCCAGCAGCGCTTGTTCTTGAAGACTTTGTGGCAGTCAGAGGAGTACGACCTGCTGACTACGACGGGTGTATTCTTGAAGCTCCCCTGCAGTACGACGCGGGATACGCATCCTCCTCGGGAGCCACACAAGAAGGAAGAGTAGCCGGTCGCGAAGGCGCCTTCGTGCCCTGAGTGCTGGGGCTCGTGGCGTAAGAGGTGAGCCACACATCGCGCTCCCCCGACATGCACGTTGTAGTGGCCAGGGCGGCCATCCGACAGGAGGAACGTCTCAGTCGAAGCCTTCGTCGTGGAGACGATCGACGTCTGTAGAACGACGTCCGCACCCCGGAGGGCGCTGAACACTTCGGCGATCGAAACTCCGCGAGCCATCACGAGGTGGAGGATGAATGGTCGGCCGGGGATGGGGGCCGGATAAAGGATCGGCTCGCAGCCCTCGATGCTCGGCGACGTTCCGGGACCATCCGACTCGTAAACTTGCCGATTCATTTGCGCGCTTCGGTTGCGCCTAGACTCCTCGAGTTTGATACGTGGATCCGATGCACAATGTGAACCACGACCTGGTTGGGCGCCAGTGAAGTCGGCGTTCCTCCGAGAAATGAAAATTGACGGCATTCTGGACTTTGATCAACGAGAAGCTCGATTGGAACTTGAGAGCACTCACTTGTCACTTTCAAAGAACAGTGTTGAGTTGTTCGCTAGGACTCAGACTTTAATAGGAATGGGGTCGGAGAGAGGTCGACTCCGCCCAGAGAAGGTTGGCTTCTCTCAGAGAGAGGTCGACCCCGCCCAGAGAAGCTGGGATTCTCTCGGAGAAGGGTTGGAGCAATCTGGCGATGCGAGATCAGAATTCTGAGGTTGTCTCAATCATTCTGAGGAACTTCTGACAATGTGTGGGACTGGCTGCCACTCCCAATGGATCATTCTGGTCAGTGATGAGACTAATGATGAGAGCAAGCAACACAGATGGCAATGGTTCTCTGAGTGTTTTCTCGAGTAGACCGTGAATGCACTGATCCTGTTCGATGAGCGCCAGCTGACGCCAAAACGCCCAACTGTTTGCAGCGGACTCCATGAACGACTCGGGAGAAGGTAGAGGGAAGTATGCGTGAAAATAGGTGAAGGGAGAGAAATTCGTGCCGCCCCCAGGAGGAAACCTGGTCACGCCTGTCGAAGTTGGGACGCCGCTCACTCTAGTCAATGAGAAAGCTCACGAAACGACCGCGAAATACGAAATTATCTTAAGGGAATCGTTGGAGCCTTCTCCTGAGTTGAGACCGCAGATCATTTCGATGACCGTTGTAAATCAGTGTGCGCAGGAACTGTCTGACTTTTGAGGGTTTCTGACCGGAATCTTCTACCAATCAGTAAGTTTCGCCGTGGCATGCGGTTTCGCAGCGCCAGTTCGTCTGAACTGCTTCGTCTCCATGGGGCTTTCCGCGGCAGGACTTCACATCGCGAGAATGTTCGGGTGAACGGATCACGATTCGCGAAAGATAGTCCTTAGGAGGATATCGAAACCCCTGGCCACATGCAAAGCGGAACCCCAAGTCGAGAAAGCCTTGTCCTTCTGCCAGAAAAACATGCATGAGTCGCTTCGAGGTGCCGTCATTTCACCGGTGTTCGTTCGAGACGGAATTATCGGCAGCGAAGGCAATGCTCGCGATGCCATCGCAAGGTCGAAGTCTGCTTCTTCCGGTTAACTCATTCTCTTCCACCACACCAACCCTTAGCAGTCAGGAACTTTTGATGGATGCGGGAGAGGTCAACCTCATTCTGATCCCTGTTTATGCCGAAAGCTTCGGATGACCAGAGTCTTGCTCGAATACCACACACGACGACGCGAGGAAACCAATATGAGGTGAGCACATGAGGGAATGAACATACATCGATTAATCGATAGTGCAATGTAGCTAGCCGAGAAGTTGACCTGGCATATCCCCCACTTAGAGATTGCTGGACTCCCTCCTGAGGGGTTCAGTCTTCCGCCCCCTGGTTTCCGCGAAACCTGCCGTTGCTAGCCCACATTCATGATGATTGATATTCAGACCTGGATTCTCCGTGATTCAGGTCTCGAACTGAGCTGAAGAGTGAGCAACGCCGCAACATATGCCCCCTCCGTGGCGCTGAAACTCGATCCGCGGTTTCTTTTGAGGTCGCGCATCCTGAAGAATTGCAAGGTGCTTGCCTAGGCTCGCGTTACCTCCGAGGGGTGAAAATCGATTTTCTCTCGAGCTCAGAATGCTGGATCCCCTCGCAAGTACATTCACAGGAATTTTCGTTCCGGAATTCGGAGATAAAGTGTGATTTTAGCGTATAGCTACGCTAAATGGCTCGCCTGGGCTAATTCCGAGAGGGGACTTGAGTTACGCTTACGTCATCGTTACGCTGGGGCCGGGCTGGCACCGGGGCGAGCTTGACGCACCACATGAGATATCATGCTATCGATTGAACAAGTGGGTCCGATCAGCATGAGTGATGGAGTTCTCCCAAACAAAGACGATCTCTATTTCTCATCAGCCTCGTAGAATAAAACGAGAGAGCTCCGGTACTTTTGCCGCTGCATAAGCCCAGTCAAACCCCGTTGTGGTTGCGAGTCACAGCAAGAGCTCAACCCTGACCGCACTCCCCGAAGGTCGCGGGTGTGCCCTCATAACAGATGGGCAACTGCGTCTGTACCCCGGGGCAGTGAGAGTTGGGGTTGAAACGCATTCCAACTCAAAAATTTGAGGCTCATCCATTGGTCAAACAAGGTAGCGCCGACTTGAAATCAGCAGATAGAACGCTCGTAGTTATTGGGACTCTTCGCATTCGCCTGCGTGAGCTTACACGTTGGAGCTCGAGTTCGAAATTCGAACAGTTTCTCAATCATCTTCCGGAGCCATCAAACACACAAAGAAGATCGATATGCTCCAAACACAGCAATCCCGCAGCGTCACGGTGGCAAACCGCTTCGAGTCCCCAAACAGCTCGAGGGAGCTCATGGAGCAAGTTCCCGGTGTAACCTTCATCGAGGACGAAGAGGAGTCGTGCATGGTGCGGAAGGTGGCCGCCCAGCTCTCCGGATATCAGGGTGCCGGCTTCCCAGGAGCGAAGCCGAGAAGTTTGGGAGTGCAAAGCCTCCCAACGGTGACCAAAGAGCCATACGGAGTCACCTGGAAATCAGGTGGAGTTCGTTTCCTGATGCTCATCGCCCAGGCCGGTGAGATATATCTTCTCGACGAGAGGAACAATGCTTTCTCCGTTGCGAATATGAAATTCCCATACCGGAAGGATCCTCGAAAGCACCTCTTCTGCACCCTACTCGACGGGGAAATGGTTTTTGACCGGGAAAACGGCAAGGTCCACCCTCGTTTTCTCGTTCGGGACATCGCTCATTTCCGGGTCGACAAGGTCGGCCTCATGAGCTTCGACATAAGGAAGTTGTGCATCGACAAGGAAATCATCGGTGCGCGGAGTCAGGCCATTCTCGACGGCCAGATCAAGGTAGTCGACGAGCCTTTTGAGATAGGGAAGAAGGAGACCTTCGGCCTTGATATGACGGAGAAGCTCCTGGCAGCCAAGTTCCGTTCACAGGTTCCCCACAATATCCTAGGTATATTACTCCAGCCCATACGGACGGCTTACACCCCCGGAGTCTGTCCCGGTCTTCTTGAATGGCAGAGCTGTCAGTCTACGGACCAATCGTCAGGGTCCCAACCGACCAAAGACGACCTTCTAGGCTTCATACGCTCGAAGGTTGGAGTAACAAGGAAGAATTCGGCGTCCGCAGTCGAGGAAGCTTCTCCTGGGAGGCGAGCGGAGCCAACAACAGTTATCAATACTGAGAGCATCGGTTCCAAAAGATCCAGAGAGGATAGCGGCACCGGGAACTGTAGAGCTCCCAAAAAACCGAAATTTTCAAGTGAGCGAACTCCTGTCGACTACACTGACCTCCAAGAGTTATTCTGATTGTCTTCATCAGTGTTAATGAATTCATGTAGCCGAAATATCCTCGATATCATTTGCTTTTTTCTCGGGAGAACAACTCACGGAGGAAACGCTCGATGATTCACAAAAGGAACTGTGGGTGCGGAGGAAAGGAAGAATGATAATGGGAGAAGAGCCATAGGTATGGAATGCATTTGCGCACGACCCCGAAGAGTGGAATTGATGTATAGTTGATACCCATGGAAAAAAACCAAGGCTCTTGTATCTGGAAGTGCGAGAGGACGGAAGTTCGGAAGATTTTGGCATTGTACGCCGGAGGGGAGACTTGGGAGCGAAGGGCACCCCAAAGGAGAGATTCGCGAGGGAAGAACGTGGAGTCATACTGTGCAGAACGAGTGGTGAATAATTGTAAAGGATAGGGCTGTTGTTTCGGACTATGTCTGGTTACTGGTCCCGAAGAGGAGAGATTTCAGCTGAACATGGAAGTGGAAGTGTCAGTAGAATCGACAGGAGTCGGCAATGATTCGAGAGAGCAGAGCAGAGGGGATTTATGTTTTCTTTCCCACGACGTCGCTCCATGTGATAGATGTCAGAACCAGTAACGAGCCTACGCAGTTGCCTCCACGACGTATTTCCATTGCGTTCAAGGAACAAGTCGATGGAGAGTTGCACAGCCTGCTGGGAATCGGTGCGATTGAAAAGGTGGAAGAGTCGGACTGGGCTTCTCCAATCGTGGTCGTAAAAAATCCAATGGAAGTCTTGGAGTGTGTGCAGACTATTCTACGGGCCTCAATGCCGCCTTGGAGGACAGGAATCACCCGTTAACGAACATGGAGGAGATCATGGTCAAGTTCTCCGGGAGCAGATTCTTTTCGCAGCTCGATCTAGCTGATGCTTATCTGCAGTTGCGGTTGGACAAAGAGAGCCAAGCTTATCGGGG
Organism: Phytoseiulus persimilis; assembly: GCA_037576195.1. Classification (NCBI taxonomy): domain Eukaryota; kingdom Metazoa; phylum Arthropoda; class Arachnida; order Mesostigmata; family Phytoseiidae; genus Phytoseiulus; species Phytoseiulus persimilis. The sequence goes on along the minus strand of CM075102.1, from coordinate 6,638,144 downwards.
TCTGTACCGCTACAAGAGGTTGGTTTTCGACCTGAAGACCGCCCCAGCGATTTTCCAGAAGGCCATTGAGCAGGTATTGGTTTGTCTGGATGGGGTCCTGGTCTATTCGGATGATATTCTGATCATGGCTCCAGACACCGCCGCTCATGATCGCCGTCTCGTGGCCGTATTGGATAGACTCCAGAAGTGGGGTTTCCACCTGCGTTTGGAGAAGTGCAACTCCAGGCAAACAAAGGTCAAGTACCTGGACTTGATCGTGTCAGACGAGGGCCTTGAGCCAGATCCAAAACGAGTTGCGCCGATTCAGTCGCTGGCCGCTCCTACGAACCAGAAAGAGGTGCGATCATTGCTCGGCCTGGTGAACTATATTACGGCAAATTTGTGGATCACCAATCAAAGCCCCCATAGAGAAACTGCTCGCCAAGGACCAGGTGTTCGTGTGGACTAAAGAGCATACAAAGTGTTTCTCAGAGATGAAGGGGATACTCGCCGGCCCGCTTCTCCTGGCACATCACCAGGTCTATTCCTATAAAAGTGCACTCTCTGTTCGAATGGCGCTGAAGCAGCCTGTGGTTCAAATTTTCGCGCCAAATTGGTAGTGATGTTTACTGCATGAGTAAAGCTTTCCAGCGCCTGAATCAAATTGGCAAGTGGAGTTCACTGAGATTTTCGGTGTACTTTCGAACATGGGCGATTACACGCCGTCACCCCGCAATTTGCGGGCATCGCTTTTGACCTTCTTTCGATTGGGGAAATCAGCGAGTGAAGCCCACGATTTGCTCGTTCAAGCCTATCCCGAGCATGCATTAGGCCGGAGAACATATTACAACTGGTACGAGAGGTTCCGAGAAGGCGATGTCGATCTTGAGAATGAATCTCGGGGAAGACCACAAAAAAATTTCAAGGAACAGGACTTGGAGCGTTTGCTGGAGGAAGACAGCGCCCAGACCCAAGAGGAGCTCGCCGCTCAGCTGAATGTGACTCAGTCAGCCCTTTCGAAGCGACTCAAGGCTCTGGGGAAGGTCCGGAAGGTCGGGCGCTAGGTCCCTCATGAGTTATCAGAAGAGCAGAAAAACACCCGTTTGATCATTTGCCAAGAACTGCTCCTGCGGCAACAAAAAAAAAAGGTTTCCCGCACTTTATCGTAACCAGCGATGAGAAGTGGGTGTTGTACGACAACCCAGCGCGAAAAGCAGCGTGGGTGAACCCGGGGGAATCAGGTCCTTCGACTGCAAGGCCGAACAAGGTCGGAAAAAAGACGATGCTGTGTGTTTGGTGGGACCAGGAGGGCGTGATCTACTTCGAGCTCCTGAAACCGGGTGAAACGGTCGATGCAGCACGCTACCAGCAACAACTCATCGATTTGACCCGCCCGGTAGCTGAGAAACGACCGCATTTCGCCACCAGGAAGCAACGAACGATTTTGCTCCACGACAACGCCCCGGCTCACACATCCAAATCTACTCGGGAAACTCTTGCCGGTCTTCGCCTGAGCTACTCGGTTGCTCCCCACCCGCCATATTCTCCTGACTTGGCTCCGTCATGATGAAAGCGTCGAGGCGATGAGAGGGGAGTTCAACTCCATAGATCTCCGCAACATCTCCAGAGATCGCAGATTCCTCGACGTCGACAGCGGCAAGGATGATCCTTTCAAAGCGACCTACTCCTAAGCGGGATACGAGGTCATTAAGAAGATCCTCCTTGAACGCTCCCTGGCCAAGCTAGACTCAGACGAGGCTACCCGGGCGAAGATCACGGAGAACAAGGAGAGAATGATGGAGATGTTGGCACAGAGAGACAAAGCCAGACAAGACAGGGAAAATCTGCGGAAGGAGAGGGAAAAAGAAAAGCTCCAACTACTCCGAAAAGCAGCTGTCACAGAGGCGTATGGAACCAGATCGAGGGATGCAGCCAGAGGCCGACAGCCAGACAAACGCAAATTCGATCATTCCAGGGACGACAAGCAGAGACAAGGTGAAGAGAGACCGGGGACGGAAACCCCAAATTCTCGACCAGGTGAAGCAGGTGGAAGCGGCCGACAACCGCCGAAACCCCAGCCGAAAGGGGACGGAGCAGGCAGAAGCTGCAGACAACCGCACAGGCCAAATCCGAGAAGAGAAGGACCGAGTGGAAGCTCGGCGTCTCACCCCAAAATCAGGAATCGTCCCTAGCAGCCCCGAACCCGCCCTCGGAGAGGAAGAGAACCAAGAATGGCGAACCATCGAACCGAGCGGCGGTAAAACAGCGGTAGATCCTCGAGCACGAATGACTACCAATGGAAAACATCGGACGAGCCCAACGAGAGTTAGAGCGGGAAGAAAACCCAATGATGTCCCAATAAATATTGCAGTTTTGAATATAAACGGATGTACTCATTCCAAATGGGCTTAATTATTATAGAAGGGGATATCCTCAGAAAAGAGAGGATTGATTACACTCTAGTACAGGGAACCCATCTAACAAATCTACAAAATCCACCCGTAATCCAAGGATACCTATGGGTTGGAAGCAACCGAAAAACTGCAACCAACAGAACTCCTACGGGAGGCGTAGGAATACTGAGCAATGTGTACCCTGACCAAGAGTGGACGGAGGAAGGTACGGATTGGATGGCGTTGGCGATTAAGTACAACTCGAAAAGGCTGATCCTCACCAGTGTGTACGTCTCATACTCGGAAAAAGAGGAAAACGGAAATCTGTACACAGAAATCTCGAAACTGATCAGAACAAAATGTGAGCACACAGACTACATTCTGATCGGGGGAGATATGAACGCACATCTGGAATTTGATGGCAAATCAAATACAAGAGGCAGATTGCTCGAAGACTTCCTAACTGAACACAGGCTGACAATCCTGAATGGCTCAGAAAAATGCGAAGGGAGATATACGAGGAAATCAGCGGTCATAGATTATGTGCTGGCTAACCACGCAGCAGCGGATCTAGTCCAACACGTGAAAATTGACGACGAAAGACTGATCACCAATATCTCAGACCACAACCTGATCACGATCCAATGCAAATTGGAAAAGGCCAGGAGACCCACTGCAAAAAAATCTCAATCATAGATTCCCGGAAAGCAGCAGCTCTCGTCCAAAAAGGGCTGTGGACTAGTGCATTGAGAGGACACGTAACGTACGACGAGCTGAAAAACGAAATCGCGTCAGCATCAAAGCAAGCATGCCGAAAACTGAAAGTACGAGATCGTCCCATGGTTTTCTCGAGAGAAATCAAAGAGGAGACCCAGCTCCGCAAAGCAGCCCACCAAGCCTACAGAGCGGCCCGCAAACCCGGAATGGGAGAGGAGGAGGCGTTGAGAGCGTACCGCACACAACAGCAGAGAGTCAGAGCGGCGGTAGCGAAGGAGCTACGAGTGAGAGAGCGGAAAACTCTCTCATACGTACTTAACGCACCGAGACATGAGAAAGGCAGACGCTTCTGGCGAATCGTGAATAGAGGCAACAGAGGCGAGAGCAAAAGGGATAAACTGAGAGACGAACGCGGAGAGGAAATTCCCCGATCCCGAACGGCTTATCACCTTACTCATGTGGGAAAGATGATACTCATGGCGACTCATCCAAATGTGGAACCCCCACAGGTAGGGAAGATGGAACCTACCGGGATAGTAGTCACGGAGGCAGAAGTCTCCAAGGCACTCGCCAGGCTGTCGAAAGCATCCGCTATGGGACTCGACAAAATCCCAAGCGGAATCGTAAAGGACCTGGAGGAAATGGGACGAGGATATATCAGCCAAGTCATTCAATAAGATCCTAGATGGACAGGAAGAGATCCCGGAGGACTGGAAAGAAGGAAGACTAGTCATGTTGGAGAAGCCAAACTCCACCCGGGGCAACCTTCTGACATACAGACCTCTAACAATCTCCCCCGTGCTCCACCGACTATTCATGAAAATCCTGGCAAACAGGATATCAGAATGGATGGAGAACGAGAACATATTGGGAGAAATGCAACCACGGTTCAGGAAGGACAGGAGAGGTTAAGATAATATCTTCATCCTAACGAGTGCCATAGAGCTATCCAGACTCCGGAAAGAGGGACTGGTATGTTGCTTCCTGGACTTCTCAGCTGCTTACGATCGAGTATGTAGAAATACGCTGTGGACGAAGCTCAGAGAGCTGGGAATGAACCAGGCGTGGATCGAATTGCTCCGAAACCTGTATACAGGAACTAGGAGCAAGCTGATCCACGTAGAACACTCGTCAGAGTGGGTAGAAACAACAGAAGGTCTCCGACAAGGATGCCAAGGAAGCCCTCTATTATACCTACTATACACCTCCTCACTTGAAGAGCGCCTCCAGAACAGTGGCTGCGGCTTCCGAGTACGAAGAAAAGGAAACTTCTGGAACACGTTGGCGAAGAAATACACCAACATATCCGGACTGCTTTCCGCCGACGATCTCATCCTGATGGGGAGAAACTTCGCGGAACTAGAAAAGCTGTTAGAAATCACGTCCCAGTTCGGGGACGAAATGAAACTAACATTCAACCCAACAAAGAGTGCGACCATGATTTTCTCCGAGCTTGGGATCGGCGCAGAGAAAACCCTCAAGGTCCAAGGTAGGGACATACCGAAGGCCTCGCACTACAAGTACCTGGGAATCACGGTATCAGACAATGAGAACTACATGAGTGTCCAAGAGGACATCTGGGTAGAAAAATCTCAGAAGGTTCTGAACAAACTGCAAGCCACCGCGCTCTGGGGATTCCACAGAATTGAAATCTCCAAGACGCTGTGGAAGGCGGTCGCCGTCCCAGCACTCACATACGCGAACGCAGTGACAGTGATGTCGAAATCTCTGGAAAATAGAATATCGGTGGCCCAGAACGAGGCGGGGAGATTTTCTCTTGGGATCCCCAACAGCAAAGTGGCGAGCGAATTCGTCACAGGCGAGCTGGGCTGGTCAACCTTCAGGGCAAGAGAAGCTCAAAGTAAGGTGAGATATTTCAACAGAGTAAAATCCATGCAAGAATACAGATGGCCGAAAGCTATACTGGAGATGATGAAACTAACCGGAGTGAAAACAAGGGCAATACACAGAGAACAGGAACTGCGCCGTGAATTTGAATGTGGATGAATCACCCTGACTTTCACGGAGGAGGGCATCCCACTCCAGGGTACTTTCAACAAAGCGATCAAAGAAAAGATCCGCGAAATAGAAACGACTGAATGGAGAGACTCAATGAGTCAGAAAGTTAGTCTGACCCGATACAGGACCCATGCTAAGGATGGAGGGACCAAGAAAAACCCCTACGACAACAGCAGAGGATCCGCCTTGTTGGCGCTCAGCAGAGCAGGAATGCTAAGAACAAGGAGCGTCAGAACATACTCCGAACCGGGACTAGAAACGACCTGCGTGAAATGCGGAATGAACCCGGAGACTATGCGCCACGTAATCTGTGAATGCAACGATGCCTTCTTCGAGGACGAGGAAGTGCTGAGGCGACTGGGACTCGACGAAGACCCCTCACTAGAGACGATGGACCAAACCAAGAGACTCCTACAGCAGTGGGAGAAAGAAACATATAATATCTCGCCATATTTACTCGCCACTGAAGTGAAAGTGTCATTATATTATGAGGATAAATAAATACCAAAACCAATACCAAAACCAAGACACTCACTTTCCAAACTTCGTCGAGTTGAAGAGATGCCTCGAATCTTGGTTCGAGTCCAAGGGTGGAGCCTTCTACCGCAAGGGCATCCGCGACCAAGTCGATAGATGGGCGAAATGTGTGGCTAGTGAGGGCAGCTACTTCGAATGATCTTAGTCTCTTTGCGTTGGATCGATAAAAAAATTGCCAGAAAAAATGTGTGCGTTTTCATAGGAATAGACCTGGTATGATGCCCGTCAGGGGCTCATAAATGCGGCAGACGCAAGTCAGACTGGGGTTGGAGGGGTTCTGTTGCAGCGATATCCGCATGGAAATGGGAAAGCGGTTTTCCATATTGCCAAATGCTTGACGAACCCGCAACAAAACTACAGTCAAATCGAAAAGGAAGCCCTGGCGTTAGTGACCGCGGTCGAACGGTTCAAGAAATTTGTCTTGGGCCGTCGTTTCATACGTCTGCGAACGGATCATCAGTCGTTGTCTTCTTCAATCCGGCGAGCATGAAAGGGTTGTCAGAGAGGACGGCCGCCCGGTTGCAGCGTTGGGCTCTTCGTCTTGGTGGGTTTGATTTCTATATAGAATACGTCAGGACGGAAGATTTCAACACGCGGATGCGTTTTCACGATTAATCAGCGAAAGGAGAGCAGAGGTCGGAGATTCTGATTTGGAAGACGTGGTGGCGGCTATCGACAGTCATTCGGAGTCGAGTCTTCAAGATCTGGTCATCAACGCGCTTGAGTCGAAGCAGGGCAAGAGTCTCGTGGTCGAGCAAACCAAGAAAGATCCGGTCCTTTCTCAAGTAATTCGACGTTTGTCAGACGGATGCTCTTCGAAAGACAAGGAAAATGCAGTTTTACGTCCGTTCGCGCTGCTCGCGGACTCCCTCTGTTTCTCAGGCGGAATAGTCCTGTGCGGCGAGCGAGTGGTGATTCCAAAAGCCGTGTAGCATCTGATCCTTGAAAAGTTGCATCTAGCTCACCCAGGCATTCGTCGCATGAAGTCGTCGGCTCGTAACCACTTTTTCTGGCCGGAAATGACTTAAGACATCAAGAGATTCGTGGAGAACTGTCCCCATTGTCTGCAAACATCGTCGGCTCCTGTCGAAGTACCTCCAAGTCCATGGCCGCCGGCGGACAAGCCGTGAGCTCGGGTTCATATTGATTTCGGTGAACCGCGCCGGGGAGGAACGTTTGTGGTTATCGTTGACAGTTTTTCCAGATTCATAGATGCGGTGTGGTTGCGTTCTGTAGCTACGGTCTCGCTTGTCAATTACCTTCGAGGGTTGTTCCGGGTGATGGGTCCACCGGAAACGTCTGTGAGCGACAACGGTTCGCAGTTCACGTCGGAGTTGTTTGCGGAATTCTGCTCAGAAACGAACACAGTTCATCTAACGTTGCGCTCCGGCGGTGCCCCAAAGCAACGGACAAGCGGAGAAAATGGTGCGTACGATCAAGTATTCGATCGGCGCAAAGACGGAGCGGTTGGATGGAGTGGTCTCAGCATACAACTTCACACCCGCGTCTGCGTTGGGAGGCAAATCGCCCAACGAGGTTTTCTTTGGTCGGCCTCTGAGAACCCCTTTCTACGCATTCAAGCCGCGGGTCAGTCGAGTCACCAGTACGCTGACGGAGTATCAGCAGGAGTATAAACAACACTTCGATATACATCACGGTTCGAGAGAACGGCCTTCTGTGATGGGGGAGGTTGTTTCCGTGTAACTCTCGAACGGGAGTAGAGTATCTGCACAGGTTACATATTCCATCGGCCGTGCGACGCTAAAGCTGGGTGCAAACGGCCACCAGATCGTTCGGCACCGCAATCAGGTCTGGAAGCGGTCGGTCCACGACGAGAGCTCAGACCCCGTGCGAGATGTAGTGTTTCTCCTTCCTGCAAGGCGTCGACCGTCGGAAGTCGCGCCGACGAGTCAGGCTCCAGATGCAGGGCCGCAAGCAACCCGAACGCCGTTACCACGCGCTTGCAAAGTTCCGGTGAATTACAAGAAGCTCAACGGCTGAGCGCAGGGGGACTGTTGGGTCTTCGTTATCCTTGTATTTCGGAGTCAATAGAAAAGGGCAGCCATTTTGGCTGCCATCCCTCCCCCTCCCAGCCTAGATGACGTGAGCATTACTGTGTCCCGTCCCCTCCAGAACCTAACAGATTTGCTCATTCCTCCTCTCTAGAATTTGCCACAGCTTCGTCCGATCGATGCGGTCGTGCGCTTTCGTGGCATCGAGGGATACGCAATGTAGCTCCTTCGTGTGGGATCTTGCGGTTCCAATTGCAGTTGTCAGGATGAATCTGTTGTCATCTCTTCTGCGATCTCTTCTGAACCCACTTGCATTTCTACATGGTCTACGTGTCACATGCACCCAGAAGTCTGGGAAATGAGGGACTTTTTTTGCGGAAAAAATGTTCGGCGTATGAGGGACTTGACGCAGACGGTACTTATCAGTTGAGGGACTCATCAGATAAGGGTCTTATCAGATGAGGGTTTCATCATAGAAGGACTTATGAGACAGAAACATTGTATATATGAAGCTGAGAGCACCGGAGAACTTCCCTTTGGTATTCTTTTGAGAACTCTCGGTTTCTGAGATCGGTAGATCATGTGCGATTTGAGCTTTTAGTAGCCTGCGCAGTTGCCTCCGAGAAGCAGAGTCGGGCGGTCCTTCTCGCTATCGTGGTCGGGCGTGGATTCCTCGGCTTGAGCAGCACAGAAATGTTTCGGCATGTTCCACGCTGGAAGGACAACATTGAGAATCTGTTGAGCCGAGAATTGGTATGAAGGATCCTCTTCGATGTTTCAAGACCCTCTCAGCTCTATTGCAAGTTTTTTTTGAGCCGGAAGCGGGCCCGACCGCTACACAGGCTCAGGAGCTCCTCTACTTCACCGTGTATATGGCCACGCCTCCTGCTTGTGATTGTTAAATTCGAAGCCTTGACATCTTTCCTGGCATGAACGGTGAAACCCTTCCTGTTTTGCGCGATGATAAGCATGGTCGGCCAGAGCATTTTCAACGGATTTAAGATCGCAGAAACCATTCCTCCATGTTCGTGTCTTCTCATGAAGGCAGACGATGGAGGTAATCAAGCTCTCTCAGATGGAGAATCGCTGCTGTCACGCTCCTTCTTGCAACACCTGTCAATTAACTAGCTCCTCAGATCTTCCGACTGATAACTGCAGCCGTTTCATCGACATTGCAGATATTCTTGGTGACATTGCTCGTAAATGTCACGTGACTCGTGTCGAGTCCCGCACACGATGAGTCCCTTGTACGATCTTTTTCCTATTTCATGAGTCCCGCATCTACCAGACTCTAGGGTATTTGGAGGAATGTGAATACCTTATGGGGGGATAAATAAGAAGCCATAACCATAACGATATGGTATACACAAGGCATTCGCGCGCTCGATTCAATGATTGACTCCTCTACTCTAGCCTCTCGTGAAATGAATGATCAAAATGTACATTAAAGGAAGATTTATTAATGATTATTTATCAAGTCTCCATAGTATGCGGTTGACGTCTTGATCTTCCCTGCTAAGAAGTTTAGCTCCAGCTCTACGCCCTGGACCGACCCTGCCGCTCCTGCCGTCCCCGCGAGCTGATCCACAGCAACCGTCCTGGGGAGCAGAAGGGCGAGATTGCGAGTGAAGCGGGCGCAGTGCTTCAGGATCCTGTCATAGCTCGGGTTCATCCGAGTGAGGTCGTAAACCCCAGTCAGATAAGCTGGACCACCCCAGGGAGGGCTGCAGATGATCGCATCGACGGGCTCCTTGAACATGCCCGTTTCCATGTGAAAAATGTCGCTGACCCTGAACGACATTTTCGAACGAGGGACGCCGTACAGGTCCGCCATCCTATTCGCGCACTGGACCTCCGAGGCGCTGATGTCGCTGGCGAAAGCGTGCGAGACCTCGTCCATCAGGGCAGCCTGTACGATGTTGCCGCCCGCTCCGCAGAATGGGTCGAAGACCCGAATCTTCCTGCCGAGCTTTCGGCTCAGGGAGACAACACGACGAGCGATGTGCCTCGAGATCTCCTCCGGGCATATCGAGAACCAGGCTTGCCGGCTCAGTGAAAGCTCTTGGGTGAAACGGGACACCAATCGAAACCTCTGGGCGTGATACTTCTCCAGGCTTTCACTCCCTTCGGCTCCAGAGAAGCCCCGCTGAGCTGAAGCAGCTTCCACCGAGTCGCGGAGGGTCTTCACCTCTCTGGCCAGGCCGCTCTCGCACTCGACGCAAGGGGCCACGGCCAGACTGAGCTCCTTCGCTTCTGCCGGCGCGGAGAAGAGTAAGCCAGCGCTCGGTCCAGCCTCGAGCAGCGGTGGTCTGCGGCACGCGCAAACTCGGTTGGACGCTGGAGCGCGGCGCGCTGGCACCCAGCAGCGCTTGTTCTTGAAGACTTTGTGGCAGTCAGAGGAGTACGACCTGCTGACTACGACGGGTGTATTCTTGAAGCTCCCCTGCAGTACGACGCGGGATACGCATCCTCCTCGGGAGCCACACAAGAAGGAAGAGTAGCCGGTCGCGAAGGCGCCTTCGTGCCCTGAGTGCTGGGGCTCGTGGCGTAAGAGGTGAGCCACACATCGCGCTCCCCCGACATGCACGTTGTAGTGGCCAGGGCGGCCATCCGACAGGAGGAACGTCTCAGTCGAAGCCTTCGTCGTGGAGACGATCGACGTCTGTAGAACGACGTCCGCACCCCGGAGGGCGCTGAACACTTCGGCGATCGAAACTCCGCGAGCCATCACGAGGTGGAGGATGAATGGTCGGCCGGGGATGGGGGCCGGATAAAGGATCGGCTCGCAGCCCTCGATGCTCGGCGACGTTCCGGGACCATCCGACTCGTAAACTTGCCGATTCATTTGCGCGCTTCGGTTGCGCCTAGACTCCTCGAGTTTGATACGTGGATCCGATGCACAATGTGAACCACGACCTGGTTGGGCGCCAGTGAAGTCGGCGTTCCTCCGAGAAATGAAAATTGACGGCATTCTGGACTTTGATCAACGAGAAGCTCGATTGGAACTTGAGAGCACTCACTTGTCACTTTCAAAGAACAGTGTTGAGTTGTTCGCTAGGACTCAGACTTTAATAGGAATGGGGTCGGAGAGAGGTCGACTCCGCCCAGAGAAGGTTGGCTTCTCTCAGAGAGAGGTCGACCCCGCCCAGAGAAGCTGGGATTCTCTCGGAGAAGGGTCGGAGCAATCTGGCGATGCGAGATCAGAATTCTGAGGTTGTCTCAATCATTCTGAGGAACTTCTGACAATGTGTGGGACTGGCTGCCACTCCCAATGGATCATTCTGGTCAGTGATGAGACTAATGATGAGAGCAAGCAACACAGATGGCAATGGTTCTCTGAGTGTTTTCTCGAGTAGACCGTGAATGCACTGATCCTGTTCGATGAGCGCCAGCTGACGCCAAAACGCCCAACTGTTTGCAGCGGACTCCATGAACGACTCGGGAGAAGGTAGAGGGAAGTATGCGTGAAAATAGGTGAAGGGAGAGAAATTCGTGCCGCCCCCAGGAGGAAACCTGGTCACGCCTGTCGAAGTTGGGACGCCGCTCACTCTAGTCAATGAGAAAGCTCACGAAACGACCGCGAAATACGAAATTATCTTAAGGGAATCGTTGGAGCCTTCTCCTGAGTTGAGACCGCAGATGATTTCGATGACCGTTGTAAATCAGTGTGCGCAGGAACTGTCTGACTTTTGAGGGTTTCTGACCGGAATCTTCTACCAATCAGTAAGTTTCGCCGTGGCATGCGGTTTCGCAGCGCCAGTTCGTCTGAACTGCTTCGTCTCCATGGGGCTTTCCGCGGCAGGACTTCACATCGCGAGAATGTTCGGGTGAACGGATCACGATTCGCGAAAGATAGTCCTTAGGAGGATATCGAAACCCCTGGCCACATGCAAAGCGGAACCCCAAGTCGAGAAAGCCTTGTCCTTCTGCCAGAAAAACATGCATGAGTCGCTTCGAGGTGCCGTCATTTCACCGGTGTTCGTTCGAGACGGAATTATCGGCAGCGAAGGCAATGCTCGCGATGCCATCGCAAGGTCGAAGTCTGCTTCTTCCGGTTAACTCATTTTCTTCCACCACACCAACCCTTAGCAGTCAGGAACTTTTGATGGATGCGGGAGAGGTCAACCTCATTCTGATCCCTGTTTATGCCGAAAGCTTCGGATGACCAGAGTCTTGCTCGAATACCACACACGACGACGCGAGGAAACCAATATGAGGTGAGCACATGAGGGAATGAACATACATCGATTAATCGATAGTGCAATGTAGCTAGCCGAGAAGTTGACCTGGCATATCCCCCACTTAGAGATTGCTGGACTCCCTCCTGAGGGGTTCAGTCTTCCGCCCCCTGGTTTCCGCGAAACCTGCCGTTGCTAGCCCACATTCATGATGATTGATATTCAGACCTGGATTCTCCGTGATTCAGGTCTCGAACTGAGCTGAAGAGTGAGCAACGCCGCAACATATGCCCCCTCCGTGGCGCTGAAACTCGATCCGCGGTTTCTTTTGAGGTCGCGCATCCTGAAGAATTGCAAGGTGCTTGCCTAGGCTCGCGTTACCTCCGAGGGGTGAAAATCGATTTTCTCTCGAGCTCAGAATGCTGGATCCCCTCGCAAGTACATTCACAGGAATTTTCGTTCCGGAATTCGGAGATAAAGTGTGATTTTAGCGTATAGCTACGCTAAATGGCTCGCCTGGGCTAATTCCGAGAGGGGACTTGAGTTACGCTTACGTCATCGTTACGCTGGGGCCGGGCTGGCACCGGGGCGAGCTTGACGCACCACATGAGATATCATGCTATCGATTGAACAAGTGGGTCCGATCAGCATGAGTGATGGAGTTCTCCCAAACAAAGACGATCTCTATTTCTCATCAGCCTCGTAGAATAAAACGAGAGAGCTCCGGTACTTTTGCCGCTGCATAAGCCCAGTCAAACCCCGTTGTGGTTGCGAGTCACAGCAAGAGCTCAACCCTGACCGCACTCCCCGAAGGTCGCGGGTGTGCCCTCATAACAGATGGGCAACTGCGTCTGTACCCCGGGGCAGTGAGAGTTGGGGTTGAAACGCATTCCAACTCAAAAATTTGAGGCTCATCCATTGGTCAAACAAGGTAGCGCCGACTTGAAATCAGCAGATAGAACGCTCGTAGTTATTGGGACTCTTCGCATTCGCCTGCGTGAGCTTACACGTTGGAGCTCGAGTTCGAAATTCGAACAGTTTCTCAATCATCTTCCGGAGCCATCAAACACACAAAGAAGATCGATATGCTCCAAACACAGCAATCCCGCAGCGTCACGGTGGCAAACCGCTTCGAGTCCCCAAACAGCTCGAGGGAGCTCATGGAGCAAGTTCCCGGTGTAACCTTCATCGAGGACGAAGAGGAGTCGTGCATGGTGCGGAAGGTGGCCGCCCAGCTCTCCGGATATCAGGGTGCCGGCTTCCCAGGAGCGAAGCCGAGAAGTTTGGGAGTGCAAAGCCTCCCAACGGTGACCAAAGAGCCATACGGAGTCACCTGGAAATCAGGTGGAGTTCGTTTCCTGATGCTCATCGCCCAGGCCGGTGAGATATATCTTCTCGACGAGAGGAACAATGCTTTCTCCGTTGCGAATATGAAATTCCCATACCGGAAGGATCCTCGAAAGCACCTCTTCTGCACCCTACTCGACGGGGAAATGGTTTTTGACCGGGAAAACGGCAAGGTCCACCCTCGTTTTCTCGTTCGGGACATCGCTCATTTCCGGGTCGACAAGGTCGGCCTCATGAGCTTCGACATAAGGAAGTTGTGCATCGACAAGGAAATCATCGGTGCGCGGAGTCAGGCCATTCTCGACGGCCAGATCAAGGTAGTCGACGAGCCTTTTGAGATAGGGAAGAAGGAGACCTTCGGCCTTGATATGACGGAGAAGCTCCTGGCAGCCAAGTTCCGTTCACAGGTTCCCCACAATATCCTAGGTATATTACTCCAGCCCATACGGACGGCTTACACCCCCGGAGTCTGTCCCGGTCTTCTTGAATGGCAGAGCTGTCAGTCTACGGACCAATCGTCAGGGTCCCAACCGACCAAAGACGACCTTCTAGGCTTCATACGCTCGAAGGTTGGAGTAACAAGGAAGAATTCGGCGTCCGCAGTCGAGGAAGCTTCTCCTGGGAGGCGAGCGGAGCCAACAACAGTTATCAATACTGAGAGCATCGGTTCCAAAAGATCCAGAGAGGATAGCGGCACCGGGAACTGTAGAGCTCCCAAAAAACCGAAATTTTCAAGTGAGCGAACTCCTGTCGACTACACTGACCTCCAAGAGTTATTCTGATTGTCTTCATCAGTGTTAATGAATTCATGTAGCCGAAATATCCTCGATATCATTTGCTTTTTTCTCGGGAGAACAACTCACGGAGGAAACGCTCGATGATTCACAAAAGGAACTGTGGGTGCGGAGGAAAGGAAGAATGATAATGGGAGAAGAGCCATAGGTATGGAATGCATTTGCGCACGACCCCGAAGAGTGGAATTGATATATAGTTGATACCCATGGGAAAAAACCAAGGCTCTTGTATCTGGAAGTGCGAGAGGACGGAAGTTCGGAAGATTTTGGCATTGTACGCCGGAGGGGAGACTTGGGAGCGAAGGGCACCCCAAAGGAGAGATTCGCGAGGGAAGAACGTGGAGTCATACTGTGCAGAACGAGTGGTGAATAATTGTAAAGGATAGGGCTGTTGTTTCGGACTATGTCTGGTTACTGGTCCCGAAGAGGAGAGATTTCAGCTGAACATGGAAGTGGAAGTGTCAGTAGAATCGACAGGAGTCGGCAATGATTCGAGAGAGCAGAGCAGAGGGGATTTATGTTTTCTTTCCCACGACGTCGCTCCATGTGATAGATGTCAGAACCAGTAACGAGCCTACGCAGTTGCCTCCACGACGTATTTCCATTGCGTTCAAGGAACAAGTCGATGGAGAGTTGCACAGCCTGCTGGGAATCGGTGCGATTGAAAAGGTGGAAGAGTCGGACTGGGCTTCTCCAATCGTGGTCGTAAAAAATCCAATGGAAGTCTTGGAGTGTGTGCGGACTATTCTACGGGCCTCAATGCCGCCTTGGAGGACAGGAATCACCCGTTAACGAACATGGAGGAGATCATGGTCAAGTTCTCCGGGAGCAGATTCTTTTCGCAGCTCGATCTAGCTGATGCTTATCTGCAGTTGCGGTTGGACAAAGAGAGCCAAGCTTATCGGGGTCTGTACCGCTACAAGAGGTTGGTTTTCGACCTGAAGACCGCCCCAGCGATTTTCCAGAAGGCCATTGAGCAGGTATTGGTTTGTCTGGATGGGGTCCTGGTCTATTCGGATGATATTCTGATCATGGCTCCAGACACCGCCGCTCATGATCGCCGTCTCGTGGCCGTATTGGATAGACTCCAGAAGTGGGGTTTCCACCTGCGTTTGGAGAAGTGCAACTCCAGGCAAACAAAGGTCAAGTACCTGGACTTGATCGTGTCAGACGAGGGCCTTGAGCCAGATCCAAAACGAGTTGCGCCGATTCAGTCGCTGGCCGCTCCTACGAACCAGAAAGAGGTGCGATCATTGCTCGGCCTGGTGAACTATATTACGGCAAATTTGTGGATCACCAATCAAAGCCCCCATAGAGAAACTGCTCGCCAAGGACCAGGTGTTCGTGTGGACTAAAGAGCATACAAAGTGTTTCTCAGAGATGAAGGGGATACTCGCCGGCCCGCTTCTCCTGGCACATCACCAGGTCTATTCCTATAAAAGTGCACTCTCTGTTCGAATGGCGCTGAAGCAGCCTGTGGTTCAAATTTTCGCGCCAAATTGGTAGGGATGTTTACTGCATGAGTAAAGCTTTCCAGCGCCTGAATCAAATTGGCAAGTGGAGTTCGCTGAGATTTTTGGTGTACTTTCGAACATGGGCGATCACACGCCGTCACCCCGCAATTTGCGGGCATCGCTTTTGACCTTCTTTCGATTGGGGAAATCAGCGAGTGAAGCCCACGATTTGCTCGTTCAAGCCTATCCCGAGCATGCATTAGGCCGGAGAACATATTACAACTGGTACGAGAGGTTCCGAGAAGGCGATGTCGATCTTGAGAATGAATCTCGGGGAAGACCACAAAAAAATTTCAAGGAACAGGACTTGGAGCGTTTGCTGGAGGAAGACAGCGCCCAGACCCAAGAGGAGCTCGCCGCTCAGCTGAATGTGACTCAGTCAGCCCTTTCGAAGCGACTCAAGGCTCTGGGGAAGGTCCGGAAGGTCGGGCGCTAGGTTCCTCATGAGTTATCAGAAGAGCAGAAAAACACCCGTTTGATCATTTGCCAAGAACTGCTCCTGCGGCAACAAAAAAAAAAGGTTTCCCGCACTTTATCGTAACCAGCGATGAGAAGTGGGTGTTGTACGACAACCCAGCGCGAAAAGCAGCGTGGGTGAACCCGGGGGAATCAGGTCCTTCGACTGCAAGGCCGAACAAGTTCGGAAAAAAGACGATGCTGTGTGTTTGGTGGGACCAGGAGGGCGTGATCTACTTCGAGCTCCTGAAACCGGGTGAAACGGTCGATGCAGCACGCTACCAGCAACAACTCATCGATTTGACCCGCCCGGTAGCTGAGAAACGACCGCATTTCGCCACCAGGAAGCAACGAACGATTTTGCTCCACGACAACGCCCCGGCTCACATATCCAAATCTACTCGGGAAACTCTTGCCGGTCTTCGCCTGAGCTACTCGGTTGCTCCCCACCCGCCATATTCTCCTGACTTGGCTCCGTCAGACTACCACTTGTTAGCCTCCTTGGGCCATGCGATGAAAGCGTCGAGGCGATGAGAGGGGAGTTCAACTCCATAGATCTCCGCAACATCTCCAGAGATCGCAGATTCCTCGACGTCGACAGCGGCAAGGATGATCCTTTCAAAGCGACCTACTCCTAAGCGGGATACGAGGTCATTAAGAAGATCCTCCTTGAACGCTCCCTGGCCAAGCTAGACTCAGACGAGGCTATCCGGGCGAAGATCACGGAGAACAAGGAGAGAATGATGGAGATGTTGGCACAGAGAGACAAAGCCAGACAAGACAGGGAAAATCTGCGGAAGGAGAGGGAAAAAGAAAAGCTCCAACTACTCCGAAAAGCAGCTGTCACAGAGGCGTATGGAACCAGATCGAGGGATGCAGCCAGAGGCCGACAGCCAGACAAAGGCAAATTCGATCATTCCAGGGACGACAAGCAGAGACAAGGTGAAGAGAGACCGGGGACGAAAACCCCAAATTCTCGACCAGGTGAAGCAGGTGGAAGCGGCCGACAACCGCCGAAACCCCAGCCGAAAGGGGACGGAGCAGGCAGAAGCTGCAGACAACCGCACAGGCCAAATCCGAGAAGAGAAGGACCGAGTGGAAGCTCGGCGTCTCACCCCAAAATCAGGAATCGTCCCTAGCAGCCCCGGACCCGCCCTCGGAGGGGAAGAGAACCAAGAATGGCGAACCATCGAACCGAGCGGCGGTAAAACAGCGGTAGATCCTCGAGCACGAATGACTACCAATGGAAAACATCGGACGAGCCCAACGAGAGTTAGAGCGGGAAGAAAACCCAATGATGTCCCAATAAATATTGCAGTTTTGAATATAAACGGATGTACTCATTCCAAATGGGCTTAATTAGAAGGGGATATCCTCAGAAAAGAGAGGATTGATTACACTCTAGTACAGGGAACCCATCTAACAAATTTACAAAATCCACCCGTAATCCAAGGATACCTATGGGTTGGAAGCAACCGAAAAACTGCAACCAACAGAACTCCTACGGGAGGCGTAGGAATACTGAGCAATGTGTACCCTGACCAAGAGTGGACGGAGGAAGGTACGGATTGGATGGCGTTGGCGATAAAGTACAACTCGAAAAGGCTGATCCTCACCAGTGTGTACGTCTCATACTCGGAAAAAGAGGAAAACGGAAATCTGTACACAGAAATCTCGAAACTGATCAGAACAAAATGTGAGCACACAGACTACATTCTGATCGGGGGAGATATGAACGCACATCTGGAATCTGATGGCAAATCAAATACAAGAGGCAGATTGCTCGAAGACTTCCTAACTGAACACAGGCTGACAATCCTGAATGGCTCAGAAAAATGCGAAGGGAGATACACGAGGAAATCAGCGGTCATAGATTATGTGCTGGCTAACCACGCAGCAGCGGATCTAGTCCAACACGTGAAAATTGACGACGAAAGACTGATCACCAATATCTCAGACCACAACCTGATCACGATCCAATGCAAATTGGAAAAGGCCAGGAGACCCACTGCAAAAAAATCTCAATCATAGATTCCCGGAAAGCAGCAGCTCTCGTTCAAAAAGGGCTGTGGACTAGTGCATTGAGAGGACACGTAACGTACGACGAGCTGAAAAACGAAATCGCGTCAGCATCAAAGCAAGCATGCCGAAAACTGAAAGTACGAGATCGTCCCATGGTTTTCTCGAGAGAAATCAAAGAGGAGACCCAGCTCCGCAAAGCAGCCCACCAAGCCTACAGAGCGGCCCGCAAACCCGGAATGGGAGAGGAGGAGGCGTTGAGAGCGTACCGCACACAACAGCAGAGAGTCAGAGCGGCGGTAGCGAAGGAGCTACGAGTGAGAGAGCGGAAAACTCTCTCATACGTACTTAACGCACCGAGACATGAGAAAGGCAGACGCTTCTGGCGAATCGTGAATAGAGGCAACAGAGGCGAGAGCAAAAGGGATAAACTGAGAGACGAACGCGGAGAGGAAATTCCCCGATCCCGAACGGCTTATCACCTTACTCATGTGGGGAAGATGATACTCATGGCGACTCATCCAAATGTGGAACCCCCACAGGTAGGGAAGATGGAACCTACCGGGATAGTAGTCACGGAGGCAGAAGTCTCCAAGGCACTCGCCAGGCTGTCGAAAGCATCCGCTATGGGACTCGACAAAATCCCAAGCGGAATCGTAAAGGACCTGGAGGAAATGGGACGAGGATATATCAGCCAAGTCATTCAATAAGATCCTAGATGGACAGGAAGAGATCCCGGAGGACTGGAAAGAAGGAAGACTAGTCATGTTGGAGAAGCCAAACTCCACCCGGGGCAACCTTCTGACATACAGACCTCTAACAATCTCCCCCGTGCTCCACCGACTATTCATGAAAATCCTGGCAAACAGGATATCAGAATGGATGGAGAACGAGAACATATTGGGAGAAATGCAAGCACGGTTCAGGAAGGACAGGAGAGGTGAAGATAATATCTTCATCCTAACGAGTGCCATAGAGCTATCCAGACTCCGGAAAGAGGGACTGGTATGTTGCTTCCTGGACTTCTCAGCTGCTTACGATCGAGTATGTAGAAATACGCTGTGGACGAAGCTCAGAGAGCTGGGAATGAACCAGGCGTGGATCGAATTGCTCCGAAACCTGTATACAGGAACTAGAAGCAAGCTGATCCACGTAGAACACTCGTCAGAGTGGGTAGAAACAACAGAAGGTCTCCGACAAGGATGCCAAGGAAGCCCTCTATTATACCTACTATACACCTCCTCACTTGAAGAGCGCCTACAGAACAGTGGCTGCGGCTTCCGAGTACGAAGAAAAGGAAACTTCTGGAACACGTTGGCGAAGAAATACACCAACATATCCGGACTGCTTTCCGCCGACGATCTCATCCTGATGGGGAGAAACTTCGCGGAACTAGAAAAGCTGTTAGAAATCACGTCCCAGTTCGGGGACGAAATGAAACTAACATTCAACCCAACAAAGAGTGCGACCATGATTTTCTCCGAGCTTGGGATTGGCACAGCAAACTACAGCATATTGGAAGCTCAAGATTGCCCAAGAACAATGGAGCAGCCCGCCCGGCGTCGGATAGACTTCCTCATAGCAGGACTGAACCTGAGGAGCCGCCGGGAGTATTCTAAAGCTTGACTCGGGTGTGGGTTCCCAAAGCGAGATCGCCAGTGATTTACTCGAAAAAAGACTCCAGATTGAGACGGAAACAGGAGTCATTAGCATCACTCGGGCATCATGACTCGGACGCAGCCAGTGGGAAGTTCTCCAGGCTCGTCTGGGGCAGAATTTCGAGGGAAGTGCTCATTCTATGCTCCAGCTCATGATGTTTGATCCGCGTGGCAAACGTTGTCTTTGGCCCGAGCTATCGACCGGGAGTACCTCCTAAGGATCGATTCGAATGGGTTCATGAATAACTTCCCAGACCAGCTTACGGACAACAGATGCGAAGGCGGAGCAGTTACTAAAGGGTACAGTCTGACACAAACTACGATCTGAGGGTCGAGTGATGTCTTCATTCTATTCCAATAATGGAGAGCATCCCTCGCTCGATCCCGCAGGCATTAAAGCGTGAATTTACAGTACGTTACAATGGATCAGCCGTTTCGGAGAAATCCGCCCGTGAGACATTTCATTTAATTGCTATAGGCTGGAAGGCGAGAGGGTTTCGAAACCTCGATCGACACGTATACGACGAGGTGAACGCTCTGGTTCGTGCGGAATACTGTCGAGCGCAGAATGTTTCGGTGTTTCACACTCTCCAATACAGTCACAATTTTATATCGGAAGAGGGACTCGCACCAATCGCCGGATACCTACCCGACATCCGAATCGGAGGCTCGACAAGTGAGGAGAGGGGCACTACGTCACGAAATTATCCGGCTTATGTTAGCTGTATCGTCAATATTGCAAGGTCCACTCCAATGATAGCGCGTCCCTCGCGCTTCGGCTGCGGACCTGCGATCCGTTTCCGGAGATTCTCAGCGCTCGGGCTACGCAGCACAAATATCCAGGGAAAACTATCAATGAGGGAAAGCTAACATCTGAGCACGCTGGTTCCAGTTTCCGGGTAAATCTGACCACATTCCATCCTCAACGTATTGCGAGCCGCGCACATCTTGGGAAGTCAGTCCGAACTTACATGTACGAAACATCTAAGACAGCGGTTGCAGAGGTTCCGGAATATTTCCCATGATGCTATCGACTTCGTATTCGTCTCTGTAGAGACTCGAATTCGATTAATTGATTGAGTCGTTGGCAATATGAGCATGGGACCGATGCAGCGTGACCACCGGTGGTGGGATCTCGTTTAGTTGTCTTGACATCCCGGAGCCTACTGCGATGCTCGAGCATCACCTCTGCGGGCCATGAGTGCACGTTGGCCGATGATTCTCTCAAGGCGCTCCCCACCCCGATTCCGGTGCTGGAGAGCATATCAACACTGCGACCCGTGTTTGGGTTGCAGCAGTGCCTGCTTCCTCCGGCTCCGGCCTCCGAAAACTCGCCAGGATTGCAGGCTTATGGCGACCGGTCGGATATTTCAGAGCTCTAAACGCGATAACTGTGCCAGACAGATATCCAGTCCCTCATCTCGAGAACTTCGCTTTGAACCGCGATGACTGCCGTGTATTTAGCTCCATCGATCTGACTAAAGCGTCTCATCAAATCCCTGTGGCAAAAGAGGACATTCACGAGACTGCTATCTGGACACGCTCCGGGCTGTACGAGTACCTTCGGACGCCGTTCGGACTCGGGAACGCGGCCCACACGTTTCAACGCCTCATGGACTTGGTCACCCAATGATTAGATTTCGCATTTGTATATCGCGGTGATATCCTTGTAATACCTCGCAACGACCAAGAACACCTCATGCATCTCAACCAACTATTCAGCTGCCTGATGTCTTACGGCCTCTTCCGGAATTGCCCTTTCGTCAGCGGTCTCTCTTCTTCCATGTCATCAACATAGCCAAGTGCAGATTCGCTGTCCCTCAATCGAAGTTCCTCGGTCATCTGGTCTCAGCTGAAGGATTATCCCCTCTCCCCGATCGTGTTGAAGCCATCTGTGAATTCCTGCGCCGCAGCGCCGTCAAACAGCTGCAGCGATACCTCGATCAACTTCCATCGCCGCTCCACCCATGACATCGCTCCAATACTGATTTTGCTCTAGCGAAAAACTCGAATGGTTCGCAGCTGTATGTTTCCGGGAGGCCTCAAGGGTTCGCAATACTTCAGAAATGATTTTACCCCCACGGATTGAGCCTGACAAGCTCCTGGGTATGACGGAAAAGAGAACGCTTGACCGATATCGCACGGAAAAACGACCCAGACCGTATGCCCGGAAACAAAAAATAATAACCGCACCGTCGACCAGCTGAGTCATCGCCCCGTATTAAGGGTCTTCAGCTATACTTGGAATGAAAATACTGCATGAAGATGGTCAATGAACAATCAATCAATCAATCCTTCCGACGCGAAATCGACTCGGGACCACATGAAATATCATGCTATAGATTGAGAAAGTCGGTCCGATCAGCATGAGTGAAGGAGTTCTCCAAACAAAGACGATCTCTATTTCTCATCAGCCTCGTAGAATCAAACGAGAGAGCTCCGGTACTTTTGCGGCTGCATAAGCCCAGTCAAACCCCGTTGTGGTTGCGAGTCACAGCAAGAGCTCAACCCTGACCGCACTCCCCGGAGGTCGCGGGTGTGCCCTCAAAACAGATAGGCAACTGCGTCTGTAACCGCGGGACAGTGAGAGTTGGGGTTGAAACGCATTTCAACTCAAAAATTTGGGGCTCATCCATTGGTCGAACTAGGTACCGCCCACTTGAAATCAGCAGATAAAACGCTCGTAGTTATTGGGACTCTTCGCATTCGCCTGCGTGAGCTTACACGTTGGAGCTCGAGTTCGGAATTCGAACAGTTTCTCAATCATCTTCCGGAGCCATCAAACACACAAAGAAGATCGCTATGCTCCAAACACAGCAATCCCTCAGCGTCACGGTGGCAAACCGCTTCGAGTCCCCAAACAGCTCGAGAAAGCTCATGGAGCAAGTTCCCGGTGTAACCTTCATCGAGGACGATGAGAAGTCGTGCATGGTGCGGAAGGTGGCCGCCCAGCTCTCCGGACATCAGGGTGCCGGCTTCCCAGGAACGAAGCCGAGAAGTTTGGGAGTGCAAAACCTCCCAACGGTGACCAAGGAGCAATACGGAGTCACTTGGAAATCGGACGGAGTTCGTTTCCTAATGCTCATCGCCCAGGCCGGTGAGATATATCTCCTCGACGAGAGGAACAATGCTTTCTCCGTTGCGAATATGAAATTCCCATACCGGAAGGATCCTCGAAAGCACCTCTTCTGCACCCTGCTCGACGGGGAAATGGTTTTTGACCGGGAAAACGGCAAGGTCCACCCTCGTTTTCTCGTTCGGGACATCGCTCATTTCCGGGTCGACAAGGTCGGCCTCATGAGCTTCGACATAAGGAAGTTGTGCATCGACAAGGAAATCATCGGTGCGCGGAGTCAGGCCATTCTCAACGGCCAGATCAAGGTAGTCGACGAGCCTTTCGAGATAGTGAAAAAGGAGACCTTCGGCCTCGATATGACCGAGAAGCTTCTCGCAGCCAAGTTCCGATCACAGGTTACCCACAATATCCTAGGGATATTACTCCAGCCCACACGGACAGCCTACACCCCCGGAGTTTGTCCCGGTCTTCTCGAATGGCACAGCTGTCAGTCTACGGACCAATCATCAGGGTCCCAACTGACCAAAGACGACCTTCTAGGCTTCATACGCTCGAAGGTTGGAGCAACAAGGAAGAAGTCGGCGTCCGCAGTCGAGGAAGCTTCTCCTGAGAGGCGAGCGGAGACGACAACAACAGTTATCAATACTGAGAGCATCGGTTCCAAAAGATCCAGAGAGGATAGCGGCACCGGGAACTGTAGAACTCCCAAAAAACAGAACTTTTCAAGTGAGCGAACTCCTGTCGACTACACTGACCTCCAAGAGTTATTCTGATTGCCTTCATCGATGTTAATAAATTCATGTAGCCGAAATATTTTCGATATCATTTTCTTTTTTCTTGGGAGAACAACTCACGGAGGAAACGCTCGATAATCCACAAAAGGAACTGTGGGTGCGGAGGAAAGGAAGAATGATAATGGGAGAAGAGCCATAAGAATGGAATGCATTTGCGCACGATCCCGAAGAGTGGAATTGATATATAGTTGATACCCATTGGAGAAAACCAAGGCTCTTGTATCTGGAAGTGCAAGAGGACGGAAGTTCGGAAGATTTTGGCATTGTACGCCGGAGGGGAGACTTGGGAGCGAAGGGCACCCCAAAGGAGAGATTCGCGAGGGAAGAACGTGGAGTCATACTGTGCAGAACGAGTGGTGAATAATTGTAAAGGATAGGGCTGTTGTTTCGGACTATGTCTGATTACTGGTCCCGAAGAGGAGAGATTTCAGCTGAACACGGAAGTGGAAGTGTCAGTAGACTCGACAGGAGTCGGCAATGATTCGAGAGGGCACGGCAGAGGGGATTCATGTTTTCTTTTCCACGACGTTCTCTCGATGTGATAGATGTCAGAACCAGTAACGAGGAACCAGAGAACTCCTTCTTAGGTGTTCTCAAGGCTGAACCGATTCTACTCCATCTCCACGCGATCCACAGCTTATTCCGTTCGCGAACGTGTTCAGAGCTGACGTTAACCTACGCTAGCAGATCTACGATTGTTGCCAAACCCGCTCGGGATCCTTGAGGAAAGACCCAGGTTGTTGGTCTACTGGCCGCAGCCTCTTGTCCGGACTCCGCGGAGCGAACTTGGTTGGAGATTTGCAAGCGTGTCGCTCGCACCGTGTGCTCACGGTCGGGTTGCAACTTGTGTGTTGTCGGCTGTTAGCAAACAGTCGACCGAGCCGCAGTCATGTTCGCTTCACGAAGCCGACGTGCAACGTTGGCTCGTTCATTTCGGATGGACAGAGATGCTGTCTCGGCTCTCCATCCTCTGGCCGGAATAATACTCTAGTAGCGTTTCTGGAACGCTAGGAACTCTGAGCTCCAGAGCGGTGCGCTGGGGCTTGCCAAAACTCCACGGTCTCCGGGGAGACCTTGGAAGATTCCGCAACAACGATTTGTTGGAACTGTGATGAGCATACGACTGATTCAGCGACTTTCCTTCCTTGCAGCTACCGCGATTTCTCATCCGATCACGAATCTCCGCGGTTCGAGGAGCGGTAACGGTCTATGAAGGACCTTCCTGATAACATCTCAGGATGTTCGCTCTGTTACCATCTCTTCCCCAACGTAGAAAACACTTTTGCGATTGATTCAGGCTGGAAACTGTTACGGTATCGAAACCACTCGAACGGCAGGCGTCGATTGCGTTATTCCTTGGTTGATCCATGTTATGGAGTACTGCTGGTTACTCCATAGCATGGATCAACAAACGTGTCGAGTAATCATTCGGACATCGGAGGAGGAATTCGCAACGATATCTCCGAATCCCAACCGTGCTCGGAGACGTTTGCAGAACCGGTGTACGTCCCTCGGGCTCTGGCGTCAACTGGCATAGCTGGCAAGGCTCGATAGCCACTGAGATAAGGAATTGAGGTGACAAACTTAACGCTCTTCCTTGTCAAATATTTTGACGAGCTACCTAATCCCATTGGAGTCTGGGGGGCATCGCGGATTGTGGCTTGCTCCTACACTTCAGTTCGCTCCAGGGCCAGCAGAGGCCAAGGAATGGTTCCAGCAAGGAACATCAAGGCCTCTGTAGATGTAGTTCTGTAGCATCTGGAAATTCAGATGCATGTTAATCTCTAGGCTTTCTCGAGGGCATCTCTAGCGCAAAATCTCGGGTACGGGTTCGAATCCCAGAATCTCTGATTCTGAGCTAATAATAATAACAGATTTATTGCGTGTTAGTTACACATGGTGCTCTGCACCTCCCAGTTTGTCGAGTCCGGGTCTCATCTCACACACTATAGCATGATATCGTGGACAGCTCTGACCGCAGTATTTACATGAACACATATCACTTAGCGCATGACAATTCTCTCTTCTACACAGTTGATTGTGGAACCCGTGTATGAGGTATCCAGCGAAGAGGTGCCTTCTTGGGTACATTGCGGCACTCCACATTCCGCGGTGTTCGAGGATCGGATCCCCTTCAAGCTCCGTGCGTATCGCCCCGACCTTATGCTTCCAATCCTCGATGATTTCGGGAAACGCTGGCGGGTTTTCTGCCTAGAGTCTTCTTCACATGATCTCCACAAAGGGCACATCACTGTCCGACAGCACGTACAAGTGACGATTTCGTGCGCTTCAATGGACTCGAAAGGCTCGTTTGAGATAAGTGTAGCTCTCGAGTCCTCGAAAATCTCTCACTCTGAGATGTCTCCATAGGCGGTCCATACCGTAAGAGAGTTTTGGTAGGGCTTTAATGAGAATCGTATGAGATTTGTAGGGGTCTCCGGTGTCTCCGTACATTGTAGCGATCGTCTTGCAGCAAACCTGTTCGACATGCTCCGTGAAGCATGTCCCAGTTGTCTGCAAGCGAAGTCCGAGGTATTTTGCTGATGACACGAATTCCAATTGGTTTTCTTTCCACAAAATCCGGTAATGTCGGCTGGGTCGGCTTCCTCGTCTGATATTCATCACCACTGTCTTTGAAGCATTGAGTCGTAGTCCTTCATCCTCAAGATGTTCGCTCACTACGTCGAGCATCTCTTGGAGTAGGCTCCGGCTTCGATGGAGAATGATAATGTCATCCGCTAACATTGTGATCGTCGTTGTTCTACATTCGTCAATGACCTTCGCGTGGAGCTCTGCAAGAAGGAGTGAGAACCCCGTGTACCTTAGTGGATCGTCTTGTGGTGTTCCGCGGTTCTGCTGTATGTCAACGCTGATTCCTGCTCCGATGTTGACTTCGAGGGAGTCTTCGTGGTAGAAACTCTCAATGACTATGAGGAGTAGCCCATTGACTCCCGCTCGCTTGAAAGCGCTTACCATTCTCTGTCTTGGTGCTAAATCGAAAGCTTTCTGACAGTCTACCAGAATGGCAAACGTATGCCCCTTCGTGGCGAGACTTCTCTCTATTTCCGACATCACGACGTGGAGCGCGTCTTGCGTTCCAAGGCCTCGTCGGAAACCGAACTGCTGCGGGGGCAGGTGGTCTTCGATCAAGTACTCGATTCTTCTGATTCCCTTGAAGAAAATTTTCTTGAGGGTCGTCTCGCTCGCGATCCCCCTGAAGAGATCCAAGTTGCTCTTTGAATCCGCTGGCTTGCCTTTGAACAGTACCGTGAGTCGGGCCCGATGCCACGAACTCGGTACTCTTCCTCCTTGCATGATATTGTTGAAGAGACGCGCGATAAGCTCTGCGGTGATGTGGATGGTCGCTTTCCAGTGTTCGTAGTATAGGCCGTCAGGGCCCGCACTCTTCCCTTTCGGCAGAGACCTGACGACTTCTTGAACTTCTAGGCGCGTCCACGGGACGTTGATCAACCACTGGTCGAAGCTTGACGGTAATTCGACATTTGCTTCTGGTGGTGCTGTTTCCGGATCGAATAGAAGTCTCTCAAAATGTTACCTGACCGACTCCGTGGTTGAATTGCAGACGCTTCTGTTCTTCCGTTTGATTATGTATCGGTATGGTTCTTCTTCCGCGTTTGATACCATCTACCGTTCGTCTTCTTCAGCGGTTCGCAACTTGCTCGCCTTGACTTCCGCGTGGTATTCTATCTGGGCGCGACGGTATTCTTCCTTGGCCTCCTGTGCTCCGTTACGCAGTCTCCTCGAAAGATCCTCTGCCTTGTGGAGTAGTTGTCGGCACTCTGTGGTGAACCATCGCTTCGTCTGTTTTCTCCGTTTCGCCTTTCGGAGGCCGTATGACATGAACTTAACGATGATTCCTTCTGTTATGTCCGGGTCGCCGAATTCGATTCGCTGGTCGTGTATCACGTGCTCCAGTTCGTTCTCCATCGATTGACACTGAATTATTCGGGAGTATCGCATCTCTTGCCGGGAGTGCAGATTCCGCCGTATTCCTCGAGGTTCTACTTTAAGTGAACTGGGAGATGCTTTCTTACTGCATGATTCCAGACTGAGTATGATTTTACTTTGACGGCTTGATTTGCCACACTGTCAGACATTGCTTGCATTGAGAGAGCAATTCAAGCCTCGCGCTGCTGAATTGGTTGATCGTGTTTGTTGTGGGTAGATGCCAGATCCGGTAAAGAAGCCACGTCTGCATGAGGCTGTGATTGCTTTCATGATTCATCGGAACTGTGGAGCATTCAACCCTGAAGCACCATGTATGAAAGATGGCCGATGCTCGAAGAAGTTCTTGAAACAATTGAGATCCCTTACAATCCGTACTTTTTGCCAAGTATGAATACACAACTCTCTACGAATACGTTTACAAAGGCTCGGACCGTGCGTCCATCGAAATCAACTCAACTGAGAACGAATGTGATGAGATACAAAAAAAAAACATTTGAAGGCGCGTTACGTTTGTGCTCGAGAAGCCTCTCATCGCATTCCCAGATTCGAGCTCCAAGATGAGTCTCACACTGTTCTGAGACTCGCCATACACTTGTCCAATAAACAAATCGTCATTTTCCATGACGGCGGAGAGCAATCTGCACTTGGTAGTGCAACGAGCAGGTTCACGACGCTTACGGCTTTCTTCAAGCTGAGCTCTACGTGGAACAGACAAACTCCCTGGAATCTGGAACCAAAGCGGCCTATACTATTACCAAATGCCAAGATATTCCGTTCTCAAGCCAAAAACGGGTTGGACCCGAGGGAAACGACCCATGAGAGGTATTATCGGACGAATGTACACAGTTTCCCCTCGAGATACGGAATGGTATGCTCTTCGGATACTTTCGTTGAACGTCGAGAGTCCGGAATCCTTCGAAGATCTTAGAACGATCAACGGAACATGTGACCCCAAGGTCATGCATGCTGCAAAAACTGCAGGACTTCTCAATGACCACACCTATTTCCGAAGCAGCCTCGAAGGAGCGTCGTCTTTCCAAAGTCCGAAAGTTTTGCGAGTTTTCTTCGCATGTCTCATCGCATTCTGTGAAGTCTGCAATATTCAAACTCTCTGGAATGACTTTTCTGACGTATGGCCGAAGTTTCCATTCATCTCGGATTTCGACCGGAGTTCCATTTGCTGTAGCGTGTCATGAGGAGAGTGCGATTGTTCAAGCAAAATGCATGTAATGCCTAAAAAAGCTTATTCCGAGGGATTTCAGCTTAAAATGCATGAATCCTGGCGGTGTGAGCATAGTTTGAGCTAAATTAGGTGATTCGAAACCGACGTCACTGTTTTCGGACTCTCATCGTCTTCCTGGAAGCCTATGCCCCCGCACATGCAATTTCGAGGTTAGAGCCTCTCACGGTAGAATTCATCGAATATGGAGGAAAGGCCGATCGATTCGTAGGGGGATCGCAAGCAGCCAAGGAACATGTCCAAAGTCAGCCGCATGCTTCCTCTTTGTCCCTCGTTCTAGTGGGCCCACTCGATCTATCCGCATTCCTAGTGAATTAAATTCAACTTGGGGAACTCGCCATCTTTAGAGCGCTCCCCACAATCCATCCTGGAGCAGCAACTTTCCGGGTTCGCGAGCCCGCCATAACCTGGTCTGTCTCAAGCCGACGGAAAAAGCGGTCACTTTCCTGACTGATCACTGAATTTTGAACAAGAAAATCATGCATGAGAAACAACAGGCTTTCGACTTCATCATCTGGCGAGTTGTGACACATTTGCTGGTCTCTTTAATTTCTCCTCTTGAGATCGATATAGAAGACTCAACGAAGCGGAAAGTACCACAAATGGGATCACGGGTGAGAATTCGAAAGTCTACAACCATTATTTCCACATAAAGCCCTCTCGTGAGTCCTTACGCGTTCGAGTGCTCAGGGAACCCGTGATTCCTGTGCAAGCTAGGCCAATGCCGCCGATGAAATCGTCGACGAAGACGGAGCTGCAAGGCTTTGTGAAAAAGTTTGGAAGTGAGGTCCTGTCAACTGACGGACAAGTACTGTTGTGTGGAATTTGTGAACGAGAAGTTCCGTCCGACAAGAAATTCGCGGTGTCACAACAAATCAATGGTGCAAAGCACAAAGCATTATCGGATAAGAAGAAGAATTCGAGCTCATCCAGTGTTGTGCAGCTAGTTCTCTTCTTGGAAGCATCGGGCAAACAGTCCCAATTTAACCTCGGATCTCCATCGATGAAACGACGGACGTTACGGGCCGCTTCGTGGCACACGTCGTGGTAGGAGCAATAGGAAGCCGGAGCTTCCTCCTACATGCAGAGAATTTGGAAAAGACGAACAGCTCAACCATATCGCAGGTTTTCATGAACGCCTCAACTCTCCTCTGGCCCGATGGGGTCAAGCACGATAGAGTGTTGCTCTTCGTTTCCGATGGTGCAGCCTACATGATAAAGGCTGCATCAGCTCTGAAGGTGGTGTTCCCAGAAATGCTGCACGTCACTTGCGCAGCGCATGCGCTCCATCGGATGGCGGAAGAGATCCGATTCATGTTTCCTCTCGTTGACACTCTCATCTCGAACGAAAAAAAAATCTCTCAAAAATCAGCTTCGGGTGTCACTGTGTTCCGTGAGATGGCGCCGGAGACACCACTTCCACCGCAGCCGTGTTTAACCAGATGGGGAACTTGGGTGAAAGCGGCTGTATATTACGCGAATCATCTTAGCATTCCCTCGTCGGTCGTTCAATCTCTCGACTGCAGGGACGCTTTAGGCATCCGAGTGACTCAACGCTTAGTCGGGGATGAATCTCTCCAACGCGATTTGGCGTTTATAGATGCCAACTTAGCAAATATTCCTGATGGAATCCATCGCCTGGACGAGGAGAATGTGCTCCTGACCGATTCCACAGATGCTTTCGAAAGAATCCTACGAGACCTTAGTGAAGTCCCGGGTCCGCGGGGAGAAAGACTGCGTCGCAAAAAGGAAGCGGTTCTGAATCGCAATCCTGATTACAATCGTTCAAAAGCTATAGCGGACACTCTGCGCGGCACCCGATTCATCCATGATCATTACGGGCTGCTGACTCCGACTGAACAATCCAGCTTCAAATTTGCGCCGATAACCTCCACAGAGGTGGAAAGAAGCTTCTCGATGCTGAAGCACCTCCTGAACGACCGCCGGCAGCGTTTCACTTTTGAGAATCTCAAAATGACCCTGTGGTACATTGCAATCATTGATGATACTCGTTGTGGCTCCTGATACGCAAAAAAACGTTCGTGCATATTTTTAGTTCGATACCGCATATTTTCCTCGTTTTCAATGCATATTTGCATGCATATTTCCCCTTTTTTTCAGCGCTCGAACATTCGCACTCTAGTCATGACATTTATGAGATACTAGCCGGCCTTCGGCCGACTACGCTGGCTTACCCGTCCCTTGCTTTGGGAGTCTATTGGTGACAGACACACATTGCCTTACATGTAGTGTCATCGGGAAACTTTCGGGAGTGGCCACCGATTCTCGATAGGATTCTGAGCTGGTATCGAGGCACTTTCTCTCTCTTCACCGAGTTAGCATCATGGTTTTGAGAAGCATGGTCAGATTGGTCTCGTAATAACCCCTCCAGATTCAGAGAAGCATGGTCAGATCGGTCCCGGAATCAAATCTCCGGGCCCTGAAAGTATGCCGGATCGACCTCGGAGTCACCCGCATGGGATCCCGGAAAGTATGGTGGAATCATCACCGAAGTATGATTAGAACGGAGAGAGACGTCGTACGGCCTCATTCGACATCGCCTGTCACCCCTCGACAGCCCTCAACAGCCTCTCTGCCCCCTGGCACTCAGCCACACCTCGCGACACCCCGGGGCACCCCGCGACACACTCGGCACCCTGGTGTGTCGCGACACACAGTTTGACGACCTCTGCTCCAGAGATTTCGAATCTTTCAAAACCCCATAATTTGAACAACCATTTATTCCTGGTTGTTCAGGTAGTTTCAAGAGTCCGAACGCGTGATGCCCAAGAATTCGTAGTTTCGAGATGCCGGAACATCCTCACCTTGTGTACTCAGTTCCCTCTGGGCCCCCAGGTCATGGGGCGAGTATACCACGACCGCGCTTTTCGCGGAATCGAATTTCAGCTCATTGACGGATCTATTCCATTCATTCTGCGCACCTACTGTGGAGCCATGAGCGATCGAAGGAGAGCGCACCGAGCTTTCGCAAGCACCCAATATATCAAATGTTATCAGGCCGGTGGGAGCGGGTTTATACATACAGGGTGGCTTTTTCTAGTCGAGAATTTTCGAGCCCGATCTTGTTTTGGCCATAACTTCCTCAGTTCTTGGAATTTTCTCGGGAATCAAGGAGTGATCGATGAAGGATGCAGAATTCGAATGCAAAAAATGAAAATTTGGGGTCAGGAAATGGTTTAAAATTTACACATTTATTTTTTCGAGGTCCCCCAAGAAGTCATCGTGAAAACGTCAGTATTCATCCGATCGAGATCGGTCGCGTTGGACGAGTGGAAGGGAGCCGGTCATTCGCCAGAAAACCGATCGAGGTAATCTCATTCCCTCGAAAAAGGGCAGGCGATCGTATCCACCCCTTCTTCAAGGGCCTTCCCGTTGGCTAATTTTATTCTCTTCTGAATAAACACTGATATCGTGTCACAACCGATAATAATCTCACCATCTACTTCGTCTTGAGGCGAATGTTCCGGTGTTTTCGAGATCACCGTCAAACTACAGCATATTGGAAGCTCAAGATTGCCCAAGAACAATGGAGCAGCCCGCCCGGCGTCGGATAGACTTCCTCATTGCAGGACTGAACCTGAGGAGCCGCCGGGAGTATTCTAAAGCTTGACTCGGGTGTGGGTTCTCAAAGCGAGATCGCCAGTGATTTACTCGAAAAAAGACCCCAGATTGAGACGGAAACAGGAGTCATTAGCATCACTCGGGCATCATGACTCGGACGCAGCCAGTGGGAAGTTCTCCAGGCTCGTCTGGGGCAGAATTTCGAGGGAAGTGCTCATTCAATGCTCCACCTCATGATGTTTGCTCCGCCTGGCAAACGTTGTCTTTGGCCCGAGCTATCGACCGGGAGTACCTCCTAAGGATCGATTCGAATTGGTTCATGAATAACTCCCCAGACCAGCTTACGGACAACAGATGCGAAGGAGGAGCAGTTACTAAAGGGTACAGTCTGACACAAACTACGATCTGAGGGTCGAGTGATGTCTTCATTCTATTCCAATAATGGAGAGCATCCCTCGCTCGATCCCGCAGGCATTAAAGCGTGAATTTACAGTACGTTACAATGGATCAGCCGTTTCGGAGAAATCCGCCCGTGAGACATTTCATTTAATTGCTATAGGCTGGAAGGCGAGAGGGTTGCGAAACCTCGATCGACACGAATACGACGCTCGTTCGCTCTGGTTCGTGCGGAATACTGTCGAGCGCAGAATGTTTCGGTGTTTCACACTCTCCAACACAGTCACAATTTTATATCGGAAGAGGGACTCGCACCAATCGCCGGATACCTACCCGACATCCGAATCGGAGGCTCGACAAGTGAGGTCCACTCCAATGATAGCGCGTCCCTCGCGCTTCGGCTGCGGACCTGCGAGCCGCTTCCGGAGATTCTCAGCGCTCGGGCTACGCAGCACAAATATCCAGGGAAAACTATCAATGAGGGAAAGCTAACATCTGAGCACGCTGGTTCCAGTTTCCGGGTAAATCTGACCACATTCCATCCTCAACGTATTGCGAGCCGCGCACATCTTGGAAGTCAGTCCGAACTTACATGTACGAAACGTCTAAGACAGCGGTTGCAGAGGTTCCGGAATATTTCCCATGATGCTATCGACTTCGTATTCGTCTCTGTAGTGACTCGAATTCGATTAATTGATTGAGTCGTTGGCAATATGCGCATGGGACCGATGCAGCGTGACCACCGGTGGTGGGATCTCGTTTAGTTGTCTTGACATCCCGGAGCCTACTGCGATGCTCGAGCATCACCTCTGCGGGCCATGAGTGCACGTTGACCGATGATTCTCTCAAGGCGCTCCCCACCCCGATTCCGGTGCTGGAGAGCATATCAACACTGCGACCCGTGTTTGGGTTGCAGCAGTGCCTGCTTCCTCCGGCTCCGGCCTCCGAAAACTCGCCAGGATTGCAGGCTTATGGCGACCGGTCAGATATTTCAGAGCTCTAAACGCGATAACTGTGCCAGACAGATATCCAGTCCCTCATCTCGAGAACTTCGCTTTGAACCGCGATGACTGCCGTGTATTTAGCTCCATCGATCTGACTAAAGCGTCTCATCAAATCCCTGTGGCAAAAGAGGACATTCACGAGACTGCTATCTGGACACGCTCCGGGCTGTACGAATACCTTCGGACGCCGTTCGGACTCGGGAACGCGGCCCACACGTTTCAACGCCTCATGGACTTGGTCACCCAATGATTAGATTTCGCATTTGTATATCGCGGTGATATCCTTGTAATACCTCGCAACGACCAAGAACACCTCATGCATCTCAACCAACTATTCAGCTGCCTGATGTCTTACGGCCTCTTCCGGAATTGCCCTTTCGTCAGCGGTCTCTCTTCTTCCATGTCATCAACATAGCCAAGTGCAGATTCGCTGTCCCTCAATCGAAGTTCCTCGGTCATCTGGTCTCAGCTGAAGGATTATCCCCTCTCCCCGATCGTGTTGAAGCCATCTGTGAATTCCTGCGCCGCAGCGCCGTCAAACAGCTGCAGCGATACCTCGATCAACTTCCATCGCCGCTCCACCCATGACATCGCTCCAATACTGATTCTGCTCTAGCGAAAAACTCGAATGGTTCGCAGCTGTATGTTTCCGGGAGGCCTCAAGGGTTAGCAATACTTCAGAAATGATTTTACCCCCACGGATTGAGCCTGACAAGCTCCTGGGTATGACGGAAAAGAGAACGCTTGACCGATATCGCACGGAAAAACGACCCAGACCGTATGCCCGAAAACAAAAAATAATAACCGCACCGTCGACCAGCTGAGTCATCGCCCCGTATTAAGGGTCTTCAGCTATACTTGGAATGAAAATACTGCATGAAGATGGTCAATGAACAATCAATCAATCAATCCTTCCGACGCGAAATCGACCCGGGACCACATGAAATATCATGCTATAGATTGAGAAAGTCGGTCCGATCAGCATGAGTGAAGGAGTTCTCCAAACAAAGACGATCTCTATTTCTCATCAGCCTCGTAGAATCAAACGAGAGAGCTCCGGTACTTTTGCGGCTGCATAAGCCCAGTCAAACCCCGTTGTGGTTGCGAGTCACAGCAAGAGCTCAACCCTGACCGCACTCCCCGGAGGTCGCGGGTGTGCCCTCAAAACAGATAGGCAACTGCGTCTGTAACCGCGGGACAGTGAGAGTTGGGGGTTGAAACGCATTTCAACTCAAAAATTTGGGGCTCATCCATTGGTCGAACTAGGTACCGCCCACTTGAAATCAGCAGATAAAACGCTCGTAGTTATTGGGACTCTTCGCATTCGCCTGCGTGAGCTTACACGTTGGAGCTCGAGTTCGGAATTCGAACAGTTTCTCAATCATCTTCCGGAGCCATCAAACACACAAAGAAGATCGCTATGCTCCAAACACAGCAATCCCTCAGCGTCACGGTGGCAAACCGCTTCGAGTCCCCTAACAGCTCGAGAAAGCTCATGGAGCAAGTTCCCGGTGTAACCTTCATCGAGGACGATGAGGAGTCGTGCATGGTGCGGAAGGTGGCCGCCCAGCTCTCCGGACATCAGGGTGCCGGCTTCCCAGGAACGAAGCCGAGAAGTTTGGGAGTGCAAAACCTCCCAACGGTGACCAAGGAGCAATACGGAGTCACTTGGAAATCGGACGGAGTTCGTTTCCTAATGCTCATCGCCCAGGCCGGTGAGATATATCTTCTCGACGAGAGGAACAATGCTTTCTCCGTTGCGAATATGAAATTCCCATACCGGAAGGATCCTCGAAAGCACCTCTTCTGCACCCTGCTCGACGGGGAAATGGTTTTTGACCGGGAAAACGGCAAGGTCCACCCTCGTTTTCTCGTTCGGGACATCGCTCATTTCCGGGTCGACAAGGTCGGCCTCATGAGCTTCGACATAAGGAAGTTGTGCATCGACAAGGAAATCATCGGTGCGCGGAGTCAGGCCATTCTCAACGGCCAGATCAAGGTAGTCGACGAGCCTTTCGAGATAGTGAAAAAGGAGACCTTCGGCCTCGATATGACCGAGAAGCTTCTCGCAGCCAAGTTCCGATCACAGGTTACCCACAATATCCTAGGGATATTACTCCAGCCCACACGGACAGCCTACACCCCCGGAGTTTGTCCCGGTCTTCTCGATGGCACAGCTGTCAGTCTACGGACCAATCATCAGGTCCCAACTGACCAAGACGACCTTCTAGGCTTCATACGCTCGAAGGTTGGAGCAACAAGGAAGAAGTCGGCGTCCGCAGTCGAGGAAGCTTCTCCTGAGAGGCGAGCGGAGCCAACAACAGTTTATGAATACTGAGAGCATCGGTTCCAAAAGATCCAGAGAGGATAGCGGCACCGGGAACTGTAGAACTCCCAAAAAACAGAACTTTTCAAGTGAGCGAACTCCTGTCGACTACACTGACCTCCAAGAGTTATTCTGATTGCCTTCATCGATGTTAATAAATTCATGTAGCCGAAATATTTTCGATATCATTTTCTTTTTCTTGGGAGAACAACTCACGGAGGGAAACGCTCGATAATCCACAAAAGGAACTGTGGTGCGGAGGAAAGGAAGAATGATAATGGGAGAAGAGCCATAAGAATGGAATGCATTGCGCACGATCCCGAGAGTGGAATTGATATATAGTTGATACCCATTGGAGAAACCAAGGCTCTTGTATCTGGAAGTGCAAGAGGACGGAAGTTCGGAAGATTTTGGCATTGTACGCCGGAGGGAGACTTGGGAGCGAAGGGCACCCCAAAGGAGAGATTCGCGAGGGAAGAACGTGGAGTCATACTGTGCAGAACGAGTGGTGAATAATTGTAAAGGATAGGGCTGTTGTTTCGGACTATGTCTGATTACTGGTCCCGAAGAGGAGAGATTCAGCTGAACACGGAAGTGGAAGTGTCAGTAGACTCGACAGGAGTCGGCAATGATTCGAGAGGGCACGGCAGAGGGGATTCATGTTTTCTTTTCCACGACGTGCTCTCGATGTGATAGATGTCAGAACCAGTAACGAGGAACCAGAGAACTCCTTCTTAGGTGTTCTCAAGGCTGAAACCGATTCTACTCCATCTCCACGCGATCCACAGCTTATTCCGTTCGCGAACGTGTTCAGAGCTGACGTTAACCTACGCTAGCAGATCTACGATTGTTGCCAAACCCGCTCGGGATCCTTGAGGAAAGACCCAGGTTGTTGGTCTACGGGCCGCAGCCTCTTGTCCGGACTCCGCGGAGCGAACTTGGTTGGAGATTTGCAAGCGTGTCGCTCGCACCGTGTGCTCACGGTCGGGTTGCAACTTGTGTGTTGTCGGCTGTTAGCAAACAGTCGACCGAGCCGCAGTCATGTTCGCTTCACGAAGCCGACGTGCAACGTTGGCTCGTTCATTTCGGATGGACAGAGATGCTGTCTCGGCTCCCCATCCTCTGGCCGGAATAATACTCTAGTAGCGTTTCTGGAACGCTAGGAACTCTGAGCTCCAGAGCGGTGCGCTGGGGGCTTGCCAAAACTCCACGGTCTCCGGGAGACCTTTGAAGATTCCGCAACACGATTTGTTGGAACTGTGATGAGCATACGACTGATTCAGCGACTTTCCTTCCTTGCAGCTACCGCGATTTCTCATCCGATCACGAATCTCCGCGGTTCGAGGAGCGGTAACGGTCTATGAAGACCTTCCTGATAACATCTCAGGATGTTCGCTCTGTTACCATCTCTTCCCCAACGTAGAAAACACTTTTGCGATTGATTCAGGCTGGAAACTGTTACGGTATCGAAACCACTCGAACGGCAGGCGTCGATTGCGTTATTCCTTGGTTGATCCATGTTATGGAGTACTGCTGGTTACTCCATAGCATGGATCAACAAACGTGTCGAGTAATCATTCGGACATCGGAGGAGGAATTCGCAACGATATCTCCGAATCCCAACCGGCTCGGAGACGTTTGCAGAACCGGTGTACGTCCCTCGGGCTCTGGCGTCAACTGCATAGCTTGGCAAGGCTCGATAGCCACTGAGATAAGGAATTGAGGTGACAAACTTAACGCTCTTCCTTGTCAAATATTTTGACGAGCTACCTAATCCCATTGGAGTCTGGGGGGCATCGCGGATTGTGCTTGCTCCTACACTTCAGTTCGCTCCAGGGCCAGCAGAGGCCAAGGAATGGTTCAGCAAGGAACATCAAGGCCTCTGTAGATGTAGTTCTGTAGCATCTGGAAAATTCAGATGCATGTTAATCTCTAGGCTTTCTCGAGGGCATCTCTAGCGCAAAATCTCGGGTACGGGTTCGAATCCCAAAATCTTCTGATTCTGAGCTAATAATAATAACAGATTTATTGCGTGTTAGTTACACATGGTGCTCTGCACCTCCCAGTTTGTCGAGTCCGGTCTCATCTCACACACTATAGCATGATATCGTGGACAGCTCTGACCGCAGTATTTACATGAACACATATCACTTAGCGCATGACAATTCTCTCTTCTACACAGTTGATTGTGAACCCGTGTATGAGGTATCCAGCGAAGAGGTGCCTTCTTGGGTACATTGCGGCACTCCACATTCCGCGGTGTTCGAGGATCGGATCCCCTTCAAGCTCCGTGCGTATCGCCCCGACCTTATGCTTTCCATCCTCGATGATTTCGGGAAACGCTGGCGGGTTTTCTGCCTAGAGTCTTCTTCACATGATCTCCCACAAAGGGCACATCACTGTCCGACAGCACGTACAAGTGACGATTTCGTGCGCTTCAATGGACTCGAAAGGCTCGTTTGAGATAAGTGTAGCTCTCGAGTCCTCGAAAATCTCTCACTCTGAGATGTCTCCATAGGCGGTCCATACCGTAAGAGAGTTTTGGTAGGGCTTTAATGAGAATCGTATGAGATTTGTAGGGGTCTCCGGTGTCTCCGTACATTGTAGCGATCGTCTTGCAGCAAACTGTTCGACATGCTCCGTGAAGCATGTCCCAGTTGTCTGCGAGCGAAGTCCGAGGTATGTTATTGCTGATGACACGAATCCAATTGGTGTTCTTTCCACAAAATCCGGTAATGTCGGCTGGGTCGGCTTCCTCGTCTGATATTCATCACCACTGTCTTTGAAGCATTGAGTCGTAGTCCTTCATCCTCAGATGTTCGCTCACTACGTCGAGCATCTCTTGGAGTAGGCTCCGGCTTCGATGGAGAATGATAATGTCATCCGCTAACATTGTGATCGTCGTGGTTCTACATTCGTCAATGACCTTCGCGTGGAGCTCTGCAAGAAGGATGAGAACCCCGTGTACCTTAGTGGATCGCCTTGTGGTGTTCCGCGGTTCTTCGACTGTATGTCAACGCTGATGTCCTGCTCCGAATGTTGACTCGAGGGCGTCTTCGTGGGAGAAACCTCTCAAGATCTGAGGAAGTAGCCCATGACGTCCCGGGCTCGGTCTTGAG
Source organism: Phytoseiulus persimilis (assembly GCA_037576195.1). Taxonomy (NCBI): domain Eukaryota; kingdom Metazoa; phylum Arthropoda; class Arachnida; order Mesostigmata; family Phytoseiidae; genus Phytoseiulus; species Phytoseiulus persimilis. The sequence goes on along the minus strand of CM075102.1, from coordinate 6,599,015 downwards.
AAGTGCGCTTGGGGGGGACCGATTGCTCGTGTCTTGGTGTCTTAAAGTTCGAGAAGTGCTTTCGTGACAGTCTACCAGAATGGCACAACGTATGCCCCTCGTGGCGAGACTTCTCGTCTAGTTTCAGACATCACGACGTGGGAGCGCGTCTTTGCGTTCCAAGGCCTCGTCGGAAACCGAACTGCTGCGGGGGGCATGGTGGTCTTCGATCAAGTACTCGATTCTTCTATTCCCTTGAAGAAATTTTCTTGAGGGTCCGTCTCGCTCGCGATCCCCCTGAAGAGATCCAAGTTGCTCTTTGAATCCGCTGGCTTGCCTTTGAACAGTAGCGTGAGTCGGGCCAGATGCCACGAACTCGGTACTCTTCCTCCTTGCAGATATTGTTGAAGAGCGCGATAAGCTCTGCGGTGATGTGGATGTTCGCTTTCCAGTGTTCGTAGTATAGGCCGTCAGGGCCCGCACTCTTCCCTTTCGCAGAGACCTGACGACTTCTTGAACTTCTAGGCGCGTCCACGGGACGTTGATCAACCACTGGTCGAAGCTTGACGTATTCGACATTTGCTTCTGGTGGTGCTGTTTCCGGATCGAATAGAAGTCTCTCAAAATGTTACCTGACCGACTCCGTGTTTGAATTGCAGACGCTTTCTGTTCTTCCGTTTGATTATGTATCGGTATGGTTCTTCTTCCGCGTTTGATACCATCTACCGTTCGTCTTCTTCAGCGGTTCGCAACTTGCTCGCCTTGACTTCCGCGTGTATTCTATCTGGCGCGACGGTATTCTTCCTTGGCCTCCTGTGCTCCGTTACGCAGTCTCCTCGAAAGATCTCTGCCTTGTGAGTGGTGTCGGCACTCTGTGGTGAACCATCGTTTCGTCTGTTTTCTCCGTTTCGCCTTTCGGAGGCCGTATGACAGAACTTAACGATGATTCCTTCTGTTATGTCCGGTTCGCCGAATTCGATTCGCTGGTCGTGTATCACGTGCTCCAGTTCGTTCTCCATCGATTGACACTGAATTATTCGGGAGTATCGCATCTCTTGCCGGGAGTGCAGATTCCGCCGTATTCCTCGAGGTTCTATTTAAGTGAACTGGGAGATGCTTTTCTTACTGCATGATTCCAGACTGAGTATGATTTTACTTTGACGGCTTGATTTGCCACACTGTCAGACCTTGCTTGCATTGGAGAGCATTCAAGCCTCGCGCTGCTGAATTGGTTGATCGTGTTTGTTGTGGGTAGATGCCAGATCCGGTAAAGAAGCCACGTCTGCATGAGGCTGTGTTGCTTTCATGATTCATCGGAACTGTGGAGCATCACCCTGAAGCCCATGTATGAAAGATGGCCGATGCTCGAAGAGTTCTTGAAACAATTGAGATCCCTTACAATCCGTACTTTTTGCCAGTATGAATACACAACTCTCTACGAACGTTTACAAAGGCTCGGACCGTGCGTCCATCCGAAATCTCAACTGAGAACGAATGTGATGAGATACAAAAACAAACATTTGAAGGCGCGTTACGTTGTGCTCGAGAAGCCTCTCATCGCATTCCCATTCGAGCTCCAGATGAGTCTCACACTGTTCTGAGACTCGCCATACCTTGTCCAATAAACAATCGTCATTTTCCATGACGGCGAGAGCAATCTGCACTTGGTAGTGCAACGAGCAGGTTCACGACGCTTACGGCTTTCTTCAAGCTGAGCTCTACGTGGAACAGACAAACTCCCTGGATCTGGAACCAAAGCGGCCTATACTATTACCAATGCCAAGATATTCCGTTCTCAAGCCAAAAACGGTTTGGACCCGAGGGAAACGCCCATGAGAGGTATTATCGGACGAATGTACACAGTTTCCCCTCGAGATACGGAATGGTATGCTCTTCGGATACTTTTGTTGAACGTCGAGAGTCCGGAATCCTTCGAAGATCTTAGAACGATCAACGGAACATGTGACCCCAGGTCTGCATGCTGCAAAAACTGCAGGACTTCCAATGACCACACCTATTTCCGAAGCAGCCTCGAAGGAGCGTCGTCTTTCCAAAGTCCGAAGTTTGCGAGTTTTCTTCGCATGTCTCATCGCATTCTGTGAAGTCTGCAATATTCAACTCTCTGGAATGACTTTTCTGACGTATGGCCGAAGTTTCCATTCATCTCGGATTTCGACCGGAGTTCCATTGCTGTAGCGTGTCATGAGGAGAGTGCGATTGTTCAAGCAAAATTCATGTAATGCCTAAAAAAGCTTTATTCCGAGGGATTTCAGCTTAAAATGCATGAATCCTGGCGGTGTGAGCATAGTTTGAGCTAAATTAGGTGATTCGAAACCGACGTCCACTGTTTTCGGACTCTCATCGTCTTCCTGGAAGCCTATCCCCCCGCACATGCCATTTCGAGGTTAGAGCCTCTCACGGTAGAATTCATCGAATATGGAGGAAAGGCCGTCGATTCGTAGGGGGATCGCAAGCAGCCAAGGAACATGTCCAAGTCAGCCGCATGCTTCCTCTTTGTCCCTCGTTCTAGTGGGCCCACTCGATCTATCCGCATTCCTAGTGAATTAAATTCACTTGGGGAACTCGCCATCTTTAGAGCGCTCCCCACAATCCATCCTGGAGCACAATTTCCGGGTTCGCGAGCCCGCCATAACCTGGTCTGTCTCAAGCCGACGGAAAAAGCGGTCACTTTCCTGACTGATCACTGAATTTTGAACAAGAAAATCAGCTGAAACAAGGCTTTCGACCCTTCATCATCTGGCAGTTGTGACACATTTGCTGGTCTCTTTAATTTCTCCTCTTGAGATCGATATGAAGCTCAACGGAACGAAAGTACCACAATGGGATCACGGGTGAGAATTCGAAAGTCTACAACCATTATTTCCACTAAAGCCCTCTCGTGAGTCCTTACGCGTTCGAGTGCTCAGGAGCCCGTGATTCCTGTGCAAGCTAGGCCAATGCCGCCGATGAAATCGTCGACGAAGACGGAGCTGCAAGGCTTTGTGAAAAGTTTTGGAAGTGAGTCCTGTCAACTGACGGACAATACTGTTGTGTGGAATTTGTGAACGAGAAGTTCCGTCCGACAAGAAATTCGCGGTGTCACAACAATCAATGGTGCAAAGCACAAAGCATTATCGATAAGAAAAGAATTCGAGCTCATCCAGTGTTGTGCGCTAGTTCTCTCTTGGAAGCATCGGGCAAACAGTCCCAATTTAACCTCGAACCTCGGATCTCCATCGATAAAACGACGGACGTTACGGGCCGCTTCGTGGCACACGTCGTGGTAGAGCAATATGGAAGCCGGAGCTTCCTCCTACATGCGAGAATTTGGAAAAGACGAACAGCTCAACCATATCGCAGGTTTTCATGAACGCCTCACTCTCCTCTGGCCCGATGGGGTCAGCACGATAGAGTGTTGCTCTTCGTTTCCGATGGTGCAGCCTACATGCTAAAGGCTGCATCAGCTCTGAAGGGGTGTTCCCAGAAATGCTGCACGTCACTTGCGCAGCGCATGCGCTCCATCGATGGCGGAAGAGATCCGATTCATGTTTCCTCTCGTTGACCGACTCTCATCTCGAACGAAAAAAAATCTCTCAAAAATCCACTTCGGGTGTCACTGTGTTTCCGTGATGGCGCCGGAGACACCACTTCCACCGCAGCCGTGTTTAACCAGATGGGGAACTTGGGTGAAAGCGGCTGTATATACGCGAATCATCTTATTCCCTCGTCGGTCGTTTCAATCTCTCGACTGCAGGGACGCTTAGGCATCCGAGTGACTCAACGCTTAGTCGGGGAGATCTCTCCAACGCGATTGGCGTTTAAGATGCCAACTTAGCAATATTTCCTGATGTGAATCCATCGCCTGGACGAGGAATGTGCTCCTGACCGATTCCACAATGCTTTCGAAGATCCTACGAGACCTTAGTGAAGTCCGGTCCGCGGGGAGAAGACTGCGTCGCAAAAAGGAAGCGTTCTGAATCGCAATCCTGATACAATCGTTCAAAAGCTATAGCGGACACTCTGGCGCGGCACCCGATTCATCCTGATCATTACGGGCTGCTGACTCCGACTGAACATCCAGCTTCAAATTTGCGCCGAAACCTCCACAGAGGTGGAAAGAAGCTTCTCATGCTGAAGCACCTCCTGAACGACCGCCGGCAGCGTTTTCACTTTTGAGAATCTCAAAATGACCCTGTGGTACATTCATCATTGATGATACTCGTTGTGGCTCCTGACGCAATAAATCGTTCGTGCATATTTTTAGTTCGATACCGCATATTTTTCCTCGTTTTTCAATGCATATTTGCATGCATATTTTTCCCTTTTTTTCAGCGCTCGAACATTCGCACTCTAGTCATGACATTTATGAGATACTAGCCGGCCTTCGGCCGACTACGCTGGCTTACCCTTCCCTTGCTTGGGAGTCTATTGGTGACAGACACACATTGCCTTACATGTAGTGTCATCGGGAAACTTTCGGGAGTGGCCACCGATTCTCGATAGGATTCTGAGCTGTATCGAGGCCTTTTCTCTCTCTTTCACCGAAGTTAGCATCATGGTTTTGAGAAGCATGGTCAGATTGGTCCGTAATACCCCTCCCAGATTCAGAGAAGCATGGTCGATCGGTCCCGAATCAAATCTCCGGGCCTGAAAAGTTTCCGGATCGACCTCGGAGTCACCCGCATGGGATCCCGAAAGTATGGTGAATCATCACCGAAGTATGATTAGAACGGAGAAGACGTCGTACGGCTCATTCGAACATCGCTGTCACCCCTCGACAGCCTCAACAGCCTCTCTGCCCCTGGCATCAGCCACAACCTCGCGACACCCCGGGCACCCCGCGACACACTCGGCACCCCTGGTGTTTCGCGACACACAGTTTGACGACCTCTGCTCCAAGATTTCGAATCCGAAAAACCCCATAATTTGAAACACCATTTATTCCTGGTTTTTCAGGTAGTTTCAAGAGTCCGAACGCGTGATGCCCAAGAATTCGTTAGTTTCGAGATGCCGGAACATCCTCACCTTGTGTACTCAGTTCCCTCTGGGCCCCCAGGTCTGGGCGAGTATACCACGACCGCGCTTTTCGCGAATCGAATTTCAGCTCTTGACGGATCTATTCCATTCATTCGCGCACCTACTGTGGAGCCATGAGCGATCGAAGGAGAGCGCACCGAGCTTTCGCAAGCACCCAATATATCAAATGTTATCAGGCCGGTGGAGCGGTTTATACATACAGGGTGGCTTTTTTCAGTCGGAAATTTTCGAGCCCGATCTTGTTTGGCCATAACTTCCTCAGTTTCTTGGAATTTTCTCGGAATCAAGGAGTGATCGTGAAGGATGCAGAATTCGAATGCAAAATGAAAATTTTGGGTCAGGAATGGTTTTAAATTTACCATTTATTTTTTCGAGGTCCCCCAAGAAGTCATCGTGAAAAGTCAGTATTCATCCGATCGAGATCGGTCGCGTTGGGACGAGTGGAAGGGAGCCGGTCATTCGCAGAAAACCGATCGAGGTAATCTCATTCCCTCGAAAAGGGCAGGCGATCGTATCCACCCCTTCTTCAAGGGCCTTCCCGTTGGCTAATTTTATTCTCTTCTGATAAACCCTGATATCGTGTCACAACCGTATCCTATCTCACCTCTTACTTCGTCTTGAGGCAATGTTCCGGTGTTTTCGAGATCACCGTCAACTACAGCATATTGGAAGCTCAAGATTGCCCAAGAACAATGGAGCAGCCCGCCCGGCGTCGGATAGACTTCCTCATAGCAGGACTGAACCTGAGGAGCCGCCGGGAGTATTCTAAAGCTTGACTCGGGTGTGGGTTCTCAAAGCGAGATCGCCAGTGATTTACTCGAAAAAAGACCCCAGATTGAGACGGAAACAGGAGTCATTAGCATCACTCGGGCATCATGACTCGGACGCAGCCAGTGGGAAGTTCTCCAGGCTCGTCTGGGGCAGAATTTCGAGGGAAGTGCTCATTCAATGCTCCACCTCATGATGTTTGCTCCGCCTGGCAAACGTTGTCTTTGGCCCGAGCTATCGACCGGGAGTACCTCCTAAGGATCGATTCGAATTGGTTCATGAATAACTTCCCAGACCAGCTTACGGACAACAGATGCGAAGGAGGAGCAGTTACTAAAGGGTACAGTCTGACACAAACTACGATCTGAGGGTCGAGTGATGTCTTCATTCTATTCCAATAATGGAGAGCATCCCTCGCTCGATCCCGCAGGCATTAAAGCGTGAATTTACAGTACGTTACAATGGATCAGCCGTTTCGGAGAAATCCGCCCGTGAGACATTTCATTTAATTGCTATAGGCTGGAAGGCGAGAGGGTTGCGAAACCTCGATCGACACGAATACGACGCTCGTTCGCTCTGGTTCGTGCGGAATACTGTCGAGCGCAGAATGTTTCGGTGTTTCACACTCTCCAACACAGTCACAATTTTATATCGGAAGAGGGACTCGCACCAATCGCCGGATACCTACCCGACATCCGAATCGGAGGCTCGACAAGTGAGGTCCACTCCAATGATAGCGCGTCCCTCGCGCTTCGGCTGCGGACCTGCGAGCCGCTTCCGGAGATTCTCAGCGCTCGGGCTACGCAGCACAAATATCCAGGGAAAACTATCAATGAGGGAAAGCTAACATCTGAGCACGCTGGTTCCAGTTTCCGGGTAAATCTGACCACATTCCATCCTCAACGTTTTGCGAGCCGCGCACATCTTGGGAAGTCAGTCCGAACTTACATGTACGAAACGTCTAAGACAGCGGTTGCAGAGGTTCCGGAATATTTCCCATGATGCTATCGACTTCGTATTCGTCTCTGTAGTGACTCGAATTCGATTAATTGATTGAGTCGTTGGCAATATGAGCATGGGACCGATGCAGCGTGACCACCGGTGGTGGGATCTCGTTTAGTTGTCTTGACATCCCGGAGCCTACTGCGATGCTCGAGCATCACCTCTGCGAGCCATGAGTGCACGTTGACCGATGATTCTCTCAAGGCGCTCCCCACCCCGATTCCGGTGCTGGAGAGCATATCAACACTGCGACCCGTGTTTGGGTTGCAGCAGTGCCTGCTTCCTCCGGCTCCGGCCTCCGAAAACTCGCCAGGATTGCAGGCTTATGGCGACCGGTCGGATATTTCAGAGCTCTAAACGCGATAACTGTGCCAGACAGATATCCAGTCCCTCATCTCGAGAACTTCGCTTTGAACCGCGATGACTGCCGTGTATTTAGCTCCATCGATCTGACTAAAGCGTCTCATCAAATCCCTGTGGCAAAAGAGGACATTCACGAGACTGCTATCTGGACACGCTCCGGGCTGTACGGATACCTTCGGACGCCGTTCGGACTCGGGAACGCGGCCCACACGTTTCAACGCCTCATGGACTTGGTCACCCAATGATTAGATTTCGCATTTGTATATCGCGGTGATATCCTTGTAATACCTCGCAACGACCAAGAACACCTCATGCATCTCAACCAACTATTCAGCTGCCTGATGTCTTACGGCCTCTTCCGGAATTGCCCTTTCGTCAGCGGTCTCTCTTCTTCCATGTCATCAACATAGCCAAGTGCAGATTCGCTGTCCCTCAATCGAAGTTCCTCGGTCATCTGGTCTCAGCTGAAGGATTATCCCCTCTCCCCGATCGTGTTGAAGCCATCTGTGAATTCCTGCGCCGCAGCGTCGTCAAACAGCTGCAGCGATACCTCGATCAACTTCCATCGCCGCTCCACCCATGACATCGCTCCAATACTGATTCTGCTCTAGCGAAAAACTCGAATGGTTCGCAGCTGTATGTTTCCGGGAGGCCTCAAGGGTTAGCAATACTTCAGAAATGATTTTACCCCCACGGATTGAGCCTGACAAGCTCCTGGGTATGACGGAAAAGAGAACGCTTGACCGATATCGCAATTTCAAAAAAGTTCGAGCAAATATCGAACACCTATATGATAACAGTAGAGGCAGTCAACTGCTCGCGAATGCCAGAACGGGATGTCTACAGACTAGGAAATACAGGTCAAGATACATAGACATCGAAGCGACCTGCCAACGGTGCGGAAGGGAGGACGAAACTATGGAACATGTGCTTCTTGAATGCGAAGAAATCCCGGATGCCGAGTGTACAATGCAGAAAATACTAGGACTACGCGAAGAGAGCACACAAAGAATGATATTTGACACCGAGAGATCACTTGAGAAGTGGGAACGGAAAAACGACCAAGACCATATGCCCGAAAACAAAAAATAATAACCGCACCGTCGACCAGCTGAGTCATCGCCCCGTATTAAGGGTCTTCAGCTATACTTGGAATGAAAATACAGCATGAAGATGGTCAATGAACAATCAATCAATCAATCTTTCCGACGCGAAATCGACTCGGGACCACATGAAATATCATGCTATAGATTGAAAAAGTCGGTCCGATCAGCATGAGTGAAGGAGTTCTCCAAACAAAGACGATCTCTATTTCTCATCAGCCTCGTAGAATCAAACGAGAGAGCTCCGGTACTTTGGCGGCTGCATAAGCCCAGTCAAACCCCGTTGTGGTTGCGAGTCACAGCAAGAGCTCAACCCTGACCGCACTCCCCGGAGGTCGCGGGTGTGCCCTCAAAACAGATAGGCAACTGCGTCTGTAACCGCGGGACAGTGAGAGCTGGGGTTGAAACGCATTCCAACTCAAAAATTTGGGGCCCATCCATTGGTCGAACTAGGTACCGCCCACTTGAAACCAGCAGATAAAACGCTCGTAGTTATTGGGACTCTTCGCATTCGCCTGCGTGAGCTTACACGTTGGAGCTCGAGTTCGGAATTCGAACAGTTTCTCAATCATCTTCCGGAGCCATCAAACACACAAAGAAGATCGCTATGCTCCAAACACAGCAATCCCTCAGCGTCACGGTGGCAAACCGCTTCGAGTCGCCTAACAGCTCGAGAAAGCTCATGGAGCAAGTTCCCGGTGTAACCTTCATCGAGGACGAAGAGGAGTCGTGCATGGTGCGGAAGGTGGCCGCCCAGCTCTCCGGACATCAGGGTGCCGGCTTCCCAGGAACGAAGCCGAGAAGTTTGGGAGTGCAAAACCTCCCAACGGTGACCAAGGAGCAATACGGAGTCACTTGGAAATCGGACGGAGTTCGTTTCCTAATGCTCATCGCCCAGGCCGGTGAGATATATCTTCTCGACGAGAGGAACAATGCTTTTTCCGTTGCGAATATGAAATTCCCATACCGGAAGGATCCTCGAAAGCACCTCTTCTGCACCCTGCTCGACGGGGAAATGGTTTTTGACCGGGAAAACGGCAAGGTCCACCCTCGTTTTCTCGTTCGGGACATCGCTCATTTCCGGGTCGACAAGGTCGGCCTCATGAGCTTCGACATAAGGAAGTTGTGCATCGACAAGGAAATCATCGGTGCGCGGAGTCAGGCCATTCTCGACGGCCAGATCAAGGTAGTCGACGAGCCTTTCGAGATAGTGAAAAAGGAGACCTTCGGCCTCGATATGACCGAGAAGCTTCTCGCAGCCAAGTTCCGATCACAGGTTACCCACAATATCCTAGGGATATTACTCCAGCCCACACGGACAGCCTACACCCCCGGAGTTTGTCCCGGTCTTCTCGAATGGCACAGCTGTCAGTCTACGGACCAATCATCAGGGTCCCAACTGACCAAAGACGACCTTCTAGGCTTCATACGCTCGAAGGTTGGAGTAACAAGGAAGAAGTCGGCGTCCGCAGTCGAGGAAGCTCCTCCTGAGAGGCGAGCGGAGCCAACAACAGTTATGAATACTGAGAGCATCGGTTCCAAAAGATCCGGAGAGGATAGCGGCACCGGGAACTGTAGAGCTCTCAAAAAACAGAAATTTTCAAGTGAGCGCACTCCTGTCGACTACACTGACCTCCAAGAGTTATTCTGATTGCCTTCATCAGTGTTAATAAATTCATGTAGCCGAAATATTTTCGATATCATTTGCTTTTTTCTTGGGAGAACAACTCACGGAGGAAACGCTCGATGATCCACAAAAGGAACTGTGGGTGCGGAGGAAAGGAAGAATGATAATGGGAGAAGAGCCATAAGAATGGAATGCATTTGCGCACGATCCCGAAGAGTGGAATTGATATATAGTTGATACCCATTGGAGAAAACCAAGGCTCTTGTATCTGGAAGTGCAAGAGGACGGAAGTTCGGAAGATTTTGGCATTGTACGCCGGAGGGGAGACTTAGGAGCGAAGGGCACCCCAAAGGAGAGATTCGCGAGGGAAGAACGTGGAGTCATACTGTGCAGAACGAGTGGTGAATAATTGTAAAGGATAGGGCTGTTGTTTCGGACTATGTCTGATTACTGGTCCCGAAGAGGAGAGATTTCAGCTGAACACGGAAGTGGAAGTGTCAGTAGAATCGACAGGAGTCGGCAATGATTCGAGAGAGCAGGGCAGAGGGGATTCATGTTTTCTTTTCCACGACGTCGCTCGATGTGATAGATGTCAGAACCAGTAACGAGGAGCCAGAGAACTCCTCCTTAGGTGTTCTCAAGGCTGAACCGATTCTACTCCATCTCCACGCGATCCACAGCTTATTCCGCTCGCGAACGTGTTCAGAGCTGACGTTGACCTACGCTAGCAGATCTACGATTGTTGCCAAACCCGCTCGGGATCCTTGAGGAAAGACCCAGGTTGTTGGTCTACTGGCCTCAGCCGCTTGTCCGGACTCCGCGGAGCGAACTTGGTTGGAGATTTGCAAGCGTGTCGCTCGCACCGTGTGCTCACGGTCGGGTTGCAACTTGTGTGTTGTCGGCTGTTAGCAAACAGTCGACCGAGCCGCAGTGATGTTCGCTTCACGAAGCCGACGTGCAACGTTGGCTCGTTCATTTCGGATGGACAGAGATGCTGTCTCGGCTCTCCATCCTCTGGCCGGAATAATACTCTAGTAGCGTTTCTGGAACGCTAGGAACTCTGAGCTCCAGAGCGGTGCGCTGGGGCTTGCCAAAACTCCACGGTCTCCGGGGAGACCTTGGAAGATTCCGCAACAACGATTGTTGGAACTGTGATGAGCATACGACTGATTCAGCGACTTTCCTTCCTTGCAGCTACCGCGATTTCTCATCCGATCACGAATCTCCGCGGTTCGAGGAGCGGTAACGGTCTATGAAGGACCTTCCTGATAACATCTCAGGATGTTTGCTCTGTTACCATCTCTTCCCCAACGTAGAAAACACTTTTGCGATTGATTCAGGCTGGAAACTGTTACGGTATCGAAACCACTCGAACGGCAGGCGTCGATTGCGTTATACCTTGGTTGATCCATGTTATGGAGTACTGCTGGTTACTCCATAGCATGGATCAACAAACGTGTCGAGTAATCATTCGGACATCGGAGGAGGAATTCGCAACGATATCTCCGAATCTCAACCGTGCTCGGAGACGTTTGCAGAACCGGTGCACGTCCCTCGGGCTCTGGCGTCAACTGGCATAGCTGGCAAGGCTCGATAGCCACTGAGATAAGGAATTGAGGTGACAAACTTAACACTCTTCCTTGTCAAATATTTTGACGAGCTACCTAATCCCATTGGAGTCTGGGGGGCATCGCGGATTGTGGCTTGCTCCTACACTTCAGTTCGCTCCAGGGCCAGCAGAGGCCAAGGAATGGTTCCAGCAAGGAACATCAAGGCCTCTGTAGATGTAGTTCTGTAGCATCTGGAAATTCGGATGCATGTTAATCTCTAGGCTTTCTCGAGGGCATCTCTAGCGCAAAATCTCGGGTACGGGTTCGAATCCCAAAATCTCTGATTCTGAACGAATAATAATAACAGATTTATTGCGTGTTAGTTACACATGGTGCTCTGCACCTCCCAGTTTGTCGAGTCCGGGTCTCATCTCACACACTATAGCATGATATCGTGGACAGCTCTGACCGCAGTATTTACATGAACACATATCACTTAGCGCATGACAATTCTCTCTTCTACACAGTTGATTGTGGAACCCGTGTATGAGGTATCTAGCGAAGAGGTGCCTTCTTGGGTACATTGCGGCACTCCACATTCCGCGGTGTTCGAGGATCGGATCCCCTTCAAGCTCCGTGCGTATCGCCCCGACCTTATGCTTCCAATCCTTGATGATTTCGGGAAACGCTGGCGGGTTTCCTGCCTAGAGTCTTCTTCACATGATCTCCACGAAGGGCACATCACTGTCCGACAGCACGTACAAGTGACGATTTCGTGCGCTTTTATGGACTCGGAAGGCTCGTTTGAGATATGTATATCATTTGCTTCTTTCTTGGGACTACAACTCACGGAGGAAACGCTCGATGATTCACAAAAGGAGCTGTGAGTGCGGAGGAAAGAAAGAATGATAATGGGAGAAGAGCCATAGGAATGGAATGCATTTGCGCACGACCCCGAAGAGTGGAATTGATATATAGTTGACCAGCCGGCCGCGCCGCGGTTGGACGGCGCTCCCTGCCATCGAGGCACTTCTCTCTCCCTTCACTGGGTCAGCATTCTGATTTTGAAAAATATGGTCAGATTGGTCTCGGAATCACCCCTCCAGAGTTGGGAAGAAATGCTCAGATTGGCCCTGGAATCACCCCTCCAGAGTTGGAAAGAAATGGCCAGATTGGTCTCGGAATCACCCCTCCAGAGTTGGAAAGTAATTGCCAGATTGGTCTCGGAATCACCCCTCCAGAATTGGAAGGTTATGGCCATATTTGTCCCGGAATCACCCCTCCAGAGTTGGAGAGTAATGGCCAAATTGGTCTCGGAATCGCCTTTCAGAGTTGGAAAGTAATGGCCAGATTGGTCCCGGAATCACCCCTCCAGAGTTGGAAAGTAATGGCCAGATTGGTCTCGGAATCACCCCTCCAGAGTTGGAAAGTAATGGCCAGATTGGTCTCGGAATCACCTCTCCAGAGTTGGAAAGTAATCGCCAGATTGGTCTCGGAATCACCCCTCCAGGGTTGGAAAGTATTGGCCAGATTGATCCCGGAATCACCCCTCCAGGGTTGGAAAGTAATGGCCAGATTGGTCTCGGAATCACCCCTCCAGGGTTGGAAAGTAATGGCCAGATTGGTCTCGGAATCACCCCTCCAGGGTTGGAAAGTAAGGGCCAGATTGGTCTCGGAATCACCCCTCCAGAGTTGGAAAGTAATGGCCAGATTGGTCTCGGAATCGCCCCTCCAGAGTCGGAAAGTGATGGCCAGATTGGTCCCGGAATCACCCCTCCAGAGTTGGAAAGTAATGGCCAGATTGGTCTCGGAATCACCCCTCCAGAGTTGGAAAGTAATGGCCAGATTGGTCTTCGAATCACCTTTCCAGAGTTGGAAAGTAATGGCCAGATTGGTCCCGGAATCACCCCTCCAGGGTTGGAAAGTAATGGCCAGATTGGTCTCGGAATCATCCCTCCAGGGTTGGAGAGTAATGGCCAGATTGGTCTCGGAATTAACCCTCCAGAGTTGGAAAGTAATGGCCAGATTGGTCTCGGAATCACCTCTCCAGGGTTGGAAAGTAATGGCCAAATTGGTCTCGGAATTAACCCTCCAGAGTTGGAAAGTAATGGCCAGATTGGTCTCGGAATCACCTCTCCAGAGTTGGAAAGTAATCGCCAGATTGGTCTCGGAATCATCCGTCCAGGGTTGGAAAGTAATGGCCAGATTGGTCTCGGAATCACCCCTCCAGGGTTGGAAAGAAATGGCCAGATTGGTCTCGGAATCATCCCTCCAGGGTTGGAAAGTCATGGCCAGATTGGTCCCGGAATCACCCCTCCAGAGTTGGGAAGTAATGCTCAGATTGGTCCCGGAATCACCCCTCCAGGCTTGGAAAGTAATGCTCAGATCGGTTCCGGAATCACCCCTCCAGAGTTGGGGAATAATGCCCAGATTGGTCCCGGAATCACCCCTCCAGACTTGAAAAGTAATGTTCAGAGCGGTTCCGGAATCACCCCTCCAGAGTTGGGAAGTAATGCTCAGATTGGTCCCGGAATCACCCCTCCAGGCTTTGACAGTTATGGGCAGATTGGTCTCGGAATCACCCCTCCATACTTGAAAAAGTATGGTCAGATTGGTCCTGGAATCACCTCTCCAGAGTTGGAATGTAATGGCCAGATTGGTCCCGGAATCACCCCTCCAGGGTTGGAAAGTAATGACCAGATTGGTCTCGGCATCACCCCTCCAGGGTTGGAAAGTAAGAGCCAGATTGGTCCCGGAATCACCCCTCCAGGGTTGGAAAGTAATGGCCAGATTGGTCTCGGAATCACCTCTCCAGAGTTGGAAAGTAATCGCCAGATTGATCTCGGAATCACCCCTCCAGGGTTGGAAAGTATTGGCCAGATTGGTCTTGGAATCATCCCTCCAGGGTTGGAGAGTAATGGCCAGATTGGTCTCGGAATTAACCCTCCAGAGTTGGAAAGTAATGGCCAGATTGGTCTCGGAATCACCTCTCCAGGGTTGGAAAGTAAGAGCCAGATTGGTCCCGGAATCACCCCTCCAGGGTTGGAAAGTAATGGCCAGATTGGTCTCGGAATCACCCCTCCAGAGTTGGAAAGTAATGGCCAGATTGGTCTCGGAATCACCTCTCCAGAGTTGGAAAGTAATCGCCAGATTGGTCTCGGAATCACCCCTCCAGGGTTGGAAAGTATTGGCCAGATTGATCCCGGAATCACCCCTCCAGGGTTGGAAAGTAATGGCCAGATTGGTCTCGGAATCACCCCTCCAGGGTTGGAAAGTAATGGCCAGATTGGTCTCGGAATCACCCCTCCAGGGTTGGAAAGTAAGGGCCAGATTGGTCTCGGAATCACCCCTCCAGAGTTGGAAAGTAATGGCCAGATTGGTCTCGGAATCACCCCTCCAGAGTCGGAAAGTGATGGCCAGATTGGTCCCGGAATCACCCCTCCAGAGTTGGAAAGTAATGGCCAGATTGGTCTCGGAATCACCCCTCCAGAGTTGGAAAGTAATGGCCAGATTGGTCTTCGAATCACCTTTCCAGAGTTGGAAAGTAATGGCCAGATTGGTCCCGGAATCACCCCTCAAGGGTTGGAAAGTAATGGCCAGATTGGTCTCGGAATCATCCCTCCAGGGTTGGAGAGTAATGGCCAGATTGGTCTCGGAATTAACCCTCCAGAGTTGGAAAGTAATGGCCAGATTGGTCTCGGAATCACCTCTCCAGGGTTGGAAAGTAATGGCCAAATTGGTCTCGGAATTAACCCTCCAGAGTTGGAAAGTAATGGCCAGATTGGTCTCGGAATCACCTCTCCAGAGTTGGAAAGTAATCGCCAGATTGGTCTCGGAATCATCCGTCCAGGGTTGGAAAGTAATGGCCAGATTGGTCTCGGAATCACCCCTCCAGGGTTGGAAAGTAATGGCCAGATTGGTCTCGGAATCATCCCTCCAGGGTTGGAAAGTCATGGCCAGATTGGTCCCGGAATCACCCCTCCAGAGTTGGGAAGTAATGCTCAGATTGGTCCCGGAATCACCCCTCCAGGCTTGGAAAGTAATGCTCAGATCGGTTCCGGAATCACCCCTCCAGAGTTGGGGAATAATGCCCAGATTGGTCCCGGAATCACCCCTCCAGACTTGAAAAGTAATGTTCAGAGCGGTTCCGGAATCACCCCTCCAGAGTTGGGAAGTAATGCTCAGATTGGTCCCGGAATCACCCCTCCAGGCTTTGACAGTTATGGGCAGATTGGTCTCGGAATCACCCCTCCATACTTGAAAAAGTATGGTCAGATTGGTCCTGGAATCACCTCTCCAGAGTTGGAATGTAATGGCCAGATTGGTCCCGGAATCACCCCTCCAGGGTTGGAAAGTAATGACCAGATTGGTCTCGGCATCACCCCTCCAGGGTTGGAAAGTAAGAGCCAGATTGGTCCCGGAATCACCCCTCCAGGGTTGGAAAGTAATGGCCAGATTGGTCTCGGAATCACCCCTCCAGACTTGAAAAAGTATGGTCAGATTGGTCCTGGAATCATCCCTCCAGACTCCGGAAGTGTCAGATTGGTCCCGGAATCACCCCTCCAGACTTGGAAAATGATGGTCAGATCGGTCTCGGACGCATCCCTCCAGGCTTGAAAAAGTATGGTCAGATTGCTCCTGGAATCATTCCTCCAGACTTCGGAAGTAAGTGTCAGATCACCCCTCCAGACTTGAAAAAGTGTGGTCAGATTGGTCCTGGGATCATTCCTCCAGACTTCGGAAGTGAGTGTCAGATTGGTCCCGGAATCACCCTTCCAGACTTGGAAGATGATGGTCAGATCGGTCTCGGAATCACCCCTCCAGGCTTGAAAAAGTATGGTCAGATTGGTCCCGGAATCACCCTTCCAGACTTGTAAATGTATGATCAGATTGGTCCCGGAATCATCCCTCCAGACTTTGACAGTTATGGGCAGATTGGTCTCGGAATCACCCCTCCATACTTGAAAAAGTATGGTCAGATTGGTCCTGGAATCAACCCTCCAGACTCGGAAGAATATTGTCGGATTAGTCCCAGAATCACCCGTCCACACTCGAAAAGTGAAGGTCAGATTGGTGCCGGAATCACCCCCATGTATTCCAGGAGGAACGAGGACAAACTGACAGACGAAGCCGATCATAAGTAGTAAGGATCCTCGGGTCCGGGGTACGAAAAATGAATTTCCGTAACGGAGTGGTACGTAAATACATTTGCCGTACTCCGTACTGCGGAAAATGATGTTTATCCGGGACCAATCTGACCATTACTTTCCAAGTCTGGGGGGTGAATACGGGACCAATCTGACCTTCACATTCCGAGGCTGGAGGGGTGATTCCGGGACCAATCTGATCATACTTTTACAAGACTGGAGGGGTGATTCCGAGACCAATCTGACACTTACTTCCGAAGTCTGGAGGGTGATTCCAGGACCAATCTGACCTTACTTTTTCAAGTCTGGAGGGGTGATTCCGAGACCAAACTGACACTTACTTCCGAAGTCTGGAGGAATGATTCCAGGACCAATCTGACCATACTTTTTCAAGTCTGGAGGGGTGATTCCGAGACCAATCTGCCCATAACTGTCCAAGTCTGGAGGGGTGATTCCGGGACCAATCTGACCATACTTTTTCAAGTCTGGAGGGGTGATTCCGAGACCAATCTGCCCATAACTGTCAAAGTCTGGAGGGATGATTCCGGGACCAATCTGACCATACTTTTACAAGACTGGAGGGGTGATTCCGAGACCAATCTGACACTTACTTCCGAAGTCTGGAGGGTGATTCCAGGACCAATCTGACCACACTTTGTCAAGTCTGGAGGGGTGATTCCGAGACCAATCTGCCCATAACTGTCAAAGTCTGGAGGGGTGATTCCGGGACCAATCTGACCATACTTTTACAAGACTGGAGGGGTGATTCTGGGACCAATCTGACCATACTTTTACAAGACTGGGTAGGGGTTTCCGGGACCAATCGGGCCATACTTCTCCGAATCTGGGGGGTTGATTCCAGGACCAATCTGATCGTACTTTTTCAAGTCTGTAGGGGTGATTCCGAGACAAATCCTACCATCATTTCCCAAGTCTGGAGGGGTGATTCCGGGACCAATCTGACACTTACTTCCGAAGTCTGGTGGAATGATTCCAGGACCAATCTGACCATACTTTTTCAAGTCTGGAGGGGTGATTCCGGGACCAATCTGCCCATCACTGTCCAAGTCGGGAGGGGTGATTCCGGGACCAATCTGACACCTACTTCCGAAGTCTGGAGGGGTGATTCCAGGACCAATCTGACCATACTTTTTCAAGTCTGGAGGGGTGATTCCGAGACCAATCTGCCCATCACTGTCCAAGTCGGGAGGGGTGATCCCGGGACCAATCTGACACTTACTTCCGAAGTCTGGAGGAATGATTCCAGGAGGAATCATCCCTCTAGACTCGGAAAGTAATGGTCAAGGATGTGATGATGATGCCGATGATCATCGTCTCGAGATTTTCATGACGCAATCAACATGGTTTTCAAACCTGTGAGAATTTTCCTGATAAGACTGAATCTTTGAGGAACTTTTTCGTCCATTAAAGTGGAAATAATCCACCCTTCCCAATATTATCGAAGAGTTTTGGGGGGGGCATGGCCCCCTTGCCCCCCTAGCGAAGATGAGTGATGAAGGCACCACATCGGACGTCATCGGGAACTTCCTGAGGACCCACCGTACCATTCCGTCAAAGGCTCTGGAAGGCAAAACTACAGCCAAATTGTTCTACGGAAGGAAATTTCGAACGGACCTGGACATGATTCTACCGTCGGGAAGCAAGACAATCTCTTCAATGAATGCGTCCAACCAACAACGCAAAATGAAGCAAAACTTCGATAACCACCATGGCGTCAGAGACAAGAGCTTCAAAGAGAGTGAACCAGTCTACTTGCGCATGCAGCGCCAGAACAAACGATTCTGGGCTCAAGGCACGGTGAAGCGACGGCACTATGTCATGTATGACGTGGAGGTCAATAATCGAACAACGGCGCGACACGCAGATCAATCAAGGGAAGGTCACGTCAACACTCAGCGCCGCGACGAAGCATCTACGACGGCTTCATGCTCGCTTTTGAATTGCCACTACCACGGCACAAGGAGAAAGTTACAAGGGGAGGAGCCTCCCGCGAAGAAGAAAGTACTGAAGACACCGGCACAAATGACCCAAATCTTCGCGAAGAACCCATTACTACAGACTCCCGAGCAGATGGCAACTCCGATTCTCTCCAAAGAGGAGACTCTCTGCAAAAAGCTTCGAACTATGGGAGGCCGGGAAGTCAAGGATGTTCTTATGGGATCCATCCGAGATCTAGAAAAACGAGTTGCTGAATCCGATCCAGAGATCCTCTCTTTGATCAAAGAAAACGTAGCACATCATTGAGAAGCGAATGAAGGAGCGGAGAAAGTTTCGGAACTTTTGGGTGAATTTCGCCCTAAGATGAGCCCGCACTGTTGAGCCTCGCCGAAGTGATATCACAAAGAACCGCTGGCGTTTCAGTCATCACCTTCGAACCCCAGCAGGCGGAGGCGTCAGCATCGTCGATCAGGAGGGAACGCTTCGCGACCGCCGCGTCTCCGGAGAACGGTGATGAGCAAGATCCAAGCTCACTCGAACCCTCCATATTCGATGATCCAGGAACCGTGTACTTCGCCTCGCCGGAGGAGTATCGGTTGCTGCCAGCCAGCAGAATCCGGAACCAACCTTCTTCCCTCGACGTGGCTATCAACGAGTTACTTAGGTACAAATCTCGGAAACGCGAATCACCGAATTCGTACATACGATTACTCTCCTCTCCCATCTATTTTGTAAGGGAGGTGTTGGGCTGCGCCCAGAGAGCAGTTTGAAACACCGAATAATAACATCCGACGAGATATCGTCTGCATGAATAAACTTGCTTAGGCTCAGTTGGCGCTCGACCCCCGGAGAGGAAAGACGTACTACATAACAGTTTGCTAGTTTCCCTCTTCGTCAACTACACTTCCGTCTCCCAGATACGAGCTGAGTATTCGACCCAGGTAGATCTTCTTGTGCCTCAGAGCTCTGGAGACTGCGCCCCACTCTAGGATGATGGCGCAGCGGTTCCTTCGTTGCCATGGCCAGTGCTTCCCTGCTTCAATCACTCTGTAGACCTTGTCAAGCGCAGATCGGGTGGATCTTCCCTCGCGCAAACCAAATTAGTTCGGTGAGAGTCCCTCATTCTCCTCCAGGTCTTCTTGAAGCCTTCGGTCCAGGATCGTCTCAACTGCCTTGGCCGTGTCTAGTGAGCCGATTTGCCTGGAAGATCCTGACATGGAATCGCGGATCAGCACGAGTCTTGCAGTCTTTCATTTCGGGGGGAGAAGTTCGTCTGCTCGGACGTAAACAGAGCGCGTCGCTTTCTGGAAGCTTCGAGGAAAGCGAAGTTTTTTCGAGAGAAAAAGCGGTGAAAGTGGTCGGAGCAGTGCCCGGAAAGCTCGGAGTGAGTGGGTGTGTGAACTCGGGAAGTACAGTGACAGTGTGTGCAGTGCTTCGTGACTTATTGACAAAAATCTCCAGAGCACATGGCCGGCGAGCACGAACAGCGAACCGGGGTGGATCTACTGGCTGGTAGTCCACCACTGTGCGTCGGTTGCGTGCCAAATGCACGACAAACGATGGTTATTGGAGATTGCTGTGCGTATAAATCCGCAGCGAAATTAGCGGCTAGGCTAATGACGCGGAATACAGCTCTGGAGCTGGACTTAGCGACAACCCGCTTGGAGGTGGGAACGCTGAGATCCGCCAAAGAGTCAGCACAGAAGAAGGCCGATGGCCTTGAGGAGAAACTCAAGGGAGCGAATGAGCACAGACGCGATCTTGAGAAATTCCTCAAGGAAACCAAGGCCGAAGTGGAGAGCCTGGAAGACGATCTGGCCACGCTGAAAAACCAGCAGGGTGGAGCGATGGCGGTAGAACCGGCTCCCTCGGTCAAGGCAGCACCCTTTCAAACGTCTCTGATCGCCGTCGGAGACAAGACGTTAGCTCCACTGAGGGACAACGTCCACCTGTGGGAAGAGTTGGGAGGCATCGGTGCCTTTGGATTGTGGTCGGCATTCCAAGACACCGTAAACGACTGCTGCGACCGGGTAAAACGGTACCTCGACGAAGAAAAGGACGGGAACGTCCACGTCTT
This sequence comes from Phytoseiulus persimilis, assembly GCA_037576195.1. Lineage (NCBI taxonomy): Eukaryota > Metazoa > Arthropoda > Arachnida > Mesostigmata > Phytoseiidae > Phytoseiulus > Phytoseiulus persimilis. Next base: position 6,578,403 of record CM075102.1, on the reverse strand, counting down.
CGTAATGTCCGGCGCCAAGGACGTCAAGGATGGCGTGCCGGCTGGACTAGATGGACCGAACATCGCTGAGGCAATGGCGACGGCAGTTATGAAGCTGAAACAACTCTCGGCGAGAGTACTCAGTGTTCAGATGTGTCCCATGGTGGAACACCCGAATTGCCAAAACATCACGGAGGTGAACGCGTGTCTCAGGAACTCCGTGGAGCACCACAGGGGAGAATTAGACTCCGTCGACCTCCGAAATATATCCAGAGATGACAGGTTCGTGGACCAAAGAGCCGGATCCGATGATCCGTACAGGATCACATGTACCCAAGAAAGGTAGAGGGTCATCAAAAAACTCCTGCTCGAAAGATTCAGGAGCAAACTGGGTTCGAAGAAAGCCACGCTAAGCAGGATCGCTGAGAATCGAGCGAAGATGATGGAGATCCTCGCTAAAAAGCAACAGGCGAAGCTCGAGAAAGAGAAAGCTCGGCAAGAAAAGGAGGAGGAGAAACTCCGAAAAGACCGAAGCGCCGCGCTGAGAGAAGCGGAAGCCGCCAAGATGCGGCGAGTGGAAGCGCCAGACCGCCGGCAGGCGAACAAGCGCAAATTCGGAAACCAGCGACAGGACTGGAAAAGACAGGATGAAGGAAGGAAGGAAGGAGCGAAACACCCCACACTTCCAACCACGAGGCCAGGAAGGAGCGGGCACGAGTGGTCGGCGACCACAAACGCAAGCTCCGACAAGAGGCCATCCAGATACAGGCCGCGGACGGGGCCGAGGTCGTGGTCATCCGTCTAGGAAACATTCCTAGCACCATGAAAGCCGCACCCACAGAGAAGCAGAATCGGGCAAGAGGAAGCTTTGAATCGGGTGGCGGCATCAAAGGTGAAAGGGCGGAGCCTCTGGGCAGAGAGCCAGCCCGGGTAACACATAGAAAACGCCTCAAGAGAGTCAGGAAGGGAAAAGCGCCCAAAAATGATGTCTCAATAAAAATTGGAGTATTAAACAATAATGGGTGTACTAATTCCAAATGGGCTCGATCAGAACTAGACATGCTCGAGAATGAGGATATCAACATAGTTCTGATCCAAGAAACACACCTAGCAAACCTACAAACGCCGCCAAAAATCCAGGGTTTCGAATGGCTTGGAAGCAACAGAAACGTGGCTGCAGGGAAAACTGCCACCGGAAGAACAGGCATCCCACTCAGCTCCATTCTCGACCAAGAATGGATGGAGAAGGGGAGAGATTGGATTGCTGTAGCGACCAGGTGTGAAGAGAAACGAATCATTCTGATCTCAGTATACGTAGCACACGCGAAGGAAGATGAGAATGAAAAACTTTATAAGGAACTGTCGAATCTGTTCAGGACCAAATGTACGACAATAGACATTATTCTGATCGGAGGAGACATGAACGGGCATATCCAGCAATATGATGGGAAATCAGATATGCGAGGAAAACTGCTCGAAAGCTTTCTTCGGTTTGGGGAAAAAACAGGGAACGATCTGATCATATTGTATGGGTCGGAGAAGTGCAAAGGTACATATACCAGAAAAGCAGCGGTCATTGATTATGTGTTGGCAAACCCACTGGCAGTGGAAACTGTCTAACGCATGTACATCGACGAGAAGAGACTGATAACAGACATATCTGACCACAACCTCATTATGATACAATGTGTGATATGCGGGAATGACAAACACAAAAAAATCCACTCCTCGGTCATCGACTCCCGAAAAGCAGCAACCATAGCACAGACAGGGCTGTGGGAGAAGATGCTGAAAGATGACATATCTCACGATGTGCTCAAGGGAGAAATCGAAGCCGCGTTGAAACGATCCCGCCGGACTTGTAAGATGCGGGATCTCCCGATGGTATACTCCACGGAAGTTAAACGAGAGACCAAGCTGAGGAAAGAGGCTAACCGAGCATACCGTGCGGCGAGAAAAGCCGGCGTAGGAGCGGGAGAGGCCTTGGATGCCTACAGAGCACAACAACAAAGGGTCAGAGAAGCGGTGGAGAGGGAGCTGCGAGACAGAGAAGGAAAAACCCTCTCGTACATCCTACGCACCGAGACATGAGAAGAGCAGACGCTTCTGGAGGATCGTGAATCGTGACGATAGAAGCCAACACAAGGAAAAAACACTGAGGGACGAATCCGGAAATGCAGTACCAGGATCCCACATTGTTAACCACTCGACTCATGTGGGGAAAAAACTTTTTGGGGACACGAAGGTAAATGACGTGACCCCACCGGCGGACACAATCAATGAGACCGGAATTATGCTCACAGAGACAGACATCTCGAAGGCACTTGCCAGCATGTCAGAAGCATCCGCGATGGGCTTGGACGGGACCCCAAGTGGTATTCTCAAGGATCTCAATGAAGTAGGAAGGGGATACATAACCCAACTATTCAACAAGATCCTAGCTGGCAAAGAAGAAATCCCCAGAGAGTGGGAGGAAGGTAGACTCGTCATGATGGAGAAGTCCAACTCCACCAGAGGCAATCTACTCACCTACAGATCACTCACAATCTCCCCAGTACTCTACCGGATATTCATGAAGATACTGGGATCGAAGATCTCGGAATGGATGGAAGAGAAAAACCTGATAGGGGAGGCACAGGCCGGTTTCCGAAAGAACCGCCGAGGGGAAGACAATATCTTCATCCTCACGAGTGCCATAGAAATATCCAGACTACTCAAAACCGGACTGGTGTGCTGCTTCTTGGACTGCTCGGCCGCATATGACCGAGTATGCAGAGAAACACTATCGAAAACCCTGGAGGAGCAGGGATGAACCAAACATGGATAGGACTACTCCGGAACATCTACTCCGGTACCAGATGCAAACTGATACACGGGAAAGCGAAATCGGAATGGGTTAACACCACAGGAGGCTTTCGACAAGGTTGCCCTGCCAGCCCAATCCTATTCCCCCATACATCGCTTCCCTAGAAACTCGACTACAGAACAGTGGGCTAGGCTTCCGGATAAAGAAAAGAGGAGATTTCTGGAATGTGCAAGAGAAGAAATACTCTAACATAGCCGCTCTCCTCTTTGCCGATGACCTCATCCTAATGGGGCGAGACTTCTCAGAAATGGAGAGACTATTAGAAATAACCTCACAGTTTGGCGATGACAAGAAACTAACATTCAATCCATCAAAAAGTGCGATTGTGGTATTCTCCAAGGGCGGAACAGCACAGGAGAGACCCCTCACAATCCAAGGCAAGACAATACCTAGCGACACGCACTATAAATATCTGGGAATAACTGTATCAAACTCTGAGAACTACCTGGATCGATAAGAGGACATTTGGATAGAAATATTTCAGAGAGTCCAAAACCAATTGCGAGCGAGAGCTCTATGGGGATTCAATCGATTCGAAATCTCTAAGACTCTATGGGAAGCGGTGGCAGTTCCATCGCTCACATACGCAAATGCGGTCACAGTTATGTCCGAAACTCTGCAAAAAAAAATAACAACAGCCCAAGCGGAGGCGGGGAGGGACGCTCTTGGTGTCCCCAACAGTGAGGTGGCAAACGAATTCGTCACCGGAGAACTGGGCTGGTCTTCGTTCGGGGCAAGAGAAGCCCAGAGCAAGATGAGATATTTTACCAGAGTGAAATCCATGCCGGATCACAGGTGGCCGAAAACTATACTGGACATGATGGATTTAACCGGAGTTGAAACAAAAGCATATCGGAGAGTACAGGAGTTGCGGCGTTTTTATAAGTGCGAAGACATCACACTGACTCACACGGAACTAGGTACACCTCTACAGGGGATATTCAACAGAGCGATCAAGGAAAGGATACGCGATATTGATATGGCTAACTGGAAGAGCTCGATGAGATGCGAGAGTAGCCTGATCCGATACCGAACCCACGCGACGGGAACGGGATATCGAACTAGCCCATACGACAACAGTCGAGGTTCGGCCCTACTGGTACTGAGCCGAGCAGGTATGCTCAGGACCAGAGAATTCAGACAAAACTCCGATCCGGGATTAGATACCACATGCGTCAATTGTGGAGTATACCCGGAAACCCTAAGCCACGTCATCTTGGAATGCAACGAAATATACCACGAAGAAGAGGAAACACTAAGTCGACTGGGGCTCGACGAAAGCCCCTCTCCAGAGATGACAAGCCACACCAAGAGGCTCCTACAGCAGTGGGAGAAAGAAACTACAAATATCCGCTGAGACAACTCGCCACTGAAATGAAAGTGTCATATATATGAGGATAAATAAATACCAATACCAACACCACTCCGTCGGCTTCCGTTGACCATCTGGGCGAAAAGACTCGGCCATCTTCTCCTTAGCAGCCTGGTCGCTTCAGAAGGAACCCCGTCAGGCCCGGGTGCTTTTTTCGTACCCGTTCATGGTTTGTGACGTCGGGAATGTCCTGCTTCTCGACCTCTATGTGCTCCCGGCGGAAGTTGCGACCTGTCGGGAAGGGTTGCCTAACCGCCGTTTAAATGGCTTCACTTGTGGGCTTGAGTATCCGGCTTCCAAGCTGCTCCCTTTCGATCTTATAGGGTGGGCCCGTGCATCTTCCTTGAGCTGATTTACGAGCTCCCTTCAGCTATCTTTTTTGGAGTCCAGGATACCATTCGCATACCTTTTGCGCGCCTCGCGGTAGACTCTCCCTGAGCCCGCTTCGATGTCAGGATGGTCGCTCTGGCGGCTCCTGTAGCGGGTGAGGATCCTCCTTGCTTTGTTCGATTCCCTCCACAGGTTCGCTACTGCGTAGTTCCATCAGTATGTGGACCGCCTGTTCCCGACGTGGGAAGAGATCAGTGGGGAAGCTCCCTCACAGGCGCAGGTGAGTAATCCTTCAGGCTCTACATTCGTAGATATGTAGCATCTAAGGATGGTGAGATTCTTGTCCGCCAGGGTCACTGTTGAGATACCCCTGGCGACGTACTTCTCTCTGATCCTCATCCGCTTGATCGTCAGCAATCCACAAGTCATCACGCCTGCCGGTATCCGTCTTGTCATATCATCTTCTCATCAAATCTCATTCAAATCATATCTTCTTGTTGGCTTCGGATATGATCACAATATCGATGTTATCCTTCTCTACTTTTCTCCTCATTGTTTCGTCTGCCGCCCTAGCAAGATGAAGATTTATTTTTAGGATATTGATTGTCGAGTTGCGGGTACCTTCCCTCCATTCTTCATGACGTACCAGTCGTTCGTAGCATCCCCAACCGTCTCCGAGGAACCTGCTGCTTGGCTGTGTGTTATTGCTGGGGTGACTTCCTGACGTGTTTCACTTTCTGCGAACGCGTCTCTGGAACTCTCCCGATGAATGTCTTCGGGTGTCCTGTGCTTTTTCCCTCAGTCCATCGTCTGTACTTAGAGCAACTGGATGAGTACATTGAGTGTCCAGCCCCACCACAAGCTCCGTGGACAATCCCTTCAGCCTTGCAATCTCCGCTCTTATTTCCCTGGTTTCCACAACGATAACACTTCCTCGCCGAAATCTCTGTTGAGCTGCCTGGATAGGATCGGTGGCCAATATTCTGGAATCTATAGCAGATCGGGACCTCTCGCCATGGTCTGAGGGGACCGAGCTGCCATCCAATCCTGATTCGTCCCATCTAAAGGATTCGGCCGGCATCCACCCTCGAGGCTCTGATCAAGGCCGTTCTGAGACCTCTATCATTCTCTCTGAGCCTGTCTAATACGATGGATCCTGTCTCAGCGTTTCCGAGAGGGGGGGGGGGGGGGGGGGGTCCTCTGGACGTCCAGTCGAGTTCTAGCTCGTCGGTTGGGAATTCCGTGAATCTCTTCTGCCCTTCATTCTTCACCTCCTCAACTTTTCTCGGAGGCTTCTCAGGACGTCCGCGTGGATTCTCCTGTCTAGGACAAGTTTGGGGTCAACCTCCTCAAATCGAACGTAGCCTGCCCTGGGCGAACGTCGGAATTGGCGAAATAACACTGCTATATCTCTTCGATTATTGCGGAAGATCGAACGGAAGGGCTTCCCTCACATGAATGGCGAGATCCTCCTTCCAAATCCGGGTGGATTTCTCGGATCCCGCTGGCTCAACTCCTGTAGTAATTCACTGAGCGGGATCCGGTGAGTGTGTTCGCAACACTTGGCACTATCACTTGAAAATCCGTGACTTTACTGCCAAAGCCCCCATCCTGCCCCAGTGGCGTAGTCAGGATTTTCCCTGGGGGGTGGCTGATTTTTTCTTCCGTCCGTCCACATTCCACGCGTTCTGCGTCACTCTGGAGAAACCTTCCATTTATCTCCTCTCGAATCATTCATCGAGAATCTTTGAAATCCACCCATCTGGGGAGTCTCATGAACACGGTGGGATCGCCTTGTCAACAACAACAGGAGCTTAAGCCAACAGGAGCTCCATGATTTCATCAAGATGAGCTTGGAAGCTTCGTCGGTCGAAAGACACAGATTCTCGTTCGGTCGCAGCCTTCGGTACCTCGGACCTCGGCCGATGTTTTCGTCTGTGTGTTTGATCGGGTTCGCTGCTGCATCAGATCCCGTGCAGCCCATGCGAAGAGCTTGTCTGCAGTAACTGTGATTGTGAAGCCTGAAGGATGCTCGTGGGATTAACCCGTTAGCTTGAAGCCGGCGAATGAGGCCCGTTGATCCAATGTTATGTATGTCCACATGCGTGGTATTTCGTAACGTCTCCGCAACCTGAGGCCGGATCGGAGCTCCTCGAACGTCCATATTCTCTCAAAGCGCTTGATGAGTGTAGCATCGATAAACTGGTTCGACGAAGAAACGCGACTGGTCTCCTGCAAGGTTCGATGCGGACTGCTTCTGCGTGTCTTGGGAGGTGATTCCGGGATCGATCTGAGCATACTTTTCGAAGTCCAAGGCGGTAATTTCAGGGATCGCTCCGACCATACTTCCCGAAGTCTGAGGAGATGATTTCGGGAACACTCTGATCATACTTTCCTGGGTCTGGGAATATGACTCCTGGTTCAATCCAACCATACTTTTCTGGGTCGAGGGAGGCGATTCCAAAATCGATCTGACCATACTTTTCGGAATCTATAGAGTTCCACGATTGTCTCCGACAGCGTGTTAGTTGTTCCATGAGAATCTTCGAAGCCATCCACCAGAGTCTGATGAGATCCATGGGACCTCAGCAGGAGCGGGAGGGAACAATCGAGGGCGTAGAGCTTCTTAAGAAAGGATTCACACCAATCATGAGATCGGAGTCGGAGCGTTTCCAGAGTCTTTAGTAGAGGGGTACTCCCGACCCTCGAAACGCTACGAACATTCGGCCTAACCTAACCTCACCGAATCTCCTCGCTCTGTTTCGGGTGCATTCACCCGGACTCTGGCTGGTGTACCAAATGCTCCCACTCTATTTCGAGTCCATCTGCCTGAACCCTGAGTGCAGTACACCTCTAAACGCCAGCCCATATTCTCATGTAAACAACGCTCGGTTGACGCAGCTCGCGTCGTTGGCCACGCAGTTTCGCGCTCCGCCGCCGCCTGCCGGGAGCCGAACCAACCAGCGCCGAACATTTCAAACAAACAACGCTGTTCACGTGCTGTGTCCTTTTGAATAATTCTCAATTGATTGCGAGACTTTCAATTCCGATCGGAGAAGAGCAATTCCGTTTACTCTGTTTACATGGTGATATCGTTCGAATAATCAGAGTTTCTCACAAACTGCTAAAGAAACATAAGTTCGAGAAGCTCAGAAGAAGACAGTGATACAGGTCACGCAGTAATTAGCAAACATGAACGTGAGTACGCAGCATCAGAAAGTAAAACCGATGGATCTCAAGAAACCGAAACACGATCTGAAAAGAGCGCTCCTGGTGGAGCTGAGGAGAAAATCCAGGAAGAAAGTTCCCGAGAAAACCGAAGAAACGTTTCAACGTCGGATGCGGAACGCTGCAGCACAATCCGCGAGGCGGGCTTCAGAAACGAGTTAGCAAATAACTCGGCGACGAGCTCGAAAAGCGGAGGTGCAAGCTAGGAGGAGGGCTTGAGAATTATTCGAAAAAGCAGTCCAACGTCGGATTCGCAAAGCTGAAGGACAATCCTCGAAGAGAGCTCAAGAGAAACCCGGAGAAAGACTTCAGCGTCGAATTCAAGGAACCGAAGCGCAATCCAAAGGAAGGGGTTCAGAGAAAGCCGAAGAAGCAGTTAGACGTCGAATTCGAGAAGCCGCGGCGCAATCCTCGGAAAGAGCTTCAGAAACAACTCAGAGTCGAATTCGAGAAGCTGAAGCGCAATCCTTTCGAAAAACCTCTGGAACCGCCGAAGAAACAGCTCAACGACGAATCGGAGGAGCAGGAGCACGAATCGCGAGAAGAGCTTCAGAAACCACAGCACAACGCAACCTGCGCCTTCCATGTGACACCGAACTACATTGATCAATGCGTGCTATGGATCTGAGTACACAAATCGCTTTGGACTCTAGAGAAGTCCGAGAGAGAAGCGGATTATCTAGGTCTGATGAGTCACCAATGCGAACACTGACGCGCGAAACACATTCCGGAACATAAAATGCAACCCAAGACTACTCGAAAACTTAGGTGTGCTCATAGCTGCAGTGAACCCCTGCGCGCGATCCTACAGGATGATGGTGGAACTCGAAAAAGCCGAGATGATGGCTGCACAACGAGAAAACCGTCCTCCCCTGAACATAACCATGGTTTTTGATGATGTTCGTACGCGAGGAATCCAAGGAAGACCATACGACCTGCCAACAAAAAACGAAGTAGCAGTTGTATACGTCGGAGACGATGGCGACGTTCCACCTACACGATCCATTTGCATTCATGGAAGAGAAGGTACGCTGATGAATATCTCGCACCTAGATGAACGCTGTGATCTGTTGACACACCCTCTACTCTGCCCCGCAGAAGAAGATGGTTGGGAACCTTCTCTGCGAGACAACCGAGGGAAAGAATCACTCAAAAGCCATTTTAATACTATTTGTTCGCTGTCCGAGAGTCGTTCATTCCCATTCAGAACGCTAGTAAACTATTTCAGCAGTTCGCTATCGATTCTTCAGTGAAAATCGAGCAGAATAGATTGAATTACTATCGACAGAACCAAGTTCAACTACGTGTAGAATCTCATTCGGATTTTTCAGAATTTCAAGATTTCTTAGTCGAATGCAACGACGATTCGGGTCCTGCAGGTGTTGCCATCCACTCTCACTAGATCTCCACGGCACATGCGGCAGAACTATCGAGACGTGATGACCATTGTTGCCCGTGTCGGAAGGCCAGACATATTCATGACAATGACTTGCAATCCGAGATGGAAATAATACAAGAAAATCTGTAACTTGGAGAAATCCCCGAAAATCGCCCGGATCTGGTCTCAAAAGTCTCCAAATACAAACTGAAAGAGATTTCCAACGGTGACTACAGAAGAAAGTTTTGAAGCGGACGTCATGGTGGTGGAACTCAAAAAGCTTGATTTGCCACACTGTCAGGCATTGCTTGCATTGAGAGAGCGATTCAAGCCTCGCGCTGCTGATTTGGTTAATCGTGTTTGTTTTGGGGAGATGCCAGATCCGGTCGAGAAGCCACGCCTGCACGAGGCTGTGAAAGCTTTCATGATTCATCGGAACTGTAGAGCACAGGGAAGGCAGAGTCGTTCCTCGCCGCCTACATTAAAACCAGCTATGAGTTCGCCCTCCAGGAGCGTCGTCGTCCTCTGACCGCTCGCGTTTGAAACAATTGAGATCCCTTACAATCCATACTTTTTGCCAAGTATGAATACACAACTCTCTACGAATACGTTCACAAAGGCTCGGACTGTGCGTCCATCGAAATCAACTCAACTGGAGACGAATGTTATGAGATACAGAAAAAAACATTTGAAGGCGCGTTACGTTTGTGCTCGAGAAGCCTCTCATCGCATTACCGGATTCGAGATCCAAGATGAGTCTCACACTGTTCTGAGACTCGCCATACACTTGCCCAATAAACAAAACGTCATTTTCATGTCATGACGACGGAGAGCAATCTGCACTTGGTAGTGCAACGAGCAGGTTCACGACTCTTACGGCTTTCTTCAAGCTGAACTCTCCGTGGAACAGGCAAACTTCCTGGAATCTGGAATCAAAGCGGCCTATACTATTACCGAATTCCAAGATATTCCGCTCTCAAGCCAAAAACGGGTTGGACCCGCGGGAAACGTCCCATGGCCGAAATTTCCATTCATCTCGAATTTCGACCGAAGTTCCATTTGCTCTAGCGTGTCATGACATTTATGAGATACTAGCCGGCCTTCGGTCGACTACGCTGGCTTACCTGTCCCTTGCTTTGGGAGTCTATTGCTGACAGACACACATTGCCTTACATGTAGTTTCATCGGGAAACTTTTGGGAGTGGCCACCGATTCTCGATAGGATTCTGACCTGGTATCGAGGCACTTTTCTCTCTCTTCACTGGGTCAGCATCATGGTTTTGAGAAGGATGGTCAGATTGGTCTCGTAATAACCCTCCAGATTCAGAGAAGCATGGTCAGATCGGTCTCGGAATCAAATCGCCGGGCCCTGAAAAGTATGTCGGATCGACCTCGGAGTCACCCGCATGGGATCCCGGAAAGTATGGTGGAATCATCACCGAAGTATGAACAGAACGGGGAGAGACGTCGTTCGGCCTCATTCGACATCGCCTGTCACCCCTCGGCAGCCCTCAACAGCTTCTCTGCCCCCTGGCACTCAGCGACACACTCGGCACCCTGGTGTGTCGCGACACACAGTTTGACGACCTCTGCTCCAGAGATTTCGAATCTATCAAAACCCCATAATTTGAACAACCATTTATTCCTGGTTGTTCAGGTAGTTTCAAGAGTCCGAACGCGTGATGCCCAAGAACTATACCACGACCGCGCTTCTCGCGGAATCGAATTCAGCTCATTGTCGGATCTATTCCATTCATTCTGCGCACCTACTGTGGAGCCATGAGCGATCGAAGGAGAGCGTACCGAGCTTTCGCAAGCACCCTATATATCAAATGTTATCAGGCCGGTGGGAGCGGGTTTATATATACAGGGTGGCTTTTTCCAGTCGGGAATTTTCGAGCCCGATCTTGTTTTGGCCATAACTTCCTCATTTCTTCCAATTTTCTCGGAAATCAAGGAGTGATCGATAGAGGATGCAGAATTCGAATGGAAACAATGAAAATTTGGGGTCAGAAAATGGTTTCGAAATTTCAGTGTTCACTGAACACAGACGTGACGTCAGTGTTCATCCGATCGAGATCGGTCGCATTGGACGAGCGGAAGGGAGCCGGTCATTCGCCAGAAAACCGATCGAAGTAATCTCATCCCCCCGAAAAAGGGCAGGCGATCGTATCCACCCCTTCTTCAAGGGCCCGCCCGTAGGCTAATTCTATTCTCTTATGAATAAACACTGATATCGTGTCACAACCGATAATAATCTTCGTCTTGAGGCGAATGTTCCGGTGTTTTCGAGATCACCGTCAAACAGCATATTGGAAGCTCAAGACTGCCCAAGAACTATGGAGCAGCCCGCCCGGCGTCGGATAGACTTCCTCATAGCAGGACTGAACCTGAGGAGCCGCCGGGAGTATTCTGAAGCTTGACTCGAAGTGTGGGTTCTCAAAGCGAGATCGCCAGTGATTTTCTCGAAAAAATACTCCAGATTGAGACGGAAACAGGAGTCATTAGCATCACTCGGGCATCATGACTCGGACGCAGCCAGTGGGAAGTTCTCCAGGCTCGTCTGGGGCAGAATTTCGAGGGAAGTGCTTATTCAATGCTCCACCTCATGATGTTTGCTCCGCGTGGCAAACGTTGTCTTCGGCCCGAGCTATCGACCGGGAGTACCTCCTAAGGATCGATTCGAATTGGTTCATGAATAACTTCCCAGACCAGCTTACGGACAACAGATGCGAAGGAGGAGCAGTTACTAAAGGGTACAGTCTGACACAAACTACGATCTGAGGGTCGAGTGATGTCTTCATTCTATTCCAATAATGGAGAGCATCCCTCGCTCGATCCCGCCGGATCAGCCGTTTCGGAGAAATCCGCCCGTGAGACATTTCATTTAATTGCTATAGGCTGGAAGGCGAGAGGGTTTCGAAACCTCGATCGACACGAATACGACGAGGCGATCGCTCTGGTTCGTGCGGAATACTGTCGAGCGCAGAATGTTTCGGTGTTTCACACTCTCCAACACAGTCAAAATTTTATATCGGAAGAGGGACTCGCACCAATCGCCGGATACCTACCCGACATCCGAATCGGAGGCTCGACAAGTGAGGAGAGGGGCACTACGTCACGAAATTATCCGGCTTATGTTAGCTGTATCGTCAATATTGCAAGGTCCACTCCAATGATAGCGCGTCCCTCGCGCTTCGGCTGCGGACCTGCGAGCCGCTTCCGGAGATTCTCAGCGCTCGGGCTACATGAAATATCATGCTATAGATTGAAAAAGTCGGTCCGATCAGCATGAGTGAAGGAGTTCTCCAAACAAAGACGATCTCTATTTCTCATCAGCCTCGTAGAATCAAACGAGAGAGCTCCGGTACTTTTGCGGCTGCATAAGCCCAGTCAAACCCCGTTGTGGTTGCGAGTCACAGCAAGAGCTCAACCCTGACCGCACTCCCCGGAGGTCGCGGGTGTGCCCTCAAAACAGATAGGCAACTGCGTCTGTAACCGCGGGACAGTGAGAGTTGGGGTTGAAACGCATTCCAACTCAAAAATTTGGGGCCCATCCATTGGTCGAACTAGGTACCGCCCACTTGAAATCAGCAGATAAAACGCTCGTAGTTATTGGGACTCTTCGCATTCGCCTGCGTGAGCTTACACGTTGGAGCTCGAGTTCGGAATTCGAACAGTTTCTCAATCATCTTCCGGAGCCATCAAACACACAAAGAAGATCGCTATGCTCCAAACACAGCAATCCCTCAGCGTCACGGTGGCAAACCGCTTCGAGTCGCCTAACAGCTCGAGAAAGCTCATGGAGCAAGTTCCCGGTGTAACCTTCATCGAGGACGAAGAGGAGTCGTGCATGGTGCGGAAGGTGGCCGCCCAGCTCTCCGGACATCAGGGTGCCGGCTTCCCAGGAACGAAGCCGAGAAGTTTGGGAGTGCAAAACCTCCCAACGGTGACCAAGGAGCAATACGGAGTCACTTGGAAATCGGACGGAGTTCGTTTCCTGATGCTCATCGCCCAGGCCGGTGAGATATATCTTCTCGACGAGAGGAACAATGCTTTCTCCGTTGCGAATATGAAATTCCCATACCGGAAGGATCCTCGAAAGCACCTCTTCTGCACCCTGCTCGACGGGGAAATGGTTTTCGACCGGGAAAACGGCAAGGTCCACCCTCGTTTTCTCGTTCGGGACATCGCTCATTTCCGAGTCGACAAGGTCGGCCTCATGAGCTTCGACATAAGGAAGTTGTGCATCGACAAGGAAATCATCGGTGCGCGGAGTCAGGCCATTCTCGACGGCCAGATCAAGGTAGTCGACGAGCCTTTCGAGATAGTGAAAAAGGAGACCTTCGGCCTTGATATGACCGAGAAGCTTCTCGCAGCCAAGTTCCGATCACAGGTTACCCACAATATCCTAGGGATATTACTCCAGCCCACACGGACAGCCTACACCCCCGGAGTTTGTCCCGGTCTTCTCGAATGGCACAGCTGTCAGTCTACGGACCAATCATCAGGGTCCCAACTGACCAAAGACGACCTTCTAGGCTTCATACGCTCGAAGGTTGGAGTAACAAGGAAGAAGTCGGCGTCCGCAGTCGAGGAAGCTCCTCCTGAGAGGCGAGCGGAGCCAACAACAGTTATGAATACTGAGAGCATCGGTTCCAAAAGATCCGGAGAGGATAGCGGCACCGGGAACTGTAGAGCTCTCAAAAAACAGAAATTTTCAAGTGAGCGAACTCCTGTCGACTACACTGACCTCCAAGAGTTATTCTGATTGCCTTCATCAGTGTTAATAAATTCATGTAGCCGAAATATTTTCGATATCATTTGCTTTTTTCTTGGGAGAACAACTCACGGAGGAAACGCTCGATGATCCACAAAAGGAACTGTGGGTGCGGAGGAAAGGAAGAATGATAACGGGAGAAGAGCCATAAGAATGGAATGCATTTGCGCACGATCCCGAAGAGTGGAATTGATATATAGTTGATACCCATTGGAGAAAACCAAGGCTCTTGTATCTGGAAGTGCAAGAGGACGGAAGTTCGGAAGATTTTGGCATTGTACGCCGGAGGGGAGACTTAGGAGCGAAGGGCACCCCAAAGGAGAGATTCGCGAGGGAAGAACGTGGAGTCATACTGTGCAGAACGAGTGGTGAATAATTGTAAAGGATAGGGCTGTTGTTTCGGACTATGTCTGATTACTGGTCCCGAAGAGGAGAGATTTCAGCTGAACACGGAAGTGGAAGTGTCAGTAGAATCGACAGGAGTCGGCAATGATTCGAGAGAGCAGGGCAGAGGGGATTCATGTTTTCTTTTCCACGACGTCGCTCGATGTGATAGATGTCAGAACCAGTAACGAGGAGCCAGAGAACTCCTCCTTAGGTGTTCTCAAGGCTGAACCGATTCTACTCCATCTCCACGCGATCCACAGCTTATTCCGCTCGCGAACGTGTTCAGAGCTGACGTTGACCTACGCTAGCAGATCCACGATTGTTGCCAAACCCGCTCGGGATCCTTGAGGAAAGACCCAGGTTGTTGGTCTACTGGCCTCAGCCGCTTGTCCGGACTCCGCGGAGCGAACTTGGTTGGAGATTTGCAAGCGTGTCGCTCGCACCGTGTGCTCACGGTCGGGTTGCAACTTGTGTGTTGTCGGCTGTTAGCAAACAGTCGACCGAGCCGCAGTGATGTTCGCTTCACGAAGCCGACGTGCAACGTTGGCTCGTTCATTTCGGATGGACAGAGATGCTGTCTCGGCTCTCCATCCTCTGGCCGGAATAATACTCTAGTAGCGTTTCTGGAACGCTAGGAACTCTGAGCTCCAGAGCGGTGCGCTGGGGCTTGCCAAAACTCCACGGTCTCCGGGGAGACCTAAGAAGATTCCGCAACAACGATTTGTTGGAACTGTGATGAGCATACGACTGATTCAGCGACTTTCCTTCCTTGCAGCTACCGCGATTTCTCATCCGATCACGAATCTCCGCGGTTCGAGGAGCGGTAACGGTCTATGAAGGACCTTCCTGATAACATCTCAGGATGTTTGCTCTGTTACCATCTCTTCCCCAACGTAGAAAACACTTTTGCGATTGATTGAGGCTGGAAACTGTTACGGTATCGAAACCACTCGAACGGCAGGCGTCGATTGCGTTATACCTTGGCTGATCCATGTTATGGAGTACTGCTGGTTACTCCATAGCATGGATCAACAAACGTGTCGAGTAATCATTCGGACATCGGAGGAGGAATTCGCAACGATATCTCCGAATCCCAACCGTGCTCGGAGACGTTTGCAGAACCGGCTCTGGCGTCAACTGGCATAGCTGGCAAGGCTCGATAGCCACTGAGATAAGGAATTGAGGTGACAAACTTAACGCTCTTCCTTGTCAAATATTTTGACGAGCTACCTAATCCCATTGGAGTCTGGGGGGCATCGCGGATTGTGGCTTGCTCCTACACTTCAGTTCGCTCCAGGGCCAGCAGAGGCCAAGGAATGGTTCCAGCAAGGAACATCAAGGCCTCTGTAGATGTAGTTCTGTAGCATCTGGAAATTCAGATGCATGTTAATCTCTAGGCTTTCTCGAGGGCATCTCTAGCGCAAAATCTCGGGTACGGGTTCGAATCCCAAAATCTCTGATTCTGAGCTAATAATAATAACAGATTTATTGCGTGTTAGTTACACATGGTGCTCTGCACCTCCCAGTTTGTCGAGTCCGGGTCTCATCTCACACACTATAGCATGATATCGTGGACAGCTCTGACCGCAGTATTTACATCAACTCATATCACTTAGCGCATGACAATTCTCTCTTCTACACAGTTGATTGTGGAACCCGCTCGGAACGGAAAATCAGTTCCCGTTTTCATGAGGTATCTAGCGAAGAGGTGCCTTCTTGGGTACATTGCGGCACTCCACATTCCGCGGTGTTCGGGGATCGGATCCCCTTCAAGCTCCGTGCGTACCGCCCCGACCTTATGCTTCTAATCCTTGATGATTTCGAGAAACGCTGGCGTATTTTCTGCTTAGAGTCTTCTTCTCATGATCTCCACAAAGGGCACACCACTGTCCGACAGCATGTACAAGTGACGATTTCGTGCGCTTTTGTGGACTCGATAGGCTCGTTTGAGATAAGTGCAGCAGCAGCTCTCGAGTTCCCGGAAATTTCTCACTGTGAGATGTCTCCATACGCGGTCCATACCGTAAGAGAGTTTTGGTAGGGCTTTAATGAGAATTGTATGAGATTTGTAGGGGTCTCCGGTGTCTCCGTACATTGTAGCGATCGTCTTGCAGCAAACCTGTTCGACATGCTCCGTGAAGCATGTCCCAGTTGTCTGCAAGCGAAGTCCGAGGTATTTTGCTGATGACACGAATTCCAATTGGTTTTCTTTCCACAAAATCCGGTAATGTCGGCTGGGTCGGCTTCCTCGTCTGATATTCATCACCACTGTCTTTGAAGCATTGAGTCGTAGTCCTTCATCCTCAAGATGTTCGCTCAGTACGTCGAGCATCTCTTGGAGTAGGCTCCGGCTTCGATGGAGAATGATAATGTCATCCGCTAACATTGTGATCGTCGTTGTTCTACATTCGTCGATGACCTTCGCGTGGAGCTCTGCAAGAAGGAGTGAGAACCCCGTGTACCTTAGTGGATCGCCTTGTGGTGTTCCGGGGTTCTGTTGTATGTCAACGCTGATTCCTGCTCCGATGTTGACTTCGAGGGAGTCTTCGTGGTAGAAACTCTCAATAACTATGAGGAGTAGCCCATTGACTCCTGCTCGCTTGAAAGCGCTCACCATTCTCTGTCTTGGTGCTAAATCGAAAGCTTTCTGACAGTCTACCAGAATGGCAAACGTATGCCCCTTCGTGGCGAGACTTCTCTCTATTTCCGACATCACGACGTGGAGCGCGTCTTGCGTTCCAAGGCCTCGTCGGAAACCGAACTGCTGCGGGGGCAGGTGGTCTTCGATCAAGTACTCGATTCTTCTGATTCCCTTGAAGAAAATTTTCTTGAGGGTCGTCTCGCTCGCGATCCCCCTGAAGAGATCCAAGTTGCTCTTTGAATCCGCTGGCTTGCCTTTGAACAGTACCGTGAGTCGGGCCCGATGCCACGAACTCGGTACTCTTCCTCCTTGCATGATATTGTTGAAGAGACGCGCGATAAGCTCTGCGGTGATGTGGATGGTCGCTTTCCAGTGTTCGTAGTATAGGCCGTCAGGGCCCGCACTCTTCCCTTTCGGCAGAGACCTGACGACTTCTTGAACTTCTAGGCGCGTCCACGGGACGTTGATCAACCACTGGTCGAAGCTTGACGGTAATTCGACATTTGCTTCTGGTGGTGCTGTTTCCGGATCGAATAGAAGTCTCTCAAAATGTTACCTGACCGACTCCGTGGTTGAATTGCAGACGCTTCTGTTCTTCCGTTTGATTATGTATCGGTATGGTTCTTCTTCCGCGTTTGATACCATCTACCGTTCGTCTTCTTCAGCGGTTCGCAACTTGCTCGCCTTGACTTCCGCGTGGTGTTCTATCTGGGCGCGACGGTATTCTTCCTTGGCCTCCTGTGCTCCGTTACGCAGTCTCCTCAAAAGATCCTTTGCCTTGTGGAGTAGTTGTCGGCACTCTGTGGTGAACCATCGTTTCGTCTGTTTTCTCCGTTTCGCCTTTCGGAGGCCGTATGACATGAACTTAACGATGATTCCTTCTGTTATGTCCGGGTCGCCGAATTCGATTCGCTGGTCGTGTATCACGTGCTCCACTTCGTTCTCCATCGATTGACACTGAATTATTCGGGAGTATCGCATCTCTTGCCGGAAGTGCAGATTCCGCCGTATTCCTCGAGGTTCTACCTCTAAGTGAACTGGGAGATGCTTTCTTACTGCATGATTCCAGACTGAGTATGATTTTACTTTGACGGCTTGATTTGCCACACTGTCAGACATTGCTTGCATTGAGAGAGCAATTCAAGCCTCGCGCTGCTGAATTGGTTGATCGTGTTTGTTGTGGGTAGATGCCAGATCCGGTAAAGAAGCCACGTCTGCATGAGGCTGTGATTGCTTTCATGATTCATCGGAACTGTGGAGCATTCAACCCTGAAGCACCATGTATGAAAGATGGCCGATGCTCGAAGAAGTTCTTGAAACAATTGAGATCCCTTACAATCCGTACTTTTTGCCAAGTATGAATACACAACTCTCTACGAATACGTTTACAAAGGCTCGGACCGTGCGTCCATCGGAATCAACTCAACTGAGGACGAATGTGATGAGATACAAAAAAAAACATTAGAAGGCGCGTTACGTTTGTGCTCGAGAAGCCTCTCATCGCATTCCCAGATTCGAGCTCCAAGATGAGTCTCACACTGTTCTGAGACTCGGCATACACTTGTCCAATAAACAAATCGTCATTTTCCATGACGGCGGAGAGCAATCTGCACTTGGTAGTGCAACGAGCAGGTTCACGACGCTTACGGCTTTCTTCAAGCTGAGCTCTACGTGGAACAGACAAACTCCCTGGAATCTGGAACCAAAGCGGCCTATACTATTACCAAATGCCAACATATTCCGTTCTCAAGCCAAAAACGGGTTGGACCCGCGGGAAACGACCCATGAGAGGTATTATCGGACGAATGTACACGAACGGTATGCTCTTCGGATACTTTTGTTGAACGTCGAGAGTCCGAAATCCTTCGAATTTCTTAGAACGATCAACGGAACATGTGACCCCGAGGTCATGCATGCTGCAAAAACTGCAGGACTTCTCAACGACCACACCTATTTCCGAAGCAGCCTCGAAGGAGCGTCGTCTTTCCAAAGTCCGAAAGTTTTGCGAGTTTTCTTCGCATGTCTCATCGCATTCTGTGAAGTCTGCAAACTCTCTGGAATGACTTTTCTGACCTATGACCGAAATTTCCATTCATCTCGGATTTCGACCGAAGTTCCATTTGCTCTAGCGTATCATGACATTTATGAGATACTAGCCGGCCTTCGGCCGACTACGCTGGCTTACCCGTCGCTTGCTTTGGGAGTCTATTGCTGACAGACACACATTGCCTTACATGTAGTGTCATCGGGAAACTTTCGGGAGTGGCCACCGATTCTCGATAGGATTCTGAGCTGGTATCGAGGCACTTTTCTCTCTCTTCACCGAGTTAGCATCATGGTTTTGAGAAGCATGGTCAGATTGGTCTCGTAATAACCCCTCCAGATTCAGAGAAGCATGGTCAGATCGGTCCCGGAATCAAATCTCCGGGCCCTGAAAAGTATGCCGGATCGACCTCGGAGTCACCCGCATGGGATCCCGGAAAGTATGGTGGAATCATCACCGAAGTATGATTAGAACGGAGAGAGACGTCGTTCGGCCTCATTCGACATCGCCTGTCACCCCTCGGCAGCCCTCAACAGCCTCTCTGCCCCCTGGCACTCAGCGACACCTCGCGACACCCCGGGGCACCCCGCGACACACTCGGCACCCTGGTGTGTCGCGACACACAGTTTGACGACCTCTGCTCCAGAGATTCCGAATCTATCAAAACCCAATAATTTGAACAACCATTTATTCCTGGTTGTTCAGGTAGTTTCAAGAGTCCGAACGCGTGATGCCCAAGAATTCGTAGTTTCGAGATGCCGGAACATCCTCACCTTGTGTACTCAGTTCCCTCTGGGCCCCCAGGTCATGGGCCGAGTATACCACGACCGCGCTTTTCGCGGAATCGAATTTCAGCTCATTGACGGATCTATTCCATTCATTCTGCGCACCTACTGTGGAGCCATGAGCGATCGAAGGAGAGCGCACCGAGCTTTCGCAAGCACCCAATATATCAAATGTTATCAGGCCGGTGGGAGCGGGTTTATATATACAGGGTGGCTTTTTCTAGTCGAGAATTTTCGAGCCCGATCTTGTTTTGGCCATAACTTCCTCAGTTCTTGGAATTTTCTCGGGAATCAAGGAGTGATCGATGAAGGATGCAGAATTCGAATGCAAACAATGAAAATTTGGGGTCAGGAAATGGTTTTAAAATTTACACATTTATTTTTTCGAGGTCCCCCAAGAAGTCATCGTGAAAACGTCAGTATTCATCCAATCGAGATCGGTCGCGTTGGACGAGTGGAAGGGAGCCGGTCATTCGCCAGAAAACCGATCGAAGTAATCTCATTCCCTCGAAAAAGGGCAGGCGATCGTATCCACCCCTTCTTCAAGGGCCTTCCCGTTGGCTAATTTTATTCTCTTCTGAATAAACACTGATATCGTGTCACAACCGATAATAATCTCACCATTCACTTCGTCTTGAGGCGAATGTTCCGGTGTTTTCGAGATAACCGTCAAACTACAGCATATTGGAAGCTCAAGATTGCCCAAGAACAATGGAGCAGCCCGCCCGGCGTCGGATAGACTTCCTCATAGCAGGACTGAACCTGAGGAGCCGCCGGGAGTATTCTAAAGCTTGACTCGGGTGTGGGTTCTCGAAGCGAGATCGCCAGTGATTTACTCGAAAAAAGACTCCAGATTGAGACGGAAACAGGAGTCATTAGCATCACTCGGGCATCATGACTCGGACGCAGCCAGTGGGAAGTTCTCCAGGCTCGTCTGGGGCAGAATTTCGAGGGAAGTGCTTATTCAATGCTCCACCTCATGATGTTTGCTCCGCCTGGCAAACGTTGTCTTTGGCCCGAGCTATCGACCGGGAGTACCTCCTAAGGATCGATTCGAATTGGTTCATGAATAACTTCCCAGACCAGCTTACGGACAACAGATGCGAAGGAGGAGCAGTTACTAAAGGGTACAGTCTGACACAAACTACGATCTGAGGGTCGAGTGATGTCTTCATTCTATTCCAATAATGGAGAGCATCCCTCGCTCGATCCCGCAGGCATTAAAGCGTGAATTTACAGTACGTTACAATGGATCAGCCGTTTCGGAGAAATCCGCCCGTGAGACATTTCATTTAATTGCTATAGGCTGGAAGGCGAGAGGGTTGCGAAACCTCGATCGACACGAATACGACGCTCGTTCGCTCTGGTTCGTGCGGAATACTGTCGAGCGCAGAATGTTTCGGTGTTTCACACTCTCCAACACAGTCACAATTTTATATGGGAAGAGGGACTCGCACCAATCGCCGGATACCTACCCGACATCCGAATCGGAGGCTCGACAAGTGAGGAGAGGGGCACTACGTCACGAAATTATCCGGCTTATGTTAGCTGTATCGTCAATATTGCAAGGTCCACTCCAATGATAGCGCGTCCCTCGCGCTTCGGCTGCGGACCTGCGAGCCGCTTCCGGAGATTCTCAGCGCTCGGGCTACGCAGCACAAATATCCAGGGAAAACTATCAATGAGGGAAAGCTAACATCTGAGCACGCTGGTTCCAGTTTCCGGGTAAATCTGACCACATTCCATCCTCAACGTATTGCGAGCCGCGCACATCTTGGGAAGTCAGTCCGAACTTACATGTACGAAACGTCTAAGACAGTTGCAGAGGTTCCGGAATATTTCCCATGATGCTATCGACTTCGTATTCGTCTCTGTAGAGACTCGAATTCGATTAATTGATTGAGTCGTTGGCAATATGAGCATGGGACCGATGCAGCGTGACCACCGGTGGTGGGATCCCGTTTAGTTGTCTTGACATCCCGGAGCCTACTGCGATGCTCGAGCATCACCTCTGCGGGCCATGAGTGCACGTTGACCGATGAT
Organism: Phytoseiulus persimilis; assembly: GCA_037576195.1. Classification (NCBI taxonomy): domain Eukaryota; kingdom Metazoa; phylum Arthropoda; class Arachnida; order Mesostigmata; family Phytoseiidae; genus Phytoseiulus; species Phytoseiulus persimilis. Next base: position 6,556,570 of record CM075102.1, on the reverse strand, counting down.
TCTCTCAAGGCGCTCCCCACCCCGATTCCGGTGCTGGAGAGCATATCAACACTGCGACCCGTGTTTGGGTTGCAGCAGTGCCTGCTTCCTCCGGCTCCGGCCTCCGAAAACTCGCCAGGATTGCAGGCTTATGGCGACCGGTCGGATATTTCAGAGCTCTAAACGCGATAACTGTGCCAGACAGATATCCAGTCCCTCATCTCGAGAACTTCGCTTTGAACCGCGATGACTGCCGTGTATTTAGCTCCATCGATCTGACTAAAGCGTCTCATCAAATCCCTGTGGCAAAAGAGGACATTCACGAGACTGCTATCTGGACACGCTCCGGGCTGTACGGATACCTTCGGACGCCGTTCGGACTCGGGAACGCGGCCCACACGTTTCAACGCCTCATGGACTTGGTCACCCAATGATTAGATTTCGCATTTGTATATCGCGGTGATATCCTTGTAATACCTCGCAACGACCAAGAACACCTCATGCATCTCAACCAACTATTCAGCTGCCTGATGTCTTACGGCCTCTTCCGGAATTGCCCTTTCGTCAGCGGTCTCTCTTCTTCCATGTCATCAACATAGCCAAGTGCAGATTCGCTGTCCCTCAATCGAAGTTCCTCGGTCATCTGGTCTCAGCTGAAGGATTATCCCCTCTCCCCGATCGTGTTGAAGCCATCTGTGAATTCCTGCGCCGCAGCGCCGTCAAACAGCTGCAGCGATACCTCGATCAACTTCCATCGCCGCTCCACCCATGACATCGCTCCAATACTGATTCTGCTCTAGCGAAAAACTCGAATGGTTCGCAGCTGTATGTTTCCGGGAGGCCTCAAGGGTTAGCAATACTTCAGAAATGATTTTACCCCCACGGATTGAGCCTGACAAGCTCCTGGGTATGACGGAAAAGAGAACGCTTGACCGATATCGCAATTTCAAAAAAGTTCGAGCAAATATCGAACACCTATATGATAACAGTAGAGGCAGTCAACTGCTCGCGAATGCCAGAACGGGATGTCTACAGACTAGGAAATACAGGTCAAGATACATAGACATCGAAGCGACCTGCCAACGGTGCGGAAGGGAGGACGAAACTATGGAACATGTGCTTCTTGAATGCGAAGAAATCCCGGATGCCGAGTGTACAATGCAGAAAATACTAGGACTACGCGAAGAGAGCACACAAAGAATGATATTTGACACCGAGAGATCACTTGAGAAGTGGGAACGGAAAAACGACCAAGACCATATGCCCGAAAAAAAATAATAACCGCACCGTCGACCAGCTGAGTCATCGCCCCGTATTAAGGGTCTTCAGCTATACTTGGAATGAAAATACAGCATGAAGATGGTCAATGAACAATCAATCAATCAATCCTCCCGACGCGAAATCGACTCGGGACCACATGAAATATCATGCTATAGATTGAAAAAGTCGGTCCGATCAGCATGAGTGAAGGAGTTCTCCAAACAAAGACGATCTCTATTTCTCATCAGCCTCGTAGAATCAAACGAGAGAGCTCCGGTACTTTTGCGGCTGCAGAAGCCCAGTCAAACCCCGTTGTGGTTGCGAGTCACAGCAAGAGCTCAACCCTGACCGCACTCCCCGGAGGTCGCGGGTGTGCCCTCAAAACAGATAGGCAACTGCGTCTGTAACCGCGGGACAGTGAGAGTTGGGGTTGAATCGCATTCCAACTCAAAAATTTGGGGCCCATCCATTGGTCGAACTAGGTACCGCCCACTTGAAATCAGCAGATAAAACGCTCGTAGTTATTGGGACTCTTCGCATTCGCCTGCGTGAGCTTACACGTTGGAGCTCGAGTTCGGAATTCGAACAGTTTCTCAATCATCTTCCGGAGCCATCAAACACACAAAGAAGATCGCTATGCTCCAAACACAGCAATCCCTCAGCGTCACGGTGGCAAACCGCTTCGAGTCGCCTAACAGCTCGAGAAAGCTCATGGAGCAAGTTCCCGGTGTAACCTTCATCGAGGACGAAGAGGAGTCGTGCATGGTGCGGAAGGTGGCCGCCCAGCTCTCCGGACATCAGGGTGCCGGCTTCCCAGGAACGAAGCCGAGAAGTTTGGGAGTGCAAAACCTCCCAACGGTGACCAAGGAGCAATACGGAGTCACTTGGAAATCGGACGGAGTTCGTTTCCTAATGCTCATCGCCCAGGCCGGTGAGATATATCTTCTCGACGAGAGGAACAATGCTTTCTCCGTTGCGAATATGAAATTCCCATACCGGAAGGATCCTCGAAAGCACCTCTTCTGCACCCTGCTCGACGGGGAAATGGTTTTTGACCGGGAAAACGGCAAGGTCCACCCTCGTTTTCTCGTTCGGGACATCGCTCATTTCCGGGTCGACAAGGTCCGCCTCATGAGCTTCGACATCAGGAAATTGTGCATCGAGAAGGAAATCATCGGTGCGCGGAGTCAGGCCATTCTCGTCGGCCAGATCAAGGTCGTCGACGAGCCTTTCGAGATAGTGAAAAAGGAGACCTTCGGCCTTGATATGACCGAGAAGCTTCTCGCAGCCAAGTTCCGATCACAGGTTACCCACAATATCCTAGGGATAATACTCCAGCCCACACGGACAGCCTACACCCCCGGAGTTTGTCCCGGTCTTCTCGAATGGCACAGCTGTCAGTCTACGGACCAATCATCAGGGTCCCAACTGACCAAAGACGACCTTCTAGGCTTCATACGCTCGAAGTTTGGAGTAACAAAGAAGAAGTCGGCGTCTGCAGTCGAGGAAGCTTCTCCTGAGAAGCAAGCGGAGACGACAACAACAGTTATCAATACTGAGAGCATCGGTTCCAAAAGATCCAGAGAGGATAGCGGCACCGGGAACTGTAGAGCTCCCAAAAAACAGAACTTTTCAAGTGAGCGAACTCCTGTCGACTACACTGACCTCCAAGAGTTATTCTGATTGCCTTCATCAATGTTAATAAATTCATGTAGCCGAAATATTTTCGATATCATTTGCTTTTTCCTTGGGAGAACAACTCACGGAGGAAACGCTCGATGATCCACAAAAGGAACTGTGGGTGCGGAGGAAAGGAAGAATGATAATGGGAGAAGAGCCATAAGAATGGAATGCATTTGCGCACGATCCCGAAGAGTGGAATTGATATATAGTTGATACCCATTGGAGAAAACCAAGGCTCTTGTATCTGGAAGTGCAAGAGGACGGAAGTTCGGAAGATTTTGGCATTGTACGCCGGAGGGGAGACTTGGGAGCGAAGGGCACCCGAAAGGAGAGATTCGCGAGGGAAGAACGTGGAGTCATACTGTGCAGAACGAGTGGTGAATAATTGTAAAGGATAGGGCTGTTGTTTCGGACTATGTCTGATTACTGGTCCCGAAGAGGAGAGATTTCAGCTGAACACGGAAGTGGAAGTGTCAGTAGACTCGACAGGAGTCGGCAATGATTCGAGAGGGCACGGCAGAGGGGATTCATGTTTTCTTTTCCACGACGTTCTCTCGATGTGATAGATGTCAGAACCAGTAACGAGGAACCAGAGAACTCCTTCTTAGGTGTTCTCAAGGCTGAACCGATTCTACTCCATCTCCACGCGATCCACAGCTTATTCCGTTCGCGAACGTGTTCAGAGCTGACGTTAACCTACGCTAGCAGATCTACGATTGTTGCCAAACCCGCTCGGGATCCTTGAGGAAAGACCCAGGTTGTTGGTCTACTGGCCGCAGCCTCTTGTCCGGACTCCGCGGAGCGAACTTGGTTGGAGATTTGCAAGTGTGTCGCTCGCACCGTGTGCATGTCGCTCACGTTCGGGTTGCAACTTGTGTGTTGTCGGCTGTTAGCAAACAGTCGACCGAGCCGCAGTCATGTTCGCTTCACGAAGCCGACGTGCAACGTTGGCTCGTTCATTTCGGATGGACAAAGATGCTGTCTCGGCTCTCCATCCCCCGGCCGGAATAATACTCTAGTAGCGTTTCTGGAACGCTAGGAACTCTGAGCTCCAGAGCGGTGCGCTGCGGCTTGCCGAAACTCCACGGTCTCCGGGGAGACCTTGGAAGATTCCGCAACAACGATTCGTTGGAACTGTGATGAGCATACGACTGATTCAGCGACTTTCCTTCCTTGCAGCTACCGCAATTTCTCATCCGATCACGAATCTCCGCGGTCCGAGGAGCGGTAAAGGTCTATGAAGGACCTTCCTGATAACATCTCAGGATGTTTGCTCCGTAACCATCTCTTCCTCAACGTAGAAAACACCTTTGCGATTGATTCAGGCTGGAAACTGTTACGGTATCGAAACCACTCGAACGGCAGGCGTCGATTGCGTTATACCTTGGTTGATCCATGTTATGGAGTACTGCTGGTTACTCCATAGCATGGATCAACAAACGTGTCGAGTAATCATTCGGACATCGGAAGAGGAATTCGCAACGATATCTCCGAATCGCAACCGTGCTCGGAGACGTTTGCAGAACCGGTGCACGTTCCTCGGGCCCTGGCGTAAACTGGCGTAGCTGGGAAGGCTCGATAGCCACTGAGATAAGAAATTGAAGTAACAAACTTAACACTCTTCCTCGTCAAATATTTTGGCGAGCTACCTAATCCCATTAGAGTCTTGGGCGCATCGCGGATTGTGGCTTGCTCCTACATTTCAGTTCGCTCCAGGGCCAGCAGAGACCAAGGAATGGTTCCAGCAAGGAATATCAAGGCCTCTGTAGACGTAGCTCTGTACCATCTGGGAATTCGGATGCATGTTAATCTCCAGGCTTTCTCGAGGGCATCTCTATTTTTCTGGAGGTGAGGGAGCAAAATCTCGGTTACGGGTTCGAATCCCAAAATCTCTGATTCTGAGCTAATGATAATAACAGATTTATTGCGTGTTAGTTACACATGGTGCTCTGCACCTCCCAGTTTGCCGAGTCCGGGTCTCATCTCACACACTATAGCATGATATCGTGGACAGCTCTGACCGCAGTATTTACATCAACTCATATCACTTAGCGCATGACAATTCTCTCTTCTACACAGTTGATTGTGGAACCCGCTCGGAACGGAAAATCAGTTCCCGTTTTCATGAGGTATCTAGCGAAGAGGTGCCTTCTTGGGTACATTGCGGCACTCCACATTCCGCGGTGTTCGGGGATCGGATCCCCTTCAAGCTCCGTGCGTACCGCCCCGACCTTATGCTTCTAATCCTTGATGATTTCGAGAAACGCTGGCGTATTTTCTGCTTAGAGTCTTCTTCTCATGATCTCCACAAAGGGCACACCACTGTCCGACAGCATGTACAAGTGACGATTTCGTGCGCTTTTGTGGACTCGATAGGCTCGTTTGAGATAAGTGCAGCAGCAGCTCTCGAGTTCCCGGAAATTTCTCACTGTGAGATGTCTCCATACGCGGTCCATACCGTAAGAGAGTTTTGGTAGGGCTTTAATGAGAATTGTATGAGATTTGTAGGGGTCTCCGGTGTCTCCGTACATTGTGGCGATCGTCTTGCAGCAAACCTGTTCGACATGCTCCGTGAAGCATGTCCCAGTTGTCTGCAAGCGAAGTCCGAGGTATTTTGCTGATGACACGAGTTCCAATTGGTTTTCTTTCCACAAAATCCGGTAATGTCGGCTGGGTCGGCTTCCTCGTCTGATATTCATCACCACTGTCTTTGAAGCATTGAGTCGTAGTCCTTCATCCTCAAGATGTTCGCTCACTACGTCGAGCATCTCTTGGAGTAGGCTCCGGCTTCGATGGAGAATGATAATGTCATCCGCTAACATTGTGATCGTCGTTGTTCTACATTCGTCAATGACCTTCGCGTGGAGCTCTGCAAGAAGGAGTGAGAACCCCGTGCACCTTAGTGGATCGCCTTGTGGTGTTCCGCGGTTCTGTTGTATGTCAACGCTGATTCCTGCTCCGATGTTTACTTCGAGGGAGTCTTCGTGGTAGAAACCCTCAATGACTCTGAGAAGTAGCCCATTGACTCCTGCTCGCTTGAAAGCGCTCACCATTCTCTGTCTTGGTGCTAAATCGAAAGCTTCCTGACAGTCTATCAGAATGGCATACGTATGCCCCTTCGTGGCGAGACTTCTCTCTATTTCCGACATCACGACGTGGAGCGCGTCTTGCGTTCCAAGGCCTCGTCGGCAACCGAACTGCTGCGGGGGCAGGTGGTCTTCGATCAAGTACTCGATTCTTCTGATCACTCCCTTGAAGAAAATTTTCTTGAGGGTCGTCTCGCTCGCGATCCCCCTGAAGAGATCCAAGTTGCTCTTTGAATCCGCTGGCTTGCCTTTGAACAGTAGCGTGAGCCGGGCCCGATGCCACGAACTCGGTACTCTTCCTCCTTGCATGATATTGTTGAAGAGACGCGCGATCAGCTCTGCTGTGATGTGGATGGTCGCTTTCCAGTGTTCGTAGTATAGGCCGTCAGGGCCCGCACTCTTCCCTTTCGGCAGAGACCTGACGACTTCTTGAACTTCTAGGCGCGTCCACGGGACGTTGATCAACCACTGTTCGAAGCTTGACGGTAATTCGACATTTGCTTCTGGTGGTGCTGTTTCCGGATCAAATAGAAGTCTCTCAAAATGTTCCCTGACCGACTCCGTGGTTGAATTGCAGACGCTTCTGTTCTTCCGTTTGATTATGTATCGGTATGGTTCTTCTTCCGCGTTTGATACCATCTACCGTTCGTCTTCTTCAGCGGTTCGCAACTTGCTCGCCTTGACTTCCGCGTGGTATTCTATCTGGGCGCGACGGTATTCTTCCTTGGCCTCCTGTGCTCCGTTACGCAGTCTCCTCAAAAGATCCTTTGCCTTGTCGAGTAGCTGTCGGCACTCTGTGGTGAACAATCGTTTCGTCTGTTTTCTCCGTTTCGCCTTTCGGAGGCCGTATGACATGAACCTAACGATGATTGCTTCTGTTATGTCCGGGTCTCCGAATTCGATTCGCTGGTCGTGTATCACGTGCTCCAGTTCGTTCTCCATCGATTGACACTGAATTATTCGGGAGTATCGCATCTCTTGCCGGGACTGCAGATTCCGCCGTATTCCTCGAGGTTCTACCTCTAAGTGAACTGGGAGATGCTTTCTTACTGGATGATTCAAGACTGATTATGATTTTACTTTGACAGCTTGATTTACCACACTGTCAGACATTGCTTGCATTGAGAGAGCAATTCAAGCCTCGCGCTGCTGAATTGGTTGATCGTGTTTGTTGTGGGTAGATGCCAGATCCGGTAAAGAAGCCACGTCGGCATGAGGCTGTGATTGCTTTCATGATTCATCGGAACTGTGGAGCATTCAACCCTGAAGCACCATGTATGAAAGATGGCCGATGCTCGGAGGAGTTCTTGAAACAATTGAGATCCCTTACAATCCGTACTTTTTGCCAAGTATGAATACACAACTCTCTACGAATACGTTTACAAAGGCTCGGACCGTGCGTCCATCGGAATCAACTCAACTGAGGACGAATGTGATGAGATACAAAAAAAAAAACATTTGAAGGCGCGTTACGTTTGTGCTCGAGAAGTCTCTCATCGCATTCCCAGATTCGAGCTCCAAGATGAGTCTCACACTGTTCTGAGACTCGCCATACACTTGTCCAATAAACAAATCGTCATTTTCCATGACGGCGGAGAGCAATCTGCACTTGGTAGTGCAACGAGCAGGTTCACGACGCTTACGGCTTTCTTCAAGCTGAGCTCTACGTGGAACAGACAAACTCCCTGGAATCTGGAACCAAAGCGGCCTATACTATTACCAAATGCCAACATATTCCGTTCTCAAGCCAAAAACGGGTTGGACCCGCGGGAAACGACCCATGAGAGGTATTATCGGACGAATGTACACGAACGGTATGCTCTTCGGATACTTTTGTTGAACGTCGAGAGTCCGAAATCCTTCGAATTTCTTAGAACGATCAACGGAACATGTGACCCCGAGGTCATGCATGCTGCAAAAACTGCAGGACTTCTCAACGACCACACCTATTTCCGAAGCAGCCTCGAAGGAGCGTCGTCTTTCCAAAGTCCGAAAGTTTTGCGAGTTTTCTTCGCATGTCTCATCGCATTCTGTGAAGTCTGCAAACTCTCTGGAATGACTTTTCTGACCTATGGCCGAAATTTCCATTCATCCCGGATTTCGACCGAAGTTCCATTTGCTCTAGCGTGTCATGACATTCATGAGATACTAGCCGGCCTTCGGCCGACTACGCTGGCTTACCCGTCGCTTGCTTTGGGAGTCTATTGCTGACAGACACACATTGCCTTACATGTAGTGTCATCGGGAAACTTTCGGGAGTGGCCACCGATTCTCGATAGGATTCTGAGCTGGTATCGAGGCACTTTTCTCTCTCTTCACCGAGTTAGCATCATGGTTTTGAGAAGCATGGTCAGATTGGTCTCGTAATAACCCCTCCAGATTCAGAGAAGCATGGTCAGATCGGTCCCGGAATCAAATCTCCGGGCCCTGAAAAGTATGCCGGATCGACCTCGGAGTCACCCGCATGGGATCCCGGAAAGTATGGTGGAATCATCACCGAAGTATGATTAGAACGGAGAGAGACGTCGTTCGGCCTCATTCGACATCGCCTGTCACCCCTCGGCAGCCCTCAACAGCCTCTCTGCCCCCTGGCACTCAGCGACACCTCGCGACACCCCGGGGCACCCCGCGACACACTCGGCACCCTGGTGTGTCGCGACACACAGTTTGACGACCTCTGCTCCAGAGATTTCGAATCTTTCAAAACCCCATAATTTGAACAACCATTTATTCCTGGTTGTTCAGGTAGTTTCAAGAGTCCGAACGCGTGATGCCCAAGAATTCGTAGTTTCGAGATGCCGGAACATCCTCACCTTGTGTACTCAGTTCCCTCTGGGCCCCCAGGTCATGGGCCGAGTATAGCACGACCGCGCTTTTCGCGGAATCGAATTTCAGCTCATTGTCGGATCTATTCCATTCATTCTGCGCACCTACTGTGGAGCCATGAGCGATCGAAGGAGAGCGCACCGAGCTTTCGCGAGCACCCAATATATCAAATGTTATCAGGCCGGTGGGAGCGGGTTTATATATACAGGGTGGCTTTTTCTAGTCGAGAATTTTCGAGCCCGATCTTGTTTTGGCCATAACTTCCTCAGTTCTTGGAATTTTCTCGGGAATCAAGGAGTGATCGATGAAGGATGCAGAATTCGAATGCAAACAATGAAAATTTGGGGTCAGGAAATGGTTTTAAAATTTACACATTTATTTTTTCGAGGTCCCCCAAAAAGTCATCGTGAAAACGTCAGTATTCATCCGATCGAGATCGGTCGCGTTGGACGAGTGGAAGGGAGCCGTTCATTCGCCAGAAAACCGATCGAAGTAATCTCATTCCCTCGAAAAAGGGCGGGCGATCGTATCCACCCCTTCTTCAAGGGCCTTCCCGTTGGCTAATTTTATTCTCTTCTGAATAAACACTGATATCGTGTCACAACCGATAATAATCTCACCATTTACTTCGTCTTGAGGCGAATGTTCCGGTGTTTTCGAGATCACCGTCAAACTACAGCATATTGGAAGCTCAAGATTGCCCAAGAACAATGGAGCAGCCCGCCCGGCGTCGGATAGACTTCCTCATCGCAGGACTGAACCTGAGGAGCCGCCGGGAGTATTCTAAAGCTTGACTCGGGTGTGGGTTCTCAAAGCGAGATCGCCAGTGATTTACTCGAAAAAAGACTCCAGATTGAGACGGAAACAGGAGTCATTAGCATCACTCGGGCATCATGACTCGGACGCAGCCAGTGGGAAGTTCTCCAGGCTCGTCTGGGGCAGAATTTCGAGGGAAGTGCTTATTCTATGCTCCACCTCATGATGTTTGCTCCGCGTGGCAAACGTTGTCTTTGGCCCGAGCTATCGACCGGGAGTACCTCCTAAGGATCGATTCGAATTGGTTCATGAATAACTTCCCAGACCAGCTTACGGACAACAGATGCGAAGGAGGAGCAGTTACTAAAGGGTACAGTCTGACACAAACTACGATCTGAGGGTCGAGTGATGTCTTCATTCTATTCCAATAATGGAGAGCATCCCTCGCTCGATCCCGCCGGATCAGCCGTTTCGGAGAAATCCGCCCGTGAGACATTTCATTTAATTGCTATAGGCTGGAAGGCGAGAGGGTTGCGAAACCTCGATCGACACGAATACGACGAGGCGATCGCTCTGGTTCGTGCGGAATACTGTCGAGCGCAGAATGTTTCGGTGTTTCACACTCTCCAACACAGTCAAAATTTTATATCGGAAGAGGGACTCGCACCAATCGCCGGATACCTACCCGACATCCGAATCGGAGGCTCGACAAGTGAGGAGAGGGGCACTACGTCACGAAATTATCCGGCTTATGTTAGCTGTATCGTCAATATTGCAAGGTCCACTCCAATGATAGCGCGTCCCTCGCGCTTCGGCTGCGGACCTGCGAGCCGCTTCCGGAGATTCTCAGCGCTCGGGCTACATGAAATATCATGCTATAGATTGAAAAAGTCGGTCCGATCAGCATGAGTGAAGGAGTTCTCCAAACAAAGACGATCTCTATTTCTCATCAGCCTCGTAGAATCAAACGAGAGAGCTCCGGTACTTTTGCGGCTGCATAAGCCCAGTCAAACCCCGTTGTGGTTGCGAGTCACAGCAAGAGCTCAACCCTGACCGCACTCCCCGGAGGTCGCGGGTGTGCCCTCAAAACAGATAGGCAACTGCGTCTGTAACCGCGGGACAGTGAGAGTTGGGGTTGAAACGCATTCCAACTCAAAAATTTGGGGCCCATCCATTGGTCGAACTAGGTACCGCCCACTTGAAATCAGCAGATAAAACGCTCGTAGTTATTGGGACTCTTCGCATTCGCCTGCGTGAGCTTACACGTTGGAGCTCGAGTTCGGAATTCGAACAGTTTCTCAATCATCTTCCGGAGCCATCAAACACACAAAGAAGATCGCTATGCTCCAAACACAGCAATCCCTCAGCGTCACGGTGGCAAACCGCTTCGAGTCGCCTAACAGCTCGAGAAAGCTCATGGAGCAAGTTCCCGGTGTAACCTTCATCGAGGACGAAGAGGAGTCGTGCATGGTGCGGAAGGTGGCCGCCCAGCTCTCCGGACATCAGGGTGCCGGCTTCCCAGGAACGAAGCCGAGAAGTTTGGGAGTGCAAAACCTCCCAACGGTGACCAAGGAGCAATACGGAGTCACTTGGAAATCGGACGGAGTTCGTTTCCTGATGCTCATCGCCCAGGCCGGTGAGATATATCTTCTCGACGAGAGGAACAATGCTTTCTCCGTTGCGAATATGAAATTCCCATACCGGAAGGATCCTCGAAAGCACCTCTTCTGCACCCTGCTCGACGGGGAAATGGTTTTCGACCGGGAAAACGGCAAGGTCCACCCTCGTTTTCTCGTTCGGGACATCGCTCATTTCCGAGTCGACAAGGTCGGCCTCATGAGCTTCGACATAAGGAAGTTGTGCATCGACAAGGAAATCATCGGTGCGCGGAGTCAGGCCATTCTCGACGGCCAGATCAAGGTAGTCGACGAGCCTTTCGAGATAGTGAAAAAGGAGACCTTCGGCCTTGATATGACCGAGAAGCTTCTCGCAGCCAAGTTCCGATCACAGGTTACCCACAATATCCTAGGGATATTACTCCAGCCCACACGGACAGCCTACACCCCCGGAGTTTGTCCCGGTCTTCTCGAATGGCACAGCTGTCAGTCTACGGACCAATCATCAGGGTCCCAACTGACCAAAGACGACCTTCTAGGCTTCATACGCTCGAAGGTTGGAGTAACAAGGAAGAAGTCGGCGTCCGCAGTCGAGGAAGCTCCTCCTGAGAGGCGAGCGGAGCCAACAACAGTTATGAATACTGAGAGCATCGGTTCCAAAAGATCCGGAGAGGATAGCGGCACCGGGAACTGTAGAGCTCTCAAAAAACAGAAATTTTCAAGTGAGCGAACTCCTGTCGACTACACTGACCTCCAAGAGTTATTCTGATTGCCTTCATCAGTGTTAATAAATTCATGTAGCCGAAATATTTTCGATATCATTTGCTTTTTTCTTGGGAGAACAACTCACGGAGGAAACGCTCGATGATCCACAAGAGGAACTGTGGGTGCGGAGGAAAGGAAGAATGATAATGGGAGAAGAGCCATAAGAATGGAATGCATTTGCGCACGATCCCGAAGAGTGGAATTGATATATAGTTGATACCCATTGGAGAAAACCAAGGCTCTTGTATCTGGAAGTGCAAGAGGACGGAAGTTCGGAAGATTTTGGCATTGTACGCCGGAGGGGAGACTTAGGAGCGAAGGGCACCCCAAAGGAGAGATTCGCGAGGGAAGAACGTGGAGTCATACTGTGCAGAACGAGTGGTGAATGATTGTAAAGGATAGGGCTGTTGTTTCGGACTATGTCTGATTACTGGTCCCGAAGAGGAGAGATTTCAGCTGAACACGGAAGTGGAAGTGTCAGTAGAATCGACAGGAGTCGGCAATGATTCGAGAGAGCAGGGCAGAGGGGATTCATGTTTTCTTTTCCACGACGTCGCTCGATGTGATAGATGTCAGAACCAGTAACGAGGAGCCAGAGAACTCCTCCTTAGGTGTTCTCAAGGCTGAACCGATTCTACTCCATCTCCACGCGATCCACAGCTTATTCCGCTCGCGAACGTGTTCAGAGCTGACGTTGACCTACGCTAGCAGATCTACGATTGTTGCCAAACCCGCTCGGGATCCTTGAGGAAAGACCCAGGTTGTTGGTCTACTGGCCTCAGCCGCTTGTCCGGACTCCGCGGAGCGAACTTGGTTGGAGATTTGCAAGCGTGTCGCTCGCACCGTGTGCTCACGGTCGGGTTGCAACTTGTGTGTTGTCGGCTGTTAGCAAACAGTCGACCGAGCCGCAGTGATGTTCGCTTCACGAAGCCGACGTGCAACGTTGGCTCGTTCATTTCGGATGGACAGAGATGCTGTCTCGGCTCTCCATCCTCTGGCCGGAATAATACTCTAGTAGCGTTTCTGGAACGCTAGGAACTCTGAGCTCCAGAGCGGTGCGCTGGGGCTTGCCAAAACTCCACGGTCTCCGGGGAGACCTAAGAAGATTCCGCAACAACGATTTGTTGGAACTGTGATGAGCATACGACTGATTCAGCGACTTTCCTTCCTTGCAGCTACCGCGATTTCTCATCCGATCACGAATCTCCGCGGTTCGAGGAGCGGTAACGGTCTATGAAGGACCTTCCTGATAACATCTCAGGATGTTTGCTCTGTTACCATCTCTTCCCCAACGTAGAAAACACTTTTGCGATTGATTGAGGCTGGAAACTGTTACGGTATCGAAACCACTCGAACGGCAGGCGTCGATTGCGTTATACCTTGGCTGATCCATGTTATGGAGTACTGCTGGTTACTCCATAGCATGGATCAACAAACGTGTCGAGTAATCATTCGGACATCGGAGGAGGAATTCGCAACGATATCTCCGAATCCCAACCGTGCTCGGAGACGTTTGCAGAACCGGCTCTGGCGTCAACTGGCATAGCTGGCAAGGCTCGATAGCCACTGAGCTAAGGAATTGAGGTGACAAACTTAACACTCTTCCTTGTCAAATATTTTGACGAGCTACCTAATCCCATTGGAGTCTGGGGGGCATCGCGGATTGTGGCTTGCTCCTACACTTCAGTTCGCTCCAGGGCCAGCAGAGGCCAGTGAATGGTTCCAGCAAGGAACATCAAGGCCTCTGTAGATGTAGTTCTGTAGCATCTGGAAATTCGGATGCATGTTAATCTCTAGGCTTTCTCGAGGGCATCTCTAGCGCAAAATCTCGGGTACGGGTTCGAATCCCAAAATCTCTGATTCTGAGCTAATAATAATAACAGATTTATTGCGTGTTAGTTACACATGGTGCTCTGCACCTCCCAGTTTGTCGAGTCCGGGTCTCATCTCACACACTATAGCATGATATCGTGGACAGCTCTGACCGCAGTATTTACATCAACTCATATCACTTAGCGCATGACAATTCTCTCTTCTACACAGTTGATTGTGGAACCCGCTCGGAACGGAAAATCAGTTCCCGTTTTCATGAGGTATCTAGCGAAGAGGTGCCTTCTTGGGTACATTGCGGCACTCCACATTCCGCGGTGTTCGGGGATCGGATCCCCTTCAAGCTCCGTGCGTACCGCCCCGACCTTATGCTTCTAATCCTTGATGATTTCGAGAAACGCTGGCGTATTTTCTGCTTAGAGTCTTCTTCTCATGATCTCCACAAAGGGCACACCACTGTCCGACAGCATGTACAAGTGACGATTTCGTGCGCTTTTGTGGACTCGATAGGCTCGTTTGAGATAAGTGCAGCAGCAGCTCTCGAGTTCCCGGAAATTTCTCACTGTGAGATGTCTCCATACGCGGTCCATACCGTAAGAGAGTTTTGGTAGGGCTTTAATGAGAATTGTATGAGATTTGTAGGGGTCTCCGGTGTCTCCGTACATTGTAGCGATCGTCTTGCAGCAAACCTGTTCGACATGCTCCGTGAAGCATGTCCCAGTTGTCTGCAAGCGAAGTCCGAGGTATTTTGCTGATGACACGAGTTCCAATTGGTTTTCTTTCCACAAAATCCGGTAATGTCGGCTGGGTCGGCTTCCTCGTCTGATATTCATCACCACTGTCTTTGAAGCATTGAGTCGTAGTCCTTCATCCTCAAGATGTTCGCTCACTACGTCGAGCATCTCTTGGAGTAGGCTCCGGCTTCGATGGAGAATGATAATGTCATCCGCTAACATTGTGATCGTCGTTGTTCTACATTCGTCGATGACCTTCGCGTGGAGCTCTGCAAGAAGGAGTGAGAACCCCGTGTACCTTAGTGGATCGCCTTGTGGTGTTCCGCGGTTCTGTTGTATGTCAACGCTGATTCCTGCTCCGATGTTGACTTCGAGGGAGTCTTCGTGGTAGAAACTCTCAATAACTATGAGGAGTAGCCCATTGACTCCTGCTCGCTTGAAAGCGCTCACCATTCTCTGTCTTGGTGCTAAATCGAAAGCTTTCTGACAGTCTACCAGAATGGCAAACGTATGCCCCTTCGTGGCGAGACTTCTCTCTATTTCCGACATCACGACGTGGAGCGCGTCTTGCGTTCCAAGGCCTCGTCGGAAACCGAACTGCTGCGGGGGCAGGTGGTCTTCGATCAAGTACTCGATTCTTCTGATTCCCTTGAAGAAAATTTTCTTGAGGGTCGTCTCGCTCGCGATCCCCCTGAAGAGATCCAAGTTGCTCTTTGAATCCGCTGGCTTGCCTTTGAACAGTACCGTGAGTCGGGCCCGATGCCACGAACTCGGTACTCTTCCTCCTTGCATGATATTGTTGAAGAGACGCGCGATCAGCTCTGCGGTGATGTGGATGGTCGCTTTCCAGTGTTCGTAGTATAGGCCGTCAGGGCCCGCACTCTTCCCTTTCGGCAGAGACCTGACGACTTCTTGAACTTCTAGGCGCGTCCACGGGACGTTGATCAACCACTGGTCGAAGCTTGACGGTAATTCGACATTTGCTTCTGGTGGTGCTGTTTCCGGATCGAATAGAAGTCTCTCAAAATGTTCCCTGACCGACTCCGCGGTTGAATTGCAGACGCTTCTGTTCTTCCGTTTGATTATGTATCGGTATGGTTCTTCTTCCGCGTTTGATACCATCTACCGTTCGTCTTCTTCAGCGGTTCGCAACTTGCTCGCCTTGACTTCCGCGTGGTGTTCTATCTGGGCGCGACGGTATTCTTCCTTGGCCTCCTATGCTCCGTTACGCAGTCTCCTCAAAAGATCCTTTGCCTTGTGGAGTAGTTGTCGGCACTCTGTGGTGAACCATCGTTTCGTCTGTTTTCTCCGTTTCGCCTTTCGGAGGCCGTATGACATGAACTTAACGATGATTCCTTCTGTTATGTCCGGGTCGCCGAATTCGATTCGCTGGTCGTGTATCACGTGCTCCAGTTCGTTCTCCATCGATTGACACTGAATTATTCGGGAGTATCGCATCTCTTGCCGGGAGTGCAGATTCCGCCGTATTCCTCGAGGTTCTACCTCTAAGTGAACTGGGAGATGCTTTCTTACTGGATGATTCCAGACTGAGTATGATTTTACTTTGACAGCTTGATTTACCACACTGTCAGACATTGCTTGCATTGAGAGAGCAATTCAAGCCTCGCGCTGCTGAATTGGTTGATCGTGTTTGTTGTGGGTAGATGCCAGATCCGGTAAAGAAGCCACGTCGGCATGAGGCTGTGATTGCTTTCATGATTCATCGGAACTGTGGAGCATTCAACCCTGAAGCACCATGTATGAAAGATGGCCGATGCTCGGAGGAGTTCTTGAAACAATTGAGATCCCTTACAATCCGTACTTTTTGCCAAGTATGAATACACAACTCTCTACGAATACGTTTACAAAGGCTCGGACCGTGCGTCCATCGGAATCAACTCAACTGAGGACGAATGTGATGAGATACAAAAAAAAAAACATTTGAAGGCGCGTTACGTTTGTGCTCGAGAAGTCTCTCATCGCATTCCCAGATTCGAGATCCAAGATGAGTCTCACACTGTTCTGAGACTCGCCATACACTTGTCCAATAAACAAATCGTCATTTTCCATGACGGCGGAGAGCAATCTGCACTTGGTAGTGCAACGAGCAGGTTCACGACGCTTACGGCTTTCTTCAAGCTGAGCTCTACGTGGAACAGACAAACTCCCTGGAATCTGGAACCAAAGCGGCCTATACTATTACCAAATGCCAAGATATTCCGTTCTCAAGCCAAAAACGGGTTGGACCCGAGGGAAACGACCCATGAGAGGTATTATCGGACGAATGTACACAGTTTCCCCTCGAGATACGGAACGGTATGCTCTTCGGATACTTTTGTTGAACGTCGAGAGTCCGGAATCCTTCGAAGATCTTAGAACGATCAACGGAACATGTGACCCCAAGGTCATGCATGCTGCAAAAACTGCAGGACTTCTCAATGACCACACCTATTTCCGAAGCAGCCTCGAAGGAGCGTCGTCTTCCCAAAGTCCGAAAGTTTTGCGAGTTTTCTTCGCATGTCTCATCGCATTCTGTGAAGTCTGCAATATTCAAACTCTCTGGAATGACTTTTCTGACGTATGGCCGAAGTTTCCATTCATCTCGAATTTCGACCGGAGTTACATTTGCTGTAGCGTGTCATGAGGAGAGTGCGATTGTTCAAGCAAAATGCATGTAATGCCTGAAAAAGCTTATTCCGAGGGATTTCAGCTTAAAATGCATGAATCCTGGCGGTGTGAGCATAGTTTGAGCTAAATTAGGTGATTCGAAACCGACGTCACTGTTTTCGGACTCTCATCGTCTTCCTGGAAGCCTATGCCCCCCGCACATGCAATTTCGAGGTTAGAGCCTTTCACGGTAGAATTCATCGAATATGGGAGAAAGGCCGATCGATTCGTAGGGGGATCGCAAGCAGCCAAGGAACATGTCCAAAGTCAGTCGCATGCTTCCTCTTTGTCCCTCGTTCTAGTGGGCGCACTCGATCTATCCGCATTCCTAGTGAATTAAATTCAACTTGGGGAACTCGCCATCTTTAGAGCGCTCCCCACAATCCATCCTGGAGCAGCAACTTGCCGGGTTCGCGAGCCCGCCATAACCTGGTCTGCCTCAAGCCGACGGAAAAAGCGGTCACTTTCCTGACTGATCACTGAATTTTGAACAAGAAAATCATGCATGAGAAACAACAGGCTTTCGACTTCATCATCTGGCGAGTTTTGACACATTTGCTGGTCTCTTTAATTTCTCCTCTTGAGATCGATATAGAAGACTCAACGAAGCGGAAAGTACCACGAATGGGATCACGGGTGAGAATTCGAAAGTCTACAACCATTATTTCCACATAAAGCCCTCTCGTGAGTCCTTACGCGTTCGAGCGCTCAGGGAACCCGTGATTCCTGTGCAAGCTAGGCCAATGCCGCCGATGAAATCGTCGACGAAGACGGAGCTGCAAGGCTTTGTGAAAAAGTTTGGAAGTGAGGTCCTGTCAACTGACGGACAAGTACTGTTGTGTGGAATTTGTGAACGAGAAGTTTCGTCCGACAAGAAATTCGCGGTGTCACAACAAATCAATGGTGCAAAGCACAAAGCATTATCGGATAAGAAGAAGAATTCGAGCTCATCCAGTGTTGTGCAGCTAGTTCTCTTCTTGGAAGCATCGGGCAAACAGTCCCAATTTAACCTCGAACCTCGGATCTCCATCGATGAAACGACGGACGTTACGGGCCGCTTCGTGGCACACGTCGTGGTAGGAGCAATAGGAAGCCGGAGCTTCCTCCTACATGCAGAGAATTTGGAAAAGACGAACAGCTCAACCATATCGCAGGTTTTCATGAACGCCTCAACTCTCCTCTGGCCCGATGGGGTCAAGCACGATAGAGTGTTGCTCTTCGTTTCCGATGGTGCAGCCTACATGATAAAGGCTGCATCAGCTCTGAAGGTGGTGTTCCCAGAAATGCTGCACGTCACTTGCGCAGCGCATGCGCTCCATCGGATGGCGGAAGAGATCCGATTCATGTTTCCTCTCGTTGACACTCTCATCTCGAACGGAAAAAAAATCTCTCAAAAATCAGCTTCGGGTGTCACTGTGTTCCGTGAGATGGCGCCGGAGACACCACTTCCACCGCAGCCGTGTTTAACCAGATGGGGAACTTGGGTGAAAGCGGCTGTATATTACGCGAATCATCTCAGCATTCCCTCGTCGGTCGTTCAAGCTCTCGACTGCAGGGACGCTTTAGGCATCCGAGTGACTCAACGCTTAGTCGGGGATGAATCTCTCCAACGCGATTTGGCGTTTATAGATGCCAACTTAGCAAATATTCCTGATGGAATCCATCGCCTGGACGAGGAGAATGTGCTCCTGACCGATTCCACAGATGCTTTCGAAAGAATCCTACGAGACCTTGGTGAAGTCCCGGGTCCGCGGGGAGAAAGACTGCGTCGCAAAAAGGAAGCGGTTCTGAATCGCAATCCTGATTACAATCGTTTAAAAGCTATAGCGGACACTCTGCGCGGCACCCGATTCATCCATGATCATTACGGGCTGCTGTCTCCGACTGAACAATCCAGCTTCAAATTTGCGCCGATAACCTCCACAGAGGTGGAAAGGAGCTTCTCGATGCTGAAGCACCTCCTGAACGACCGCCGGCAGCGTTTCACTTTTGAGAATCTCAAAATGACCCTGTGGTACTTTGCAATCATTGATGATACTCGTTGTGGCTCCTGATACGCAATAAATCGTTCGTGCATATTTTTAGTTCGAAACCGCATATTTTCCTCGTTTTCAATGCATATTTGCATGCATATTTTCCCTTTTTTTCAGCGCTCGAACATTCGCACTCTAGTCATGACATTTATGAGATACTAGCCGGCCTTCGGCCGACTACGCTGGCTTACCCGTCCCTTGCTTTGGGAGTCTATTGGTGACAGACACACATTGCCTTACATGTAGTGTCATCGGGAAACTTTCGGGAGTGGCCACCGATTCTCGATAGGATTCTGAGCTGGTATCGAGGCACTTTTCTCTCTCTTCACCGAGTTAGCATCATGGTTTTGAGAAGCATGGTCAGATTGGTCTCGTAATAACCCCTCCAGATTCAGAGAAGCATGGTCAGATCGGTCCCGGAATCAAATCTCCGGGCCCTGAAAAGTATGCCGGATCGACCTCGGAGTCACCCGCATGGGATCCCGGAAAGTATGGTGGAATCATCACCGAAGTATGATTAGAACGGAGAGAGACGTCGTTCGGCCTCATTCGACATCGCCTGTCACCCCTCGGCAGCCCTCAACAGCCTCTCTGCCCCCTGGCACTCAGCCACACCTCGCGACACCCCGGGGCACCCCGCGACACACTCGGCACCCTGGTGTGTCGCGACACACAGTTTGACGACCTCTGCTCCAGAGATTTCGAATCTTTCAAAACCCCATAATTTGAACAACCATTTATTCCTGGTTCTTCAGGTAGTTTCAAGAGTCCGAACGCGTGATGCCCAAGAATTCGTAGTTTCGAGATGCCGGAACATCCTCACCTTGTGTACTCAGTTCCCTCTGGGCCCCCAGGTCATGGGCCGAGTATACCACGACCGCGCTTTTCGCGGAATCGAATTTCAGCTCATTGACGGATCTATTCCATTCATTCTGCGCACCTACTGTGGAGCCATGAGCGATCGAAGGAGAGCGCACCGAGCTTTCGCAAGCACCCAATATATCAAATGTTATCAGGCCGGTGGGAGCGGGTTTATATATACAGGGTGGCTTTTTCTAGTCGAGAATTTTCGAGCCCGATCTTGTTTTGGCCATAACTTCCTCAGTTCTTGGAATTTTCTCGGGAATCAAGGAGTGATCGATGAGGGATGCAGAATTCGAATGCAAACAATGAAAATTTGGGGTCAGGAAATGGTTTTAAAATTTACACATTTATTTTTTCGAGGTCCCCCAAGAAGTCATCGTGAAAACGTCAGTATTCATCCAATCGAGATCGGTCGCGTTGGACGAGTGGAAGGGAGCCGGTCATTCGCCAGAAAACCGATCGAAGTAATCTCATTCCCTCGAAAAAGGGCAGGCGATCGTATCCACCCCTTCTTCATGGGCCTTCCCGTTGGCTAATTTTATTCTCTTCTGAATAAACACTGATATCGTGTCACAACCGATAATAATCTCACCATTTACTTCGTCTTGAGGCGAATGTTCCGGTGTTTTCGAGATAACCGTCAAACTACAGCATATTGGAAGCTCAAGATTGCCCAAGAACAATGGAGCAGCCCGCCCGGCGTCGGATAGACTTCCTCATAGCAGGACTGAACCTGAGGAGCCGCCGGGAGTATTCTAAAGCTTGACTCGGGTGTGGGTTCTCAAAGCGAGATCGCCAGTGATTTACTCGAAAAAAGACTCCAGATTGAGACGGAAACAGGAGTCATTAGCATCACTCGGGCATCATGACTCGGACGCAGCCAGTGGGAAGTTCTCCAGGCTCGTCTGGGGCAGAATTTCGAGGGAAGTGCTTATTCAATGCTCCACCTCATGATGTTTGCTCCGCCTGGCAAACGTTGTCTTTGGCCCGAGCTATCGACCGGGAGTACCTCCTAAGGATCGATTCGAATTGGTTCATGAATAACTTCCCAGACCAGCTTACGGACAACAGATGCGAAGGAGGAGCAGTTACTAAAGGGTACAGTCTGACACAAACTACGATCTGAGGGTCGAGTGATGTCTTCATTCTATTCCAATAATGGAGAGCATCCCTCGCTCGATCCCGCAGGCATTAAAGCGTGAATTTACAGTACGTTACAATGGATCAGCCGTTTCGGAGAAATCCGCCCGTGAGACATTTCATTTAATTGCTATAGGCTGGAAGGCGAGAGGGTTGCGAAACCTCGATCGACACGAATACGACGCTCGTTCGCTCTGGTTCGTGCGGAATACTGTCGAGCGCAGAATGTTTCGGTGTTTCACACTCTCCAACACAGTCACAATTTTATATCGGAAGAGGGACTCGCACCAATCGCCGGATACCTACCCGACATCCGAATCGGAGGCTCGACAAGTGAGGAGAGGGGCACTACGTCACGAAATTATCCGGCTTATGTTAGCTGTATCGTCAATATTGCAAGGTCCACTCCAATGATAGCGCGTCCCTCGCGCTTCGGCTGCGGACCTGCGAGCCGCTTCCGGAGATTCTCAGCGCTCGGGCTACGCAGCACAAATATCCAGGGAAAACTATCAATGAGGGAAAGCTAACATCTGAGCACGCTGGTTCCAGTTTCCGGGTGAATCTGACCACATTCCATCCTCAACGTATTGCGAGCCGCGCACATCTTGGGAAGTCAGTCCGAACTTACATGTACGAAACGTCTAAGACAGCGGTTGCAGAGGTTCCGGAATATTTCCCATGATGCTATCGACTTCGTATTCGTCTCTGTAGAGACTCGAATTCGATTAATTGATTGAGTCGTTGGCAATATGAGCGTGGGACCGATGCAGCGTGACCACCGGTGGTGGGATCTCGTTTAGTTGTCTTGACATCCCGGAGCCTACTGCGATGCTCGAGCATCACCTCTGCGGGCCATGAGTGCACGTTGACCGATGATTCTCTCAAGGCGCTCCCCACCCCGATTCCGGTGCTGGAGAGCATATCAACACTGCGACCCGTGTTTGGGTTGCAGCAGTGCCTGCTTCCTCCGGCTCCGGCCTCCGAAAACTCGCCAGGATTGCAGGCTTATGGCGACCGGTCAGATATTTCAGAGCTCTAAACGCGATAACTGTGCCAGACAGATATCCAGTCCCTCATCTCGAGAACTTCGCTTTGAACCGCGATGACTGCCGTGTATTTAGCTCCATCGATCTGACTAAAGCGTCTCATCAAATCCCTGTGGCAAAAGAGGACATTCACGAGACTGCTATCTGGACACGCTCCGGGCTGTACGAATACCTTCGGACGCCGTTCGGACTCGGGAACGCGGCCCACACGTTTCAACGCCTCATGGACTTGGTCACCCAATGATTAGATTTCGCATTTGTATATCGCGGTGATATCCTTGTAATACCTCGCAACGACCAAGAACACCTCATGCATCTCAACCAACTATTCAGCTGCCTGATGTCTTACGGCCTCTTCCGGAATTGCCCTTTCGTCAGCGGTCTCTCTTCTTCCATGTCATCAACATAGCCAAGTGCAGATTCGCTGTCCCTCAATCGAAGTTCCTCGGTCATCTGGTCTCAGCTGAAGGATTATCCCCTCTCCCCGATCGTGTTGAAGCCATCTGTGAATTCCTGCGCCGCAGCGCCGTCAAACAGCTGCAGCGATACCTCGATCAACTTCCATCGCCGCTCCACCCATGACATCGCTCCAATACTGATTCTGCTCTAGCGAAAAACTCGAATGGTTCGCAGCTGTATGTTTCCGGGAGGCCTCAAGGGTTAGCAATACTTCAGAAATGATTTTACCCCCACGGATTGAGCCTGACAAGCTCCTGGGTATGACGGAAAAGAGAACGCTTGACCGATATCGCAATTTCAAAAAAGTTCGAGCAAATATCGAACACCTATATGATAACAGTAGAGGCAGTCAACTGCTCGCGAATGCCAGAACGGGATGTCTACAGACTAGGAAATACAGGTCAAGATACATAGACATCGAAGCGACCTGCCAACGGTGCGGGAGGGAGGACGAAACTATGGAACATGTGCTTCTTGAATGCGAAGAAATCCCGGATGCTGAGTGAACAATGCAGAAAAGACTAGGACTACGCGAAGAGAGCACACCAAGAATGATACTCGACACCAAGAGATCACTTGAGAAGTGGGAACGGAAAAACGACCCAGACCGTATGCCCGAAAACAAAAAATAATAACCGCACCGTCGACCAGCTGAGTCATCGCCCCTTATTAAGGGTCTTCAGCTATACTTGGAATGAAAATACTGCATGAAGATGGTCAATGAACAATCAATCAATCAATCCTTCCGACGCGAAATCGACTCGGGACCACATGAAATATCATGCTATAGATTGAAAAAGTCGGTCCGATCAGCATGAGTGAAGGAGTTCTCCAAACAAAGACGATCTCTATTTCTCATCAGCCTCGTAGAATCAAACGAGAGAGCTCCGGTACTTTAACGGCTGCATAAGCCCAGTCAAACCCCGTTGTGGTTGCGAGTCACAGCAAGAGCTCAACCCTGACCGCACTCCCCGGAGGTCGCGGGTGTGCCCTCAAAACAGATAGGCAACTGCGTCTGTAACCGCGGGACAGTGAGAGTTGGGGTTGAAACGCATTCCAACTCAAAAATTTGGGGCCCATCCATTGGTCGAACTAGGTACCGCCCACTTGAAATCAGCAGATAAAACGCTCGTAGTTATTGGGACTCTTCGCATTCGCCTGCGTGAGCTTACACGTTGGAGCTCGAGTTCGGAATTCGAACAGTTTCTCAATCATCTTCCGGAGCCATCAAACACACAAAGAAGATCGCTATGCTCCAAACACAGCAATCCCTCAGCGTCACGGTGGCAAACCGCTTCGAGTCGCCTAACAGCTCGAGAAAGCTCATGGAGCAAGTTCCCGGTGTAACCTTCATCGAGGACGAAGAGGAGTCGTGCATGGTGCGGAAGGTGGCCGCCCAGCTCTCCGGACATCAGGGTGCCGGCTTCCCAGGAACGAAGCCGAGAAGTTTGGGAGTGCAAAACCTCCCAACGGTGACCAAGGAGCAATACGGAGTCACTTGGAAATCGGACGGAGTTCGTTTCTTAATGCTCATCGCCCAGGCCGGTGAGATATATCTTCTCGACGAGAGGAACAATGCTTTCTCCGTTGCGAATATGAAATTCCCATACCGGAAGGATCCTCGAAAGCACCTCTTCTGCACCCTGCTCGACGGGGAAATGGTTTTTGACCGGGAAAACGGCAAGGTCCACCCTCGTTTTCTCGTTCGGGACATCGCTCATTTCCGGGTCGACAAGGTCGGCCTCATGAGCTTCGACATAAGGAAGTTGTGCATCGACAAGGAAATCATCGGTGCGCGGAGTCAGGCCATTCTCGACGGCCAGATCAAGGTAGTCGACGAGCCTTTCGAGATAGTGAAAAAGGAGACCTTCGGCCTCGATATGACCGAGAAGCTTCTCGCAGCCAAGTTCCGATCACAGGTTACCCACAATATCCTAGGGATATTACTCCAGCCCACACGGACAGCCTACACCCCCGGAGTTTGTCCCGGTCTTCTCGAATGGCACAGCTGTCAGTCTACGGACCAATCATCAGGGTCCCAACTGACCAAAGACGACCTTCTAGGCTACATACGCTCGAAGGTTGGAGTAACAAGGAAGAAGTCGGCGTCCGCAGTCGAGGAAGCTCCTCCTGAGAGGCGAGCGGAGCCAACAACAGTTATGAATACTGAGAGCATCGGTTCCAAAAGATCCAGAGAGGATAGCGGCAACGGGAACTGTAGAGCTCTCAAAAAACAGCAATTTTCAAGTGAGCGAACTCCTGTCGACTACACTGACCTCCAAGAGTTATTCTGATTGCCTTCATCAGTGTTAATAAATTCATGTAGCCGAAATATTTTCGATATCATTTGCTTTTTTCTTGGGAGAACAACTCACGGAGGAAACGCTCGATGATCCACAAAAGGAACTGTGGGTGCGGAGGAAAGGAAGAATGATAATGGGAGAAGAGCCATAAGAATGGAATGCATTTGCGCACGATCCCGAAGAGTGGAATTGATATATAGTTGATACCCATTGGAGAAACCCAAGGCTCTTGTATCTGGAAGTGCAAGAGGACGGAAGTTCGGAAGATTTTGGCATTGTACGCCGGAGGGGAGACTTGGGAGCGAAGGGCACCCCAAAGGAGAGATTCGCGAGGGAAGAACGTGGAGTCATACTGTGCAGAACGAGTGGTGAATAATTGTAAAGGATAGGGCTGTTGTTTCGGACTATGTCTGATTACTGGTCCCGAAGAGGAGAGATTTCAGCTGAACACGGAAGTGGAAGTGTCAGTAGAATCGACAGGAGTCGGCAATGATTCGAGAGAGCAGGGCAGAGGGGATTCATGTTTTCTTTTCCACGACGTCGCTCGATGTGATAGATGTCAGAACCAGTAACGAGGAGCCAGAGAACTCCTTCTTAGGTGTTCTCAAGGCTGAACCGATTCTACTCCATCTCCACGCGATCCACAGCTTATTCCGCTCGCGAACGTGTTCAGAGCTGACGTTGACCTACGCTAGCAGATCTACGATTGTTGCCAAACCCGCTCGGGATCCTTGAGGAAAGACCCAGGTTGTTGGTCTACTGGCCTCAGCCGCTTGTCCGGACTCCGCGGAGCGAACTTGGTTGGAGATTTGCAAGCGTGTCGCTCGCACCGTGTGCTCACGGTCGGGTTGCAACTTGTGTGTTGTCGGCTGTTAGCAAACAGTCGACCGAGCCGCAGTGATGTTCGCTTCACGAAGCCGACGTGCAACGTTGGCTCGTTCATTTCGGATGGACAGAGATGCTGTCTCGGCTCTCCATCCTCTGGCCGGAATAATACTCTAGTAGCGTTTCTGGAACGCTAGGAACTCTGAGCTCCAGAGCGGTGCGCTGGGGCTTGCCAAAACTCCACGGTCTCCGGGGAGACCTTGGAAGATTCCGCAACAACGATTTGTTGGAACTGTGATGAGCATACGACTGATTCAGCGACTTTCCTTCCTTGCAGCTACCGCGATTTCTCATCCGATCACGAATCTCCGCGGTTCGAGGAGCGGTAACGGTCTATGAAGGACCTTCCTGATAACATCTCAGGATGTTTGCTCTGTTACCATCTCTTCCCCAACGTAGAAAACACTTTTGCGATTGATTCAGGCTGGAAACTGTCACGGTATCGAAACCACTCGAACGGCAGGCGTCGATTGCGTTATACCTTGGTTGATCCATGTTATGGAGTACTGCTGGTTACTCCATAGCATGGATCAACAAACGTGTCGAGTAATCATTCGGACATCGGAGGAGGAATTCGCAACGATATCTCCGAATCCCAACCGTGCTCGGAGACGTTTGCAGAACCGGTGCACGTCCCTCGGGCTCTGGCGTCAACTGGCATAGCTGGCAAGGCTCGATAGCCACTGAGATAAGGAATTGAGGTGACAAACTTAACACTCTTCCTTGTCAAATATTTTGACGAGCTACCTAATCCCATTGGAGTCTGGGGGGCATCGCGGATTGTGGCTTGCTCCTACACTTCAGTTCGCTCCAGGGCCAGCAGAGGCCAAGGAATGGTTCCAGCAAGGAACATCAAGGCCTCTGTAGATGTAGTTCTGTAGCATCTGGAAATTCGGATGCATGTTAATCTCTAGGCTTTCTCGAGGGCATCTCTAGCGCAAAATCTCGGGTACGGGTTCGAATCCCAAAATCTCTGATTCTGAGCTAATAATAATGACAGATTTATTGCGTGTTAGTTACACATGGTGCCCTGCACCTCCCAGTTTGTCGAGTCCGGGTCTCATCTCACACACTATAGCATGATATCGTGGACAGCTCTGACCGCAGTATTTACATGAACACATATCACTTAGCGCATGACAATTCTCTCTTCTACACAGTTGATTGTGGAACCCGTGTATGAGGTATCTAGCGAAGAGGTGCCTTCTTGGGTACATTGCGGCACTCCACATTCCGCGGTGTTCGAGGATCGGATCCCCTTCAAGCTCCGTGCGTATCGCCCCGACCTTATGCTTCCAATCCTTGATGATTTCGGGAAACGCTGGCGGGTTTTCTGCCTAGAGTCTTCTTCACATGATCTCCACAAAGGGCACATCACTGTCCGACAGCACGTACAAGTGACGATTTCGTGCGCTTTTATGGACTCGAAAGGCTCGTTTGAGATACAGTCCGCAACACGAATTTATCGACACGCATTCTATGTGGATGATTTCCGCACCCGCTGGATAACGAAGTCAGTGTTGCCATGGGAATTCCACTAGGTGCGACAGACTTTGAGATTATATCAACCGACTGAGAAGAACGAAGTTTAGGCTCAGGATCGAACATTTTTGATATCCAGCTGTAACACGAAATTATCGACAGCGTTGAAATCGCGCATTCGGTTGGAGTTTCAGCATTTTCTCGTGAGGCTGATACCGACGAACGTCAAGTTAGTGCTAACGAAGGACACACAAGTACGATTTGTCGACTCAGAACTCCGGCTCGTCAAGATTTGTGAGAAAGAATTCATTCCCTCAATATGGGACGAAAACCGGCTCTGACTCCTCAAGAAAGGATTCGCATCGATCAAATACACGGCTCTGGGCTCGCAGCAAGAGCTATCGGACGAGAGATCGGCAGAACAGCGGACGTAGTGCTGCGGTATTTGAGATTAGGGGCGGAGTATGGCATCAGATCGTACAAGAAACGAAGTACAAAGCTCTCAGATCGTCAGAAACGGAAGATAATTCAGGATGCGAGCAACAAGAGTGTCTCTTGCGCTCAAATCAGAGACTCAAACAACCTCCCAGTGCATAAACAGACCGTCTGGCGCGTTTTGAGAAGTGCGTATCATCTGAAATTCAAGAAAATGTGCGGGAAGCCCCCGCTGACGAAAAAGCACCGAGACACTAGGCTCGACCGCGCCCAGGAATGGACGAGTTGGACTTCGGAATGGGATAAAGTTGTCTTAAGCGATGAGAAAAAGTTCAATCTGGACGGCCCGGATGGATTCCATAACTACTATCACGATCTTCGGAAAGAGCCTCGATTCTATTCCAAAAGACAGTCCGGGGGCGGTTCAGCTATGATCTGGGGAGCGGTCAGTCGCCGCGGGACGTTCCAAATCATCTTCGTGGAGACAATAATGCGTTCCGTGGACTATAAGCTGCTACTCGAGAACCACCTGCGACCTCAAGCTTTGGAGAGAGTTGGAACGGATTTCATCTTCCAGCAAGATTGCGCCTCCGTGCACACGGCGGCGATAATCAAAGATTGGTTCCGGGAGAGCGGAGTACGTTTTCTTGACTGGCCTCCGAAGAGCCCCGACCTGAACATTATTGAGAACCTCTGGGGAAAGTTAGCTCGGCTCGTCTATCCCAATGGGAAGCAGTACAACTCAAGAGAAGAACTGAAACATGCGATTCTTTCTTCTTGGGCCAGAATTGGGGAACGAGACATAAAACCACTCTATGATTCTCTCCCAAGGCGCATTTTTGAGGTCATCAAGGCGAAAGGGGGTTCGACGAAGTATTAACTTTCGAGAATTCCGAAATCGTGGAATAAATCAGCCTGACGATAATTTCATGTTACGGCTCGAAATCGATTTTCTGGAATCTTACGCGTCGTCTTCCTCGAATCGAAGAAATATTCTATCGCCACAATCGTGGTGATGCTGGGAGTATTCCATGGCAGCATCAACATCATCTCTCTTTGTCATCAGGAATAGTCTAGAAAACTTGACTGTCGATAATTTCGTGTTGTGGGCTGTATATCATTTGCTTCTTTCTTGGGACTACAACTCACGGAGGAAACGCTCGATGATTCACAAAAGGAGCTGTGAGTGCGGAGGAAAGAAAGAATGATAATGGGAGAAGAGCCATAGGAATGGAATGCATTTGCGCACGACCCCGAAGAGTGGAATTGATATATAGTTGACCAGCCGGCCGCGCCGCGCGCGGTTGGACGGCGCTCCCTGCCATCGAGGCACTTCTCTCTCCCTTCACTGGGTCAGCATTCTGATTTTGAAAAATATGGTCAGATTGGTCTCGGAATCACCCCTCCAGAGTTGGAAAGAAATGCTCAGATTGGCCCTGGAATCACCCCTCCAGAGTTGGAAAGAAATGGCCAGATTGGTCTCGGAATCACCCCTCCAGAGTTGGAAAGTAATTGCCAGATTGGTCTCGGAATCACCCCTCCAGAATTGGAAGGTTATGGCCATATTTGTCCCGGAATCACCCCTCCAGAGTTGGAAAGTAATGGCCAAATTGGTCTCGGAATCGCCTTTCAGAGTTGGAAAGTAATGGCCAGATTGGTCCCGGAATCACCCCTCCAGAGTTGGAAAGTAATGGCCAGATTGGTCTCGGAATCACCTCTCCAGAGTTGGAAAGTAATCGCCAGATTGGTCTCGGAATCACCCCTCCAGGGTTGGAAAGTAATGGCCAGATTGGTCCCGGAATCACCCCTCCAGAGTTGGAAAGTAATGGCCAGATTGGTCTCGGAATCACCTCTCCAGAGTTGGAAAGTAATCGCCAGATTGGTCTCGGAATCACCTCTCCAGAGTTGGAAAGTAATGGCCAGATTGGTCTCGGAATCACCTCTCCAGAGTTGGAAAGTAATCGCCAGATTGGTCTCGGAATCACCCCTCCAGGGTTGGAAAGTATTGGCCAGATTGATCCCGGAATCACCCCTCCAGGGTTGGAAAGTAATGGCCAGATTGGTCTCGGAATCACACCTCCAGGGTTGGAAAGTAATGGCCAGATTGGTCTCGGAATCACCCCTCCAGGGTTGGAAAGTAAGGGCCAGATTGGTCTCGGAATCACCCCTCCAGAGTTGGAAAGTAATGGCCAGATTGGTCTCGGAATCACCCCTCCAGAGTCGGAAAGTGATGGCCAGATTGGTCCCGGAATCACCCCTCCAGAGTTGGAAAGTAATGGCCAGATTGGTCTCGGAATCACCCCTCCAGAGTTGGAAAGTAATGGCCAGATTGGTCTTCGAATCACCTTTCCAGAGTTGGAAAGTAATGGCCAGATTGGTGCCGGAATCACCCCTCCAGGGTTGGAAAGTAATGGCCAGATTGGTCTCGGAATCATCCCTCCAGGGTTGGGAAGTAATGGCCAGATTGGTCTCGGAATTAACCCTCCAGAGTTGGAAAGTAATGGCCAGATTGGTCTCGGAATCACCTCTCCAGGGTTGGGAAGTAATGGCCAAATTGGTCTCGGAATTAACCCTCCAGAGTTGGAAAGTAATGGCCAGATTGGTCTCGGAATCACCTCTCCAGAGTTGGAAAGTAATCGCCAGATTGGTCTCGGAATCATCCGTCCAGGGTTGGAAAGTAATGGCTAGATTGGTCTCGGAATCACCCCTCCAGGGTTGGAAAGTAATGGCCAGATTGGTCTCGGAATCATCCCTCCAGGGTTGGAAAGTCATGGCCAGATTGGTCCCGGAATCACCCCTCCAGAGTTGGGAAGTAATGCTCAGATTGGTCCCGGAATCACCCCTCCAGGCTTGGAAAGTAATGCTCAGATCGGTTCCGGAATCACCCCTCCAGACTTGAAAAGTAATGTTCAGAGCGGTTCCGGAATCACCCCTCCAGAGTTGGGAAGTAATGCTCAGATTGGTCCCGGAATCACCCCTCCAGGCTTTGACAGTTATGGGCAGATTGGTCTCGGAATCACCCCTCCATA
Organism: Phytoseiulus persimilis; assembly: GCA_037576195.1. Lineage (NCBI taxonomy): Eukaryota > Metazoa > Arthropoda > Arachnida > Mesostigmata > Phytoseiidae > Phytoseiulus > Phytoseiulus persimilis. Next base: position 6,525,692 of record CM075102.1, on the reverse strand, counting down.
CTTGAAAAAGTATGGTCAGATTGGTCCTGGAATCACCTCTCCAGAGTTGGAATGTAATGGCCAGATTGGTCCCGGAATCACCCCTCCAGGGTTGGAAAGTAATGACCAGATTGGTCTCGGCATCACCCCTCCAGGGTTGGAAAGTAAGAGCCAGATTGGTTCCGGAATCACCCCTCCAGAGTTGGGGAATAATGCCCAGATTGGTCCCGGAATCACCCCTCCAGACTTGAAAAGTAATGTTCAGAGCGGTTCCGGAATCACCCCTCCAGAGTTGGGAAGTAATGCTCAGATTGGTCCCGGAATCACCCCTCCAGGCTTTGACAGTTATGGGCAGATTGGTCTCGGAATCACCCCTCCATACTTGAAAAAGTATGGTCAGATTGGTCCTGGAATCACCTCTCCAGAGTTGGAATGTAATGGCCAGATTGGTCTCGGAATCATCCCTCCAGGGTTGGAAAGTCATGGCCAGATTGGTCCCGGAATCACCCCTCCAGAGTTGGGAAGTAATGCTCAGATTGGTTCCGGAATCACCCCTCCAGAGTTGGGGAATAATGCCCAGATTGGTCCCGGAATCACCCCTCCAGACTTGAAAAGTAATGTTCAGAGCGGTTCCGGAATCACCCCTCCAGAGTTGGGAAGTAATGCTCAGATTGGTCCCGGAATCACCCCTCCAGGCTTTGACAGTTATGGGCAGATTGGTCTCGGAATCACCCCTCCATACTTGAAAAAGTATGGTCAGATTGGTCCTGGAATCACCTCTCCAGAGTTGGAATGTAATGGCCAGATTGGTCCCGGAATCACCCCTCCAGGGTTGGAAAGTAATGACCAGATTGGTCTCGGCATCACCCCTCCAGGGTTGGAAAGTAAGAGCCAGATTGGTCCCGGAATCACCCCTCCAGGGTTGGAAAGTAATGGCCAGATTGGTCTCGGAATCACCCCTCCAGACTTGAAAAAGTATGGTCAGATTGGTCCTGGAATCATCCCTCCAGACTCCGGAAGTGTCAGATTGGTCCCGGAATCACCCCTCCAGACTTGGAAAATGATGGTCAGATCGGTCTCGGACGCATCCCTCCAGGCTTGAAAAAGTATGGTCAGATTGCTCCTGGAATCATTCCTCCAGACTTCGGAAGTAAGTGTCAGATTGGTCCCGGAATCACCCCTCCAGACTTGGAAAATGATTGTCAGATTGGTCTCGGAATCACCCCTCCAGACTTGAAAAAGTGTGGTCAGATTGGTCCTCGGATCATTCCTCCAGACTTCGGAAGTGAGTGTCAGATTGGTCCCGGAATCACCCTTCCAGACTTGGAAGATGATGGTCAGATCGGTCTCGGAATCACCCCTCCAGGCTTGAAAAAGTATGGTCAGATTGGTCCCGGAATCACCCTTCCAGACTTGTAAATGTATGATCAGATTGGTCCCGGAATCACCCCTCCAGACTTTGACAGTCATGGGCAGATTGGTCTCGGAATCACCCCTCCATACTTGAAAAAGTATGGTCAGATTGGTCCTGGAATCACCTCTCCAGAGTTGGAATGTAATGGCCAGATTGGTCCCGGAATCACCCCTCCAGGGTTGGAAAGTAATGACCAGATTGGTCTCGGCATCACCCCTCCAGGGTTGGAAAGTAAGAGCCAGATTGGTCCCGGAATCACCCCTCCAGGGTTGGAAAGTAATGGCCAGATTGGTCTCGGAATCACCCCTCCAGACTTGAAAAAGTATGGTCAGATTGGTCCTGGAATCATCCCTCCAGACTCCGGAAGTGTCAGATTGGTCCCGGAATCACCCCTCCAGACTTGGAAAATGATGGTCAGATCGGTCTCGGACGCATCCCTCCAGGCTTGAAAAAGTATGGTCAGATTGCTCCTGGAATCATTCCTCCAGACTTCGGAAGTAAGTGTCAGATTGGTCCCGGAATCACCCCTCCAGACTTGGAAAATGATTGTCAGATTGGTCTCGGAATCACCCCTCCAGACTTGAAAAAGTGTGGTCAGATTGGTCCTGGGATCATTCCTCCAGACTTCGGAAGTGAGTGTCAGATTGGTCCCGGAATCACCCTTCCAGACTTGGAAGATGATGGTCAGATCGGTCTCGGAATCACCCCTCCAGGCTTGAAAAAGTATGGTCAGATTGGTCCCGGAATCACCCTTCCAGACTTGTAAATGTATGATCAGATTGGTCCCGGAATCACCCCTCCAGACTTTGACAGTCATGGGCAGATTGGTCTCGGAATCACCCCTCCATACTTGAAAAAGTATGGTCAGATTGGTCCTGGAATCAACCCTCCAGACTCGGAAGAATATTGTCGGATTAGTCCCACAATCACCCGTCCACACTCGAAAAGTGAAGGTCAGATTGGTGCCGGAATCACCCCCATGTATTCCAGGAGGAACGAGGACAAACTGACAGACGAAGCCGATCATAAGTAGTAAGGATCCTCGGGTCCGGGGTACGAAAAATGAATTTCCGTAACGGAAAGGTACGTAAATACATTTGCCGTGCTCCGTACTGCGGAAAATGATGTTTATCCGGGACCAATCTGACCATTACTTTCCAAGTCTGGGGGGTGAATACGGGACCAATCTGACCTTCACATTCCGAGGCTGGAGGGGTGATTCCGGGACCAATCTGATCATACTTTTACAAGACTGGAGGGGTGATTCCGAGACCAATCTGACACTTACTTCCGAAGTCTGGAGGGTGATTCCAGGACCAATCTGAACTCACTTTTTCAAGTCTGGAGGGGTGATTCCGAGACCAAACTGACACTTACTTCCGAAGTCTGGAGGAATGATTCCAGGACCAATCTGACCATACTTTTTCAAGTCTGGAGGGGTGATTCCGAGACCAATCTGCCCATAACTGTCCAAGTCTGGAGGGGTGATTCCGGGACCAATCTGACCATACTTTTTCAAGTCTGGAGGGGTGATTCCGAGACCAATCTGCCCATACCTGTCAAAGTCTGGAGGGGTGATTCCGGGACCAATCTGACCATACTTTTACAAGACTGGAGGGGTGATTCCGAGACCAATCTGACACTTACTTCCGAAGTCTGGAGGGTGATTCCAGGACCAATCTGACCACACTTTGTCAAGTCTGGAGGGGTGATTCCGAGACCAATCTGCCCATAACTGTCAAAGTCTGGAGGGGTGATTCCGGGACCAATCTGACCATACTTTTACAAGACTGGAGGGGTGATTCCGGGACCAATCTGACCATACTTTTACAAGACTGGGTAGGGGTTTCCGGGACCAATCGGGCCATACTTCTCCCAAGTCTGGAGGGGTGATTCCGGGACCAATCTGACACTTACTTCCGAAGTCTGGTGGAATGATCCAGGAACCGTGTACTTCGCCTCGCCGGAGGAGTATCGGTTGCTGCCAGCCAGCAGAATCCGGAACCAACCTTCTTCCCTCGACGTGGCTATCAACGAGTTACTTAGGTACAAATCTCGGAAACGCGAATCACCGAATTCGTACATACGATTACTCTCCTCTCCCATCTATTTTGTAAGGGAGGTGTTGGGCTGCGCCCAGAGAGCAGTTTGAAACACCGAATAATAACATCCGACGAGATATCGTCTGCATGAATAAACTTGCTTAGGCTCAGTTGGCGCTCGACCCCCGGAGAGGAAAGACGTACTACATAACAGTTTGCTAGTTTCCCTCTTCGTCAACTACACTTCCGTCTCCCAGATACGAGCTGAGTATTCGACCCAGGTAGATCTTCTTGTGCCTCAGAGCTCTGGAGATTGCGCCCCACTCTAGGATGATGGCGCAGCGGTTCCTTCGTTGCCATGGCCAGTGCTTCCCTGCTTCAATCACTCTGTAGACCTTGTCAAGCGCAGATCGGGTGGATCTTCCCTCGCGCAAACCAAATTAGTTCGGTGAGAGTCTCTCATTCTCCTCCAGGTCTTCTTGAAGCCTTCGGTCCAGGATCGTCTCAACTGCCTTGGCCGTGTCTAGTGAGCCGATTTGCCTGGAAGATCCTGACATGGAATCGCGGATCAGCACGAGTCTTGCAGTCTTTCATTTCGGGGGGAGAAGTTCGTCTGCTCGGACGTAAACAGAGCGCGTCGCTTTCTGGAAGCTTCGAGGAAAGCGAAGTTTTTTCGAGAGAAAAAGCGGTGAAAGTGGTCGGAGCAGTGCCCGGAAAGCTCGGAGTGAGTGGGTGTGTGAACTCGGGAAGTACAGTGACAGTGTGTGCAGTGCTTCGTGACTTATTGACAAAAATCTCCAGAGCACATGGCCGGCGAGCACGAACAGCGAACCGGGGTGGATCTACTTGCTGGTAGTCCACCACTGTGCGTCGGTTGCGTGCCAAATGCACGACAAACGATGGTTATTGGAGATTGCTGTGCGTATAAATCCGCAGCGAAATTAGCGGCTAGGCTAATGACGCGGAATACAGCTCTGGAGCTGGACTTAGCGACAACCCGCTTGGAGGTGGGAACGCTGAGATCCGCCAAAGAGTCAGCACAGAAGAAGGCCGATGGCCTTGAGGAGAAACTCAAGAGAGCGAATGAGCACAGACGCGATCTTGAGAAATTCCTCAAGGAAACCAAGGCCGAAGTGGAGAGCCTGGAAGACGATCTGGCCTAGCTGAAAAACCAGCAGCGTGGAGCGATGGCGGTAGAACCGGCTCCCTCGGTCAAGGCAGCACCCTTTCAAACGTCTCTGATCGCCGTCGGAGACAAGACGTTAGCTCCACTGAGGGACAACGTCCACCTGTGGGAAGAGTTGGGAGGCATCGGTGCCTTTGGATTGTGGTCGGCATTCCAAGACACCGTAAACGACTGCTGCGACCGGGTAAAACGGTACCTCGACGAAGAAAAGGACGGGAACGTCCACGTCTTCGTAATGTCCGGCGCCAAGGACGTCAAGGATGGCGTGCCGGCTGGACTAGATGGACCGAACATCGCTGAGGCAATGGCGACGGCAGTTATGAAGCTGAAACAACTCTCGGCGAGAGTACTCAGTGTTCAGATGTGTCCCATGGTGGAACACCCGAATTGCCAAAACATCACGGAGGTGAACGCGTGTCTCAGGAACTCTGTGGAGCACCACAGGGGATAATTAGACTCCGTCGACCTCCGAAATATATCCAGAGATGACAGGTTCGTGGACCAAAGAGCCGGATCCGATGATCCGTACAGGATCACATGTACCCAAGAAAGGTATAGGGTCATCAAAAAACTCCTGCTCGAAAGATTCAGGAGCAAACTGGGTTCGAAGAAAGCCACGCTAAGCAGGATCGCTGAGAATCGAGCGAAGATGATGGAGATCCTCGCTAAAAAGCAACAGGCGAAGCTCGAGAAGAGAAAGCTCGGCAAGAAAAGGAGGAGGAGAAACTCCGAAAAGACCGAAGCGCCGCGCTGAGAGAAGCGGAAGCCGCCAAGATGCGGCGAGTGGAAGCGCCAGACCGCCGGCAGGCGAACAAGCGCAAATTCGGAAACCAGCGACAGGACTGGAAAAGACAGGATGAAGGAAGGAAGGAAGGAGCGAAACACCCCACACTTCCAACCACGAGGCCAGGAAGGAGCGGGCACGAGTGGTCGGCGACCACAAACGCAAGCTCCGACAAGAGGCCATCCAGATACAGGCCGCGGACGGGGCCGAGGTCGTGGTCATCCGTCTAGGAAACATTCCTAGCACCATGAAAGCCGCACCCACAGAGAAGCAGAATCGGGCAAGAGGAAGCTTTGAATCGGGTGGCGGCATCAAAGGTGAAAGGGCGGAGCCTCTGGGCAGAGAGCAAGCCCGAGTAACACATAGAAAACGCCTCAAGAGAGTCAGGAAGGGGAAAGCGCCCAAAAATGATGTCTCAATAAAAATTGGAGTATTAAACAATAATGGGTGTACTAATTCCAAATGGGCTCGATCAGAACTAGACATGCTCGAGAATGAGGATATCAACATAGTTCTGATCCAAGAAACACACCTAGCAAACCTACAAACGCCGCCAAAAATCCAGGGTTTCGAATGGCTTGGAAGCAACAGAAACGTGGCTGCAGGGAAAACTGCCACCGGAGGAACAGGCATCCCACTCAGCTCCATTCTCGACCAAGAATGGATGGAGAAGGGGAGAGATTGGATTGCTGTAGCGACTAGGTGTGAAGAGAAACGAATCATTCTGATCTCAGTAAACGTAGCACACGCGAAGAAAGATGAGAATGAAAAACTTTATAAGGAACTGTCGAATCTGATCAGGACCAAATGTACGACAACAGACATTATTCTGATCGGAGGAGACATGAACGGGCATATCCAGCAATATGATGGGAAATCAGATATGCGAGGAAAACTGCTCGAAAGCTTTAGAAGGGAACGATCTGATCATATTGAATGGGTCGGAGAAGTGCAAAGGTACATATACCAGAAAAGCAGCGGTCATTGATTATGTGTTGGCAAACCCACTGGCAGTGGAAACTGTCTAACGCATGTACATCGACGAGAAGAGACTGGTAACAGACATATCTAACCACAACCTCATTATGATACAATGTGAGATATGCGGGAATGACAAACACAAAAAAATCCACTCCTCGGTCATCGACTCCCGAAAAGCAGCGACCATAGCACAGACAGGGCTGTGGGAGAAGATGCTGAAAGATGACATATCTCACGATGTGCTCAAGGGAGAAATCGAAGCCGCGTTGAAACGATCCCGCCGGACTCGTAAGATGCGGGATCTCCCGATGGTATACTCAACGGAAGTTGAACGAGAGACCAAGCTGAGGAAAGAGGCTAACTGAGCATACCGTGCGGCGAGAAAAGCCGGCGTAGGAGCGGGAGAGGCCTTGGATGCCTACAGAGCACAACAACAAAGGGTCAGAGAAGCGGTGGAGAGGGAGCTGCGAGACAGAGAAGGAAAAACCCTCTCGTACATCCTACGCACCGAGACATGAGAAGAGCAGACGCTTCTGGAGGATCGTGAATCGTGACGATAGAAGCCAACGCAAGGAAAAAACACTGAGGGACGAATCCGGAAATGCAGTACCAGGATCCCACATTGTTAACCACTCGACTCATGTGGGGAAAAAACTTTTTGGGGACACGAAGGTAAATGACGTGACCCCACCGGCGGACACAATCAATGAGACCGGAATTATGCTCACAGAGAAAGACATCTCGAAGGCACTTGCCAGCATGTCAGAAGCATCCGCGATGGGCTTGGACGGGACCCCAAGTGGTATTCTCAAGGATTTCAATGAAGTAGGAAGGGGATACATAACCCAACTATTCAACAAGATCCTAGCTGGCAAAGAAGAAATCCCCAGAGAGTGGGAGGAAGGTAGACTCGTCATGATAGAGGAGTCCAACTCCACCAGAGGCAATCTACTCACCTACAGATCACTCACAATCTCCCCAGTACTCTACCGGATATTCATGAAGATACTGGGATCGAAGATCTCGGAATGGATGGAAGAGAAAAACCTGATAGGGGAGGCACAGGCCGGTTTCCGAAAGAACCGCCGAGGGGAAGACAATATCTTCATCCTCACGAGTGCCATAGAAATATCCAGACGACTCAAAACCGGACTGGTGTGCTGCTTCTTGGACTGCTCGGCCGCATATGACCGAGTATGCAGAGAAACACTATCGAAAACCCTGGAGGAGCAGGGATGAACCAAACATGGATAGGACTACTCCGGAACATCTACTCCGGTACCAGATGCAAACTGATACACGGGAAAGCGAAATCGGAATGGGTTAACACCACAGGAGGCTTTCGACAAGGTTGCCCTGCCAGCCCAATCCTATTCCCCCATACATCGCTTCCCTAGAAACTCGACTACAGAACAGTGGGCTAGGCTTCCGGATAAAGAAAAGAGGAGATTTCTGGAATGTGCAAGAGAAGAAATACTCTAACATAGCCGCTCTCCTCTTTGCCGATGACCTCATCCTAATGGGGCGAGACTTCTCAGAAATGGAGAGACTATTAGAAATAACCTCACAGTTCGGCGATGACAAGAAACTAACATTCAATCCATCAAAAAGTGCGATTGTGGTATTCTCCAAGGGCGGAACAGCACAGGAGAGACCCCTCACAATCCAAGGCAAGACAATACCTAGCGACACGCACTATAAATATCTGGGAATAACTGTATCAAACTCTGAGAACTACCTGGATCGACAAGAGGACATTTGGATAGAAATATTTCAGAGAGTCCAAAACCAATTGCGAGCGAGAGCTCTATGGGGATTCAATCGATTCGAAATCTCTAAGACTCTATGGGAAGCGGTGGCAGTTCCATCGCTCACATACGCAAATGCGGTCACAGTTATGTCCGAAACTCTGCAAAAAAAAATAACAACAGCCCAAGCGGAGGCGGGGAGGGACGCTCTTGGTGTCCCCAACAGTGAGGTGGCAAACGAATTCGTCACCGGAGAACTGGGCTGGTCTTCGTTCGGGGCAAGAGAAGCCCAGAGCAAGATAAGATATTTTACCAGAGTGAAATCCATGCCGGATCACAGGTGGCCGAAAACTATACGGGACATGATGGATTTAACCGGAGTTGAAACAAAAGCATATCGGAGAGTACAGGAGTGGCGGCGTTTTTATAAGTGCGAAGACATCACACTGACTCACACGGAACCAGGTACACCTCTACAGGGGATATTCAACAGAGCGATCAAGGAAAGGATACGCGATATTGAAATGGCTAACTGGAAGAGCTCGATGAGATGCGAGAGTAGCCTGATCCGATACCGAACCCACGCGACGGGAACGGGATATCGAACTAGCCCATACGACAACAGTCGAGGTTCGGCCCTACTGGCACTGAGCCGAGCAGGTATGCTCAGGACCAGAGAATTCAGACAAAACTCCGATCCGGGATTAGATACCACATGCGTCAATTGTGGAGTATACCCGGAAACCCTGAGCCACGTCATCTGGGAATGCAACGAAATATACCACGAAGAAGAGGAAACACCAAGTCGACTGGGGCTCGACGAAAGCCCCTCTCCAGAGATGACAAGCCACACCAAGAGGCTCCTACAGCAGTGGGAGAAAGAAACTACAAATATCCGCTGAGACAACTCGCCACTGAAATGAAAGTGTCATATATATGAGGATAAATAAATACCAATACCAACACCACTCCGTCGGCTTCCGTTGACCATCTGGGCGAAAAGACTCGGCCATCTTCTTTTTAGCAGCCTGGTCGCTTCAGAAGGAACCCCGTCAGGCCCGGGTGCTTTTTTCGTACCCGTTCATGGTTTGTGACGTCGGGAATGTCCTGCTTCTCGACCTCTATGTGCTTCCGGCGGAAGTTGCGACCTGTCGGGAAGGGTTGCCTAACCGCCGTTTAAATGGCTTCACTTGTGGGCTTGAGTATCCGGCTTCCAAGCTGCTCCCTTTCGATCTTATAATGCATCTTCCTTGAGCTGATTTACGAGCTTCCTTCAGCTATCCTTTTTAGAGTCCAGGATACCATTCGCATACCTTTTGCGCGCCTCGCGGTAGACTCTCCCTGAGCCCGCTTCGATGTCAGGATGGTCGCTCTGGCGGCTCCTGTAGCGGGTGAGGATCCTCCTTGCTTTGTTCGATTCCCTCCACAGGTTCGCTGCTGCGTAGTTCCACCAGTATGTGGACCGCCTGTTCCCGACGTGGGAAGAGATCAGTGGGGAAGCTCCCTCACAGGCGCAGGTGAGTAATCCTTCAGGCTCTACATTCGTAGATATGTAGCATCTAAGGATGGTGAGATTCTTGTCCGCCAGGGTCACTGTTGAGATACCCCTGGCGACGTACTTCTCTCTGATCCTCATCCGCTTGATCGTCAGCAATCCACAAGTCATCACGCCTGCCGGTATCCGTCTTGTCATATCATCTTCTCATCAAATCTCATTCAAATCATATCTTCTTGTTGGCTTCGGATATGATCACAATATCGATGTTATCCTTCTCTACTTTTCTCCTCATTGTTTCGTCTGGCGCCCTAGCAAGATGAAGATTTATTTTTAGGATATTGATTGTCGAGTTGCGGGTACCTTCCCTCCATTCTTCATGACGTACCAGTCGTTCGTAGCATCCCCAACCGTCTCCGAGGAACCTGCTGCTTGGCTGTGTGTTATTGCTGGGGTGACTTCCTGACGTGTTTCACTTTCTGCGAACGCGTCTCTGGAACTCTCCCGATGAATGTCTTCGGGTGTCCTGTGCTTTTTCCCTCAGTCCATCGTCTGTACTCAGAGCAACTGGATGAGTACATTGAGTGTCCAGCCCCACCACAAGCTCCGTGGACAATCCCTTCAGCCTTGCAATCTCCGCTCTTATTTCCCTGGTTTCCACAACGATAACACTTCCTCGCCGAAATCTCTGTTGAGCTGCCTTGATAGGATCGGTGGCCCATATTCTGGAATCTATAGCAGATCGGGACCTCTCGCCATGGTCTGAGGGGACCGAGCTGCCATCCAATCCTGATTCGTCCCATCTAAAGGATTCGGTCGGCATCCACCCTCGAGGCTCTGATCAAGGCCGTTCTGAGACCTCTATCATTCTCTCTGAGCCTGTCTAATACGATGGATCCTGTCTCAGCGTTTCCGAGAATTTTCCGAATTTCCTTGTCAATTTCTTCTTCATCCGTAGCAATGTTTAGGTCGCTTATTAGAAGCGTCGCTGTTAGGAGGGGGGGGGGGGGGTCCTCTGGACGTCCAGTCGAGTTCTAGCTCGTCGGTTGGGAATTCCGTGAATCTCTTCTGCCCTTCATTCTTCACCTCCTCAACTTTTCTCGGAGGTTTCTCAGGACGTCCGCGTAAGTGGATTCTCCTGTCTAGGACAAGTTTGGGGTCAACCTCCTCAAATCGAACGTAGCCTGCCCTGGGCGAACGTCGGAATTGGCAAAATAACACTGCTATATCTCTTCGATTATTGCGGAAGATCGAACGGAAGGGCTTCCCTCACATGAATGGCGAGATCCTCCTTCCAAATCCGGGTGGATTTCTCGGATCCCGCTGGCTCAACTCCTGTAGTAATTCACTGAGCGGGATCCGGTGAGTGTGTTCGCAACACTTGGCACTATCACTTGAAAATCCGTGACTTCACTGCCAAAGCCCCCATCCTGCCCCAGTGGCGTAGTCAGGATTTTCCCTGGGGGGTGGCTGATTTTTTCTTCCGTCCGTCCACATTCCACGCGTTCTGCGTCACTCTGGAGAAACCTTCCATTTATCTCCTCTCGAATCATTCATCGAGAATCTTTGAAATCCACCCATCTGGGGAGTCTCATGAACACGGTGGGATCGCCTTGTCAACAACAACAGGAGCTTAAGCCAACAGGAGCTCCATGATTTCATCAAGATGAGCTTGGAAGCTTCGTCGGTCGAAAGACACAGATTCTCGTTCGGTCGCAGCCTTCGGTACCTCGGACCTCGGCCGATGTTTTCGTCTGTGTGTTTGATCGGGTCGCTGCTGCATCAGATCCCGTGCAGCCCATGCGAAGAGCTTGTCTGCAGTAACTGTGATTGTGAAGCCTGAAGGATGTTCGTGGGATTAACCCGTTAGCTTGAAGCCAGCGAATGAGGCCCGTTGATCCAATGTTATGTATGTCCACATGCGTGGTATTTCGTAACGTCTCCGCAACCTGAGGCCGGATCGGAGCTCCTCGAACGTCCATATTCTCTCAAAGCGCTTGATGAGTGTAGCATCGATAAACTGGTTCGACGAAGAAACGCGACTGGTCTCCTGCAAGGTTCGATGCGGACTGCTTCTGCGTGTCTTGGGAGGTGATTCCGGGATCGATCTGAGCATACTTTTCGAAGTCCAAGGCGGTAATTTCAGGGATCGCTCCGACCATACTTCCCGAAGTCTGAGGAGATGATTTCGGGAACACTCTGATCATACTTTCCTGGGTCTGGGAATATGACTCCTGGTTCAATCCAACCATACTTTTCTGGGTCGAGGGAGGCGATTCCAAAATCGATCTGACCATACTTTTCGGAATCTATAGAGTTCCACGATTGTATCCGACAGCGCGTTAGTTGTTCCATGAGAATCTTCGAAGCCATCCACCAGAGTCTGATGAGATCCATGGGACCTCAGCAGGAGCGGGAGGGAACAATCGAGGGCGTAGAGCTTCTTAAGAAAGGATTCACACCAATCATGAGATCGGAGTCGGAGCGTTTCCAGAGTCTTTAGTAGAGGGGTACTCCCGACCCTCGAAACGCTACGAACATTCGGCCTAACCTAACCTCACCGAATCTCCTCGCTCTGTTTCGGGTGCATTCACCCGGACTCTGGCTGGTGTACCAAATGCTCCCACTCTATTTCGAGTCCATCTGCCTGAACCCTGAGTGCAGTACACCTCTAAACGCCAGCCCATATTCTCATGTAAACAACGCTCGGTTGACGCAGCTCGCGTCGTTGGCCACGCAGTTTCGCGCTCCGCCGCCTGCCGGGAGCAGAACCAACCAGCGCCGAACATTTCAAACAAACAACGCTGTTCACGTGCTGTGTCCTTTTGAATAATTCTCAATTGATTGCGAGACTTTCAATTCCGATCGAAGAAGAGCAATTCCGTTTACTCTGTTTACATGGTGATATCGTTCGAATAATCAGAGTTTCTCACAAACTGCTAAAGAGACATAAGTTCGAGAAGCTCAGAAGAAGACAGTGATACATGTCACGCAGTAATTAGCAAACATGAACGTGAGTACGCAGCATCAGAAAGTAAAACCGATGGATCTCAAGAAACCGAAACACGATCTGAAAAGAGCGCTCCTGGTGGAGCTGAGGAGAAAATCCAGGAAGAAAGTTCCCGAGAAAACCGAAGAAACGTTTCAACGTCGGATGCGGAACGCTGCAGCACAATCCGCGAGGCGGGCTTCAGAAACGAGTTAGCAAATAACTCGGCGACGAGCTCGAAAAGCGGAGGTGCAAGCTAGGAGGAGGGCTTGAGAATTATTCGAAAAAGCAGTCCAACGTCGGATTCGCAAAGCTGAAGGACAATCCTCGAAGAGAGCTCAAGAGAAACCCGGAGAAAGACTTCAGCGTCGAATTCAAGGAACCGAAGCGCAATCCAAAGGAAGGGGTTCAGAGAAAGCCGAAGAAGCAGTTAGACGTCGAATTCGAGAAGCCGCGGCGCAATCCTCGGAAAGAGCTTCAGAAACAACTCAGAGTCGAATTCGAGAAGCTGAAGCGCAATCCTTTCGAAAAACCTCTGGAACCGCCGAAGAAACAGCTCAACGACGAATCGGAGGAGCAGGAGCACGAATCGCGAGAAGAGCTTCAGAAACCACAGCACAACGCAACCTGCGCCTTCCATGTGACACCGAACTACATTGATCAATGCGTGCTATGGATCTGAGTACACAAATCGCTTTGGACTCTAGAGAAGTCCGAGAGAGAAGCGGATTATCTAGGTCTGATGAGTCACCAATGCGAACACTGACGCGCGAAACACATTCCGGAACATAAAATGCAACCCAAGACTACTCGAAAACTTAGGTGTGCTCATAGCTGCAGTGAACCCCTGCGCGCGATCCTACAGGATGATGGTGGAACTCGAAAAAGCCGAGATGATGGCTGCACAACGAGAAAACCGTCCTCCCCTGAACATAACCATGGTTTTTGATGATGTTCGTACGCGAGGAATCCAAGGAAGACCATACGACCTGCCAACAAAAAACGAAGTAGCAGTTGTATACGTCGGAGACGATGGCGACGTTCCACCTACACGATCCATTTGCATTCATGGAAGAGAAGGTACGCTGATGAATATCTCGCACCTAGATGAACGCTGTGATCTGTTGACACACCCTCTACTCTGCCCCGCAGAAGAAGATGGTTGGGAACCTTCTCTGCGAGACAACCGAGGGAAAGAATCACTCAAAAGCCATTTTAATACTATTTGTTCGCTGTCCGAGAGTCGTTCATTCCCATTCAGAACGCTAGTAAACTATTTCAGCAGTTCGCTATCGATTCTTCAGTGAAAATCGAGCAGAATAGATTGAATTACTATCGACAGAACCAAGTTCAACTACGTGTAGAATCTCATTCGGATTTTTCAGAATTTCAAGATTTCTTAGTCGAATGCAACGACGATTCGGGTCCTGCAGGTGTTGCCATCCACTCTCACTAGATCTCCACGGCACATGCGGCAGAACTATCGAGACGTGATGACCATTGTTGCCCGTGTCGGAAGGCCAGACATATTCATGACAATGACTTGCAATCCGAGATGGAAATAATACAAGAAAATCTGTAACTTGGAGAAATCCCCGAAAATCGCCCGGATCTGGTCTCAAAAGTCTCCAAATACAAACTGAAAGAGATTTCCAACGGTGACTACAGAAGAAAGTTTTGAAGCGGACGTCATGGTGGTGGAACTCAAAAAGCTTGATTTGCCACACTGTCAGGCATTGCTTGCATTGAGAGAGCGATTCAAGCCTCGCGCTGCTGATTTGGTTAATCGTGTTTGTTGTGGGGAGATGCCAGATCCGGTCGAGAAGCCACGCCTGCACGAGGCTGTGAAAGCTTTCATGATTCATCGGAACTGTAGAGCATTCAACCCTGAAGCACCATGTATGAAAGATAGCCGATGCTCGAAGAAGTTCTTGAAACAATTGAGATCCCTTACAATCCATACTTTTTGCCAAGTATGAATACACAACTCTCTACGAATACGTTCACAAAGGCTCGGACTGTGCGTCCATCGAAATCAACTCAACTGGAGACGAATGTTATGAGATACAGAAAAAAACATTTGAAGGCGCGTTACGTTTGTGCTCGAGAAGCCTCTCATCGCATTACCGGATTCGAGATCCAAGATGAGTCTCACACTGTTCTGAGACTCGCCATACACTTGCCCAATAAACAAAACGTCATTTTCATGTCATGACGGCGGAGAGCAATCTGCACTTGGTAGTGCAACGAGCAGGTTCACGACTCTTACGGCTTTCTTCAAGCTGAACTCTCCGTGGAACAGGCAAACTTCCTGGAATCTGGAACCAAAGCGGCCTATATTATTACCGAATTCCAAGATATTCCGCTCTCAAGCCAAAAACGGGTTGGACCCGCGGGAAACGTCCCATGGCCGAAATTTCCATTCATCTCGAATTTCGACCGAAGTTCCATTTGCTCTAGCGTGTCACGACATTTATGAGATACTAGCCGGCCTTCGGTCGACTACGCTGGCTTACCTGTCCCTTGCTTTGGGAGTCTATTGCTGACAGACACACATTGCCTTACATGTAGTTTCATCGGGAAACTTTTGGGAGTGGCCACCGATTCTCGATAGGATTCTGACCTGGTATCGAGGCACTTTTCTCTCTCTTCACTGGGTCAGCATCATGGTTTTGAGAAGGATGGTCAGATTGGTCTCGTAATAACCCTCCAGATTCAGAGAAGCATGGTCAGATCGGTCTCGGAATCAAATCGCCGGGCCCTGAAAAGTATGTCGGATCGACCTCGGAGTCACCCGCATGGGATCCCGGAAAGTATGGTGGAATCATCACCGAAGTATGAACAGAACGGGGGGAGACGTCGTTCGGCCTCATTCGACATCGCCTGTCACCCCTCGGCAGCCCTCAACAGCTTCTCTGCCCCCTGGCACTCAGCGACACACTCGGCACCCTGGTGTGTCGCGACACACAGTTTGACGACCTCTGCTCCAGAGATTTCGAATCTATCAAAACCCCATAATTTGAACAACCATTTATTCCTGGTTGTTCAGGTAGTTTCAAGAGTCCGAACGCATGATGCCCAAGAACTTGTAGTTTCGAGATGCCGGTACATCCTCACCTTGTGTACTCAGTTCCCTCTGGGCCCCCAGGTCATGGGCCGAGTATACCACGACCGCGCTTCTCGCGGAATCGAATTCAGCTCATTGTCGGATCTATTCCATTCATTCTGCGCACCTACTGTGGAGCCATGAGCGATCGAAGGAGAGCGTACCGAGCTTTCGCAAGCACCCAATATATCAAATGTTATCAGGCCGGTGGGAGCGGGTTTATATATACAGGGTGGCTTTTTCCAGTCGGGAATTTTCGAGCCCGATCTTGTTTTGGCCATAACTTCCTCATTTCTTCCAATTTTCTCGGAAATCAAGGAGTGATCGATAAAGGATGCAGAATTCGAATGGAAACAATGAAAATTTGGGGTCAGAAAATGGTTTCGAAATTTCAGTGTTCACTGAACACAGACGTGACGTCAGTGTTCATCCGATCGAGATCGGTCGCATTGGACGAGCGGAAGGGAGCCGGTCATTCGCCAGAAAACCGATCGAAGTAATCTCATCCCCCCGAAAAAGGGCAGGCGATCGTATCCACCCCTTCTTCAAGGGCCTTCCCGTTGGCTAATTTTATTCTCTTCTGAATAAACACTGATATCGTGTCACAACCGATAATAATCTCACCATTTACTTCGTCTTGAGGCGAATGTTCCGGTGTTTTCGAGATAACCGTCAAACTACAGCATATTGGAAGCTCAAGATTGCCCAAGAACAATGGAGCAGCCCGCCCGGCGTCGGATAGACTTCCTCATAGCAGGACTGAACCTGAGGAGCCGCCGGGAGTATTCTGAAGCTTGACTCGAAGTGTGGGTTCTCAAAGCGAGATCGCCAGTGATTTTCTCGAAAAAAGACTCCAGATTGAGACGGAAACAGGAGTCATTAGCATCACTCGGGCATCATGACTCGGACGCAGCCGGTGGGAAGTTCTCCAGGCTCGTCTGGGGCAGAATTTCGAGGGAAGCGCTTATTCTATGCTCCAGCTCATGATGTTTGCTCCGCGTGGCAAACGTTGTCTTTGGCCCGAGCTATCGACCGGGAGTACCTCCCAAAGATCGATTCGAATGGGTTCATGAATTACTTCCCAGACCAGCTTACGGACAACAGATGCGAAGGAGGAGCAGTTACTAAAGGGTACAGTCTGACACAAACCACGATCTGAGGGTCGAGTGATGTCTTCATTCTATTCCAATAATGGAGAGCATCCCTCGCTCGATCCCGCAGGCATTAAAGCGTGAATTTACAGTACGTTACAATGGATCAGCCGTTTCGGAGAAATCCGCCCGTGAGACATTTCATTTAATTGCTATAGGCTGGAAGGCGAGAGGGTTTCGAAACCTCGATCGACACGAATACGACGAGGCGATCGCTCTGGTTCGTGCGGAATACTGTCGAGCGCAGAATGTTTCGGTGTTTCACACTCTCCAACACAGTCACAATTTTATATCGGAAGAGGGACTCGCACCAATCGCCGGATACCTACCCGACATCCGAATCGGAGGCTCGACAAGTGAGGAGAGGGGCACTACGTCACGAAATTATCCGGCTTATGTTACCTGTATCGTCAATATTGCAAGGTCCACTCCAATGGTAGCGCGTTCTTCGCGCTTCGGCTGCGGACCTGCGAGCCGTTTCCGAAGATTCTCAGCGCTCGGGCTACGCAGCACAAATATCCAGGGAAAACTATCAATGAGGGAAAGCTAACATCTGAGAACGCTGGTTCCAGTTTCCGGGTAAATCTGACCACATTCCATCCTCAACGTATTGCGAGCCGCGCACATCTTGGGAAGTCAGTCCGAACTTACATGTACGAAACTTCTAAGACAGCGGTTGCAGAGGTTCCGGAATATTTCCCATGATGCTATCGACTTCGTATTCGTCTCTGTGGAGACTCGAATTCGATTAATTGATTGAGTCGTTGGCAATATGGGCATGGGACCGATGCAGCGTGACCACCGGTGGTGGGATCTCGTTTAGTTGTCTTGACATCCCGGAGCCTACTGCGATGCTCGAGCATCACCTCTGCGGGCCATGAGTGTACGTTGACCGATGATTCTCTCAAAGCGCTCCCCACCCCGATTCCGGTGCTGGAGAGCATATCATCACTGCGACCCGTGTTTGGGTTGCAGCAGTTCCTGCTTCCTCCGGCTCCGGCCTCCGAAAACTAGCCAGGATTGCAGGCTTATGGCGACCGGTCGGATATTTCAGAGCTCTAAACGCGATAACAGTGCCGGGCTGTACGAATACCTTCGGACGCCGTTCGGACTCGGGAACACGGTCCACACGTTTCAACGCCTCATGGACTTGGTCACCCAATGATAAGATTTCGCATTTGTATATCGCGGTGATATTTTTGTAATACCTCGCAACGACCAAGAACTTCTCATGCATCTCAACCAACTATTCAGCTGCCTGATGTCTTACGGCCTCGTCATCAACATAGCCAAGTGCAGATTCGCTGTCCTTCAATCGAAGTACCTCGGTCATCTGGTCTCAGCTGAAGGATTATCTCCTCTCCCCGATCGTGTTGAAGCCATCTGTGAATTTCTGCGCCGCAGCGCCGTCAAACAGCTGCAGCGATACCTCGATCAACTTCCATCGTCGCTTCACCCAAGACATCGCTTCAATACTGTTTCTGCTCTAGCGAAAAACTCGAATGGTTCGCAGCTGTATGTTTCCGGGAGGCCTCAAGGGTTCGCAATACTTCAGAAATGATTTTACCCCCACGGATTGAGCCTGACAAGCTCCTGGGTATGTCGGAAAAGAGAACGCTTGACCGATATCGCAATTTCAAAAAAGCTCGAGCAATTATCGAACACCTATATGATAACAGTAGAGGCAGTCGACTGCTCGCGAATGCCAGAACGGGATGTCTACAGACTAGGAAATACAGGTCAAGATACATAGACATCGAAGCGACCTGCCAACGGTGCGGAAGGGAGGACGAAACTATGGAACATGTGCTTCTTGAATGCGGAGAAATCCCGGATGCTGAGTGAACAATGCAGAAAAGACTAGGACTACGCGAAGAGAGCACACCAAGAATGATATTCGACACCAAGAGATCACTTGAGAAGTGGGAACGGAAAAACGACCCAGACCGCATGCCCGAAAAAAAAATAATAACCGCACCGTCGACCAGCTGAGTCATCGCCCCGTATTGAGGGTCTTCAGCTATACTTGGAATGAAAATACAGCATGAAGATGGTCAATGAACAATCAATCAATCAATCAATCCTTCCGACGCGAAATCGACTCGGGACCACAGGAGATATCATGCTATAGATTGAAAAAGTCGGTCCGATCAGCATGAGTGAAGGAGTTCTCCCAAACAAAGACGATCTCTATTTCTCATCAGCCTCATGGAATCAAACGAGAGAGCTCCGGTACTTTTGCGGCTGCATAAGCCCAGTCAAACCCCGTTGTGGTTGCGAGTCACAGCAAGAGCTCAACCCTGACCGCACTCCCCGAAGGTCGCGGGTGTGCCCTCAAAACAGATAGGCAACTGCGTCTGTAACCGCGGGGCAGTGAGAGTTGGGGTTGAAACGCATTCCAACTCAAAAATTTGGGGCTCATCCATTGGTCGAACTAGGTACCGCCCACTTGAAATCAGCAGATAAAACGCTCGTAGTTATTGGGACTCTTCGCATTCGCCTGCGTGAGCTTACACGTTGAAGCTCGAGTTCGAAATTCGAACAGTTTCTCAATCATCTTCCGGAGCCATCAAACACACAAAGAAGATCGCTATGCTCCAAACACGGCAATCCCTCAGCGTCACGGTGGCAAACCGCTTCGAGTCCCCTAACAGCTCGAGAAAGCTCATGGAGCAAGTTCCCGGTGTAACCTTCATCGAGGACGAAGAGGAGTCGTGCATGGTGCGGAAGGTGGCCGCCCAGCTCTCCGGACATCAGGGTGCCGGCTTCCCAGGAACGAAGCCGAGAAGTTTGGGAATGCAAAACCTCCCAACGGTGACCAAGGAGCCATACGGAGTCACTTGGAAATCGGACGGAGTTCGTTTCCTAATGCTCATCGCCCAGGCCGGTGAGATATATCTTCTCGACGAGAGGAACAATGCTTTCTCCGTTGCGAATATGAAATTCCCATACCGGAAGGATCCTCGAAAGCACCTCTTCTGCACCCTGCTCGACGGGGAAATGGTTTTTGACCGGGAAAACGGCAAGGTCCACCCTCGTTTTCTCGTTCGGGACATCGCTCATTTCCGGGTCGACAAGGTCGGCCTCATGAGCTTCGACATAAGGAAGTTGTGCATCGACAAGGAAATCATCGGTGCGCGGAGTCAGGCCATTCTCGACGGCCAGATCAAGGTAGTCGACGAGCCTTTCGAGATAGTGAAAAAGGAGACCTTCGGCCTTGATATGACCGAGAAGCTTCTCGCAGCCAAGTTCCGATCACAGGTTACCCACAATATCCTAGGGATATTACTCCAGCCCACACGGACAGCCTACACCCCCGGAGTTTGTCCCGGTCTTCTCGAATGGCACAGCTGTCAGTCTACGGACCAATCATCAGGGTCCCAAGTGACCAAAGACGACCTTCTAGGCTTCATACGCTCGAAGTTTGGAGTAACAAAGAAGAAGTCGGCGTCTGCAGTCGAGGAAGCTTCTCCTGAGAGGCGAGCGGAGACGACAACAACAGTTATCAATACTGAGAGCATCGGTTCCAAAAGATCCAGAGAGGATAGCGGCACCGGGAACTGTAGAGCTCCCAAAAAACAGAACTTTTCAAGTGAGCGAACTCCTGTCGACTACACTGACCTCCAAGAGTTATTCTGATTGCCTTCATCAATGTTAATAAATTCATGTAGCCGAAATATTTTCGATATCATATTCGCTTTTTTCTTGGGAGAACAACTCACGGAGGAAACGCTCGATGATCCACAAAAGGAACTGTGGGTGCGGAGGAAAGGAAGAATGATAATGGGAGAAGAGCCATAAGAATGGAATGCATTTGCGCCCGATCCCGAAGAGTGGAATTGATATATAGTTGAAACCCATTGGAGAAAACCAAGGCTCTTGTATCTGGAAGTGCAAGAGGACGGAAGTTCGGAAGATTTTGGCATTGTACGCCGGAGGGGAGACTTGGGAGCGAAGGGCACCCCAAAGGAGAGATTCGCGAGGGAAGAACGTGGAGTCATACTGTGCAGAACGAGTGGTGAATAATTGTAAAGGATAGGGCTGTTGTTTCGGACTATGTCTGATTACTGGTCCCGAAGAGGAGAGATTTCAGCTGAACACGGAAGTGGAAGTGTCAGTAGACTCGACAGGAGTCGGCAATGATTCGAGAGGGCACGGCAGAGGGGATTCATGTTTTCTTTTCCACGACGTTCTCTCGATGTGATAGATGTCAGAACCAGTAACGAGGAGCCAGAGAACTCCTTCTTAGGTGTTCTCAAGGCTGAACCGATTCTACTCCATCTCCACGCGATCCACAGCTTATTCCGTTCGCGAACGTGTTCAGAGCTGACGTTAACCTACGCTAGCAGATCTACGATTGTTGCCAAACCCGCTCGGGATCCTTGAGGAAAGACCCAGGTTGTTGGTCTACTGGCCGCAGCCTCTTGTCCGGACTCCGCGGAGCGAACTTGGTTGGATATTTGCAAGTGTGTCGCTCGCACCGTGTGCATGTCGCTCACGTTCGGGTTGCAACTTGTGTGTTGTCGGCTGTTAGCAAACAGTCGACCACGCCTAAGTGATGTTCGCTTCACGAAGCCGACGTGCAACGTTGGCTCGTTCATTTCGGATGGACAAAGATGCTGTCTCGGCTCTCCATCCTCCGGCCGGAATAATACTCTAGTAGCGTTTGTGGAACGCTAGGAACTCTGAGCTCCAGAGCGGTGCGCTGCGGCTTGCCGAAACTCCACGGTCTCCGGGGAGACCTTGGAAGATTCCGCAACAACGATTTGTTGGAACTGTGATGAGCATACGACTGATTCAGCGACTTTCCTTCTTTGCAGCTACCGCAATTTCTCGTCCGATCACGAATCTCCGCGGTCCGAGGAGCGGTAAAGGTCTATGAAGGACCTTCCTGATAACATCTCGGGATGTTTGCTCTGTTACTATCTCTTCCCCAACGTAGAAAACACTTTTGCGATTGATTCAGGCTGGAAACTGTTCAGGTAACGAAACCACTCGAACGACAGGCGTCGATTGCGTTATACCTTGGTTGATCCATGTTATGGAGTACTGCTGGTCACTCCATAGCATGGATCAACAAACGTGTCGAGTAATCATTCGGACATGGGAGGAGGAATTCGCAACGATATCTCCGAATCGCAACCGTGCTCGGAGACGTTTGCAGAACCGGTGCACGTCCCTCGGGCTCTGGCGTCAACTGGCATAGCTGGCAAGGCTCGATAGCCACTGAGATGAGAAATTGAGGTAACAAATTTAACACTCTTCCTTGTCAAATATTTTGACGAGCTACCTAATCCCCTTAGAGTCTTGGGGGCATCGCGGATTGTGACTTGCTCCTACATTTCAATTCGCTCCAGGGCCAGCAGAGGCCAAGGAATGGTTCCAGCAAGGAACATCAAGGCCTCTGTTGACGTAGCTCTGTACCATCTGGAAATTCGGATGCATGTTAATCTCTAGGCTTTCTCGAGGGCATCTCTAGCGCAAAATCTCGGGTACGGGTTCGAATCCCAAAATCTCTGATTCTGAGCTAATAATAATAACAGATTTATTGCGTGATAGTTACACATGGTGCTCTGCACCTCCCAGTTTGTCGAGTCCGGGTCTCATCTCACACACTATAGCATGATATCGTGGACAGCTCTGACGCAGTATCTACATGAACACATATCACTCAGCGCATGACAATTCTCTCTTCTACACAGTTGATTGTGGAACCCGTGTATGAGGTATCTAGCGAAGAGGTGCCTTCTTGGATACATTGCGGCAGTCCACATTCCGCGGTGTTCGAGGATCGGATCCCCTTCAAGGTCCGTGCGTACCTCCCCGACCTTATGCTTCCAATCCTTGATGATTTCGAGAAACGCTGGCGTATTTTCTGCTTAGAGTCTTCTTCTCATGATCTCCACAAAGGGCACACCACTGTCCGACAGCACGAACAAGTAGCGATTTCGTGCGATTTTGTGGACTCGAAAGGCTCGTTTGAGATAAGTGCAGTAGCGGCTCTCGAGTTCTCGGAAATTTCTCACTCCAAGATGTCTGCATACGCGGTCCATCCCGTAAGAGAGTTTTGGTAGGGCTTTTATGAGCATTGTATGAGATTTGTAGGGGTCTCCGTACACTGTAGCGATCGTCTTGCAGCAAACCTCTTCGACATGCTCCGTGAAGCATGTCCCAGTTGTCTGCAAGCGAAGTCCGAGGTTTTTTGCTGATGACACTTTTTGCTGGGTCGGCCTCCTCGGCTAATATTAATCACCACTGTCTTTGAAGCATTGAGTCGTAGTCCTTCCTCCTCAAGATGTTCGCTCACTACGTCGAGCATCTCTTGGAGTAGGCTCCGGCTTCGATGGAGAATGATAAGGTCATCCGCTAACATTGTGATCGTCCTTGTTCTACATCCGTCAATGACCTTCGCGGGGAGCTCTGCAAGAAGGAGTGAGAACCCCGTGCACCTTAGTGGATCGCCTTGTGGTGTTCCGCGGTTCTGTTGTATGTCAACGCTGATTCCTGCTCCGATGTTGACTTCGAGGGAGTCTTCGTGGTAGAAACCCTCAATGACTCTGAGAAGTAGCCCATTGACTCCTGCTGTCTTGAAAGCGCTTACCATTCTCTGTCTTGGTGCTAAATCGAAAGCTTTCTGACAGTCTATCAGAATGGCATACGTATGCCCCTTCGTGGCGAGACTTCTCTCTATTTCCGACATCACGACGTGGAGCGCGTCTTGCGTTCCAAGGCCTCGTCGGAAACCGAACTGCTGCGGGGGCAGGTGGTCTTCGATCAAGTAATCGATTCTTCTGATCACTCCCTTGAAGAAAATTTTCTTGAGGGTCGTCTCGCTCGCGATCCCCCTGAAGAGATCCAAGTTGCTCTTTGAATCCGCTGGCTTGCCTTTGAACAGTAGCGTGAGTCGGGCCCGATGCCACGAACTCGGTACTCTTCCTCCTTGCATGATATTGTTGAAGAGACGCGCGATCAGCTCTGCTGTGATGTAGATGGTCGCTTTCCAGTGTTCGTAGTATAGTCCGTCAGGGCCCGCACTCTTTCCTTTCGGCAGAGACCTGACGACTTCTTGAACTTCTAGGCGCGTCCACAGGACGTTGATCAACCACTGGTCGAAGCTTGACGGCAATTCGAAATTTGCTCCTGGTGGTGCTGTTTCCGGATCGAATAGAAGTCTCTCAATATGTTCCCTGACCGACTCCGGGGTTGCATTGCAGACGCTTCTGTTCTTCCGTTTGATTATGTATCGGTATGGTTCTTTTTCCGCGTTTGATACCATCTGCCGGGCGCGATGGTGTTCTTCCTTGGCCTCCTGTGCTCCGTTATGCAGTCTTCTCAAAAGATCCTTTGCCTTGTGGAATGGCTGTCGGCACTCTGTGGTGAACCATCGTTTCGTCCGTTTCCTCCGTTTCGCCTTTCGGAGGCCGTTTGACATGAACATAACGATGATCCCTTCCGTTATGTCAGGGTCTCCGATTTCGATTCGCTGGTCGTGTCTCACGTGCTCCAGTCTGGAGAGGTGATTCCGGGACCAATTGGTATTGGTATTCATTTATTCTCATAATATAATGACACTTTCACTTCAGTGGCGAGTAAACTCAGCGGATATCGTATGTTTCTTCTTCCCACCGCTGTAGGAGTCCCTTGGTTTGGTCCATCGTCTCTAGTGAGGGGTCTTCGTCGAGTCCCAGTCGCCTCAGCACTTCCTCGTCCTCGAAGAAGGCATCGTTGCATTCACAGATTACGTGGCGCATAGTCTCCGGGACCATTTCGCATTTCACGCAGGTCGTTTCTAGTCCCGGTTCGGAGTATGTTCTGATGCTCCTTGTTCTTAGCATTCCTGCTCTGCTGAGCGCCAGCAAGGCGGATCCTCTGCTGTTGTCGTAGGGATTTTGCTTGATCCCTCTTTCCACAGCATGGGTCCTGTATAGGGTCAGACTAACTTTCCGACTCATCGAGTCTCTCCATTTAGTCGTTTCAATCTCGCGGATCTTTTCTCTGATCGCTTTGTTGAAAGTACCCTGGAGTGGGATGCCCTCCTTCGTGAAAGTTAGGGTGATTCCTCCACATTCAAATTCACGGCGCAGTTACTGTTCTCTGTGTATTGCCCTTGTTTTCACTCCGGTTAGTTCCATCATGTCCAGTATGGCTTTCGGCCATCTGTGGTCTTGCATGGATTTTACTCTGTTGAAATATCTCACCTTACTTTGAGCTTCTCTTGCTCTGAAGGTTGACCAGCCCAGCTCGCCTGTGACGAATTCGCTTGCCACTTTGCTGTTGGGGATCCCAAGAGAAAATCTCCCCGCCTCGTTCTGGGTCACCGATATTCTATTTTCCAGAGATTTCGACATCACTGTCACTGCGTTCGCGTATGTGAGTGCTGGGACGGCGACCGCCTTCCACAGCGTCTTGGAGATTTCAAATCTGTTGAATCCCCAGAGCGCCCTTGCTTGCAGTTGGTTCAGAACCTTCTGAGATTTTCCTACCCAGATGTCCTCTTGGACACTCATGTAGTTCTCATTGTCTGATACCGTGATTCCCAGGTACTTGTAGTGCGAGGCCTTCGGTATGTCCCTACCTTGGACTTTGAGGATTTTCTCTGTGCCAATTCCACACTCGGAGAGAATCATGGTCGCACTCTTTGTTGGGTTGAATGTTAGTTTCGTTTCGTCTCCGAACTGGGACGTGATTTCTAATAGCTTTTCTAGTTCCGCGAAGTTTCTCCCCATCAGGATGAGATCGTCGGCGAAAAGCAGTCCGGATATGTTGGTGTATTTCTTCTCCAACGTGTTCCAGAAGTTTCCTTTTTTTCGCGCTCTGAAGCCGCAGCCACTGTTCTGTAGGCGCTCTTCAAGTGATGAGGTGTATAGTAGGTATAATACAGGGCTTCCTGGGCATCCTTGTCGGAGACCTTCTGTTGTCTCTACCCACTCTGATGAGTGTTCTCCGTGGAGCAGCTTGCTTCTGGTTCCTGTATACAGGTTTCGGAGCAATTCGATCCACGCCTGGTTCATTCCCAGCTCTCTGAGCTTCTTCCACAGCGAATTTCTACACACTCGATCGTAAGCAGCTGAGCAGTCCAGGAAGCAGCATACCAGTCCCTCTTCCCGGAGTCTGGATAGCTCTATGGCACTCGTAAGGATGAAGATATTATCTTCACCTCTCCTGCCCTTCCTGAACCCTGCCTGCATTTCTCCCAATATGTTCTCGTTTTCCATCCATTCTGAGATCCTTTTTGCCAGGATTTTCATGAATAGTCGGTAGAGCATTGGGGAGATTGTTAGAGGTCTGTATGTCAGAAGGTTGCCCCGGGTGGAGTTTGGCTTCTCCACCATGACTAGTCTTCCTTCTTTCCAGTCCTCCGGGATCTCTTCCTGTCCATCTAGGATCTTATTGAAGACTTGGGTGATATATCCTCGTCCCATTTCCTCTAGGTCCTTCACAGTTCCGCTTGGGATTCTGTCGAGTCCCATAGCGGATGCTTTCGACAGGCCGGCGAGTGCCTTGGAGACTTCTGCCTCCGTGACCACTATCTCGGTAGGTTCCATCTTTCCTACCTGTGGGGGCTCAAAATTTGGATGAGTCGCCATGAGTATCCTCTTCCCCACATGAGTAAGGTGATTAGCCGTTCGGGACCGGGGAATTTCCTCTCCACGTTCGTCTCTCAGTATAATCCTTTTGCTCTCGCCTCTGTTGTCTCGATTCACGATTCGCCAGAAGCGTCTGCCTTTCTCATGTCTCGGTGCGTTAAGTACGTATGAGAGGGTTTTCCGCTGTCCCACTCGTAGCTCCTTCGCTACCGCCGCTCTGACTCTCTGCTGCTGTGTTCGGTACGCTCTCAACGCCTCCTCCTCTTCCGTTCCGGCTTTGCGGGCCGCTCTGTAGGCTTGGTTGGCTGCTTTGCGGAGCTGGGTCTCCTCTTTGATTTCTCTCGAGAAAACCATGGGACGATCTCGTGCTTTCAGTTTTCGGCATGCTTGCTTTGATGCTGACGCGATTTCGTTTTTCAGCTCGTCGTACGTTACGTGTCCTCTCAATGCACTGGTCCACAGCCCTTTTTGGGCTAAAGCTCCTGCTTTTCGGGAATCTATGATTGAGATTTTTTTCGCAGTGGGTCTCCTGGCCTCTTCCGATTTGCATTGGATCGTGATCAGGTTGTGGTCTGAGATATTGGTGATCAGTCTTTCGTCGTCAATTTTCATGTGTTGGACTAGGTCCGCTGCTGCGTGGTTTGCCAGCACATAATCTAAGACCGCTGATTTCCTCGTATATCTCCCTTCGCACTTTTCTGAGCCATTCAGGATTGTCAGCCTGTGTACAGTTACGAAGTCTTCGAGCAATCTGCCTCTTGTATTTGATTTGCCATCAAATTTTTCCAGATGAGCGTTCATATCTCCCCCGATCAGAATGCAATCTGTGTGCTCACATTTTGTTCTGATCAGTTTCGAGATTTCTGTGTACAATTTTTCGTTTTCCTCTTTTTTCGAGTGTGAGATGTACACACTGATGAGGATCAGCCTTTTCGAGTTGTACTTTATCGCCAATGCCACCCAATCCGTACCTTTCTCCGTCCACTCATGGTCAAGGTATGCATTGCTTAGTATTCCTACTCCTCCCGTAGGAGTTCTGTTGGTTGCAATTTTTCGGTTGCTTCCAACCCATAGGTATCCTTGGATCGTGGGTGGCTTTTGTAGGTTGGCTAGATGGGTTTCCTGTATTAGAATGTAATCAATGCCCTCTCTTCAGAGGATATCCTCTTCTAATTGGGCCCATTTGGAATGAGTACATCCGTTCATATTCAAAACTGCAATGTTTATTGAGACATCATTGGGTTTTCTTCCCGCTTTGACTCTCGTTGGGCTCATCCGATGTTTTCCTTTGGTAGTCGTTCGTGCTCGAGGATCTACCGCTGTTTTCCCGCCGCTCGGTTCGATGGTTCGCCGTTCTTGGCTCTCTTTCTCTCCGAGGGCGGGTTCGGGGCTGCTAGGGACGATTCCTGTTTTTGGGGTGAGACGCCGAGCTTCCACTCGGTCCTCCTCTTCTCGGATTTGGCCTGTGCGGTTGTCCGCCGCCTCTGCCTGCTCCGTCTCCTTTCGGCTGGGGTTTCGGCGGTTGTCGGCCGCTCCCACCTGCTTCACCTGGTCGAGATTTTGGGGTTTCGGCGGTTGTCGGCCGCTTCCACCTGCTTCACCTGGTCGAGATTTTGGGGTTTTCGTCCCCGGTCTCTCTTCCACGTGTCTCTGTTTGTCGTCCCTGGAATGATCGAATTTGCGTTTGTCTGGCTGTCGGCCTCTGGTAGCATCCCTCGATCTGTTTCCTTCTGCCTCTCTGACAGCTGCATTTCGGATTTGTTGGAGCTTTTCTTTCTCTCTCTCCTTCCGCAGATTTTCTCTGTCTTGTCTGGCTTTCTCTCTCTGTGCCAACATCTCCATCATTCTCTCCTTGTTCTCCGTGATCTTTGCCCGCGTGACCTCGTCTGAGTCTAGCTTGGCCAGGGAGCATTCAAGGAGGATCTTTTTAATGACCTCGTAGCCCGCTTGGGAGTAGGTCGCTCTGTATGGATCATCCTTGCCGCTGTCGACGTCAAGGAATCTGCGATCTCTGGAGATGTTGCGGAGATCTATGAAGTTGAACTCCCCCCTCATCGCCTCGACGCTGAGTTTAAGGAGATTATTCACTTCCGCGATGTTCTGGCAATCGGGGTGCTCGACCATTGAGCACAGTGCTATACTAAGGACTCTGTCGGAGGACCTTTTCAGCATCACGAGTGCTGTCGCCATCGCCTTTGCGATATTTTCCCCATTCAGTCCTCGTGGGACGCCTTCTCGGACGTCTGTCGCTCCGGACATGACGAGGATACGGACCTGCCCGGTCTTTTCCTCGTTGAGGTATCGCCTTACACTGTCACAGCAATCGGTGATGGTTTCTTGGCATGACGACCACATTCCAAAGGCACCGATCCCCCCTAGCTCTTCCCACATGTGGATGCGGTCCCTTAGTAGGGCTAGGGTCTTATCGCCAACGGCGATTATCGACTTTTGGAAGGGTTTTGCTTTCACCGTGGGAGGTGGTTCCGTCATCATGGGCTGCTCCTGCTGGCGCAGTATGACGACGTCTTCTTCCATCCTCTTTATTGTGGCTCTAGCATCTTTGAGATCTTTTTCAAGTTGGCTTCTGAGCTCATTTGCCTTCTTGAGTTTCTCTTCTAGCTGATCTGCCTTCTTCTGGCCTACCTCCTTGGCGGTTTCGAGAGCACGTGCTGCTAAGCTGTGGCTCGTCGATTCCAGTTCCAATTCGTTGACCCTGTCCCGTAGTGCGCTGACATACTTGTGGACCGATCCGTAGGCGCAGCAGTCTCCTACAATGAAGGTTCTGTTTGCTTCCGCAACGCACTTCATGCATAGCGCGCGGCCACCGGCTGGTGGTGTCGCGACGGTCTCGGCTGATCCCGCCATGTGCTATGTGGAAACTGTAAAAAAAAAAACAAGAAACACAACACACACTGGGTTGTCACTCCCTGAGGCACTTCACCTCCTCCTTCTGGAGATCACTGGTGATTTTCACCGAAAACCGCACTAGTTTCGCGAGAAAAAACGCTTTTCTTTACCCAGTCGAGATGGAACCCGACTGTTGTCGTCAGCTAGCAGACGACTTCGACAGACGGCAGACGAATCTGGCACTTACTTCCGAAGTCTGGAGGGGTGATTCCAGGACCAATCTGACCATACTTTTTCAAGTCTGGAGGGGTGATTCCGAGACCAATCTGCCCATCACTGTCCAAGTCGGGAGGGGTGATTCCGGGACCAGTCTGACACTTACTTCCGAAGTCTGGAGGAATGATTCCAGGACCAATCTGACCATACTTCTTCAAGTCTGGAGGGGTGATTCCGAGACCAATCTGCCCATAACTGTCAAAGTCTGGAGGGGTGATTCCGGGACCAATCTGAGCATACTTTTACAAGACCGGAGGGGTGATTCCGGGACCAATCTGCCCATAACTGTCAAAGTCTGGAGGGGTGATTCCGGGACCAATCTGACCATACTTTTACAAGACTGGAGGGGTGATTCCGAGACCAATCTGCCCATAACTGTCGAAGTCTGGAGGGGTGATTCCAGGACCAATCTGACCTTACTTTTTCAAGTCTGGAGGGGTGATTCCGAGACCAATCTGACACTTACTTCCGGAGTCTGGAGGGTGATTCCAGGACCAATCTGACCATACTTCTTCAAGTCTGGAGGGGTGATTCCGAGACCAATCTGCCCATAACTGTCAAAGTCTGGAGGGGTGATTCCGGGACCAATCTGACCATACTTTTACAAGACTGGAGGGGTGATTCCGAGACCAATCTGCCCATAACTATCGAAGTCTGGAGGGGTGATTCCGGGACCAATCTGACCATACTTTTACAAGACTGGAGGGGTGATTCCGGGACCAATCTGACCATACTTTTACAAGACTGGAGGGGTGATTCCGGGACCAATCTGCCCATAACTGTCAAAGTCTGGAGGGGTGATTCCGGGACCAATCTGACCATACTTTTACAAGACTGGAGGAGTGATTCCGAGACCAATCTGACACTTACTTCCGAAGTCTGGAGGGTGATTCCAGGACCAATCTGACCTTACTTTTTCAAGTCTGGAGGGCTGATTCCGAGACCAATCTGACACTCACTTCCGAAGTCTGGAGAGGTGATTCCAGGACCAATCTGACCATACTTTTACAAGACTGGAGGGGTGATTCCAGGACCAATCTGACCATACTTTTACAAGACTGGAGGGGTGATTCCGGGACCAATCTGCCCATAACTGTCAAAGTCTGGAGGGGTGATTCCGGGACCAATCTGACCATACTTTTACAAGACTGGAGGGGTGATTCCGAGACAAATCTGACACTTACTTCCGAAGTCTGGAGGGTGATTCCAGGACCAATCTGACCTTACTTTTTCAAGTCTGGAGGGGTTATTCCGAGACCAATCTGCCCATCACTGTCGAAGTCTAGAGGGGTGATTCCGGGACCAAACTGACCATACTTTTACAAGTCTGGAGGTGTGATTCCAGGACCAATCTGACCATACTCTTTCAAGTCTGGAGGGGTGATTCCGAGACCAATCTGCCCGTACTTTTTCAAGTCTGGAGGGGTGAGTCCGAGACAAATCTGACACTCACTTCCGGAGTCTGAAGGGTGATTCCAGGACCAATCTGACCATACTTTTTCAAATCTGGAGGGGTGATTCCGGGACCAATCTGACCATACTTTTACAAGATTGGAGGGGTGATTCCGGGACCAATCTGACCATACTTTTACAAGATTGGAGGGGTGATTCCGGGACCGATCTGCCCATTACTTTCCAAGTCTAGAGGGGTGTTTCCGGGACCAATCTGACCATACTTTTCCAAGTCTGGAGGAATGATTCCAGGACCAATCTGACCATACTTTTTCAAGTCTGGAGGGGTGATTCCAGGACCAATCTGACCATACTTTCTCAAGTCTGGAGGGGTGATTCCGAGACCAATCTGCCCATAACTGTCAAAGTCTGGAGGGGTGATTCCGAGACAAATCTGACCATACGGGGAAATGTTTTCTGCAGATTTTAGACCAATCCGACCATACTTTTACAAGACTGGAGGGGTGATTCCGGGACCAATCTGCCCATTACTTTCCGAGTCTAGAGGGGTGATTCCGGGACCAATCTGACCATACTTTTCCAAGTCTGGAGGGTTGATTGCAGGACC
Source organism: Phytoseiulus persimilis (assembly GCA_037576195.1). Lineage (NCBI taxonomy): Eukaryota > Metazoa > Arthropoda > Arachnida > Mesostigmata > Phytoseiidae > Phytoseiulus > Phytoseiulus persimilis. Next base: position 6,494,087 of record CM075102.1, on the reverse strand, counting down.
AATCTGACACTTACTTCCGAAGTCTGGAGGGGTGATTCCAGGACCAATCTGACCATACTTTTTCAAGTCTGGAGGGGTGATTCCGGGACCAATCTGACCGTACTTTTTCAAGTCTGGAGGGGTGATTCCGAGACCAATCTGACACTTACTTCCGAAGTCTGGAGGGGTGATTCCAGGACCAATCTGACCATACTTTTTCAAGTCTGGAGGGGTCTCAGCGGGGTTTCTGGATCCCCAACTGAGCGCGTCCCCGGGTGGCGGATAGGGGAGGGCCCGCCAAATATGGCGGGTACCGGTGAAATAAAATAGCCGGCGCGGACCAAAACCAGGACGTCATCGCGTCTGACTCCTTGGAGGCGGCGATGGCAAACGTGCCCGAGAGCGAACCGTGGAACGGGAAGGTGGAGCAAACTCCAAACCAAAGCGTTATGTGTGGCTCACAGCGATACGGAGGGTACAGCTTGGGAAACCACTTGGGCGAGGTGGCGCCGGCGTATAGTACACGGGCCCGGGTGGATCCAACCTGGCTGCCCCGCATGCGCTGAAAAAAGCAAACAGCAACTTAGTGCCGGTTGGTGGCCGGAAGGGACCCTGAGGCGCGAGATGCAGGAATCATCGATCGCGTGCTGTGCGTTGCCCTAGCCGTCTGCCCACGGGGACCTGCTGAGACCACAATATCATAACGCGGAGAGGAGGTGGGAGCGACACCGGACCGCGTCACAATAGGGGAGATTGAAGGCACAGAACAAGAAGATTATAATGGACAGTCACAAGAATGAACAAACCGCTGAATTGCCCACAGCGACAGGCCGTCCCAGCCAACCCCAGGTAACCCCTGGCGACAACCCCTTCGCGAAGGGAGGGCGAGTAGGAAGATCGGCGGAGAAGAAGGGAACGACGATGGAGGATGCCACCAGCACCGTAATCCAGGACCCCGATCAGGAGTGCATGGATGACACTGAGGGCTCGACCAGCGACACTCTGAAGGAGGGAGTGACAGCGGCGACCTCCGTAACGAAGCTCCAGCCAGCGAGACCCGACCAACCCCGCGAGGCGGAGAACAAGAGGGGAGCGGAAGAGCAAGTGCCTGCAGGAAAAAGAGCCCAACCGAGCACCCCAAGACCGCTCAAAAGACATCGAGAGAATACGCCGGAACTCGAAGAGGAGAAGCAAGCCGAAATCGCAAGCAGGGGTAAGCTCCTCCAGAACCTCGCAATCGTCATCAGGCAGAAGATCAAGACTGAGATCAAGGACAAGGTTGACCGTATGAAAGCAATCGAGACCAAGACTACGGCAAAGGAGATGAAACAGCTCACCCAGCAACTGCAGGGAGGAGTCACCCGACTGGAGACCGACATTCCTTCCGCCGCCAAGTGCATCATAGAGGAAATCATTAGCAGTGACGAAAGGCCGCACGAATATCTAGAAGAGCTGGAGTTCCTGAACGAGCAACTGGAACAGAAAACGGACCTGCTGACGCGGACCGCCAAGCAGCTGAACGACGCCCATGCAAGGATCGCCGAACTAGAGGCCACGATCGCCAAACTAGAGAGCGCAACAGGCGGAGACAGCAACACACAGGCAGCTCGCAAGGAAGGAGAAGAACTGAAGGCGACCAACGAGATCCTGGAGGCTATCGAGCTAATTCAAACCGCGGAAGACATCTCCGTATTAGCGGGGAAACACTGGCCGAAACGCGTCTACAACAAGACCTCGCTTACCAAAGCTGGAATCGTCGGTAACAGGAAGTGCCGCATCCTGCTGCACTGTCCGGAGGACAAGGATCCAAAAGACGACAACGTGATAACCCGGCTAGCCCAATTCTTTCCGGCGGTAAGGGGAATCGACACACTGGAGGATGGAGAGGTCGCCACCACCTCCATGGTGGTATCTCCCGTTCTACTGTGAGCGGGGGGCACACAACCACCGGAATCCACATAATAGGTTGTTTGAAGAAGGAAGCAACAGCAGAGGACCACGCGGAGGTACTTCAAAAAGCCATAGGAGAAGTAAACAAAACGCAGATCAACGATGGTGACAAAACTCTTATAAGGATACCGGCAAAGGCTGACGTTATGAAAGTCCGCAAAATCACTGAAGCTTGCTGGACGTGGCTGAAAGCAAGAGGCGTGGCGGAGATCTCGACGAAGACGGCGAGAAACGGAGAAGAACGACCCAAGAATAAACGATTACAGAAGGCAAACCAGACAACTATGAGCATCAGCGCAGAGGGTCAAACTTTCGCCGAGTTGCTGAAGAACCTCAAAGAAAAAGTGGACCCTAAAGCACTGGATGTCGAGATTCGAGGCTGCCGCCAAGCAGGTTAGGAAGTCCAACTACAGATAGCGGAGAGAAGCTCCGGAGGGCAGCATCGACTCCAGGCGTTCATCACCGAAGAGCTGAGATACGAGACAGCGATCAAGAGCCGACGACTGCCAGCCGCAGTGCTCGTCACAGGCCTGGAGCCAGGCCTCGACGAAAAGGAGCTCGAGAAGGATCTCCATAAAGCCCTAAGACGCAAAGAGCCAGGGCAACTTAAGTCAGAGAAGATCGGGAGGAACGGTAGAGGAACTCGCATCGCGGTGGTTAAAATGAATCACGAGGACGCGGACCGACTGCTGAATATGCGGAACGTCCAGATCGGGTGGAGACTCTGCCACGTCAAGGAGTGGCTCGAAGTCCCGAGGTGCTTCAAGTGCCAGAGAGCCGGTCACCGCTCGACGACATGTGAACTCGAAGAAGAAAAGGAGAAGAAATGCTACGAATGCGGTCTTGTTGGCCATGCGAGCAGGAACTGCGAAACAAACCGGGAGGACTATCACTGTGTGAACTGTCAAGAGGAGGGCCGTTCGGGCTACTCGAGAGACTGCCCGAAATACAGGGATCTACTCGAGGCTCTCAAAGCCAAAACAGCGCTCGCGAGACAGCAGAGAACAAACAGGGGCACGCCTGGCAAGATAAGCCAAACGAACCCCGCGACGACCAACGTACAGCGAGCAGAATCCGAGCCAGCCACCTGCGCCACAAAGAAGGACGGCGAAGGATGGCAGGTAGTCGGACAGAGGGGAAATCGGACACGAACGGGAGAAACACAAACCACAGAAAACAATGATGATCAAAGTTCTACAAATTAACTTAAATAGGTGCAGGGACGCTCATGACGAGCTGAAAGAGAAAGTGAAACGGAACGATATACACCTGTGTATTATAAACGAAGCGAATCGAAGAATCTCGAGTGACAACTCGAGGAAAGATGACGGATGGATTGCCGACGAAGACGGCGACACGGCCCTGTGGTGGACGGGCCGAAATCCCACCGACAGAATAGAAAAGAAGGAAACCTTCAAAGGCATCAGCATGATGCTCCTGAGCAGCGGAACCCTGGTAGCGAGTTGCTATTTCTCACCGAACCCGGGAAGCCCGATGGACTTCAAGAAATTCCTGAGTACAGCCGGCCAGCGCATTCGGGCCACCCAAGCTGAAACAGAAGTCATTGCAGGAGACTTCAACGCGAAGTCGAAAACATGGGGAAATACGATACAAAACAGGAGAGGCACAGATATGGAGGAGTGGATCGCGGAACTCGACCTCATCGTACTGAACGACGGGAGGACGCCGACCTACAGGAAGGCCATGCTCCCGGGCCCACAAAGATCTTACGCTGTTACTGCCGAGTCGTTCATCGACCTGACAGTGTCAAACCGACCGGACCGGATAACGAAATGGCTCGTAAACGAGGCATATGAATCCGCTAGCGATCATCTTTATATCGAATTCTTTGTAGTGACGGGACAGACGAAGGTAGAAAGACCGACTGAGAGAATATGGCGAGGGGAGAAACTCAGAAGAGAATACCTCATCGAAAGCATAGACGGAAGCTGCCGGAAAATGAAAGACGAAAACCTTGAACTGGACGAACACATCCTGCATGACTTGCTCACCCGAGCATGCGAGGCTTCAGCACCACCAGCGCGCAGTCAGCAGAAAAGGCTATCCGAGAGCTTTTCCCAAACAGGGAAGACTTCGAAAGACCGGCGCCACAGGTGTACCCTGAGAGAATACCGAGGATAAGAGCCTGCGAAATAGTAGCAGTCGCGGAGAAAATGAAAGCCGGAAAAGCCCCTGGGCCGGATGGCATCCCACCAGAGGCAACGAAGCTCCTCATGAAAATATGGCCTATACAAGTTGCCAAAATGGCCGTTAGCATGCTAACCGCCGGTACCTTCCCCAGTCATGGAAGACAGCGAAACTTGTGCTAATCCAAAAAGGAAAGAAGGACTCCTACCGACCAATTTGCCTCCTCAACACGATCGCGAAGGGCATGGAATCGGTAGTGAACAAACGACTCCAAGAGGAACTCTAAGAAAATGAGGGTCTCTCCGAAAGGCAATTCGGTTTCCGCTCCGGGAAGTCGACCTTGGACATGGCCATGGAGTGGCTTATGAAGGAGGCTGCGGCCGAGTACGCGAAGGGGTACGAGAACACCTGCTTGCTCGTGCTCCTTGACGTCAGAAACGCCTTTAACTCGATGAGCTGGAAGGTGATCCTGAGAAGTCTAGAGCGAAGAAGGATTTCCCCTTACTTGAGGAGAGTCATAAACTCTTATCTCTCAGACCGCTGGGTAACATGGGATGGTGAGAGGTATCAAATGAGCGCCGGAGTGCCACAAGGATCCGTCCTGGGCCCCTCACTATGGAACATAGCATACGACGATGTGCTTCGATTGGAACTGCCCGATGGAGCGAAAACGATCGCGTACGCAGACGATCTCGCGCTCTGGGTGAAGGCGCGAACGACTGAAAAGCTTGAAGAGGTAGCAAACCAATCGCTGGAGATCATCTCTAAATGGATGAGGGAGAATGAGCTCGCGCTTGAGCCGACGAAGTCAGAGGCGGTCATGCTACGCGAAAGGAGGACCGGTCCACCACACCTGCTCCTTGAAGGGCATCAGATTCAGATCAAAAAGACGGTTAAGTACCTGGGCCTCCTTTTACAGAAGAGGCCCACTTGCACCCGTAGAAATCGAAGAGCCGAGCAGCCAAACGGAGGAGGATCTTAGGGAGGAGACCCTGAGTAAGTGGCAGGCCCGCTGGCAAGCGTCCCCAAAAGGCGAGTGGACGAGGAAATGCATTCCCGACGTGAGGAAGTGGCTCACAAGGGAGTTTGGAGAACTCACCTACCACACCACGCAACTTCTTACGGGGCATGGTGCTTTCGGGGAGTACCTAGAAAGATTCGGACTAAAAGAAAACGACAGATGCATATACTGTGATATGGGAGCTAAAGACGATGTCGAACACACAATTCTTGTGTGCCCTGCCTACGCGCCGCAGCGTGGGACGCTGCCGGTGAGGGACATCCCCGCGCTGGTTTCAAAAATGCAGGAAACGAGGGACGACTGGGACGACATAACTCGAAGGGTGGGAGCAATATTCCACGAGAAAGAACGTCTGGAGAAGGAGAGACGAGAATTGTGAAGATGCATATATACGAGCGGTCTGATGTAATCGTTAAGGTGCCAGACAATGAATTAACATGAGGGAAAGTTCCCACATGGAAAAAAAAAAGTCTGGAGGGGTGATTCCGAGACAAATCTGACCATCATTTTCCAAGTCTGGAGGGGTGATTCCGGGACCAATCTGACACTTACTTCCGGAGTCTGAAGGGTGATTCCAGGACCAATCTGACCATACTTTTTCAAGTCTGGAGGGGTGATTCCGAGACCAATCTGCCCATCACTGTCAAAGTCTAGAGGGGTGATTCCGAGACCAATCTGACCATACTTTTACAAGACTGGAGGGGTGATTCCGGGACCAATCGGGCCATACTTCTCCCAATCTGGAGGGTTGATTCCAGGACCAATCTGACCGTACTTTTTCAAGTCTGGAGGGGTGATTCCGAGACAAATCTGACCATCATTTTCCAAGTCTGGAGGGGTGATTCCGGGACCAATCTGACACTTACTTCAGGAGTCTGAAGGGTGATTCCAGGACCAATCTGACCATACTTTTTCAAGTCTGGAGGGGTGATTCCGAGACCAATCTGCCCATCACTGTCAAAGTCTGGAGGGGTGATTCCGGCACCAATCTGACCATCATTTTCCAAGTCTGGAGGGGTGATTCCGGGACCAATCTGACACTTACTTCCGAAGTCTGGTGAAATGATTCCAGGGCCAATCTGACCATACTTTTTCAAGTCTTTTTTTTTCTCTGGCGGGAACTTTTTCAAGTCTGGAGGGGTGATTCGGGGACCAATCTGACACTTACTTCCGAAGTCTGGAGGGGTGATTCCAGGACCAATCTGACCATACTTTTTCGAGTCTGGAGGGGTGATTCCGAGACCAATCTGCCCATCACTGTCCAAGTCGGGAGGGGTGATTCCGGGACCAATCTGACACTTACTTCCGAAGTCTGGAGGAATGATTCCAGGACCAATCTGACCATACTTTTTCAAGTCTGGAGGGGTGATTCCGAGACAAATCTGCCCATGACTGTCAAAGTCTGGAGGGGGATTCCGGGATCAATCTGACCATACTTTTTCAAGTCTGGAGGGGTGATTCCGAGACCGATCTGCCCATCACTGTCAAAGTCTGGAGGGGTGATTCCGAGACCAATCTGACCATACTTTTACAAGACTGGAGGGGTGATTCCGGGACCAATCGGGCCATACATCTCCGAATCTGGAGGGTTGATTCCAGGACCAATCTGACCGTACTTTTTCAAGTCTGGAGGGGTGATTCCGAGACGAATCTGACCATCATTTTCCAAGTCTGGAGGGGTGATTCCGGGACCAATCTGACACTTACTTCAGGAGTCTGAAGGGTGATTCCAGGACCAATCTGACCATACTTTTTCAAGTCTGGAGGGGTGATTCCGAGACCATACTGCCCATCACTGTCAAAGTCTGGAGGGGTGATTCCGGGACCAATCTGACCATACTTTTACAAGACTGGAGGGGTGATTCCGGGACCAATCGGGCTATACTCCTCCGAATCTGGAGGGTTGATTCCAGGACCAATCTGACCGTACTTTTTCAAGTCTGGAGGGGTGATTCCGAGACAAATCTGACCATCATTTTCCAAGTCTGGAGGGGTGATTCCGGGACCAATCTGACACTTCCTTCCGGAGTCTGAAGGGTGATTCCAGGACCAATCTGACCATACTTTTTCAAGTCTGGAGGGGTGATTCCGAGACCAATCTGCCCATCACTGTCAAAGTCTGGAGGGGTGATTCCGAGACCAATCTGACCATCATTTTCCAAGTCTGGAGGGGTGATTCCGGGACCAATCTGACACTTACTTCCGAAGTCTGGTGGAATGATTCCAGGGCCAATCTGACCATACTTTTTCAAGTCTTTTTTTTTTTTCTCTGGCGGGAACTTTTTCAAGTCTGGAGGGGTGATTCCGGGACCAATCTGACACTTTTTTCCGAAGTCTGGAGGGGTGATTCCAGGACCAATCTGACCATACTTTTTCAAGTCTGGAGGGGTGATTCCGAGACCAATCTGCCCATCACTGTCCAAGTCGGGAGGGGTGATTCCGGGACCAATCTGACACTTACTTCCGAATTCTGGAGGAATGATTCCAGGACCACTCTGACCATACTTTTTCAAGTCTGGAGGGGTGATTCCGAGACCAATCTGCCCATAACTGTCAAAGTCTGGAGGGGGATTCCGGGATCAATCTGACCATACTTTTACAAGACTGGAGGGGTGATTCCGAGACCAATCTGACACTTACTTCCGAAGTCTGGAGGATCGTGAATCGTGACGAAAGAAGCCAACGCAAGGAGAAAAAAACAGGAACGGTTCATCCACGGGTTGAATCGGGGCGCAGGAATGCGAACAACCTAGCGTCGAGCCGGGATACAGACAAAATTCGTCGATAAATGAATCGGAAAGTACGGTGGATTGGTTTTGAAACACCTACAAGAGAACGAGAGGGGGGGGTGTCCCAACCCCTCGAGAGGGGAAAATGCTTCAGCAGTATTGAGATTTCTCATCAATGGCGGTGGCATGTGTCCAAAATTTCTCGAGTGCTTCCGCCCAGAGCCCCCCTCAATTTGTTTTCGACGGTCTTATCTTCAGTGCTCCGGAGTGCCTCCCGAGAATATGATATCGATGCATGTTCGGCCACGTGTTGTCAATATCTCAGGATCGGTTATTAGTTCAAGATTTTCAAATTGATTCCGCATAAATTCGATATTGTTTCCCTTTTTGAGGGGGTCTTTCAGGTTCCAATTGAAATCACCGCATAGAATCAGTGAAGCTCTCTGGTTTTGTATACCAGGGGACAGAACATGGTCATATTTCAGTAGGAACTCTTCAATGAGTTCGAACGATTTTCCCGAATTCATATATACAGTCGCAAGGACGGTTAGTTGGTTAAGCAGGAGTATTTTACAGGCATGAATGTCACCAGGATCTTCATCAATGAGATCTGGTGTATTTGTGGGAGTTGCTTGCGTGGGTGCTGCTCTGCGTTCGTGAATAGCAACTCCACCTGTCGACCACGGGGTCAAACGTGGACCCCCTGAGCGACTTCGTTGAAGTATATGGATTGCCGTGCCCCAGGGGGTCGATCACCGACCATCGATTTCTTGGAGCGATCCCGGGACCAATCTGACCTTTACTTTTCAAGTCTGGAGGGGTGATTCCGGGACCGATCTGACCATTACTTCCCAAGTCTGGAGAGGTGATTCCGGGACTAGACATCATTTTACGTAGTACGGCAAATGAATTCTCTTATATGAATTCGAATGTACGGCAATAGTACGGCAAATGAATTCGGTTATATTCCGGGACCAATCTGAAAATACTCTTCGGAGTCTGATGGGGTGAGTCCAGGATCGACCTGACCATACTTTTTAGACTCTGAGGAGGTAATTCCGGAGTCCATCTGACCATAACAGCATGTACCAATCAACCGAATGAGAAGATAGATTCAGAGAAAAATGTCTCGTGAGCTGGTAGCCGGATAATATAACGATCACAGGGGCCACATGTGTATTATGCGCTGGCGGTGGAACCGGCATTGCAACCGAGGGCGCAGGTGCGTGGTAGACATCAATAGTGAAAGAGCGAAGGCATCCGGGACCAATGTGAAGCAAGAACGCGACCGGCTAGAAGAGGAAGAGCCTGCAGGAGGGAAACGAATGAAAAAAGCTTGAGAGTAGAAGAGTAGATTTGCTCGCCGACAAGTTGTGACCGTCCTCAAAACGTCCCTTTCTTCCGCTGCCCTAGAGTCCAAGGTGGACTAAGCATCCAGCCCCCGCTCCCAGTTGTGTCCGAGTAAGTTCGTCTTCTTACTCCGTGAGTCGTAGCTTCTTCGTCACCCAGATCTTAAGACCTCACCTAGTGCGAGCTTTGGCAGACAGCGGAAACCTTCGTTACAGTATTGTCAGAGAACAGAGGTATAGTCACAATACCGAACGGAGCGAGAATCAGGTATCGACCGCTCTCTGATCCAGCTTTCGGCTCTCCAGACTCGGCAAAATATTGTCAGATTGGTCCCGGAATCAACCCACCAGACTCAGAAAAGTATGCTCAGATTGGTCCCGGAATCACTCCTTCAGACTCGGAAAAATATGCTCAGGCTGGTGCCGGAATCACTCCTCCAGACTCAGCAAAATGTTGTCATATGCGTCCTGGAATCAATCCACCAGACTCAGGAAAGGATGCTCAGATTGGTCCCGGAATCACTCCTTCAGACTCAGAAAAGTATGCTCAGATTGGTACCGGAATCACTCCTCCAGACTCGGGAGAAGATTGTCAGATTGGTCCCGGAATCACCCCTCCAGACTCGGAAGAATATGTCGGATTAGTCCCAGAATCACCCGTCCACACTCGAAAAGTGAAGGTCAGATTGGTGCCGGAATCACCCCCATGTATTCCAGGAGAAACGAGGACAAACTGACAGACGAAGCCGATCATAAGTAGTAAGGATCCTCGGGTCCGGGGTACGGAAAATGAATTTCCGTAACGGAGTGCTACGTAAATACATTTGCCGTACTCCGTACTACGGAAAATGATGTTCATCCGGGACCAATCTGACCATTACTTTCCAAGTCTGGGGGGGTAATTCCGGGACCAATCTGACCTTCACATTCCGAGGCTGGAGGGGTGATTGCGGGACCGATGTCACCATTACTTTCCCCGGTCTAAGGGGCGATTCCGGGACCAATCTGACTATTACTTCCCAAGTCTGGAGGGGTGATTCCGGGACCGATCTGACCATTACTTTCCAAGTCTGGAGGGGTGATTCCGGGACCGATCTGGACATTACCTCACCTACCATCACTTCATTGTCATTGACCTATGACAAGACACCAAGATTCACCACATGAAATTCAACTTGAATTCAAATTTCCCTCGCTCCGGAAAAAATCTTAAAGGCCTCCCGCTGTGATTTTTTCGTTCCCATTTTTTCGTTTCACTCCCAGTTACACCCCAGTAAACACGCCCGAAGAAAAGCGCATTTCTGCGCTAAAACACTGAGGGACGAATCCGGAAATGCAGTACAAGGATCCCACATTGTTAACCACTCGACTCATGTGGGGAAAAAACTTTTTGGGGACACGACGGTAAATGACGTGACCCCACCGGCGGACACAATGATGAGACCGGAATTATGCTCACAGAGACAGACATCTCGAAGGCACTTGCCAGCATGTCAAAAGCATCCGCGATGGGCTCGGACGGGACCCCAAGTGGTATTCTCAAGGATTTCAATGAAGTAGGAAGGGAATACATAACCCAACTATTCAACAAGATCCTAGCTGGCAAAGAAGAAATCCCCAGAGAGTGGAAGGAAGGTAGACTCGTCATGATAGAGAAGTCCAACTCCACCAGAGGCAATCTACTCACCTACAGATCACTCACAATCTCCCCAGTACTCTACCGGATATTCATGAAGATACTGGGATCGAAGATCTCGGAATGGATGGAAGAGAAAAACCTAATAGGGGAGGCACAGGCCGGTTTCCGAAAGAACCGCCGAGGGGAAGACAATATCTTCATCCTCACGAGTGCCATAGAAATATCCAGACGACTCAAAACCGGACTGGTGTGCTGCTTCTTGGACTGCTCGGCCGCATATGACCGAGTATGCAGAGAAACAGTATGGAAAACCCTGGAGGAGCAGGGATGAACCAAACATGGATAGGACTACTCCGGAACATCTACTCCGGTACCAGATGCAAACTGATACACGGGAAAGAGAAATCGGAATGGGTTAACACCACAGGAGGCTTTCGACAAGGTTGCCCTGCCAGCCCAATCCTATTCCCCCTATACATCGCTTCCCTAGAAACTCGACTACAGAACAGTGGGCTAGGCTTCCGGATGAAGAAAAGAGGAGATTTCTGGAATGTGCAAGAGAAGAAATACTCCGACATAGCCGCTCTCCTCTTTGCCGATGACCTCATCCTTATGGGGAGAGACTTCTCAGAAATGGAAAGACTATTAGAAATAACCTCACAGTTTGGCGATGACAAGAAACTAACATTCAATCCATCAAAAAGTGCGATTGTGGTTTTCTCCAAGGGCGGAACAGCACAGGAGAGACCCCTCACAATCCAAGGCAAGACAATACCTAGCGACACGCACTATAAATATCTGGGAATAACTGTATCTGAGAACTTCCTAGATCGACAAGAGGACATTTGGATAGGAAAATCTCAGAGAGTCCAAAACCAATTGCAAGCGAGAGCTCTATGGGGATTCAATCGATTCGAAATCTCTAAGACTCTATGGGAAGCCGTGGCAGTTCCATCGCTCACATATGCAAATGCGGTCACAGTTATGTCCGAAACTCTGCAGAAGAAAATAACAACAGCCCAAGCGGAGGCGGGGAGGTACGCTCTTGGTGTCCCCAACAGTGAGGTGGCAAACGAATTCGTCACCGGAGAACTGGGCTGGTCTTCGTTCGGGGCAAGAGAAGCCCAGAGCAAGATAAGATATTTTACCAGAGTGGAATCCATGCCGGATCACAGGTGGCCGAAAACTATACTGGACATGATGGATTTAACCGGAGTTGAAACAAAAGCACATCGGAGAGTACAGGAGTTGCGGCGTTTTTATAAGTGCGAAGACATCACACTGACTCACACGGAACTAGGTACACCTCTACAGGGGATATTCAACAGAGCGATCAAGGAAAGGATACGCGATATTGAAATGGCTAACTGGAAGAGCTCGATGAGATGCAAGAGTAGCCTGATCCGATACCGAACCCACGCGACGGGAACGGGATGTCGAACTAGCCCATACGACAACAGTCGAGGTTCGGCCCTTTTTTTTTTTTTTTTTTTTGTGGGGTCCAGGAAGAAAAGTGCGTGATGCAGACTGTGCCACAGCCCCAGCACAGTACTGTGGGAGTCGCAAACCCACTAAAAACCTGGAGTCTCCCCAACCCCCGCTTTCGGACGGGGGGCCGCTCCCATGGACGGAATTGGTTTAGCATTACTTCGAACCAATGGGAACGGGAGTCAACATTCTTGTCTCCGTGTCCTACATCGTATCCTCGCGAGCCATTTGCTTGGTGGTGTTCTGTTGTGTATGATGAGAAGTGTGCCGATGTGTGTGCCGTGGTCAGTGGTGAACGTGTATCGTTGTATGTGTTGCGCTGAGTTTTCGCTGCTCGGACCTAAATACCCCCCGCATCCAGTCCATGAGAGTCCGTCGATCCTCTCGCAGTGTCCAGAGCCCGCTGGCGGGCCCCTCCTCCCGCTTCAGCCATCCGACGTGTTTCGGAATTTGCGACGAGCCGCGCCCTCCGACCTTTCTCCCTCGCTGTTTTGCCCAACATGATCCTCTCGAAATGCCCCGAAACATGATCCCATTCTTCCCTCCCCCTGAGCCCGTACTCCACCACCTCTCTCAACCCCCCTCCACTGAAACCTAAAGCCCAGTCCCCTCTGATGTCGCGCAGGGCCTCGCAGTGAAGCACGGTGTGTTCCACATCGTCGGTTTCACCCGACGCGCACAGGGTGCACACATCAGAGTCTGACTTCCCTTTTTCGACCATGAAGGTCTGAAACTGACCATGCCCCGTGAGAATCTGGGTTGTCCCGTAGTTGAGCTCCCCGTGCTCGCAGTCCACCCACTTTTTCAAGTTCCTTATGAGATGCCTCGTCCATTTCCCCTTCGACTCCCCGATTAGACCCGCCTCCCATTCACGCTGCCATGCCTCCATGGTCTTCTCCCTCCCTTCCTCCCTCCCGAGTCCCTGCTCCCCCCAACCGAGGTTCGGCCCTACTGGCACTGAGCCGAGCAGGTATGCTCAGGACCAGAGAATTCAGACAAAACTCCGATACCACATGCGTCAGATGTTGAGTATACCCGGAAACCCTAAGCCACGTCATCTGGGAATGCAACGAAATATACCACGAAGAAGAGGAACCACTAAGTCGACTGGGGCTCGACGAAAACCCCTCTCCAGAGATGACAAGCCACACCAAGAGGCTTCTACAGCAATGGGAGAAAGAAACTACAAATATACGCTGAGACAACTCGCCACTGAAATGAAAGTGTCATATATATGAGGATAAATAAATACCAATACCAACACCACTCCGTCGGCTTCCGTTGACCATCTGGGCGAAAAGACTCGGCCATCTTCTCCTTAGCAGCCTGGTCGCTTCAGAAGGAACCCCGTCAGGCCCGGGTGCTTTTTCCGTAGCAGTTCACGGTTTGTGACGTCGGGAATGTTCTGCTCCTCGACCTCTATGTGCTCCCGGCGGAAGTTGCGACCTGTCGGGAAGGGTTGCCTAACCGCCGTTTAAAAGGCTTCACTTGTGGGCTTGAGTATCCGGCTTCCAAGCTGCTCCCTTTCGATCTCATAATGCATCTTCCTTGAGCTGATTTACGAGCTTCCTTCAGCTATCCTTTTTGGAGTCCAGGATACCATTCGCATACCTTTTGCGCGCCTCGCGGTAGACTCTCCCTGAGCCCGCTTCGATGTCAGGATGGTCGCTCTGGCGGCTCCTGTAGCGGGTGAGGATCCTCCTTGCTTTGTTCGATTCCCTCCAGAGGTTCGCTACTGCGTAGTTCCACCAGTATGTGGACCGCCTGTTCCTGACGTGGGTAGAGATCAGTGGGAAGCTCCCTCACAGGCGCAGGTGAGTAATCCTTCAGGCTCTACACTCGTAGATATGTAGCATCTAAGGATGTTGAGATTCTTGTGCGCCGGTATCCGTCGATATCTTCTTGTTGGCTTCGGTAGGATCACAATATCGATGTTGTCCTTCTCTACTTTTCTCCTCATTCTTTCGTCTGCCGCCCTAGCAAGATGGAGATTTATTTTTAGGATATTGATTGTCGAGTTGCGGGTACCTTCCCTCCATTCTTCATGACGTACCAGTCGTTCGTAGCATCCCCATCCGTATCCGAGGGACCTGCTGCTTGGCTGTGTGTTATTGCTGGGGTGACTTCCTGGCGTGTTTCACTTTCTGCGAACGCGTCTCTGGAACTCTCCCGATGAATGTCTTCGGGTGTCCTGTGCTTTTTCCCTCAGTCCATCGTCTGCACTTAGAGCAACTGGATGAGTACATTGAGTGTCCAGCCCCACCACAAGCTCCGTGGACAATCCCTTCAGCCTTGCAATCTCCGCTCTTATTTCCCTGGTTTCCACAACGATAACACTTCCTCGCCGAAATCTCTGTTGAGCTGCATTGATAGGATCGGTGGCCAATATTCTGGAATCTATAGCAGATCGGGACCTCTCGCCATGGTCTGAGGGAACCGAGCTGCCATCCAATCCTGATTCGTCCTATCTAAAGGATTCGGTCGGCATCCACCCTCGAGGCTCTGATCAAAGCCGTTCTGAGACCTCTATCATTCTCTCTGAGCCTGTCTAACACGATGGATCCTGTCTCAGCGTTTCCGAGCATTTTCCGAATTCCCTTGTCAATTTCTTCTTCATCCGTAGCAATGTTCTAGTTCGTCGGTTGGGAATTCCGTGAATCTCTTCTGCCCTTCATTCTTCACCTCCCCAACTTTTCTCGGATGTTTCTCAGGACGTCCGCGCAAGTGGATTCTCCTGTCTAGGACAAGTTTGGGGTCAACCTCCTCAAATCGAACGTAGCCTGCCTTGGGCGAACGTCGGAATCGGCAAAATAACACTGCTATATCTTTTCGATCATTGCGGAAGATCGAACGGAAGGGCTTCCCTCACATGAATGGCGAGATCCTCCTTCCAAATCCGGGTGGATTGCTCGGATCTCGCTGGCTCAACTCCTGTAGTAATTCACTGAGCGGGATCCGGTAAGTGTGTTCGCAACACTTGGCACTATCACTTGAGAATCCGTGACTTTACTGTCAAAGCCCCCATCCTGCCCCAGTGGCGTAGTCAGGATTTTCCCTGGGGGGTGGCTGATTTTTTCTTCCGTCCGTCCACATTCCACGCGTTCTGCGTCACTCTGGAGAAACCTTCCATTTATCTCCTTTCGAATCATTCATCGAGAATCTTCGAAATCTTCCCATCTGGGGAGTCTCATGAACACGGTAGGATCGCCTTGTCAACAACAACAGGAGCTTAAGCCAACAGGAGCTCCATGATTTCATCAAGATGAGCTTGGAAGCTTCGTCGGTCGAAAGACACAGATTCTCGTTCGGACCTCGGCCGATGTTTTCGTCTGTGTGTTTGATCGGATTCGCTGCTGCATTAGATCCCGTGCAGCCCATGCGAAGAGCTTGTCTGCAGTAACTGTGATTGTGAAGCCTGAAGGATGCTCGTGGGATTAACCCGTTAGCTTGAAGCCAGCGAATGAGGCCCGTTGATCCAATGTTATGTATGTCCACATGCGTGGTATTTCGTAACGTCCCCGCAACCTGAGGCCGGATCGGAGCTCCTCGAACGTCCATATTCTCTCAAAGCGCTTGATGAGTGGTGCATCGATAATCTGGTTCGACGAAGAAACGCGACTGGTCTCCTGCAAGGTTCGATGCGGACTGCTTCTGCGTGTCTGGGAAGGTGATTCCGGGATCGATCTGAGCATACTTTTCGAAGTCCAAGGCGGTAATTTTAGGGATCGCTCCGACCGTACTTCCCGAAGTCTGAGGAGATGATTTCGGGAACACTCCGATCATACTTTCCTGGGTCTCGGAAGATGACTCCTGGTTCAATCCAACCATACTTTTCTGGGTCGAGGGAGGCGATTCCAAAATCGATCTGACCATACTTTTCGGAATCTATAGAGTTCCACGATAGTATCCGACAGCGTGTTAGTTGTTCCATGAGAATCTTCGAAGCCATCCACGAGAGTCTGATGAGATCCATGGGACCTCAGCAGGAGCGGGAGGGAACAATCGAGGGCGTAGAGCTTCTTAAGAAAGGATTCACACCAAACATGAGATCGGAGTCGGAGCGTTTCCAGAGTCTTTAGTAGAGGGGTACTCCCGACCCTCGAAACGCTACGAGCATTCGGCCTAACGTAACCTCACCGAATCTCCTCGCTCTGTCTCGGGTGCATTCACCTGGACTCTGGCTGCTGTACCCAATGCTCCCACTCTATTTCGAGTCCATCTGCCTGAACTCTGATTGCAGTAAACCTCTAAACGCCAGCCCATATTCTCATGTAAACAACGCTCGGTTGACGCAGCTCGCGTCGTTGGCCACGCAGTTTCGCGCTCCGCCGCCGCGTGCCGGGAGCCAAACCAACCAGCACCGAACATTTCAAACAAACAACGCTGTTCACGTGCTGTGTCCTTTCGAATAATTCTCAATTGATTGCGAGACTTTCGATTCCGATCGAAGAAGAGCAATTCCGTTTACTCTGTTTACATGGTGATATCGTTCGAATAATCAGAGTTTCCCACAAACTGCTAAAGAAACATAAGTTCGAGAAGCTCAGAAGAAGACAGTGATACATGTTACGCAGTAATCAGCAAACATGAACCTGAGTACGCAGCATCACAAAGTAAAACCGATAGATCTCAAGAAACCGAAACACGATCTGAAAAGAGCGAGTTAGCAAATAACTCGGCGACGAGGTCAAAAAGCGGAGGTGCAAGCTAGGAGGAGAGCTTTAGATATATTCGAAAAAGCAGTCCAACGTCGGATTGGCAAAGCTGAAGGACAATCCTCGAAGAGAGCTCAAGAGAAACCCGGAGAAAGACTTCAGCGTCGAATTCAAGGAACCGAAGCGCAATCCAAAGGAAGGGGTTCAGAGAAAGCCGAAGAAGCAGTTAGACGTCGAATTCGAGAAGCCGCGGCGCAATCCTCGGAAAGAGCTTCAGAAACACCCGAGGAAACAACTCAGAGTCGAATTCGAGAAGCTGAAGCGCAATCCTTTCGAAAAACCTCTGGAACCGCCGAAGAAACAGCTCAACGACGAATCGGAGGAGCAGGAGCACGAATCGCGAGAAGAGCTTCAGAAACCACAGCGCAACGCAACCTGCGCCTTCCATCTGACACCGGACTACATTGATCAATGCGTGCTATGAATCTGAGTACACAAATCGCTTTGGACTCTAGAGAAGTCCGAGAGAGAAGGGGATTCTCTAGGTCCGATGAGTCACCAATGCGAACACTTACGCGCGAAACACTTTCCGGAACATACAATGCAACCCAAGACTACTCGAAAACTCAGGTGCGCTCATAGCTGCAGTGAACCCCTGCGCGCGATCCTACAGGATGATGGTGGAACTCGAAAAAGCCGGGATGATGGCTGCACAACGAGAAAACCGTCCTCCCCTGAACATAACCATGGTTTTTGATGATGTTCGTCCGCGAGGAATCCAAGGAAGACTATACGACCTGCCAACAAAAAACGAAGTTGCAGTTGTATACGTCGGAGACGATGGCGACGTTCCACCTACCCGATCCATTTGCATTCATGAAAGAGAAGGTACGCTGATGAATATCTCGCACCTAGATGAACGCTGTGATCTGTTGACACACCCTCTACTCTGCCCCGCAGAAGAAGATGGTTGGGAACCTTCTCTGCGAGACAACCGAGGGAAAGAATCACTCAAAAGCAATTTTATTACTATTTGTTCGCTGTCCGAGAGTCGTTCAATCCCATTCAGAACGCTAGTAAACTATTTCAGCAGTTCGCTATCGATTCTTCAGTGAAAATCGAGCAGAATAGATTGAATTACTATCGACAGAACCAAGCTCAACTACGTGTAGAAGCTCATTAGGATTTTTCAGAATTTCAAGATTTCTTAGTCGAATGCAACGACGATTCGGGTCCTGCAGGTGTTGCCATCCACTCTCACTAGATCTCCACGGCACATGCGGCAGAACTATCAAGACCATTGTTGCCCGTGGCGGAAACCAGACATATTCATGACAATAACTTGCAATCCGAGATGGAAATAATACAAGAAAATCTGTAACTTGGAGAAGTCCCCGAAACTCGCCCGGATCTGGTCTCAAAAGTCTCCAAATACAAACTGAAAGAGATACCCAACGGTGACTACAGAAAAGAGTTTTGAAGCGGACGTCATGGTGGTGGAACTCAAAAAGCTTGGTTTGTCACACTGTCAGACATTGCTTGCATTGAGAGAGCGATTCAAGCCTCGCGCTGCTGATTTGGTTAATCGTGTTTGTTGTGGGGAGATGCCAGATCCGGTCGAGAAGCCACGCCTGCACGAGGCTGTGAAAGCTTTCATGATTCATCGGAACTGTAGAGCATTCAACCCTGAAGCACCATGTATGAAAGATGGCCGATGCTCGAAGAAGTTCTTGAAACAAATGAGATCCCTTACAATCCGTACTTTTTGCCAAGTATGAATACACAACTCTCTACGAATACGTTCACAAACGCTCGGACCGTGCGTCCATCGGAATCAACTCAACTGGGGACGAATGTGATGAGATACAAAGAAAACATTTGAACACGCGTTACGTTTGTGCTCGAGAAGCCTCTCATCGCATTACCGGATTCGAGCTCCAAGATGAGTCTCACACTGTTCTGAGACTCGCCATACACTTGCCCAATAAACAAAACGTCATTTTCATGTCATGACGGCGGAGAGCAATCTGCACTTGGTTGTGCAACGAGCAGGTTCACGACTCTTACGGCTTTCTTCAAGCTGAACTCTTCGTGGAACAGGAAAACTTCCTGGAATCTGGAACCAAAGCGGCCTATACTATTACCAAATTTCAAGATATTCGGTTCTCAAGCCAAAAACGGGTTGGACCCGCGGGAAACGTCCCATGGTAGGTATTATCGGAAGAATGTACACAGTTTCCCCTCGAGATACGGAACGGTATGCTCGTCGATGATCTTAGAACGATCAACCGAGCATTAACCCCAAGATCATGCATGCTGCAAAAACTGCAGGACTTCTAAATGACCACACCTATTTCCGAACCAGCCTTGAAGGAGCGTCGTCTTTCCAAAGCCCGAAAGTTTTGCGAGTTTTCTTCGCATGTCTCATCGCATTCTGTGAAGTCTGCAAACTCTCTGGAATGACTTTTCTGACGTATGGCCGAAATTTCCATTCATCTCGGATTTCGACCGAAGTTCCATTTGCTCTAGCGTGTCATGACATTTATGAGATACTAGCCGGCCTTCGGCCGACTACGCTGGCTCACCCGTCGCTTGCTTTGGGAGTCTATTGCTGACAGACACACATTGCCTCACATGTAGTGTCATCGGGAAACCTTCGGGAGTGGCCACCGATTCTCGATAGGATTCTGACCTGGTATCGAGGCACTTTTCTCTCTCTTCACTGAGTTAGCATCATGGTTTTGAGAAGCATGGTCAGATTGGTCCCGGAATCAAATCTCCGGGCCCGGAAAAGTATGTCGGATCGACCTCGGAGTCACCCGCATTGGATCCCGGAAAGTATGGTGGAATCATCACCGAAGTGTGAACAGAACGGGGAGAGACGTCGTTCGGCCTCATTCGACATCGCCTGTCACCCCTCGGGAGCCCTCAACAGCCTCTCTGCCCCCTGGCACTCAGCGACACCTCGCGACACCCCGGAGCACCCCGTGACACACTCGGCACCCTGGTTTGTCGCGAGACACAGTTTCACGACCTCTGCTCCAGAGATTTTGAATCTATCAAAACCCCATATTTTGAACAACCATTTATTCCTGGTTGTTCAGGTAGTTTCAAGAGTCCGAACGCGTGATGCCCAAGAATTTGTAGTTTCGAGATGCCGGTACATCCTCATCTTGTGTACTCAGTTCCCTCTGGGCCCCCAGGTCATGGGCCGAGTATACCACGACCGCGCTTTTCGCGGAATCGAATTTCAGCTCATTGTCGGATCTATTCCATTCATTCTGCGCACCTACTGTGGAGCCATGAGCGATCGAAGGAGAGCGCGCCGAGCTTTCGCAAGCACTCAATATATCAAATGTTATCAGGCCGGTGGGAGCGGGTTTATATATACAGGGTGGCTTTTTCTAGTCGAGAATTTCCGAGCCCGATCTTGTTTTGGCCATAACTTCCTCAGTTCTTGGAATTTTCTCGGAAATCAAGGAGTGATCGATAAAGGATGAGAATTCGAATGGAAACAATGAAAATTTGGGGTCAGAAAATGGTTTAAAATTCACACATTTATTTTTTCGAGGTCCCCCAAAAAGTCATCGTGAAAACGTCAGTATTCATCCGATCGAGATCGGTCGCGTTGGACTAGCGGAAGTGAGCCGGTCATTCGCCAGAAAACCGATCGGAGAAATCTCATTCCCTCGAAAAAGGGCAGGCGATCGTATCCACCCCTTCTTCAAGGGCCTGCCCGTTGGCTAATTTTATTCTCTTCTGAATAAACACTGATATCGTGTCACAACCGATAATAATCTCACCATTCACTTCGTCCTTAGGCGAATGTTCTGGTGTTTTCGAGATCACCGTCAAACTACAGCATATTGGCAACTCAAGATTGCCCAAGAACTATGGAGCAGCCCACCCGGCGTCGGATAGACTTCCTCATAGCAGGACTGAACCTGAGGAGCCGCCGGGAGTATTCTGAAGCTTGACTCGGAGTGTGGGTTCTCAAAGCGAGATCGCCAGTGATTTACTCGAAAAAAGACTCCAGATTGAGACGGAAACAGGAGTCATTAGCATCACTCGGGCATCATGACTCGGACGCAGCCAGTAGGAAGTTCTCCAGGCTCGTCTGGGGCAGAATTTCGAGGGAAGCGCTTATTCTATGCTCCAGCTCATGATGTTTGCTCCGCGTGGCAAACGTTGTCTTTGGCCCGAGCTATCGACCGGGAGTGCCTCTTAAGGATCGATTCGAATGGGTTCATGAATAACTTCCCAGACCTGCTTACGGACAACAGATGCGAAGGAGGAGCAGTTACTAAAGGGTACAGTCTGACACAAACTACGATCTGAGGGTCGAATGATGTCTTCATTCTATTCCAATAATGGAGAGCATCCCTCGCTCGATCCCGCAGGCATTAGAGCGTGAATTTACAGTACGTTACAATGGATCAGCCGTTTCGGAGAAATCCGCCCTTGAGACATTTCATTTAATTGCTATAGGCTGGAAGGCGAGAGGGTTGCGAAACCTCGATCGACACGTATACGACGAGGCGAACGCTCTGGTTCGTGCGGAATACTGTCGAGCGCAGAATGTTTCGGTGTTTCACACTCTCCAATACAGTCACAATTTTATATCGGAAGAGGGACTCGCACCAATCGCCGGATAACTACCCGACATCCGAATCGGAGGCTCGACAAGTGAGGAGAGGGGCACTACGTCACGAAATTATCCGGCTTATGTTACCTGTATCGTCAATATTGCAAGGTCCACTCCAATGGTAGCGCGTTCTTCGCGCTTCGGCTGCGGACCTGCGAGCCGTTTCCGAAGATTCTCAGCGCTCGGGCTACGCAGCACAAATATCCAGGGAAAACTATCAATGAGGGAAAGCTAACATCTGAGAACGCTGGTTCCAGTTTCCGGGTAAATCTGACCACATTCCATCCTCAACGTATTGCGAGCCGCGCACATCTTGGGAAGTCAGTCCGAACTTACATGTACGAAACTTCTAAGACAGCGGTTGCAGAGGTTCCGGAATATTTCCCATGATGCTATCGACTTCGTATTCGTCTCTGTGGAGACTCGAATTCGATTAATTGATTGAGTCGTTGGCAATATGGGCATGGGACCGATGCAGCGTGACCACCGGTGGTGGGATCTCGTTTAGTTGTCTTGACATCCCGGAGCCTACTGCGATGCTCGAGCATCACCTCTGCGGGCCATGAGTGTACGTTGACCGATGATTCTCTCAAAGCGCTCCCCACCCCGATTCCGGTGCTGGAGAGCATATCATCACTGCGACCCGTGTTTGGGTTGCAGCAGTGCCTGCTTCCTTCGGCTCCGGCCTCCGAAAACTCGCCAGGATTGCAGGCTTATGGCGACCGGTCGGATATTTCAGAGCTCTCAACGCGATAACAGTGCCAGACAAATATCCAGTCCCTCATCTCGAGAACTTCGCTCTGAACCGCGATGACTGCCGTGTATTTAGCTCCATCGATCTGACTAAAGCGTCTCATCAAATCCCTGTGGCAAAAGAGGACATTCACGAGACCGCTATCTGCACACGCTCCGGGCTGTACGAATACCTTCAGACGCCGTTCGGACTCGGGAACGCGGCCCACACGTTTCAACGCCTCATGGACTTGGTCACCCAATGATTAGATTTCGCATTTGTATATCGCGGTGATATCCTCCTAATACCTCGCAACGGCAAAGAACACCCCATGCATCTCAACCAACTATTCAGCTGCCTGATGTCTTACGGCCTTGGCATCAACATAGCCAAGTGCAGATTCGCTGAAGGATTATCTCCTCTCCCCGATCGTGTTGAAGCCATCTGTGAATTTCTACGCCGTCAAACAGCTGCAGCGATACCTCGATCAACTTCCATCGCCGCTTCACCCAAGACATCGCTCCAATACTGATTCTGCTCTAGCGAAAAACTCGAATGGTTCGCAGCTGTATGTTTCCGGGAGGCCTCAAGGGTTCGCAATACTTCAGAAATGATTTTACCCTCACGGATTGAGCCTGACAAGCTCCTGGGTATGTCAGAAAGAGAACGCTTGACCGATATAGCAATTTCAAAGAAGTTCGAGCAAATATCGAACACCTATATGATAACAGTAGAGGCAGTCGACTGCTCGCGAATGCCAGAACGGGATGCCTACAGACTAGGAAATACAGGTCAAGATACACAGACATCGAAGCGACCTGCCAACGGTGGGGAAGGGAGGACGAAACTATGGAACGTGTGCTTCTTGGATGCGAAAAAATCCCGGATGCCGAGTGTACAATGCAGAAAATACTAGGACTACGCGAAGAGAGCACACCAAGAATGATATTCGACACCAAGGGATCACTTGAGAAGTGGGAACGGAAAAACGACCCAGACCGTATGCCCGAAGAAAAATAATAACCGCACCGTCGACCAGCTGAGTCATCGCCCCGTATTGAGGGTCTTCAGCTATACTTGGAATGAAAATACAGCATGAAGATGATCAATGAACAATCAATCAATCAATCCTTCCGACGCGAAATCGACTCGGGACCACATGAAATATCATGCTATAGATTGAAAGAGTCGGTCCGATCAGCATGAGTGAAGAAGTTCTCCCAAACAAAGACGATCTCTATTTCTCATCAGCCTCATGGAATCAAACGAGAGAGCTCCGGTACTTTTGCGGCTGCATAAGCCCAGTCAAACCCCGTTGTGGTTGCGAGTCACAGCAAGAGCTCAACCCTGACCGCACTCCCCGAAGGTCGCGGGTGTGCCCTCAAAACAGATAGGCAACTGCGTCTGTAACCGCGGGGCAGTGAGAGTTGGGGTTGAAACGCATTCCAACTCAAAAATTTGGGGCTCATCCATTGGTCGAACTAGGTACCGCCCACTTGAAATCAGCAGATAAAACGCTCGTAGTTATTGGGACTCTTCGCATTCGCCTGCGTGAGCTTACACGTTGGAGCTCGAGTTCGAAATTCGAACAGTTTCTCAATCCTCTTCCAGAGCCATCAAACACACAGAGAAGATCGCTATGCTCCAAACACAGCAATCCCTCAGCGTCACGGTGGCAAACCGCTTCGAGTCCCCTAACAGCTCGAGGAAGCTCATGGAGCAAGTTCCCGGTGTAACCTTCATCGAGGACGAAGAGAAGTCGTGCATGGTGCGGAAGGTGGCCGCCCAGCTCTCCGGACATCAGGGTGCCGGCTTCCCAGGAACGAAGCCGAGAAGTTTGGGAGTGCAAAACCTCCCAACGCTGACCAAGGAGCCATACGGAGTCACTTGGAAATCGGACGGAGTTCGTTTCCTAATGCTCATCGCCCAGGCCGGTGAGATATATCTACTCGACGAGAGGAACAATGCTTTCTCCGTTGCGAATATGAAATTCCCATACCGGAAGGATCCTCGAAAGCACCTCTTCTGCACCCTGCTCGACGGGGAAATGGTTTTTGACCGGGAAAACGGCAAGGTCCACCCTCGTTTTCTCGTTCGGGACATCGCTCATTTCCGGGTCGACAAGGTCCGCCTCATGAGCTTCGACATCAGGAAGTTGTGCATCGAGAAGGAAATCATCGGTGCGCGGAGTCAGGCCATTCTCGTCGGCCAGATCAAGGTCGTCGACGAGCCTTTCGAGATAGTGAAAAAGGAGACCTTCGGCCTTGATATGACCGAGAAGCTTCTCGCAGCCAAGTTCCGATCACAGGTTACCCACAATATCCTAGGGATATTACTCCAGCCCACACGGACAGCCTACACCCCCGGAGTTTGTCCCGGTCTTCTCGAATGGCACAGCTGTCAGTCTACGGACCAATCATCAGGGTCCCAACTGACCAAAGACGACCTTCTAGGCTTCATACGCTCGAACTTTGGAGTAACAAGGAAGAAGTCGGCGTCTGCAGTCGAGGAAGCTTCTCCTGAGAGGCGAGCGGAGACGACAACAACAGTTATCAATACTGAGAGCATCGGTTCCAAAAGATCCAGAGAGGATAGCGGCACCGGGAACTGTAGAGCTCTCAAAAAACAGAAATTTTCAAGTGAGCGAACTCCTGTCGACTACACTGACCTCCAAGAGTTATTCTGATTGCCTTCATCAGTGTTAATAAATTCATGTAGCCGAAATATTTTCGATATCATTTGCTTTTTTCTTGGGAGAACAACTCACGGAGGAAACGCTCGATGATCCACAAAAGGAACTGTGGGTGCGGAGGAAAGGAAGAATGATAATGGGAGAAGAGCCATAAGAACGGAATGCATTTGCGCACGATCCCGAAGAGTGGAATTGATATATAGTTGATACCCATTGGAGAAAACCAAGGCTCTTGTATCTGGAAGTGCAAGAGGACGGAAGTTCGGAAGATTTTGGCATTGTACGCCGGAGGGGAGACTTGGGAGCGAAGGGCACCCCAAAGGAGAGATTCGCGAGGGAAGAACGTGGAGTCATACTGTGCAGAACGAGTGGTGAATAATTGTAAAGGATAGGGCTGTTGTTTCGGACTATGTCTGATTACTGGTCCCGAAGAGGAGAGATTTCAGCTGAACACGGAAGTGGAAGTGTCAGTAGAATCGACAGGAGTCGGCAATGATTCGAGAGAGCAGGGCTGAGGGGATTCATGTTTTCTTTTCCACGACGTCGCTCGATGTGATAGATGTCAGAACCAGTAACGAGGAGCCAGAGAACTCCTTCTTAGGTGTTCTCAAGGCTGAACCGATTCTACTCCATCTCCACGCGATCCACAGCTTATTCCGCTCGCGAACGTGTTCAGAGCTGACGTTGACCTACGCTAGCAGATCTACGATTGTTGCCAAACCCGCTCGGGATCCTTGAGGAAAGACCCAGGCTGTTGGTCTACTGGCCTCAGCCGCTTGTCCGGACTCCGCGGAGCGAACTTGGTTGGAGATTTGCAAGCGTGTCGCTCGCACCGTGTGCTCACGGTCGGGTTGCAGCTTGTGTGTTGTCGGCTGTTAGCAAACAGTCGACCGAGCCGCAGTGATGTTCGCTTCACGAAGCCGACGTGCAACGTTGGCTCGTTCATTTCGGATGGACAGAGATGCTGTCTCGGCTCTCCATCCTCTGGCCGGAATAATACTCTAGTAGCGTTTCTGGAACGCTAGGAACTCTGAGCTCCAGAGCGGTGCGCTGGGGCTTGCCAAAACTCCACGGTCTCCGGGGAGACCTTGGAAGATTCCGCAACAACGATTTGTTGGAACTGTGATGAGCATACGACTGATTCAGCGACTTTCCTTCCTTGCAGCTGCCGCAATTTCTCATCCGATCACGAATCTCCGCGGTTCGAGGAGCGGTTACGGTCTATGAAAGACCTTCCTGATAACATCTCAGGATGTTTGCTCTGTTACCATCTCTTCCCCAACGTAGAAAACACTTTTGCGATTGATTGAGGCTGGAAACTGTTACGGTATCGAAACCACTCGAACGGCAGGCGTCGATTGCGTTATACCTTGGCTGATCCATGTTATGGAGTACTGCTGGTTACTCCATAGCATGGATCAACAAACGTGTCGAGTAATCATTCGGACATCGGAGGAGGAATTCGCAACGATATCTCCGAATCCCAACCGTGCTCGGAGACGTTTGCAGAACCGGCTCTGGCGTCAACTGGCATAGCTGGCAAGGCTCGATAGCCACTGAGATAAGGAATTGAGGTGACAAACTTAACACTCTTCCTTGTCAAATATTTTGACGAGCTACCTAATCCCATTGGAGTCTGGGGGGCATCGCGGATTGTGGCTTGCTCCTACACTTCAGTTCGCTCCAGGGCCAGCAGAGGCCAAGGAATGGTTCCAGCAAGGAACATCAAGGCCTCTGTAGATGTAGTTCTGTAGCATCTGGAAATTCGGATGCATGTTAATCTCTAGGCTTTCTCGAGGGCATCTCTAGCGCAAAATCTCGGGTGCGGGTTCGAATCCCAAAATCTCTGATTCTGAGCTAATAATGATAACAGATTCATTGCGTGTTAGTTACACATGGTGCTCTGCACCTCCCAGTTTATCGAGTCCGGCTCTCATCTCACACACTATAGCATGATATCGTGGACAGCTCTGACCGCAGTATTTACATGAACACATATCACTTAGCGCATGACAATTCTCTCTTCTACACAGTTGATTGTGGAACCCGTGTATGAGGTATCTAGCGAAGAGGTGCCTTCTTGGGTACATTGCGGCACTCCACATTCCGCGGTGTTCGAGGATCGGATCCCCTTCAAGCTCCGTGCGTATCGCCCCGACCTTATGCTTCCAATCCTTGATGATTTCGGGAAACGCTGGCGGGTTTTCTGCCCAGAGTCTTCTTCACATGATCTCCACAAAGGGCACATCACTGTCCGACAGCACGTACAAGTGACGATTTCGTGCGCTTTTATGGGCTCGAAAGGCTCGTTTGAGATAAGTGTAGCTCTCGAGTTCTCGAAAATCTCTCACTCTGAGATGTCTCCATAGGCGGTCCATACCGTAAGAGAGTTTTGGTAGGGCTCTAATGAGAATTGTATGAGATTTGTAGGGGTCTCCGGTGTCTCCGTACATTGTAGCGATCGTCTTGCAGCAAACCTGTTGGACATGCTCCGTGAAGCATGTCCCAGTTGTCTGCAAGCGAAGTCCGAGGTATTTTGCTGATGACACGAATTCCAATTGGTTTTCTTTCCACAAAATTCGGTCATGTCGGCTGGGTCGGCTTCCTCGTCTGATATTCATCACCACTGTCTTTGAAGCATTGAGTCGTAGTCCTTCGTCCTCAAGATGTTCGCTCACTACGTCGAGCATCTCTTGGAGTAGGCTCCGGCTTCGATGGAGAATGATAATGTCATCCGCTAACATTGTGATCGTCGTTGTTCTACATTCGTCAATGACCTTCGCGTGGAGCTCTGCAAGAAGGAGTGAGAACCCCGTGTACCTTAGTGGATCGCCTTGTGGTGTTCCGCGGTTCTGTTGTATGTCAACGCTGATTCCCGCTCCGATGTTGACTTCGAGGGAGTCTTCGTGGTAGAAACTCTCAATGACTTTGAAGAGTAGCCCATTGACTCCTGCTCGCTTGAAAGCGCTTACCATTCTCTGTCTTGGTGCTAAATCGAAAGCTTTCTGACAGTCTATCAGAATGGCAAACGTATGCCCCTTCGTGGCGAGACTTCTCTCTATTTCCGACATCACGACGTGGAGCGCGTCTTGCGTTCCAAGGCCTCGTCGGAAACCGAACTGCTGCGGGGGCAGGTGGTCTTCGATCAAGTACTGGATTCTTCTGATTCCCTTGAAGAAAATTTTCTTGAGGGTCGTCTCGCTCGCGATCCCCCTGAAGAGATCCAAGTTGCTCTTTGAATCCGCTGGCTTGCCTTTGAACAGTAGCGTGAGTCGGGCCCGATGCCACGAACTCGGTACTCTTCCTCCTTGCATGATATTGTTGAAGAGACGCGCGATAAGCTCTGCTGTGATGTGGATGGTCGCTTTCCAGTGTTCGTAGTATAGGCCGTCAGGGCCCGCACTCTTCCCTTTCGGCAGAGACCTGACGACTTCTTGAACTTCTAGGCGCGTCCACGGGACGTTGATCAACCACTGGTCGAAGCTTGACGGTAATTCGACATTTGCTTCTGGTGGTGCTGTTTCCGGATCGAATAGAAGTCTCTCAAAATGTTCCCTGACCGACTCCGCGGTTGAATTGCAGACGTTTCTGTTCTTCCGTTTGATTATGTATCGGTATGGTTCTTCTTCCGCGTTTGATACCATCTACCGTTCGTCTTCTTCAGCGGTTCGCAACTTGCTCGCCTTGACTTCCGCGTGGTATTCTATCTGGGCGCGACGGTATTCTTCCTTGGCCTCCTGTGCTCTGTTACGCAGTCTCCTCAAAGATCCTTTGCCTTGTGGAGTAGTTGTCGGCACTCTGTGGTGAACCATCGCTTCGTCTGTTTTCTCCGTTTCGCCTTTCGGGGCCGTATGACATGAACTTAACGATGATTCCATCTGTTATGTCCGGGTCTCCGAATTCGATTCGCTGGTCGTGTATCACGTGCTCCAGTTCGTTCTCCATCGATTGAGACTGAATTATTCGGGAGTATCGCATCTCTTGCCGGGAGTGCAGATTCCGCCGTATTCCTCGAGGTTCTACCTCTAAGTGAACTGGGAGATGCTTTCTTACTGGATGATTCCAGACTGAGTATGATTTTACTTTGACGGCTTGATCTGCCACACTGTCAGACATTGCTTGCATTGAGAGAGCAATTCAAGCCTCGCGCTGCTGAATTGGTTGATCGTGTTTGTTGTGGGTAGATGCCAGATCCGGTAAAGAAGCCACGTCTGCATGAGGCTGTGATTGCTTTCATGATTCATCGGAACTGTGGAGCATTCAACCCTGAAGCACCATGTATGAAAGATGGCCGATGCTCGAAGAAGTTCTTGAAACAATTGAGATCCCTTACAATCCGTACTTTTTGCCGAGTATGAATACACAACTCTCTACGAATACGTTTACGAAGGCTCGGACTGTGCGTCCATCGAAATCAACTCAACTGAGGACGAATGTGATGAGATACAAAAAAAACATTTGAAGGCGCGTTACGTTTGTGCTCGAGAAGCCTCTCATCGCATTCCCAGATTCGAGCTCCAAGATGAGTCTCACACTGTTCTGAGACTCGCCATACACTTGTCCGATAAACAAATCGTCATTTTCCATGACGGCGGAGAGCAATCTGCACTTGGTAGTGCAACGAGCAGGTTCACGACGCTTACGGCTTTCTTCAAGCTGAGCTCTACGTGGAACAGACAAACTCCCTGGAATCTGGAACCAAAGCGGCCTATACTATTACCAAATGCCAAGATATTCCGTTCTCAAGCCAAAAACGGGTTGGACAAGCGGGGAACGACCCATGAGAGGTATTATCGGACGAATGTACACAGTTTCCCCTCGAGATACGGAACGGTATGCTCTTCGGATACTTTTGTTGAACGTCGAGAGTCCGAAATCCTTCGAAGATCTTAGAACGATCAACGGAACATGTGACCCCAAGGTCATGCATGCTGCAAAAACTGCAGGACTTCTCAATGACCACACCTATTTCCGAAGCAGCCTCGAAGGAGCGTCGTCTTTCCAAAGTCCGAAAGTTTTGCGAGTTTTCTTCGCATGTCTCATCGCATTCTG
This sequence comes from Phytoseiulus persimilis, assembly GCA_037576195.1. NCBI lineage: Eukaryota > Metazoa > Arthropoda > Arachnida > Mesostigmata > Phytoseiidae > Phytoseiulus > Phytoseiulus persimilis. The sequence goes on along the minus strand of CM075102.1, from coordinate 6,464,007 downwards.
TGAAGTCTGCAATATTCAAACTCTCTGGAATGACTTTTCTGACGTATGGCCGAAGTTTCCATTCATCTCGGATTTCGACCGGAGTTCCATTTGCTGTAGCGTGTCATGAGGAGAGTGCGATTGTTCAAGCTGAATGCATGTAATGCCTAAAAAAGCTTATTCCGAGGGATTTCAGCTTAAAATGCATGAATCCTGGCGGTGAGAGCATAAATTGAGCTAAATTAGGTGATTCGAAACCGACGTCACTGTTTCCGGACTCTCATCGTCTTTCTGGGAGCCTATGCCCCCCGCACATGCAATTTCGAGGTTAGAGCCTTTCACGGTAGAATTCATCGAATATGGAAGAAAGGCCGATCGATTCGTAGGGGGATCGCAAGCAGCCAAGGAACATGTCCAAAGTCAGCCGCATGCTTCCTCTTTGTCCCTCGTTCTAGTGGGCGCACTCGATCTATCCGCATTCCTAGTGAATTAAATTCAACTTTGGGAACTCGCCATCTTTAGAGCGCTCCCCACAATCCATCCTGGAGCAGCAACTTTCCGGGCTCGCGAGCCCGCCATAACCTGGTCTGTCTCAAGCCGACGGAAAAAGCGGTCACTTTCCTGACTGATCACTGAATTTTAAACAAGAAAATCATGCATGAGAAACAACAGGCTTTCGACTTCATCATCTGGCGAGTTTTGACACATTTGCTGGTCTCTTTAATTTCTCCTCTTGCGATCGATATAGAAGACTCAACGAAGCGGATAGTACCACAAATGGGATCACGGGTGGGAATTCGAAAGTCTACAACCGTTATTTCCACATAAAGCCCTCTCGTGAGTCCTTACGCGTTCCATCGCTCAGGGAACCCGTGATTCCTGTGCAAGCTAGGCCAATGCCGCCGATGAAATCGTCGACGAAGACGGAGCTGCAAGGCTTTGTGAAAAATTTTGGAAGTGAGGTCCTGTCAACTGAAGGACAAGTACTGTTGTGTAGAATTTGTGAACGAGAAGTTTCGTCCGACAAGAAATTCGCGGTGTCACAACAAATCAATGGTGCAAAGCACAAAGCATTATCGGATAAGAAGAAGAATTCGAGCTCATCCAGTGTTGTGCAGCTAGTTCCCTTCTTGGAAGCATCGGGCAAACAGTCCCAATTTAACCTCGAACCTCGGATCTCCATCGATGAAACGACGGACGTTACGGGCCGCTTCGTGGCACACGTCGTGGTAGGAGCAATAGGAAGCCGGAGCTTCCTCCGACATGCAGAGAGTTTGGAAAAGACGAACAGCTCAACCATATCGCAGGTTTTCATGAACGCCTCAACTCTCCTCTTGCCCGATGGAGTCAAGCACGATAGTGTGTTGCTCTTCGTTTCCGATGGTGCAGCCTACATGATGAAGGCTGGATTAGCTCTGAAGGTAGTGTTCCCAAAAATGCTGCACGTTACTTGCGCAGCGCATGCGCTCCATCGGATGGCGGAAGAGATCCGATTCATGTTTCCTCTCGTTGACACTCTCATCTCGAACGGAAAAAATATCTCTCAAAAATCAGCTTCGCGTGTCACTGTGTTCCGTGAGATGGCGCCGGAGACACCACTTCCACCGCAGCCGTGTTTAACCAGATGGGGAACTTGGGTGAAAGCGGCTGTATATTACGCGAATCATCTCAGCATTCCCTCGTCGGTCGTTCAATCTCTCGACTGCAGGGACGCTTTAGGCATCCGAGTGACTCAACGCTTAGTCGGGGATGAATCTCTCCAACGCGATTTGGCGTTTATAGATGCCAACTTAGCAAATATTCCTGATGGAATCGATCGCCTGGACGAGGAGAATGTGCTTCTGACCGATTCCACAGATGCTTTCGAAAGAATCCTACGAGACCTTAGTGAGATCCCGGGTCCGCGGGGAGAAAGACTGCGTCGCAAAAAGGAAGCGGTTCTCAATCGCAATCCTGATTACAATCGTTTGAAAGCTATAGCGGACACTCTGCGCGGCACCCGATTCATCCATGATCATGGCGGGCTGCTGACTCCGACTGAACAATCCAGCTTCAAATTTGCGCCGATAACCTCCACAGAGGTGGAAAGGAGCTTCTCGATGCTGAAGCACCTCCTGAACGACCGCCGGCAGCGTTTCACTTTTGAGAATCTCAAAATGACCCTTGTGGTACATTGCAATCATTGATGATACTCGTTCTGGCTCCCGATTCGCAATAAATCGTTCGTGCATATTTTTAGTTCGATACCGCATATTCTCCTCGTTTTCAATGCATATTTGCATGCATATTTTCCTTTTTTTTCAGCGCTTGAACATTCGCACTCTAGTCATGACATTTATAAGATACCAGCCGGCCTTCGGCCGACTACGCTGGCTGACCCGTCCCTTGCTTTGGGAGTCTATCGCTGACAGACATACATTGCCATACATGTAGTGTCATCGGGGCACCTTCGGGAGTGGCCACCGATTCTCGATGGGATTCTGACCTGGTATCGAGGCACTTTTCTCTCTCTTCACTGAGTCAGCATCATGGTTTTGAGAAGTATGGTCAGATTGGTCTCGTAATCACCCCTCCAGACTCGGAAAAGCATGGTTAGATTGGTCCCGGAATCACCGCTACAGGTTTTGAAAAGTACGGTCAGATTTGTCTCGAGATCACCCCTCCAGACTTGGAAACGTATGGCCAGATTGGTCCCTGAATCACCCCTCCAAACCTGGAAAGTAATGGTCAGATTGGTCTCGGAATCACGCCTTCAGACTTTGAAAAGTGTGGCCTATGTCGTCCCCGGTGAGCCGCCCTACATTAGGCAGTTTGTTCCAAGTCGATCCGATCAATAACGGAGGAGTCTCTTGAGGACAAACAAACGAACAGACCCTGGATTTATATATTTATAGATTAGCAGCTCTCGGCGTTGAGTTCCGGATCGTGGTGCAAGTTCCGCAATGCGAGATTCCACAGTTCGCAGTAACTGACTTTGACCATAATCATCACTCCTCAGGAGGCGCGTCCATGTACGCAAACTTGAACACAAATCAGAGAAAGGCAGCTGACGAGATCCTCGGAGCTCTGAGAGGATCCAAAATGGATACCTACTTATACAACACAATATATAACCTCGCGGTAGTTGAGCGGCGTCGCGTACTGTGCGTTGCCTGGACTGGAATAGCTGCAAACCTGTTATCGAACGGTCGCACCAGGAGCTCACTATTCAAGTTGAACGTCTACGAGTATAACCGTGGTCAAAAAGTGTATCACTGAACCAGACGGTCCGCTGCTAGTTTTCTTGTCCCCGGCTGTATACCTCTTCTCGAATATTGAAACCAAGGAAATCAACCACTTCTTTGAAGAATCGACATTTGTTCAATCTGATGGTCAGCCCGGCACTCTTGAGCGTCATCAACAAATTCGAGATCTGCTCTATGATTCTTCTGCAGGTGATTCCGACACCGATCTTACCACACTTTTCCAAGTCTGGGCGGGTGATTCCGAGACCAATCTGACCATTACTCCGGTGATATCACGTATCGGTTCTCCCGAGCATACGCGTAGCTTAGCTTCCGCACCGCTGTATATTTCCATTGCACTCTAGAGCAGAGATCGTCAAACTCATCCGACATCGACACCGCCAATCATACCATACTTTTCCGAACCTGGAGGGGTGATTCCGAGACCGATCTGACCATTACTCCGGTGATATCACGTATCGGTTCTCCCGAGCATACGCGTAGCTTAGCTTCCGCACCGCTGTATATTTCCATTGCACTCTAGAGCAGAGATCGTCAAACTCATCCGACATCGACACCGCCAATCATACCATACTTTTCCAAGTCTGGACGGGTGATTCCGAGACCAATCTGACCATTACTTTCCAAGTCTGGAGAGGTGATTTCGGGACCCATCTGACCATACTTTTCCAAGTTTGGCCGGATATTCCGAGACCAATCTGACCATTACTTTCCAAGTGTGGAGGGGTGATTTCGGGACCGATCTTACCATACTTTCTCAAGTCTGGACGGGTGATTCCGAGACCAATCTGACCATTACTTTCCGAGTCTGGAGGGGTGATTCCGAGACCGATCTTACCATACTTTTCCGAGTCCGGGCGGGTGATTCCGAGACCAATCTGACCATTACTTTCCAAGTCTGGAGGGGTGATTTCGGGACCGATCTTACCATACTTTCCCAAGTCTGGACGGGTGATTCCGAGACCAATCTGACCATAACTTTCCAAGTGGATACGACATCAAAGTACCTTGGCCTCATGCTCGACTCATCTCTTACAGGCACTGCACACATAAGGTACGCAACTGCGAAGACGGCCAAAGTGGCCCGGAACATCGCTCGCCTCTTCCCGCGCTGCCGAGGTGCGTATGACTACAGGAGGAGGGCTTTGACGGCCGCTGCCGACGGCATTCTACTTTACGCAGCACAGATCTGGGCAGATACGACTACTAAGAAGTCGACCCGAATCATGCTGGACTCTGCATCCAGACCGCTCGCCCTCGGCCTCTCCAGGGCCAACCGCACAGCCTCCACGGCTGCGGTCCAGGTCATCTCTGGCCGCATGCCGCTTGACATCAGAGCCAAGTGGGTTGCCTGGCGAGCGGCCTCAGAAGAGGACGCCGACGACCAGCCCTTCGGGAGGGAGGAAGCGCTCTCTGAGTGGCAGCGACGCTGGGCTGGCACCGCCCCCGGCATGCCAGGATACTGGACATCCCGTTTGATCCCAGACATAGGGCTCTGGGTGGGGAGGAAGCACGGATCCCTCACCTATCCCCTATCGCAAATGCTCACAGGTCACGGCTCCTTTGGAGCCTACCTGGCATGGATCCGCAAACTCCCGACGTCGTCATGCCTCCTCTGTCCGTCGCTCGAGGAGGATGATGTGACACATACCTTCGAAAACTGCGATGCAACTGCCTTCCTCAGGGACGAGCTCCCTCGAGTGTCTACATTCAGAGGCGAACTCTTATGCAAGCGCCTGGTCGAGTACATGCTCACGGACAATGAGGCATGGAAGTCCGTCCTAACGTTCTGCTACGCGGTCATCAGCTTCAAGGACCGATCTCTACGTCCGCACGTCGTTTCACACCAGCAAGTTTTGCTCCAGCCAGCCGGCTCCTCCCCCGGGAGTGCGGCCGCGCCTTAGCTGGCCTCATGAAAGTCCCTGACAGGAAGTATTACCCGAACGGGTTGTCCCCTGCAGGGCGCCCCTTGGCAGGGCCAAAGAGGATACGGGTTTTAGTGGGTATTCACTCGGAATCGAGTGCGAGTCCCACACAACCCCGAGCCCAGCGTGTGTCAACATCTCCGCTGGCTCGGGGGAGTGCGTAAGAGCATTTCTCCCACACCTCTCTAAAAAAAGAAAAAAAAAAGGTAGCGGTCAATATGAGGCTTGAGGGTTCGATTCTTGTACGAAATCAAACCGGCAGCGATCGCTGCGACTGCTCGCCACTCTTCACGTCCCTTGAGCATGAAGCTCACCAGCGTGCGCCCGTCCACCGACCGAGAACCATAACTCGACATCCGGCGATACTCCAGCCTGATGAACTCTGTTTCCGGGCAATCCTCGAGCGCTGTGTCTTCCGCGCCTGAGCCGCAGAGCAGACGGTCCGCTGGGGGAAGCTTTTTGATCCGGGCCAGGTATGCGCCGAAGGAGCCGTGGCCGTTGAGCACTTGTGCGAGGGGGTATGTAAGAGAGACGTGCCTCCTGCTGATCCACTCCTCGATGTTCGGGACGCAGCGGCGGGTCCAAGCTCCGGGGTTCGGTGGATGGACTTCGTCCCATCTTTCCTGCCATGCCGCGATCGCAGCCTTCTTGTCGAAGGATAGCCCTTCCCTGGCAGGGATGCCGTCCATGTCGCTGGTCTCTCGAGACTCGAGTATTCTCGCTCGGAGGTCGTAGGGGATCTGCCCCGCCAGGACCTGTATTCCAAGCGTTGACGTTGTCGGCAGCTGAGGCCAGTACTCGTCTCCTGAAGTCGTTTGCTACACTGACTCTGGGAAAGAGTCTTGAGAGTGCCTGGGTTGCCTTGGTCGTCTTCGCCATCGCGTATGCCGAGTGGGCTTTCCCTGTCAGCCCGGTATCCAGAATGACGCCCAGTTACTTGGCCGTGCTGGTCACCGCGATTTGTTACCCGTCGAGTCTGATATCGATTGAGGAAGGCGGGGGCTTTCGTCCGTTGAGAAAGATGGCCAGCGATTTTTTTGGCGCCATGCGCAGGCCCTTATCTGACATCCAAGATGAGATGGAGGCGAGACTCTCATTCGCATACATCTGCAAGAGGTTGGTATCCGGCTCGGTGATCAGCAGGGCCATATCGTCGGCGTAGGCCAAGGTGGCGGAGTTTGGAGGAAGCCGAATTCTAAGAACGCCGTCGTACGCTATGTTCCACAGTATCGGCCCCAAGATCGAGCCCTGCGGCACGCCCGCGTAGACTCGCGACGTCCGTCCCTCGAAGATGTTACTGCGACCCCGTAGATACGAGCTCAGAACTCGTCTGAGGTATGGGGAAATCCCAGCCTCCTGGAGAGCGTCATCGACTGCGTCCCAACTGATGGTGTTAAAAGCGTTCCTCACATCCAAGAGGATGAGTGGGCAATGTGGGCGGCGCCGGGGATCAACTTGCGCGCGTTCGCCGTCTCGAGGACTTCCCTCACGGCCATCAAGGCCGTTCGTCCTGTACGGGAGCCGAACTGATTCGGTGACAGAGTTTCTCTGCTCTCGAGTTCGATTGCCAATCTGCGGTTGACCAGATGCTCTGCTGCCTTTGAGATTGTGCTCAGGCAGCTTATGGGTCGGAATGCCGAGGGGCCCGTGCCCCCGTGTTTGGGGACTAGAACAAGCCGTGCCTCCTTCCAACTCGGCGGCCAGACACCTGTCCTGAAGATCTTGTTCATAATTTCCGTGAAAACCGCGCGATGGCGTGAGAGGAGAACCTTGAAAGCCTCCATGGTGACACCGTCGGGTCCGGGGGCCTTCTTGAGACGGATCCTGTCGGCGGCATAGGAGACCTCCTCGCGACCGACCGATTTAAAGGAAAAGAGCTCATCCGGCTCGAACGTCGGCATGCGGGGAGGTGAAGTCTTCGAGAAGAGAGCCTCCACCACATTGTGTGCCTGCTCCGTCAGTATACTCGGAGTTATTCTCCTCGTCTTTCCTGTTGCGATTCTGAATGCCGTCCGGAAGGGGTGATCTCCCTCATTGACGTCGTCGAGGAGTGCTCTCCAGCACGCGAGCTTGCCCGTGATGATCGACGTCTTGAGCTCCCTCCTGCTTGCCTGCAGGGAGGCCCGCAGCTCTTCGTCGGGAAGGCCGTTCGAGCGTGATCGAGTGAATCTCCGGCGGGCCGCTATACAGTCTCTCCTAGCCTCTGCCACCGTTGTACACCACCAGTACTTGGGAGATCTTCCAGTTCCTGAGCGGCGAGGCCGGGAAGCATTCTGGCAGGCCAGGTCAAGAAGGTTAGACACCGTCCGCGGGTCGAAGGTTTCGAGCGTGGGAGCATGAGCGTCGAGGTACTCTCGGACTAGAGAGATATTGGGCCGCGTACGGGCGTGAGAGAGGGCTGGGGACGAGTCGACGTCAACCGAGAAGGAGATCAGAAAATGATCGGAGGGGGATTCCTCTTGACGAAGAACCCGCAAATCGGTAATTTTTTGCAGGGCTCCACTGGAAGCAAGTGTGAGGTCGAGAGTTGACTGCAGGTCTCCTCTGGAGAACGTCGGACCCGGGGAATTCACCAGCAGAAGGTCGTGCTGAGCCATCCAGTCGAAGGATCCCTCCTCTTGGACAAGTGCGCGAGCTGCTCCAGGATGCGTGATGGGCATTGAAGTCTCCTGATATCACCACCTTGACGGTGGGCAGTGTGCAGGGGCGTACCCAGCTTTTTTTCTTGGGGGGGCCAAGGGATGTGATGATGATGACGATGATGAGTTCGTCCAAGTATGGTGTGTACAGTGAGACTCTGAAGAACTCTCCAACTGCTTGCGAGGGATGGTTCTCTCTGTTTCTCTGAATGTGGCACAATCTAGGGAGTTTGACGTCGATTTCCAGTTGAGAACAAATCGATTCGACCTGGCTAAAAATTCCGGCAAATACTGCTCCAGCGTTTTCTCTTCGCTGCTGCAAAACAGACGTCATACTGTCGACGGTATCGAGTGCACTAAATATATCGAGTTCGGCGGACTGAAGATTTACTGACAGGGGGAGTATGAGTGACGAAAAGCTCTCTATGACCAGGAGGGCTGCCAAAAATCCGCACGAGCAAATCGAGGTTAGGAGCTCATGAGCGCGATGACTTGTGTCTCCCCTGTTTGTGCTGATGTCTTCGAGCGCGCCAACAATCGGCACGAACATCTCCCTGAAGGTAATGAAGGCCTTGTGACTTTCCACCCATCTGGTCGCACACAACGGCTTGAGCCTACGCGCCACCTCATCGTTGAAATGTAGCTTGACTTGATTCTCGAGACTGGCGATGCGAGGGGAAGAGTTCGAAATGAAGGAGTAAACGTTGGCGACCGTGCCCACAGTATTCCTTATTGTTCCATGCTGTGATGAGTGTACCATGGCAAGGTTCAAGCAATGGCTCACGCAATGGAAGTAAAGAGCCTGAGGAATTCTAGATTTTATCTGAGTCTGAACTCCCTTGAACTCTCCACTCATGGTACTGCAACCGTCGTACCCTTGTCCTCTCATCTTCGCGATATCGATACCTTCAGCTGTCAAGGTACTTAGGATTAACTTAGTGAGTCCGCTGCCCGTTCGGTCCGATACTTCGCAAAACATCAGAAAGTTTTCTACAATGACTTTCTTTTTGTTCCTTGAAGTAGTATAACGCAGGGAAATTGTAAACTGATCCGATCCGCTCGCATCCCGTGTTTCGTCAGCCAAAACTGAGAGAAAACCCGATTTCGACATTTCTGTTCAATTCTAAGCGCCAAATTCGATACCTCAGTCCTCCCCAGTATGCTCATCAGATAATACGTTTCCCTAAAAATCATATGCGTATCAGATAAGACACATCCTTGATTCGAGTCCGCATTTCTGGAGGATAGAAACGTCGAATGCGCCGGAAATTTTCGGTTACCGCAAATTATTTGAGATTATGGAGGTCATTACCGCGGTTAAATAACCGTTGCAAAGCCTCCAGAAGTCAAGGACGCCGCGGCTCATCCCAAAACTCAAGGCCCTTGAAACGAGTTGCTAAGGAGAGGTACGGGAGCTTTTCGAGCACGCTGAATGCTCGATAGTCTGAAGGCTGAGTGAGTGGCGGAATTTCCGACAAGCCGAATGAAGCGAGCTTTTCGTGATGCAGTTAACGTAGTTTTCGAACTCGTGGAGATGTTTCTGGTGAGACTGGATCCTTGCGCTATACTTTCATCCATCAAAGTAGAATATAATCCACCTTTCCAGTATAATCGAGGAGTTTGGGGGGGGGGGGGGGGCTTGGCCCCCTTGCCCCCCCTGGATACGCTACTGGTTGTGCTGAGAGAGTTCATGGAAGGAATTGGCGGGAGACTAAAGAGAAATACGGTCCTTAGCTAGGCTTCAATCGCTACTGGAGAGATTTGTCGCATTCTAAAGAGGAGCGTCTTGAGAGACGACCCAGCGGCGGCCAGTTGTACTGGAGAGGGAAGTCAGTAGAGGAAGAAGAGAATCCCGCGAGAATAAGAGAGATGACGAATGACTAGAGCGCGAATGAGTGTGCATGAGGATACTACGACGAGAGTAAAGAGGTGACGGAGTAAACCCATAATAACCCCAGTATCCACACTGAGTACCGGTGTAGTCATTCCGTGAGCAATGGATCTCACATTAGCAGCGGTGGTAAAAGAACCAGCACCGAGGAGAATACGAGAAGTGTCAAGAAGATCAGTTGGAAGGACAAGCGAAAATGGCAGAGGCAAGTTTGGCAGCGGTACTGGCGCAGTTAAGCAAGACACTGGCGGGTATGGAAAAGAGGATGGAAGGCCAGACGCAACAGATACAGAGTCCGGCGAACCGAAACTGGAGGCGAGAATAAAACCATACGACACGGCAACGCCCTTGAGGACGTTCTCAGGTGGGACCGTAGCTATAGCAGAAAGCTGGTTGCAAGATGTAGTACAGGCAAAGACAGTAGGGGAATGCACGGAGGACTATACGAAAAGCTTGTTACATGCTAAATTGGTTGGCCCGGCGAAATATTGGCAAAGGGATCATGGGAGTAAGTGCGAGAAATTCGAGGACTGGGAAGCGTTGTTCATAGAAACGTACGCGCCGAAGAGAAAAAAGAGGGAATTGATGGAGGAAATCCTACAAAGCTGTCAGAAATGAGAGGAGGGGTTGGAAATGTATGTTAGAAGGAAAGAACACGTCGCTCTAAAGTTAGAACTAGAGCTCAAAGAGATCAAAGTGCAAGTACTCGAAGGACTGCTACCGGAATACACATTTCTGATACACCTAATGAGGGGGAAAGAGCATAAAAATACGACGGAATTAGTGCCGGACATCGAAGAAACGATGGAGGTGGATCGAAGGAGGATAAGTCGAGTGGAATCATCACCAATCAGAACAGGAAATAGATTAGAGGCGAGACCAACGTGCTTCATCTGCAACAAGGAGGGCCGTAAGCAAGCCTGGTGCCCGGAAAAATCAAGGGACCAAGGGCGATACAGGGGACCCGTAGACTACCGAGAATCCGGAACACATGCCACCAAATATTCTGGAGGATCTTCAGGAGAACGTCAGGGAACGACCGGAGACTGGCGCCAACAGCAACCTGACAGCGGAAGGGACCAAATGAGTAACACAAGACCGCCAATGAGGGAATCGATATGGAGAGACGCAGCGGCAAGCAGAGACCGAGCACCGCGAGACCGTCAAGGAACCTGGGGGCCACCGACAAAGGAGCCGACTACAAATCATCAACAAAGAGCGGCAACGCCAGCGGAAAGAGGGAGTTATGGAGGAAGAAATAGCGGGAGTCATGAGAGAGGGCAAAGGAATGTCAGACAAGTCGAGAGGGAGTGGAGTTTCGAGCAGATCGAACCAGTGGATTCGGAACGGCAGAGAGGATTAAAGAAGGTAACGGTCAACGGTAAAGAATGGCCAGCCAGAGTAAACACGGAAGCAGAGGTCAGCATCATTTCAGAGAACTCAGCGGAAGAACTCGGATTGCTACGAAGTATCCGCGGGATAGGAGGGGGCTCATGTGACCCAGTGGGGCAAACAAAAATTCTGTTAGAAGCGGATGGATTGCAGTTGGAAGAGGTAACACTCACAATCCTACCGACGGGGGCAATGAGTGAAAGAGAAATATTGCTAGGAAAGGATCTGTTGGATAGAGGGCTCGTAACGGTGTACTGCGAAGGGCGATCATGGATTTTGAAGGGAGAAGCGTTCGAAAAAATCGCGAAGATCTTGGCGGAGGAGAACGTGAAGGTCCAACTGAGACTAAAAGCCATGGTGACGTTGGAACCACAATCACTCTCGATGGTCACGATGATCCCGATAGAGAAAAATGAAGGAACGCTCATGATCGATCAGGAACGTGGATGGGGAGCATTATGCGAAGTGAGAGATGGTGAGTTAGTAGTTCAACTTGCAAATGTGGGGGATACAAAGATCATCCTGAACGAGGGCACAGTGGTCGCGCGAGGAGAAATCATCGGGGAAGAAAATTTTTTCAAACTGAAGAGGGCCAAAGAGGACAGCAAGGTGGCACAAGTGAAAAGAGCCGAGGCGAGTGAAGGAGACAGCATACGGGAAGAAGACATCGACGTGGAACCAAGTGTACCGCAGACCTACAGGACCCAGTTGCTTAGAATACTGAATGAGAATCGAGAAGCCATCGCGACTTCAATGAGGGAACTAGGGAGAACGGACCTCACAGAATTTTACAAAGACGGAGTGAAAAATAGCAAACCGGTCAGGTGTAAGGCGTATAGATTGTCAGAAGCTTGGATGAAGCCTTGAACGAAAGAATAGCGCAACTGAAAGACGCGGGTATGATAGAGAGGATGAAGTCAGAGTATGCGAGTCCAGTGTTGCTGGTGAGGAAAGCGGATGGCGGCTGGAGGATGGTCATAGACTACAGGAAACTGAACGCGCAAACAATGAAACTCAGTTACCCACTACCGATCATCGACGACATATTGGACGGGGTTGGAGGCAAACGACTGTACTCTCTGTTTCCGGCTGAACCTCTCAGCCAGCCCTCAGAAGTGTCCCGGGATCACCTTTCGGTATTGCTTCAGTAACACTCCCTATCGCCTCGCAAATCCCATTGCGGGCGGTGGGCTTGGGTCTCAAGATGGTTCAGATTTAATTCTGATACAAATTAAATCCTCTTTTTACCACATAAGAAATTTTTGTTGTCGGCCGGGGATCGAACCCGCGATTGCTAGCTTAGCTTGGCACCCAAGGCGTTGGTTTATGCCACACGGCCAACGAGCCGACAAACGACTGTACTCAACATCCGACTTGGCGTGGGGATATTTCCAAATACCGATGACAACGAGGGCTCCAGAGAAAGCAGCATTCGTCACGAAGGAGGGCCACTATGAGCCGAAGGTCCTCATGATGGGACTGTGTAACGCGCCCTCGAAATTTCGAGAACTGATGGTACAAGTCAGAGACATGGTCGGAAAGCAACAAGCGTTTCCATTCCTGGACGACTCAATCACAGCGTGGGACGATTACTTGGAGCATCCGGAACAGATCGAGAAAATAATGAAGGCACTGAGAAATGCAGGATTGACGATTCGGTTGGGGAAATGCAAATTCTTCAGAGGAGTGCTACAATTCTTGGGATTCAAACTTTCAAAGAGGGGAGTACAACCGGGAGGAGTGAAGCTGGAGACAATTGAGCGATTCGCAGCACCGACAGACGTCAACGGAGTGAGGAGGTTCTTAGGACTAACGTCGTTTTTACGAAGATTCGTATTGAACTATTCAACCATGGCAAACCCACTGACGGAACTATTGAAGAAAGAAGCGAAGTTCGTGTGGTCACCGAACTGTGGAGAAGCATTCAGACAACTGAAAACCATGTTACTGAGGGATCCAGTGTTGGAAAGATTCGTACCAGGAAGGAGAACGGAATTACACACCGATGCAAGCTGCGTAGGACTAGCTGGGATGCAGGAGGATGCTCATGCAGGAGGTGAACGGAACATGGAAAATGTGCTACGCGATCAGTAGGAAGATGTCGGAATCGGAGAAGAATTGCCATTTCACGAAACTAGAACAACTTGCGGCAGTGTGGAGCATGGAACGATTGCGACATTATCTATACGGTCAAGAGTTCGTAGTTGTGCCAGATTGTGTAGCTGTCACGTCACTGAAGACGCAAGGAGGGTCCGCGCAGATGGTTGGATAGGATAGCGGAGTTCAACTCCACGGTTCGTCACCGACCAGGAACAGCGATGGCCGACGTGGACGCACTTAGTAGGGATCCAGTCGACGACGCACGAGAGACGGAAGAGCAAGTATACCCGACGAACTCGAAACAGAAAACAGTTTTCCCGGCACCAGCGACGCACGATCAATTCCAGATGAAACAAGCAGCCGATGAGTTTATCAAAGAAAGACTAGAAGCACCAAGGAGGAACGAACAAGAAGAGAAGAAAATTTGATCCAGGGGCTCTGTGAACGACGAGGAGTACTTTTCAAGGAAAAAGAAGGGAGAAGATTATTCGTGATACCAAAGGCGATGAGGAAGTATGTTTTGGTTATCGCACACGACAAACGCGGGCACTTCGGAATGGATAAAACATTGGAGCTAATAAGAACAACGTATTGGTTTCCGAAAATGAGAGAATATACGATGTTCCACCTGCAAGCATGCATGGAGTGCATATCCAACGAAGACTTATCCGGCAAGGAGGAGGGGATGTGTAACGTGATTAGACCAGAGGGAAGACCGTCCCAGAAGGTGTTCATCGATCACTTGGGACAACTACCGAAATCACACGGAAAGGAGCACGTCATAGTACTGGTGGACGGACTGACGAAATTCGTGATACTCGAAGCAGTCGCAACAACTTCGGTGGATGGAGTAATCAAGTTCTTGACGAAAGTGTTCATGACGTATGGAAAGCCCGAGAAAATCGTGTCCGACAGGGGGACTGCGTACACTTCAAAGAATACGGAGGAGTTCTTGCTGAAAGAAGGCGTTGGACACATCCTAATTTCATGTCAGAAACCATCATCGAACGGCCAAGTCGAAAGAATCAATAAAGAGGTGGCCAGATTGTTGAGATCACTATGCGTAACGGCGGATCACCGGGATTGGGCAAAGTTCTTACCGATGGCACAGATGTACTTGAACAGGGTGGTATCGAGAAGTACGGGGAAATCACCATTTGAGGTCTTGCATGGGTATCTACCGAGAATCAATAACCACGGAGCTGCACTCGGTGCGGTGACGATCGCCACGTGGAGATCGCGCCATACTGCAAGGCCAGACGGGTGACGTGCAATCTGTGCAAGGAGGTAGGCCACTTTAGCCGGTGTTGCCCGAAACACAAGGAACGAGTCTGCCATGGGTGTAAGGGCATCGGGCACATGGCCCGAGACGGTAAAGAGGTGATTTACGAGAAGACAGCCGATGGAGGCTATATCGCAAGGAGGGCTGGAGAGGAAGTGGCAAGGTATGTCAGGAACTCGGGCTCCGATCCGGTGGAGTATCAACTCGAACTGACCCATCCGTTCCCCGGCAACCGACAATGATGGTCGACCACGGTCGACGAGAATGATCGACCAGAACCTGTCCATTATCGCGCGGTTCCACCCCCAGCGTCCTATTCTATCCGTCCCACCACACCTTCACCATATGCAAACGTGAAATACATTTTCTAGAATTCATAAGTAAGGAGGGCCAGTTGTAAGAACAACTGTAAGATTTGTAAGGAGGGCTGGATGGATAATTAATTTACCAGGTGTCGGAAGGTCGCTGAAGGAATCAGCATTACGATGTACGGAGGCTAGCGGAACCAAAAAGAAAGAGATGATAGAAGTCTCACGACGAAGGTGTGCTCATTTAGGTATGTGCTCGATTAGGCAGATCGGATATCAGAGCGGAGAGTGCCGAATAGAAGTGCTGGCCAGGAGTCCAGTATGGTAGCGGTGGTCGAGTGTCGCATTCTAAGAGAAGCGTCTTGAGAGACGACCCAGCGGCGACCAGCTGTACTGGAGAGGGAAGTCAGTAGAGAGAAAGAGAAGAATCCCGCGAGAATATGAGAGATGATGAACGAGTAGAGTGTGAATGAGTGTGTATGAGGATACTACGACGAGAGTAAAGAGGTGACGGAGTAAACCCGTAATAAGCCCAGTATCCACACTGAATACTGGTGTAGTCATTCCGTGAGCAATAGATCTCACAGATTTGAGGAAGGAATCAATGATCTTTCCACGACGCAGTTTCGGGGGGGGGGGGGGGGGGGGGGATCGGTTATGTGTTGGGGTTGCTTTGGGTCCGTGGGGAAGCTGGAACTAGCGTTTCCCTCATCAAGAATGGATTCCATAGAATATCAAGGGGTGCAAGATTCTCGTCTTTTACCTTTTTTGAGGAGGTTCCGCTCCCTCAAAGTGATATTTCAACATGAAAGTGCATCTGTGCACGCCAGCTCGAGTACAAATCGATGGTTGAAGTCCAAGGAGATCAAGGTTCTCAAGTGGCCAGCGTGCAGCCCCGACTTGAATCCCATGGATAACCTCTGGGGCATCGTCGCTCGGCGGTTATACACGGAAAACAGGCTATTCGAAAATGTGGATGGATTGGAAATAGGCATAGTTAATGCTTGGAGCAGAATTGGGCAAGAGACAATTGATAATCTTATTTCTTCCATGCCAGATCGCGTGTTCTAAGTCATATCGAGAAAGCGGAAACAGACAAACTATTAGGAAGCCTCCGATGTGTCTTCCGATCAGATAGAATGATCGAAAATCGATTTGATTCTAAAAGCATTTCCGGCCGATTTTCGCTGTTCATGCATCTTCCTCGATGAGAAGGATTTGGGGGTCACTCCAAAGCCTTGAGACATCTTTCTCCTCTAAACTTGACTCCCACACGAGGATTTATCGGAGGGTGCCCCATGTGGTTTATAGATAAGTGGAAATTTCCACCTGATTCTAATAGCATCTCCTTCGGTGTATATCTTGCTTTCAGTAACTAACTGACAGATCCCACGAACCACTACACAAGGTTCGGCAGCCGCACAACAAACCATCTGGAAGGATAGCACAACGCCCTAACCAAGAAGATAAGATCGCCACATGTGAGCATATTCGATATGATGAACCATCCCAAGCACGAGGAGCACGACTTCAAGATCCAGCAAATCCTCCCAAACGGAGGGAACCCAGCCAAGCCGATGAGCAAGAAATGTCGAGTCCTTGTTCCCATGCCCATGTTGGCTTCCTTGTGTCCCGCTCTTCTCGAACACCGTGGATCACTTGACAGAACAACGGCGCTAAACCCTGCTTCCGGTGTTGAGTTATCGATCTGGATCCGTTGGAGTCGACTGTCCAATCTTCTGCGGTTCGACGGTGAGTACTGAAGAAGTCGACTCGAAAGTCCTCAAGTGACATAGGAAATACGGAGCCATTGGCAGTGCCCACCGCTTGGAGCTCCAACAGCCATATTGGAAATACGGAGCGTCCAATTGGACTTGACGAGACTGAGAGCCGAGAAACCGAGTTAAATGAGAGAAACACGAAGCCCTCTCTCCGAGCTTTCTTTAACTCCTGTATTTTCTAGGATTGGATCCGATTTGGGCGAGTGATGACTCCCAAAATCGAACGAGGAAGAATCTCTAATTGAAGAGGCCACCCTGTGTATCAGCCGAGAAAAAATCGAGGGTGGCGATGACACGATCGCCCCCTCTATGAGTCCGTCGCTGAGGCCAGGAGAGGGCCCTTTAGGCCGCAGAGATTATCACCGGGAAATTTCAGTGAGACGTCGGAAAAACTCGAAAATTGGTTCTCGAAAGGAAACACGTTCGCTTGGAACGAGGAGCAGTGCCAATCTACCAGTCCAGCGTTCTGCTTACATGAGGGCGTACGAGGAGGGAGCATGTGCAATCGCTCCGAGCTCCGCTAAACACCCCTATTGGTCTCGAATGCCCAGCTGGTAGTGGTCCCATGCTTGAACATTTCTCGCACGAATGAATAAGTTTTTCCAGGAGCTCCCTCCTGAGCTTCAGGGAGCTCTTGAGGGGTTCGTCGTGAGCTCCCCCAACTTAGGCCATGTCCCCATGCCAGCATTTCCCACTTCGTACAGACAGTTCAACCATCCGATGGATGTATGGAATGTGCGCTCAATCACGGAATGTTGGACGGGCCTCATTTCGTTTCAAATACCCAGAGCATCTGGGGCTCCAAACGGGAACCTCGCTGCTCTCGATACAGGGGCGCAGCAGCTGAATCTGCTGTTGCGGTTTTTCTGGGTACCTGCCGAGGTCGTGCATATCTGATCGGGAGCGGGAGCGCCTGGTTGAGATTGAATCAAACTTCGAAATCATGGATCGGGCTTTCGGAGGACTTCGGCGAGATGCACACCGTGAGAGAAAGAGCATCGCAACCGCGAGAGAGGCATAAAACGCGCTGGATGCGCCTGCTCCACTTCACTCGAGAGTTCGCGTCTGACTACATTGTAGCTCCAAACTTCACAATGAACACCATTTGCAGTGCTCACCGCCTGGAGCTCCAACAGCCATATCAAACCAGAATCAATGGTCCAGCCTCGACATCTCTGGTGCCTAAAGAACGCAAATGTCCTGAAGGTGATATGGATACGAACGTGCCCTGGTTCGTGAGCTCCGTCGTGATCGAAGGAGACGGATGTGACGCTGGTTTCGCTCCAGACTCTGGTTACGTCGCTGACACGGAGTCCGATACAGACGAAATGAGCAGCTCGTATACGGACACGGAGTCGGCTACCGAGTGCATCAAGAGCTCGGATATGGAGCGAAGTTATGCAGACACGGAGTTCGAAACCGGCTGCATCGAGAGCTCGGATATGGAGCGAAGTTATGCAGACACGGAGTCCGATACCGGCTGCATGGAGGGCTCGGATATGGAGCGGAGTTATGCAGACACGGAGTCCGAAACCGACTGCATGGAGAGCTCGGATAGGGAATTGAGCGGAGCGGACACGGAGTTCGATACCGACTACATGGAAAGCTCGGAGATGGAGCGGAGTGATGCGGAAAACGGGCCGTCGGAAAATTACAGCGTCCATCATGGAGGCAGCGAGGCCAAGTGTAGCGGGCCCCCGATCGTATCCTTCCAGCCAGATCAAAGCTTGTTCGATCTGCTGGATTCCCAACAGACGGAGATAATCGAACAGACGGAGATAATCGAACAGACGGAGAGTCCGTCGGCAAAGTTGGAGGAGATCCTGAGGTTACTCGAAACGGGCGACGAAATAATCCTCGAGGAGCAGAGGACGCACCGAGATTACCTTGCCTGGGCTGATAGCTGTCTCTCGACACCCCAATAACTTCTCCTCTGTGGGGTCCTCGATTTCGAAAATAAAGGTCTTATCCTATCTGATGAGTGTTTGATAATGCGAGTGTTTGGACACAAATAACCACTACGACGTTCGCTTACATTGATGACATCAACCCGAACTATTACCACTCTTGATTGCATCAGATCTCGACTGCCATGGCTGGAGCCAGTCCTCACGAGCATTATTCACTCAGTCGAAATCATTCGAATCATCAATCTTGCATGGTTAGAGGGTGAAGTTGAATAATAATACCCGAGAGCAGAGATGGGTATAATCATAATCATGATTATGACTATGATTAATAATCATAATCGTGCTTGCGAAGACACCGCTCTCACAGCCGGCCTGCGCTCCCGAAAACGCTGACTGAAATCGACTCGGAGGGTCCTTGGACCAAAACCGAGAATGAAGAGAGTTTCTTGGCAGTGGATGACGGTTCAAACGATCGAACGTTGGGCTTCTGCACCGAGGAAACACTGAGAGTTCTATGCGAGGCTTCCTGTGTCTTCATGGATGGACACCGGGAACTGTAGAGCTCCCAAAAAAACAGAAATTTTCAAGTGAGCGAACTCCTGTCGACTACACTGACCTCCAAGAGTTATTCTGATTGCCTTCATCAGTGTTAATAAATTCATGTAGCCGAAATATTTTCTATATCATTTGCTTCTTTCTTGGGACTACAACTCACGGAGGAAACGCTCGATGATTCACAAAAGGAGCTGTGAGTGCGGAGGAAAGAAAGAATGATAATGGGAGAAGAGCCATAGGAATGGAATGCATTTGCGCACGACCCCGAAGAGTGGAATTTATATATAGTTGACCAGCCGGTTGGACGGCGCTCCCTGCCATCGAGGCACTTCTCTCTCCCTTCACTGGGTCAGCATTCTGATTTTGAAAAATGTGGTCAGATTGGTCTCGGAATCACCCCTCCAGAGTTGGAAAGAAATGCTCAGATTTGCCCTGGAATCACCCCTCCAGAGTTGGAAAGAAACGGCCAGATTGTTCTCGGAATCACCCCTCCAGAGTTGGAAGATAATGGCCATATTTGTCCCGGAATCACCCCTCCAGGGTTGGAAAGTAATGACCAGATCGGTCCCGGAATCACCCCTCCAGGGTTGGAAAAGTATGGTCAGATTGGTCCCGGAATCACCCTTCCAGACTTGAAAAAGTATGATCAGATTGGTCCCGGAATCACCCCTCCAGACTTGGAAAATGATGGTCAGATCGGTCTCGGACGCATCCCTTCAGGCTTGAAAAAGTATGGTCAGATTGCTCCTGGAATCATTCCTCCAGACTTCGGAAGTAAGTGTCAGATTGGTCCCGGAATCACCCCTCCAGACTTGGAAAATGATTGTCAGATTGGTCTCGGAATCACCCCTCCAGACTTGAAAAAGTGTGGTCAGATTGGTCCTGGAATCATTCCTCCAGACTTCGGAAGTAAGTGTCAGATTGGTCCCGGAATCACCCTTCCAGACTTGGAAGATGGTGGTCAGATCGGTCTCGGAATCACCCCTCCAGGCTTGAAAAAGTATGGTCAGATTGGTCCCGGAATCACCCCTCCAGACTTGTAAATGTATGATCAGATTGGTCCCGGAATCACCCCTCCAGACTTTGACAGTTATGGGCAGATTGGTCTCGGAATCACCCCTCCATACTTGAAAAAGTATGGTCAGATTGGTCCTGGAATCACCCCTCCAGACTCGGAAGAATATTGTCGGATTAGTCCCAGAATCACCCGTCCATAATCGAAAAGTGAAGGTCAGATTGGTGCCGGAATCACCCCCATGTATTCCAGGAGGAACGAGGACAAACTGACAGACGAAGCCGATCATAAGTAGAAAGGATCCTCGGGTCCGGGGTACGAAAAATGAATTTCCGTAACGAAGTGGTACGTAAATACATTTGCCGTACCCCGTACTACGGAAAATGATTTTTATCCGGGACCAATCTGACCATTACTTTCCAAGTCTGGGGGGGGTAATTCCGGGACCAATCTGACCTTCACATTCCGAGGCTGGAGGGGTGATTCCGGGACCAATCTGACCATACTTTTACAAGACTGGAGGGGTGATTCCGAGACCAATCTGACACTTACTTCCGAAGTCTGGAGGGTGATTCCAGGACCAATCTGACCTTACTTTTTCAAGTCTGGAGGGGTGATTCCGAGACCAAACTGACACTTACTTCCGAAGTCTGGAGGGTGATTCCAGGACCAATCTGACCACACTTTCTCAAGTCTGGAGGGGTGATTCCGAGACCAAACTGACACTTACTTCCGAAGTCTGGAGGGTGATTCCAGGACCAATCTGACCACACTTTCTCAAGTCTGGAGGGGTGATTCCGAGACCAATCTGCCCATAACTGTCCAAGTCGGGAGGGGTGATTCCGGGACCAATCTGACCTTCACATGCCGAGGCTGGAGGGGTGATTCCGGGACCAATCTGACCATACTTTTACAAGACTGGAGGGGTGATTCCGAGACCAATCTGACACTTACTTCCGAAGTCTGGAGGGTGATTCCAGGACCAATCTGACCTTACTTTTTCAAGTCTGGAGGGGTGATTCCGAGACCAAACTGACACTTACTTCCGAAGTCTGGAGGGTGATTCCAGGACCAATCTGACCACACTTTCTCAAGTCTGGAGGGGTGATTCCGAGACCAAACTGACACTTACTTCCGAAGTCTGGAGGGTGATTCCAGGACCAATCTGACCACACTTTCTCAAGTCTGGAGGGGTGATTCCGAGACCAATCTGCCCATAACTGTCCAAGTCGGGAGGGGTGATTCCGGGACCAATCTGACCTTCACATGCCGAGGCTGGAGGGGTGATTCCGGGACCAATCTGACCATACTTTTACAAGACTGGAGGGGTGATTCCGAGACCAATCTGACACTTACTTCCGAAGTCTGGAGGGTGATTCCAGGACCAATCTGACCTTACTTTTTCAAGTCTGGAGGGGTGATTCCGAGACCAAACTGACACTTACTTCCGAAGTCTGGAGGGTGATTCCAGGACCAATCTGACCACACTTTCTCAAGTCTGGAGGGGTGATTCCGAGACCAAACTGACACTTACTTCCGAAGTCTGGAGGGTGATTCCAGGACCAATCTGACCACACTTTCTCAAGTCTGGAGGGGTGATTCCGAGACCAATCTGACACTTACTTCCGAAGTCTGGAGGGTGATTCCAGGACCAATCTGACCTTGCTT
This sequence comes from Phytoseiulus persimilis, assembly GCA_037576195.1. NCBI lineage: Eukaryota > Metazoa > Arthropoda > Arachnida > Mesostigmata > Phytoseiidae > Phytoseiulus > Phytoseiulus persimilis. The sequence goes on along the minus strand of CM075102.1, from coordinate 6,442,317 downwards.
CTTCAAGTCTGGAGGGGTGATTCCGAGACCAAACTGACCATACTTTTTCAAGTCTGGAGGGGTGATTCCGAGACCAATCTGCCCATAACTGTCCAAGTCTGGAGGGGTCATCCCGGGACCAATCTGACCATACTTTTCAAGTCTGGAGGGGTGATTCCGAGACCAATCTGCACATAACTGTCAAAGTCTGGAGGGGTGATTCCGAGACCAATCTGACCATACTTTTACAATACTGGAGGGGTGATTCCGAGACCAATCTGCCCATAACTGTCCAAGTCTGGAGGGGTCATCCCGGGACCAATCTGACCATACTTTTCAAGTCTGGAGGGGTGATTCCGAGACCAATCTGCACATAACTGTCAAAGTCTGGAGGGGTGATTCCGGGACCAATCTGACCATACTTTTACAATACTGGAGGGGTGATTCCGAGACCAATCTGGCTATACTTTTACAAGACTGAAGGGGTGATTCCGAGACCAATCTGACACTTACTTCCGAAGTCTGGAGGGTGATTTCAGGACCAATCTGACCACACTTTGTCAAGTCTGGAGGGGTGATTCCGAGACCAATCTGCCCATAACTTTCAAAGTCTGGAGGGGTGATTCCGGGACCAATCTGACCATACTTTTACAAGACTGGAGGCGTGATTCCGGGACCAATCTGACCATACTTTTACAAGACTGGAGGGGTGATTCCGGGACCAATCTGACCATACTTTTGCAAGACTGGAGGGGTGATTCCGAGACCAATCGGGCCATACTTCTCCGAATCTGGAGGCTTGATTCCAGGACCAATCTGATCGTACTTTTTCAAGTCTGGAGGGGTGATTCCGAGACAAATCCTACAATCATTTTCCAAGTCTGGAGGGGTGATTCCGGGACCAATCTGACACTTACTTCCGGAGTCTGAAGGGTGATTCCAGGACCAATCTGACCATACTTTTTCATGTCTGGAGGGGTGATTCCGAGACCAATCTGCTCATCACTGTCAAAGTCTGGAGGGGTGATTCCGAGACCAATCTGACCATCATTTTCCAAGTCTGGAGGAGTGATTCCGGGACCAATCTGACACTTACTTCCGAAGTCTGGTGGAATGATTCCAGGACCAATCTGACCATACTTTTTCAAGTCTGTAGGGGTGATTCCGGGACCAATCTGACACCTACTTCCGAAGTCTGGAGGGGTGATTCCAGGACCAATCTGACCATACTTTTTCAAGTCTAAAGGGGTGATTCCGAGACCAATCTGGGGTACTCCGGCGCTCATGGTATGTGTTGGGCCGTGCCCAGAAAGCAGTTCAAAACTCCGAATAATAACATCCGATGAGATGTCGTCTGCGCGAATGAACTTGTCTAAGCCCAGTTGGCGCTAGACCCTCGGAGAGTGAAGATGTACTACATAACAGTAGGGGGGGGGGGCAAGGATGTGATGATGATGCCGATGATCATCGTCTCGAGATTTTCATGACGCAATCAACATGGTTTTCAAACCTGTGAGAATTTTCCTGATAAGACTGAATCTTTGAGGATTTTTTTCGTCCATTAAAGTAGAATATAATCCACCCTTCCCAATATTATCGAAGAGTTTTGGGGGGGCATGGCCCCCTTGCCCCCCCTAGCGAAGATGAGTGATGAAGGCACCACATCGGACGTCATCGGGAACTTCCTGAGGACCCACCGTACCATTCCGTCAAAGGCTCTAGAAGGCAAAACTACAGCCAAATTGTTCACCGGACGGAAATTTCCAACGGACCTGGACATGATTCTACCGTCGGAAAGCAAGACTATCTCTTCAATGAATGCGTCAAACCAACAACGAAAAATGAAGCAAAACTTCGATAACCACACTGGCGTCAGAGACAAGAGCTTCAAAGAGAGTGAACCAGTCTACTTGCGCATGCAGCGCCTGTTGGGGGCTCCGTGCGCGCTTGGATTCGATTGGCTGGGTGGTTTCGGTTTCTTGTAAATAAAACAGTTAGTCTTGAGACAGCTCCACGAAAGGTGTGATGATACCTAACATGAATAACATGGCGCAGTCACAGTCTTGAAGTGAACCAAAGAGGAAGACAGTTGATCGAACAGCCAATAAGCGGCAACAGTCAGTGAGTAGTGAACAGACGAATGATGGAAAACAACGAAAGATCCGAGGCAAGCTACCGGTACCGACCGGCGCCGTTGGAAGTAGTCACCGGTGAGGACAACTACGATCGATGGCGAACATTCAAGGAAAGCTGGGCAGACTACTGTCTGTTGGAAAGCATCTACTCGAAAACTCCGGAAATCCAGATTGCATGTTTCCGAGTGGCCTTGGGTCAGGATAATAGAGAGCTGCTGCGGGACCTACAAGCGGGGACTCTGCTGCAGAATGACTCGGCAAGTGAGACGGGATTGACGCCGTGCCGAAGCCTGACGCAAACGTTAGCAGTGCTCGACCAGAGATTCGCACGCCACGAGAATCAGATTCACCGCCGGTATCTGTTTTTCAAGACAGTCCAGACGATAGGTGAAACGGTGAACGATTTCTTTGGCCGCGTCATCAAGCTGGCGAAGAGCTGTCGGTTCGATGCGTCAATTGCCAACTCAATGATTCGAGATCAGTTGGTTGTTGGAACGAACTCCAACGAAGCACGAGCATCAATCTTCAGAGAGCCAACGGAGCTTAACCTCGAAAGCGTGTTGGCAAGACTCAGACTGTACGAAGACAACAAGAAGAGTTTAGAAGAAATGGACAAGAGAAGCAATGAAGAAAAAGCAATGGCGATAAGGAGCCAGAAACCATCGCAACAAGCAAACAAGAAGAAGCAAGAAAGCATTCAAAACTGCCGTTTCTGTCGGGGAAAGCACGCTGTCAGGAAGTGTCCAGCATACGGCCACACATGCAGCAAATGCAATAAGAAGAATCACTTCGAGAGTGTGTGCCGTTCAACAGAGAGTGCTCATAAGCTAACAGACGATCAACAGATCAGCAGTGAAGAGGAATACTCGTTCCGAGCGGAAAGTGATGATGGAAAAGTGAAAAGTAGATACTTCGTGAAGCTCAACACGAAAAACAACGGGGAATTGGTCGCCCAGGTGGACACCGGCGCGACTTGTAACTGTTTGAGTAAATCCACCTACGCAAGAATGAAGAATCTGGGAGCAGCAAGTGACCTCGACACGCAACGGAGAACCAGAATCAAAACGTACGACAATTCAATTGTACACTCGATCGGATCATGCGTCGTGACCTGCAGATTCGACGGAAGATCTCTCAGGCTGCCGTTCATAGTTGTTGAGCAGCGGCTAGACACACTACTATCGGGTGTATGGGCCGAGAGGATCGGGGCGGTCGACTTCCACAACAGCGTCGAACGCACTCTCAAAGTCGACGAGTGCAATGCGCTGGGGTATGAAATGCTGCTGAACGAGTACTCGGATATCTTCCGCGGCCTTGGCGAATTTGCGGAGGAGGTCAAATTGGAATTAGATCCCACCATCCCACCTAGACAACAACCACCAAGGAAAACTCCAGTGGCCATCCGGGAGGCGCTCATTCAGAAGATCCGACAGTTAGAAAGGGACGGAATAATCGAGCGAGTGACGAAGCCCACTCCGTGTATATCGAATCTTGTGGCGGTACCCAAAAGCGACGGAACAATCAGAATAACATTGGATCCAATGCACCTGAACAAGGCGATCATCCGGCCCCGCTACCCAATGCCAACGCTGGATGACTACATTCCATTATTGGCAAAAGCGAAAATCTTTAGCATAGTCGACGCTAAAGATGGGTTTTACCAGATGCGGTTGCATCCCGACTCAACAGATGCAACGTTGTTCTGGACACCGATAGGCCGATTCAAGTACTTAAGAACCCCACAAGGAATCTCCTCAAGCCCGGAAGAATTCCAGTTGCGGCAAGCTCAAGCCTACGATGGTCTACGGAACGTGTTGGTGGTTGCGGACGACCCATCCATCGTCTTCGGCCATCGTCTTCGGCGTTGGAGACACCGAGGAAGAAGCAAGAAAGGATCACGATCGGAACCTGGAGGCCCTTTTCCAACGCGCAAGAGCTATAGGAATCAGGCTCAATAAGAAGAAACTGCAGCTAGGCAAAAGTTCCGTCCGCTACCTGGGACACATCATATCAGATGAGGGAGTAAGACCAGATCCGGAGAAAGTGAGGGCGATTTTGGAGATGGAGGCACCGAGGGACGTCAAGGCAGTCATGCGATTCCTCGGCATGGCAAATTATTTGCTCGCCTTCCTCCCAAATTTCGCCACTATCTCGCTCCCACTCAGAGAAGTCATCAAGAAAACAAATCATTTCGTGTGGATGGAATCGCAGCAAAAGGCCTTCGACGAAATCAAAGGATTGCTTGCGGAGGCGCTAATGCTGGCTATCTACGATCCGAGCAAGGAAACAACGATTATGACCGACGCTGCGGACCGAGGGGTCGGGGCAGTGCTGCTTCAGGACAATAAGGCCATAGCGTACCATTCCCACACCTTGACCTCAGCGGAGCAAGGGAACGCTGCTCTGGAAAAAGAGTGCTTGGCTATTGTTTCAGCATGCACGAAATTCGATCATCTCTTGTTCGGCAAACCAGACATACGAATCCTCTCTGATCACAAGCCGTTGGCTAGAATCTTTGAAAAACCGCTCGAAGACTGTCCAAGAAGACTCCAGCGTATGAGGTTGGCCTTGCAGCGCTATGACATCAAAGTTGAGTACATCGCAGGCTCTAGGAACATCATCGCAGACGCCCTTAGCAGAGCACCACTGCGAACTGCGGGGCCGGAGTCACAGGAGCGACAAATAGTTCTCCGATTGGAACTCGAGGAAACAAAAAATGAGGGAAACGGCAGAGTCTCGGATCGAACAATGGAACGCATCCGAGAGGTCATGAGGACGGACTCCACTGCGGGCAAGCTTCTCCAAGCCATCAAAACGAGCGATTGGACAGACCCAGAGGTCTCGGTCTTCAAACCGTTCAGCGGCGAGCTCGTCCAGGAGGACGGACTCGTGTTTCACAACGAGGCATGCTTCATTCCCCAAGCACTCAGATCGGAGTTCCTCAGGCATGTACACAGGTCGCACCTTGCATTGGATGCGATGCTGCGCCGGATCAGAGGCACGGTGTTCTGGCCGGGGGTAAACAACGACATAAAAGTCATAGTGGAAAACTGCGACGCATGCCAGACCTACAGCATCAGGCAACGTCGAGAACCACTGATCCCAGCAGAGATCCCCCGCCATCCCTTCGAAATCGTTCACCAGGATCTGTTCGATTGGAAAGGTCGAAAGTACCTCGTCACGGCGGACGGGTACAGTGATTTCTTCGACGTGACCTTGCTCGGGGCATCGTCGACGACCACGAAGGTCATAAACGTCTGCAAGAAACTCTTTGCGTGTTTCGGACAACCAAAGCAGCTGAGAACGGACAGCGAACCACGATACCAAAGTGCGGAGCTCAGACGTTTCTGCCAGGACTGGAACATCAAACTCGAGATGTCAGAGCCGCACCATCATGAAGGTAACGGAAAATCGGAATCAGCAGTGAAGATCGCAAAACGAATTCTGAAGAAATCAGAGGCGGCGGGCGAGGACTTAGAACTGGCACTGCTCGAATGGCGAAACACGCCCCAAATCGATGGACTCTCTCCGGCAGAAAAGCTTCATTGTAGGAAAAAACGCGAGCCTCTCTGCCGCTTCGCGGCGTAGCGCTGAAACAGAGGCTCCCCCTTGGAGTCGAAGAAGCAATACAAACGCGGCGCCGACAAGCGAGAGCATGTCACGATCACGGTGCGAGAGCCCTGCCTCCACTGCAAATGGGAGCAAATGTGCGGATTCAACCCGATGGTCATCGCAAGGAATGGAAGAAGGGAAAGATAATCGAAGTGATCAGCGGTCGGCGGTACGCGGTCGAAACCGCCGAAGGAAGTGTGTTAGAACGAAATAAAAAGTTTTTGCGAAAAACGATGTAGCACGCGCGGAAAAAAAAGAGAAAAAGAAGACATGTTGTGATTCTAGGGAAGCGATGACAGGAGACAATACTTTACATAGTAATGGCAGAGTAATAGCGTTCAAGCTAAGGATACAATTCCAAGTTTGTGTATGGGAGCACTGCGACCGTCACAGGACAGCCCAGGGGCGGGCGGGGAGTTCTCGGCAATGTTCACAGTTTCCATAGTGGATCGATTTTAGTTGGTTGATAGATCAGGAAAAGAGAGGGCATGTTGGGGGCTCCGTGCGCGCTTGGATTCGATTGGCTGGGTGGTTTCGGTTTCTTGTAAATAAAACAGTTAGTCTTGAGACAGCTCCACGAAAGGTGTGATGATACCTAACATGAATAACAGCGCCAGAACAAACGATTCTGGGCTCAAGGCACGGTGAAGCGACGGCACTATGTCATGTATGACGTGGAGGTCAATAATCGAACAACGGCGCGACACGCAGATCAATCAAGGGAAGGTCACGTCAACACTCAGCGCCGCGACGAAGCATCTACGACGGCTTCATGCTCGCTTTTGAATTGCCACTGCCACGGCACAAGAAGAAAGTTACAAGGGGGGGAGCCTCCCGCGAAGAAGAAAGTACTGAAGACACCGGCACAAATGACCCAAATCTTCGCGAAGAACCCATTACTACAGACTCCCGAGCAGATGGCAACTCCGATTCACTCCAAAGAGGAGACTCTCTGCAAAAAGCTTCGAACTATGGGAGGCCAAGAAGTCAAGGATGTTCTTATGGGATCCATCCGAGATCTAGAAAAACGAGTTGCTGAATCCGATCCAGAGATCCTCTCTTTGATCAAAGAAAACGCAGCACATCATTGAGAAGCGAATGAAGGAGCGGAGAAAGTTTCGGAACTTTTGGGTGAATTCCGCCCCGAGATGAGCCCGCACTGTTGAGCCTCGCCGAAAAGATACCACAAAGAACCGCTGGCGTTTCAGACATCACCTTCGAACCCCAGCAGGCGGAGGCGTCAGCATCGTCGATCAGGAGGGAACGCTTCGCGACCGCCGCGTCTCCGGAGAACGGTGATGAGCAAGATCCAAGCTCACTCGAACCCTCCATATTCGATGATCCAGGAACCGTGTACTTCGCCTCGCCGGAGGAGTATCGGTTGCTGCCAGCCAGCAGAATCCGGAACCAACCTTCTTCCCTCGACGTGGCTATCAACGAGTTACTTAGGTACAAATCTCGGAAACGCGAATCACCGAATTCGTACATACGATTACTCTCCTCTCCCATCTATTTTGTAAGGGAGGTGTTGGGCTGCGCCCAGAGAGCAGTTTGAAACACCGAATAATAACATCCGACGAGATATCGTCTGCATGAATAAACTTGCTTAGGCTCAGTTGGCGCTAGACCCCCGGAGAGGAAAGACGTACTACATAACAGTTTGCTAGTTTCCCTCTTCGTCAACTACACTTCCGTCTCCCAGATACGAGCTGAGTATTCGACCCAGGTAGATCTTCTTGTGCCTCAGAGCTCTGGAGACTGCGCCCCACTCTAGGATGATGGCGCAGCGGTTCCTTCGTTGCCATGGCCTGTGCTTCCCTGCTTCAATCACTCTGTAGACCTTGTCAAGCGCAGATCGGGTGGATCTTCCCTCGCGCAAACCAAATTGGTTCGGTGAGAGTCCCTCATTCTCCACCAGGTCTTCTTGAAGCCTTCGGTCCAGGATCGTCTCAACTGCCTTGGCCGTGTCTAGTGAGCCGATTTGCCTGGAAGATCCTGACATGGAATCGCGGATCAGCACGAGTCTTGCAGTCTTTCATTTCGCGGGGAGAAGTTCGTCTGCTCGGACGTAAACAGAGCGCGTCGCTTTCTGGAAGCTTCGAGGAAAGCGAAGTTTTTTCGAGAGAAAAAGCGGTGAAAGTGGTCGGAGCAGTGCCCGGAAAGCTCGGAGTGAGTGGGTGTGTGAACTCGGCAAGTACAGTGACAGTGTGTGCAGTGCTTCGTGAGTTATTGACAAAAATCTCCAGAGCACATGGCCGGCGAGCACGAACAGCGAACCGGGGTGGATCTACTGGCTGTTAGTCCACCACTGTCCGTCGGTTGCGTGCCAAATGCACGACAAACGATGGTTATCGGAGATTGCTGTGCGTATAAATCCGCAGCGAAATTAGCGGCTGGGCTAATGACGCGGAATACAGCTCTGGAGCTGGACTTAGCGACAACCCGCTTGGAGGTGGGAACGCTGAGATCCGCCAAAGAGTCAGCACAGAAGAAGGCCGATGGCCTTGAGGAACAACTCAAGAGAGCGAATGAGCACAGACGCGATCTTGAGAAATTCCTCATGAGACCAAGGCCGAAGTGGAGAGCCTGGAAGACGAACTGGCCACGCTGAAAAATCAGCAGGGTGGAGCGATGGCGGTAGAACCGGCTCCCTCGGTCAAGGCAGCACCCTTTCAAACGTCTCTGATCGCCTTCGGAGACAAGACGTTAGCTCCACTGAGGGACAACGTCAACCTGTGGGAAGAGTTGGGAGGCATCGGTGCCTTTGGATTGTGGTCGACATTCCAAGACACCGTAAACGACTGCTGCGACCGGGTAAAACGGTACCTCGACGAAGAAAAGGGCGGGAACGTCCACGTCTCCGTAATGTCCGGCGCCAAGGACGTCAAGGATGGCGTGCCGGCTGGACTAGATGGACCGAACATCGCTAAGGCAATGGCGACGGCAGTTATGAAGCTGAAACAACTCTCGGCGAGAGTACTCAGTGTTCAGATGTGTCCCATGGTGGAACACCCGAATTGCCAAAACATCACGGAGGTTAACGCGTGTCTCAAGAACTCTGTGGAGCACCACAGGGGAGAATTAGACTTCGTCGACCTCCGAAATATATCCAGAGATGACAGGTTCGTGGACCAAAGAGCCGGATCCGATGATCCGAACAGGATCACATGTACCCAAGAAAGGTATAGGGTCATCAAAAAACTCCTGCTCGAAAGATTCAGGAGCAAACTGGGTTCAGAGGAAGCCACGCTAAGCAGGATCGCTGAGAATCGAGCGAAGATGATGGAGATCCTCGCTAAAAAGCAACAGGCGAAGCTCGAGAAAGAGAAAGCTCGGCAAGAAAAGGAGGAGGAGAAACTCCGAAAAGACCGAAGCGCCGCGCTGAGAGAAGCGGAAGCCGCCAAGATGCGGCGAGTGGAAGCGCCAGACCGCCGGCAGGCGAACAAGCGCAAATTCGGAAACCAGCGACAGGACTGGAAAAGACAGGATGAAGGAAGGAAGGAAGGAGCGAAACACCCCACACTTCCAACCACGAGGCCAGGAAGGAGCGGGCACGAGTGGTCGGCGACCACAAACGCAAGCTCCGACAAGAGGCCATCCAGATACAGGCCGCGGACGGGGCCGAGGTCGTGGTCATCCGTCTAGGAAACATTCCTAGCACCATGAAAGCCGCACCCACAGAGAAGCAGAATCGGGCAAGAGGAAGCTTTGAATCGGGTGGCGGCATCAAAGGTGAAAGGGCGGAGCCTCTGGGCAGAGAGCAAGCCCGAGTAACACATAGAAAACGCCTCAAGAGAGTCAGGAAGGGGAAAGCGCCCAAAAATGATGTCTCAATAAAAATTGGAGTATTAAACAATAATGGGTGTACTAATTCCAAATGGGCTCGATCAGAACTAGACATGCTCGAGAATGAGGATATCAACATAGTTCTGATCCAAGAAACACACCTAGCAAACCTACAAACGCCGCCAAAAATCCAGGGTTTCGAATGGCTTGGAAGCAACAGAAACGTGGCTGCAGGGAAAACTGCCACCGGAGGAACAGGCATCCCACTCAGCTCCATTCTCGACCAAGAATGGATGGAGAAGGGGAGAGATTGGATTGCTGTAGCGACTAGGTGTGAAGAGAAACGAATCATTCTGATCTCAGTAAACGTAGCACACGCGAAGAAAGATGAGAATGAAAAACTTTATAAGGAACTGTCGAATCTGATCAGGACCAAATGTACGACAACAGACATTATTCTGATCGGAGGAGACATGAACGGGCATATCCAGCAATATGATGGGAAATCAGATATGCGAGGAAAACTGCTCGAAAGCTTTAGAAGGGAACGATCTGATCATATTGAATGGGTCGGAGAAGTGCAAAGGTACATATACCAGAAAAGCAGCGGTCATTGATTATGTGTTGGCAAACCCACTGGCAGTGGAAACTGTCTAACGCATGTACATCGACGAGAAGAGACTGATAACAGACATATCTAACCACAACCTCATTATGATACAATGTGAGATATGCGGGAATGACAAACACAAAAAAATCCACTCCTCGGTCATCGACTCCCGAAAAGCAGCGACCATAGCACAGACAGGGCTGTGGGAGAAGATGCTGAAAGATGACATATCTCACGATGTGCTCAAGGGAGAAATCGAAGCCGCGTTGAAACGATCCCGCCGGACTCGTAAGATGCGGGATCTCCCGATGGTATACTCAACGGAAGTTAAACGAGAGACCAAGCTGAGGAAAGAGGCTAACTGAGCATACCGTGCGGCGAGAAAAGCCGGCGTAGGAGCGGGAGAGGCCTTGGATGCCTACAGAGCACAACAACAAAGGGTCAGAGAAGCGGTGGAGAGGGAGCTGCGAGACAGAGAAGGAAAAACCCTCTCGTACATCCTACGCACCGAGACATGAGAAGAGCAGACGCTTCTGGAGGATCGTGAATCGTGACGATGGAAGCCAACGCAAGGAAAAAACACTGAGGGACGAATCCGGAAATGCAGTACCAGGATCCCACATTGTTAACCACTCGACTCATGTGGGGAAAAAACTTTTTGGGGACACGAAGGTAAATGACGTGACCCCACCGGCGGACACAATCAATGAGACCGGAATTATGCTCACAGAGACAGACATCTCGAAGGCACTTGCCAGCATGTCAGAAGCATCCGCGATGGGCTTGGACGGGACCCCAAGTGGTATTCTCAAGGATTTCAATGAAGTAGGAAGGGGATACATAACCCAACTATTCAACAAGATCCTAGCTGGCAAAGAAGAAATCCCCAGAGAGTGGGAGGAAGGTAGACTCGTCATGATAGAGAAGTCCAACTCCACCAGAGGCAATCTACTCACCTACAGATCACTCACAATCTCCCCAGTACTCTACCGGATATTCATGAAGATACTGGGATCGAAGATCTCGGAATGGATGGAAGAGAAAAACCTGATAGGGGAGGCACAGGCCGGTTTCCGAAAGAACCGCCGAGGGAAAGACAATATCTTCATCCTCACGAGTGCCATAGAAATATCCAGACGACTCAAAACCGGACTGGTGTGCTGCTTCTTGGACTGCTCGGCCGGTATGCAGAGAAACACTATCGAAAACCCTGGAGGAGCAGGGATGAACCAAACATGGATAGAACTACTCCGGAACATCCACTCCGGTACCAGATGCAAACTGATACACGGGAAAGCGAAATCGGAATGGGTTAACACCACAGGAGGCTTTCGACAAGGTTGCCCTGCCAGCCCAATCCTATTCCCCCATACATCGCTTCCCTAGAAACTCGACTACAGAACAGTGGGCTAGGCTTCCGGATAAAGAAAAGAGGAGATTTCTGGAATGTGCAAGAGAAGAAATACTCTAACATAGCCGCTCTCCTCTTTGCCGATGACCTCATCCTAATGGGGCGAGACTTCTCAGAAATGGAGAGACTATTAGAAATAACCTCACAGTTTGGCGATGACAAGAAACTAACATTCAATCCATCAAAAAGTGCGATTGTGGTATTCTCCAAGGGCGGAACAGCACAGGAGAGACCCCTCACAATCCAAGGCAAGACAATACCTAGCGACACGCACTATAAATATCTGGGAATAACTGTATCAAACTCTGAGAACTACCTGGATCGACAAGAGGACATTTGGATAGAAATATTTCAGAGAGTCCAAAACCAATTGCGAGCGAGAGCTCTATGGGGATTCAATCGATTCGAAATCTCTAAGACTCTATGGGAAGCGGTGGCAGTTCCATCGCTCACATACGCAAATGCGGTCACAGTTATGTCCGAAACTCTGCAAAAGAAAATAACAACAGCCCAAGCGGAGGCGGGGACGGACGCTCTTGGTGTCCCCAACAGTGAGGTGGCAAACGAATTCGTCACCGGAGAACTGGGCTGGTCTTCGTTCGGGGCAAGAGAAGCCCAGAGCAAGATAAGATATTTTACCAGAGTGAAATCCATGCCGGATCACAGGTGGCCGAAAACTATACGGGACATGATGGATTTAACCGGAGTTGAAACAAAAGCATATCGGAGAGTACAGGAGTTGCGGCGTTTTTATAAGTGCGAAGACATCACACTGACTCACACGGAACCAGGTACACCTCTACAGGGGATATTCAACAGAGCGATCAAGGAAAGGATACGCGATATTGGAATGGCTAACTGGAAGAGCTCGATGAGATGCGAGAGTAGCCTGATCCGATACCGAACCCACGCGACGGGAACGGGATATCGAACTAGCCCATACGACAACAGTCGAGGTTCGGCCCTACTGGCACTGAGCCGAGCAGGTATGCTCAGGACCAGAGAATTCAGACAAAACTCCGATCCGGGATTAGATACCACATGCGTCAATTGTGGAGTATACCCGGAAACCCTAAGCCACGTCATCTGGGAATGCAACGAAATATACCACGAAGAAGAGGAAACACTAAGTCGACTGGGGCTCGACGAAAGCCCCTCTCCAGAGATGACAAGCCGCACCAAGAGGCTCCTACAGCAGTGGGAGAAAGAAACTACAAATATCCGCTGAGACAACTCGCCACTGAAATGAAAGTGTCATATATATGAGGATAAATAAATACCAATACCAACACCACTCCGTCGGCTTCCGTTGACCATCTGGGCGAAAAGACTCGGCCATCTTCTTTTTAGCAGCCTGGTCGCTTCAGAAGGAACCCCGTCAGGCCCGGGTGCTTTTTTCGTACCCGTTCATGGTTTGTGACGTCGGGAATGTCCTGCTTCTCGACCTCTATGTGCTTCCGGCGGAAGTTGCGACCTGTCGGGAAGGGTTGCCTAACCGCCGTTTAAATGGCTTCACTTGTGGGCTTGAGTATCCGGCTTCCAAGCTGCTCCCTTTCGATCTTACAGGGTGGGCCCGTGCATCTTCCTTGAGCTGATTTACGAGCTCCCTTCAGCTATCTTTTTTGGAGTCCAGGATACCATTCGCATACCTTTTGCGCGCCTCGCGGTAGACTCTCCCTGAGCCCGCTTCGATGTCAGGATGGTCGCTCTGGCGGCTCCTGTAGCGGGTGAGGATCCTCCTTGCTTTGTTCGATTCCCTCCACAGGTTCGCTACTGCGTAGTTCCACCAGTATGTGGACCGCCTGTTCCCGACGTGGGAAGAGATCAGTGGGAAAGCTCCCTCATAGGCGCAGGTGAGTAATCCTTCAGGCTCTACATTCGTAGATATGTAGCATCTAAGGATGGTGAGATTCTTGTCCGCCAGGGTCACTGTTGAGATACCCCTGGCGACGTACTTCTCTCTGATCCTCATCCGCTTGATCGTCAGCAATCCACAAGTCATCACGCCTGCCGGTATCCGTCTTGTCATATCATCTTCTCATCAAATCTCATTCAAATCATATCTTCTTGTTGGCTTCGGATATGATCACAATATCGATGTTATCCTTCTCTACTTTTCTCCTCATTGTTTCGTCTGCCGCCCTAGCAAGATGGAGATTTATTTTTAGGATATTGATTATCGAGTTGCGGGTACCTTCCCTCCATTCTTCATGACGTACCAGTCGTTCGTAGCATCCCCAACCGTATCCGAGGAACCTGCTACTTGGCTGTGTGTTATTGCTGGGGTGACTTCCTGACGTGTTTCACTTTCTGCGAACGCGTCTCTGGAACTCTCCCGATGAATGTCTTCGGGTGTCCTGTGCTTTTTCCCTCAGTCCATCGTCTGTACTTAGAGCAACTGGATGAGTACATTGAGTGTCCAGCCCCACCACAAGCTCCGTGGACAATCCCTTCAGCCTTGCAATCTCCGCTCTCATTTCCCTGGTTTCCACAACGATAACACTTCCTCGCTGAAATCTCTGTTGAGCTGCCTTGATAGGATCGGTGGCCAATATTCTGGAATCTATAGCAGATCGGGACCTCTCGCCATGGTCTGAGGGGACCGAGCTGCCATCCAATGCTGATTCGTCCCATCTAAAGGATTCGGTCGGCATCCACCCTCGAGGCTCTGATCAAGGCCGTTCTGAGACCTCTATCATTCTCTCTGAGCCTGTCTAATACGATGGATCCTGTCTCAATGTTTCCGAGCATTTTCCGAATTTCCTTGTCAATTTCTTCTTCATCCGTAGCAATGTTTAGGTCGCTTATTAGAAGCGTCGCTGTTAGGAGGGGGGGGGGGGGGGGGTCCTCTGGACGTCCACTCGAGTTCTAGTTCGTCGGTTGGGAATTCCGTGAATCTCTTCTGCCCTTCATTCTTCACCTCCTCAACTTTTCTCGGAGGTTTCTCAGGACGTCCGTGTAAGTGGATTCTCCTGTCTAGGACAAGTTTGGGGTCTACCACCTCAAATCGAACGTAGCCTGCCCTGGGCGAACGTCGGAATTGGCAAAATAACACTGCTATATCTCTTCGATTATTGCGGAAGATCGAACGGAAGGGCTTCCCTCACATGAATGGCGAGATCCTCCTTCCAAATCCGGGTGGATTTCCCGGATCCCGCTGGCTCAACTCCTGTAGTAATTCACTGAGCGGGATCCGGTGAGTGTGTTCGCAACACTTGGCACTATCACTTGAAAATCCGTGACTTTACTGCCAAAGCCCCCATCCTGCCCCAGTGGCGTAGTCAGGATTTTCCCTTGGGGGTGGCTGATTTTTTCTTCCGTCCGTCCACATTCCACGCGTTCTGCGTCACTCTGGAGAAACCTTCCATTTATCTCCTCTCGAATCATTCATCGAGAATCTTTGAAATCCACATGCGAAGAGCTTGTCTGCAGTAACTGTGATTGTGAAGCCTGAAGGATGCTCGTGGGATTAACCCGTTAGCTTGAAGCCGGCGAATGAGGCCCGTTGATCCAATGTTATGTGTGTCCACATGCGTGGTATTTCGTAACGTCTCCGCAACCTGCGGCCGGATCGGAGCTCCTCGAACGTCCATATTCTCCCAAAGCGCTTGATGAGTGGTGCATCGATAAACTGGTTCGACGAAGAAACGCGACTGGTCTCCTGCAAGGTTCGATGCGGACTGCTTCTGCGTGTCTTGGGAGGTGATTCCAGGATCGATCTGAGCATACTTTTCGAAGTCCAAGGCGGTAATTTCAGGGATCGCTCCGACCATACTTCCCGAAGTCTGAGGAGATGATTTCGGGAACACTCTGATCATACTTTCCTGGGTCTCGGAAGATGACTCCTGGTTCAATCCAACCATACTTTTCTGGGTCGAGGGAGGCGATTCCAAAATCGATCTGACCATACTTTTCGGAATCTATAGAGTTCCACGATTGTATCCGACAGCGTGTTAGTTGTTCCATGAGAATCTTCGAAGCCATCCACCAGAGTCTGATGAGATCCATCCACCCCTCCAAAGTTGGAAAGTAATGGCCGAATTGGTCTCAGAATCACCCCTCCAAAGTTGGAAAGTAATGGCCAGATTGGTCTCAGAATCACCCCTCCAAAGTTGGAAAGTAATGGCCAGATTGGTTTCAGAATCACCCCTCCAAAGTTGGAAAGTTATGGCCGGATTGGTCCCGGAATCACCCCTCCAGAGTTGGGAAGCAATGGCCGGATTGGTCTCGGAATCACCCCTCCAGAGTTGGAAAGTAATGGCCGGATTGGTCTCGGAATCACCCCTCCAGAGTTGGAAAGCAATGGCCGGATTGGTCTCGGAATCACCCCTCCAGAGTTGGAAAGTAATGGCCGGATTGGTCTCGGAATCACCCCTCCAGGGTTGGAAAGTAATGGCCAGATTGGTCTCGGAATCACCCCTCCAGAGTTGGGAAGTAATGGGCTTATTGGTCTTGGAATCACCCCTCCAGAGTTGGAAAGTAATGGCCAGATTGGTCACAGGATCACCCCTTCAGAGTTGAAAAGTAATGGCCAGGTTCGTCTCGTAATCATCCCTCCAGAGTTGGAAAGTAATGGCCAGATTGGTCTCGGAATCACCCCTCTAAAGTTGGAAAGTAATGGCCAGATTGGTCTTGGAGTCACCCCTCCAGAGTTGGAAAGTAATGGCCAGATTGGTCTCGCGATTCCCCCCCCCCCCCCAGAGTTGGAAAGTAATGCTCAGATTGCTCCCGGAATCACCCCTCCAGGTTCGGGAAGTAATGCTCAGATTGCTCCCGGAATCATCCCTCCAGAGTTGGAAAGTAATGGCCACATTGGTCTCGCAATCACCCCTCCAGAGTTGGGAAGTGATGGCCAGATTGGTCTCGGAATCACCCCTCCAGAGTTGGAAAGTAATGGCCAGATTGGTCTCGGAATCACCCCTCCAGAGTAGGAAAGTAATGGCCAGATTGGTCTCTGAATCACCCCTCCAGAGCTGGAAAGTTATGGCCGGATTGGTCCCGGAATCACCCCTCCAGAGTTGGAAAGTAATGGTCGGATTGGTCTCGGAAACACCCCTCCAAAGTTGGGAAGTAATGTCCAGATTGGTCTCGCAATCACCCCTCCAGAGTTAGAAACTAAAGGCCAGATTGGTCTCGTAATCACCCCTCCAGAGTTGGAAACTAATGGCCAGATTGGTCTCGGAATCACCCCTCCAGAGTTGGGAAGTAATGGCCTTATTGGTCTCTGAATCACTCCTCCAGGTATTTCTATGATCGATTTTTATGATAAATGTATAGGAGAGGTAGTGGGGAAGGATATCCGATGACGATGGGATGAGGCCCAAGAGTCTGGCTGGCGTCATCACGGGGCAGTGCACCTTATCGTCAGAATTTGGATGCGGATGACAGTCTGGAGGGGGTCAAAGTTGGGGTAAATCGCGAGGGGGTAGGGGGAGGGGGGAGGGAGTGGGTGGCCTATGTCCTTCCCGGTGAGTCGCCCTAAATTATGCAATTTGTTCCAAGTCGATCCGAGCAATACCGGAGGAGCCTATTGGGGACAAACAAACAAACAAACGAACAAACAAACAGACCCTGGATTTTTATATATATAGACATAGACTAGCCGGCCTTCGGCCGACTACGCTGGCTTACCCGTCCCTTGCTTTGGGAGTCTATTGGTGACAGACACACATTGCCTTACCTGTAGTGTCATCGGGAAACTTTCGGGAGTGGCCACCGATTTTCGATAGGATTCTGAGCTGGTATCGAGGCACTTTTCTCTCTCTTCACCGAGTCAGCATCATGGTTTTGAGAAGCATGGTCAGATTGGTCTCGTAATAACCCCTCCAGATTCAGAGAAGCATGGTCAGATCGGTCCCGGAATCAAATCTCCGGGCCCTGAAAAGTATGCCGGATCGACCTCGGAGTCACCCGCATGGGATCCCGGGAAGTATGGTGGAATCATCACCGAAGTATGATGAGAACGGGGAGAGACGTCGTACGGCCTCATTCGACATCGCCTGTCACCCCTCGGCAGCCCTCAACAGCCTCTCTGCCCCCTGGCACTCAGCGACACCTCGCGACACCCCGGGGCACCCCGCGACACACCATCGCGATACCATTTTTTACCGAATACCATTTTGGCCATAACTTCCTCAGTTCTTGGAATTTTCTCGGGAATCAAGGAGTGATCGATGAAGGATGCAGAATTCGAATGGAAACAATGAAAATTTGGGGTCAGAAAATGGTTTTAAAATTTACACATTTATTTTTTCGAGGTCCCCCAAAAAGTCATCGTGAAAACGTCAGTATTCATCCGATCGAGATCGGTCGCGTTGGACGAGTGGAAGGGAGCAATTCATTCGCCAGAAAACCGATTACAATGGATCAGCCGTTTCGGAGAAATCCGCCCGTGAGACATTTCATTTAATTGCTATAGGCTGGAAGGCGAGAGGGTTGCGAAACCTCGATCGACACGAATACGACGAGGCGATCGCTCTGGTTCGTGCGGAATACTGTCGAGCGCAGAATGTTTCGGTGTTTCACACTCTCCAACACAGTCACAATTTTATATCGGAAGAGGGACTCGCACCAATCGCCGGATACCTACCCGACATCCGAATCGGAGGCTCGACAAGTGAGGAGAGGGGCACTACGTCACGAAATTATCCGGCTTATGTTAGCTGTATCGTCAATATTGCAAGGTCCACTCCAATGATAGCGCGTCCCTGCGGACCTGCGAGCCGTTTCCGGAGATTCTCAGCGCTCGGGCTACGCAGCACAAATATCCAGGGAAAACTATCAATGAGGGAAAGCTAACATCTGAGCACGCTGGTTCCAGTTTCCGGGTAAATCTGACCACATTCCATCCTCAACCTATTGCGAGCCGCGCACATCTTGGGAAGTCAGTCCGAACTTACATGTACGAAACGTCTAAGACAGCGGTTGCAGAGGTTCCGGAATATTTCCCATGATGCTATCGACTTCGTATTCGTCTCTGTAGAGACTCGAATTCGATTAGTTGATTGAGTCGTTGGCAATATGAGCATGGGACCGATGCAGCGTGACCACCGGTGGTGGGATCTCGTTTAGTTGTCTTGACATCCCGGAGCCTACTGCGATGCTCGAGCATCACCTCTGCGGGCCATGAGTGCACGTTGACCGATGATTCTCTCAAGGCGCTCCCCACCCCGATTCCGGTGCTGGAGAGCATATCATCACTGCGACCCGTGTTTGAGTTGCAGCAGTGCCTGCTTCCTCCGGCTCCGGCCTCCGAAAACTCGCCAGGATTGCAGGCTTATGGCGACCGGTTAGATATTTCAGAGCTCTAAACGCGATAACTCTGCCAGACAGATATGCAGTCCCTCATCTCGAGAACTTCGCTTTGAACCGCGATGACTGCCGTGTATTTAGCTCCATCGATCTGACTAAAGCGTCTCATCAAGTCCCTGTGGCAAAAGAGGACATTCACGAGACTGCTATCTGGACACGCTCCGGGCTGTTTGAATACCTTCGGACGCCGTTCGGACTCGGGAACGCGGCCCACACGTTTCAACGCCTCATGGACTTGGTCACCCAATGATTAGATTTCGCATTTGTATATCGCGGTGATATCCTTGTAATACCTCGCAACGACCAAGAACACCTCATGCATCTCAACCAACTATTCAGCTGCCTGATGTCTTACGGCCTCTTCCGAAATTGCCCTTTCGTCAGCGGTCTCTCTTCTTCCATGTCTTCAACATAGCCAAGTGCAGATTCGCTGTCCCTCAATTTCGATTCCTCGGTCATCTGGTCTCAGCTGAAGGATTATCCCCTCTCCCCGATCGTGTTGAAGCCAGCTGTGAATTCCTGCGCCGCAGCGCCGTCAAACAGCTGCAGCGATACCTCGATCAACTTCCATCGCCGCTCCACCCATGACATCGCTCCAATACTGATTCTGCTCTAGCGAAAAACTCGAATGGTTCGCAGCTGTATGTTTCCGGGAGGCCTCAAGGGTTCGCAATACTTCAGAAATGATTTTACCCCCACGGATTGAGCCTGACAAGCTCCTGGGTATGACGGAAAAGAGAACGCTTGACCGATATCGCAATTTCGAAAAAGTTCGAGCAAATATCGAACACCTATATGATAACAGTAGAGGCAGTCAACTGCTCGCGAATGCCAGAACGGGATGTCTACAGACTAGGAAATACAGGTCAAGATACATAGACATCGAAGCGACCTGCCAACGGTGCGGAAGGGAGGACGAAACTATGGAACATGTGCTTCTTGAATGCGAAGAAATCCCGGATGCTGAGTGAACAATGCAGAAAACACTAGGACTACGCGAAGAGAGCACACCAACAATGATATTCGACACCAAGAGATCACTTGAGAAGTGGGAACGGAAAAACGACCCAGACCGTATGCTCGAAAACAAAAAATAATAACCGCACCGTCGACCAGCTGAGTCATCGCCCCGTATTAAGGGGCTTCAGCTATACTTGGAATGAAAATACTGCATGAAGATGGTCAATGAACAATCAATCAATCAATCCTTCCGACGCGAAATCGACTCGGGACCACATGAAATATCATGATTGAAAAAGTCGGTCCGATCAGCATGAGTGAAGGAGTTCTCCAAACAAAAACGATCTCTCCTATCAGCCTCGTAGAATCAAACGAGAGAGCTCCGGTACTTTTGCGGCTGCATAAGCCCAGTCAAACCCCGTTGTGGTTGCGAGTCACAGCAAGAGCTCAACCCTGACCGCACTCCCCGGAGGTCGCGGGTGTGCCCTCAAAACAGATGGGCAACTGCGTCTGTAACCGCGGGACAGTGAGAGTTGGGGTTGAAACGCATTCCAACTCAAAAATTTGGGGCTCATCCATTGGTCGAACTAGGTACCGCCCACTTGAAATCAGCAGATAAAACGCTCGTAGTTATTGGGACTCTTCGCATTCGCCTGCGTGAGCTTACACGTTGGAGCTCGAGTTCGGAATTCGAACAGTTTCTCAATCATCTTCCGGAGCCATCAAACACACAAAGAAGATCGCTATGCTCCAAACACAGCAATCCCTCAGCGTCACGGTGGCAAACCGCTTCGAGTCCCCTAACAGCTCGAGAAAGCTCATGGAGCAAGTTCCCGGTGTAACCTTCATCCAGGACGAAGAGGAGTCGTGCATGGTGCGGAAGGTGGCCGCCCAGCTCTCCGGACATCAGGGTGCCGGCTTCCCAGGAACGAAGCCGAGAAGTTTGGGAGTGCAAAACCTCCCAACGGTGACCAAGGAGCAATACGGAGTCACTTGGAAATCGGACGGAGTTCGTTTCCTAATGCTCATCGCCCAGGCCGGTGAGATATATCTTCTCGACGAGAGGAACAATGCTTTCTCCGTTGCGAATATGAAATTCCCATACCGGAAGGATCCTCGAAAGCACCTCTTCTGCACCCTGCTCGACGGGGAAATGGTTTTTGACCGGGAAAACGGCAAGGTCCACCCTCGTTTTCTCGTTCGGGACATCGCTCATTTCCGAGTCGACAAGGTCGGCCTCATGAGCTTCGACATAAGGAAGTTGTGCATCGACAAGGAAATCATCGGTGCGCGGAGTCAGGCCATTCTCGACGGCCAGATCAAGGTAGTCGACGAGCCTTTCGAGATAGTGAAAAAGGAGACCTTCGGCCTCGATATGACCGAGAAGCTTCTCGCAGAAAAGTTCCGATCACAGGTTACCCACAATATCCTAGGGATATTACTCCAGCCCACACGGACAGCCTACACCCCCGGAGTTTGTCCCGGTCTTCTCGAATGGCACAGCTGTCAGTCTACGGACCAATCATCAGGGTCCCAACTGACCAAAGACGACCTTCTAGGCTTCATACGCTCGAACTTTGGAGTAACAAGGAAGAAGTCGGCGTCTGCAGTCGAGGAAGCTTCTCCTGAGAGGAAGTTGTCTGCTACGCTAACAGGCTTGGCGCACTTTTTTGAGGCTCCGCTTCAAAAGTTAATTCCTCTTGATTTCCGGGTCTTTGTTCAGGAACCTTCGGCTACTTTTCAACCCGTGACTCAGTGCCCCGTTGGACGTGCCAATTCAATAATTTCACCACTGCGGCGAGCTCGTTCTCCCTCTTCACATTCCCATCAGGGCTAGTGATGAGCCAACCCGCCGTGGATGGTGGAGGAGGCCCAGTGGGCCCACGGTGGGCTCCGGCCAACGTAAGCCCCGAAGCCGCTTTGCAGGCCATGGCTGCACTGGCTCAGGGTGGTCGGACCAATGCTGGAGTCATCCTCACTGAACTCCGGGCCGGTGGACCATCTATGGCGCTGTCATCTTCAGCTGCTGCACCGTCAGCTGTTCCATCAGCTGCTGTGCCTGAGGTGATGATCTCTACTGCAGCAACATCAGTCAGGCACCCCACGAAGCGGGCTCGTGCCGCATCGGATTTGGTGGAATCGGCTCGCGTTGACGACGACGGTTTCACCAAGGTGGTCAGCAGGACCACTTCCAGGAGGGTTCTTAGGGCTGAGGCCGAGCTCACGGACCTTCGAGCAGCAGTGGACAGTGGCTTGGCCACAGTATACCCAGTCCGATTCTCTCCGAAACGGTCTTCTGCCGAAGAGCCGCACCAAGTTTTCTCGGCTACTCATCTACTGGATGTCTTCAAGGACTTACACCGTTTGGCTCCATTCGCCAAGCTCTCGGGTGGACCCGGTGGGGTAATAGCGTCTGTGGCGTCCATCTCACAGGTTGATCTTCTGCTTAAGCTCTCCGAACTCGGGGGAGTGCCCGTTGAAGCGACCTGCCCATCGAGAGGTCAGTTTTGGGGGCTCATCAAGGAAGTCAACCCCGCATTCTCGGACGAGAGCATTCTATCCGAGCTATCAGCTCATGGTGTTGTCAGAGTTCGGAGGGAGACTACAGCCGGGTGGTCGGCCGGAAAGCCGGCACGCATCGCTTCGTCCAGGGTACACTTGCTCTTCAATCGGACGCCGCCTGCCAGGCTTTTCTTGGTGTGGCGCGAACATGACGTTGTCATCGAGGCTACGACCCCTCTGGTGTGTTTCAATTGCCAGCGCACTGGTCACAGCTCCGCGCGATGCGCACGCCCCCGTGCTTGTCGAAGATGTGGCGGCCCGAATCACTTGGCTGCGTCCTGCTCCAACGCACCCCGATGCGTGGACTGCCGCGGTGCTCACCCTCGCGGGGATTCCTCGTGTGCCGTATTCGCTGCGGCGCGTGAAAAGAGTAAGATTTTGCTCGGCTCCCGGGTCCTTCAGCATGTGCGACTCACGGTGCCTACGGCAACTCTGGTTTGCGACCCACCTTCGACGTCGGCGTTGCCGGCTGGGTCTCCTCCGGGCTCTTACGCAGCGGCCGTTCGCCGTATAGTGATTCCGGCTGACTCTGCAGCTGGCACTCAACCAGCCGAACTGCTATTGCCTGCTTCCAAACCGATTCCGGCTCCCCGCAGGTCTCTCCTCCGTTGCTCGCAGGAATCATCGACAGTTGAGAAGACTGTGGAACACGTTGCTAAGCGCACGACCATCTCGAAGTCGTCAAGCCGCCGCCCTCCTTCTGGACGGGTCAGAACTTTGGGTCTGAGCCGGAAATCCGTTCGCCAGCCCCCCCGCAGCTCGAGATTTGACGGTGACGATTTCAATCTGGGGGCACTCTCGGAGGCAGCTTCGATGTTGTCTCGATCGCACCCGAGCCTGGCGGGTACGCTCCGCACGGTTGTTCGCGCACTGCGACCTCTCTTAGCTCTTGCCCCCTTACTTCAGGGCTTGGTGCCTTCCACCCGCAACTCCGCCTCAAAATGAATTCTCCCCCAGCTGCCCAGCCCACGGTGTTACCTGTCCCTCCGTCCACCCAATCCACTACGCCGGGACCCTCTGCTGGTTCCCATCCATCGTTGAGAGTCCCCTGCCCTTCGTGCGGCCGGGAATTCACTCGAAGGGGTTTGCCCATTCATATCGCAAGATCCCATAGGCTCGCACCAACCACGCCCCAGAATCCTCCCCAACATTCGCAATCTCAGGCACGCGACCTTCCTCCGCCTTCCACCCGGACCCTGGTCGAGCTCATTCTCTCTGCGACCCAAGAGACCCGTGTCATGCGCATTGTGCCGCGTGCGGTCCGCTCCGTGGTAGCTGAGGCCTTGACCCAAGTTCTCGACCTAGTCTCGGCTAACAACGACAGAGGCGCCTGGGAGTCGCTACTATCATTCCCATTCGTCGTTCTGCAGCTGCCTGCGCGCTCTCCGACTTCTACCTCGCTCCCAACCACGGTTAGGGCCAACCTCCGTGCTTTCCGAGAGGGCTGGAGGTTTGAGTACCGCGTAGGGGCCGCCAAGCGAACGGGCTCAAGATCGGTGGATTCGCCGGCCGACACGGCTCGTCGTGTTTCTGCGAAATTGGCGGACGGGGATGTTTCCGGAGCCGCCCGACTACTGTGCTCTACGGACTCTTTCGCTTCTGGAGACGGTGTCTTGGCCTCGTTGCGCCTCAAGCATCCGCCTCCCCCAGGTGATTTGGACTTTCCGACTCCGCCGTCCTCGGGGATGATGACTCCTGTAGGCACATCGGTCGAAGAGGTGCTGTGGGCTGTTGCGTCCTTCCCTGCGAGTTCCTCGGCGGGGCCGGACGCTTTACGTCCGAGGCACCTCAAGGACCTGCTTGCTCCCGCTCTCGGGCCCTCTGCGCGCAAACTCGCGGCTTCTTTGGCAAGGGTTGTTGACATCATCCGACAGGGAACCGTGCCCGAGGAGATCCGCTCGATCTTATTTGGTGCAAGGCTATTCGCGCTACGAAAGAAGGATTCTTCGGTTCGTCCTATCGCCTGCTCGTCCACTATTCGCAGGATCGCCGCCAAACTCGCATGTCGTGACAGTAAGGACCAGATTGTTGAGGCTCTTGGTCCTCATCAACTTGGTTTCGGGAGGAAGGGCGGAGCGGAAGCAGCGATCCACGCGACTCGAGCAGCTGTGGTCTCTCGTCCACCCCGTACTGCATTCCTCAAGCTGGACTTCAAGAATGCTTTCAACTGCCTTCGTCGGGATCACCTTCTCCGAGTTGTGCGCGATGTCGCTCCGGACCTCTTCCACCTCGTTCAGCAGTCGTACGAGAACCCGAGTTTGCTTTTGTTCGGATCTGATGTCCTTTCCTCATCAACTGGCATTCAGCAAGGGGATCCTCTCGGACCGGCGCTGTTCAGTCTCGGCATACGGGACCTGGTCGACTCCATCGAGGCACCCTTCAATGCGTGGTACCTGGACGACGGGATCCTGGGTGGACCGATAGAGACCCTAGTCCGAGACGTCCGGCGCGTCCTCGACTTCCATGGTATTAGCGGACTTGATTTGAACCCGGCGAAGTGTGAACTGTTCGCACCTGGATTGGAAGGTGACTCCTCTCTCCGAGAGTTGACGGAACTCCTCCCCGGCTGTGTTTCGATCACGGCGGCTTCCCTGAATCTCCTCGGCGCTCCGCTACTGTCCGACGCTCTGCCGGAGTCTCTCAGTACGCTGATGGAGAGAGTCTGGGCTATGCAGGAGCGTCTCCCGTTGGTGGGCGCTCACCAGGGCCTTTTCTTGCTCCGGTCATCCTTCTCGGCCTGTCGCATTCAGCATCTGGTTAGGAGCACAGATTGTTCGGACTTCGGCAGCTTGATGCAACCATGGGATGACCAGCTCACTGAGTCCCTCGAGTCTCTGCTAAGCCTTCGGCTCCTGGCCCGGGAACGTTCTCAGGCTCATCTACCAACCTCGAAGGGTGGCCTGGGCCTCACATCCGTGGTGAGTCTTGCGGGACCAGCCGCCGTCTCCTCCATGATCGGCGTTTCCGACCTGGTGCGAGAACTACTCCTTCCTGAGGCCTGGGCGTCCTTCATCGCAAAACGGGATGCTCTCTCCGCGAAGTTATCCGCCTTTGCCCCGGAGGCCGGCAAGCTGGACTCGCAGCGGGCTTGGATGGAAAAGGTCCACGAAATCTCCTACGAGTCCTTGTTGGGTGACACTTCAGACAATCAGGACCGAGCTCGGCTGCTGGCGGTTTCCCGGCCGGGGGCTAGTGACTGGCTACACGCGATCCCAGCGGACTGCCTGGGTACGAAGCTCGATGACCGTTCCGTCAGGATTTGCGTCGGACTCCGATTGGGTGCTAACCTGGTTGAGCCACATCGGTGCGCATGTGGGGAGCCTGTTGGTTGCCTCGCCCGTCACGGCCTGTCTTGCGCCCTATCGGCTGGTCGTCGACCGCGTCACGCTGCTCTCAACGACACCCTCGGACGGGCTCTTCGTTCAGCCGGGATACCCTGTATGCTGGAGCCCTCTGGTCTCATGCCCGACGACGGAAGGCGGCCTGACGGCCTCACGCTCATTCCTTTCTCCAGGGGGAGGGCCCTCGTGTGGGATGCAACGGTGACCGACTCTCTGAGCCCTTCCCTGGTCGGTCCCGGTGCGTCCCGCGCAGGGTACGCCGTTGCGAGGGCGGAGGCAGCAAAAATCAACAAGTATGCCGCGTTGACAAGCGGGTACCACTTCTCGCCGTTCGCATTCGAGACTATGGGTGGTCCCGGCTCCCACACCAGGACCCTGATTGCCCAGGTTGGGGAGGCCCTCGAGCGGGCAACGGGAGACAAAAGACTGGGGCGCTTCTTGGCTCAGCGCCTCTCCTTGGATGTTCAGCGGGGCAACGCGACGTCGGTGCTGGGCACCATGAGCCGCTGGCTGGAGCCTAGTTGGCGGGGGACCTGAGATCCCCGACGTACACTGAGGGCTCATCTTTGGGCTGATTGATGCTGGTTCCAGAAAATTTTATTAAAACTTGGAATCCATTTCATATATAGTTGATACCCATTGGAGAAAACCAAGGCTCTTGTATCTGGAAGTGCAAGAGGACGGAAGTTCGGAAGATTTTGGCATTGTACGCCGGAGGGGAGACTTGGGAGCGAAGGGCACCCCAAAGGAGAGATTCGCGAGGGAAGAACGTGGAGTCATACTGTGCAGAACGAGTGGTGAATAATTGTAAAGGATAGGGCTGTTGTTTCGGACTATGTCTGATTACTGGTCCCGAAGAGGAGAGATTTCAGCTGAACACGGAAGTGGAAAAGTCAGTAGAATCGACAGGAGTCGGCGATGATTCGAGAGAGCAGGGCAGAGGGGATTCATGTTTTCTTTTCCACGACGTCGCTCGATGTGATAGATGTCAGAACCAGTAACGAGGAGCCAGAGAACTCCTTCTTAGGTGTTCTCAAGGCTGAACCGATTCTACTCCATCTCCACGCGATCCACAGCTTATTCCGCTCGCGAACGTCTTCAGAGCTGACGTTGACCTACGCTAGCAGATCTACGATTGTTGCCAAACCCGCTCGGGATCCTTGAGGAAAGACCCAGGTTGTTGGTCTACTGGCCTCAGCTGCTTGTCCGGACTCCGCGGAGCGAACTTGGTTGGAGATTTGCAAGCGTGTCGCTCGCACCGTATGCTCACGGTCGGGTTGCAACTTGTGTGTTGTCGGCTGTTAGCAAACAGTCGACCGAGCCGCAGTGATGTTCGCTTCACGAAGCCGACGTGCAACGTTGGCTCGTTCATTTCGGATGGACAGAGATGCTGTCTCGGCTCTCCATCCTCTGGCCGGAATAATACTCTAGTAGCGTTTCTGGAACGCTAGGAACTCTGAGCTCCAGAGCGGTGCGCTGGGGCTTGCCAAAACTCCACGGTCTCCGGGGAGACCTTGGAAGATTCCGCAACAACGATTTGTTGGAACTGTGATGAGCATACGACTGATTCAGCGACTTTCCTCCCTTGCAGCTACCGCAATTTCTCATCCGATCACGAATCTCCGCGGTTCGAGGAGCGGTTACGGTCTATGAAGGACCTTCCTGATAACATCTCAGGATGTTTGCTCTGTTACCATCTCTTCCCCAACGTAAAAAACACTTTTGCGATTGATTGAGGCTGGAAACTGTTACGGTATCGAAACCACTCGAACGGCAGGCGTCGATTGCGTTATACCTTGGTTGATCCATGTTATGGAGTACTGCTGGTTACTCCATAGCATGGATCAACAAACGTGTCGAGTAATCATTCGGACATCGGAGGAGGAATTCGCAACGATATCTCCGAATCCCAACCGTGCTCGGCGACGTTTGCAGAACCGGTGCACGTCCCTCGGGCTCCGGCGTCAACTGGCATAGCTGGCAAGGCTCGATAGCCACTGAGATAAGGAATTGAGGTGACAAACTTAACACTCTTCCTTGTCAAATATTTTGACGAGCTACCTAATCCCATTGGAGTCTGGGGGGCATCGCGGATTGTGGCTTGCTCCTACACTTCAGTTCGCTCCAGGGCCAGCAGAGGCCAAGGAATGGTTCCAGCAAGGAACATCAAGGCCTCTGTAGATGTAGTTCTGTAGCATCTGGAAATTCGGATGCATGTTAATCTCTAGGCTTTCTCGAGGGCATCTCTAGCGCAAAATCTCGGGTGCGGGTTCGAATCCCAAATCTCTGATTCTGAGCTAATAATAACAACAGATTTATTGCGTGTTAGTTACACATGGTGCTCTGCACCTCCCAGTTTGTCGAGTCCGGGTCTCATCTCACACACTATAGCATGATATCGTGGACAGCTCTGACCGCAGTATTTACATGAACACATATCACTTAGCGCATGACAATTCTCTCTTCTACACAGTTGATTGTGGAACCCGTGTATGAGGTATCCAGCGAAGAGGTGCCTTCTTGGGTACATTGCGGCACTCCACATTCCGCGGTGTTCGAGGATCGGATCCCCTTCAAGCTCCGTGCGTATCGCCCCGACCTTATGCTTCCAATCCTCGATGATTTCGGGAAACGCTGGCGGGTTTTCTGCCTAGAGTCTTCTTCACATGATCTCCACAAAGGGCACATCACTGTCCGACAGCACGTACAAGTGACGATTTCGTGCGCTTTTATGGACTCGAAAGGCTCGTTTGAGATAAGTGTAGCTCTCGAGTTCTCGAAAATCTCTCACTCTGAGATGTCTCCATAGGCGGTCCATACCGTAAGAGAGTTTTGGTAGGGCTTTTATGAGAATTGTATGAGATTTGTAGGGGTCTCCGGTGTCTCCGTACATTGTAGCGATCGTCTTGCAGCAAACCTCTTCGACATGCTCCGTGAAGCATGTCCCAGTTGTTTGCAAGCGAAGTCCGAGGTATTTTGCTGATGACACGAATTCCAATTGGTTTCCTCCCCACAATTCGGTCATGTCGGCTGGGTCGGCTTCCTCGTCTGATATTCATCACCACTGTCTTTGAAGCATTGAGTCGTAGTCCTTCGTCCTCAAGATGTTCGCTCACTACGTCGAGCATCTCTTGGAGTAGGCTCCGACTTCGATGGAGAATGATAATGTCATCCGCTAACATCGTGATCGTCCTTGTTCTACATTCGTCAATGACCTTCTCGTGGAGCTCTGCAAGAAGGAGTGAGAACCCCGTGTACCTTAGTGGATCGCCTTGTGGTGTTCCGCGGTTCTGTTGTATGTCAACGCTGATTCCTGCTCCGATGTTGACTCCGAGGGAGTCTTCGTGGTAGAAACTCTCAATGACTATGAGGAGTAGCCCATTGACTCCTGCTCGCTTGAAAGCGCTTACCATTCTCTGTCTTGGAGCTAAATCGAAAGCTTTCTGACAGTCTATCAGAATGGCAAACGTATGCCCCTTCGTGCGAGACTTCTCTCTATTTCCGACATCACGACGTGGAGCACATCTTGCGTTCCCAGGCCTCGTCGGAAACCGAACTTCCGCGGGGGCAGGTGGTCTTCGATCAAGTACTCGATTCTTCTGATTCCCTTGAAGAAAATTTTCTTGAGGGTCGTCTCGCTCGCGATCCCCCTGAAGAGATCCAAGTTGCTCTTTGAATCCGCTGTTTTGCCTTTGAACAGTAGCGTGAGTCGGGCCCGATGCCACGAACTCGGTACTCTTCCTCCTTGCATGATATTGTTGAAGAGACGCGCGCTAAGCTCTGCTGTGATGTGGATGGTCGCTTTCCAGTGTTCGTAGTATAGGCCGTCAGGGCCCGCACTCTTCCCTTTCGGCAGAGACCTGACGACTTCTTGAACTTCTAGGCGCGTCCACGGGACGTTGATCAACCACTGGTCGAAGCTTGACGGTAATTCGACATTTGCTTCCGGTGGTGCTGTTTCCGGATCGAATAGAAGTCTCTCAAAATGTTCCCTGACCGACTCCGTGGTTGAATTGCAGACGCTTCTGTTCTTCCGTTCGATTATGTATCGGTATGGTTCTTCTTCCGCGTTTGATACCATCTACCGTTCGTCTTCTTCAGCGGTTCGCAACTTGCTCGCCTTGACTTCCGCGTGGTATTCTATCTTGGCGCGACGGTATTCTTCCTTGGCCTCCTGTGCTCCGTTACGCAGTCTCCTCAAAAGATCCTTTGCCTTGTGGAGTAGTTGTCGGCACTCTGTGGTGAACCATCGTTTCGTCTGTTTTCTCCGTTTCGCCTTTCGGAGGCCGTATGACATGAACTTAACGATGATCCCTTCTGTTATGTCCGGGTCTCCGAATTCGATTCGCTGGTCGTGTATCACGTGCTCCAGTTCGTTCTCCATCGATTGACACTGAATTATTCGGGAGTATCGCATCTCTTGCCGGGAGTGCAGATTCCGCCGTATTCCTCGAGGTTCTACCTCTAAGTGAACTGGGAGATGCTTTCTTACTGGATGATTCCAGACTGAGTATGATTTTACTTTGACGGCTTGATTTGCCACACTGTCAGACATTGCTTGCATTGAGAGAGCAATCCAAGCCTCGCGCTGCTGAATTGGTTGATCGTGTTTGTTGTGGGTAGATGCCAGATCCGGTAAAGAAGCCACGTCTGCATGAGGCTGTGATTGCTTTCATGATTCATCGGAACTGTGGAGCATTCAACCCTGAAGCACCATGTATGAAAGATGGCCGATGCTCGAAGAAGTTCTTGAAACAATTGAGATCCCTTACAATCCGTACTTTTTGCCAAGTATGAATACACAACTCTCTACGAATACGTTTACAAAGGCTCGGACCGTGCGTCCATCGAAATCAACTCAACTGAGGACGAATGTGATGAGATACAAAAAAAAACATTTGAAGGCGCGTTACGTTTGTGCTCGAGAAGTCTCTCGTCGCATTCCCAGATTCGAGCTCCAAGATGAGTCTCACACTGTTCTGAGACTCGCCATACACTTGTCCAATAAACAAATCGTCATTTTCCATGACGGCGGAGAGCAATCTGCACTTGGTAGTGCAACGAGCAGGTTCACGACCCTTACGGCTTTCTTCAAGCTGAACTCTACGTGGAACAGACAAACTCCCTGGAATCTGGAACCAAAGCGGCCTATACTATTACCAAATGCCAAGATATTCCGTTCTCAAGCCAAAAACGGGTTGGACCCGCGGGAAACGACCCATGAGAGGTATTATCGGACGAATGTACACAGTTTCCCCTCGAGATACGGAACGGTATGCTCTTCGGATACTTTTGTTGAACGTCGAGAGTCCAAAATCCTTCGAAGATCTTAGAACGATCAACGGAACATGTGACCCCAAGGTCATGCATGCTGCAAAAACTGCAGGACTTCTCAATGACCACACCTATTTCCGAAGCAGCCTCGAAGGAGCGTCGTCTTTCCAAAGTCCGAGAGTTTTGCGAGTTTTCTTCGCATGTCTCATCGCATTCTGTGAAGTCTGCAATATTCAAACTCTCTGGAATGACTTTTCTGACGTATGGCCGAAGTTTCCATTCATCTCGGATTTCGACCGGAGTTCCATTTGCTGTAGCGTGTCATGAGGAGGGTGTGATTGTTCAAGCAAAATGCATGTAATGCCTGAAAAAGCTTATCCCGAGGGATTTCAGCTTAAAATGCATGAATCCTGGCGGTGTGAGCATAGTTTGAGCTAAATCAGGTGATTCGAAACCGACGTCACTGTTTTCGGACTCTCATCGTCTTTCTGGGAGCCTATGCCCCCCGCACATGCAATTTCGAGGTTAGAGCCTTTCACGGTAGAATTCATCGAATATGGAAGAAAGGCCGATCGATTCGTAGGGGGATCGCAAGCAGCCAAGGAACATGTCCAAAGTCAGCCGCATGCTTCCTCTTTGTCCCTCGTTCTAGTGGGCGCACTCGATCTATCCGCATTCCTAGTGAATTAAATTCAACTTGGGGAACTCGCCATCTTTAGAGCGCATCCCACAATCCATCCTGGAGCAGCAACTTCGCGAGCCCGCCATAACCTGGTCTGTCTCAAGCCGACGGAAAAAGCGGTCACTTTCCTGACTGATCACTGAATTTTAAACAAGAAAATCATGCATGAGAAACAACAGGCTTTCGACTTCATCATCTGGCGAGTTTTGACACATTTGCTGGTCTCTTTAATTTCTCCTCTTGCGATCGATATAGAAGACTCAACGAAGCGGATAGTACCACAAATGGGATCACGGGTGGGAATTCGAAAGTCTACAACCGTTATTTACACATAAAGCCCTCTCGTGAGTCCTTACGCGTTCGAACGCTCAGGGAACCCGTGATTCCTGTGCAAGCTAGGCCAATGCCGCCGATGAAATCGTCGACGAAGACGGAGCTGCAAGGCTTTGTGAAAAATTTTGGAAGTGAGGTCCTGTCAACTGACGGACAAGTACTGTTGTGTAGAATTTGTGAACGAGAAGTTTCGTCCGACAAGAAATTCGCGGTGTCACAACAAATCAATGGTGCAAAGCACAAAGCACTATCGGATAAGAAGAAGAATTCGAGCTCATCCAGTGTTGTGCAGCTAGTTCCCTTCTTGGAAGCATCGGGCAAACAGTCCCAATTTAACCTCGAACCTCGGATCTCCATCGATGAAACGACGGACGTTACGGGCCGCTTCGTGGCACACGTCGTGGTAGGAGCAATAGGAAGCCGGAGCTTCCTCCGACATGCAGAGAGTTTGGAAAAGACGAACAGCTCAACCATATCGCAGGTTTTCATGAACGCCTCAACTCTCCTCTTGCCCGATGGAGTCAAGCACGATAGAGTGTTGCTCTTCGTTTCCGATGGTGCAGCCTACATGATAAAGGCTGGATTAGCTCTGAAGGTAGTGTTCCCAAAAATGCTGCACGTTACTTGCGCAGCGCATGCGCTCCATCGGATGGCGGAAGAGATCCGATTCATGTTTCCTCTCGTTGACACTCTCATCTCGAACGGAAAAAGAATCTCTCAAAAATCAGCTTCGCGTGTCACTGTGTTCCGTGAGATGGCTGCGGAGACACCACTTCCACCGCAGCCGTGTTTACCCAGATGAGGAACTTGGGTGAAAGCGGCTGTATATTACGCGAATCATCTCAGCATTCCCTCGTCGGTCGTTCAATCTCTCGACTGCAGGGACGCTTTCGGCATCCGAGTGACTCAACGCTTAGTCGGGGATGAATCTCTCCAACGCGATTTGGCGTTTATAGATGCCAACTTAGCAAATATTCCTGATGGAATCGATCGCCTGGACGAGGAGAATGTGCTTCTGACCGATTCCACAGATGCTTTCGAAAGAATCCTACGAGACCTTAGTGAGATCCCGGGTCCGCGGGGAGAAAGACTGCGTCGCAAAAAGGAAGCGGTTCTCAATCGCAATCCTGATTACAATCGTTTAAAAGCTATAGCGGACACTCTGCGCGGCACCCGATTCATCCATGATCATGGCGGGCTGCTGACTCCGACTGAACAATCCAGCTTCAAATTTGCGCCGATAACCTCCACAGAGGTGGAAAGGAGCTTCTCGATGCTGAAGCACCTCCTGAACGACCGCCGGCAGCGTTTCACTTTTGAGAATCTCAAAATGACCCTTGTGGTACATTGCAATCATTGATGATACTCGTTCTGGCTCCCGATTCGCAATAAATCGTTCGTGCATATTTTTAGTTCGATACCGCATATTCTCCTCGTTTTCAATGCATATTTGCATGCATATTTTCCTTTTTTTTCAGCGCTTGAACATTCGCACTCTAGTCATGACATTTATAAGATACCAGCCGGCCTTCGGCCGACTACGCTGGCTGACCCGTCCCTTGCTTTGGGAGTCTATCGCTGACAGACATACATTGCCATACATGTAGTGTCATCGGGGCACCTTCGGGAGTGGCCACCGAATCTCGATGGGATTCTGACCTGGTATCGAGGCACTTTTCTCTCTTCACTGAGTCAGCATCATGGTTTTGAGAAGTATGGTCAGATTGGTCTCGTAATCACCCCTCCAGACTCAGAAAAGCATGGTTAGATTGGTCCCGGAATCACCGCTACAGGTTTTGAAAAGTACGGTCAGATTTGTCTCGAGATCACCCCTCCAGACTTGGAAACGTATGGCCAGATTGGTCCCTGAATCACCCCTCCAAACCTGGAAAGTAATGGTCAGATTGGTCTCGGAATCACGCCTTCAGACTTTGAAAAGTGTGGCCTATGTCGTCCCCGGTGAGCCGCCCTACATTGGGCAGTTTGTTCCAAGTCGATCCGATCAATAACGGAGGAGTCTCTTGAGGACAAACAAACGAACAGACCCTGGATTTATATATTTATAGATTAGCAGCTCTCGGCGTTGAGTTCCGGATCGTGGTGCAAGTTCCGCAATGCGAGATTCCACAGTTCGCAGTAACTGACTTTGACCATAATCATCACTCCTCAGGAGGCGCGTCCATGTACGCAAACTTGAACACAAATCAGAGAAAGGCAGCTGACGAGATCCTCGGAGCTCTGAGAGGATCCAAAATGGATACCTACTTATACAACACAATATATAACCTCGCGGTAGTTGAGCGGCGTCGCGTACTGTGCGTTGCCTGGACTGGAATAGCTGCAAACCTGTTATCGAACGGTCGCACCAGGAGCTCACTATTCAAGTTGAACGTCTACGAGTATCACCGTGCTCAAAAAGTGTATCACTGAACCAGACGGTCCGCTGCTAGTTTTCTTGTCCCCGGCTGTATACCTCTTCTCGAATATTGAAACCAAGGAAATCAACCACTTCTTTGAAGAATCGACATTTGTTCAATCGGATGGTCAGCCCGGCACTCTTGAGCGTCATCAACAAATTCGAGATCTGCTCTATGATTCTTCTG
Organism: Phytoseiulus persimilis; assembly: GCA_037576195.1. Classification (NCBI taxonomy): domain Eukaryota; kingdom Metazoa; phylum Arthropoda; class Arachnida; order Mesostigmata; family Phytoseiidae; genus Phytoseiulus; species Phytoseiulus persimilis. Next base: position 6,407,718 of record CM075102.1, on the reverse strand, counting down.
CAGGTGATTCCGACACCGATCTTACCACACTTTTCCAAGTCTGGGCGGGTGATTCCGAGACCAATCTGACCATTACTCCGGTGATATCACGTATCGGTTCTCCCGAGCATACGCGTAGCTTAGCTTCCGCACCGCTGTATATTTCCATTGCACTCTAGAGCAGAGATCGTCAAACTCATCCGACATCGACACCGCCAATCATACCATACTTTTCCGAACCTGGAGGGGTGATTCCGAGACCGATCTTACCATACTTTTCCAAGTCTGGACGGGTGATTCCGAGACCAATCTGACCATTACTTTCCGAGTCTGGAGGGGTGATTCCGAGACCGATCTTACCATACTTTTCCAAGTCTGGACGGGTGATTCCGAGACCAATCTGACCATTACTTTCCAAGTCTGGAGAGGTGATTTCGGGACCCATCTGACCAAAATTTTCCAAGTTTGGCCGGATATTCCGAGACCAATCTGACCATTACTTTCCAAGTGTGGAGGGGTGATTTCGGGATCGATCTTACCATACTTTCTCAAGTCTGGACGGGTGATTCCGAGACCAATCTGACCATTACTTTCCGAGTCTGGAGGGGTGATTCCGAGACCGATCTTACCATACTTTTCCGAGTCTGGGCGGGTGATTCCGAGACCAATCTGACCATTACTTTCCAAGTCTGGAGGGGTGATTTCGGGACCGATCTTACCATACTTTCCCAAGTCTGGACGGGTGATTCCGAGACCAATCTGACCATAACTTTCCAAGTGGATACGACATCAAAGTACCTTGGCCTCATGCTCGACTCATCTCTTACAGGCACTGCACACATAAGGTACGCAACTGCGAAGACGGCCAAAGTGGCCCGGAACATCGCTCGCCTCTTCCCGCGCTGCCGAGGTGCGTATGACTACAGGAGGAGGGCTTTGACGGCCGCTGCCGACGGCGTTCTACTTTACGCAGCACAGATCTGGGCAGATACGGCTACTAAGAAGTCGACCCGAATCATGCTGGACTCTGCATCCAGACCGCTCGCCCTCGGCCTCTCCAGGGCCAACCGCACAGCCTCCACGGCTGCGGTCCAGGTCATCGCTGGCCGCATGCCGCTTGACATCAGAGCCAAGTGGGTTGCCTGGCGAGCGGCCTCAGAAGAGGACGCCGACGACCAGCCCTTCGGGAGGGAGGAAGCGCTCTCTGAGTGGCAGCGACGCTGGGCTGGCACCGCCCCCGGCATGCCAGGATACTGGACATCCCGTTTGATCCCAGACATAGGGCTCTGGGTGGGGAGGAAGCACGGATCCCTCACCTATCCCCTATCGCAAATGCTCACAGGTCACGGCTCCTTTGGAGCCTACCTGGCATGGATCCGCAAACTCCCGACGTCGTCATGCCTCCTCTGTCCGTCGCTCGAGGAGGATGATGTGACACATACCTTCGAAAACTGCGATGCAACTGCCTTCCTCAGGGACGAGCTCCCTCGAGTGTCTACATTCAGAGGCGAACTCTTATGCAAGCGCCTGGTCGAGTACATGCTCACGGACAATGAGGCATGGAAGTCCGTCCTAACGTTCTGCTACGCGGTCATCAGCTTCAAGGACCGATCTCTACGTCCGCACGTCGTTTCACACCAGCAAGTTTTGCTCCAGCCAGCCGGCTCCTCCCCCGGGAGTGCGGCCGCGCCTTAGCTGGCCTCATGAAAGTCCCTGACAGGAAGTATTACCCGAACGGGTTGTCCCCTGCAGGGCGCCCCTTGGCAGGGCCAAAGAGGATACGGGTTTTAGTGGGTATTCACTCGGAATCGAGTGCGAGTCCCACACAACCCCGAGCCCAGCGTGTGTCAACATCTCCGCTGGCTCGGGGGAGTGCGTAAGAGCATTTCTCCCACACCTCTCTAAAAAAAGAAAAAAAAAAGGTAGCGGTCAATATGAGGCTTGAGGGTTCGATTCTTGTACGAAATCAAACCGGCAGCGATCGCTGCGACTGCTCGCCACTCTTCACGTCCCTTGAGCATGAAGCTCACCAGCGTGCGCCCGTCCACCGACCGAGAACCATAACTCGACATCCGGCGATACTCCAGCCTGATGAACTCTGTTTCCGGGCAATCCTCGAGCGCTGTGTCTTCCGCGCCTGAGCCGCAGAGCAGACGGTCCGCTGGGGGAAGCTTTTTGATCCGGGCCAGGTATGCGCCGAAGGAGCCGTGGCCGTTGAGCACTTGTGCGAGGGGGTATGTAAGAGAGACGTGCCTCCTGCTGATCCACTCCTCGATGTTCGGGACGCAGCGGCGGGTCCAAGCTCCGGGGTTCGGTGGATGGACTTCGTCCCATCTTTCCTGCCATGCCGCGATCGCAGCCTTCTTGTCGAAGGATAGCCCTTCCCTGGCAGGGATGCCGTCCATGTCGCTGGTCTCTCGAGACTCGAGTATTCTCGCTCGGAGGTCGTAGGGGATCTGCCCCGCCAGGACCTGTATTCCAAGCGTTGACGTTGTCGGCAGCTGAGGCCAGTACTCGTCTCCTGAAGTCGTTTGCTACACTGACTCTGGGAAAGAGTCTTGAGAGTGCCTGGGTTGCCTTGGTCGTCTTCGCCATCGCGTATGCCGAGTGGGCTTTCCCTGTCAGCCCGGTATCCAGAATGACGCCCAGTTACTTGGCCGTGCTGGTCACCGCGATTTGTTACCCGTCGAGTCTGATATCGATTGAGGAAGGCGGGGGCTTTCGTCCGTTGAGAAAGATGGCCAGCGATTTTTTTGGCGCCATGCGCAGGCCCTTATCTGACATCCAAGATGAGATGGAAGCGAGACTCTCATTCGCATACATCTGCAAGAGGTTGGTATCCGGCTCGGTGATCAGCAGGGCCATATCGTCGGCGTAGGCCAAGGTGGCGGAGTTTGGAGGAAGCCGAATTCTAAGAACGCCGTCGTACGCTATGTTCCACAGTATCGGCCCCAAGATCGAGCCCTGCGGCACGCCCGCGTAGACTCGCGACGTCCGTCCCTCGAAGATGTTACTGCGACCCCGTAGATACGAGCTCAGAACTCGTCTGAGGTATGGGGAAATCCCAGCCTCCTGGAGAGCGTCATCGACTGCGTCCCAACTGATGGTGTTAAAAGCGTTCCTCACATCCAAGAGGATGAGTGGGCAATGTGGGCGGCGCCGGGGATCAACTTGCGCGCGTTCGCCGTCTCGAGGACTTCCCTCACGGCCATCAAGGCCGTTCGTCCTGTACGGGAGCCGAACTGATTCGGTGACAGAGTTTCTCTGCTCTCGAGTTCGATTGCCAATCTGCGGTTGACCAGATGCTCTGCTGCCTTTGAGATTGTGCTCAGGCAGCTTATGGGTCGGAATGCCGAGGGGCCCGTGCCCCCGTGTTTGGGGACTAGAACAAGCCGTGCCTCCTTCCAACTCGGCGGCCAGACACCTGTCCTGAAGATCTTGTTCATAATTTCCGTGAAAACCGCGCGATGGCGTGAGAGGAGAACCTTGAAAGCCTCCATGGTGACACCGTCGGGTCCGGGGGCCTTCTTGAGACGGATCCTGTCGGCGGCATAGGAGACCTCCTCGCGACCGACCGATTTAAAGGAAAAGAGCTCATCCGGCTCGAACGTCGGCATGCGGGGAGGTGAAGTCTTCGAGAAGAGAGCCTCCACCACATTGTGTGCCTGCTCCGTCAGTATACTCGGAGTTATTCTCCTCGTCTTTCCTGTTGCGATTCTGAATGCCGTCCGGAAGGGGTGATCTCCCTCATTGACGTCGTCGAGGAGTGCTCTCCAGCACGCGAGCTTGCCCGTGATGATCGACGTCTTGAGCTCCCTCCTGCTTGCCTGCAGGGAGGCCCGCAGCTCTTCGTCGGGAAGGCCGTTCGAGCGTGATCGAGTGAATCTCCGGCGGGCCGCTATACAGTCTCTCCTAGCCTCTGCCACCGTTGTACACCACCAGTACTTGGGAGATCTTCCAGTTCCTGAGCGGCGAGGCCGGGAAGCATTCTGGCAGGCCAGGTCAAGAAGGTTAGACACCGTCCGCGGGTCGAAGGTTTCGAGCGTGGGAGCATGAGCGTCGAGGTACTCTCGGACTAGAGAGATATTGGGCCGCGTACGGGCGTGAGAGAGGGCTGGGGACGAGTCGACGTCAACCGAGAAGGAGATCAGAAAATGATCGGAGGGGGATTCCTCTTGACGAAGAACCCGCAAATCGGTAATTTTTTGCAGGGCTCCACTGGAAGCAAGTGTGAGGTCGAGAGTTGACTGCAGGTCTCCTCTGGAGAACGTCGGACCCGGGGAATTCACCAGCAGAAGGTCGTGCTGAGCCATCCAGTCGAAGGATCCCTCCTCTTGGACAAGTGCGCGAGCTGCTCCAGGATGCGTGATGGGCATTGAAGTCTCCTGATATCACCACCTTGACGGTGGGCAGTGTGCAGGGGCGTACCCAGCTTTTTTTCTTGGGGGGGCCAAGGGATGTGATGATGATGACGATGATGAGTTCGTCCAAGTATGGTGTGTACAGTGAGACTCTGAAGAACTCTCCAACTGCTTGCGAGGGATGGTTCTCTCTGTTTCTCTGAATGTGGCACAATCTAGGGAGTTTGACGTCGATTTCCAGTTGAGAACAAATCGATTCGACCTGGCTAAAAATTCCGGCAAATACTGCTCCAGCGTTTTCTCTTCGCTGCTGCAAAACAGACGTCATACTGTCGACGGTATCGAGTGCACTAAATATATCGAGTTCGGCGGACTGAAGATTTACTGACAGGGGGAGTATGAGTGACGAAAAGCTCTCTATGACCAGGAGGGCTGCCAAAAATCCGCACGAGCAAATCGAGGTTAGGAGCTCATGAGCGCGATGACTTGTGTCTCCCCTGTTTGTGCTGATGTCTTCGAGCGCGCCAACAATCGGCACGAACATCTCCCTGAAGGTAATGAAGGCCTTGTGACTTTCCACCCATCTGGTCGCACACAACGGCTTGAGCCTACGCGCCACCTCATCGTTGAAATGTAGCTTGACTTGATTCTCGAGACTGGCGATGCGAGGGGAAGAGTTCGAAATGAAGGAGTAAACGTTGGCGACCGTGCCCACAGTATTCCTTATTGTTCCATGTTGTGATGAGTGTACCATGGCAAGGTTCAAGCAATGGCTCACGCAATGGAAGTAAAGAGCCTGAGGAATTCTAGATTTTATCTGAGTCTGAACTCCCTTGAACTCTCCACTCATGGTACTGCAACCGTCGTACCCTTGTCCTCTCATCTTCGCGATATCGATACCTTCAGCTGTCAAGGTACTTAGGATTAACTTAGTGAGTCCGCTGCCCGTTCGGTCCGATACTTCGCAAAACATCAGAAAGTTTTCTACAATGACTTTCTTTTTGTTCCTTGAAGTAGTATAACGCAGGGAAATTGTAAACTGATCCGATCCGCTCGCATCCCGTGTTTCGTCAGCCAAAACTGAGAGAAAACCCGATTTCGACATTTCTGTTCAATTCTAAGCGCCAAATTCGATACCTCAGTCCTCCCCAGTATGCTCATCAGATAATACGTTTCCCTAAAAATCATATGCGTATCAGATAAGACACATCCTTGATTCGAGTCCGCATTTCTGGAGGATAGAAACGTCGAATGCGCCGGAAATTTTCGGTTACCGCAAATTATTTGAGATTATGGAGGTCATTACCGCGGTTAAATAACCGTTGCAAAGCCTCCAGAAGTCAAGGACGCCGCGGCTCATCCCAAAACTCAAGGCCCTTGAAACGAGTTGCTAAGGAGAGGTACGGGAGCTTTTCGAGCACGCTGAATGCTCGATAGTCTGAAGGCTGAGTGAGTGGCGGAATTTCCGACAAGCCGAATGAAGCGAGCTTTTCGTGATGCAGTTAACGTAGTTTTCGAACTCGTGGAGATGTTTCTGGTGAGACTGGATCCTTGCGCTATACTTTCATCCATCAAAGTAGAATATAATCCACCTTTCCAGTATAATCGAGGAGTTTGGGGGGGGGGGGGGCTTGGCCCCCTTGCCCCCCCTGGATACGCTACTGGTTGTGCTGAGAGAGTTCATGGAAGGAATTGGCGGGAGACTAAAGAGAAATACGGTCCTTAGCTAGGCTTCAATCGCTACTGGAGAGATTTGTCGCATTCTAAAGAGGAGCGTCTTGAGAGACGACCCAGCGGCGGCCAGTTGTACTGGAGAGGGAAGTCAGTAGAGGAAGAAGAGAATCCCGCGAGAATAAGAGAGATGACGAATGACTAGAGCGCGAATGAGTGTGCATGAGGATACTACGACGAGAGTAAAGAGGTGACGGAGTAAACCCATAATAACCCCAGTATCCACACTGAGTACCGGTGTAGTCATTCCGTGAGCAATGGATCTCACATTAGCAGCGGTGGTAAAAGAACCAGCACCGAGGATAATACGAGAAGTGTCAAGAAGATCAGTTGGAAGGACAAGCGAAAATGGCAGAGGCAAGTTTGGCAGCGGTACTGGCGCAGTTAAGCAAGACACTGGCGGGTATGGAAAAGAGGATGGAAGGCCAGACGCAACAGATACAGAGTCCGGCGAACCGAAACTGGAGGCGAGAATAAAACCATACGACACGGCAACGCCCTTGAGGACGTTCTCAGGTGGGACCGTAGCTATAGCAGAAAGCTGGTTGCAAGATGTAGTACAGGCAAAGACAGTAGGGGAATGCACGGAGGACTATACGAAAAGCTTGTTACATGCTAAATTGGTTGGCCCGGCGAAATATTGGCAAAGGGATCATGGGAGTAAGTGCGAGAAATTCGAGGACTGGGAAGCGTTGTTCATAGAAACGTACGCGCCGAAGAGAAAAAAGAGGGAATTGATGGAGGAAATCCTACAAAGCTGTCAGAAATGAGAGGAGGGGTTGGAAATGTATGTTAGAAGGAAAGAACACGTCGCTCTAAAGTTAGAACTAGAGCTCAAAGAGATCAAAGTGCAAGTACTCGAAGGACTGCTACCGGAATACACATTTCTGATACACCTAATGAGGGGGAAAGAGCATAAAAATACGACGGAATTAGTGCCGGACATCGAAGAAACGATGGAGGTGGATCGAAGGAGGATAAGTCGAGTGGAATCATCACCAATCAGAACAGGAAATAGATTAGAGGCGAGACCAACGTGCTTCATCTGCAACAAGGAGGGCCGTAAGCAAGCCTGGTGCCCGGAAAAATCAAGGGACCAAGGGCGATACAGGGGACCCGTAGACTACCGAGAATCCGGAACACATGCCACCAAATATTCTGGAGGATCTTCAGGAGAACGTCAGGGAACGACCGGAGACTGGCGCCAACAGCAACCTGACAGCGGAAGGGACCAAATGAGTAACACAAGACCGCCAATGAGGGAATCGATATGGAGAGACGCAGCGGCAAGCAGAGACCGAGCACCGCGAGACCGTCAAGGAACCTGGGGGCCACCGACAAAGGAGCCGACTACAAATCATCAACAAAGAGCGGCAACGCCAGCGGAAAGAGGGAGTTATGGAGGAAGAAATAGCGGGAGTCATGAGAGAGGGCAAAGGAATGTCAGACAAGTCGAGAGGGAGTGGAGTTTCGAGCAGATCGAACCAGTGGATTCGGAACGGCAGAGAGGATTAAAGAAGGTAACGGTCAACGGTAAAGAATGACCAGCCAGAGTAAACACGGAAGCAGAGGTCAGCATCATTTCAGAGAACTCAGCGGAAGAACTCGGATTGCTACGAAGTATCCGCGGGATAGGAGGGGGCTCATGTGACCCAGTGGGGCAAACAAAAATTCTGTTAGAAGCGGATGGATTGCAGTTGGAAGAGGTAACACTCACAATCCTACCGACGGGGGCAATGAGTGAAAGAGAAATATTGCTAGGAAAGGATCTGTTGGATAGAGGGCTCGTAACGGTGTACTGCGAAGGGCGATCATGGATTTTGAAGGGAGAAGCGTTCGAAAAAATCGCGAAGATCTTGGCGGAGGAGAACGTGAAGGTCCAACTGAGACTAAAAGCCATGGTGACGTTGGAACCACAATCACTCTCGATGGTCACGATGATCCCGATAGAGAAAAATGAAGGAACGCTCATGATCGATCAGGAACGTGGATGGGGAGCATTATGCGAAGTGAGAGATGGTGAGTTAGTAGTTCAACTTGCAAATGTGGGGGATACAAAGATCATCCTGAACGAGGGCACAGTGGTCGCGCGAGGAGAAATCATCGGGGAAGAAAATTTTTTCAAACTGAAGAGGGCCAAAGAGGACAGCAAGGTGGCACAAGTGAAAAGAGCCGAGGCGAGTGAAGGAGACAGCATACGGGAAGAAGACATCGACGTGGAACCAAGTGTACCGCAGACCTACAGGACCCAGTTGCTTAGAATACTGAATGAGAATCGAGAAGCCATCGCGACTTCAATGAGGGAACTAGGGAGAACGGACCTCACAGAATTTTACAAAGACGGAGTGAAAAATAGCAAACCGGTCAGGTGTAAGGCGTATAGATTGTCAGAAGCTTGGATGAAGCCTTGAACGAAAGAATAGCGCAACTGAAAGACGCGGGTATGATAGAGAGGATGAAGTCAGAGTATGCGAGTCCAGTGTTGCTGGTGAGGAAAGCGGATGGCGGCTGGAGGATGGTCATAGACTACAGGAAACTGAACGCGCAAACAATGAAACTCAGTTACCCACTACCGATCATCGACGACATATTGGACGGGGTTGGAGGCAAACGACTGTACTCTCTGTTTCCGGCTGAACCTCTCAGCCAGCCCTCAGAAGTGTCCCGGGATCACCTTTCGGTATTGCTTCAGTAACACTCCCTATCGCCTCGCAAATCCCATTGCGGGCGGTGGGCTTGGGTCTCAAGATGGTTCAGATTTAATTCTGATACAAATTAAATCCTCTTTTTACCACATAAGAAATTTTTGTTGTCGGCCGGGGATCGAACCCGCGATTGCTAGCTTAGCTTGGCACCCAAGGCGTTGGTTTATGCCACACGGCCAACGAGCCGACAAACGACTGTACTCAACATCCGACTTGGCGTGGGGATATTTCCAAATACCGATGACAACGAGGGCTCCAGAGAAAGCAGCATTCGTCACGAAGGAGGGCCACTATGAGCCGAAGGTCCTCATGATGGGACTGTGTAACGCGCCCTCGAAATTTCGAGAACTGATGGTACAAGTCAGAGACATGGTCGGAAAGCAACAAGCGTTTCCATTCCTGGACGACTCAATCACAGCGTGGGACGATTACTTGGAGCATCCGGAACAGATCGAGAAAATAATGAAGGCACTGAGAAATGCAGGATTGACGATTCGGTTGGGGAAATGCAAATTCTTCAGAGGAGTGCTACAATTCTTGGGATTCAAACTTTCAAAGAGGGGAGTACAACCGGGAGGAGTGAAGCTGGAGACAATTGAGCGATTCGCAGCACCGACAGACGTCAACGGAGTGAGGAGGTTCTTAGGACTAACGTCGTTTTTACGAAGATTCGTATTGAACTATTCAACCATGGCAAACCCACTGACGGAACTATTGAAGAAAGAAGCGAAGTTCGTGTGGTCACCGAACTGTGGAGAAGCATTCAGACAACTGAAAACCATGTTACTGAGGGATCCAGTGTTGGAAAGATTCGTACCAGGAAGGAGAACGGAATTACACACCGATGCAAGCTGCGTAGGACTAGCTGGGATGCAGGAGGATGCTCATGCAGGAGGTGAACGGAACATGGAAAATGTGCTACGCGATCAGTAGGAAGATGTCGGAATCGGAGAAGAATTGCCATTTCACGAAACTAGAACAACTTGCGGCAGTGTGGAGCATGGAACGATTGCGACATTATCTATACGGTCAAGAGTTCGTAGTTGTGCCAGATTGTGTAGCTGTCACGTCACTGAAGACGCAAGGAGGGTCCGCGCAGATGGTTGGATAGGATAGCGGAGTTCAACTCCACGGTTCGTCACCGACCAGGAACAGCGATGGCCGACGTGGACGCACTTAGTAGGGATCCAGTCGACGACGCACGAGAGACGGAAGAGCAAGTATACCCGACGAACTCGAAACAGAAAACAGTTTTCCCGGCACCAGCGACGCACGATCAATTCCAGATGAAACAAGCAGCCGATGAGTTTATCAAAGAAAGACTAGAAGCACCAAGGAGGAACGAACAAGAAGAGAAGAAAATTTGATCCAGGGGCTCTGTGAACGACGAGGAGTACTTTTCAAGGAAAAAGACGGGAGAAGATTATTCGTGATACCAAAGGCGATGAGGAAGTATGTTTTGGTTATCGCACACGACAAACGCGGGCACTTCGGAATGGATAAAACATTGGAGCTAATAAGAACAACGTATTGGTTTCCGAAAATGAGAGAATATACGATGTTCCACCTGCAAGCATGCATGGAGTGCATATCCAACGAAGACTTATCCGGCAAGGAGGAGGGGATGTGTAACGTGATTAGACCAGAGGGAAGACCGTCCCAGAAGGTGTTCATCGATCACTTGGGACAACTACCGAAATCACACGGAAAGGAGCACGTCATAGTACTGGTGGACGGACTGACGAAATTCGTGATACTCGAAGCAGTCGCAACAACTTCGGTGGATGGAGTAATCAAGTTCTTGACGAAAGTGTTCATGACGTATGGAAAGCCCGAGAAAATCGTGTCCGACAGGGGGACTGCGTACACTTCAAAGAATACGGAGGAGTTCTTGCTGAAAGAAGGCGTTGGACACATCCTAATTTCATGTCAGAAACCATCATCGAACGGCCAAGTCGAAAGAATCAATAAAGAGGTGGCCAGATTGTTGAGATCACTATGCGTAACGGCGGATCACCGGGATTGGGCAAAGTTCTTACCGATGGCACAGATGTACTTGAACAGGGTGGTATCGAGAAGTACGGGGAAATCACCATTTGAGGTCTTGCATGGGTATCTACCGAGAATCAATAACCACGGAGCTGCACTCGGTGCGGTGACGATCGCCACGTGGAGATCGCGCCATACTGCAAGGCCAGACGGGTGACGTGCAATCTGTGCAAGGAGGTAGGCCACTTTAGCCGGTGTTGCCCGAAACACAAGGAACGAGTCTGCCATGGGTGTAAGGGCATCGGGCACATGGCCCGAGACGGTAAAGAGGTGATTTACGAGAAGACAGCCGATGGAGGCTATATCGCAAGGAGGGCTGGAGAGGAAGTGGCAAGGTATGTCAGGAACTCGGGCTCCGATCCGGTGGAGTATCAACTCGAACTGACCCATCCGTTCCCCGGCAACCGACAATGATGGTCGACCACGGTCGACGAGAATGATCGACCAGAACCTGTCCATTATCGCGCGGTTCCACCCCCAGCGTCCTATTCTATCCGTCCCACCACACCTTCACCATATGCAAACGTGAAATACATTTTCTAGAATTCATAAGTAAGGAGGGCCAGTTGTAAGAACAACTGTAAGATTTGTAAGGAGGGCTGGATGGATAATTAATTTACCAGGTGTCGGAAGGTCGCTGAAGGAATCAGCATTACGATGTACGGAGGCTAGCGGAACCAAAAAGAAAGAGATGATAGAAGTCTCACGACGAAGGTGTGCTCATTTAGGTATGTGCTCGATTAGGCAGATCGGATATCAGAGCGGAGAGTGCCGAATAGAAGTGCTGGCCAGGAGTCCAGTATGGTAGCGGTGGTCGAGTGTCGCATTCTAAGAGAAGCGTCTTGAGAGACGACCCAGCGGCGACCAGCTGTACTGGAGAGGGAAGTCAGTAGAGAGAAAGAGAAGAATCCCGCGAGAATATGAGAGATGATGAACGAGTAGAGTGTGAATGAGTGTGTATGAGGATACTACGACGAGAGTAAAGAGGTGACGGAGTAAACCCGTAATAAGCCCAGTATCCACACTGAATACTGGTGTAGTCATTCCGTGAGCAATAGATCTCACAGATTTGAGGAAGGAATCAATGATCTTTCCACGACGCAGTTTCGGGGGGGGGGGGGGGGGGGGGGGGGATCGGTTATGTGTTGGGGTTGCTTTGGGTCCGTGGGGAAGCTGGAACTAGCGTTTCCCTCATCAAGAATGGATTCCATAGAATATCAAGGGGTGCAAGATTCTCGTCTTTTACCTTTTTTGAAGAGGTTCCGCTCCCTCAAAGTGATATTTCAACATGAAAGTGCATCTGTGCACGCCAGCTCGAGTACAAATCGATGGTTGAAGTCCAAGGAGATCAAGGTTCTCAAGTGGCCAGCGTGCAGCCCCGACTTGAATCCCATGGATAACCTCTGGGGCATCGTCGCTCGGCGGTTATACACGGAAAACAGGCTATTCGAAAATGTGGATGGATTGGAAATAGGCATAGTTAATGCTTGGAGCAGAATTGGGCAAGAGACAATTGATAATCTTATTTCTTCCATGCCAGATCGCGTGTTCTAAGTCATATCGAGAAAGCGGAAACAGACAAACTATTAGGAAGCCTCCGATGTGTCTTCCGATCAGATAGAATGATCGAAAATCGATTTGATTCTAAAAGCATTTCCGGCCGATTTTCGCTGTTCATGCATCTTCCTCGATGAGAAGGATTTGGGGGTCACTCCAAAGCCTTGAGACATCTTTCTCCTCTAAACTTGACTCCCACACGAGGATTTATCGGAGGGTGCCCCATGTGGTTTATAGATAAGTGGAAATTTCCACCTGATTCTAATAGCATCTCCTTCGGTGTATATCTTGCTTTCAGTAACTAACTGACAGATCCCACGAACCACTACACAAGGTTCGGCAGCCGCACAACAAACCATCTGGAAGGATAGCACAACGCCCTAACCAAGAAGATAAGATCGCCACATGTGAGCATATTCAATATGATGAACCATCCCAAGCACGAGGAGCACGACTTCAAGATCCAGCAAATCCTCCCAAACGGAGGGAACCCAGCCAAGCCGATGAGCAAGAAATGTCGAGTCCTTGTTCCCATGCCCATGTTGGCTTCCTTGTGTCCCGCTCTTCTCGAACACCGTGGATCACTTGACAGAACAACGGCGCTAAACCCTGCTTCCGGTGTTGAGTTATCGATCTGGATCCGTTGGAGTCGACTGTCCAATCTTCTGCGGTTCGACGGTGAGTACTGAAGAAGTCGACTCGAAAGTCCTCAAGTGACATAGGAAATACGGAGCCATTGGCAGTGCCCACCGCTTGGAGCTCCAACAGCCATATTGGAAATACGGAGCGTCCAATTGGACTTGACGAGACTGAGAGCCGAGAAACCGAGTTAAATGAGAGAAACACGAAGCCCTCTCTCCGAGCTTTCTTTTACTCCTGTATTTTCTAGGATTGGATCCGATTTGGGCGAGTGATGACTCCCAAAATCGAACGAGGAAGAATCTCTAATTGAAGAGGCCACCCTGTGTATCAGCCGAGAAAAAATCGAGGGTGGCGATGACACGATCGCCCCCTCTATGAGTCCGTCGCTGAGGCCAGGAGAGGGCCCTTTAGGCCGCAGAGATTATCACCGGGAAATTTCAGTGAGACGTCGGAAAAACTCGAAAATTGGTTCTCGAAAGGAAACACGTTCGCTTGGAACGAGGAGCAGTGCCAATCTACCAGTCCAGCGTTCTGCTTACATGAGGGCGTACGAGGAGGGAGCATGTGCAATCGCTCCGAGCTCCGCTAAACACCCCTATTGGTCTCGAATGCCCAGCTGGTAGTGGTCCCATGCTTGAACATTTCTCGCACGAATGAATAAGTTTTTCCAGGAGCTCCCTCCTGAGCTTCAGGGAGCTCTTGAGGGGTTCGTCGTGAGCTCCCCCAACTTAGGCCATGTCCCCATGCCAGCATTTCCCACTTCGTACAGACAGTTCAACCATCCGATGGATGTATGGAATGTGCGCTCAATCACGGAATGTTGGACGGGCCTCATTTCGTTTCAAATACCCAGAGCATCTGGGGCTCCAAACGGGAACCTCGCTGCTCTCGATACAGGGGCGCAGCAGCTGAATCTGCTGTTGCGGTTTTTCTGGGTACCTGCCGAGGTCGTGCATATCTGATCGGGAGCGGGAGCGCCTGGTTGAGATTGAATCAAACTTCGAAATCATGGATCGGGCTTTCGGAGGACTTCGGCGAGATGCACACCGTGAGAGAAAGAGCATCGCAACCGCGAGAGAGGCATAAAACGCGCTGGATGCGCCTGCTCCACTTCACTCGAGAGTTCGCGTCTGACTACATTGTAGCTCCAAACTTCACAATGAACACCATTTGCAGTGCTCACCGCCTGGAGCTCCAACAGCCATATCAAACCAGAATCAATGGTCCAGCCTCGACATCTCTGGTGCCTAAAGAACGCAAATGTCCTGAAGGTGATATGGATACGAACGTGCCCTGGTTCGTGAGCTCCGTCGTGATCGAAGGAGACGGATGTGACGCTGGTTTCGCTCCAGACTCTGGTTACGTCGCTGACACGGAGTCCGATACAGACGAAATGAGCAGCTCGTATACGGACACGGAGTCGGCTACCGAGTGCATCAAGAGCTCGGATATGGAGCGAAGTTATGCAGACACGGAGTTCGAAACCGGCTGCATCGAGAGCTCGGATATGGAGCGAAGTTATGCAGACACGGAGTCCGATACCGGCTGCATGGAGGGCTCGGATATGGAGCGGAGTTATGCAGACACGGAGTCCGAAACCGACTGCATGGAGAGCTCGGATAGGGAATTGAGCGGAGCGGACACGGAGTTCGATACCGACTACATGGAAAGCTCGGAGATGGAGCGGAGTGATGCGGAAAACGGGCCGTCGGAAAATTACAGCGTCCATCATGGAGGCAGCGAGGCCAAGTGTAGCGGGCCCCCGATCGTATCCTTCCAGCCAGATCAAAGCTTGTTCGATCTGCTGGATTCCCAACAGACGGAGATAATCGAACAGACGGAGATAATCGAACAGACGGAGAGTCCGTCGGCAAAGTTGGAGGAGATCCTGAGGTTACTCGAAACGGGCGACGAAATAATCCTCGAGGAGCAGAGGACGCACCGAGATTACCTTGCCTGGGCTGATAGCTGTCTCTCGACACCCCAATAACTTCTCCTCTGTGGGGTCCTCGATTTCGAAAATAAAGGTCTTATCCTATCTGATGAGTGTTTGATAATGCGAGTGTTTGGACACAAATAACCACTACGACGTTCGCTTACATTGATGACATCAACCCGAACTATTACCACTCTTGATTGCATCAGATCTCGACTGCCATGGCTGGAGCCAGTCCTCACGAGCATTATTCACTCAGTCGAAATCATTCGAATCATCAATCTTGCATGGTTAGAGGGTGAAGTTGAATAATAATACCCGAGAGCAGAGATGGGTATAATCATAATCATGATTATGACTATGATTAATAATCATAATCGTGCTTGCGAAGACACCGCTCTCACAGCCGGCCTGCGCTCCCGAAAACGCTGACTGAAATCGACTCGGAGGGTCCTTGGACCAAAACCGAGAATGAAGAGAGTTTCTTGGCAGTGGATGACGGTTCAAACGATCGAACGTTGGGCTTCTGCACCGAGGAAACACTGAGAGTTCTATGCGAGGCTTCCTGTGTCTTCATGGATGGACACCGGGAACTGTAGAGCTCCCAAAAAAACAGAAATTTTCAAGTGAGCGAACTCCTGTCGACTACACTGACCTCCAAGAGTTATTCTGATTGCCTTCATCAGTGTTAATAAATTCATGTAGCCGAAATATTTTCTATATCATTTGCTTCTTTCTTGGGACTACAACTCACGGAGGAAACGCTCGATGATTCACAAAAGGAGCTGTGAGTGCGGAGGAAAGAAAGAATGATAATGGGAGAAGAGCCATAGGAATGGAATGCATTTGCGCACGACCCCGAAGAGTGGAATTTATATATAGTTGACCAGCCGGTTGGACGGCGCTCCCTGCCATCGAGGCACTTCTCTCTCCCTTCACTGGGTCAGCATTCTGATTTTGAAAAATGTGGTCAGATTGGTCTCGGAATCACCCCTCCAGAGTTGGAAAGAAATGCTCAGATTTGCCCTGGAATCACCCCTCCAGAGTTGGAAAGAAACGGCCAGATTGTTCTCGGAATCACCCCTCCAGAGTTGGAAGATAATGGCCATATTTGTCCCGGAATCACCCCTCCAGGGTTGGAAAGTAATGACCAGATCGGTCCCGGAATCACCCCTCCAGGGTTGGAAAAGTATGGTCAGATTGGTCCCGGAATCACCCTTCCAGACTTGAAAAAGTATGATCAGATTGGTCCCGGAATCACCCCTCCAGACTTTGACAGTTATGGCCAGATTGGTCTCGGAATCACCCCTCCATACTTGAAAAAGTATGGTCAGATTGGTCCTGGAATCACCCCTCCAGACTCGGAAGAATGTTGTCGGATTAGTCCCAGAATCACCCGTCCACAATCGAAAAGTGAAGGTCAGATTGGTGCCGGAATCACCCCCATGTATTCCAGGAGGAACGAGGACAAACTGACAGACGAAGCCGATCATAAGTAGTAAGGATCCTCGGGTCCGGGGTACGAAAAATGAATTTCCGTAACGGAGTGGTACGTAAATACATTTGCCGTACTCCGTACTACGGAAAATGATGTTTATCCGGGACCAATCTGACCATTACTTTCCAAGTCTGGGGGGGTAATTCCGGGACCAATCTGACCTTCACATTCCGAGGCTGGAGGGGTGATTCCGGGACCAATCTGACCATACTTTCACAAGACTGGAGGGGTGATTCCGAGACCAATCTGACACTTACTTCCGAAGTCTGGAGGGTGATTCCAGGACCAATCTGACCTTACTTTTTCAAGTCTGGAGGGGTGATTCCGAGACCAAACTGACACTTACTTCCGAAGTCTGGAGGGTGATTCCAGGACCAATCTGACCACACTTTTTCAAGTCTGGAGGGGTGATTCCGAGACCAATCTGCCCATAACTGTCCAAGTCGGGAGGGGTGATTCCGGGACCAATCTGACCTTCACATTCCGAGGCTGGAGGGGTGATTCCGGGACCAATCTGACCATACTTTCACAAGACTGGAGGGGTGATTCCGAGACCAATCTGACACTTACTTCCGAAGTCTGGAGGGTGATTCCAGGACCAATCTGACCTTACTTTTTCAAGTCTGGAGGGGTGATTCCGAGACCAAACTGACACTTACTTTTTCAAGTCTGGAGGGGTGATTCCGAGACCAATCTGCCCATAACTGTCCAAGTCTGGAGGGGTGATTCCGGGACCAATCTGACCATACTTTTCAAGTCTGGAGGGGTGATTCCGAGACCAATCTGCACATGACTGTCAAAGTCTGGAAGGGTGATTCCGGGACCAATCTGACCATATTTTCACAATACTGGAGGGGTGATTCCGAGACCAATCTGACCATACTTTTACAAGACTGAAGGGGTGATTCCGAGACCAATCTGACACTTACTTCCGAAGTCTGGAGGGTGATTCCAGGACCAATCTGACCATACTTCCACAATACTGGAGGGGTGATTCCGAGACCAATCTGACCATACTTTTACAAGACTGAAGGGGTGATTCCGCGACCAATCTGACCATACTTTCACAAGACTGAAGGGATGATTCCGAGACCAATCTGCCCATAACTGTCGAAGTCTGGAGGGGTGATTCCGGGACCAATCTGACCATACTTTTACAAGACTGGAGGGGTGATTCCGGGACCAATCTGACCATACTTTTACAAGACTGGAGGGGTGATTCCGGGACCAATCGGGCCATACTTCTCCGAATCTGGAGGGTTGATTCCAGGACCAATCTGATCGTACTTTTTCAAGTCTGGAGGGGTGATTCCGAGACAAATCCCACCATCATTTTCCAAGTCTGGAGGGGTGATTCCGGGACCAATCTGACACTTACTTCCGGAGTCTGAAGGGTGATTCCAGGACAAATCTGACCATACTTTTTCAAGTCTGGAGGGGTGATTCCGAGACCAATCTGCTCATCACTGTCAAAGTCTGGAGGGGTGATTCCGAGACCAATCTGACCATCATTTTCCAAGTCTGGAGGGGTGATTCCCGGACCAATCTGACACTTACTTCCGAAGTCTGGTGGAATGATTCCAGGACCAATCTGACCATACTTTTTCAAGTCTGTAGGGGTGATTCCGGGACCAATCTGACACCTACTTCCGAAGTCTGGAGGGGTGATTCCAGGACCAATCTGACCATACTTTTTCAAGTCTAAAGGGGTGATTCCGAGACCAATCTGGGGTACTCCGGCGCTCATGGTATGTGTTGGGCCGTGCCCAGAAAGCAGTTCAAAACTGCAAGGATGTGATGATGATGCCGGTGATTATCGTCTCGAGATTTTCATGACGCAATCAACATGGTCTTCAAACCTGTGAGAATTTTCCTGATAAGACTGAATCTTTGAGGATTTTTTTCGTCCATTAAAGTAGAATATAATCCACCCTTCCCAATATTATCGAAGAGTTTTGGGGGGCATGGCCCCCTTGCCCCCCTATCGAAGATGAGTGATGAAGGCACCACATCGGACGTCATCGGGAACTTCCTGAGGACCCACCGTACCATTCCGTCAAAGGCTCTAGAAGGCAAAATTACAGCCAAATTGTTCACCGGACGGAAATTTCGAACCTATCTGGACATGATTCTACCGTCGGAAAGCAAGACTATCTATTCAATGAATGCGTCCAACCAACAACGAAGAATGAAGCAAAACTTCGATAACCACCATGGCGTCAGAGACAAGAGCTTCAAAGAGAGTGAACCAGTACTTGCGCATGCAGCGCCAGAACAAACGATTCTGGGCTCAAGGCACGGTGAAGCGACGGCACTATGTCATGTATGACGTGGAGGTCAATAATCGAACAACGGCGCGACACGCAGATCAATCAAGGGAAGGTCACGTCAACACTCAGCGCCGCGACGAAGCATCTACGACGGCTTCATGCTCGCTTTTGAATTGCCACTGCCACGGCACAAGAAGAAAGTTACAAGGGGGGGAGCCTCCCGCGAAGAAGAAAGTACTGAAGACACCGGCACAAATGACCCAAATCTTCGCGAAGAACCCATTACTACAGACTCCCGAGCAGATGGCAACTCCGATTCACTCCAAAGAGGAGACTCTCTGCAAAAAGCTTCGAACTATGGGAGGCCAAGAAGTCAAGGATGTTCTTATGGGATCCATCCGAGATCTAGAAAAACGAGTTGCTGAATCCGATCCAGAGATCCTCTCTTTGATCAAAGAAAACGCAGCACATCATTGAGAAGCGAATGAAGGAGCGGAGAAAGTTTCGGAACTTTTGGGTGAATTCCGCCCCGAGATGAGCCCGCACTGTTGAGCCTCGCCGAAAAGATACCACAAAGAACCGCTGGCGTTTCAGACATCACCTTCGAACCCCAGCAGGCGGAGGCGTCAGCATCGTCGATCAGGAGGGAACGCTTCGCGACCGCCGCGTCTCCGGAGAACGGTGATGAGCAAGATCCAAGCTCACTCGAACCCTCCATATTCGATGATCCAGGAACCGTGTACTTCGCCTCGCCGGAGGAGTATCGGTTGCTGCCAGCCAGCAGAATCCGGAACCAACCTTCTTCCCTCGACGTGGCTATCAACGAGTTACTTAGGTACAAATCTCGGAAACGCGAATCACCGAATTCGTACATACGATTACTCTCCTCTCCCATCTATTTTGTAAGGGAGGTGTTGGGCTGCGCCCAGAGAGCAGTTTGAAACACCGAATAATAACATCCGACGAGATATCGTCTGCATGAATAAACTTGCTTAGGCTCAGTTGGCGCTAGACCCCCGGAGAGGAAAGACGTACTACATAACAGTTTGCTAGTTTCCCTCTTCGTCAACTACACTTCCGTCTCCCAGATACGAGCTGAGTATTCGACCCAGGTAGATCTTCTTGTGCCTCAGAGCTCTGGAGACTGCGCCCCACTCTAGGATGATGGCGCAGCGGTTCCTTCGTTGCCATGGCCTGTGCTTCCCTGCTTCAATCACTCTGTAGACCTTGTCAAGCGCAGATCGGGTGGATCTTCCCTCGCGCAAACCAAATTGGTTCGGTGAGAGTCCCTCATTCTCCACCAGGTCTTCTTGAAGCCTTCGGTCCAGGATCGTCTCAACTGCCTTGGCCGTGTCTAGTGAGCCGATTTGCCTGGAAGATCCTGACATGGAATCGCGGATCAGCACGAGTCTTGCAGTCTTTCATTTCGCGGGGAGAAGTTCGTCTGCTCGGACGTAAACAGAGCGCGTCGCTTTCTGGAAGCTTCGAGGAAAGCGAAGTTTTTTCGAGAGAAAAAGCGGTGAAAGTGGTCGGAGCAGTGCCCGGAAAGCTCGGAGTGAGTGGGTGTGTGAACTCGGCAAGTACAGTGACAGTGTGTGCAGTGCTTCGTGAGTTATTGACAAAAATCTCCAGAGCACATGGCCGGCGAGCACGAACAGCGAACCGGGGTGGATCTACTGGCTGTTAGTCCACCACTGTCCGTCGGTTGCGTGCCAAATGCACGACAAACGATGGTTATCGGAGATTGCTGTGCGTATAAATCCGCAGCGAAATTAGCGGCTGGGCTAATGACGCGGAATACAGCTCTGGAGCTGGACTTAGCGACAACCCGCTTGGAGGTGGGAACGCTGAGATCCGCCAAAGAGTCAGCACAGAAGAAGGCCGATGGCCTTGAGGAACAACTCAAGAGAGCGAATGAGCACAGACGCGATCTTGAGAAATTCCTCATGAGACCAAGGCCGAAGTGGAGAGCCTGGAAGACGAACTGGCCACGCTGAAAAATCAGCAGGGTGGAGCGATGGCGGTAGAACCGGCTCCCTCGGTCAAGGCAGCACCCTTTCAAACGTCTCTGATCGCCTTCGGAGACAAGACGTTAGCTCCACTGAGGGACAACGTCAACCTGTGGGAAGAGTTGGGAGGCATCGGTGCCTTTGGATTGTGGTCGACATTCCAAGACACCGTAAACGACTGCTGCGACCGGGTAAAACGGTACCTCGACGAAGAAAAGGGCGGGAACGTCCACGTCTCCGTAATGTCCGGCGCCAAGGACGTCAAGGATGGCGTGCCGGCTGGACTAGATGGACCGAACATCGCTAAGGCAATGGCGACGGCAGTTATGAAGCTGAAACAACTCTCGGCGAGAGTACTCAGTGTTCAGATGTGTCCCATGGTGGAACACCCGAATTGCCAAAACATCACGGAGGTGAACGCGTGTCTCAAGAACTCTGTGGAGCACCACAGGGGAGAATTTGACTTCGTCGACCTCCGAAATATATCCAGAGATGACAGGTTCGTGGACCAAAGAGCCGGATCCGATGATCCGAACAGGATCACATGTACCCAAGAAAGGTATAGGGTCATCAAAAAACTCCTGCTCGAAAGATTCAGGAGCAAACTGGGTTCAGAGAAAGCCACGCTAAGCAGGATCGCTGAGAATCGAGCGAAGATGATGGAGATCCTCGCTAAAAAGCAACAGGCGAAGCTCGAGAAAGAGAAAGCTCGGCAAGAAAAGGAGGAGGAGAAACTCCGAAAAGACCGAAGCGCCGCGCTGAGAGAAGCGGAAGCCGCCAAGATGCGGCGAGTGGAAGCGCCAGACCGCCGGCAGGCGAACAAGCGCAAATTCGGAAACCAGCGACAGGACTGGAACAGACAGGATGAAGGAAGGAAGGAGCGAAACACCCAACACTTCCAACCACGAGGCCAGGAAGGAGCGGGCACGAGTGGTCGGCGACCTCAAACGCAAGCTCCGACAAGAGGCCATCCAGATACAGGCCGCGGACGGGGCCGAGGTCGTGGTCATCCGTCTAGTAAACATTCCTAGCACCATGAAAGCCGCACCCACAGAGAAGCAGAATCGGGCAAGAGGAAGCTTTGAATCGGGTGGCGGCATCAAAGGTGAAAGGGCGGAGCCTCTGGGCAGAGAGCCAGCCCGAGTAACACATAGAAAACGCCTCAAGAGAGTCAGGGAGGGGAAAGCGCCCAAAAATGATGTCTCAATAAAAATTGGAGTATTGAACAATAATGGGTGTACTAATTCCAAATGGGCTCGATCAGAACTAGACATGCTCGAGAATGAGGATATCAACATAGTTCTGATCCAAGAAACACACCTAGCAAACCTACAAACGCCGCCAAAAATCCAGGGTTTCGAATGGCTTGGAAGCAACAGAAACGTGGCTGCAGGGAAAACTGCCACCGGAGGAACAGGCATCCAACACAGCTCCATTCTCGACCAAGAATGGATGGAGAAGGGGAGAGATTGGATTGCTGTAGCGACTAGGTGTGAAGAGAAACGAATCATTCTGATCTCAGTATACGTAGCACACGCGAAGAAAGATGAGAATGAAAAACTTTATAAGGAACCGTCGAATCTGATCAGGACCAAATGTACGACAACAGACATTATCCTGATCGGAGGAGACATGAACGGGCATATCCAGCAATATGATGGGAGATCAGGTATGCGAGGAAAACTGCTCGAAAGCTTTGAAAGGGAACGATCTGATCATATTGTATGGGTCGGAGAAGTGCAAAGGTACATATACCAGAAAAGCAGCGGTCATTGATTATGTGTTGGCAAACCCACTGGCAGTGGAAACTGTCTAACGCATGTACATCGACGAGAAGAGACTGATAACAGACATATCTGACCACAACCTCATTATGATACAATGTGAGATATGCGGGAATGACAAACACAAAAAAATCCACTCGTCGGTCATCGACTCCCGAAAAGCAGCGACCATAGCACAGACAGGGCTGTGGGAGAAGATGCTGAAAGATGACATATCTCACGATGTGCTCAAGGGAGAAATCGAAGCCGCGTTGAAACGATCCCGCCGGACTCGTAAGATGCGGGATCTCCCGATGGTATACTCCACGGAAGTTAAATGAGAGACCAAGCTGAGGAAAGAGGCTAACCGAGCATACCGTGCGGCGAGAAAAGTCGGCGTAGGAGCGGGAGAGGCCTTGGATGCCTACAGAGCACAACAACAAAGGGTCAGAGGAGCGGTGGAGAGGGAGCTGCGAGACAGAGAAGGAAAAACCCTCTCGTACATCCTACGCACCGAGACATGAGAAGAGCAGACGCTTCTGGAGGATCGTGAATCGTGACGATAGAAGCCAACGCAAGGAAAAAACACTGAGGGACGAATCCGGAAATGCAGTACCAGGATCCCACATTGTTAACCACTCGACTCATGTGGGGAAAAAACTTTTTGGGGACACGAAGGTAAATGACGTGACCCCACCGGCGGACACAATCAATGAGACCGGAATTATGCTCACAGAGACAGACATCTCGAAGGCACTTGTCAGCATGTCAGAAGCATCCGCGATGGGCTTGGACGGGACCCCAAGTGGTATTCTCAAGGATTTCAATGAAGTAGGAAGGGGATACATAACCCAACTATTCAACAAGATCCTAGCTGGCAAAGAAGAAATCCCCAGAGAGTGGAAGGAAGGTAGACTCGTCATGATAGAGAAGTCCAGGCAGACCACCACCAGAGGCAATCTACTCACCTACAGATCACCCACAATCTCCCCAGTACTCTACCGGATATTCATGAAGATACTGGGATCGAAGATCTCGGAATGGATGGAAGAGAAAAACCTGATAGGGGGGGCACAGGCCGGTTTCCGAAAGAACCGCCGAGGGGAAGACAATATCTTCATCCTCACGAGTGCCATAGAAATATCCAGACGACTCAAAACCGGACTGGTGTGCTGCTTCTTGGACTGCTCGGCCGGTATGCAGAGAAACACTATCGAAAACCCTGGAGGAGCAGGGATGAACCAAACATGGATAGAACTACTCCGGAACATCCACTCCGGTACCAGATGCAAACTGATACACGGGAAAGCGAAATCGGAATGGGTTAACACCACAGGAGGCTTTCGACAAGGTTGCCCTGCCAGCCCAATCCTATTCCCCCATACATCGCTTCCCTAGAAACTCGACTACAGAACAGTGGGCTAGGCTTCCGGATAAAGAAAAGAGGAGATTTCTGGAATGTGCAAGAGAAGAAATACTCTAACATAGCCGCTCTCCTCTTTGCCGATGACCTCATCCTAATGGGGCGAGACTTCTCAGAAATGGAAAGACTATTAGAAATAACCTCACAGTTTGGCGATGACAAGAAACTAACATTCAATCCATCAAAAAGTGCGATTGTGGTTTTCTCCAAGGGCGGAACAGCACAGGAGAGATCCCTCACAATCCAAGGCAAGACAATACCTAGCGACACGCACTATAAATATCTGGGAATAACTGTATCAAACTCTGAGAACTACCTGGATCGACAAGAGGACATTTGGATAGAAATATTTCAGAGAGTCCAAAACCAATTGCGAGCGAGAGCTCTATGGGGATTCAATCGATTCGAAATCTCTAAGACTCTATGGGAAGCGGTGGCAGTTCCATCGCTCACATACGCAAATGCGGTCACAGTTATGTCCGAAACTCTGCAAAAGAAAATAACAACAGCCCAAGCGGAGGCGGGGAGGGACGCTCTTGGTGTCCCCAACAGTGAGGTGGCAAACGAATTCGTCACCGGAGAACTGGGCTGGTCTTCGTTCGGGGCAAGAGAAGCCCAGAGCAAGATAAGATATTTTACCAGAGTGAAATCCATGCCGGATCACAGGGGGCCGAAAACTATACTGGACATGATGGATTCAACCGCAGTTGAAACAAAAGCATATCGGAGAGTACAGGAGTTGCGGCGTTTTTATAAGTGCGAAGACATCACACTGACTCACACGGAACTAGGTACACCTCTACAGGGAATTCAACAGAGCGATCAAGGAAAGGATACGCCATATTGAAATGGCTAACTGGAAGAGCTCGATGAGATGCAAGAGTAGCCTGATCCGATACCGAGCCCACGCGACGGGAACGGGATATCGAACTAGCCCATACGACAACAGTCGAGGTTCGGCCCTACTGGCACTGAGCCGAGCAGGTATGCTCAGGACCAGAGAATTCAGACAAAACTCCGATCCGGGATTAGATACAACATGCGTCAATTGTGGAGTATACCCGGAAACCCTAAGCCACGTCATCTGGGAATGCAACGAAATATACCACGAAGAAGAGGAAACACTAAGTCGACTGGGGCTCGACGAAAGCCCCTCTCCAGAGATGACAAGCCACACCAAGAGGCTCCTACAGCAGTGGGAGAAAGAAACTACAAATATCCGCTGAGACAACTCGCCACTGAAATGAAAGTGTCATATATATGAGGATAAATAAATACCAACACCACTCCGTCGGCTTCCGTTGACCATCTGGGCGAAAAGACTCGGCCATCTTCTCCTTAGCAGCCTGGTCGCTTCAGAAGGAACCCCGTCAGGCCCGGGTGCTTTTTTCGTAGCCGTTCATGGTTTGTGACGTCGGGAATGTCCTGCTTCTCGACCTCTATGTGCTCCCGGCGGAAGTTGCGACCTGTCGGGAAGGGTTGCCTAACCGCCGTTTAAATGGCTTCACTTGTGGGCTTGAGTATCCGGCTTCCAAGCTGCTCCCTTTCGATCTTATAGGGTGGGCCCGTGCATCTTCCTTGAGCTGATTTACGAGCTCCCTTCAGCTATCTTTTTTGGAGTCCAGGATACCATTCGCATACCTTTTGCGCGCCTCGCGGTAGACTCTCCCTGAGCCCGCCTCGATGTCAGGATGGTCGCTCTGGCGGCTCCTGTAGCGGGTGAGGATCCTCCTTGCTTTGTTCGATTCCCTCCACAGGTTCGCTACTGCGTAGTTCCACCAGTATGTGGACCGCCTGTTCCCGACGTGGGAAGAGATCAGTGGGGAAGCTCCCTCACAGGCGCAGGTGAGTAATCCTTCAGGCTCTACATTCGTAGATATGTAGCATCTAAGGATGGTGAGATTCTTGTCCGCCAGGGTCACTGTTGAGATACCCCTGGCGACGTACTTCTCTCTGATCCTCATCCGCTTGATCGTCAGCAATCCACAAGTCATCACGCCTGCCGGTATCCGTCTTGTCATATCATCTTCTCATCAAATCTCATTCAAATCATATCTTCTTGTTGGCTTCGGATATGATCACAATATCGATGTTATCCTTCTCTACTTTTCTCCTCATTGTTTCGTCTGCCGCCCTAGCAAGATGAAGATATTTTAGGATATTGATTATCGAGTTGCGGGTACCTTCCCTCCATTCTTCATGACGTACCAGTCGTTCGTAGCATCCCCAACCGTATCCGAGGAACCTGCTGCTTGGCTGTGTGTTATTGCTGGGGTGACTTCCTGGCGTGTTTCACTTTCTGCGAACGCGTCTCTGGAACTCTCCCGATGAATGTCTTCGGGTGTCCTGTGCTTTTTCCCTCAGTCCATCGTCTGTACTTAGAGCAACTGGATGAGTACATTGAGTGTCCAGCCCCACAACAAGCTCCGTGGACAATCCCTTCAGCCTTGCAATCTCCGCTCTTATTTCCCTGGTTTCCACAACGATAACACTTCCTCGCCGAAATCTCTGTTGAGCTGCCTTGATAGGATCGGTGGCCAACATTCTGGAATCTATAGCAGATCGGGCCTCTCGCCATGGTCTGAGGGGACCGAGCTGCCATCCAATCCTGATTCGTCCCATCTAAAGGATTCGGTCGGCATCCACCCTCGAGGCTCTGATCAAGGCCGTTCTGAGACCTCTATCATTCTCTCTGAGCCTGTCTAATACGATGGATCCTGTCTCAGCGTTTCCGAGCATTTTCCGAATTTCCTTGTCAATTTCTTCTTCATTCGTAGCAATGTTTAGGTCGCTTATTAGAAGCGTCGCTGTTAGGAGGGGGGGGTCCTCTGGACGTCCAGTCGAGTTCTAGTTCGTCGGTTGGGAATTCCGTGAATCTCTTCTGCCCTTCATTCTTCACCTCCTCAACTTTTCTCGGAGGTTTCTCAGGACGTCCGCGTAAGTGGATTCTCCTGTCTAGGACAAGTTTGGGGTCAACCTCCTCAAATCGAACGTAGCCTGCCCTGGGCGAACGTCGGAATTGGCAAAATAACACTGCTATATCTCTTCGATTATTGCGGAAGATCGAACGGAAGGGCTTCCCTCACATGAATGGCGAGATCCTCCTTCCGAATCCGGGTGGATTTCTCGGATCCCGCTGGCTCAACTCCTGTAGTAATTCACTGAGCGGGATCCGGTGAGTGTGTTCGCAACACTTGGCACTATCACTTGAAAATCCGTGACTTTACTGCCAAAGCCCCCATCCTGCCCCAGTGGCGTAGTCAGGATTTTCCCTGGGGGGTGGCTGATTTTTTCTTCCGTCCGTCCACATTCCACGCGTTCTGCGTCACTCTGGAGAAACCTTCCATTTATCTCCTCTCGAATCATTCATCGAGAATCTTTGAAATCCACCCATCTGGGGAGTCTCATGAACACGGTGGGATCGCCTTGTCAACAACAACAGGAGCTTAAGCCAACAGGAGCTCCATGATTTCATCAAGATGAGCTTGGAAGCTTCGTCGGTCGAAAGACACAGATTCTCGTTCGGTCGCAGCCTTCGGTACCTCGGACCTCGGCCGATGTTTTCGTCTGTGTGTTTGATCGGGTTCGCTGCTGCATCAGATCCCGTGCAGCCCATGCGAAGAGCTTGTCTGCAGTAACTGTGATTGTGAAGCCTGAAGGATGCTCGTGGGATTAACCCGTTAGCTTGAAGCCGGCGAATGAGGCCCGTTGATCCAATGTTATGTGTGTCCACATGCGTGGTATTTCGTAACGTCTCCGCAACCTGAGGCCGGATCGGAGCTCCTCGAACGTCCATATTCTCTCAAAGCGCTTGATGAGTGGTGCATCGATAAACTGGTTCGACGAAGAAACGCGACTGGTCTCCTGCAAGGTTCGATGCGGACTGCTTCTGCGTGTCTTGGGAGGTGATTCCGGGATCGATCTGAGCATACTTTTCGAAGTCCAAGGCGGTAATTTCAGGGATCGCTCCGACCATACTTCCCGAAGTCTGAGGAGATGATTTCGGGAACACTCTGATCATACTTTCCTGGGTCTGGGAAGATGACTCCTGGTTCAATCCAACCATACTTTTCTGGGTCGAGGGAGGCGATTCCAAAATCGATCTGACCATACTTTTCGGAATCTATAGAGTTCCACGATTGTATCCGACAGCGTGTTAGTTGTTCCATGAGAATCTTCGAAGCCATCCACCAGAGTCTGATGAGATCCATGGGACCTCAGCAGGAGCGGGAGGGAACAATCGAGGGCGTAGAGCTTCTTAAGAAAGGATTCACACCAAACATGAGATCGGAGTCGGAGCGTTTCCAGAGTCTTTAGTAGAGGGGTACTCCCGACGCTCGAAACGCTACGAACATTCGGCCTAACCTAACCTCACCGAATCTCCTCGCTCTGTTTCGGGTGCATTCACCCGGACTCTGGCTGGTGTACCCAATGCTCCCACTCTATTTCGAGTCCATCTGCCTGAACCCTGAGTGCAGTACACCTCTAAACGCCAGCCCATATTCTCATGTAAACAACGCTCGGTTGACGCAGCTCGCGTCGTTGGCCACGCAGTTTCGCGCTCCGCCGCCGCGTGCCGGGAGCCGAACCAACCAGCGCCGAACATTTCAAACAAACAACGCTGTTCACGTGCTGTGTCCTTTTGAATAATTCTCAATTGATTGCGAGACTTTCAATTCCGATCGAAGAAGAGCAATTCCGTTTACTCTGTTTACATGGTGATATCGTTCGAATAATCAGAGTTTCTCACAAACTGCTAAAGAAACATAAGTTCGAGAAGCTCAGAAGAAGACAGTGATACATGTTACGCAGTAATTAGCAAACATGAACGTGAGTACGCAGCATCAGAAAGTGAAACCGATAGATCTCAAGAAACCGAAACACGATCTGAAAAGAGCGCTCCGGGTGGAGCTGAGGAGAAAATCCAGGAAGAAAGTTCCCGAGAAAACCGAAGAAACGTTTCAACGTCGGATGCGGAACGCTGCAGCACAATCCGCGAGGCGGGCTTCAGAAACGAGTTAGCAAATAACTCGGCGACGAGCTCGAAAAGCGGAGGTGCAAGCTGGGAGGAGAGCTTGAGAATTATTCGAAAAAGCAGTCCAACGTCGGATTCGCAAAGCTGAAGGACAATCCTCGAAGAGAGCTCAAGAGAAAGCCGGAGAAAGACTTCAGCGTCGAATTCAAGGAACCGAAGCGCAATCCAAAGGAAGGGGTTCAGAGAAAGCCGAAGAAGCAGTAAGACGTCGAATTCGAGAAGCCGCGGCGCAATCCTCGAAAAGAGCTTCAGAAACACCCGAGGAAACAACTCAGAGTCGAATTCGAGAAGCTGAAGCGCAATCCTTTCGAAAAACCTCTGGAAGCGCCGAAGAAACAGCTCAACGACGAATCGGAGGAGCAGGAGCACGAATCGCGAGAAGAGCTTCAGAAACCACAGCACAACGCAACCTGCGCCTTCCATGTGACACCGAACTACATTGATCAATGCGTGCTATGAATCTGAGTACACAAATCGCTTTGGACTCTAGAGAAGTCCGAGAGAGAAGCGGATTATCTAGGTCTGATGAGTCACCAATGCGAACACTGACGCGCGAAACACATTCCGGAACATACAATGCAACCCAAGACTACTCGAAAACTTAGGTGCGCTCATAGCTGCAGTGAACCCCTGCGCGCGATCCTACAGGTGATGGTGGAACTCGAAAAAGCCGAGATGATGGCTGCACAACGAGAAAACCGTCCTCCCCTGAACATAACCATGGTTTTTGATGATGTTATGGTTATGGTTATGGTTTTATTCGGATCTGTGTGTGTACATAGCATAATATATAAGCACATCAGCCTTTCACTTCAGGCGCGAGCAAGCTCAGCGGATCCTATGTTCTCACGCTCCCATTTCTCGAGGAGTCGTTTTGTTGCTTCCACGGCGAATCGATTCATCTCACTGTTCAGTCCCAAGTTGGTTAGGAGGTCCTCCGTCGTGTGGTGTGCATCGTTACATTGGAATATCACATGTCCTAGTGTTTCCTCGCTGATGCCACATCTGCTGCAAGTCGGTTCCGGGTTGGCGGAGAAACGGGACCGATACTCCTTCGTAGGGAGACCTCCAGCTCTGGCAAGTGCCAGGAGTGCGGACCCCCTACTATTGTCGTATATGTGAACGGCAGCTGTTCTCGACTCCTTGTGCATTCGGTACAATTCGAGTGAAGATTTACTAGCCATCCCGTTTACCCAGTCGTTGTCCTGTGTGGCTCTGATCTTTTCGTTCAGTAAACGATTATAGATGCCGAGGAGTGCTCTTCCAGTCTCATCTCGTTCTATTTGCAATGTGTCGCATCTGAACTTGACTTTGAGCTCTTCCACCCGTGCACAGGCTTTTGTATCAATGTTTTGCGCTTTCAGCATGTCCAGTATCATTCTCGGCCAGCGAGTGGCTCCCATGCAACTGATTCGAGCAAAATACTTGAGTTTACTCTTGGCCTCCCGCGCTTCGAAGGATGACCAGTTGAGTTCGGACTCAAGGAATTCGTTGGCAACATTCCACCCTGTGATGCCGAGTGCCCATCGCGCTGCGCGCCGTTGGGTCTTCTCTAACTCGTCGCTTGTCTTCTTAGTCATCACCGTGACTGAATTAGCATAAGTTAGTTTGGGAACAGCCACTGCTTTCCAGAATGTCTTCGACAGCTCAAATTTGCTAGAGCTCCAGAGTACCTGAGCGTGCATCTGGTTCAGGGCTTTTTTGGACGCGTTGATCCAAATATCTTCCTGTTTCTTGAGATAGTTTGTTCCATCACATAATGTTATTCCCAAGTATTTGTATTCCTCAGCCACCGGTATCGGCTCACCTTGAACTTTCAGTCCTGTGCAGTCGCCAACCTGGTGCCGAGAAAAGATCAAGATGGCACTCTTCTTTGGATTGAAATGCAGTTTCATTTCATCCCCAAATTTAGATGCGACCTGTAGGAGCTTTTGAATGTCTGCGGCGTTTCTTGCCATGAGCACTAGATCATCGGCGAAGAGCAGACCTGGTACATTGGTGTACCTCTTTTCAGTTACGTTCCAGAAGTCGCCCTTCCTCCAAATTTCAAAACCGATCCCGGTTTTTATCAGGCGATTTCCTAGTTCTGAGATATATATGGAAAATAGTATACTGCTGAGCGGACAGCCTTGTTTCACACCTTCAGTTGTGTACAACCAGTCTGAGTCGGTTCCATCATAGACAAGCTTTATTTTGTTGTCTATGTATAATCGCCTCAGCAGGTCTATCCACGTTGGATTCATTCCAACATCAGACAGTACTTTCCACAGTTTGACTCTGTCGATTTTGTCGAACGCTCGCGAGCAATCGAGGAAGCAGGCAATCAGGCCTTGCTTCTTTTTCCTAGACAGTTCTATGGCTGACGTGATAATGAACAGATTGTCATCTCCACGCCTTCCCGGTCTGAATCCATTCTGGATTTCACCAAGTATCCCTCTGTCCTCTATCCACTTCTGAATCCTCGTTGCGAGTATTTTCGTGAATAGTCGATATAGAACCGGAGTGATAGTTATCGGTCTGAAGGTGTCGAGATGTCCTTTCTTGGACGAATCCTTACTCACGAGGGTGACTTTTCCTTCTTTCCAATCGTTTGGGATCTCTTCTTCCCCTGAGAAGATTCTATTTAGCAGGTCTGTCAGGATGGTGACTCCCTTCTCTCCCAAGCTTTTCAAGATGCTAGCAGGGATATCATCGAGTCCGCAACCAGTGCGTCCATTGATTTTCCCCAGCATCTCTATAGTCTCAGTCGTCTCAATGGAGATGTCTGTTTGTCCACCTCTGCGGCAGGCAGCGGATTTTCTGGGACTTGATTCAGTATCACCCTCTGTGCTGGCTACCAGAAGGTTCTGGGCCGTTGCAGTGAGGTGTTCACCTAATCTTTCATTTGGGACAATGGCTCCATCATTTCCCACGACTTTCGCTGGTTTCGAGTCCGACCTTTTCATGCGATTTATGTAACGCCACATCAGTCTCGCTCTGTTCCGTCTTGGTGCACTGAGGATCGCCTCACAGATTCTGCGATCTCTCGCTTTGATCTCTTTGTGCACTTCTTCCCGTACTTGCCGCTGGGCGGCGCGGTATCTCCGTTCGGCTTCCCTCTCATCAGGAGGGACATGTCTAGGAGACCTGTTTCCAGAGTCGTCTATTCCGTTAGCACAGCGGAAGGCACGACTGTTTGTGGTGCTTAACGTACCACGCTCTCTGTTGATGTTTTGATTCGCCATCCGAATCTTTCTCCACTCTCTGCAAAGCTCTTTTCGAGTCTTCGTCAGTTCACTGATTTTTCGTGAACTAACCAAGGCCATGTGAGAGTGTTTGACGGTTTTCGTTGATTCCCTCATTGCTGCCTGGATACTAGCTTTGAAGTCCGCATACGTTTCAAGTCGCTTCGAACTCGTGGTCAGATCCTGGTCAATCAGTTCGGCAGCTTTCAGGTAGTTCGTCAACGTTTTTCGCGCTCTTCGTGGTTGCACACAGTTCTTCGTGCGCGAGCAGACTAGTTCGAGAAGGTTATGATCGCTCAGGGCGATTTCCCTATCTTCATCAATGGTCATGCTCTCAACCATTCCAAGTGCTGCGCTATTCACAATAAAGTAATCAATACATGACCGACCTCTAGTGCATTTTCCTTCGCATAGGTCTGTGAGATTAAGTATCGTGAGCGCGTTATCGCGACAGAATGTTTCCAAGAGCAGTCCTCTCCTGTCGCTCGTTCCATCAAGCTCAGCCAGATGTGCATTGGCGTCGCCTCCTAGTACGATGCAGTCTGTTGCACAGCACTCAGTTTTAATAAACATGGTGAGCGACCTTAAGAACGATGTGTTCTCTCTGACGGTCCCATGCTTCATGTAGAAGGATATGAATACCTATCTTTTTCCCCCGAGCCATATTTTTTGCGTCACATAGTCATCACCCTTCGACACCGAGTCGGAGTCGAAGGTATTCCTGAACATTATTGCTACTCCACCATTTGATTTCCTTCCAGAGGATCCTCGGCGGTTGCAGTTTACTGCACAGTAGCCGTCAATGCTCGGAACTCCCTCCTCATTCATGAGTCTTGTCTCGCTGAGCAGCAAGACGTCCACATCACGTTCATGAAGAATATCACTCTCTATAGAAGCCCATTTGGCTATACTAGATTTAGTGCCATTTATATTAAGGGATGATATACGCAATTTATTGACAGTTCTTGTTTCACATGTACCACCAGTACGTCGGTTTCCGCGGAACCGCTGTCGTCTTGATGGATGGCCCGGGTAACTCACGTTAAAGCCTCCGCTTTGCATGGTTAGAGCCTTTACTCGGCGCAGTCGAGGTCGAGGGCCCGCCATCACTGGGTTTTGTCGGTGTGTCGATCACCCGAGATCGGGGGCGTTTCTCAGCCGCGCTTGGTTCCAGATGTCCGCGGGGTCCCTGTGTGTTGGGATGATCCCTTGACGTGTTTGGCTTGGCTTGTGCGGGGGACCTCTGTTGGCCCCGATTACCGGGGGGTTTCCTGAATAGCTCCGATGATTTGGTGCCTTTCCACCCACTAGCCGCACCCTGCGGATTTCGTTGCGGAACAACTTGTGAGCTTCGTTTGTCGGCTCTGTCCTGTCCCGTCAGATTCCGAGTATCACCGGTATTACTAGGCCCGGCCATCTCATCCTCCGTGTTCGAATCGTCGCAGGCCAGATTCGTGTTCTGTGCCTGGCGTATCGCTTGTTTAAGGATGCGCTTCCTTTTCAGGAGCTCTCTCCGCCTGGCACACCTTTTCTCTTCCTGCTGCTTGCTCTCCTCTTCGAACAGCGCCCCGTGAGTTTCCAACTGAGGAAGCGTTTCGGAGTTCATTCCGAGCTTCGTCATGATGGAGCTCTTGAGCCAGTCGAAGAGAATTTTGAGTCCAGCTTCGGAGTAGGCGGCGATCTTAACGTCACCCTGGACACAATTCTTATTCGCCGAAATCATTCTCAAGTCGAGAACTTCTATCTGTCTCAGCGATTTGACTTCCGCAGATTCAGTGATCAACCTGTTGATCTGCCTGAAGCGGTGCCCATCGGCTAGTTCAATCATGGTGCACCACGTCACCGAGAGTATGTTAGCCTCCTGGGCTTTCAGCTCGGCTAGTGGTTTAACGATTGCACTCGCCACGTCTTCGAAACCGACGGGAGTCGCATTATCGAGGTACTTTTCAATATCACTGGCTCCAATGTTCGTCCGCGAGGAATCCAAGGAAGACTATACGACCTGCCAACAAAAAACGAAGTTGCAGTTGTATACGTCGGAGACGATGGCGACGTTCCACCTACACGATCCATTTGCATTCATGGAAGAGAAGGTACGCTGATGAATATCTCGCACCTAGATGAACGCTGTGATCTGTTGACACACCCTCTACTCTGCCCCGCAGAAGAAGATGGTTGGGAACCTTCTCTGCGAGACAACCGAGGGAAAGAATCACTCAAAAGCTATTTTAATACTATTTGTTCGCTGTCCGAGACTCGTTCATTCCCATTCAGAACGCTAGTAAACTATTTCAGCAGTTCGCTATCGATTCTTTAGTGAAAATCGAGCAGAATAGATTGAATTACTATCGACAGAACCAAGTTCAACTACGTGTAGAATCTCATTCGGATTTTTCAGAATTTCAAGATTTCTTAGTCGAATGCAACGACGATTCGGGTCCTGCAGGTGTTGCCATCCACTCTCACTAGATCTCCACGGCACATGCGGCAGAACTATCGAGACGTGATGACCATTGTTGCCCGTGTCGGAAGGCCAGACATATTCATGACAATGACTTGCAATCCGAGATGGAAATAATACAAGAAAATCTGTAACTTGGAGAAGTCCCCGAAAATCGCCCGGATCTGGTCTCAAAAGTCTCCAAATACAAACTGAAAGAGATTTCCAACGGTGACTACAGAAGAAAGTTTTGAAGCGGACGTCATGGTGGTGGAACTCAAAAAGCTTGATTTGCCACACTGTCAGACATTGCTTGCATTGAGAGAGCGATTCAAGCCTCGCGCTGCTGATTTGGTCAATCGTGTTTGTTGTGGGGAGATGCCAGATCCGGTCGAGAAGCCACGCCTGCACGAGGCTGTGAAAGCTTTCATGATTCATCGGAACTGTAGAGCATTCAACCCTGAAGCACTATGTATGAAAGATAGCCGATGCTCGGAGAAGTTCTTGAAACAATTGAGATCCCTTACAATCCATACTTTTTGCCAAGTATGAATACACAACTCTCTACGAATACGTTCACAAAGGCTCGGACTGTGCGTCCATCGAAATCAACTCAACTGGAGACGAATGTTATGAGATACAGAAAAAAACATTTGAAGGCGCGTTACGTTTGTGCTCGAGAAGCCTCTCATCGCATTACCGGATTCGAGCTCCAAGATGAGTCTCACACTGTTCTGAGACTCGCCATACACTTGCCCAATAAACAAAACGTCATTTTCATGTCATGACGGCGGAGAGCAATCTGCACTTGGTAGTGCAACGAGCAGGTTCACGACTCTTACGGCTTTCTTCAAGCTGAACTCTCCGTGGAACAGGCAAACTTCCTGGAATCTGGAACCAAAGCGGCCTATACTATTACCAAATTCCGAGATATTCCGCTCTCAAGCCAAAAACGGGTTGGACCCGCGGGAAACGTCCCATGGCCGAAATTTCCATTCATCTCGAATTTCGACCGAAGTTCCATTTGCTCTAGCGTGTCATGACATTTATGAGATACTAGCCGGCCTTCGGCCGACTACGCTGGCTTACCCGTCCCTTGCTTTGGGAGTCTATTGCTGACAGACACACATTGCCTTACATGTAGTTTCATCGGGAAACTTTTGGGAGTGGCCACCGATTCTCGATTGGATTCTGACCTGGTATCGAGGCACTTTTCTCTCTCTTCACTGAGTCGGCATCATGGTTTTGAGAAGGATGGTCAGATTGGTCTCGTAATAACCCCTCCAGATTCAGAGAAGCATGGTCAGATCGGTCCCGGAATCAAATCGCCGGGCCCTGAAAAGTATGTCGGATCGACCTCGGAGTCACCCGCATGGGATCCCGGAAAGTATGGTGGAATCATCACCGAAGTATGAACAGAACGGGGAGAGACGTCGTTCGGCCTCATTCGACATCGCCTGTCACCCCTCGGCAGCCCTCAACAGCCTCTCTGCCCCCTGGCACTCAGCGACACCCCGGGGCACCCCGCGACACACTCGGCACCCTGGTGTGTCGCGACACACAGTTTGACGACCTCTGCTCCAGAGATTTCGAATCTATCAAAACCCCATAATTTGAACAACCATTTATTCCTGGTTGTTCAGGTAGTTTCAAGAGTCCGAACGCGTGATGCCCAAGAACTTGTAGTTTCGAGATGCCGGAACATCCTCACCTTGTGTACTCAGTTCCCTCTGGGCCCCCAGGTCATGGGCCGAGTATACCACGACCGCGCTTTTCGCGGAATCGAATTTCAGCTCATTGTCGGATCTATTCCATTCATTCTGCGCACCTACTGTGGAGCCATGAGCGATCGAAGGAGAGCGTACCGAGCTTGCGCAAGCACCCAATATATCAAATGTTATCAGGCCGGTGGGAGCGGGTTTATATATACAGGGTGGCTTTTTCCAGTCGGGAATTTTCGAGCCCGATCTTGTTTTGGCCATAACTTCCTCACTTCTTGAAATTTTCTCGGAAATCAATGAGTGATCGATGAAGGATGCAGAATTCGAATGGAAACAATGAAAATTTGTGGTCGGAAGATGGTTTTAAAATTTACACATTTATTTTTTCGAGTTCGTCCAAAAAGTCATCGTGAAAACGTCAGTATTCATCCGATCGAGATCGGTCGCGTTGGACGAGCGGAAGGGAGCCGGCCATTCTCCATAAAATCGATCGAAGTAATCTCATTCCCTCGAAAAACGGCAGGCGATCGTATCCACCCCTTCTTCAAGGGCCTGCCCGTTGGCTAATTTTATTCTCTTCTGAATCAACACTGATATCGTGTCACAACCGACAATAATCTCACGATTCACTTCGTCTTGAGGCGAATGTTCCGGTGTTTTCGAGATCACCGTCAAACTTCAGCATATTGGAAGCTCAAGACTGACCAATAACTATGGAGCAGCCCGCCCGGCGTCGGATAGACTTCCTCATGGCAGGACTGAACCTGAGAAGCCGCCGGGAGCATTCTAAAGCTTGACTCGGAGTGTGGGTTCTCAAAGCGAGATCGCCAGTGATTTACTCGAAAAAAGACTCCAGATTGAGACGGAAACAGGAGTCATTAGCATCACTCGGGCATCATGACTCGGACGCAGCCAGTGGGAAGTTCTCCAGGCTCGTCTGGGGCAGAATTTCGAGGGAAGCGCTTATTCTATGCTCCAGCTCATGATGTTTGCTCCGCTTGGCAAACGTTGTCTTTGGCCCGAGCTATCGACCGGGAGTACCTCCTAAAGATCGATTCGAATGGGTTCATGAATTACTTCCCAGACCAGCTTACGGACAACAGATGCGAAGGAGGAGCAGTTACTAAAGGGTACAGTCTGACACAAACCACGATCTGAGGGTCGAGTGATGTCTTCATTCTATTCCAATAATGGAGAGCATCCCTCGCTCGATCCCGCAGGCATTAAAGCGTGAATTTACAGTCATTACAATGGATCAGCCGTTTCGGAGAAATCCGCCCGTGAGACATTTCATTCAATTGCTATAGGCTGGAAGGCGAGAGGGTTGCGAAACCTCGATCGACACGAATACCACGAGGCGAACGCTCTGGTTCGTGCGGAATACTGTCGAGCGCAGAATGTTTCGGTGTTTCACACTCTCCAACACAGTCGCAATTTTATATCTGAAGAGGGACTCGCACCAATCGCCGGATACCTACCCGACATCCGAATCGGAGGCTCGACAAGTGAGGAGGGGGGCACTACGTCACGAAATTGTCCGGCTTATGTTAGTTGTATCGTCAATATTGCAAGGTCCACTCCAATGATAGCGCGTCCTCCGCGCTTCGGCTGCGGACCTGCGAGCCGTTTCCGAAGATTCTCAGCGCTCGGGCTGCGCAGCACTGACATCCAGGGAAAACTATCAATGAGGGAAAGCTAACATCTGAGCACGCTGGTTCCAGTTTCCGGGTAAATCTGACCACATTCCATCCTCAACGTATTGCGAGCCGCGCACATCTTGGGAAGTCAGTCCGAACTTACATGTACGAAACTTCTCAGACAGCGGTTGCAGAGGTTCCGGAATATTTCCCATGATGCTATCGACTTCGTATTCGTCTCTGTAGAGACTCGGATTCGATTAATTGATTGAGTCGTTCGCAATATGAGCATGGGACCGATGCAGCGTGACCACCGGTGGTGGGATCTCGTTTAGTTGTCTTGACATCCCGGAGCCTACTGCGATGCTCGAGCATCACCTCTGCGGGCCATGAGTGTACGTTGACCGATGATTCTCTCAAAGCGCTCCCCACCCCGATTCCGGTGCTGGAGAGCATATCATCACTGCGACCCGTGTTTGGGTTGCAGCAGTTCCTGCTTCCTCCGGCTCCGGCCTCCGAAAACTAGCCAGGATTGCAGGCTTATGGCGACCGGTCGGATATTTCAGAGCTCTAAACGCGATAACAGTGCCGGGCTATACGAATACCTTCGGACGCCGTTCGGACTCGGGAACACGGCCCACACGTTTCAACGCCTCATGGACTTGGTCACCCAATGATTAGATTTCGCATTTGTATATCGCGGTGATATTTTTGTAATACCTCGCAACGACCAAGAACTTCTCATGGATCTCAACCAACTATTCAGCTGCCTGATGTCTTACGGCCTCGTCATCAACATAGCCAAGTGCAGATTCGCTGTCCTTCAATCGAAGTTCCTCGGTCATCTGGTCTCAGCTGAAGGATTATCTCCTCTCCCCGATCGTGTTGAAGCCATCTGTGAATTTCTGCGCCGCAGCGCCGTCAAACAGCTGCAGCGATACCTCGATCAACTTCCATCGTCGCTTCACCCAAGACATCGCTTCAATACTGTTTCTGCTCTAGCGAAAAACTCGAATGGTTCGCAGCTGTATGTTTCCGGGAGGCCTCAAGGGTTCGCAATACTTCAGAAATGATTTTACCCCCACGGATTGAGCCTGACAAGCTCCTGGGTATGTCGGAAAAGAGAACGCTTGACCGATATCGCAATTTCAAAAAAGCTCGAGCAATTATCGAACACCTATATGATAACAGTAGAGGCAGTCGACTGCTCGCGAATGCCAGAACGGGATGTCTACAGACTAGGAAATACAGGTCAAGATACATAGACATCGAAGCGACCTGCCAGCGGTGCGGAAGGGAAAACGAAACTATGGATCATGTGCTTCTTGAATGCGGAGAAATCCCGGATGCTGAGTGAACAATGCAGAAAAGACTAGGACTACGCGAAGAGAGCACACCAAGAATGATATTCGAAACCAAGAGATCACTTGAGAAGTGGGAACGGAAAAACGACCCAGACCGTATGCCCGAAAAAATACTAACCGCACCGTCGACCAGCTGAGTCATCGCCCCGTATTGAGGGTCTTCAGCTATACTTGGAATGAAAATACAGCATGAAGATGGTCAATGAACAATCAATCAATCAATCCTTCCGACGCGAAATCGACTCGGGACCACAGGAGATATCATGCTATAGATTGAAAAAGTCGGTCCGATCAGCATGAGTGAAGGAGTTCTCCCAAACAAAGACGATCTCTATTTCTCATCAGCCTCATGGAATCAAACGAGAGAGCTCCGGTACTTTTGCGGCTGCATAAGCCCAGTCAAACCCCGTTGTGGTTGCGAGTCACAGCAAGAGCTCAACCCTGACCGCACTCCCCGAAGGTCGCGGGTGTGCCCTCAAAAAAGATAGGCAACTGCGTCTGTAACCGCGGGACAGTGAGAGTTGGGGTTGAAACGCATTCCAACTAAAAAATTTGGGGCTCATCCATTGGTCGAACTAGGTACCGCCCACTTGAAATCAGCAGATAAAACGCTCGTAGTTATTGGGACTCTTCGCATTCGCCTGCGTGAGCTTACACGTTGGAGCTCGA
This sequence comes from Phytoseiulus persimilis, assembly GCA_037576195.1. Classification (NCBI taxonomy): domain Eukaryota; kingdom Metazoa; phylum Arthropoda; class Arachnida; order Mesostigmata; family Phytoseiidae; genus Phytoseiulus; species Phytoseiulus persimilis. The sequence continues at coordinate 6,367,705 of CM075102.1, read as the reverse complement.
GTTCGAAATTCGAACAGTTTCTCAATCATCTTCCGGAGCCATCAAACACACAAAGAAGATCGCTATGCTCCAAACACAGCAATCCCTCAGCGTCACGGTGGCAAACCGCTTCGAGTCCCCTAACAGCTCGAGAAAGCTCATGGAGCAAGTTCCCGGTGTAACCTTCATCGAGGACGAAGAGGAGTCGTGCATGGTGCGGAAGGTGGCCGCCCAGCTCTCCGGACATCAGGGCGCCGGCTTCCCAGGAACGAAGCCGAGAAGTTTGGGAATGCAAAACCTCCCAACGGTGACCAAGGAGCCATACGGAGTCACTTGGAAATCGGACGGAGTTCGTTTCTTAATGCTCATCGCCCAGGCCGGTGAGATATATCTACTCGACGAGAGGAACAATGCTTTCTCCGTTGCGAATATGAAATTCCCATACCGGAAGGATCCTCGAAAGCACCTCTTCTGCACCCTGCTCGACGGGGAAATGGTTTTTGACCGGGAAAACGGCAAGGTCCACCCTCGTTTTCTCGTTCGGGACATCGCTCATTTCCGGGTCGACAAGGTCGGCCTTATGAGCTTCGACATAAGGAAGTTGTGCATCGACAAGGAAATCATCGGTGCGCGGAGTCAGGCCATTCTCGACGGCCAGATCAAGGTAGTCGACGAGCCTTTCGAGATAGGGAAGAAGGAGACCTTCGGCCTTGATATGACGGAGAAGCTCCTGGCAGCCAAGTTCCGTTCACAGGTTCCCCACAATATCCTAGGGTTATTACTCCAGCCCATACGGACGGCTTACACCCCCGGAGTTTGTCCCGGTCTTCTTGAATGGCAGAGCTGTCAGTCTACGGACCAATCATCAGGGTCCCAACCGACCAAAGACGACCTTCTAGGCTTCATACGCTCGAAGTTTGGAGTAACAAAGAAGAAGTCGGCGTCTGCAGTCGAGGAAGCTTCTCCTGAGAGGCGAGCGGAGACGACAACAACAGTTATCAATACTGAGAGCATCGGTTCCAAAAGATCCAGAGAGGATAGCGGCACCGGGAACTGTAGAGCTCCCAAAAAACAGAAATTTTCAAGTGAGCGAACTCCTGTCGACTACACTGACCTCCAAGAGTTATTCTGATTGCCTTCATCAGTGTTAATAAATTCATGTAGCCGAAATATTTCCGATATCATTTGCTTTCTTTCCTCGGGTGAACAACCCACGGAGGAAACGCTCGATGATTCACAAAAGGAACTGTGGGTGCGGAGGAAAGGAAGAATGATAATGGGAGAAGAGCCATAGGAATGGAATGCATTTGCGCACGACCCCGAAAAGTGGAATTGACATATAGTTGATACCCATTGGAAAAAACCAAGGCTCTCGTATCTGGAAGTGCGAGAGGACGGAAGTTCGGAAGATTTTGGCATTGTACGCCGGAGGGGAGACTTGGGAGCGAAGGGCACCCCAAAGGAGGGATTCGCGAGGGAAGAACGTGGAGTCATACTGTGCAGAACGAGTGGTGAATAATTGTTAAGGATAGGGCTGTTGTTTCGGACTATGTCTGATTACTGGTCCCGAAGAGGAGAGATTTCAGCTGAACATGGAAGTGGAAGTGTCAGTAGAATCGACAGGAGTCGGCAATGATTCGAGAGAGCAGGGCAGAGGGGATTCATGTTCTCTTTTCCACGACGTTCTCTCGATGTGATAGATGTCAGAACCAGTAACGAGGAACCAGAGAACTCCTTCTTAGGTGTTCTCAAGGCTGAACCGATTCCACTCCATCTCCACGCGATCCACAGCTTATTCCATTCGCGAACGTGTTCAAGCTGACATTGACCTACGCAAGCAGATCTACGATTGTTGCCAAACCCGCTCGGGATCCTTGAGGAAAGACCCAGGTTGTTGGTCTACTGGCCGCAGCCTCTTGTCCGGACTCCGCGGAGCGAACTTGGTTGGAGATTTGCAAGCGTGTCGCTCGCACCGTGTGCTCACCGTCGGGTTGCAACTTGTGTGTTGTGACCAAGCCGCAGTGATGTTCGCTTCACGATACCGACGTGCAACGTTGGCTCGTTCATTTCGGATGGACAAAGATGCTGTCTCGGCTCTCCATCCTCTGGCCGGAATAATACTCTAGTAGCGTTTCTGGAACGCTGAGCTCCAGAGCGGTGCGCTGGGGCTTGCCGAAACTCCACGGTCTCCGGGGAGACCTTGGAAGATTCCGCAACAACGATTCGTTGGAACTGTGATGAGCATACGACTGATTCAGCGGCTTTCCTTCCTTGCAGCTACCGCAATTTCTCATCCGATCACGAATCTCCGCGGTCCGAGGAGCGGTAAAGGTCTATGAAGGACCTTCCTGATAACATCTCAGGATGTTTGCTCCGTTACCATCTCTTCCTCAACGTGGAAAACACCTTTGCGATTGATTCAGGCTGGAAACTGTTACGGTATCGAAACCACTCGAACGGCAGGCGTCGATTGCGTTATACCTTGGTTGATCCATGTTATGGAGTACTGCTGGTTACTCCATAGCATGGATCAACAAACGTGTCGAGTAATCATTCGGACATCGGAGGAGGAATTCGCAACGATATCTCCGAATCCCAACCGTGCTCGGAGACGTTTGCAGAACCGGTGTACGTCCCTCGGGCTCTGGCGTCAACTGGCATAGCTGGCAAGGCTCGATAGCCACTGAGATAAGGAATTGAGGTGACAAACTTAACACTCTTCCTTGTCAAATATTTTGACGAGCTACCTAATCCCATTGGAGTCTGGGGGGCATCGCGGATTGTGGCTTGCTCCTACACTTCAGTTCGCTCCAGGGCCAGCAGAGGCCAAGGAATGGTTCCAGCAAGGAACATCAAGGCCTCTGTAGATGTAGTTCTGTAGCATCTGGAAATTCGGATGCATGTTAATCTCTAGGCTCTCTCGAGGGCGTCTCTAGCGCAAAATCTCGGGTGCGGGTTCGAATCCCAGAATCTCTGATTCTGAGCTAATAATAATAACAGATTTATTGCGTGTTAGTTACACATGGTGCTCTGCACCTCCCAGTTTGTCGAGTCCGGCTCTCATCTCACACACTATAGCATGATATCGTGGACAGCTCTGACCGCAGTATTTACATGAACACATATCACTTAGCGCATGACAATTCTCTCTTCTACACAATTGATTGTGGAACCCGTGTATGAGGTATCTAGCGAAGAGGTGCCTTCTTGGGTACATTGCGGCACTCCACATTCCGCGGTGTTCGAGGATCGGATCCCCTTCAAGCTCCGTGCGTATCGCCCCGACCTTATGCTTCCAATCCTTGATGATTTCGGGAAACGCTGGCGGGTTTTCTGCCTAGAGTCTTCTTCACATGATCTCCACAAAGGGCACAACACTGTCCGACAGCACGTACAAGTGACGATTTCGTGCGCTTTTATGGACTCGAAAGGCTCGTTTGAGATAAGTGTAGCTCTCGAGTTCTCGAAAATCTCTCACTCTGAGATGTCTCCATAGGCGATCCATACCGTAAGAGAGTTTTGGTAGGGCTTTTATGAGCATTGTATGAGATTTGTAGGGGTCTCCGTACATTGTAGCGATCGTATTGCAGCAAACCTCTTCGACATGCTCCGTGAAGCATGTCCCAGTTGTCTGCAAGCGAAGTCCGAGGTATTTTGCTGATGACACGAATTCCAATTGGTTTCCTTTCCACAATTCGGTCTTGTCGGCTGGGTCGGCTTCCTCGTCTGATATTCATCACCACTGTCTTTGAAGCATTGAGTCGTAGTCCTTCGTCCTCAAGATGTTCGCTCACTACGTCGAGCATCTCTTGGAGTAGGCTCCGGCTTCGATGGAGAATGATAATGTCATCCGCTAACATTGTGATCGTCCTTGTTCTACATTCGTCAATGACCTTCTCGTGGAGCTCTGCAAGAAGGAGTGAGAACCCCGTGTACCTTAGTGGATCGCCTTGTGGTGTTCCGCGGTTCTGTTGTATGTCAACGCTGATTCCCGCTCCGATGTTGACTTCGAGGGAGTCTTCGTGGTAGAAACTCTCAATGACTATGAGGAGTAGCCCATTGACTCCTGCTCGCTTGAAAGCGCTTACCATTCTCTGTCTTGGTGCTAAATCGAAAGCTTTCTGACAGTCTATCAGAATGGCAAACGTATGCCCCTTCGTGCGAGACTTCTCTCTATTTCCGACATCACGACGTGGAGCACGTCTTGCGTTCCAAGGCCTCGTCGGAAACCGAACTTCTGCGGGGGCAGGTGGTCTTCGATCAAGTACTCGATTCTTCTGATTCCCTTGAAGAAAATTTTCTTGAGGGTCGTCTCGCTCGCGATCCCCCTGAAGAGATCCAAGTTGCTCTTTGAATCCGCTGTTTTGCCTTTGAACAGTAGCGTGAGTCGGGCCCGATGCCACGAACTCGGTACTCTTCCTCCTTGCATGATATTGTTGAAGAGACGCGCGATAAGCTCTGCTGTGATGTGGATGGTCGCTCTCCAGTGTTCGTAGTATAGGCCGTCAGGGCCCGCACTCTTCCCTTTCGGCAGAGACCTGACGACTTCTTGAACTTCTAGGCGCGTCCACGGGACCTTGATCAACCACTGGTCGAAGCTTGACGGTAATTCGACATTTGCTTCCGGTGGTGCTGTTTCCGGATCGAATAGAAGTCTCTCAAAATGTTCCCTGACCGACTCCGTGGTTGAATTGCAGACGCTTCTGTTCTTCCGTTTGATTATGTATCGGTATGGTTCTTCTTCCGCGTTTGATACCATCTACCGTTCGTCTTCTTCAGCGGTTCGCAACTTGCTCGCCTTGACTTCCGCGTGGTATTCTATCTGGGCGCGACGGTATTCTTCCTTGGCCTCCTGTGCTCTGTTACGCAGTCTCCTCAAAGATCCTTTGCCTTGTGGAGTAGTTGTCGGCACTCTGTGGTGAACCATCGCTTCATCTGTTTTCTCCGTTTCGCCTTTCGGGGGCCGTATGACATGAACTTAACGATGATTCCTTCTGTTATGTCCGGGTCTCCGAATTCGATTCGCTGGTCGTGTATCACGTGCTCCAGTTCGTTCTCCATCGATTGACACTGAATTATTCGGGAGTATCGCATCTCTTGCCGGGAGTGCAGATTCCGCCGTATTCCTCGAGGTTCTACCTCTAAGTGAACTGGGAGATGCTTTCTTACTGGATGATTCCAGACTGAGTATGATTTTACTTTGACGGCTTGATTTGCCACACTGTCAGACATTGCTTGCATTGAGAGAGCAATTCAAGCCTCGCGCTGCTGAATTGGTTGATCGTGTTTGTTGTGGGTAGATGCCAGATCCGGTAAAGAAGCCACGTCTGCATGAGGCTGTGATTGCTTTCATGATTCATCGGAACTGTGGAGCATTCAACCCTGAAGCACCATGTATGAAAGATGGCCGATGCTCGAAGAAGTTCTTGAAACAATTGAGATCCCTTACAATCCGTACTTTTTGCCGAGTATGAATACACAACTCTCTACGAATACGTTTACGAAGGCTTGGACCGTGCGTCCATCGAAATCAACTCAACTGAGGACGAATGTGATGAGATACAAAAAAAAACATTTGAAGGCGCGTTACGTTTGTGCTCGAGAAGCCTCTCATCGCATTCCCAGATTCGAGCTCCAAGATGAGTCTCACACTGTTCTGAGACTCGCCATACACTTGTCCAATAAACAAATCGTCATTTTCCATGACGGCGGAGAGCAATCTGCACTTGGTAGTGCAACGAGCAGGTTCACGACGCTTACGGCTTTCTTCAAGCTGAGCTCTACGTGGAACAGACAAACTCCCTGGAATCTGGAACCAAAGCGGCCTATACTATTACCAAATGCCAAGATATTCCGTTCTCAAGCCAAAAACGGGTTGGACCCGCGGGGAACGACCCATGAGAGGTATTATCGGACGAATGTACACAGTTTCCCCTCGAGATACGGAACGGTATGCTCTTCGGATACTTTTGTTGAACGTCGAGAGTCCGAAATCCTTCGAAGATCTTAGAACGATCAACGGAACATGTGACCCCAAGGTCATGCATGCTGCAAAAACTGCAGGACTTCTCAATGACCACACCTATTTCCGAAGCAGCCTCGAAGGAGCGTCGTCTTTCCAAAGTCCGAAAGTTTTGCGAGTTTTCTTCGCATGTCTCATCGCATTCTGTGAAGTCTGCAATATTCAAACTCTCTGGAATGACTTTTCTGACGTATGGCCGAAGTTTCCATTCATCTCGGATTTCGACCGGAGTTCCATTTGCTGTAGCGTGTCATGAGGAGAGTGCGATTGTTCAAGCAAAATGCATGTGATGCCTAAAAAAGCTTATTCCGAGGGATTTCAGCTTAAAATGCATGAATCCTGGCGGTGTGAGCATAGTTTGAGCTAAATTAGGTGATTCGAAACCGAGGTAACTGTTTTCGGACTCTCATCGTCTTTCTGGGAGCCTATGCCCCCCGCACATGCAATTTCGAGGTTAGAGCCTTTCACGGAAGAATTCATCGAATATGGAAGAAAGGCCGATCGATTCGTAGGGGGATCGCAAGCAGCCAAGGAACATGTCCAAAGTCAGCCGCATGCTTCCTCTTTGTCTATCGTTCTAGTGGGCGCACTCGATCTATCCGCATTCCTAGTGGATTAAATTCAACTTGGGGAACTCGCCATCTTTAGAGCGCTCCCCACAATCCATCCTGGAGCAGCAACTTTCCGGGCTCGCGAGCCCGCCATAACCTGGTCTGTCTCAAGCCGACGGAAAGAGCGGTCACTTTCCTGACTGATCACTGAATTTTAAACAAGAAAATCATGCATGAGAAACAACAGGCTTTCGACTTCATCATCTGGCGAGTTTTGACACATTTGCTGGTCTCTTCAATTTCTCCTCTTGAGATCGATATAGAAGACTCAACGAAGCGGAAAGTACCACAAATGGGATCACGGGTGAGAATTCGAAAGTCTACAACCGTTATTTCCACATAAAGCCCTCTCGTGAGTCCTTACGCGTTCGAGTGCTCAGGGAACCCGTGATTCCTGTGCAAGCTAGGCCAATGCCGCCGATGAAATCGTCGACGAAGACGGAGCTGCAAGGCTTTGTGAAAAAGTTTGGAAGTGAGGTCCTGTCAACTGACGGACAAGTACTGTTGTGTAGAATTTGTGAACGAGAAGTTTCGTCCGACAAGAAATTCGCGGTGTCACAACAAATCAATGGTGGAACCAAAGCGGCGTATACTATTACCAAATTCCAAGATATTCCGCTCTCAAGCCAAAAACGGGTTGGACCCGCGGGAAACGTCCCATGGCCGAAATTTCCATTCATCTCGAATTTCGACCGAAGTTCCATTTGCTCTAGCGTGTCATGACATTTATGAGATACTAGCCGGCCTTCGGCCGACTACGCTGGCTTACCCGTCCCTTGCTTTGGGAGTCTATTGCTGACAGACACACATTGCCTTACATGTAGTTTCATCGGGAAACTTTTGGGAGTGGCCACCGATTCTCGATTGGATTCTGAGCTGGTATCGAGGCACTTTTCTCTCTTCACTGAGTCAGCATCATGGTTTTGAGAAGTATGGTCAGATTGGTCTCGGAATCACCCGCCCAGACTTGGAAAAGTGTGGTAAGATCGGTGTCGGAATCACCTGCAGAAGAATCATAGAGCAGATCTCGAATTTGTTGATGACGCTCAAGAGTGCCGGGCTGACCATCCGATTGAACAAATGTCGATTCTTCAAAGAAGTGGTTGATTTCCTTGGTTTCAATATTCGAGAAGAGGTATACAGCCGGGGACAAGAAAACTAGCAGCGGACCGTCTGGTTCAGTGATACACTTTTTGAGCACGGTGATACTCGTAGACGTTCAACTTGAATAGTGAGCTCCTGGTGCGACCGTTCGATAACAGGTTTGCAGCTATTCCAGTCCAGGCAACGCACAGTACGCGACGCCGCTCAACTACCGCGAGGTTATATATTGTGTTGTATAAGTAGGTATCCATTTTGGATCCTCTCAGAGCTCCGAGGATCTCGTCAGCTGCCTTTCTCTGATTTGTGTTCAAGTTTGCGTACATGGACGCGCCTCCTGAGGAGTGATGATTATGGTCAAAGTCAGTTACTGCGAACTGTGGAATCTCGCATTGCGGAACTTGCACCACGATCCGGAACTCAACGCCGAGAGCTGCTAATCTATAAATATATAAATCCAGGGTCTGTTCGTTTGTTTGTCCTCAAGAGACTCCTCCGTTATTGATCGGATCGACTTGGAACAAACTGCCCAATGTAGGGCGGCTCACCGGGGACGACATAGGCCACACTTTTCAAAGTCTGAAGGCGTGATTCCGAGACCAATCTGACCATTACTTTCCAGGTTTGGAGGGGTGATTCAGGGACCAATCTGGCCATACGTTTCCAAGTCTGGAGGGGTGATCTCGAGACAAATCTGACCGTACTTTTCAAAACCTGTAGCGGTGATTCCGGGACCAATCTAACCATGCTTTTCTGAGTCTGGAGGGGTGATTACGAGACCAATCTGACCATACTTCTCAAAACCATGATGCTGACTCAGTGAAGAGAGAAAAGTGCCTCGATACCAGGTCAGAATCCCATCGAGATTCGGTGGCCACTCCCGAAGGTGCCCCGATGACACTACATGTATGGCAATGTATGTCTGTCAGCGATAGACTCCCAAAGCAAGGGACGGGTCAGCCAGCGTAGTCGGCCGAAGGCCGGCTGGTATCTTATAAATGTCATGACTAGAGTGCGAATGTTCAAGCGCTGAAAAAAAAGGAAAATATGCATGCAAATATGCATTGAAAACGAGGAGAATATGCGGTATCGAACTAAAAATATGCACGAACGATTTATTGCGAATCGGGAGCCAGAACGAGTATCATCAATGATTGCAATGTACCACAAGGGTCATTTTGAGATTCTCAAAAGTGAAACGCTGCCGGCGGTCGTTCAGGAGGTGCTTCAGCATCGAGAAGCTCCTTTCCACCTCTGTGGAGGTTATCGGCGCAAATTTGAAGCTGGATTGTTCAGTCGGAGTCAGCAGCCCGCCATGATCATGGATGAATCGGGTGCCGCGCAGAGTGTCCGCTATAGCTTTTAAACGATTGTAATCAGGATTGCGATTGAGAACCGCTTCCTTTTTGCGACGCAGTCTTTCTCCCCGCGGACCCGGGATCTCACTAAGGTCTCGTAGGATTCTTTCGAAAGCATCTGTGGAATCGGTCAGAAGCACATTCTCCTCGTCCAGGCGATCGATTCCATCAGGAATATTTGCTAAGTTGGCATCTATAAACGCCAAATCGCGTTGGAGAGATTCATCCCCGACTAAGCGTTGAGTCACTCGGATGCCGAAAGCGTCCCTGCAGTCGAGAGATTGAACGACCGACGAGGGAATGCTGAGATGATTCGCGTAATATACAGCCGCTTTCACCCAAGTTCCTCATCTGGGTAAACACGGCTGCGGTGGAAGTGGTGTCTCCGCAGCCATCTCACGGAACACAGTGACACGCGAAGCTGATTTTTGAGAGATTCTTTTTCCGTTCGAGATGAGAGTGTCAACGAGAGGAAACATGAATCGGATCTCTTCCGCCATCCGATGGAGCGCATGCGCTGCGCAAGTAACGTGCAGCATTTTTGGGAACACTACCTTCAGAGCTAATCCAGCCTTTATCATGTAGGCTGCACCATCGGAAACGAAGAGCAACACTCTATCGTGCTTGACTCCATCGGGCAAGAGGAGAGTTGAGGCGTTCATGAAAACCTGCGATATGGTTGAGCTGTTCGTCTTTTCCAAACTCTCTGCATGTCGGAGGAAGCTCCGGCTTCCTATTGCTCCTACCACGACGTGTGCCACGAAGCGGCCCGTAACGTCCGTCGTTTCATCGATGGAGATCCGAGGTTCGAGGTTAAATTGGGACTGTTTGCCCGATGCTTCCAAGAAGGGAACTAGCTGCACAACACTGGATGAGCTCGAATTCTTCTTCTTATCCGATAGTGCTTTGTGCTTTGCACCATTGATTTGTTGTGACACCGCGAATTTCTTGTCGGACGAAACTTCTCGTTCACAAATTCTACACAACAGTACTTGTCCGTCAGTTGACAGGACCTCACTTCCAAAATTTTTCACAAAGCCTTGCAGCTCCGTCTTCGTCGACGATTTCATCGGCGGCATTGGCCTAGCTTGCACAGGAATCACGGGTTCCCTGAGCATTCGAACGCGTAAGGACTCACGAGAGGGCTTTATGTGTAAATAACGGTTGTAGACTTTCGAATTCCCACCCGTGATCCCATTTGTGGTACTATCCGCTTCGTTGAGCCTTCTATATCGATCGCAAGAGGAGAAATTAAAGAGACCAGCAAATGTGTCAAAACTCGCCAGATGACGAAGTCGAAAGCCTGTTGTTTCTCATGCATGATTTTCTTGTTTAAAATTCAGTGATCAGTCAGGAAAGTGACCGCTTTTTCCGTCGGCTTGAGACAGACCAGGTTATGGCGGGCTCGCGAAGTTGCTGCTCCAGGATGGATTGTGGGATGCGCTCTAAAGATGGCGAGTTCCCCAAGTTGAATTTAATTCACTAGGAATGCGGATAGATCGAGTGCGCCCACTAGAACGAGGGACAAAGAGGAAGCATGCGGCTGACTTTGGACATGTTCCTTGGCTGCTTGCGATCCCCCTACGAATCGATCGGCCTTTCTTCCATATTCGATGAATTCTACCGTGAAAGACTCTAACCTCGAAATTGCATGTGCGGGGGGCATAGGCTCCCAGAAAGACGATGAGAGTCCGAAAACAGTGACGTCGGTTTCGAATCACCTGATTTAGCTCAAACTATGCTCACACCGCCAGGATTCATGCATTTTAAGCTGAAATCCCTCGGGATAAGCTTTTTCAGGCATTACATGCATTTTGCTTGAACAATCACACCCTCCTCATGACACGCTACAGCAAATGGAACTCCGGTCGAAATCCGAGATGAATGGAAACTTCGGCCATACGTCAGAAAAGTCATTCCAGAGAGTTTGAATATTGCAGACTTCACAGAATGCGATGAGACATGCGAAGAAAACTCGCAAAACTCTCGGACTTTGGAAAGACGACGCTTCTTCGAGGCTGCTTCGGAAATAGGTGTGGTCATTGAGAAGTCCTGCAGTTTTTGCAGCATGCATGACCTTGGGGTCACATGTTCCGTTGATCGTTCTAAGATCTTCGAAGGATTTTGGACTCTCGACGTTCAACAAAAGTATCCGAAGAGCATACCGTTCCGTATCTCGAGGGGAAACTGTGTACATTCGTCCGATAATACCTCTCATGGGTCGTTTCCCGCGGGTCCAACCCGTTTTTGGCTTGAGAACGGAATATCTTGGCATTTGGTAATAGTATAGGCCGCTTTGGTTCCAGATTCCAGGGAGTTTGTCTGTTCCACGTAGAGTTCAGCTTGAAGAAAGCCGTAAGGGTCGTGAACCTGCTCGTTGCACTACCAAGTGCAGATTGCTCTCCGCCGTCATGGAAAATGACGATTTGTTTATTGGACAAGTGTATGGCGAGTCTCAGAACAGTGTGAGACTCATCTTGGAGCTCGAATCTGGGAATGCGACGAGAGACTTCTCGAGCACAAACGTAACGCGCCTTCAAATGTTTTTTTTTGTATCTCATCACATTCGTCCTCAGTTGAGTTGATTTCGATGGACGCACGGTCCGAGCCTTTGTAAACGTATTCGTAGAGAGTTGTGTATTCATACTTGGCAAAAAGTACGGATTGTAAGGGATCTCAATTGTTTCAAGAACTTCTTCGAGCATCGGCCCTCTTTCATACATGGTGCTTCAGGGTTGAATGCTCCACAGTTCCGATGAATCATGAAAGCAATCACAGCCTCATGCAGACGTGGCTTCTTTACCGGATCTGGCATCTACCCACAACAAACACGATCAACCAATTCAGCAGCGCGAGGCTTGGATTGCTCTCTCAATGCAAGCAATGTCTGACAGTGTGGCAAATCAAGCCGTCAAAGTAAAATCATACTCAGTCTGGAATCATCCAGTAAGAAAGCATCTCCCAGTTCACTTAGAGGTAGAACCTCGAGGAATACGGCGGAATCTGCACTCCCGGCAAGAGATGCGATACTCCCGAATAATTCAGTGTCAATCGATGGAGAACGAACTGGAGCACGTGATACACGACCAGCGAATCGAATTCGGAGACCCGGACATAACAGAAGGGATCATCGTTAAGTTCATGTCATACGGCCTCCGAAAGGCGAAACGGAGAAAACAGACGAAACGATGGTTCACCACAGAGTGCCGACAACTACTCCACAAGGCAAAGGATCTTTTGAGGAGACTGCGTTACGGAGCACAGGAGGCCAAGGAAGAATACCGTCGCGCCAAGATAGAATACCACGCGGAAGTCAAGGCGAGCAAGTTGCGAACCGCTGAAGAAGACGAACGGTAGATGGTATCAAACGCGGAAGAAGAACCATACCGATACATAATCGAACGGAAGAACAGAAGCGTCTGCAATTCAACCACGGAGTCGGTCAGGGAACATTTTGAGAGACTTCTATTCGATCCGGAAACAGCACCACCGGAAGCAAATGTCGAATTACCGTCAAGCTTCGACCAGTGGTTGATCAACGTCCCGTGGACGCGCCTAGAAGTTCAAGAAGTCGTCAGGTCTCTGCCGAAAGGGAAGAGTGCGGGCCCTGACGGCCTATACTACGAACACTGGAAAGCGACCATCCACATCACAGCAGAGCTTAGCGCGCGTCTCTTCAACAATATCATGCAAGGAGGAAGAGTACCGAGTTCGTGGCATCGGGCCCGACTCACGCTACTGTTCAAAGGCAAAACAGCGGATTCAAAGAGCAACTTGGATCTCTTCAGGGGGATCGCGAGCGAGACGACCCTCAAGAAAATTTTCTTCAAGGGAATCAGAAGAATCGAGTACTTGATCGAAGACCACCTGCCCCCGCAGAAGTTCGGTTTCCGACGAGGCCTGGGAACGCAAGATGTGCTCCACGTCGTGATGTCGGAAATAGAGAGAAGTCTCGCACGAAGGGGCATACGTTTGCCATTCTGATAGACTGTCAGAAAGCTTTCGATTTAGCTCCAAGACAGAGAATGGTAAGCGCTTTCAAGCGAGCAGGAGTCAATGGGCTACTCCTCATAGTCATTGAGAGTTTCTACCACGAAGACTCCCTCGGAGTCAACATCGGAGCAGGAATCAGCGTTGACATACAACAGAACCGCGGAACACCACAAGGCGATCCACTAAGGTACACGGGGTTCTCACTCCTTCTTGCAGAGCTCCACGAGAAGGTCATTGACGAATGTAGAACAAGGACGATCACGATGTTAGCGGATGACATTATCATTCTCCATCGAAGTCGGAGCCTACTCCAAGAGATGCTCGACGTAGTGAGCGAACATCTTGAGGACGAAGGACTACGACTCAATGCTTCAAAGACAGTGGTGATGAATATCAGACGAGGAAGCCGACCCAGCCGACATGACGGAATTGTGGGGAGGAAACCAATTGGAATTCGTGTCATCAGCAAAATACCTCGGACTTCGCTTGCAAACAACTGGGACATGCTTCACGGAGCATGTCGAAGAGGTTTGCTGCAAGACGATCGCTACAATGTACGGAGACACCGGAGACCCCTACAAATCTCATACAATTCTCATAAAAGCCCTACCAAAACTCTCTTACGGTATGGACCGCCTATGGAGACATCTCAGAGTGAGAGATTTTCGAGAACTCGAGAGCTACACTTATCTCAAACGAGCCTTTCGAGTCCATAAAAGCGCACGAAATCGTCACTTGTACGTGCTGTCGGACAGTGATGTGCCCTTTGTGGAGATCATGTGAAGAAGACTCTAGGCAGAAAACCCGCCAGCGTTTCCCGAAATCATCGAGGATTGGAAGCATAAGGTCGGGGCGATACGCACGGAGCTTGAAGGGGATCCGATCCTCGAACACCGCGGAATGTGGAGTGCCGCAATGTACCCAAGAAGGCACCTCTTCGCTGGATACCTCATACACGGGTTCCACAATCAACTGTGTAGAAGAGAGAATTGTCATGCGCTAAGTGATATGTGTTCATGTAAATACTGCGGTCAGAGCTGTCCACGATATCATGCTATAGTGTGTGAGATGAGACCCGGACTCGACAAACTGGGAGGTGCAGAGCACCATGTGTAACTAACACGCAATAAATCTGTTGTTATTATTAGCTCAGAATCAGAGATTTGGGATTCGAACCCGCACCCGAGATTTTGCGCTAGAGATGCCCTCGAGAGAGCCTAGAGATTAACATGCATCCGAATTTCCAGATGCTACAGAACTACATCTACAGAGGCCTTGATGTTCCTTGCTGGAACCATTCCTTGGCCTCTGCTGGCCCTGGAGCGAACTGAAGTGTAGGAGCAAGCCACAATCCGCGATGCCCCCCAGACTCCAATGGGATTAGGTAGCTCGTCAAAATATTTGACAAGGAAGAGTGTTAAGTTTGTCACCTCAATTCCTTATCTCAGTGGCTATCGAGCCTTGCCAGCTATGCCAGTTGACGCCGGAGCCCGAGGGACGTGCACCGGTTCTGCAAACGTCGCCGAGCACGGTTGGGATTCGGAGATATCGTTGCGAATTCCTCCTCCGATGTCCGAATGATTACTCGACACGTTTGTTGATCCATGCTATGGAGTAACCAGCAGTACTCCATAACATGGATCAACCAAGGTATAACGCAATCGACGCCTGCCGTTCGAGTGGTTTCGATACCGTAACAGTTTCCAGCCTCAATCAATCGCAAAAGTGTTTTTTACGTTGGGGAAGAGATGGTAACAGAGCAAACATCCTGAGATGTTATCAGGAAGGTCCTTCATAGACCGTAACCGCTCCTCGAACCGCGGAGATTCGTGATCGGATGAGAAATTGCGGTAGCTGCAAGGGAGGAAAGTCGCTGAATCAGTCGTATGCTCATCACAGTTCCAACAAATCGTTGTTGCGGAATCTTCCAAGGTCTCCCCGGAGACCGTGGAGTTTTGGCAAGCCCCAGCGCACCGCTCTGGAGCTCAGAGTTCCTAGCGTTCCAGAAACGCTACTAGAGTATTATTCCGGCCAGAGGATGGAGAGCCGAGACAGCATCTCTGTCCATCCGAAATGAACGAGCCAACGTTGCACGTCGGCTTCGTGAAGCGAACATCACTGCGGCTCGGTCGACTGTTTGCTAACAGCCGACAACACACAAGTTGCAACCCGACCGTGAGCATACGGTGCGAGCGACACGCTTGCAAATCTCCAACCAAGTTCGCTCCGCGGAGTCCGGACAAGCAGCTGAGGCCAGTAGACCAACAACCTGGGTCTTTCCTCAAGGATCCCGAGCGGGTTTGGCAACAATCGTAGATCTGCTAGCGTAGGTCAACGTCAGCTCTGAAGACGTTCGCGAGCGGAATAAGCTGTGGATCGCGTGGAGATGGAGTAGAATCGGTTCAGCCTTGAGAACACCTAAGAAGGAGTTCTCTGGCTCCTCGTTACTGGTTCTGACATCTATCACATCGAGCGACGTCGTGGAAAAGAAAACATGAATCCCCTCTGCCCTGCTCTCTCGAATCATCGCCGACTCCTGTCGATTCTACTGACTTTTCCACTTCCGTGTTCAGCTGAAATCTCTCCTCTTCGGGACCAGTAATCAGACATAGTCCGAAACAACAGCCCTATCCTTTACAATTATTCACCACTCGTTCTGCACAGTATGACTCCACGTTCTTCCCTCGCGAATCTCTCCTTTGGGGTGCCCTTCGCTCCCAAGTCTCCCCTCCGGCGTACAATGCCAAAATCTTCCGAACTTCCGTCCTCTTGCACTTCCAGATACAAGAGCCTTGGTTTTCTCCAATGGGTATCAACTATATATCAATTCCACTCTTCGGGATCGTGCGCAAATGCATTCCATTCTTATGGCTCTTCTCCCATTATCATTCTTCCTTTCCTCCGCACCCACAGTTCCTTTTGTGGATCATCGAGCGTTTCCTCCGTGAGTTGTTCTCCCAAGAAAAAAGCAAATGATATCGAAATTATTTCGGCTACATGAATTTATTAACACTGATGAAGGCAATCAGAATAACTCTTGGAGGTCAGTGTAGTCAACAGGAGTTCGCTCACTTGAAAATTTCTGTTTTTTGAGAGCTCTACAGTTCCCGGTGCCGCTATCCTCTCTGGATCTTTTGGAACCGATGCTCTCAGTATTCATAACTGTTTTTGGCTCCGCTCGCCTCTCAGGAGAAGCTTCCTCGACTGCGGACGCCGACTTCTTCCTTGTTACTCCAACCTTCGAGCGTATGAAGCCTAGAAGGTCGTCTTTGGTCAGTTGGGACCCTGATGATTGGTCCGTAGACTGACAGCTGTGCCATTCGAGAAGACCGGGACAAACTCCGGGGGTGTAGGCTGTCCGTGTGGGCTGGAGTAATATCCCTAGGATATTGTGGGTAACCTGTGATCGGAACTTTTCTGCGAGAAGCTTCTCGGTCATATCGAGGCCGAAGGTCTCCTTTTTCACTATCTCGAAAGGCTCGTCGACTACCTTGATCTGGCCGTCGAGAATGGCCTGACTCCGCGCACCGATGATTTCCTTGTCGATGCACAACTTCCTTATGTCGAAGCTCATGAGGCCGACCTTGTCGACTCGGAAATGAGCGATGTCCCGAACGAGAAAACGAGGGTGGACCTTGCCGTTTTCCCGGTCAAAAACCATTTCCCCGTCGAGCAGGGTGCAGAAGAGGTGCTTTCGAGGATCCTTCCGGTATGGGAATTTCATATTCGCAACGGAGAAAGCATTGTTCCTCTCGTCGATAAGATATATCTCACCGGCCTGGGCGATGAGCATTAGGAAACGAACTCCGTCCGATTTCCAAGTGACTCCGTATTGCTCCTTGGTCACCGTTGGGAGGTTTTGCACTCCCAAACTTCTCGGCTTCGTTCCTGGGAAGCCGGCACCCTGATGTCCGGAGAGCTGGGCGGCCACCTTCCGCACCATGCACGACTCCTCTTCGTCCTCGATGAAGGTTACACCGGGAACTTGCTCCATGAGCTTTCTCGAGCTGTTAGGGGACTCGAAGCGGTTTGCCACCGTGACGCTGAGGGATTGCTGTGTTTGGAGCATAGCGATCTTCTTTGTGTGTTTGATGGCTCCGGAAGATGATTGAGAAACTGTTCGAATTCCGAACTCGAGCTCCAACGTGTAAGCTCACGCAGGCGAATGCGAAGAGTCCCAATAACTACGAGCGTTTTATCTGCTGATTTCAAGTGGGCGGTACCTAGTTCGACCAATGGATGAGCCCCAAATTTTTGAGTTGGAATGCGTTTCAACCCCAACTCTCACTGTCCCGCGGTTACAGACGCAGTTGCCCATCTGTTTTGAGGGCACACCCGCGACCTCCGGGGAGTGCGGTCAGGGTTGAGCTCTTGCTGTGACTCGCAACCACAACGGGGTTTGACTGGGCTTATGCAGCCGCAAAAGTACCGGAGCTCTCTCGTTTGATTCTACGAGGCTGATAAGAGAGATCGTTTTTGTTTGGAGAACTCCTTCACTCATGCTGATCGGACCGACTTTTTCAATCATGATATTTCATGTGGTCCCGAGTCGATTTCGCGTCGGAAGGATTGATTGATTGATTGTTCATTGACCATCTTCATGCAGTATTTTCATTCCAAGTATAGCTGAAGCCCCTTAATACGGGGCGATGACTCAGCTGGTCGACGGTGCGGTTATTATTTTTTGTTTTCGAGCATACGGTCTGGGTCGTTTTTCCGTTCCCACTTCTCAAGTGATCTCTTGGTGTCGAATATCATTGTTGGTGTGCTCTCTTCGCGTAGTCCTAGTGTTTTCTGCATTGTTCACTCAGCATCCGGGATTTCTTCGCATTCAAGAAGCACATGTTCCATAGTTTCGTCCTCCCTTCCGCACCGTTGGCAGGTCGCTTCGATGTCTATGTATCTTGACCTGTATTTCCTAGTCTGTAGACATCCCGTTCTGGCATTCGCGAGCAGTTGACTGCCTCTACTGTTATCATATAGGTGTTCGATATTTGCTCGAACTTTTTCGAAATTGCGATATCGGTCAAGCGTTCTCTTTTCCGTCATACCCAGGAGCTTGTCAGGCTCAATCCGTGGGGGTAAAATCATTTCTGAAGTATTGCGAACCCTTGAGGCCTCCCGGAAACATACAGCTGCGAACCATTCGAGTTTTTCGCTAGAGCAGAATCAGTATTGGAGCGATGTCATGGGTGGAGCGGCGATGGAAGTTGATCGAGGTATCGCTGCAGCTGTTTGACGGCGCTGCGGCGCAGGAATTCACAGATGGCTTCAACACGATCGGGGAGAGGGGATAATCCTTCAGCTGAGACCAGATGACCGAGGAACTTCGATTGAGGGACAGCGAATCTGCACTTGGCTATGTTGGTGACATGGAAGAAGAGAGACCGCTGACGAAAGGGCAATTCCGGAAGAGGCCGTAAGACATCAGGCAGCTGAATAGTTGGTTGAGATGCATGAGGTGTTCTTGGTCGTTGCGAGGTATTACAAGTATATCACCGCGATATACAAATGCGAAATCTAATCATTGGGTGACCAAGTCCATGAGGCGTTGAAACGTGTGGGCCGCGTTCCCGAGTCCGAACGGCGTCCGAAGGTATTCGTACAGCCCGGAGCGTGTCCAGATAGCAGTCTCGTGAATGTCCTCTTTTGCCACAGGGATTTGATGAGACGCTTTAGTCAGATCGATGGAGCTAAATACACGGCAGTCATCGCGGTTCAAAGCGAAGTTCTCGAGATGAGGGACTGGATATCTGTCTGGCACAGTTATCGCGTTTAGAGCTCTGAAATATCTGACCGGTCGCCATAAGCCTGCAATCCTGGCGAGTTTTCGGAGGCCGGAGCCGGAGGAAGCAGGCACTGCTGCAACCCAAACACGGGTCGCAGTGTTGATATGCTCTCCAGCACCGGAATCGGGGTGGGGAGCGCCTTGAGAGAATCATCGGTCAACGTGCACTCATGGCCCGCAGAGGTGATGCTCGAGCATCGCAGTAGGCTCCGGGATGTCAAGACAACTAAACGAGATCCCACCACCGGTGGTCACGCTGCATCGGTCCCATGCTCATATTGCCAACGACTCAATCAACTAATCGAATTCGAGTCTCTACAGAGACGAATACGAAGTCGATAGCATCATGGGAAATATTCCGGAACCTCTGCAACCGCTGTCTTAGACGTTTCGTACATGTAAGTTCGGACTGACTTCCCAAGATGTGCGCGGCTCGCAATACGTTGGGGATGGAATGTGGTCAGATTTACCCGGAAACTGGAACCAGCGTGCTCAGATGTTAGCTTTCCCTCATTGATAGTTTTCCCTGGATATTTGTGCTGCGTAGCCCGAGCGCTGAGAATCTCCGGAAGCGGCTCGCAGGTCCGCGGCCGAGGCGCGAGGGACGCGCTATCATTGGAGTGGACCTTGCAATATTGACGATACAGCTAACATAAGCCGGATAATTTCGTGACGTAGTGCCCCTCTCCTCACTTGTCGAGCCTCCGATTCGGATGTCGGGTAGGTATCCGGCGATTGGTGCGAGTCCCTCTTCCGATATAAAATTGTGACTGTGTTGGAGAGTGTGAAACACCGAAACATTCTGCGCTCGACAGTATTCCGCACGAACCAGAGCGATCGCCTCGTCGTATTCGTGCCGATCGAGGTTTCGCGACCCTCTCGCCTTCCAGCCTTCCAGCCTATAGCAATTAAATGAAATGTCTCACGGGCGGATTTCTCCGAAACGGCTGATCCATTGTAACGTACTGTAAATTTACGCTTTGATGCCTGCGGGATCGAGCGAGGGATGCTCTCCATTATTGGAATAGAATGAAGACATCACTCGACCCTCAGATCGTAGTTTGTGTCAGACTGTACCCTTTAGTAACTGCTCCTCCTTCGCATCTGTTGTCCGTAAGCTGGTCTGGGAAGTTATTCATGAACCAATTCGAATCGATCCTTAGGAGGTACTCCCGGTCGATAGCTCGGGCCAAAGACAACGTTTGCCACGCGTAGTGAACATCATGAGGTGGCGCATAGAATAAGCACTTCCCTCGAAATTCTGCCCCAGACGAGCCTGGAGAACTTCCCACTGGCTGCGTCCGAGTCATGATGCCCGAGTGATGCTAATGACTCCTGTTTCCGTCTCAATCTGGAGTCTTTTTTCGAGTAAATCACTGGCGATCTCGCTTTGGGAACCCACACCCGAGTCAAGCTTTAGAATACTCCCGGCGGCTCCTCAGGTTCAGTCCTGCTATGAGGAAGTCTATCCGACGCCGGACGGGCTGCTCCATTGTTCTTGGGCAATCTTGAGCTTCCAATATGCTGTAGTTTGACGGTGATCTCGGAAACACCGGAACATTCGCCTCAAGACAAAGTAAATGGTGAGATTATTATCGGTTGTGACACGATATCAGTGTTTATTCAGAAGAGAATAAAATTAGCCAACGGGAAGGCCCTTGAAGAAGGGGTGGATACGATCGCCTGCCCTTTTTCGAGGGAATGAGATTACTTCGATCGGTTTTCTGGCGAATGACCGGCTCCCTTCCACTCGTCCAACGCGACCGATCTCGATCGGATGAATACTGACGTTTTCACGATGACTTTTTGGGGGACCTCGAAAAAATAAATGTGTAAATTTTAAAACCATTTCCTGACCCCAAATTTTCATTGTTTGCATTCGAATTCTGCATCCTTCATCGATCACTCCTTGATTCCCGAGAAAATTCCAAGAACTGAGGAAGTTATGGCCAAAACAAGATCGGGCTCGAAAATTCTCGACTAGAAAAAGCCACCCTGTATATATAAACCCGCTCCTACCGGCCTGATAACATTTGATATATTGGGTGCTTGCGAAAGCTCGGTGCGCTCTCCTTCGATCGCTCATGGCTCCACAGTAGGTGCGCAGAATGAATGGAATAGATCCGACAATGAGCTGAAATTCGATTCCGCGAAAAGCGCGGTCGTGGTATACTCGGCCCATGACCTTGGGGCCCAGAGGGAACTGAGTACACAAGGTGAGGATGTTCCGGCATCTCGAAACTACGAATTCTTGGGCATCACGCGTTCGGACTCTTGAAACTACCTGAACAACCAGGAATAAATGGTTGTTCAAATTATGGGGTTTTGAAAGATTCGAAATCTCTGGAGCAGAGGTCGTCAAACTGTGTGTCGCGACACACCAGGGTGCCGAGTGTGTCGCGGGGTGCCCCGGGGTGTCGCGAGGTGTCGCTGAGTGCCAGGGGGCAGAGAGGCTGTTGAGGGCTGCCGAGGGGTGACAGGCGATGTCGAATGAGGCCGAACGACGTCTCTCTCCGTTCTAATCATACTTCGGTGATGATTCCACCATACTTTCCGGGATCCCATGCGGGTGACTCCGAGGTCGATCCGGCATACTTTTCAGGGCCCGGAGATTTGATTCCGGGACCGATCTGACCATGCTTCTCTGAATCTGGAGGGGTTATTACGAGACCAATCTGACCATGCTTCTCAAAACCATGATGCTAACTCGGTGAAGAGAGAGAAAAGTGCCTCGATACCAGCTCAGAATCCTATCGAGAATCGGTGGCCACTCCCGAAAGTTTCCCGATGACACTACATGTAAGGCAATGTGTGTCTGTCACCAATAGACTCCCAAAGCAAGGGACGGGTAAGCCAGCGTAGTCGGCCGAAGGCCGGCTAGTATCTCATAAATGTCATGACTAGAGTGCGAATGTTCAAGCGCTGAAAAAAAAGGGAAAATATGCATGCAAACATGCATTGAAAACGAGGAAAATATGCGGTATCGAACTAAAAATATGCACGAACGATTTATTGCGTATCAGGATCCAGAACGAGTATCATCAATGATTGCAATGTACCACAAGGGTCATTTTGAGATTCTCAAAAGTGAAACGCTGCCGGTGGTCGTTCAGGAGGTGCTTCAGCATCGAGAAGCTCCTTTCCACCTCTGTGGAGGTTATCGGCGCAAATTTGAAGCTGGATTGTTCAGTCGGAGTCAGCAGCCCGCCATGATCATGGATGAATCGGGTGCCGCGCAGAGTGTCCGCTATAGCTTTTAAACGATTGTAATCAGGATTGCGATTGAGAACCGCTTGCTTTTTGCGACGCAGTCTTTCTTCCTGCGGACCCGGGACTTCACTAAGGTCTCGTAGGATTCTTTCGAAAGCATCTGTGGAATCGGTCAGAAGCACATTCTCCTCGTCCAGGCGATGGATTCCATCAGGAATATTTGCTAAGTTGGCATCTATAAACGCCAAATCGCGTTGGAGAGATTCATCCCCGACTAAGCGTTGAGTCACTCGGATGCCTAAAGCGTCCCTGCAGTCGAGAGATTGAACGACCGACGAGGGAATGCTGAGATGATTCGCGTAATATACAGCCGCTTTCACCCAAGTTCCCCATCTGGTCAAACACGGCTGCGGTGGAAGTGGTGTCTCCGGCGCCATCTCACGGAACACAGTGACACGCGAAGCTGATTTTTGAGAGATATTTTTTTCCGTTCGAGATGAGAGTGTCAACGAGAGGAAACATGAATCGGATCTCTTCCGCCATCCGATGGAGCGCATGCGCTGCGCAAGTAACGTGCAGCATTTCTGGGACCACTACCTTCAGAGCTGATCCAGCCTTTATCATGTAGGCTGCACCATCGGAAACGAAGAGCAACACTCTATCGTGCTTGACCCTATCGGGCCAGAGGAGAGTTGAGGCGTTCATGAAAACCTGCGATATGGTTGAGCTGTTCGTCTTTTCCAAACTCTCTGCATGTAGGAGGAAGCTCCGGCTTCCTATTGCTCCTACCACGACGTGTGCCACGAAGCGGCCCGTAACGTCCGTCGTTTCATCGATGGAGATCCGAGGTTCGAGGTTAAATTGGGACTGTTTGCCCGATGCTTCCAAGAAGGGAACTGGCTGCACAACACTGGATGAGGTCGAATTCTTCTTCTTATCCGATAATGCTTTGTGCTTTGCACCATTGATTTGTTGTGACACCGCGAATTTCTTGTCGGACGAAACTTCTCGTTCACAAATTCTACACAACAGTACTTGTCCGTCAGTTGACAGGACCTCACTTCCAAAATTTTTCACAAAGCCTAGCAGCTCCGTCTTCGTCGACGATTTCATCGGCGGCATTGGCCTAGCTTGCACAGGAATCACGGGTTCCCTGAGCACTCGAACGCGTAAGGACTCACGAGAGGGCTTTATGTGGAAATAACGGTTGTAGACTTTCGAATTCCCACCCGTGATCCCATTTGTGGTACTTTCCGCTTCGTTGAGTCTTCTATATCGATCGCAAGAGGAGAAATTAAAGAGACCAGCAAATGTGTCAAAACTCGCCAGATGATGAAGTCGAAAGCCTGTTGTTTCTCATACATGATTTTCTTGTTTAAAATTCAGTGATCAGTCAGGAAAGTGACCGCTTTTTCCGTCGGCTTGAGACAGACCAGGTTATGGCGGGCTCGCGAACCCGGAAAGTTGCTGCTCCAGGATGGATTGTGGGGAGCGCTCTAAAGATGGCGAGTTCCCCAAGTTGAATTTAATTCACTAGGAATGCGGATAGATCGAGTGCGCCCACTAGAACGAGGGACAAAGAGGAGCATGCGGCTGACTTTGGACATGTTCCTTGGCTGCTTGCGATCCCCCTACGAATCGATCGGCCTTTCTTCCATATTCGATGAATTCTACCGTGAAAGGCTCTAACCTCGAAATTGCATGTGCGGGGGGCATAGGCTCCCAGAAAGACGATGAGAGTCCGAAAACAGTGACGTCGGTTTCGAATCACCTAATTTAGCTCAAACTATGCTCACATCGCCAGGATTCATGCATTTTAAGCTGAAATCCCTCGGAATAAGCTTTTTTAGGCATTACATGCATTTAGCTTGAACAATCGCACTCTCCTCATGACACGCTACAGCAAATGGAACTCCGGTCGAAATCCGAGATGAATGGAAACTTCGGCCATACGTCAGAAAAGTCATTCCAGAGAGTTTGAATATTGCAGACTTCACAGAATGCGATGAGACATGCGAAGAAAACTCGCAAAACTTTCGGACTTTGGAAAGACGACGCTCCTTCGAGGCTGCTTCGGAAATAGGTGTGGTCATTGAGAAGTCCTGCAGTTTTTGCAGCATGCATGACCTTGGGGTCACATGTTCCGTTGATCGTTCTAAGATCTTCGAAGGATTTCGGACTCTCGACGTTCAACAAAAGTATCCGAAGAGCATACCGTTCCGTATCTCGAGGGGAAACTGTGTACATTCGTCCGATAATACCTCTCATGGGTCGTTCCCCGCGGGTCCAACCCGTTTTTGGCTTGAGAACGGAATATCTTGGCATTTGGTAATAGTATAGGCCGCTTTGGTTCCAGATTCCAGGGAGTTTGTCTGTTCCACGTAGAGCTCAGCTTGAAGAAAGCCGTAAGCGTCGTGAACCTGCTCGTTGCACTACCAAGTGCAGATTGCTCTCCGCCGTCATGGAAAATGACGATTTGTTTATTGGACAAGTGTATGGCGAGTCTCAGAACAGTGTGAGACTCATCTTGGAGCTCGAATCTGGGAATGCGATGAGAGGCTTCTCGAGCACAAACGTAACGCGCCTTCAAATGTTTTTTTTTGTATCTCATCACATTCGTCCTCAGTTGAGTTGATTTCGATGGACGCACGGTCCGAGCCTTCGTAAACGTATTCGTAGAGAGTTGTGTATTCATACTCGGCAAAAAGTACGGATTGTAAGGGATCTCAATTGTTTCAAGAACTTCTTCGAGCATCGGCCATCTTTCATACATGGTGCTTCAGGGTTGAATGCTCCACAGTTCCGATGAATCATGAAAGCAATCACAGCCTCATGCAGACGTGGCTTCTTTACCGGATCTGGCATCTACCCACAACAAACACGATCAACCAATTCAGCAGCGCGAGGCTTGAATTGCTCTCTCAATGCAAGCAATGTCTGACAGTGTGGCAGATCAAGCCGTCAAAGTAAAATCATACTCAGTCTGGAATCATCCAGTAAGAAAGCATCTCCCAGTTCACTTAGAGGTAGAACCTCGAGGAATACGGCGGAATCTGCACTCCCGGCAAGAGATGCGATACTCCCGAATAATTCAGTCTCAATCGATGGAGAACGAACTGGAGCACGTGATACACGACCAGCGAATCGAATTCGGAGACCCGGACATAACAGAAGGAATCATCGTTAAGTTCATGTCATACGGCCCCCGAAAGGCGAAACGGAGAAAACAGACGAAGCGATGGTTCACCACAGAGTGCCGACAACTACTCCACAAGTCAAAGGATCTTTGAGGAGACTGCGTAACAGAGCACAGGAGGCCAAGGAAGAATACCGTCGCGCCCAGATAGAATACCACGCGGAAGTCAAGGCGAGCAAGTTGCGAACCGCTGAAGAAGACGAACGGTAGATGGTATCAAACGCGGAAGAAGAACCATACCGATACATAATCAAACGGAAGAACAGAAGCGTCTGCAATTCAACCACGGAGTCGGTCAGGGAACATTTTGAGAGACTTCTATTCGATCCGGAAACAGCACCACCAGAAGCAAATGTCGAATTACCGTCAAGCTTCGACCAGTGGTTGATCAACGTCCCGTGGACGCGCCTAGAAGTTCAAGAAGTCGTCAGGTCTCTGCCGAAAGGGAAGAGTGCGGGCCCTGACGGCCTATACTACGAACACTGGAAAGCGACCATCCACATCACAGCAGAGCTTATCGCGCGTCTCTTCAACAATATCATGCAAGGAGGAAGAGTACCGAGTTCGTGGCATCTGGCCCGACTCACGCTACTGTTCAAAGGCAAGCCAGCGGATTCAAAGAGCAACTTGGATCTCTTCAGGGGGATCGCGAGCGAGACGACCCTCAAGAAAATTTTCTTCAAGGGAATCAGAAGAATCCAGTACTTGATCGAAGACCACCTGCCCCCGCAGCAGTTCGGTTTCCGACGAGGCCTTGGAAAGCAAGACGCGCTCCACGTCGTGATGTCGGAAATAGAGAGAAGTCTCGCCACGAAGGGGCATACGTTTGCCATTCTGATAGACTGTCAGAAAGCTTTCGATTTAGCACCAAGACAGATAATGGTAAGCGCTTTCAAGCGAGCAGGAGTCAATGGGCTACTCCTCATAGTCATTGAGAGTTTCTACCACGAAGACTCCCTCGAAGTCAACATCGGAGCGGGAATCAGCGTTGACATACAACAGAACCGCGGAACACCACAAGGCGATCCACTAAGGTACACGGGGTTCTCACTCCTTCTTGCAGAGCTCCACGCGAAGGTCATTGACGAATGTAGAACAAGGACGATCACGATGTTAGCGGATGACATTATCATTCTCCATCGAAGTCGGAGCCTACTCCAAGAGATGCTCGACGTAGTGAGCGAACATCTTGAGGACGAAGGACTACGACTCAATGCTTCAAAGACAGTGGTGATGAATATCAGACGAGGAAGCCGACCCAGCCGACATGACCGAATTTTGTGGAAAGGAAACCAATTGGAATTCGTGTCATCAGCAAAATACCTCGGACTTCGCTTGCAGACAACTGGGACATGCTTCACGGAGCATGTCGAACAGGTTTGCTGCAATACGATCGCTACAATGTACGGAGACCCCTACAAATCTCATACAATGCTCATAAAAGCCCTACCAAAACTCTCTTACGGTATGGATCGCCTATGGAGACATCTCAGAGTGAGAGATTTTCGAGAACTCGAGAGCTACACTTATCTCGAACGAGCCTTTCGAGCCCATAAAAGCGCACGAAATCGTCACTTGTACGTGCTGTCGGACAGTGATGTGCCCTTTGTGGAGATCATGTGAAGAAGACTCTGGGCAGGAAACCCGCCAGCGTTTCCCGAAATCATCAAGGATTGGAAGCATAAGGTCGGGGCGATACGCACGGAGCTTGAAGGGGATCCGATCCTCGAACACCGCGGAATGTGGAGTGCCGCAATGTACCCAAGAAGGCACCTCTTCGCTAGATACCTCATACACGGGTTCCACAATCAACTGTGTAGAAGAGAGAATTGTCATGCGCTAAGTGATATGTGTTCATGTAAATACTGCGGTCAGAGCTGTCCACGATATCATGCTATAGTGTGTGAGATGAGAGCCGGACTCGATAAACTGGGAGGTGCAGAGCACCATGTGTAACTAACACGCAATAAATCTGTCATTATTATTAGCTCAGAATCAGAGATTTTGGGATTCGAACCCGCACCCGAGATTTTGCGCCAGAGATGCCCTCGAGAAAGCCTAGAGATTAACATGCATCCGAGTTTCCAGATGCTACAGAACTACATCTACAGAGGCCTTGATGTTCCTTGCTGGAACCATTCCTTGGCCTCTGCTGGCCCTGGAGCGAACTGAAGTGTAGGAGCAAGCCACAATCCGCGATGCCCCCCAGACTCCAATGGGATTAGTTAGCTCGTCAAAATATTTGACAAGGAAGAGTGTTAAGTTTGTCACCTCAATTCCTTATCTCAGTGGCTATCGAACCTTGCCAGCTATGCCAGTTGACGCCAGAGCCGGTTCTGCAAACGTCTCCGAGCACGGTTGGGATTCGGAGATATCGTTGCGAATTCCTCCTCCGGTGTCCGAATGATTACTCGACACGTTTGTTGATCCATGCTATGGAGTAAGCAGCAGTACTCCATAACATGGATCAGCCAAGGTATAACGCAATCGACGCCTGCCGTTCGAGTGGTCTCGATACCGTAACAGTTTCCAGCCTCAATCAATCGCAAAAGTGTTTTCTACGTTGGGGAAGAGATGGTAACAGAGCAAACATCCTGAGATGTTATCAGGAAGGTCCTTCATAGACCGTAACCGCTCCTCGAACCGCGGAGATTCGTGATCGGATGAGAAATTACGGTAGCTGCAAGGAAGGAAAGTCGCTGAATCAGTCGTATGCTCATCACAGTTCCAACAAATCGTTGTTGCGGAATCTTCCAAGGTCTCCCCGGAGACCGTGGAGTTTTGGCAAGCCCCAGCGCACCGCTCTGGAGCTCAGAGTTCCTAGCGTTCCAGAAACGCTACTAGAGTATTATTCCGGCCAGAGGATGGAGAGCCGAGACAGCATCTCTGTCCATCCGAAATGAACGAGCCAACGTTGCACGTCGGCTTCGTGAAGCGAACATCACTGCGGCTCGGTCGACTGTTTGCTAACAGCCGACAACACACAAGTTGCAACCCGACCGTGAGCACACGGTGCGAGCGACACGCTTGCAAATCTCCAACCAAGTTCGCTCCGCGGAGTCCGGACAAGCGGCTGAGGCCAGTAGACCAACAACCTGGGTCTTTCCTCAAGGATCCCGAGCGGGTTTGGCAACAATCGTAGATCTGCTAGCGTAGGTCAACGTCAGCTCTGAACACGTTCGCGAGCGGAATAAGCTGTGGATCGCGTGGAGATGGAGTAGAATCGGTTCAGCCTTGAGAACACCTAAGAAGGAGTTCTCTGACTCCTCGTTAGTGGTTCTGACATCTTTCACATCGAGCGACGTCGTGGAAAAGAAAACATGAATCCCCTCTGCCCTGCTCTCTCGAATCATTGCCGACTCCTGTCGATTCTACTGACACTTCCACTTCCGTGTTCAGCTGAAATCTCTCCTCTTCGGGACCAGTAATCAGACATAGTCCGAAACAACAGCCCTATCCTTTACAATTATTCACCACTCGTTCTGCACAGTATGACTCCACGTTCTTCCCTCGCGAATCTCTCCTTTGGGGTGCCCTTCGCTCCCATTCTTATGGCTCTTCTCCCATTATCATTCTTCCTTTCCTCCGCACCCACAGTTCCTTTTGTGAATCATCGAGCGTTTCCTCCGTGAGTTGTTCTCCCAAGAAAAAAGCAAATGATATCGAAAATATTTCGGCTACATGAATTTATTAACACTGATGAAGGCAATCAGAATAACTCTTGGAGGTCAGTGTAGTCGACAGGAGTTCGCTCACTTGAAAATTTCTGTTTTTTGAGAGCTCTACAGTTCCCGGTGCCGCTATCCTCTCTGGATCTTTTGGAACCGATGCTCTCAGTATTCATAACTGTTGTTGGCTCCGCTCGCCTCTCAGGAGAAGCTTCCCCGACTGCAGACGCCGATTTCTTCCTTGTTACTCCAAACTTCGAGCGTATGAAGCCTAGAAGGTCGTCTTTGGACAGTTGGGACCCTGATGATTGGTCCGTAGACTGACAGCTGTGCCATTCGAGAAGACCGGGACAAACTCCGGGGGTGTAGGCTGTCCGTGTGGGCTGGAGTAATATCCCTCGGATATTGTGGGTAACCTGTGATCGGAACTTTTCTGCGAGAAGCTTCTCGGTCATATCGAGGCCGAAGGTCTCCTTTTTCACTATCTCGAAAGGCTCGTCGACTACCTTGATCTGGCCGACGAGAATGGCCTGACTCCGCGCACCGATGATTTCCTTCTCGATGCACAACTTCCTGATGTCGAAGCTCATGAGGCGGACCTTGTCGACCCGGAAATGAGCGATGTCCCGAACGAGAAAACGAGGGTGGACCTTGCCGTTTTCCCGGTCAAAGACCATTTCCCCGTCGAGCAGGGTGCAGAAGAGGTGCTTTCGAGGATCCTTCCGGTATGGGAATTTCATATTCGCAACTGAGAAAGCATTGTTCCTCTCGTCGAGTAGATATATGTCACCGGCCTGGGCGATGAGCATTAGGAAACGAACTCCGTCCGATTTCCAAGTGACTCCGTATGGCTCCTTGGTCAGCGTTGGGAGGTTTTGCACTCCCAAACTTCTCGGCTTCGTTCCTGGGAAGCCGGCACCCTGATGTCCGGAGAGCTGGGCGGCCACCTTCCGCACCATGCACGACTTCTCTTCGTCCTCGATGAAGGTTACACCGGGAACTTGCTCCATGAGCTTCCTCGAGCTGTTAGGGGACTCGAAGCGGTTTGCCACCGTGACGCTGAGGGATTGCTGTGTTTGGAGCATAGCGATCTTCTCTGTGTGTTTGATGGCTCTGGAAGAGGATTGAGAAACTGTTCGAATTTCGAACTCGAGCTCCAACGTGTAAGCTCACGCAGGCGAATGCGAAGAGTCCCAATAACTACGAGCGTTTTATCTGCTGATTTCAAGTGGGCGGTACCTAGTTCGACCAATGGATGAGCCCCAAATTTTTGAGTTGGAATGCGTTTCAACCCCCACTCTCACTGCCCCGCGGTTACAGACGCAGTTGCCTATCTGTTTTGAGGGCACACCCGCGACCTTAGGGGAGTGCGGTCAGGGTTGAGCTCTTGCTGTGACTCGCAACCACAACGGGGTTTGACTGGGCTTATGCAGCCGCAAAAGTACCGGAGCTCTTTCGTTTGATTCCATGAGGCTGATGAGAAATAGAGATCGTCTTTGTTTGGGAGAACTTCTTCACTCATGCTGATCGGACCGACTTTTTCAATCTATAGCATGATATTTCATGTGGTCCCGAGTCGATTTCGCGTCGGAAGGATTGATTGATTGATTGTTCATTGATCATCTTCATGCTGTATTTTCATTCCAAGTATAGCTGAAGACCCTCAATACGGGGCGATGACTCACCTGGTCGACGGTGCGGTTATTATTTTTCTTCGGGCATACGGTCTGGGTCGTTCTTCCGTTCCCACTTCTCAAGTGATCTCTTGGTGTCGAATATCATTCTTGGTGTGCTCTCTTCGCGTAGTCCTAGTATTTTCTGCATTGTACACTCGGCATCCGGGATTTCTTCGCATCCAAGAAGCACACGTTCCATAGTTTCGTCCTCCCTTCCCCACCGTTGGCAGGTCGCTTCGATGTCTGTGTATCTTGACCTGTATTTCCTAGTCTGTAGGCATCCCATTCTGGCATTCGCGAGCAGTCGACTGCCTCTACTGTTATCATATAGGTGTTCGATATTTGCTCGAACTTTTTTGAAATTGCGATATCGGTCAAGCGTTCTCTTTCTGACATACCCAGGAGCTTGTCAGGCTCAATCCGTGAGGGTAAAATCATTTCTGAAGTATTGCGAACCCTTGAGGCCTCCCGGAAACATACAGCTGCGAACCATTCGAGTTTTTCGCTAGAGCAGAATCAGTATTGGAGCGATGTCTTGGGTGAAGCGGCGATGGAAGTTGATCGAGGTATCGCTGCAGCTGTTTGACGGCGCAGAAATTCACAGATGGCTTCAACACGATCGGGGAGAGGAGATAATCCTTCAGCGAATCTGCACTTGGCTATGTTGATGCCAAGGCCGTAAGACATCAGGCAGCTGAATAGTTGGTTGAGATGCATGGGGTGTTCTTTGCCGTTGCGAGGTATTAGGAGGATATCACCGCGATATACAAATGCGAAATCTAATCATTGGGTGACCAAGTCCATGAGGCGTTGAAACGTGTGGGCCGCGTTCCCGAGTCCGAACGGCGTCCGAAGGTATTCGTACAGCCCGGAGCGTGTGCAGATAGCGGTCTCGTGAATGTCCTCTTTTGCCACAGGGATTTGATGAGACGCTTTAGTCAGATCGATGGAGCTAAATACACGGCAGTCATCGCGGTTCAAAGCGAAGTTCTCGAGATTAGGGACTGGATATCTGTCTGGCACAGTTATCGCGTTTAGAGCTCTGAAATATCCGACCGGTCGCCATAAGCCTGCAATCCTGGCGAGTTTTCGGAGGCCGGAGCCGGAGGAAGCAGGCACTGCTGCAACCCAAACACGGGTCGCAGTGATGATATGCTCTCCAGCACCGGAATCGGGGTGGGGAGCGCCTTGAGAGAATCATCGGTCAACGTGCACTCATGGCCCGCAGAGGTGATGCTCGAGCATCGCAGTAGGCTCCGGGAAATCAAGACAACTAAACGAGATCCCACCACCGGTGGTCACGCTGCATCGGTCCCATGCTCATATTGCCAACGACTCAATCAATTAATCGAATTCGAGTCTCTACAGAGGCGAATACGAAGTCGATAGCATCATGGGAAATATTCCGGAACCTCTGCAACCGCTCTCTTAGACGTTTCGTACATGTGAGTTCGGACTGACTTCCCAAGATGTGCGCGGCTCGCAATACGTTGAGGATGGAATGTGGTCAGATTTACCCGGAAACTGGAACCAGCGTGCTCAGATGTTAGCTTTCCCTCATTGATAGTTTTCCCTGGATATTTGTGCTGCGTAGCCCGAGCGCTGAGAATCTCCGGAAACGGCTCGCAGGTCCGCAGGGACGCGCTATCATTGGAGTGGACCTTGCAATATTGACGATACAGCTAACATAAGCCGGATAATTTCGGGACGTAGTGCCCCTCTCCTCACTTGTCGAGCCTCCGATTCGGATGTCGGGTAGGTATCCGGCGATTGGTGCGAGTCCCTCTTCCGATATAGAATTGTGACTGTGTTGGAGAGTGTGAAACACCGAAACATTCTGCGCTCGACAGTATTCCGCACGAACCAGAGCGATCGCCTCGTCGTATTCGTGTCGATCGAGGTTTCGCAACCCTCTCGCCTTCCAGCCTATAGCAATTAAATGAAATGTCTCACGGGCGGATTTCTCCGAAACGGCTGATCCATTGTAACGTACTGTGAATTCACGCTTTAATGCCTGCGGGATCGAGCGAGGGATGCTCTCCATTATTGGAATAGAATGAAGACATCACTCGACCCTCAGATCGTAGTTTGTGTCAGACTGTACCCTTTAGTAACTGCTCCTCCTTCGCATCTGTTGTCCGTAAGCTGGTCTGGGAAGTTATTCATGAACCCATTCGAATCGATCCTTAGGAGGTACTCCCGGTCGATAGCTCGGGCCAAAGACAACGTTTGCCACGCGGAGCAAACATCATGAGGTGGAGCATAGAATAAGCACTTCCCTCGAAATTCTGCCCCAGACGAGCCTGGAGAACTTCCTTCTGGCTGCGTCCGAGTCGTGATGCCTGAGTGATGCTAATGACTCCTGTTTCCGTCTCAATCTGGAGTCTTTTTTCGAGTAAATCACTGGCGATCTCGCTTTGAGAACCCACACCCGAGTCAAGCTTTAGAATACTCCCGGCGGCTCCTCAGGTTCAGTCCTGCTATGAGGAAGTCTATCCGACGCCGTGCGGGCTGCTCCATTGTTCTTGGGCAATCTCGAGCTTCCAATATGCTGTGGTTTGACGGTGATCTCGAAAACACCGGAACATTCGCCTCAAGACGAAGTAAATGGTGAGATTATTATCGGTTGTGACACGATATCAGTGTTTATTCAGAAGAGAATAAAATTAGCCAACGGGAAGGCCCTTGAAGAAGGGGTGGATACGATCGCCTGCCCTTTTTCGAGGGAATGAGATTACTTCGATCGGTTTTCTGGCGAATGACCTGCTCCCTTCCACTCGTCCAACGCGACCGATCTCGATCGGATGAATACTGACGTTTTCACGATGACTTTTTGGGGGACCTCGAAAAAATAAATGTGTAAATTTTAAAACCATTTTCTGACCCCAAATTTTCATTGTTCCCATTCGAATTCTGCATCCTTCATCGATCACTCCTTGATTCCCGAGAAAATTCCAAGAACTGAGGAAGTTATGGCCAAAACAAGATCGGGCTCGAAAATTCTCGACTAGAAAAAGCCACCCTGTATATATAAACCCGCTCCCACCGGCCTGATAACATTTGATATATTGGGTGCTTGCGAATGCTCGGTGCGCTCTCCTTCGATCGCTCATGGCTCCACAGTAGGTGCGCAGAATGAATGGAATAGATCCGACAATGAGCTGAAATTCGATTCCGCGAAAAGCGCGGTCGTGGTATACTCGGCCCATGACCTGGGGGCCCAGAGGGAACTGAGTACACAAGGTGAGGATGTTCCGGCATCTCGAAACTACGAATTCTTGGGCATCACGCGTTCGGACTCTTGAAACTACCTGAACAACCAGGAATAAATGGTTGTTCAAATTATGGGGTTTTGATAGATTCGAAATCTCTGGAGCAGAGGTCGTCAAACTGTGTGTCGCGACACACCAGGGTGCCGAGTGTGTCGCGGGGTGCCCCGGGGTGTCGCGAGGTGTCGCTGAGTGCCAGGGGGCAGAGAGGCTGTTGAGGGCTGCCGAGGGGTGACAGGCGATGTCGAATGAGGCCGAACGACGTCTCTCCCCGTTCTCATCATACTTCGGTGATGATTCCACCATACTTTCCGGGATCCCATTCGGGTGACTCCGAGGTCGATCCGGCATACTTTTCAGGGCCCGGAGATTTGATTCCGGGACCGATCTGACCATGCTTCTCTGAATCTGGAGGGGTTATTACGAGACCAATCTGACCATGCTTCTCAAAACCATGATGCTAACTCGGTGAAGAGAGAGAAAAGTGCCTCGATACCAGCTCAGAATCCTATCGAAAATCGGTGGCCACTCCCGAAAGTTTCCCGATGACACTACATGTAAGGCAATGTGTGTCTGTCACCAATAGACTCCCAAAGCAAGGGACGGGTAAGCCAGCGTAGTCGGCCGAAGGCCGGCTAGTCTATATATATAAAAATCCAGGGTCTGTTTGTTTGTTTGTTTGTTTGTTTGTTTGTTTGTTTGTTTGTCTGTTTGTTTGTTTGTCCTCAATAGGCTCCTCCGGTATTGATCGGATCTACTTGGAACAAACTGCATAATGTAGGGCGACTCACCGGGAAGGACATAGGCCACCCACCCCTCCCCCCCTCCCCTCCCCTCCTTCCCCCCTCGCGATTTACCCCAACTTTGACCCCCTCCATACTGTCACCCGCATCCAAATTCTGACGATAAGGTGCACCGCCCCGTTATGACGCCAGCCAGATTCATCCCATCGTCATCGGATATCCTTCCCCACCTCCTCTCCTATACATCTATCATAAAAATTCCTGGAGGGGTGATTTAGAGACCAATAAGGCCATTACTTCCCAACTCTGGAGGGGTGATTCCGAGACCAATCTGGCCATTCGTTTCCAACTCTGGAGGGGTGATTACGAGACCAATCTGGCCTTTAGTTTCTAACTCTGGAGGGCTGATTGCGAGACCAATCTGGACATTACTTTCCAACTTTGGAGGGGTGATTCCGAGACCAATCTGGCCATTACTTTCCAACTCTGGAGGGGTGATTCCGGGACCAATCTGGCCATTACTTTCCAACTCTGGAGGGATGATTCCGGTGCCAATTCGACCATTAGTTTTCAACTCTGGAGGGGTGATTCCGGTATCAATCTGGCCATTACTTTCCAACTCTGGAGGGGTGATTCCGGTGCCAATTTGACCATTAGTTCTCAACTCTGGAGGGGTGATTCCGGTATCAATCTGGCCATTACTTTCCAACTCTGGAGGGGTGATTCCGGTGCCAATTTGACCATTAGTTTTCAACTCTGGAGGGGTGATTCCGAGACCAATCTGGCCATTACTTTCCAACTCTGGAGGGGTGATTCCGGGGCCAATCTGAGCATTACTTCCCAACTCTGGAGGGGTGATTCCGAGACCAATCTGGCCATTACTTTCCAACTCTGGAGGGGTGATTCCGGTGCCAATTTGACCATTAGTTTTCAACTCTGGAGGGGTGATTCCGAGACCAATCTGACATTACTTCCCAACTCTGGAGGGGTGATTCCGAGACCAATCTGAGCATTACTTCCCAAATCTGGAGGGGTGATTCCGAGACCAATCTGAGCATTACTTCCCAACTCTAGAGGGGTGATTCCGGGGCCAATCTGAGCATTACTTCCCAACTCTGGAGGAGTGATTCCGAGACCGATCTGA
The DNA here is from genome assembly GCA_037576195.1 of Phytoseiulus persimilis. Taxonomy (NCBI): domain Eukaryota; kingdom Metazoa; phylum Arthropoda; class Arachnida; order Mesostigmata; family Phytoseiidae; genus Phytoseiulus; species Phytoseiulus persimilis. Next base: position 6,331,947 of record CM075102.1, on the reverse strand, counting down.
GCATTACTTCCCAACTCTGGAGGGGTGATTCCGAGACCAATCTGAGCATTACTTCCCAACTCTGGAGGAGTGATTCCGAGACCGATCTGAGCATCACTTCCCAACTCTGGAGGGGTGATTCCGAGACCGATCTGAGCATTACTTTTCAACTCTGGAGGGGTGATTCCGAGACCAATCTGAGCATTACTCCCCAACTCTGGAGGGGTGATTCCGAGACCGATCTGAGCATTACTTTTCAACTCTGGAGGGGTGATTCCGAGACCAATCTGAGCATTACTCCCCAACTCTGGAGGGGTGATTCCGAGACCGATCTGAGCATTACTTTTCAACTCTGGAGGGGTGATTCCGGGGCCAATCTGAGCATTACTTCCCAACTCTGGAGGGGTGATTCCGAGACCAATCTGAGCATTACTTCCCAACTCTGGAGGGGTGATTCCGGGACCGATCTGAGCATTACTTCTCGAAACCTTAATGCTGACCCAGTGAAGAGAAGGAAAAGTGCCTCGATCCCAGGTCAGAATCCTATCGAGAATCGGTGGCCACCCCCGAAGGTGTCCCGATGACACCGCATGTTAGGCAAGGTGTGTCTGTCAGCAGTAGACTCCCAAAGCAAGGGACGGGCCAGCCAGCGTAGTCGGCCGAAGGCCGGCTAGTATCTCATAAATGTCATGACTAGAGTGCGAATGTTCAAGCGCTGAAAAAAAAGGAAAATATGCATGCAAATGTGCATTGAAAACGAGGAAAATATGCATGCAAATGTGCATTGAAAACGAGGAAAATATGCGGTATCGAACTAAAAATATGCACGAACGATTTATTGCGTATCAGGAGCCAGAACGAGCATCATCAATGATTGCAATGTACCAAAAGGGTCCGATAATGCTTTGTGCTTTGCACCATTGATTTGTTGTGACATCGCGAATTTCTTGTCGGACGAAACTTCTCGTTCACAAATTCTTGTACTTAACAAACAGTAACAAAACAGTACTTGTCCGTCAGTTGACAGGACCTCACTTCCAAACTTTTTCACAAAGCCTTGCAGCTCCGTCTTCGTCGACGATTTCATCGGCGGCATTGGCCTAGCTTGCACAGGAATCACGGGTTCCCTGAGCACTCGAACGCGTAAGGACTCATGAGAGGGCTTTATGTGGGAATAACGGTTGTAGACTTTCGAATTCTCACCCGTGATCCCATTTGTGGTACTTTCCGCTTCGTTGAGTCTTCTATATCGATCTCAAGAGGAGAAATTAAAGAGACCAGCAAATGTGTCAAAACTCGCCAGATGATGAAGTCGAAAGCCTGTTGTTTCTCATGCATGATTTTCTTGTTTAAAATTCAGTGATCAGTCAGGAAAGTGACCGCTCTTTCCGTCGGCTTGAGACAGACCAGGTTATGGCGGGCTCGCGAACCCGGAAAGTTGCTGCTCCAGGATGGATTGTGGGGAGCGCTCTAAAGATGGCGAGTTCCCCAAGTTGAATTTAATTCACTAGGAATGCGGATAGATCGAGTGCGCCCACTAGAACGAGGGACAAAGAGGAAGCATGCGGCTGACTTTGGACATGTTCCTTGGCTGCTTGCGATCCCCCTACGAATCGATCGGCCTTTCTTCCATATTCTACCGTGAAAGGCTCTAACCTCGAATTTGCATGTGCGGGGGGCATAGGCTTCCAGGAAGACGATGAGAGTCCGAAAACAGTGACGTCGGTTTCGAATCACCTAATTTAGCTCAAACTTGGGGTCACATGTTCCGTTGATCGTTCTAAGATCTTCGAAGGATTCCGGACTCTCGAGGTTCAACAAAAGTATCCGAAGAGCATACCGTTCCGTATCTCGAGGGGAAACTGTGTACATTCGTCCGATAATACTTCTCATGGGTCGTTTCCCTCGGGTCCAACCCGTTTTTGGCTTGAGAACGGAATATCCTGGCATTTGATAATAGTATAGGCCGCTTTGGTTCCAGATTCCAGGGAGTTTGTCTGTTCCACGTAGAGCTCAGCTTGAAGAAAGCCGTAAGCGTCGTGAACCTGCTCGTTGCACTTGCAAGTGCAGATTGCTCTCCGCCGTCATGGAAAATGACGATTTGTTTATTGGACAAGTGTATGGCGAGTCTCAGAACAGTGTGAGACTCATCTTGGAGCTCGAATCTGGGAATGCGATGAGAGGCTTCTCGAGCACAAACGTAACGCGCCTTCAAATGTTTTTTTTTGTATCTCATCACATTCGTTCTCAGTTGAGTTGATTTCGATGGACGCACGGTCCGAGCCTTTGTAAACGTATTCGTAGAGAGTTGTGTATTCATACTTGGCAAAAAGTACGGATTGTAAGGGATCTCAATTGTTTCAAGAACTTCTTCGAGCATCGGCCATCTTTCATACATGGTGCTTCAGGGTTGAATGCTCCACAGTTCCGATGAATCATGAAAGCAATCACAGCCTCATGCAGACGTGGCTTCTTTACCGGATCTGGCATCTACCCACAACAAACACGATCAACCAATTCAGCAGCGCGAGACTTGAATTGCTCTCTCAATGCAAGCCATGTCTGACAGTGTGGCAAATCAAGCCGTCAAAGTAAAATCATACTCAGTCTGGAATCATCCAGTAAGAAAGCATCTCCCAGTTCACTTAGAGGTAGAACCTCGAGGAATACGGCGGAATCTGCACTCCCGGCAAGAGATGCGATACTCCCGAATAATTCAGTGTCAATCGATGGAGAACGAATTGGAGCACGTGATACACGACCAGCGAATCGAATTCGGAGACCCGGACATAACAGAAGGAATCATCGTTAAGTTCATGTCATACGGCCTCCGAAAGGTGAAACGGAGAAAACAGACGAAACGATGGTTCACCACAGAGTGCCGACAACTACTCCACAAGGCAAAGGATCTTTTGAGGAGACTGCGTAACAGAGCACAGGAGGCCAAGGAAGAATACCGTCGCACCCAGATAGAATACCACGCGGAAGTCAAGGCGAGCAAGTTGCGAACCGCTGAAGAAGACGAACGGTAGATGGTATCAAACGCGGAAGAAGAACCATACCGATACATAATCAAACGGAAGAACAGAAGCGTCTGCAATTCAACCACGGAGTCGGTCAGGGAACATTTTGAGAGACTTCTATTCGATCCGGAAACAGCACCACCAGAAGCAAATGTCGAATTACCGTCAAGCTTCGACCAGTGGTTGATCAACGTCCCGTGGACGCGCCTAGAAGTTCAAGAAGTCGTCAGGTCTCTGCCGAAAGGGAAGAGTGCGGGCCCTGACGGCCTATACTACGAACACTGGAAAGCGACCATCCACATCACAGTAGAGCTTATCGCGCGTCTCTTCAACAATATCATGCAAGGAGGAAGAGTACCGAGTTCGTGGCATCTGGCCCGACTCACGCTACTGTTCAAAGGCAAGCCAGCGGATTCAAAGAGCAACTTGGATCTCTTCAGGGGGATCGCGAGCGAGACGACCCTCAAGAAAATTTTCTTCAAGGGAGTCAGAAGAATCGAGTACTTGATCGAAGACCACCTGCCCCCGCAGCAGTTCGGTTTCCGACGAGGCCTTGGAACGCAAGACGCGCTCCACGTCGTGATGTCGGAAATAGAGAGAAGTCTCGCCACGAAGGGGCATACGTTTGCCATTCTGGTAGACTGTCAGAAAGCTTTCGATTTAGCACCAAGACAGAGAATGGTAAGCGCTTTCAAGCGAGCAGGAGTCAATGGGCCACTCCTCATAGTCATTGAGAGTTTCTACCACGAAGACTCCCTCGAAGTCAACATCGGAGCAGGAATCAGCGTTGACATACAACAGAACCGCGGAACACCACAAGGCGATCCACTAAGGTACACGGGGTTCTCACTCCTTCTTGCAGAGCTCCACGCGAAGGTCATTGACGAATGTAGAACAACGACGATCACAATGTTAGCGGATGACGTTATCATTCTCCATCGAAGCCGGAGCCTACTCCAAGAGATGCTCGACGTAGTGAGCGAACATCTTGAGGATGAAGGACTACGACTCAATGCTTCAAAGACAGTGGTGATGAATATCAGACGAGGAAGCTGACCCAGCCGACATTACCGGATTTTGTGGGAAGAAAACCAATTGGAATTCGTGTCATCAGCAAAATACCTCGGACTTCGCTTGCAGACAACTGGGACATGCTTCACGGAGCATGTCGAGCAGGTTTGCTGCAAGACGATCGCTACAATGTACGGAGTCACCGGGGACCCCTACAAATCTCATACAATTCTCATTAAAGCCCTCTATGGAGACATCTCAGAGTGAGAGATTTTCGAGGACTCGAGAGCTACACTTATCTAAAACGAGCCTTTCGAGTCCATAGAAGCGCACGAAATCGTCACTTGTACGTGCTGTCGGACAGTGATGTGCCCTTTGTGGAGATCATGTGAAGAAGACTCTATGCAGAAAACCCGCCAGCGTTTCCCGAAATCATCAAGGATTGGAAGCATAAGGTCGGGGCGATACGCACGGAGCTTGAAGGGGATCTGATCCTCCGCCTCCGGGGCACCTCTTCGCTAGATACCTCATACACGGGTTCCACAATCAACTGCGTAGAAGAGAGAATTGTCATGCGCTAATTGATATGTGTTCATGTAAATACTGCGGTCAGAGCTGTCCACGATATCATGCTATAGTGTGTGAGATGAGACCCGGACTCGACAAACTGGGAGGTGCAGAGCACCATGTGTAACTAACACGCAATAAATCTGTTGTTATTATTAGCTCAGAATCAGAGATTTTGGGATTCGAACCCGCACCCGAGATTTTGCGCTAGAGATGCCCTCGAGAAAGCCTAGAGATTAACATGCATCCGAATTTCCAGATGGTACAGAGCTACGTCAACAGAGGCCTTGATGTTCCTTGCTGGAACCATTCCTTGGCCTCTGCTGGCCCTGGAGCGAACTGAAGTGTAGGAGCAAGCCACAATCCGCGATGCCCCCCAGACTCCAATGGGATTAGGTAGCTCGTCAAAATATTTGACAAGGAAGAGTGTTAAGTTTGTCACCTCAATTCCTTATCTCAGTGGCTATCGAGCCTTGCCAGCTATGCCAGTTGACGCCGGAGCCCGAGGGACGTGCACCGGTTCTGCAAACGTCGCCGAGCACGGTTGGGATTCGGAGATATCGTTGCGAATTCCTCCTCCGATGTCCGAATGATTACTCGACACGTTTGTTGATCCATGCTATGGAGTAACCAGCAGTACTCCATAACATGGATCAGCCAAGGTATAACGCAATCGACGCCTGCCGTTCGAGTGGTTTCGATACCGTAACAGTTTCCAGCCTCAATCAATCGCAAAAGTGTTTTTTACGTTGGGGAAGAGATGGTAACAGAGCAAACATCCTGAGATGTTATCAGGAAGGTCCTTCATAGACCGTAACCGCTCCTCGAACCGCGGAGATTCGTGATCGGATGAGAAATTGCGGTAGCTGCAAGGGAGGAAAGTCGCTGAATCAGTCGTATGCTCATCACAGTTCCAACAAATCGTTGTTGCGGAATCTTCCAAGGTCTCCCCGGAGACCGTGGAGTTTTGGCAAGCCCCAGCGCACCGCTCTGGAGCTCAGAGTTCCTAGCGTTCCAGAAACGCTACTAGAGTATTATTCCGGCCAGAGGATGGAGAGCCGAGACAGCATCTCTGTCCATCCGAAATGAACGAGCCAACGTTGCACGTCGGCTTCGTGAAGCGAACATCACTGCGGCTCGGTCGACTGTTTGCTAACAGCCGACAACACACAAGTTGCAACCCGACCGTGAGCATACGGTGCGAGCGACACGCTTGCAAATCTCCAACCAAGTTCGCTCCGCGGAGTCCGGACAAGCAGCTGAGGCCAGTAGACCAACAACCTGGGTCTTTCCTCAAGGATCCCGAGCGGGTTTGGCAACAATCGTAGATCTGCTAGCGTAGGTCAACGTCAGCTCTGAAGACGTTCGCGAGCGGAATAAGCTGTGGATCGCGTGGAGATGGAGTAGAATCGGTTCAGCCTTGAGAACACCTAAGAAGGAGTTCTCTGGCTCCTCGTTACTGGTTCTGACATCTATCACATCGAGCGACGTCGTGGAAAAGAAAACATGAATCCCCTCTGCCCTGCTCTCTCGAATCATTGCCGACTCCTGTCGATTCTACTGACACTTCCACTTCCGTGTTCAGCTGAAATCTCTCCTCTTCGGGACCAGTGATCAGACATAGTCCGAAACAACAGCCCTATCCTTTACAATTATTCACCACTCGTTCTGCACAGTATGACTCCACGTTCTTCCCTCGCGAATCTCTCCTTTGGGGTGCCCTTCGCTCCCAAGTCTCCCCTCCGGCGTACAATGCCAAAATCTTCCGAACTTCCGTCCTCTTGCACTTCCAGATACAAGAGCCTTGGTTTTCTCCAATGGGTATCAACTATATATCAATTCCACTCTTCGGGATCGTGCGCAAATGCATTCCATTCTTATGGCTCTTCTCCCATTATCATTCTTCCTTTCCTCCGCACCCACAGTTCCTTTTGTGGATCATCGAGCGTTTCCTCCGTGAGTTGTTCTCCCAAGAAAAAAGCAAATGATATCGAAATTATTTCGGCTACATGAATTTATTAACACTGATGAAGGCAATCAGAATAACTCTTGGAGGCCAGTGTAGTCAACAGGAGTTCGCTCACTTGAAAATTTCTGTTTTTTGAGAGCTCTACAGTTCCCGGTGCCGCTATCCTCTCTGGATCTTTTGGAACCGATGCTCTCAGTATTCATAACTGTTTTTGGCTCCGCTCGCCTCTCAGGACAAGCTTCCTCGACTGCGGACGCCGACTTCTTCCTTGTTACTCCAACCTTCGAGCGTATGAAGCCTAGAAGGTCGTCTTTGGTCAGTTGGGACCCTGATGATTGGTCCGTAGACTGACAGCTGTGCCATTCGAGAAGACCGGGACAAACTCCGGGGGTGTAGGCTGTCCGTGTGGGCTGGAGTAATATCCCTAGGATATTGTGGGTAACCTGTGATCGGAACTTTTCTGCGAGAAGCTTCTCGGTCATATCAAGGCCGAAGGTCTCCTTTTTCACTATCTCGAAAGGCTCGTCGACTACCTTGATCTGGCCGTCGAGAATGGCCTGATTCCGCGCACCGATGATTTCCTTGTCGATGCACAACTTCCTTATGTCGAAGCTCATGAGGCCGACCTTGTCGACTCGGAAATGAGCGATGTCCCGAACGAGAAAACGAGGGTGGACCTTGCCGTTTTCCCGGTCAAAAACCATTTCCCCGTCGAGCAGGGTGCAGAAGAGGTGCTTTCGAGGATCCTTCCGGTATGGGAATTTCATATTCGCAACGGAGAAAGCATTGTTCCTCTCGTCGAGAAGATATATCTCACCGGCCTGGGCGATGAGCATTAGGAAACGAACTCCGTCCGATTTCCAAGTGACTCCGTATTGCTCCTTGGTCACCGTTGGGAGGTTTTGCACTCCCAAACTTCTCGGCTTCGTTCCTGGGAAGCCGGCACCCTGATGTCCGGAGAGCTGGGCGGCCACCTTCCGCACCATGCACGACTCCTCTTCGTCCTCGATGAAGGTTACACCGGGAACTTGCTCCATGAGCTTTCTCGAGCTGTTAGGGGACTCGAAGCGGTTTGCCACCGTGACGCTGAGGGATTGCTGTGTTTGGAGCATAGCGATCTTCTTTGTGTGTTTGATGGCTCCGGAAGATGATTGAGAAACTGTTCGAATTCCGAACTCGAGCTCCAACGTGTAAGCTCACGCAGGCGAATGCGAAGAGTCCCAATAACTACGAGCGTTTTATCTGCTGATTTCAAGTGGGCGGTACCTAGTTCGACCAATGGATGAGCCCCAAATTTTTGAGTTGGAATGCGTTTCAACCCCAACTCTCACTGTCCCGCGGTTACAGACGCAGTTGCCCATCTGTTTTGAGGGCACACCCGCGACCTCCGGGGAGTGCGGTCAGGGTTGAGCTCTTGCTGTGACTCGCAACCACAACGGGGTTTGACTGGGCTTATGCAGCCGCAAAAGTACCGGAGCTCTCTCGTTTGATTCTACGAGGCTGATAAGAGAGATCGTTTTTGTTTGGAGAACTCCTTCACTCATGCTGATCGGACCGACTTTTTCAATCATGATATTTCATGTGGTCCCGAGTCGATTTCGCGTCGGAAGGATTGATTGATTGATTGTTCATTGACCATCTTCATGCAGTATTTTCATTCCAAGTATAGCTGAAGCCCCTTAATACGGGGCGATGACTCAGCTGGTCGACGGTGCGGTTATTATTTTTTGTTTTCGAGCATACGGTCTGGGTCGTTTTTCCGTTCCCACTTCTCAAGTGATCTCTTGGTGTCGAATATCATTGTTGGTGTGCTCTCTTCGCGTAGTCCTAGTGTTTTCTGCATTGTTCACTCAGCATCCGGGATTTCTTCGCATTCAAGAAGCACATGTTCCATAGTTTCGTCCTCCCTTCCGCACCGTTGGCAGGTCGCTTCGATGTCTATGTATCTTGACCTGTATTTCCTAGTCTGTAGACATCCCGTTCTGGCATTCGCGAGCAGTTGACTGCCTCTACTGTTATCATATAGGTGTTCGATATTTGCTCGAACTTTTTCGAAATTGCGATATCGGTCAAGCGTTCTCTTTTCCGTCATACCCAGGAGCTTGTCAGGCTCAATCCGTGGGGGTAAAATCATTTCTGAAGTATTGCGAACCCTTGAGGCCTCCCGGAAACATACAGCTGCGAACCATTCGAGTTTTTCGCTAGAGCAGAATCAGTATTGGAGCGATGTCATGGGTGGAGCGGCGATGGAAGTTGATCGAGGTATCGCTGCAGCTGTTTGACGGCGCTGCGGCGCAGGAATTCACAGATGGCTTCAACACGATCGGGGAGAGGGGATAATCCTTCAGCTGAGACCAGATGACCGAGGAACTTCGATTGAGGGACAGCGAATCTGCACTTGGCTATGTTGGTGACATGGAAGAAGAGAGACCGCTGACGAAAGGGCAATTCCGGAAGAGGCCGTAAGACATCAGGCAGCTGAATAGTTGGTTGAGATGCATGAGGTGTTCTTGGTCGTTGCGAGGTATTACAAGTATATCACCGCGATATACAAATGCGAAATCTAATCATTGGGTGACCAAGTCCATGAGGCGTTGAAACGTGTGGGCCGCGTTCCCGAGTCCGAACGGCGTCCGAAGGTATTCGTACAGCCCGGAGCGTGTCCAGATAGCAGTCTCGTGAATGTCCTCTTTTGCCACAGGGATTTGATGAGACGCTTTAGTCAGATCGATGGAGCTAAATACACGGCAGTCATCGCGGTTCAAAGCGAAGTTCTCGAGATGAGGGACTGGATATCTGTCTGGCACAGTTATCGCGTTTAGAGCTCTGAAATATCTGACCGGTCGCCATAAGCCTGCAATCCTGGCGAGTTTTCGGAGGCCGGAGCCGGAGGAAGCAGGCACTGCTGCAACCCAAACACGGGTCGCAGTGTTGATATGCTCTCCAGCACCGGAATCGGGGTGGGGAGCGCCTTGAGAGAATCATCGGTCAACGTGCACTCATGGCCCGCAGAGGTGATGCTCGAGCATCGCAGTAGGCTCCGGGATGTCAAGACAACTAAACGAGATCCCACCACCGGTGGTCACGCTGCATCGGTCCCATGCTCATATTGCCAACGACTCAATCAACTAATCGAATTCGAGTCTCTACAGAGACGAATACGAAGTCGATAGCATCATGGGAAATATTCCGGAACCTCTGCAACCGCTGTCTTAGACGTTTCGTACATGTAAGTTCGGACTGACTTCCCAAGATGTGCGCGGCTCGCAATACGTTGGGGATGGAATGTGGTCAGATTTACCCGGAAACTGGAACCAGCGTGCTCAGATGTTAGCTTTCCCTCATTGATAGTTTTCCCTGGATATTTGTGCTGCGTAGCCCGAGCGCTGAGAATCTCCGGAAGCGGCTCGCAGGTCCGCGGCCGAGGCGCGAGGGACGCGCTATCATTGGAGTGGACCTTGCAATATTGACGATACAGCTAACATAAGCCGGATAATTTCGTGACGTAGTGCCCCTCTCCTCACTTGTCGAGCCTCCGATTCGGATGTCGGGTAGGTATCCGGCGATTGGTGCGAGTCCCTCTTCCGATATAAAATTGTGACTGTGTTGGAGAGTGTGAAACACCGAAACATTCTGCGCTCGACAGTATTCCGCACGAACCAGAGCGATCGCCTCGTCGTATTCGTGCCGATCGAGGTTTCGCAACCCTCTCGCCTTCCAGCCTTCCAGCCTATAGCAATTAAATGAAATGTCTCACGGGCGGATTTCTCCGAAACGGCTGATCCATTGTAACGTACTGTAAATTTACGCTTTGATGCCTGCGGGATCGAGCGAGGGATGCTCTCCATTATTGGAATAGAATGAAGACATCACTCGACCCTCAGATCGTAGTTTGTGTCAGACTGTACCCTTTAGTAACTGCTCCTCCTTCGCATCTGTTGTCCGTAAGCTGGTCTGGGAAGTTATTCATGAACCAATTCGAATCGATCCTTAGGAGGTACTCCCGGTCGATAGCTCGGGCCAAAGACAACGTTTGCCACGCGGAGTGAACATCATGAGGTGGCGCATAGAATAAGCACTTCCCTCGAAATTCTGCCCCAGACGAGCCTGGAGAACTTCCCACTGGCTGCGTCCGAGTCATGATGCCCGAGTGATGCTAATGACTCCTGTTTCCGTCTCAATCTGGAGTCTTTTTTCGAGTAAATCACTGGCGATCTCGCTTTGGGAACCCACACCCGAGTCAAGCTTTAGAATACTCCCGGCGGCTCCTCAGGTTCAGTCCTGCTATGAGGAAGTCTATCCGACGCCGGACGGGCTGCTCCATTGTTCTTGGGCAATCTTGAGCTTCCAATATGCTGTAGTTTGACGGTGATCTCGGAAACACCGGAACATTCGCCTCAAGACAAAGTAAATGGTGAGATTATTATCGGTTGTGACACGATATCAGTGTTTATTCAGAAGAGAATAAAATTAGCCAACGGGAAGGCCCTTGAAGAAGGGGTGGATACGATCGCCTGCCCTTTTTCGAGGGAATGAGATTACTTCGATCGGTTTTCTGGCGAATGACCGGCTCCCTTCCACTCGTCCAACGCGACCGATCTCGATCGGATGAATACTGACGTTTTCACGATGACTTTTTGGGGGACCTCGAAAAAATAAATGTGTAAATTTTAAAACCATTTCCTGACCCCAAATTTTCATTGTTTGCATTCGAATTCTGCATCCTTCATCGATCACTCCTTGATTCCCGAGAAAATTCCAAGAACTGAGGAAGTTATGGCCAAAACAAGATCGGGCTCGAAAATTCTCGACTAGAAAAAGCCACCCTGTATATATAAACCCGCTCCTACCGGCCTGATAACATTTGATATATTGGGTGCTTGCGAAAGCTCGGTGCGCTCTCCTTCGATCGCTCATGGCTCCACAGTAGGTGCGCAGAATGAATGGAATAGATCCGACAATGAGCTGAAATTCGATTCCGCGAAAAGCGCGGTCGTGGTATACTCGGCCCATGACCTTGGGGCCCAGAGGGAACTGAGTACACAAGGTGAGGATGTTCCGGCATCTCGAAACTACGAATTCTTGGGCATCACGCGTTCGGACTCTTGAAACTACCTGAACAACCAGGAATAAATGGTTGTTCAAATTATGGGGTTTTGAAAGATTCGAAATCTCTGGAGCAGAGGTCGTCAAACTGTGTGTCGCGACACACCAGGGTGCCGAGTGTGTCGCGGGGTGCCCCGGGGTGTCGCGAGGTGTCGCTGAGTGCCAGGGGGCAGAGAGGCTGTTGAGGGCTGCCGAGGGGTGACAGGCGATGTCGAATGAGGCCGAACGACGTCTCTCTCCGTTCTAATCATACTTCGGTGATGATTCCACCATACTTTCCGGGATCCCATGCGGGTGACTCCGAGGTCGATCCGGCATACTTTTCAGGGCCCGGAGATTTGATTCCGGGACCGATCTGACCATGCTTCTCTGAATCTGGAGGGGTTATTACGAGACCAATCTGACCATGCTTCTCAAAACCATGATGCTAACTCGGTGAAGAGAGAGAAAAGTGCCTCGATACCAGCTCAGAATCCTATCGAGAATCGGTGGCCACTCCCGAAAGTTTCCCGATGACACTACATGTAAGGCAATGTGTGTCTGTCACCAATAGACTCCCAAAGCAAGGGACGGGTAAGCCAGCGTAGTCGGCCGAAGGCCGGCTAGTATCTCATAAATGTCATGACTAGAGTGCGAATGTTCAAGCGCTGAAAAAAAAGGAAAATATGCATGCAAACATGCATTGAAAACGAGGAAAATATGCGGTATCGAACTAAAAATATGCACGAACGATTTATTGCGTATCAGGATCCAGAACGAGTATCATCAATGATTGCAATGTACCACAAGGGTCATTTTGAGATTCTCAAAAGTGAAACGCTGCCGGTGGTCGTTCAGGAGGTGCTTCAGCATCGAGAAGCTCCTTTCCACCTCTGTGGAGGTTATCGGCGCAAATTTGAAGCTGGATTGTTCAGTCGGAGTCAGCAGCCCGCCATGATCATGGATGAATCGGGTGCCGCGCAGAGTGTCCGCTATAGCTTTTAAACGATTGTAATCAGGATTGCGATTGAGAACCGCTTGCTTTTTGCGACGCAGTCTTTCTTCCTGCGGACCCGGGACTTCACTAAGGTCTCGTAGGATTCTTTCGAAAGCATCTGTGGAATCGGTCAGAAGCACATTCTCCTCGTCCAGGCGATGGATTCCATCAGGAATATTTGCTAAGTTGGCATCTATAAACGCCAAATCGCGTTGGAGAGATTCATCCCCGACTAAGCGTTGAGTCACTCGGATGCCTAAAGCGTCCCTGCAGTCGAGAGATTGAACGACCGACGAGGGAATGCTGAGATGATTCGCGTAATATACAGCCGCTTTCACCCAAGTTCCCCATCTGGTTAAACACGGCTGCGGTGGAAGTGGTGTCTCCGGCGCCATCTCACGGAACACAGTGACACGCGAAGCTGATTTTTGAGAGATATTTTTTCCGTTCGAGATGAGAGTGTCAACGAGAGGAAACATGAATCGGATCTCTTCCGCCATCCGATGGAGCGCATGCGCTGCGCAAGTAACGTGCAGCATTTCTGGGACCACTACCTTCAGAGCTGATCCAGCCTTTATCATGTAGGCTGCACCATCGGAAACGAAGAGCAACACTCTATCGTGCTTGACCCTATCGGGCCAGAGGAGAGTTGAGGCGTTCATGAAAACCTGCGATATGGTTGAGCTGTTCGTCTTTTCCAAACTCTCTGCATGTAGGAGGAAGCTCCGGCTTCCTATTGCTCCTACCACGACGTGTGCCACGAAGCGGCCCGTAACGTCCGTCGTTTCATCGATGGAGATCCGAGGTTCGAGGTTAAATTGGGACTGTTTGCCCGATGCTTCCAAGAAGGGAACTGGCTGCACAACACTGGATGAGGTCGAATTCTTCTTCTTATCCGATAATGCTTTGTGCTTTGCACCATTGATTTGTTGTGACACCGCGAATTTCTTGTCGGACGAAACTTCTCGTTCACAAATTCTACACAACAGTACTTGTCCGTCAGTTGACAGGACCTCACTTCCAAAATTTTTCACAAAGCCTAGCAGCTCCGTCTTCGTCGACGATTTCATCGGCGGCATTGGCCTAGCTTGCACAGGAATCACGGGTTCCCTGAGCACTCGAACGCGTAAGGACTCACGAGAGGGCTTTATGTGGAAATAACGGTTGTAGACTTTCGAATTCCCACCCGTGATCCCATTTGTGGTACTTTCCGCTTCGTTGAGTCTTCTATATCGATCGCAAGAGGAGAAATTAAAGAGACCAGCAAATGTGTCAAAACTCGCCAGATGATGAAGTCGAAAGCCTGTTGTTTCTCATACATGATTTTCTTGTTTAAAATTCAGTGATCAGTCAGGAAAGTGACCGCTTTTTCCGTCGGCTTGAGACAGACCAGGTTATGGCGGGCTCGCGAGCCCGGAAAGTTGCTGCTCCAGGATGGATTGTGGGGAGCGCTCTAAAGATGGCGAGTTCCCCAAGTTGAATTTAATTCACTAGGAATGCGGATAGATCGAGTGCGCCCACTAGAACGAGGGACAAAGAGGAGCATGCGGCTGACTTTGGACATGTTCCTTGGCTGCTTGCGATCCCCCTACGAATCGATCGGCCTTTCTTCCATATTCGATGAATTCTACCGTGAAAGGCTCTAACCTCGAAATTGCATGTGCGGGGGGCATAGGCTCCCAGAAAGACGATGAGAGTCCGAAAACAGTGACGTCGGTTTCGAATCACCTAATTTAGCTCAAACTATGCTCACACCGCCAGGATTCATGCATTTTAAGCTGAAATCCCTCGGAATAAGCTTTTTTAGGCATTACATGCATTTAGCTTGAACAATCGCACTCTCCTCATGACACGCTACAGCAAATGGAACTCCGGTCGAAATCCGAGATGAATGGAAACTTCGGCCATACGTCAGAAAAGTCATTCCAGAGAGTTTGAATATTGCAGACTTCACAGAATGCGATGAGACATGCGAAGAAAACTCGCAAAACTTTCGGACTTTGGAAAGACGACGCTCCTTCGAGGCTGCTTCGGAAATAGGTGTGGTCATTGAGAAGTCCTGCAGTTTTTGCAGCATGCATGACCTTGGGGTCACATGTTCCGTTGATCGTTCTAAGATCTTCGAAGGATTTCGGACTCTCGACGTTCAACAAAAGTATCCGAAGAGCATACCGTTCCGTATCTCGAGGGGAAACTGTGTACATTCGTCCGATAATACCTCTCATGGGTCGTTCCCCGCGGGTCCAACCCGTTTTTGGCTTGAGAACGGAATATCTTGGCATTTGGTAATAGTATAGGCCGCTTTGGTTCCAGATTCCAGGGAGTTTGTCTGTTCCACGTAGAGCTCAGCTTGAAGAAAGCCGTAAGCGTCGTGAACCTGCTCGTTGCACTACCAAGTGCAGATTGCTCTCCGCCGTCATGGAAAATGACGATTTGTTTATTGGACAAGTGTATGGCGAGTCTCAGAACAGTGTGAGACTCATCTTGGAGCTCGAATCTGGGAATGCGATGAGAGGCTTCTCGAGCACAAACGTAACGCGCCTTCAAATGTTTTTTTTTGTATCTCATCACATTCGTCCTCAGTTGAGTTGATTTCGATGGACGCACGGTCCGAGCCTTCGTAAACGTATTCGTAGAGAGTTGTGTATTCATACTCGGCAAAAAGTACGGATTGTAAGGGATCTCAATTGTTTCAAGAACTTCTTCGAGCATCGGCCATCTTTCATACATGGTGCTTCAGGGTTGAATGCTCCACAGTTCCGATGAATCATGAAAGCAATCACAGCCTCATGCAGACGTGGCTTCTTTACCGGATCTGGCATCTACCCACAACAAACACGATCAACCAATTCAGCAGCGCGAGGCTTGAATTGCTCTCTCAATGCAAGCAATGTCTGACAGTGTGGCAGATCAAGCCGTCAAAGTAAAATCATACTCAGTCTGGAATCATCCAGTAAGAAAGCATCTCCCAGTTCACTTAGAGGTAGAACCTCGAGGAATACGGCGGAATCTGCACTCCCGGCAAGAGATGCGATACTCCCGAATAATTCAGTCTCAATCGATGGAGAACGAACTGGAGCACGTGATACACGACCAGCGAATCGAATTCGGAGACCCGGACATAACAGAAGGAATCATCGTTAAGTTCATGTCATACGGCCCCCGAAAGGCGAAACGGAGAAAACAGACGAAGCGATGGTTCACCACAGAGTGCCGACAACTACTCCACAAGTCAAAGGATCTTTGAGGAGACTGCGTAACAGAGCACAGGAGGCCAAGGAAGAATACCGTCGCGCCCAGATAGAATACCACGCGGAAGTCAAGGCGAGCAAGTTGCGAACCGCTGAAGAAGACGAACGGTAGATGGTATCAAACGCGGAAGAAGAACCATACCGATACATAATCAAACGGAAGAACAGAAGCGTCTGCAATTCAACCACGGAGTCGGTCAGGGAACATTTTGAGAGACTTCTATTCGATCCGGAAACAGCACCACCAGAAGCAAATGTCGAATTACCGTCAAGCTTCGACCAGTGGTTGATCAACGTCCCGTGGACGCGCCTAGAAGTTCAAGAAGTCGTCAGGTCTCTGCCGAAAGGGAAGAGTGCGGGCCCTGACGGCCTATACTACGAACACTGGAAAGCGACCATCCACATCACAGCAGAGCTTATCGCGCGTCTCTTCAACAATATCATGCAAGGAGGAAGAGTACCGAGTTCGTGGCATCTGGCCCGACTCACGCTACTGTTCAAAGGCAAGCCAGCGGATTCAAAGAGCAACTTGGATCTCTTCAGGGGGATCGCGAGCGAGACGACCCTCAAGAAAATTTTCTTCAAGGGAATCAGAAGAATCCAGTACTTGATCGAAGACCACCTGCCCCCGCAGCAGTTCGGTTTCCGACGAGGCCTTGGAAAGCAAGACGCGCTCCACGTCGTGATGTCGGAAATAGAGAGAAGTCTCGCCACGAAGGGGCATACGTTTGCCATTCTGATAGACTGTCAGAAAGCTTTCGATTTAGCACCAAGACAGATAATGGTAAGCGCTTTCAAGCGAGCAGGAGTCAATGGGCTACTCCTCATAGTCATTGAGAGTTTCTACCACGAAGACTCCCTCGAAGTCAACATCGGAGCGGGAATCAGCGTTGACATACAACAGAACCGCGGAACACCACAAGGCGATCCACTAAGGTACACGGGGTTCTCACTCCTTCTTGCAGAGCTCCACGCGAAGGTCATTGACGAATGTAGAACAAGGACGATCACGATGTTAGCGGATGACATTATCATTCTCCATCGAAGTCGGAGCCTACTCCAAGAGATGCTCGACGTAGTGAGCGAACATCTTGAGGACGAAGGACTACGACTCAATGCTTCAAAGACAGTGGTGATGAATATCAGACGAGGAAGCCGACCCAGCCGACATGACCGAATTTTGTGGAAAGGAAACCAATTGGAATTCGTGTCATCAGCAAAATACCTCGGACTTCGCTTGCAGACAACTGGGACATGCTTCACGGAGCATGTCGAACAGGTTTGCTGCAATACGATCGCTACAATGTACGGAGACCCCTACAAATCTCATACAATGCTCATAAAAGCCCTACCAAAACTCTCTTACGGTATGGATCGCCTATGGAGACATCTCAGAGTGAGAGATTTTCGAGAACTCGAGAGCTACACTTATCTCGAACGAGCCTTTCGAGCCCATAAAAGCGCACGAAATCGTCACTTGTACGTGCTGTCGGACAGTGATGTGCCCTTTGTGGAGATCATGTGAAGAAGACTCTGGGCAGGAAACCCGCCAGCGTTTCCCGAAATCATCAAGGATTGGAAGCATAAGGTCGGGGCGATACGCACGGAGCTTGAAGGGGATCCGATCCTCGAACACCGCGGAATGTGGAGTGCCGCAATGTACCCAAGAAGGCACCTCTTCGCTAGATACCTCATACACGGGTTCCACAATCAACTGTGTAGAAGAGAGAATTGTCATGCGCTAAGTGATATGTGTTCATGTAAATACTGCGGTCAGAGCTGTCCACGATATCATGCTATAGTGTGTGAGATGAGAGCCGGACTCGATAAACTGGGAGGTGCAGAGCACCATGTGTAACTAACACGCAATAAATCTGTCATTATTATTAGCTCAGAATCAGAGATTTTGGGATTCGAACCCGCACCCGAGATTTTGCGCCAGAGATGCCCTCGAGAAAGCCTAGAGATTAACATGCATCCGAGTTTCCAGATGCTACAGAACTACATCTACAGAGGCCTTGATGTTCCTTGCTGGAACCATTCCTTGGCCTCTGCTGGCCCTGGAGCGAACTGAAGTGTAGGAGCAAGCCACAATCCGCGATGCCCCCCAGACTCCAATGGGATTAGTTAGCTCGTCAAAATATTTGACAAGGAAGAGTGTTAAGTTTGTCACCTCAATTCCTTATCTCAGTGGCTATCGAACCTTGCCAGCTATGCCAGTTGACGCCAGAGCCGGTTCTGCAAACGTCTCCGAGCACGGTTGGGATTCGGAGATATCGTTGCGAATTCCTCCTCCGGTGTCCGAATGATTACTCGACACGTTTGTTGATCCATGCTATGGAGTAAGCAGCAGTACTCCATAACATGGATCAGCCAAGGTATAACGCAATCGACGCCTGCCGTTCGAGTGGTCTCGATACCGTAACAGTTTCCAGCCTCAATCAATCGCAAAAGTGTTTTCTACGTTGGGGAAGAGATGGTAACAGAGCAAACATCCTGAGATGTTATCAGGAAGGTCCTTCATAGACCGTAACCGCTCCTCGAACCGCGGAGATTCGTGATCGGATGAGAAATTACGGTAGCTGCAAGGAAGGAAAGTCGCTGAATCAGTCGTATGCTCATCACAGTTCCAACAAATCGTTGTTGCGGAATCTTCCAAGGTCTCCCCGGAGACCGTGGAGTTTTGGCAAGCCCCAGCGCACCGCTCTGGAGCTCAGAGTTCCTAGCGTTCCAGAAACGCTACTAGAGTATTATTCCGGCCAGAGGATGGAGAGCCGAGACAGCATCTCTGTCCATCCGAAATGAACGAGCCAACGTTGCACGTCGGCTTCGTGAAGCGAACATCACTGCGGCTCGGTCGACTGTTTGCTAACAGCCGACAACACACAAGTTGCAACCCGACCGTGAGCACACGGTGCGAGCGACACGCTTGCAAATCTCCAACCAAGTTCGCTCCGCGGAGTCCGGACAAGCGGCTGAGGCCAGTAGACCAACAACCTGGGTCTTTCCTCAAGGATCCCGAGCGGGTTTGGCAACAATCGTAGATCTGCTAGCGTAGGTCAACGTCAGCTCTGAACACGTTCGCGAGCGGAATAAGCTGTGGATCGCGTGGAGATGGAGTAGAATCGGTTCAGCCTTGAGAACACCTAAGAAGGAGTTCTCTGACTCCTCGTTAGTGGTTCTGACATCTTTCACATCGAGCGACGTCGTGGAAAAGAAAACATGAATCCCCTCTGCCCTGCTCTCTCGAATCATTGCCGACTCCTGTCGATTCTACTGACACTTCCACTTCCGTGTTCAGCTGAAATCTCTCCTCTTCGGGACCAGTAATCAGACATAGTCCGAAACAACAGCCCTATCCTTTACAATTATTCACCACTCGTTCTGCACAGTATGACTCCACGTTCTTCCCTCGCGAATCTCTCCTTTGGGGTGCCCTTCGCTCCCATTCTTATGGCTCTTCTCCCATTATCATTCTTCCTTTCCTCCGCACCCACAGTTCCTTTTGTGAATCATCGAGCGTTTCCTCCGTGAGTTGTTCTCCCAAGAAAAAAGCAAATGATATCGAAAATATTTCGGCTACATGAATTTATTAACACTGATGAAGGCAATCAGAATAACTCTTGGAGGTCAGTGTAGTCGACAGGAGTTCGCTCACTTGAAAATTTCTGTTTTTTGAGAGCTCTACAGTTCCCGGTGCCGCTATCCTCTCTGGATCTTTTGGAACCGATGCTCTCAGTATTCATAACTGTTGTTGGCTCCGCTCGCCTCTCAGGAGAAGCTTCCCCGACTGCAGACGCCGATTTCTTCCTTGTTACTCCAAACTTCGAGCGTATGAAGCCTAGAAGGTCGTCTTTGGACAGTTGGGACCCTGATGATTGGTCCGTAGACTGACAGCTGTGCCATTCGAGAAGACCGGGACAAACTCCGGGGGTGTAGGCTGTCCGTGTGGGCTGGAGTAATATCCCTCGGATATTGTGGGTAACCTGTGATCGGAACTTTTCTGCGAGAAGCTTCTCGGTCATATCGAGGCCGAAGGTCTCCTTTTTCACTATCTCGAAAGGCTCGTCGACTACCTTGATCTGGCCGACGAGAATGGCCTGACTCCGCGCACCGATGATTTCCTTCTCGATGCACAACTTCCTGATGTCGAAGCTCATGAGGCGGACCTTGTCGACCCGGAAATGAGCGATGTCCCGAACGAGAAAACGAGGGTGGACCTTGCCGTTTTCCCGGTCAAAGACCATTTCCCCGTCGAGCAGGGTGCAGAAGAGGTGCTTTCGAGGATCCTTCCGGTATGGGAATTTCATATTCGCAACTGAGAAAGCATTGTTCCTCTCGTCGAGTAGATATATGTCACCGGCCTGGGCGATGAGCATTAGGAAACGAACTCCGTCCGATTTCCAAGTGACTCCGTATGGCTCCTTGGTCAGCGTTGGGAGGTTTTGCACTCCCAAACTTCTCGGCTTCGTTCCTGGGAAGCCGGCACCCTGATGTCCGGAGAGCTGGGCGGCCACCTTCCGCACCATGCACGACTTCTCTTCGTCCTCGATGAAGGTTACACCGGGAACTTGCTCCATGAGCTTCCTCGAGCTGTTAGGGGACTCGAAGCGGTTTGCCACCGTGACGCTGAGGGATTGCTGTGTTTGGAGCATAGCGATCTTCTCTGTGTGTTTGATGGCTCTGGAAGAGGATTGAGAAACTGTTCGAATTTCGAACTCGAGCTCCAACGTGTAAGCTCACGCAGGCGAATGCGAAGAGTCCCAATAACTACGAGCGTTTTATCTGCTGATTTCAAGTGGGCGGTACCTAGTTCGACCAATGGATGAGCCCCAAATTTTTGAGTTGGAATGCGTTTCAACCCCCACTCTCACTGCCCCGCGGTTACAGACGCAGTTGCCTATCTGTTTTGAGGGCACACCCGCGACCTTAGGGGAGTGCGGTCAGGGTTGAGCTCTTGCTGTGACTCGCAACCACAACGGGGTTTGACTGGGCTTATGCAGCCGCAAAAGTACCGGAGCTCTTTCGTTTGATTCCATGAGGCTGATGAGAAATAGAGATCGTCTTTGTTTGGGAGAACTTCTTCACTCATGCTGATCGGACCGACTTTTTCAATCTATAGCATGATATTTCATGTGGTCCCGAGTCGATTTCGCGTCGGAAGGATTGATTGATTGATTGTTCATTGATCATCTTCATGCTGTATTTTCATTCCAAGTATAGCTGAAGACCCTCAATACGGGGCGATGACTCACCTGGTCGACGGTGCGGTTATTATTTTTCTTCGGGCATACGGTCTGGGTCGTTCTTCCGTTCCCACTTCTCAAGTGATCTCTTGGTGTCGAATATCATTCTTGGTGTGCTCTCTTCGCGTAGTCCTAGTATTTTCTGCATTGTACACTCGGCATCCGGGATTTCTTCGCATCCAAGAAGCACACGTTCCATAGTTTCGTCCTCCCTTCCCCACCGTTGGCAGGTCGCTTCGATGTCTGTGTATCTTGACCTGTATTTCCTAGTCTGTAGGCATCCCATTCTGGCATTCGCGAGCAGTCGACTGCCTCTACTGTTATCATATAGGTGTTCGATATTTGCTCGAACTTTTTTGAAATTGCGATATCGGTCAAGCGTTCTCTTTCTGACATACCCAGGAGCTTGTCAGGCTCAATCCGTGAGGGTAAAATCATTTCTGAAGTATTGCGAACCCTTGAGGCCTCCCGGAAACATACAGCTGCGAACCATTCGAGTTTTTCGCTAGAGCAGAATCAGTATTGGAGCGATGTCTTGGGTGAAGCGGCGATGGAAGTTGATCGAGGTATCGCTGCAGCTGTTTGACGGCGCAGAAATTCACAGATGGCTTCAACACGATCGGGGAGAGGAGATAATCCTTCAGCGAATCTGCACTTGGCTATGTTGATGCCAAGGCCGTAAGACATCAGGCAGCTGAATAGTTGGTTGAGATGCATGGGGTGTTCTTTGCCGTTGCGAGGTATTAGGAGGATATCACCGCGATATACAAATGCGAAATCTAATCATTGGGTGACCAAGTCCATGAGGCGTTGAAACGTGTGGGCCGCGTTCCCGAGTCCGAACGGCGTCCGAAGGTATTCGTACAGCCCGGAGCGTGTGCAGATAGCGGTCTCGTGAATGTCCTCTTTTGCCACAGGGATTTGATGAGACGCTTTAGTCAGATCGATGGAGCTAAATACACGGCAGTCATCGCGGTTCAAAGCGAAGTTCTCGAGATTAGGGACTGGATATCTGTCTGGCACAGTTATCGCGTTTAGAGCTCTGAAATATCCGACCGGTCGCCATAAGCCTGCAATCCTGGCGAGTTTTCGGAGGCCGGAGCCGGAGGAAGCAGGCACTGCTGCAACCCAAACACGGGTCGCAGTGATGATATGCTCTCCAGCACCGGAATCGGGGTGGGGAGCGCCTTGAGAGAATCATCGGTCAACGTGCACTCATGGCCCGCAGAGGTGATGCTCGAGCATCGCAGTAGGCTCCGGGAAATCAAGACAACTAAACGAGATCCCACCACCGGTGGTCACGCTGCATCGGTCCCATGCTCATATTGCCAACGACTCAATCAATTAATCGAATTCGAGTCTCTACAGAGGCGAATACGAAGTCGATAGCATCATGGGAAATATTCCGGAACCTCTGCAACCGCTCTCTTAGACGTTTCGTACATGTGAGTTCGGACTGACTTCCCAAGATGTGCGCGGCTCGCAATACGTTGAGGATGGAATGTGGTCAGATTTACCCGGAAACTGGAACCAGCGTGCTCAGATGTTAGCTTTCCCTCATTGATAGTTTTCCCTGGATATTTGTGCTGCGTAGCCCGAGCGCTGAGAATCTCCGGAAACGGCTCGCAGGTCCGCAGGGACGCGCTATCATTGGAGTGGACCTTGCAATATTGACGATACAGCTAACATAAGCCGGATAATTTCGTGACGTAGTGCCCCTCTCCTCACTTGTCGAGCCTCCGATTCGGATGTCGGGTAGGTATCCGGCGATTGGTGCGAGTCCCTCTTCCGATATAAAATTGTGACTGTGTTGGAGAGTGTGAAACACCGAAACATTCTGCGCTCGACAGTATTCCGCACGAACCAGAGCGATCGCCTCGTCGTATTCGTGTCGATCGAGGTTTCGCAACCCTCTCGCCTTCCAGCCTATAGCAATTAAATGAAATGTCTCACGGGCGGATTTCTCCGAAACGGCTGATCCATTGTAATCGGTTTTCTGGCGAATGAATTGCTCCCTTCCACTCGTCCAACGCGACCGATCTCGATCGGATGAATACTGACGTTTTCACGATGACTTTTTGGGGGACCTCGAAAAAATAAATGTGTAAATTTTAAAACCATTTTCTGACCCCAAATTTTCATTGTTTCCATTCGAATTCTGCATCCTTCATCGATCACTCCTTGATTCCCGAGAAAATTCCAAGAACTGAGGAAGTTATGGCCAAAATGGTATTCGGTAAAAAATGGTATCGCGATGGTGTGTCGCGGGGTGCCCCGGGGTGTCGCGAGGTGTCGCTGAGTGCCAGGGGGCAGAGAGGCTGTTGAGGGCTGCCGAGGGGTGACAGGCGATGTCGAATGAGGCCGTACGACGTCTCTCCCCGTTCTCATCATACTTCGGTGATGATTCCACCATACTTCCCGGGATCCCATGCGGGTGACTCCGAGGTCGATCCGGCATACTTTTCAGGGCCCGGAGATTTGATTCCGGGACCGATCTGACCATGCTTCTCTGAATCTGGAGGGGTTATTACGAGACCAATCTGACCATGCTTCTCAAAACCATGATGCTGACTCGGTGAAGAGAGAGAAAAGTGCCTCGATACCAGCTCAGAATCCTATCGAAAATCGGTGGCCACTCCCGAAAGTTTCCCGATGACACTACAGGTAAGGCAATGTGTGTCTGTCACCAATAGACTCCCAAAGCAAGGGACGGGTAAGCCAGCGTAGTCGGCCGAAGGCCGGCTAGTCTATGTCTATATATATAAAAATCCAGGGTCTGTTTGTTTGTTCGTTTGTTTGTTTGTTTGTCCCCAATAGGCTCCTCCGGTATTGCTCGGATCGACTTGGAACAAATTGCATAATTTAGGGCGACTCACCGGGAAGGACATAGGCCACCCACTCCCTCCCCCCTCCCCCTACCCCCTCGCGATTTACCCCAACTTTGACCCCCTCCAGACTGTCATCCGCATCCAAATTCTGACGATAAGGTGCACTGCCCCGTGATGACGCCAGCCAGACTCTTGGGCCTCATCCCATCGTCATCGGATATCCTTCCCCACTACCTCTCCTATACATTTATCATAAAAATCGATCATAGAAATACCTGGAGGAGTGATTCAGAGACCAATAAGGCCATTACTTCCCAACTCTGGAGGGGTGATTCCGAGACCAATCTGGCCATTAGTTTCCAACTCTGGAGGGGTGATTACGAGACCAATCTGGCCTTTAGTTTCTAACTCTGGAGGGGTGATTGCGAGACCAATCTGGACATTACTTCCCAACTTTGGAGGGGTGTTTCCGAGACCAATCCGACCATTACTTTCCAACTCTGGAGGGGTGATTCCGGGACCAATCCGGCCATAACTTTCCAGCTCTGGAGGGGTGATTCAGAGACCAATCTGGCCATTACTTTCCTACTCTGGAGGGGTGATTCCGAGACCAATCTGGCCATTACTTTCCAACTCTGGAGGGGTGATTCCGAGACCAATCTGGCCATCACTTCCCAACTCTGGAGGGGTGATTGCGAGACCAATGTGGCCATTACTTTCCAACTCTGGAGGGATGATTCCGGGAGCAATCTGAGCATTACTTCCCGAACCTGGAGGGGTGATTCCGGGAGCAATCTGAGCATTACTTTCCAACTCTGGGGGGGGGGGGGGAATCGCGAGACCAATCTGGCCATTACTTTCCAACTCTGGAGGGGTGACTCCAAGACCAATCTGGCCATTACTTTCCAACTTTAGAGGGGTGATTCCGAGACCAATCTGGCCATTACTTTCCAACTCTGGAGGGATGATTACGAGACGAACCTGGCCATTACTTTTCAACTCTGAAGGGGTGATCCTGTGACCAATCTGGCCATTACTTTCCAACTCTGGAGGGGTGATTCCAAGACCAATAAGCCCATTACTTCCCAACTCTGGAGGGGTGATTCCGAGACCAATCTGGCCATTACTTTCCAACCCTGGAGGGGTGATTCCGAGACCAATCCGGCCATTACTTTCCAACTCTGGAGGGGTGATTCCGAGACCAATCCGGCCATTGCTTTCCAACTCTGGAGGGGTGATTCCGAGACCAATCCGGCCATTACTTTCCAACTCTGGAGGGGTGATTCCGAGACCAATCCGGCCATTGCTTCCCAACTCTGGAGGGGTGATTCCGCGACCAATCCGGCCATAACTTTCCAACTTTGGAGGGGTGATTCTGAAACCAATCTGGCCATTACTTTCCAACTTTGGAGGGGTGATTCTGAGACCAATCTGGCCATTACTTTCCAACTTTGGAGGGGTGATTCTGAGACCAATTCGGCCATTACTTTCCAACTTTGGAGGGGTGGATGGATCTCATCAGACTCTGGTGGATGGCTTCGAAGATTCTCATGGAACAACTAACACGCTGTCGGATACAATCGTGGAACTCTATAGATTCCGAAAAGTATGGTCAGATCGATTTTGGAATCGCCTCCCTCGACCCAGAAAAGTATGGTTGGATTGAACCAGGAGTCATCTTCCGAGACCCAGGAAAGTATGATCAGAGTGTTCCCGAAATCATCTCCTCAGACTTCGGGAAGTATGGTCGGAGCGATCCCTGAAATTACCGCCTTGGACTTCGAAAAGTATGCTCAGATCGATCCTGGAATCACCTCCCAAGACACGCAGAAGCAGTCCGCATCGAACCTTGCAGGAGACCAGTCGCGTTTCTTCGTCGAACCAGTTTATCGATGCACCACTCATCAAGCGCTTTGGGAGAATATGGACGTTCGAGGAGCTCCGATCCGGCCGCAGGTTGCGGAGACGTTACGAAATACCACGCATGTGGACACACATAACATTGGATCAACGGGCCTCATTCGCCGGCTCCAAGCTAACGGGTTAATCCCACGAGCATCCTTCAGGCTTCACAATCACAGTTACTGCAGACAAGCTCTTCGCATGTGGATTTCAAAGATTCTCGATGAATGATTCGAGAGGAGATAAATGGAAGGTTTCTCCAGAGTGACGCAGAACGCGTGGAATGTGGACGGACGGAAGAAAAAATCAGCCACCCCCAAGGGAAAATCCTGACTACGCCACTGGGGCAGGATGGGGGCTTTGGCAGTAAAGTCACGGATTTTCAAGTGATAGTGCCAAGTGTTGCGAACACACTCACCGGATCCCGCTCAGTGAATTACTACAGGAGTTGAGCCAGCGGGATCCGGGAAATCCACCCGGATTTGGAAGGAGGATCTCGCCATTCATGTGAGGGAAGCCCTTCCGTTCGATCTTCCGCAATAATCGAAGAGATATAGCAGTGTTATTTTGCCAATTCCGACGTTCGCCCAGGGCAGGCTACGTTCGATTTGAGGTGGTAGACCCCAAACTTGTCCTAGACAGGAGAATCCACTTACGCGGACGTCCTGAGAAACCTCCGAGAAAAGTTGAGGAGGTGAAGAATGAAGGGCAGAAGAGATTCACGGAATTCCCAACCGACGAACTAGAACTCGAGTGGACGTCCAGAGGACCCCCCCCCCCCCCCCCTCCTAACAGCGACGCTTCTAATAAGCGACCTAAACATTGCTACGGATGAAGAAGAAATTGACAAGGAAATTCGGAAAATGCTCGGAAACATTGAGACAGGATCCATCGTATTAGACAGGCTCAGAGAGAATGATAGAGGTCTCAGAACGGCCTTGATCAGAGCCTCGAGGGTGGATGCCGACCGAATCCTTTAGATGGGACGAATCAGCATTGGATGGCAGCTCGGTCCCCTCAGACCATGGCGAGAGGTCCCGATCTGCTATAGATTCCAGAATATTGGCCACCGATCCTATCAAGGCAGCTCAACAGAGATTTCAGCGAGGAAGTGTTATCGTTGTGGAAACCAGGGAAATGAGAGCGGAGATTGCAAGGCTGAAGGGATTGTCCACGGAGCTTGTGGTGGGGCTGGACACTCAATGTACTCATCCAGTTGCTCTAAGTACAGACGATGGACTGAGGGAAAAAGCACAGGCCACCCGAAGACATTCATCGGGAGAGTTCCAGAGACGCGTTCGCAGAAAGTGAAACACGTCAGGAAGTCACCCCAGCAATAACACACAGCCAAGTAGCAGGTTCCTCGGATACGGTTGGGGATGCTACGAACGACTGGTACGTCATGAAGAATGGAGGGAAGGTACCCGCAACTCGATAATCAATATCCTAAAAATAAATCTCCATCTTGCTAGGGCGGCAGACGAAACAATGAGGAGAAAAGTAGAGAAGGATAACATCGATATTGTGATCATATCCGAAGCCAACAAGAAGATATGATTTGAATGAGATTTGATGAGAAGATGATATGACAAGACGGATACCGGCAGGCGTGATGACTTGTGGATTGCTGACGATCAAGCGGATGAGGATCAGAGAGAAGTACGTCGCCAGGGGTATCTCAACAGTGACCCTGGCGGACAAGAATCTCACCATCCTTAGATGCTACATATCTACGAATGTAGAGCCTGAAGGATTACTCACCTGCGCCTATGAGGGAGCTTTCCCACTGATCTCTTCCCACGTCGGGAACAGGCGGTCCACATACTGGTGGAACTACGCAGTAGCGAACCTGTGGAGGGAATCGAACAAAGCAAGGAGGATCCTCACCCGCTACAGGAGCCGCCAGAGCGACCATCCTGACATCGAAGCGGGCTCAGGGAGAGTCTACCGCGAGGCGCGCAAAAGGTATGCGAATGGTATCCTGGACTCCAAAAAAGATAGCTGAAGGGAGCTCGTAAATCAGCTCAAGGAAGATGCACGGGCCCACCCTGTAAGATCGAAAGGGAGCAGCTTGGAAGCCGGATACTCAAGCCCACAAGTGAAGCCATTTAAACGGCGGTTAGGCAACCCTTCCCGACAGGTCGCAACTTCCGCCGGAAGCACATAGAGGTCGAGAAGCAGGACATTCCCGACGTCACAAACCATGAACGGGTACGAAAAAAGCACCCGGGCCTGACGGGGTTCCTTCTGAAGCGACCAGGCTGCTAAAAAGAAGATGGCCGAGTCTTTTCGCCCAGATGGTCAACGGAAGCCGACGGAGTGGTGTTGGTATTGGTATTTATTTATCCTCATATATATGACACTTTCATTTCAGTGGCGAGTTGTCTCAGCGGATATTTGTAGTTTCTTTCTCCCACTGCTGTAGGAGCCTCTTGGTGTGGCTTGTCATCTCTGGAGAGGGGCTTTCGTCGAGCCCCAGTCGACTTAGTGTTTCCTCTTCTTCGTGGTATATTTCGTTGCATTCCCAGATGACGTGGCTTAGGGTTTCCGGGTATACTCCACAATTGACGCATGTGGTATCTAATCCCGGATCGGAGTTTTGTCTGAATTCTCTGGTCCTGAGCATACCTGCTCGGCTCAGTGCCAGTAGGGCCGAACCTCGACTGTTGTCGTATGGGCTAGTTCGATATCCCGTTCCCGTCGCGTGGGTTCGGTATCGGATCAGGCTACTCTCGCATCTCATCGAGCTCTTCCAGTTAGCCATTCCAATATCGCGTATCCTTTCCTTGATCGCTCTGTTGAATATCCCCTGTAGAGGTGTACCTGGTTCCGTGTGAGTCAGTGTGATGTCTTCGCACTTATAAAAACGCCGCAACTCCTGTACTCTCCGATATGCTTTTGTTTCAACTCCGGTTAAATCCATCATGTCCCGTATAGTTTTCGGCCACCTGTGATCCGGCATGGATTTCACTCTGGTAAAATATCTTATCTTGCTCTGGGCTTCTCTTGCCCCGAACGAAGACCAGCCCAGTTCTCCGGTGACGAATTCGTTTGCCACCTCACTGTTGGGGACACCAAGAGCGTCCGTCCCCGCCTCCGCTTGGGCTGTTGTTATTTTCTTTTGCAGAGTTTCGGACATAACTGTGACCGCATTTGCGTATGTGAGCGATGGAACTGCCACCGCTTCCCATAGAGTCTTAGAGATTTCGAATCGATTGAATCCCCATAGAGCTCTCGCTCGCAATTGGTTTTGGACTCTCTGAAATATTTCTATCCAAATGTCCTCTTGTCGATCCAGGTAGTTCTCAGAGTTTGATACAGTTATTCCCAGATATTTATAGTGCGTGTCGCTAGGTATTGTCTTGCCTTGGATTGTGAGGGGTCTCTCCTGTGCTGTTCCGCCCTTGGAGAATACCACAATCGCACTTTTTGATGGATTGAATGTTAGTTTCTTGTCATCGCCAAACTGTGAGGTTATTTCTAATAGTCTCTCCATTTCTGAGAAGTCTCGCCCCATTAGGATGAGGTCATCGGCAAAGAGGAGAGCGGCTATGTTAGAGTATTTCTTCTCTTGCACATTCCAGAAATCTCCTCTTTTCTTTATCCGGAAGCCTAGCCCACTGTTCTGTAGTCGAGTTTCTAGGGAAGCGATGTATGGGGGAATAGGATTGGGCTGGCAGGGCAACCTTGTCGAAAGCCTCCTGTGGTGTTAACCCATTCCGATTTCGCTTTCCCGTGTATCAGTTTGCATCTGGTACCGGAGTGGATGTTCCGGAGTAGTTCTATCCATGTTTGGTTCATCCCTGCTCCTCCAGGGTTTTCGATAGTGTTTCTCTGCATACCGGCCGAGCAGTCCAAGAAGCAGCACACCAGTCCGGTTTTGAGTCGTCTGGATATTTCTATGGCACTCGTGAGGATGAAGATATTGTCTTCCCCTCGGCGGTTCTTTCGGAAACCGGCCTGTGCCCCCCCTATCAGGTTTTTCTCTTCCATCCATTCCGAGATCTTCGATCCCAGTATCTTCATGAATATCCGGTAGAGTACTGGGGAGATTGTGGGTGATCTGTAGGTGAGTAGATTGCCTCTGGTGGAGTTGGACTTCTCTATCATGACGAGTCTACCTTCCTTCCACTCTCTGGGGATTTCTTCTTTGCCAGCTAGGATCTTGTTGAATAGTTGGGTTATGTATCCCCTTCCTACTTCATTGAAATCCTTGAGAATACCACTTGGGGTCCCGTCCAAGCCCATCGCGGATGCTTCTGACATGCTGACAAGTGCCTTCGAGATGTCTGTCTCTGTGAGCATAATTCCGGTCTCATTGATTGTGTCCGCCGGTGGGGTCACGTCATTTACCTTCGTGTCCCCAAAAAGTTTTTTCCCCACATGAGTCGAGTGGTTAACAATGTGGGATCCTGGTACTGCATTTCCGGATTCGTCCCTCAGTGTTTTTTCCTTGCGTTGGCTTCTATCGTCACGATTCACGATCCTCCAGAAGCGTCTGCTCTTCTCATGTCTCGGTGCGTAGGATGTACGAGAGGGTTTTTCCTTCTCTGTCTCGCAGCTCCCTCTCCACCGCTCCTCTGACCCTTTGTTGTTGTGCTCTGTAGGCATCCAAGGCCTCTCCCGCTCCTACGCCGACTTTTCTCGCCGCACGGTATGCTCGGTTAGCCTCTTTCCTCAGCTTGGTCTCTCATTTAACTTCCGTGGAGTATACCATCGGGAGATCCCGCATCTTACGAGTCCGGCGGGATCGTTTCAACGCGGCTTCGATTTCTCCCTTGAGCACATCGTGAGATATGTCATCTTTCAGCATCTCCTCCCACAGCCCTGTCTGTGCTATGGCCAACTGACCAAAGACGACCTTCTAGGCTTCATACGCTCGAAGGTTGGAGTAACAAGGAAGAAGTCGGCGTCCGCAGTCGAGGAAGCTTCTCCTGAGAGGCGAGCGGAGACGACAACAACAGTTATCAATACTGAGAGCATCGGTTCCAAAAGATCCAGAGAGGATAGCGGCACCGGGAACTGTAGAGCTCTCAAAAAACAGCAATTTTCAAGTGAGCGAACTCCTGTCGACTACACTGACCTCCAAGAGTTATTCTGATTGCCTTCATCAGTGTTAATAAATTCATGTAGCCGAAATATTTTCGATATCATTTGTTTTTTTCTTGGGAGAACAACTCACGGAGGAAACGCTCGATGATCCACAAGAGGAACTGTGGGTGCGGAGGAAAGGAAGAATGATAATGGGAGAAGAGCCATAAGAATGGAATGCATTTGCGCACGATCCCGAAGAGTGGAATTGATATATAGTTGATACCCATTGGAAAAAACCAAGGCTCTCGTATCTGGAAGTGCGAGAGGACGGAAGTTCGGAAGATTTTGGCATTGTACGCCGGAGGGGAGACTTGGGAGTGAAGGGCACCCCGAAGGAGGGATTCGCGAGGGAAGAACGTGGAGTCATACTGTGCAGAACGAGTGGTGAATAATTGTAAAGGATAGGGCTGTTGTTTCGGACTATGTCTGATTACTGGTCCCGAAGAGGAGAGATTTCAGCTGAACATGGAAGTGGAAGTGTCAGTAGAATCGACAGGAGTCGGCAATGATTCGAGAGAGCAGGGCAGAGGGGATTCATGTTTTCTTTTCCACGACGTCGCTCGATGTGATAGATGTCAGAACCAGTAACGAGGAACCAGAGAACTCCTTCTTAGGTGTTCTCAAGGCTGAACCGATTCCACTCCATCTCCACGCGATCCACAGCTTATTCCATTCGCGAACGTGTTCAAGCTGACATTGACCTACGCAAGCAGATCTACGATTGTTGCCAAACCCGCTCGGGATCCTTGAGGAAAGACCCAGGTTGTTGGTCTACTGGCCGCAGCCGCTTGTCCGGACTCCGCGGAGCGAACTTGGTTGGAGATTTGCAAGCGTGTCGCTCGCACCGTGTGCTCACCGTCGGGTTGCAACTTGTGTGTTGTGACCAAGCCGCAGTGATGTTCGCTTCACGATGCCGACGTGCAACGTTGGCTCGTTCATTTCGGATGGACAAAGATGCTGTCTCGGCTCTCCATCCTCTGGCCGGAATAATACTCTAGTAGCGTTTCTGGAACGCTGAGCTCCAGAGCGGTGCGCTGGGGCTTGCCGAAACTCTACGGTCTCCGGGGAGACCTTGGAAGATTCCGCAACAACGATTCGTTGGAACTGTGATGAGCATACGACTGATTCAGCGACTTTCCTTCCTTGCAGCTACCGCAATTTCTCATCCGATCACGAATCTCCGCGGTCCGAGGAGCGGTAAAGGTCTAGGAAGGACCTTCCTGATAACATCTCAGGATGTTTGCTCCGTTACCATCTCTTCCTCAACGTGGAAAACACTTTTGCGATTGATTCAGGCTGGAAACTGTTACGGTATCGAAACCACTCGAACGGCAGGCGTCGATTGCGTTATACCTCGGTTGATCCATGTTATGGAGTACTGCTGGTTACTCCATAGCATGGATCAACAAACGTGTCGAGTAATCATTCGGACATCGGAAGAGGAATTCGCAACGATATCTCCGAATCGCAACCGTGCTCGGAGACGTTTGCAGAACCGGTGCACGTTCCTCGGGCCCTGGCGTCAACTGGCGTAGCTGGGAAGGCTCGATAGCCACTGAGATAAGAAATTGAGGTGACAAACTTGACACTCTTCCTCGTCAAATATTTTGACGAGCTACCTAATCCCATTAGAGTCTTGGGCGCATCGCGGATTGTGGCTTGCTCCTACATTTCAGTTCGCTCCAGGGCCAGCAGAGGCCAAGGAATTTTTCCAGCAAGGAACATCAAGGCCTCTGTAGACGTAGCTCTGTACCATCTGGAAATTCGGATGCATGTTAATCTCCAGGCTTTCTCGAGGGCATCTCTATTTTTCTGAAGGTGAGGGCGCAAAATCTCGGTTACGGGTTCGAATCCCAAAATCTCTGATTCTGAGCTTATAATAATAACAGATTTATTGCATGTTAGTTACACATGGTGCTCTGCATCTCCCAGTTTGTCGAGTCCGGGTCTCATCTCACACACTGTAGCATGATATCGTGGACAGCTCTGACCGCAGTATTTACATGAACTCATATCACTTAGCGCATGACAATTCTCTCTTCTACACAGTTGATTGTGGAACCCGTGTATGAGGTATCTAGCGAAGAGGTGCCTTCTTTGGTACATTGCGGCACTCCACATTCCGCGGTGTTCGGGGATCGGATCCCCTTCAAGCTCCGTGCGTACCGCCCCGACCTTATGCTTCTAATCCTTGATGATTTCGAGAAACGCTGGCGTATTTTCTGCTTAGAGTCTTCTTCTCATGATCCCCACAAAGGGCACACCACTGTCCGACAGCACGTACAAGTAGCGATTTCGTGCGATTTTGTGGACTCGAAAGGCTCGTTTGAGATAAGTGCAGTAGCGGCTCTCGAGTTCTCGGAAATTTCTCACTCCAAGATGTCTGCATACGCGGTCCATCCCGTAAGAGAGTTTTGGTAGGGCTTTTATGAGAATTGTATGAGATTTGTAGGGGTCTCCGGTGTCTCCGTACACTGTAGCGATCGTCTTGCAGCAAACCTCTTCGACATGCTCCGTGAAGCATGTCCCAGTTGTCTGCAAGCGAAGTCCGAGGTATTTTGCTGATGACACGAATTCCAATTGGTTTCCTTTCCACAAAATTCGGTCATGTCGGCTGGGTCGGCCTCCTCGTCTAATATTAATCACCACTGTCTTTGAAGCATTGAGTCGTAGTCCTTCCTCCTCAAGATGTTCGCTCACTACGTCGAGCATCTCTTGGAGTAGGCTCCGGCTTCGATGGAGAATGATAAGGTCATCCGCTAACATTGTGATCGTCCTTGTTCTACATCCGTCAATGACCTTCGCGGGGAGCTCTGCAAGAAGGAGTGAGAACCCCGTGCACCTTAGTGGATCGCCTTGTGGTGTTCCGCGGTTCTGCTGTATGTCAACGCTGATTCCTGCTCCGATGTTGACTTCGAGGGAGTCTTCGTGGTAGAAACCCTCAATGACTCTGAGAAGTAGCCCATTGACTCCTGCTGTCTTGAAAGCGCTTACCATTCTCTGTCTTGGTGCTAAATCGAAAGCTTTCTGACGGTCTATCAGAATGGCATACGTATGCCCCTTCGTGGCGAGATTTCTCTCTATTTCCGACATCACGACGTGGAGCGCGTCTTGCGTTCCAAGGCCTCGTCGGAAACCGAGCTGCTGCGGGGGCAGGTGGTCTTCGATCAGGTACTCGATTCTTCTGATCACTCCCTTGAAGAAAATTTTCTTGAGGGTCGTCTCGCTCGCGATCCCCCTGAAGAGATCCAAGTTGCTCTTTGAATCCGCTGGCTTGCCTTTGAACAGTAGCGTGAGTCGGGCCCGATGCCACGAACTCGGTACTCTTCCTCCTTGCATGATATTGTTGAAGAGACGCGCGATCAGCTCTGCTGTGATGTAGATGGTCGCTTTCCAGTGTTCGTAGTATAGTCCGTCAGGGCCCGCACTCTTTCCTTTCGGCAGAGACCTGACGACTTCTTGAACTTCTAGGCGCGTCCACAGGACGTTGATCAACCACTGGTCGAAGCTTGACGGCAATTCGAAATTTGCTCCTGGTGGTGCTGTTTCCGGATCGAATAGAAGTCTCTCAATATGTTCCCTGACCGACTCCGGGGTTGCATTGCAGACGCTTCTGTTCTTCCGTTTTATTATGTATCGGTATGGTCCTTCTTCCGCGTTTGATACTATCTGCCGTTCGTCTTCTTCAGCGGTTCGCAACTTGCTCGCCTTGACTTCCGCATGGTATTCTATACGGGCGCGATGGTGTTCTTCCTTGGCCTCCTGTGCTCCGTTATGCAGTCTTCTCAAAAGATCCTTTGCCTTGTGGAATGGTTGTCGGCACTCTGTGGTGAACCATCGTTTCGTCTGTTTCCTCCGTTTCGCCTTTCGGAGGCCGTTTGACATGAACATAACGATGATCCCTTCTGTTATGTCAGGGTCTCCGATTTCGATTCGCTGGTCGTGTCTCACGTGCTCCAGTCTGGAGAGGTGATTCCGGGACCAATTGGTATTGGTATTTATTTATCCTCATAATATAATGACACTTTCACTTCAGTGGCGAGTAAACTCAGCGGATATCGTATGTTTCTTCTTCCCACCGCTGTAGGAGTCCCTTGGTTTGGTCCATCGTCTCTAGTGAGGGGTCTTCGTCGAGTCCCAGTCGCCTCAGCACTTCCTCGTCCTCGAAGAAGGCATCGTTGCATTCACAGATTACGTGGCGCATAGTCTCCGGGACCATTCCGCATTTCACGCAGGTCGTTTCTAGTCCCGGTTCGGAGTATGTTCTGATGCTCCTTGTTCTTAGCATTCCTGCTCTGCTGAGCGCCAGCAAGGCGGATCCTCTGCTGTTGTCGTAGGGATTTTGCTTGATCCCTCTTTCCACAGCATGGGTCCT
Organism: Phytoseiulus persimilis; assembly: GCA_037576195.1. Classification (NCBI taxonomy): domain Eukaryota; kingdom Metazoa; phylum Arthropoda; class Arachnida; order Mesostigmata; family Phytoseiidae; genus Phytoseiulus; species Phytoseiulus persimilis. Next base: position 6,296,620 of record CM075102.1, on the reverse strand, counting down.
GTATAGGGTCAGACTAACTTTCCGACTCATCGAGTCTCTCCATTTAGTCGTTTCAATCTCGCGGATCTTTTCTCTGATCGCTTTGTTGAAAGTACCCTGGAGTGGGATGCCCTCCTTCGTGAAAGTTAGGGTGATTCCTCCACATTAAAATTCACGGCGCAGTTACTGTTCTCTGTGTATTGCCCTTGTTTTCACTCCGGTTAGTTCCATCATGTCCAGTATGGCTTTCGGCCATCTGTGGTCTTGCATGGATTTTACTCTGTTAAAATATCTCACCTTACTTTGAGCTTCTCTTGCTCTGAAGGTTGACCAGCCCAGCTCGCCTGTGACGAACTCGCTTGCCACTTTGCTGTTGGGGATCCCAAGAGAAAATCTCCCCGCCTCGTTCTGGGTCACCGATATTCTATTTTCCAGAGATTTCGACATCACTGTCACTGCGTTCGCGTATGTGAGTGCTGGGACGGCGACCGCCTTCCACAGCGTCTTGGAGATTTCAAATCTGTTGAATCCCCAGAGCGCCCTTGCTTGCAGTCGGTTCAGAACCTTCTGAGATTTTCCTACCCAGATGTCCTCTTGGACACTCATGTAGTTCTCATTGTCTGATACCCTGATTCCCAGGTACTTGTAGTGCGAGGCCTTCGGTATGTCCCTACCTTGGACTTTGAGGATTTTCTCTGTGCCAATTCCACACTCGGAGAGAATCATGGTCTCACTCTTTGTTGGGTTGAATGTTAGTTTCGTTTCGTCTCCGAACTGGGACGTGATTTCTAATAGCTTTTCTAGTTCCGCGAAGTTTCCCCCCATCAGGATGAGATCGTCGGCGAAAAGCAGTCCGGATATGTTGGTGTATTTCTTCTCCAACGTGTTCCAGAAGTTTCCTTTTTTTCGCGCTCTGAAGCCGCAGCCACTGTTCTGTAGGCGCTCTTCAAGTGATGAGGTGTATAGTAGGTATAATACAGGGCTTCCTGGGCATCCTTGTCGGAGACCTTCTGTTGTCTCTACCCACTCTGATGAGTGTTCTCCGTGGACCAGCTTGCTTCTGGTTCCTGTATACAGGTTTCGGAGCAATTCGATCCACGCCTGGTTCATTCCCAGCTCTCTGAGCTTCTTCCACAGCGTATTTCAACACACTCGATCGTAAGCAGCTGAGCAGTCCAGGAAGCAGCATACCAGTCCCTCTTTCCGGAGTCTGGATAGCTCTATCGCACTCGTAAGGATGAAGATATTATCTTCACCTCTCCTGCCCTTCCTGAACCCTGCCTGCATTTCTCCCAATATGTTCTCGTTTTCCATCCATTCTGAGATCCTATTTGCCAGGATTTTCATGAATAGTCGGTAGAGCACTGGGGAGATTGTTAGAGGTCTGTATGTCAGAAGGTTGCCCCGGGTGGAGTTTGGCTTCTCCACCATGACTAGTCTTCCTTCTTTCCAGTCCTCCGGGATCTCTTCCTGTCCATCCAGGATCTTATTGAAGACTTGAGTGATATATCCTCGTCCCATTTCCTCTAGGTCCTTCACAATTCCGCTTGGGATTCTGTCGAGTCCCATAGCGGATGCTTTCGACAGGCCGGCGAGTGCCTTGGAGACTTCTGCCTCCGTGACCACTATCTCGGTAGGTTCCATCTTTCCTACCTGTGGGGGCTCCAAATTTGGATGAGTCGCCATGAGTATCCTCTTCCCCACATGAGTAAGGTGATTAGCCGTTCGGGACCGGGGAATTTCCTCTCCACGTTCGTCTCTCAGTATAATCCTTTTGCTCTCGCCTCTGTTGTCTCGATTCACGATTCGCCAGAAGCGTCTGCCTTTCTCATGGCTCGGTGCGTTAAGTACGTATGAGAGGGTTTTCCGCTGTCCCACTCGTAGCTCCTTCGCTACCGCCGCTCTGACTCTCTGCTGCTGTGTTCGGTACGCTCTCAACGCCTCCTCCTCTTCCGTTCCGGCTTTGCGGGCCGCTCTGTAGGCTTGGTTGGCTGCTTTGCGGAGCTGGGTCAACTCTTTGATTTCTCTCGAGAAAACCATGGGACGATCTCGTGCTTTCAGTTTTCGGCATGCTTGCTCTGATGCTGACGCGATTTCGTTTTTCAGCTCGTCGTACGTTACGTGTCCTCTCAATGCACTGGTCCACTGCTGCTTTTCGGGAATCTATGATTGAGATTTTTTTCGCAGTGGGTCTCCTGGCCTCTTCCAATTTGCATTGGATCGTGATCAGGTTGTGGTCTGAGATATTGGTGATCAGTCTTTCGTCGTCAATTTTCATGTGTTGGACTAGGTCCGCTGCTGCGTGGTTTGCCAGCACATAATCTAAGACCGCTGATTTCCTCGTATATCTCCCTTCGCATTTTTCTGAGCCATTCAGGATTGTCAGCCTGTGTACAGTTACGAAGTCTTCGAGCAATCTGCCTCTTGTATTTGATTTGGCATCAAATTTTTCCAGATGCGCGTTCATATCTCCCCCGATCAGAATGCAATCTGTGTGCTCACATTTTGTTCTGATCAGTTTCGAGATTTCTGTGTGCAATTTTTCGTTTTCCTCTTTTTTCGAGTGTGAGATGTACACACTGATGAGGATCAGCCTTTTCGAGTTGTACTTTATCGCCAATGCCACCCAATCCGTACCTTTCTCCGTCCACTCATGGTCAAGGTATGCATTGCTTAGTATTCCTACTCCTCCCGTAGGAGTTCTGTTGGTTGCAATTTTTCGGTTGCTTCCAACCCATAGGTATCCTTGGATCGTGGGTGGCTTTTGTAGGTTGGCTAGATGGGTTTCCTGTATTAGAATGTAATCAATGCCCTCTCTTCAGAGGATATCCTCTTCTAATTGGGCCCATTTGGAATGAGTACATCCGTTCATATTCAAAACTGCAATGTTTATTGAGACATCATTGGGTTTTCTTCCCGCTTTGACTCTCGTTGGGCTCATCCGATGTTTTCCTTTGGTGGTCGTTCGTGCTCGAGGATGTACCGCTGTTTTCCCGCCGCTCGGTTCGATGGTTCGCCGTTCTTGGCTCTCTTTCTCTCCGAGGGCGGGTTCGGGGCTGCTAGGGACGATTCCTGTTTTTGGGGTGAGACGCCGAGCTTCCACTCGGTCCTCCTCTTTTCGGATTTGGCCTGTGCGGTTGTCTGCCGCCTCTGCCTGCTCCGTCTCCTTTCGGCTGGGGTTTCGGCGGTTGTCGGCCGCTTCCACCTGCTTCACCTGGTCGAGATTTTGGGGTTTTCGTCCCCGGTCTCTCTTCCACGTGTCTCTGTTTGTCGTCCCTGGAATGATCGAATTTGCGTTTGTCTGGCTGTCGGCCTCTGGAAGCATCCCTCGATCTGTTTCCTTCTGCCTCTCTGACAGCTGCATTTCGGATTTGTTGGAGCTTTTCTTTCTCCCTCTCCTTCCGCAGATTTTCTCTGTCTTGTCTGGCTTTCTCTCTCTGTGCCAACATCTCCATCATTCTCTCCTTGTTCTCCGTGATCTTTGCCCGCGTGACCTCGTCTGAGTCTAGCTTGGCCAGGGAGCATTCAAGGAGGATCTTTTTAATGACCTCGTAGCCCGCTTGGGAGTAGGTCGCTTTGTATGGATCATCCTTGCCGCTGTCGACGTCAAGGAATCTGCGATCTCTGGAGATGTTGCGGAGATCTATGAAGTTGAACTCCCCCCTCATCGCCTCGACGCTGAGTTTAAGGAGATTATTCACTTCCGCGATGTTCTGGCAATCGGAGTGCTCGACCATTGAGCACAGTGCTATACTAAGGACTCTGTCGGAGGACCTTTTCAGCATCACGAGTGCTGTCGCCATCGCCTTTGCGATATTTTCCCCATTCAGTCCTCGTGGGACGCCTTCTCGGACGTCTGTCGCTCCGGACATGACGAGGATATGGACCTGCCCGGTCTTTTCCTCGTTGAGGTATCGCCTTACACTGTCACAGCAATCGGTGATGGTTTCTTGGCATGACGACCACATTCCAAAGGCACCGATCCCCCCTAGCTCTTCCCACATGTGGATGCCGTCCCTTAGTGGGGCTAGGGTCTTATCGCCAACGGCGATTATCGACTTTTGGAAGGGTTTTGCTTTCACCATGGGAGGTGGTTCCGTCATCATAGGCTGCTCCTGCTGGCGCAGTATGACGACGTCTTCTTCCATCCTCTTTATTGTGGCTCTAGCATCTTTGAGATCTTTTTCAAGTTGGCTTCTGAGCTCATTTGCCTTCTTGAGTTTCTCTTCTAGCTGATCTGCCTTCTTCTGGCCTACCTCCTTGGCGGTTTCGAGAGCACGTGCTGCTAAGCTGTGGCTCGTCGATTCCAGTTCCAATTCGTTGACCCTGTCCCGTAGTCCGCTGACATACTTGTGGACCGATCCGTAGGCGCAGCAGTCTCCTACAATGAAGGTTCTGTTTGCTTCCGCAACGCACTTCATGCATAGCGCGCGGCCACCGGCTGGTGGTGTCGCGACGGTCTCGGCTGATCCCGCCATGTGCTATGTGGAAACTGTAAAAAAAAAACAAGAAACACAACACACACTGGGTTGTCACTTCCTGAGGCACTTCACCTACTCCTTCACCTCTCCCACTGGTGATTTTCACCGAAAACCGCACTAGTTTCGCGGGAAAAAACGCTTTTCTTTCCCCAGGACCCCAGTGATTCCAGGACCAATCTGACCATACTTTTTCAAGTCTGGAGGGGTGATTCCGAGACCAATCTGCCCATCACTGTCCAAGTCGGGAGGGGTGATTCCGGGACCAGTCTGACACTTACTTCCGAAGTCTGGAGGAATGATTCCAGGACCAATCTGACCATACTTCTTCAAGTCTGGAGGGGTGATTCCGAGACCAATCTGCCCATAACTGTCAAAGTCTGGAGGGGTGATTCCGGGACCAATCTGACCATACTTTCACAAGACCGGAGGGGTGATTCCGGGACCAATCTGAGCATACTTTTACAAGACTGGAGGGGTGATTCCGGGACCAATCTGCCCATAACTGTCAAAGTCTGGAGGGGTGATTCCGGGACCAATCTGACCATACTTTTACAAGACTGGAGGGGTGATTCCGAGACCAATCTGCCCATAACTGTCGAAGTCTGGAGGGGTGATTCCAGGACCAATCTGACCTTACTTTTTCAAGTCTGGAGGGGTGATTCCGAGACCAATCTGACACTTACTTCCGGAGTCTGGAGGGTGATTCCAGGACCAATCTGACCATACTTCTTCAAGTCTGGAGGGGTGATTCCGAGACCAATCTGCCCATAACTGTCAAAGTCTGGAGGGGTGATTCCGGGACCAATCTGACCATACTTTTACAAGACTGGAGGGGTGATTCCGAGACCAATCTGCCCATAACTGTCGAAGTCTGGAGGGGTGATTCCGGGACCAATCTGACCATACTTTTACAAGACTGGAGGGGTGATTCCGGGACCAATCTGACCATACTTTTACAAGACTGGAGGGGTGATTCCGGGACCAATCTGACCATACTTTTACAAGACTGGAGGGGTGATTCCGGGACCAATCTGCCCATAACTGTCAAAGTCTGGAGGGGTGATTCCGGGACCAATCTGACCATACTTTTACAAGACTGGAGGGGTGATTCCGAGACCAATCTGACACTTACTTCCGAAGTCTGGAGGGTGATTCCAGGACCAATCTGACCTCACTTTTTCAAGTCTGTAGGGCTGATTCCGAGACCAATCTGACACTTACTTCCGAAGTCTGGAGGGGTGATTCCAGGACCAATCTGACCATACTTTTACAAGACTGGAGGGGTGATTCCGGGACCAATCTGCCCATAACTGTCAAAGTCTGGAGGGGTGATTCCGGGACCAATCTGACCATACTTTTACAAGACTGGAGGGGTGATTCCGAGACCAATCTGACACTTACTTCCGAAGTCTGGAGGGTGATTCCAGGACCAATCTGACCTTACTTTTTCAAGTCTGGAGGGGTTATTCCGAGACCAATCTGCCCATCACTGTCGAAGTCTAGAGGGGTGATTCCGGGACCAAACTGACCATACTTTTACAAGTCTGGAGGGGTGATTCCAGGACCAATCTGACCATACTTTTTCAAGTCTGGAGGGGTGATTCCGAGACCAATCTGACACTTACTTCCGGAGTCTGGAGGGTGATTCCAGGACCAATCTGACCATACTTCTTCAAGTCTGGAGGGGTGATTCCGAGACCAATCTGCCCATAACTGTCAAAGTCTGGAGGGGTGATTCCGGGACCAATCTGACCATACTTTTACAAGACTGGAGGGGTGATTCCGAGACCAATCTGCCCATAACTGTCGAAGTCTGGAGGGGTGATTCCGGGACCAATCTGACCATACTTTTACAAGACTGGAGGGGTGATTCCGGGACCAATCTGACCATACTTCTTCAAGTCTGGAGGGGTGATTCCGAGACCAATCTGCCCATAACTGTCAAAGTCTGGAGGGGTGATTCCGGGACCAATCTGACCATACTTTTACAAGACTGGAGGGGTGATTCCGAGACCAATCTGCCCATAACTGTCAAAGTCTGGAGGGGTGATTCCGGGACCAATCTGACCATACTTTTACAAGACTGGAGGGGTGATTCCGAGACCAATCTGACACTTACTTCCGAAGTCTGGAGGGTGATTCCAGGACCAATCTGACCTTACTTTTTCGAGTCTGGAGGGCTGATTCCGAGACCAATCTGACACTTACTTCCGAAGTCTGGAGGGGTGATTCCAGGACCAATCTGACCATACTTTTACAGGACTGGAGGGGTGATTCCGGGACCAATCTGCCCATAACTGTCAAAGTCTGGAGGGGTGATTCCGGGACCAATCTGACCATACTTTTACAAGACTGGAGGGGTGATTCCGAGACCAATCTGACACTTACTTCCGAAGTCTGGAGGGTGATTCCAGGACCAATCTGACCTTACTTTTTCAAGTCTGGAGGGGTTATTCCGAGACCAATCTGCCCATCACTGTCGAAGTCTAGAGGGGTGATTCCGGGACCAAACTGACCATACTTTTACAAGTCTGGAGGGGTGATTCCGGGACCAATCTGACCGTACTTTTTCAAGTCTGGAGGGGTGATTCCGAGACCAATCTGCCCATCACTGTCGAAGTCTAGAGGGGTGATTCCGGGACCAAACTGACCATACTTTTACAAGACTGGAGGGGTGATTCCGGGACCAATCTGACCGTACTTTTTCAAGTCTGGAGGGGTGAGTCCGAGACCAATCTGACACTCACTTCCGGAGTCTGAAGGGTGATTCCAGGACCAATCTGACCATACTTTTTCAAATCTGGAGGGGTGATTCCGGGACCAATCTGACCATACTTTTACAAGATTGGAGGGGTGGTTCCGGGACCAATCTGACCATACTTTTACAAGATTGGAGGGGTGATTCCGGCACCAATCTGCCCATTACTTTCCAAGTTTTTTTTTTTTTTTTTTTTTTTTTTTTTTTTTTTTGTGGGGTCCAGGAAGAAAAATGCGTGATGCAGACTGTGCCACAGCCCCAGCACAGTACTGTGGGAGTCGCAAACCCACTAAAAACCTGGAGTCTCCCCAACCCCCGCTTTCGGACGGGGGGCCGCTCCCATGGACGGAATTGGTTTAGCATTACTTCGAACCAATGGGAACGGGAGTCAACATTCTTGTCTCCGTGTCCTACATCGTATCCTCGCGAGCCATTTGCTTGGTGGTGTTCTGTTGTGTATGATGAGAAGTGTGCCGATGTGTGTGCCGTGGTCAGTGGTGAACGTGTATCGTTGTATGTGTTGCGCTGAGTTTTCGCTGCTCGGACCTAAATACCCCCCGCATCCAGTCCATGAGAGTCCGTCGATCCTCTCGCAGTGTCCAGAGCCCGCTGGCGGGCCCCTCCTCCCGCTTCAGCCATCCGACGTGTTTCGGAATTTGCGACGAGCCGCGCCCTCCGACCTTCCTCCCTCGCTGTTTTGCCCAACATGATCCTCTCGAAATGCCCCGAAACATAATCCCATTCTTCCCTCCCCCTGAGCCCGTACTCCACCACCTCTCTCAACCCCCCTCCACTGAAACCTAAAGCCCAGTCCCCTCTGATGTCGCGCAGGGCCTCGCAGTGAAGCACGGTGTGTTCCACATCGTCGGTTTCACCCGACGCGCACAGGGTGCACACATCAGAGTCTGACTTCCCTATTTTGACCATGAAGGTCTGAAACTGACCATGCCCCGTGAGAATCTGGGTTGTCCCGTAGTTGAGCTCCCCGTGCTCGCAGTCCACCCACTTTTTCAAGTTCCTTATGAGATGCCTCGTCCATTTCCCCTTCGACTCCCCGATTAGACCCGCCTCCCATTCACGCTGCCATGCCTCCATGGTCTTCTCCCTCCCTTCCTCCCTCCCGAGTCCCTGCTCCCCCCAACACGCCGCCCTTTCTTGCGCCAGTAAATCCCATGGGACCATCCTCGCGAGCACGAGGGCTGCATCGGTGGAGACCGTTCTGTAAGCTCGGCTCACCCTGATCGCAAGCGTCCTCTGTGCCGCTCGGATGGCTTGCCGCCTACCCTTTGACGCGAATGCCATATGCGCCCACGCAGGGGCCGCATACATGGCCGCCGACTCCGCCACTGAAGCCAGCAGACGTCTGTCCCCTCCCTCTATTCCCCCAATCCTCGGCATCAACCTACCAAGCTTCCTCGATGTTTCCCTCGCCCTCTTCGCCACATACCCAATGTGCTCCCTCCCAGTGAGCCCTTTGTCCAACATCACCCCAAGGTATTTCACCTTATCAGCGAGCTTGATCGCAACCCCTCCCAAATTTAGCTTTATCCCCTTCGCCCTCTTCCTCCCTATGAGGTAGAGAGCTTCCGTTTTGTGCGGTGCCAGCTCCAGATTGATGCTCCTCATCCACTCATGGATTATTCCCAGTGCCCGGTTCCCAATATTCTCCACCTCGCCCTCAGTCTTGGCCCTGACAAGGAGTGCGAGATCGTCAGCGTAAGCTAACAACTCGGCCCCCCTCGGCATGCCAACCCTCAGAACCCCGTCATACGCAAGGTTCCACAGTGTTGGGCCCAAGATTGAACCCTGTGGAACCCCCGCCGTGATTTTGAAAACTCCCCCTTCCAATACGATTCCCCTTTCGCTAAGATACGACGAAACGATCTGGATTAAGTACTCCGAGAAGCCCCTGTCCCTCATGGCCCGCAATATTTTCCCCACTCCAGCGAGTTGAAGGCGTTCTTGACATCGAGCAACACCAACAAGACGAAGCTCCTAGTCTTTGTGCACTTCACCCTCTCCTCCATCGCCCGGCTGATAACCCATCTGACTGCCTCGACCGTCGAAAGACCCCTCCTAAAACCATATTGGTTTCCCGATAGCGCCCCCAGATCCTCGATCTCCACTTGCAGCCTTCCGACGATGACCTTCTCAAACAATTTCCCCATGCTATTCAGGAGGCAAATCGGCCTCTGCCCTCCTCCCCCTCCCTTTGGTATGAGCACCAGCCCTGCCCTCTTCCAAGGCAGCGGGAACCTTCCCTCCCTCACCAGCTGATTGAAAAAATCCCTGACCAATTTGGGCCATCTACTGGCCAAGAGTTTCACCACCTCGGCGGGAACTCCGTCCGGCCCCGGCGCTTTACGCGTCGCCAGTCCGTCAGCTGCCCGAATTATCTCCTCCGAAGTTACCTCTGGAATAGTCCGTCCCCGATTTCCCATACCCATTCTCCCGGTCTCGTCGATACCGCCCTCCCGCTCAGGGCGCTCCGGGAAAAGCCCCCGAATTGTTTCCTGCAGTTTTTCACTGGCCAGCTTCGGTCCCTTCCTCGCGAACTTTCCCATGACTATTCGATACGGCTTCCCCCATACGTCTTTTCCAACCTCCTCGATTAGCTCCCTCCATGCCCTCGCCTTGCTCCTTCTTATCCAGCCCTCAGCTCCCCCCGTGCCCTCCTATACAGGGCCATTTGTTTGGAATATGTAGCCCTCCCCTCAGCTCCCCGGTCCCGACGTCCCAGCCAGCTCGCCGTTCTACTGGCGGTCCTCTGTAGGCGGATGCACCGTTGGCGCAGAGCGGCCACTTCTTCGTTCCACCAGTAAATCGGTCGATTCATCCCCGTGTAGTTCCGCTTTGGCCCCCCCCTGCTACATGCTCTGGTGAGAATACTTTCCAGCATCTCGGCGCTCAAGTTGACCCCGATTAGGTTCCTGCAGCGCCTATCGATGTAGTCCTTCACCCTGGCAAGATCTAGCTTCCTGAACTGCCAGCTCCCTTCCGGCCCCGACTGCCGTGAGTGTTCTCTCTCCCGCACCGTGAAAATTATATACCGGTGGTCGCTAAGCGACTGTTGGTACTCCAGGACTCTCCATCCCTCTACGTCATTCAAAGCCCTCCCGTTTGCCATCGTTAAATCTATGAAAGACTCACCCCTCACTGCCGAGAAAGTCGGAACTCCCCCGTCGTTGATTATGACAAGGTCGTTCCCAGCCACCCAGTCCTCCAAGTACCTCCCTCTCACATCTGTGTGACGGTTGCCCCAGTCGGCCCCCTTTGCGTTGAAGTCCCCCGTAATGAAAATCTTCTTTCCTCTATGGCCAGCGACACACTCCCCAAGCTCTCCAAGAAAGTTCTTGAAGTCATCTAGGGGCCTGTTTGGCGATATATAGCATGAGTAGAAGACCCCGATGCCATCGATCTCCATCCAGATGAAGCCACTGCCCCCGCCCGTCCCCCTCAGTTTCAGTGACCCATTATTATCCGTCATCCAACCTGCTGTGCCCCATGCTTCGTCACAGATCCAGTCTCCGTGGCTCTTGGCAATCGCCTCGTTGGTTTCCGAGAGCAACGCCAAATCCACTCGCATCTCCTGGACCACTTTTTCGAGCATGCTGTGGGCGTCCCTACTCCTGTTCAGATTAACTTGGATTATGGTTATCCCGCCCATTTAGTTTTGTTCCCTATGACCTACAGTGGTCCACCCGTCCGCCGCCGGCACATTCTTCCTTCTGCCGCGTTTCATCGCCCCGATGATCTCCTTCATTTTCGTTCCCCTTTCCGGGCAGGAGTTGCTGTCCGCTCGGTGTCCCTCAGCATTACAGACGTAACATCTGGGTTGGGCTGCGGTGCAGTCCTTTGCCAAGTGATCAGCTGCACCACATCTGTAGCATACTTTCCCGTCCCCTCCCTTCAACGTGCATTCTCTCGCCATATGCCCCGGGACGTGACACCTGAAGCACGTCTGGACCTCGACCCACCGCTCGGTTCGACACCACCGGCTTCCAAGCCGCAGCGTCCTATGTTGCAGAAGGGCTTCCGCAGCGTCCGCAGGTAAGGTAACCAGGGCCCTCCATACCTCAGCCCTCACCAGACGGGGCTCATCCACCGTGACCTTGGCACTCTCCGGGATCCGCAGTAGACTCCGAAGAGTTTTTTTCCGCTTCCTCCGGTGAGACCAGCGGGTCGTACCCCCAGAGAGCCACCGGTCTCAGTCCCGTTCCCTCCCTTACTTCAGCCTCCAAGTTGGCGTTCTCCTTCAGCACTCTCGCGAAATCTCTCCCCGCTCCCCGCCGCTGCTCTTCGAGCCTAATAATAAGATTCCCGGCCCCATCCTTCATCGGGACCCCTCGGACTTTGACGCCGAGCCTGCCTGAATTCCACAGCCCTCTCACTCCCCGCAGAGTGTCCTCGAAGGTTTTTCCTTCCGCTGACTTGACCTTGATCGTGGTTGTTATACCGCCCTCCGTGGGCAGAGTCACAGCCCCCTTTGAGCAGACCTCCAGGACCCCGAAGTCCTCCCCGAGAGCCGCTCCCGTGGCCCAGCATGCTACTTCCAGTGCCCTGCGGAGTCTCTGGTTTCGACACGCCGGGTCCACGTATGCCACAGCCCGCTCTTCGTCGAAGCCCGGCAGCCCCGCGAGTTTCTCCAAAGCCCCCTCGAGCATCCTCAAGGTCGTGACCCCCACCGTTTCCCCCTTCCCCATGATTCCGATAACGAGCGCCCTAGTTGCCCCGTTGTTCTCCCGATTTCTTTGCTCGCCGACCACCTCGAGCGCTTCGTAGCTTCTGAGGACCGCAACGCTACCAGCCTTCAGGCTGCTGACCTGCCCAACCCTCAGGAACTGCTGCAATAGGTCGCCCAAGCCTCCACCCTCGAACTTCCTACCCTCTTCGACAATGATAAGCTTCAACCTCCTTTGACTCCAGGAGTCGTCCCGCGTGAGTTTGACGCATCTGAAGCCTTCCTCAGGCCATTCGAGATCGAGGAGCGCGAGTCGATCCTCAACGCCCTCAGCACCTGCGAACCTGTCCTCCAGCTCCTTCGTCAACTCCGCCCCTCTCTTGCCCGGCATCCCGCCTCTCTCCTCCCACACCTACTGCAAACAGCATCTTCGACGACCAGCCTTTCCCCCCTGATTCTGGAGATCTCTTCGTGAAAGCTAGTTACCAGACTCCGGTAGAGACCCGGCACTACCCTCCCGAGATCCTTGAGTTCTTTCTTGGTGTTCTGGGCCGAACACAGCCTGGTCAGCTTCTCCATGTATTTACCCATCTGAGCTATCTTATGCTCCAGCTGCTCGGTCTCCTTCGGACCATCCCCCTGCGATTCTCCTGCGACCCTCTTGCTTTGTCCATCTGACTCATCCAGACTCAAATTGCCCTCGGCGCCCCTCTTCCTCGTCTTCGGAACGAGTCCCCGGCTCCCCACATCCATCGCCGTCACATCCTCTGACCTATCCCCCCCAGTAGGCGAGTGTGCCACCTTCCCCCCCCTGGCGAACCCCCTGGGCACGTCCAGGCCTCCTGCCGCCCTCCGGCGATCCCTCTCTTGCTCCATCTGGCGCCGACTCTCGTCGAAAACCGATTCCCGCAGTCGGATCGTTGACAGCTCGGGCGTGGAAGCCCTGCGCCGCTCCAGGATGACGGGTCCCTGTAACCTGCTTCCGGCTGGGCGGGAAGGCAAGCTTTCTGATTCCCTCGCACCTAACGTGAAATACGTGACCAGAGGGGTCACAAATTCTTCTCCCTAGCGACGCTTTTCTGAATCTAACCGGATTGAGCCGATTTGATCGGCACAATTTCCAGGCTAACTCGACGAAGTCTCCGGATTGAAGTCCGCCTCAAAACTTCAAAATATACCTTTAATTCGGTGTCTCCCAGACTGATGGCCCGATCTTGGTCGTCAGCGCACCAAAATCGTTCTCGAAAGAAGGCCTATCACCTGGCACACCACAAATCACTGGCAAAAGCACAGAAACAGGAGCTCGCGGAAAGCGACCGTACTCCTCCGTGGTTCGACGCTGACTACTTTCCAAGTCTAGAGGGGTGATTCCGGGACCAATCTGACCATACTTTTCCAAGTCTGGAGGAATGATTCCAGGACCAATCTGACCATACTTTTCAAGTCTGGAGGGGTGATTCCGAGACCAATCTGCCCATAACTGTCAAAGTCTGGAGGGGTGATTCCGGGACCAATCTGACCATACTTTTCCAAGTCTGGAGGAATGATTCCAGGACCAATCTGACCATACTTTTCCAAGTCTGGAGGAATGATTCCAGGACCAATCTGACCATACTTTTTCAAGTCTGGAGGGGTGATTCCGAGACCAATCTGCCCATAACTGTCAAAGTCTGGAGGGGTGATTCCGGGACCAATCTGACCATACTTTTACAAGACTGGAGGGGTGATTCCGAGACCAATCTGCCCATAACTGTCGAAGTCTGGAGGGTGATTCCAGGACCAATCTGACCTTACTTTTTCAAGTCTGGAGGGGTAATTCCGAGACCAATCTGACACTTACTTCCGGAGTCTGGAGGGTGATTCCAGGACCAATCTGACCATACTTCATCAAGTCTGGAGGGGTGATTCCGAGACCAATCTGCCCATAACTGTCGAAGTCTGGAGGGGTGATTCCGGGACCAATCGGACCATACTTTTCCAAGTCTGGAGGAATGATTCCAGGACCAATCTGACCATACTTTTTCAAGTCTGGAGGGGTGATTCCGAGACCAATCTGCCCATAACTGTCAAAGTCTGGAGGGGTGATTCCGGGACCAATCTGACCATACTTTTACAAGACTGGAGGGGTGATTCCGAGACCAATCTGCCCATAACTGTCGAAGTCTGGAGGGGTGATTCCAGGACCAATCTGACCTTACTTTTTCAAGTCTGGAGGGGTGATTCCGAGACCAATCTGACACTTACTTCCGGAGTCTGGAGGGTGATTCCAGGACCAATCTGACCATACTTCATCAAGTCTGGAGGGGTGATTCCGAGACCAATCTGCCCATAACTGTCAAAGTCTGGAGGGGTGATTCCGGGACCAATCTGACCATACTTTTACAAGACTGGAGGGGTGATTCCGAGACCAATCTGCCCATAACTGTCGAAGTCTGGAGGGGTGATTCCGGGGCCAATCTGACCATACTTTTACAAGACTGGAGGGGTGATTCCGGGACCAATCTGACCATACTTTTACAAGACTGGAGGGGTGATTCCGGAACCAATCTGCCCATAACTGTCAAAGTCTGGAGGGGTGATTCCGGGACCAATCTGACCATACTTTCACAAGACTGGAGGGTGATTCCGAGACCAATCTGACACTTACTTCCGAAGTCTGGAGGGTGATTCCAGGACCAATCTGACCTTACTTTTTCAAGTCTGGAGGGGCTGATTCCGAGACCAATCTGACACTTACTTCCGAAGTCTGGAGGGGTGATTCCAGGACCAATCTGACCATACTTTACAAGACTGGAGGGGTGATTCGGGACCAATCTGCCCATAACTGTCAAAGTCTGGAGGGGTGATTCCGGGACCAATCTGACCATACTTTTACAAGACTGGAGGGGTGATTCCCGAGACCAATCTGACACTTACTTCCGAAGTCTGGAGGGTGATTCCAGGACCAATCTGACCTTACTTTTTCAAGTCTGGAGGGGTTATTCCGAGACCAATCTGCCCATTACTGTCGAAGTCTAGAGGGGTGATTCCGGGACCAAACTGACCATACTTTTACAAGTCTGGAGGGGTGATTCCAGGACCAATCTGACCATACTTTTTCAAGTCTGGAGGGGTGATTCCGAGACCAATCTGACACTTACTTCCGGAGTCTGGAGGGTGATTCCAGGACCAATCTGACCATACTTCTTCAAGTCTGGAGGGATGATTCCGAGACCAATCTGCCCATAACTGTCAAAGTCTGGAGGGGTGATTCCGGGACCAATCTGACCATACTTTTACAAGACTGGAGGGGTGATTCCGAGACCAATCTGCCCATAACTGTCGAAGTCTGGAGGGGTGATTCCGGGACCAATCTGACCATACTTTTACAAGACTGGAGGGGTGATTCCGGGACCAATCTGACCATACTTTTACAAGACTGGAGGGGTGATTCCGGGACCAATCGGCCCATAACTGTCAAAGTCTGGAGGGGTGATTCCGGGACCAATCTGACCATACTTTTACAAGACTGGAGGGGTGATTCCGAGACCAATCTGACACTTACTTCCGAAGTCTGGAGGGTGATTCCAGGACCAATCTGACCTTACTTTTTCAAGTCTGGAGGGCTGATTCCGAGACCAATCTGACACTTACTTCCGAAGTCTGGAGGGCTGATTCCGAGACCAATCTGACACTCACTTCCGAAGACTGGAGGGGTGATTCCGGGACCAATCTGCCCATAACTGTCAAAGTCTGGAGGGGTGATTCCGGGACCAATCTGACCATACTTTTACAAGACTGGAGGGGTGATTCCGAGACCAATCTGACACTTACTTCCGAAGTCTGGAGGGTGATTCCAGGACCAATCTGACCTTACTTTTTCAAGTCTGGAGGGGTTATTCCGAGACCAATCTGCCCATCACTGTCGAAGTCTAGAGGGGTGATTCCGGGACCAAACTGACCATACTTTTACAAGTCTGGAGGGGTGATTCCAGGACCAATCTGACCATACTTTTTCAAGTCTGGAGGGGTGATTCCGAGACCAATCTGCCCATCACTGTCGGAGTCTAGAGGGGTGATTCCGGGACCAAACTGACCATACTTTTACAAGAGTGGAGGGGTGATTCCGGGACCAATCTGACCGTACTTTTTCAAGTCTGGAGGGGTGAGTCCGAGACCAATCTGACACTCACTTCCGGAGTCTGAAGGGTGATTCCGGGACCAATCTGACCATACTTTTACAAGACTGGAGGGGTGATTCCGAGACCAATCTGACACTTACTTCCGAAGTCTGGAGGGTGATTCCAGGACCAATCTGACCTTACTTTTTCAAGTCTGGAGGGCTGATTCCGAGACCAATCTGACACTTACTTCCGAAGTCTGGAGGGCTGATTCCGAGACCAATCTGACACTCACTTCCGAAGACTGGAGGGGTGATTCCGGGACCAATCTGCCCATAACTGTCAAAGTCTGGAGGGGTGATTCCGGGACCAATCTGACCATACTTTTACAAGACTGGAGGGGTGATTCCGAGACCAATCTGACACTTACTTCCGAAGTCTGGAGGGTGATTCCAGGACCAATCTGACCTTACTTTTTCAAGTCTGGAGGGGTTATTCCGAGACCAATCTGCCCATCACTGTCGAAGTCTAGAGGGGTGATTCCGGGACCAAACTGACCATACTTTTACAAGTCTGGAGGGGTGATTCCAGGACCAATCTGACCATACTTTTTCAAGTCTGGAGGGGTGATTCCGAGACCAATCTGCCCATAACTGTCGAAGTCTGGAGGGGTGATTCCGGGACCAATCGGACCATACTTTTCCAAGTCTGGAGGAATGATTCCAGGACCAATCTGACCATACTTTTTCAAGTCTGGAGGGGTGATTCCGAGACCAATCTGCCCATAACTGTCAAAGTCTGGAGGGGTGATTCCGGGACCAATCTGACCATACTTTTACAAGACTGGAGGGGTGATTCCGAGACCAATCTGCCCATAACTGTCGAAGTCTGGAGGGGTGATTCCAGGACCAATCTGACCATACTTTTTCAAGTCTGGAGGGGTGATTCCGAGACCAATCTGACACTTACTTCCGGAGTCTGGAGGGTGATTCCAGGACCAATCTGACCATACTTCATCAAGTCTGGAGGGGTGATTCCGAGACCAATCTGCCCATAACTGTCAAAGTCTGGAGGGGTGATTCCGGGACCAATCTGACCATACTTTTACAAGACTGGAGGGGTGATTCCGAGACCAATCTGCCCATAACTGTCGAAGTCTGGAGGGGTGATTCCGGGGCCAATCTGACCATACTTTTACAAGACTGGAGGGGTGATTCCGGGACCAATCTGACCATACTTTTACAAGACTGGAGGGGTGATTCCGGAACCAATCTGCCCATAACTGTCAAAGTCTAGAGGGGTGATTCCGGGACCAAACTGACCATACTTTTACAAGAGTGGAGGGGTGATTCCGGGACCAATCTGACCGTACTTTTTCAAGTCTGGAGGGGTGAGTCCGAGACCAATCTGACACTCACTTCCGGAGTCTGAAGGGTGATTCCAGGACCAATCTGACCATACTTTTTCAATCTGGAGGGGTGATTCCGGGACCAATCTGACCATACTTTTACAAGATTGGAGGGGTGATTCCGGGACCAATCTGACCATACTTTTACAAGACTGGAGGGGTGATTCCGAGACCAATCTGACACTTACTTCCGAAGTCTGGAGGGTGATTCCAGGACCAATCTGACCTTACTTTTTCAAGTCTGGAGGGCTGATTCCGAGACCAATCTGACACTTACTTCCGAAGTCTGGAGGGCTGATTCCGAGACCAATCTGACACTCACTTCCGAAGACTGGAGGGGTGATTCCGGGACCAATCTGCCCATAACTGTCAAAGTCTGGAGGGGTGATTCCGGGACCAATCTGACCATACTTTTACAAGACTGGAGGGGTGATTCCGAGACCAATCTGACACTTACTTCCGAAGTCTGGAGGGTGATTCCAGGACCAATCTGACCTTACTTTTTCAAGTCTGGAGGGGTTATTCCGAGACCAATCTGCCCATCACTGTCGAAGTCTAGAGGGGTGATTCCGGGACCAAACTGACCATACTTTTACAAGTCTGGAGGGGTGATTCCAGGACCAATCTGACCATACTTTTTCAAGTCTGGAGGGGTGATTCCGAGACCAATCTGCCCATCACTGTCGGAGTCTAGAGGGGTGATTCCGGGACCAAACTGACCATACTTTTACAAGACTGGAGGGGTGATTCCGGGACCAATCTGACCGTACTTTTTCAAGTCTGGAGGGGTGAGTCCGAGACCAATCTGACACTCACTTCCGGAGTCTGAAGGGTGATTCCAGGACCAATCTGACCATACTTTTTCAAATCTGGAGGGGTGATTCCGGGACCAATCTGACCATACTTTTACAAGATTGGAGGGGTGATTCCGGGACCAATCTGACCATACTTTTACAAGATTGGAGGGGTGATTCCGGGACCAATCTGCCCATTACTTTCCAAGTCTAGAGGGGTGATTCCGGGACCAATCTGACCATACTTTTCCAAGTCTGGAGGGTTGATTGCAGGACCAATCTGAAAGTACTTTTTCAAGTCTGGAGGGGTGATTCCGAGACCAATCTGACACTTACTTCCGAAGTCTGGAGGGGTGATTCCAGGACCAATCTGACCATACTTTTCCAAGTCTGGAGGGGTTATTCCGAGACAAATCTGCCCATCACTGTCGAAGTCTAGAGGGGTGATTCCGGGACCAATCTGACCGTACTTTTTCAAGTCTGGAGGGGTGATTCCGAGACCAATCTGACACTTACTTCCGAAGTCTGGAGGGGTGATTCCAGGACCAATCTGACCATACTTTTTCAAGTCTGGAGGGGTCTCAGCGGGGTTTCTGGATCCCCAACTGAGCGCGTCCCCGGGTTGCGGATAGGGGAGGGCCCGCCAGATATGGCGGGTACCGGTGAAATAAAATAGCCGGCGCGGACCAAAACCAGGACGTCATCGCGTCTGACTCCTTGGGGGCGGCGATGGCAAACGTGCCCGAGAGCGAACCGTGGAACGGGAAGGTGGAGCAAACTCCAAACCAAAGCGTTATGTGTGGCTCACAGCGATACGGAGGGTACAGCTTGGGAAACCACTTGGGCGAGGTGGCGCCGGCGTATAGTACACGGGCCCGGGTGGATCCAACCAATCCAACCTGGCTGCCCCGCATGCGCTGAAAAAAGCAAACAGCAACTTAGTGCCAGTTGGTGGCCGGGAGGGACCCTGAGGCGCGAGATGCAGGAATCATCGATACGCGTGCTGTGCGTTGCCCTAGCCGTCTGCCCACGGGGACCTGCTGAGACCACAATATCATAACGCGGAGAGGAGGTGGGAGCGACACCGGACCGCGTCACAATAGGGGAGATTGAAGGCACAGAACAAGAAGATTATAATGGACAGTCACAAGAATGAACAAACCGCTGAATTGCCCACAGCGACAGGCCGTCCCGGCCAACCCCAGGTAACCCCTGGCGACAACCCCTTCGCGAAGGGAGGGCGAGTAGGAAGATCGCCGGAGAAGAAGGGAACGACGATGGAGGATGCCACCAGCACCGTAATCCAGGACCCCGATCAGGAGTGCATGGATGACACTGAGGGCTCGACCAGCGACACTCTGAAGGAGGGAGTGACAGCAGCGACCTCCGTAACGAAGCTCCAGCCAGCGAGACCCGACCAACCCCGCGAGGCGGAGAACAAGAGGGGAGCGGAAGAGCAAGTCCCTGCAGGAAAAAGAGCCCAACCGAGCACCCCAAGACCGCTCAAAAGACATCGAGAGAATACGCCGGAACTCGAAGAGGAGAAGCAAGCCAAAATCGCAAGCAGGGGTAAGCTCCTCCAGAACCTCGCAATCGTCATCAGGCAGAAGATCAAGACTGAGATCAAGGACAAGGTTGACCGTATGAAAGCAATCGAGACCAAGACTACGGCAAAGGAGATGAAACAGCTCACCCAGCAACTGCAGGGAGGAGTCACCCGACTGGAGACCGACATTCCTTCCGCCGCCAAGTGCATCATAGAGGAAATCATCAGCAGTGACGAAAGGCCGCACGAATATCTAGAAGAGCTGGAGTTCCTGAACGAGCAACTGGAACAGAAAACGGACCTGCTGACGCGGACCGCCGAGCAGCTGAACGACGCCCATGCAAGGATCGCCGAACTAGAGGCCACGATCGCCAAACTAGAGAGCGCAACAGGCGGAGACAGCAACACACAGGCAGCTCGTAAGGAAGGAGAAGAACTGAAGGCGGCCAACGAGATCCTGGAGGCTATCGAGCTACTTCAAACCGCGGAAGACATCTCCGTATTAGCGGGGAAACACTGGCCGAAACGCGTCTACAACAAGACCTCGCTTACAAAAACTGGAATCGTCGGTAACAGGAAGTGCCGCATCCTGCTGCACTGTCCGGAGGACAAGGATCCAAAAGACGACAACGTGATAACCCAGCTAGCCCAATTCTTCCCGGCGGTAAGGGGAATCGACACACTGGAGGATGGAGAGGTCGCCACCACCTCCATGGTGGTATCTCCCGTTCTACTGTGAGCGGGGGGCACACAACCACCGGAATCCACATAATAGGTCGTTTGAAGAAGGAAGCAACAGCAGAGGACTACGCGGAGGTACTTCAAAAAGCCATAGGAGAAGTAAACAAAACGCAGATCAACGATGGTGACAAAACTCTTATAAGGATACCGGCAAAGGCTGACGTTATGAAAGTCCGCAAAATCACTGAAGCTTGCTGTACGTGGCTGAAAGCAAGAGGCGTGGCGGAGATCTCGACGAAGACGGCGAGAAACGGAGAAGAACGACCCAAGAATAAACGATTACAGAAGGCAAACCAGACAACTATGAGCATCAGCGCAGAGGGTCAAACTTTCGCCGAGGTGCTGAAGAACCTCAAAGAAAAAGTGGACCCTAAAGCACTGGATGTCGAGATTCGAGGCTGCCGCCAAGCAGGTTAGGAAGTCCAACTACAGATAGCGGAGAGAAGCTCCGGAGGGCAGCATCGACTCCAGGCGTTCATCACCGAAGAGCTGAGATACGAGACAGCGATCAAGAGCCGACGACTGCCAGCCGCAGTGCTCGTCACAGGCCTGGAGCCAGGCCTCGACGAAAAGGAGCTCGAGAAGGATCTCCATAAAGCCCTAAGACGCAAAGAGCCAGGGCAACTTAAGTCAGAGAAGATCGGGAGGAACGGTAGAGGAACTCGCATCGCGGTGGTTAAAATGAATCACGAGGACGCGGACCGACTGCTGAATATGCGGAACGTCCAGATCGGGTGGAGACTCTGCCACGTCAAGGAGTGGCTCGAAGTCCCGAGGTGCTTCAAGTGCCAGAGAGCCGGTCACCGCTCGACGACATGTGAACTCGAAGAAGAAAAGGAGAAGAAATGCTACGAATGCGGTCTTGTTGGCCATGCGAGCAGGAACTGCGAAACAAACCGGGAGGACTATCACTGTGTGAACTGTCAAGAGGAGGGCCTTTCGGGCTACTCGAGAGACTGCCCGAAATACAGGGATCTACTCGAGGCTCTCAAAGCCAAAACAGCGCTCGCGAGACAGCAGAGAACAAACAGGGGCACGCCTGGCAAGATAAGCCAAACGAACCCCGCGACGACCAACGTACAGCGAGCAGAATCCGAGCCAGCCACCTGCGCCACAAAGAAGGACGGCGAAGGATGGCAGGTAGTCGGACAGAGGGGAAATCGGACACGAACGGGAGAAACACAAACCACAGAAAACAATGATGATCAAAGTTCAAACAGGAGAGGCACAGATATGGAGGAGTGGATCGCGGAACTCGACCTCATCGTACTGAACGACGGGAGGACGCCGACCTACAGGAAGGCCATGCTCCCGGGCCCACAAAGATCTTACGCTGTTACTGCCGAGTCGTTCATCGACCTGACAGTGTCAAACCGACCGGACCGGATAACGAAATGGCTCGTAAACGAGGCATATGAATCCGCTAGCGATCATCTTTATATCGAATTCTTTGTAGTGACGGGACAGACGAAGGTAGAAAGACCGACTGAGAGAATATGGCGAGGGGAGAAACTCAGAAGAGAATACCTCATCGAAAGCATAGACGGAAGCTGCCGGAAAATGAAAGACGAAAACCTTGAACTGGACGAACACATCCTGCATGACTTGCTCACCCGAGCATGCGAGGCTTCAGCACCACCAGCGCGCAGTCAGCAGAAAAGGCTATCCGAGAGCTTTTCCCAAACAGGGAAGACTTCGAAAGACCGGCGCCACAGGTGTACCCTGAGAGAATACCGAGGATAAGAGCCTGCGAAATAGTAGCAGTCGCGGAGAAAATGAAAGCCGGAAAAGCCCCTGGGCCGGATGGCATCCCACCAGAGGCAACGAAGCTCCTCATGAAAATATGGCCTATACAAGTTGCCAAAATGGCCGTTAGCATGCTAACCGCCGGTACCTTCCCCAGTCATGGAAGACAGCGAAACTTGTGCTAATCCAAAAAGGAAAGAAGGACTCCTACCGACCAATTTGCCTCCTCAACACGATCGCGAAGGGCATGGAATCGGTAGTGAACAAACGACTCCAAGAGGAACTCTAAGAAAATGAGGGTCTCTCCGAAAGGCAATTCGGTTTCCGCTCCGGGAAGTCGACCTTGGACATGGCCATGGAGTGGCTTATGAAGGAGGCTGCGGCCGAGTACGCGAAGGGGTACGAGAACACCTGCTTGCTCGTGCTCCTTGACGTCAGAAACGCCTTTAACTCGATGAGCTGGAAGGTGATCCTGAGAAGTCTAGAGCGAAGAAGGATTTCCCCTTACTTGAGGAGAGTCATAAACTCTTATCTCTCAGACCGCTGGGTAACATGGGATGGTGAGAGGTATCAAATGAGCGCCGGAGTGCCACAAGGATCCGTCCTGGGCCCCTCACTATGGAACATAGCATACGACGATGTGCTTCGATTGGAACTGCCCGATGGAGCGAAAACGATCGCGTACGCAGACGATCTCGCGCTCTGGGTGAAGGCGCGAACGACTGAAAAGCTTGAAGAGGTAGCAAACCAATCGCTGGAGATCATCTCTAAATGGATGAGGGAGAACGAGCTCGCGCTTGAGCCGACGAAGTCAGAGGCGGTCATGCTACGCGAAAGGAGGACCGGTCCACCACACCTGCTCCTTGAAGGGCATCAGATTCAGATCAAAAAGACGGTTAAGTACCTGGGCCTCCTTTTACAGAAGAGGCCCACTTGCACCCGTAGAAATCGAAGAGCCGAGCAGCCAAACGGAGGAGGATCTTAGGGAGGAGACCCTGAGTAAGTGGCAGGCCCGCTGGCAAGCGTCCCCAAAAGGCGAGTGGACGAGGAAATGCATTCCCGACGTGAGGAAGTGGCTCACAAGGGAGTTTGGAGAACTCACCTACCACACCACGCAACTTCTTACGGGGCATGGTGCTTTCGGGGAGTACCTAGAAAGATTCGGACTAAAAGAAAACGACAGATGCATATACTGTGATATGGGAGCTAAAGACGATGTCGAACACACAATTCTTGTGTGCCCTGCCTACGCGCCGCAGCGTGGGACGCTGCCGGTGAGGGACATCCCCGCGCTGGTTTCAAAAATGCAGGAAACGAGGGACGACTGGGACGACATAACTCGAAGGGTGGGAGCAATATTCCACGAGAAAGAACGTCTGGAGAAGGAGAGACGAGAATTGTGAAGATGCATATATACGAGCGGTCTGATGTAATCGTTAAGGTGCCAGACAATGAATTAACATGAGGGAAAGTTCCCACATGGAAAAAAAAAGTCTGTAGGGGTGATTCCGAGACAAATCTGACCATCATTTTCCAAGTCTGGAGGGGTGATTCCGGGACCAATCTGACACTTACTTCCGGAGTCTGAAGGGTGATTCCAGGACCAATCTGACCATCATTTTCCAAGTCTGGAGGGGTGATTCCGGGACCAATCTGACACTTACTTCCGGAGTCTGAAGGGTGATTCCAGGACCAATCTGACCATACTTCTTCAAGTCTGGAGGGGTGATTCCGAGACCAATCTGCCCATCACTGTCAAAGTCTGGAGGGGTGATTCCGGGACCAATCTGACCATACTTTTACAAGACTGGAGGGGTGATTCCGGGACCAATCGGGCCATACTCCTCCGAATCTGGAGGGTTGATTCCAGGACCAATCTGACCGTACTTTTTCAAGTCTGGAGGGGTGATTCCGAGACAAATCTGACCATCATTTTCCAAGTCTGGAGGGGTGATTCCGGGACCAATCTGACACTTCCTTCCGGAGTCTGGAGGGTGATTCCAGGACCAATCTGACCATACTTTTTCAAGTCTGGAGGGGTGATTCCGAGACCAATCTGCCCATCACTGTCAAAGTCTGGAGGGGTGATTCCGAGACCAATCTGACCATCATTTTCCAAGTCTGGAGGGGTGATTCCGGGACCAATCTGACACTTACTTCCGAAGTCTGGTGGAATGATTCCAGGGCCAATCTGACCATACTTTTTCAAGTATTTTTTTTTTCTCTGGCGGGAACTTTTTCAAGTCTGGAGGGGTGATTCCGGGACCAATCTGACACTTACTTCCGAAGTCTGGAGGGGTGATTCCAGGACCAATCTGACCATACTTTTTCAAGTCTGGAGGGGTGATTCCGAGACCAATCTGCCCATCACTGTCCAAGTCGGGAGGGGTGATTCCGGGACCAGTCTGACACTTACTTCCGAAGTCTGGAGGAATGATTCCAGGACCAATCTGACCATACTTTTTCAAGTCTGGAGGGGTGATTCCGAGACCAATCTGCCCATAACTGTCAAAGTCTGGAGGGGGATTCCGGGATCAATCTGACCATACTTTTACAAGACTGGAGGGGTGATTCCGAGACCAATCTGACACTTACTTCCGAAGTCTGGAGGATCGTGAATCGTGACGATAGAAGCCAACGCAAGGAAAAAAAACAGGAACGGTTCATCCACGGGTTGAACCGGGGCGCAGAAATGCGAACAACCTAGCGTCAAGCCGGGATACAGACAAAATTCGTCGATAAATGAATCGGAAAGCATGGTGGATTGGTTTTGAAACACCTACAAGAGAACGAGAGGGGGGGGGGGATGTCCCAACCCCTCGAGAGGGGAAAATGCTTCAGCAGTATTGAGATTTCTCATCAATGGCGGTGGCATGTGTCCAAAATTTCTCGAGTGCTTCCGCCCAGAGCCCCCCTCAATTTGTTTTCGACGGTCTTATCTTCAGTGCTCCGGAGTGCCTCCCGAGAATATGATATCGATGCACGTTCGGCCACGTGTTGTCAATATCTCAGGATCGGTTATTAGTTCAAGATTTTCAAATTGATTTCGCATAAATTCGATATTGTTTCCCTTTTTGAGGGGGTCTTTCAGGTTCCAATTGGAATCACCGCATAGAATCAGTGAAGTTCTCTGGTTTTGTATACCAGGGGACAGAACATGGTCATATTTCAGTAGGAACTCTTCAATGAGTTCGAACGATTCTCCCGGATTCATATATACAGTCGCAAGGACGGTTAGTTGGTTACGTAGGAGTATTTTACAGGCATGAATTTCACCAGGATCTTCATCAATGAGATCTGGTATAATTGTGGGAGTTGCTTGCGTAGGTGCTGCTCTGCGTTCGTGAATAGCAACTCCACCTGTCGACCACGGGGTCAAACGTGGACCCCCTGAGCGACTTCGTTGAAGTATATGGATTGCCGTGCCCCAAGGGGTCGATCACCGACCATCGATTTCTTGGAGCGATCCCGGGACCAATCTGACCTTTACTTTTCAAGTCTGGAGGGGTGATTCCGGGACCGATCTGACCATTACTTCCCAATTCTGGAGAGGTGATTCCGGGACTAGACATCATTTCACGTAGTACGGCAAATGAATTCTCTTATGAATTCGAATGTACGGCAATAGTAAGGCAAATGAATTCTCTTATATGAATTCGAATGTACGGCAATGGTACGGCAAATGAATTCGGTTATATTCCGGGACCAATCTGAACATACTCTTCGGAGTCTGATGGGGTGAGTCCAGGATCGACCTGACCATACTTTTTAGACTCTGAGGAGGTAATTCCGGAGTCCATCTGACCATAACAGCATGTACCAATCAACCGAATGAGAAGATAGATTCAGAGAAAAGTGTCTCGTGAGCTGGTAGCCGGATAATATAACGATCACAGGGGCCACATGTGTATTATGCGCTGGCGGTGAAACCGGCATTGCAACCGAGGGCGCAGGTGCGGGGTAGACATCAATAGTGAAAGAGCGAAGGCATCCGGGACCAATGTGAAGCAAGAACGCGACCGGCTAGAAGAGGAAGAGCCTGCAGGAGGGAAACGAATGAAAAAAGCTTGAGAGTAGAAGAGTAGATTTGCTCGCCGACAAGTTGTGACCGTCCTCAAAACGTCCCTTTCTTCCGCTGCCCTAGCGTCCAAGGTGGACTAAGCATCCAGCCCCGGCTCCCAGTTGTGTCCGAGTAAGTTCGTCTTCTTACTCCGTGAGTCGTAGCTTCTTCGTCACCCAGATCTCAAGACCTCACCTAGTGCGAGCTTTGGCAGACCGCGGAAACCTTCGTTACAGTATTGTCAGAGAACAGAGGTATAGTCACAATACCGAACGGAGCGAGAATCAGGTATCGACCGCTCTCTGATCCAGCTTTCGGCTCTCCAGACTCGGCAAAATATTGTCAGATTGGTCCCGGAATCAACCCACCAGACTCAGAAAAGTATGCTCAGATTGGTCCCGGAATCACTCCTTCAGACTCGGAAAAGTATGCTCAGGCTGGTGCCGGAATCACTCCTCCAGACTCAGCTAAATGTTGTCATATGCGTCCTGGAATCAACCCACCAGACTCAGGAAAGTATGCTCAGATTGGTCCCGGAATCACTCCTCCAGACTCAGAAAAGTATGCTCAGATTGGTACCGGAATCACTCCTCCAGACTCGGAAGAAGATTGTCAGAGTGGTCCCGCAATCACCCCTCCAGACTCGGAAGAATATTGTCGGATTAGTCCCAGAATCACCCGTCCACACTCGAAAAGTGAAGGTCAGATTGGTGTCGGAATCACCCCCATGTATTCCAGGAGAAACGAGGACAAACTGACAGACGAAGCCGATCATGAGTATTGTAAGAATGCTGGGTCGACGAATTCACTCTGGTTTTATTCGCGTGCTCTCGTGATCTCAACCGGTTAACGCTCAAGCGACCGGCCTCGATCTCGTCTCACGGAAAAAGTGTCTCTCTGTTCTCTCTCTATCCGCAAGTTCCAATTCTCCTTTCCAATTCCGCCCTCGCACCATCTTCTCCGAGATGGCCGGGGCGCTCTCTAGTGGTGGCGGGAACAATGAACGATACCTAGGGCTGGAGCTACATAGGGCGAGATCATTTACAATCCTACATGACCCCCCCGCTAATGAAGAACCGACCCGGTTCTCGCTGACACTAAGCTGGCTAGCTTCCGCCAAGTAATCGGGGCGTTTGCGATTCCTCGTGGGGTATCTTCTGGTTTCTTCCGTATCATTCTTCTGGTTTGGATCGATGGGTGCTGGACCGGAGGGTGTCGAATCGAAAGGTGCCGGATCGATAGCTGCTGGGTCGGTCGGTGTTGGATCAATGGGTGCAGGGTCACTTCGTGCTGGATCAATTTGTTGGGTTGGTTCTGGGGTACTGCCGGTTTCTCTGATCCGTTCGTCTTGATGAGCCGAGTTTGTTTGGCTTTCTTCGGTTACAACTGTTTTCAGGCGCGAAGAGTGAACCACATGTGGTTTCGTTCTTGGTCCCGGTAGTTTCGCCCCGGGCTCGGGGACGATCAGAAATGTTTCCGGACCTTTCTGCTCTCCTATCCTAAACGGTCCGAAGAAGGGGCTTTGTAGTTTGTCCGACTGGCCGACCCTCCGTAGCGGCACGTGGAGCCAAACCAAATCTCCGGGCTGGAACGGTGTCGTTCTACGATCCCTGTCGTAGGCCGTTTTATTGACGTCCTTTTCTTTGCCTGCCAATTGTTTCGCGAGATCCCTGGCTTCGTCCAGCCGTTGCTGGAGCTTTTCTCCGTACTCGTTTGCGCTCACGGTTTTTGCGATCGGCGGTGCTGGGAGCGACGCGTCGAAGGTGGTTGTTGCTTCCCTGCCGTGCACCAGAAAGAACGGGGAAAATTTGGTTGATTTCTGCGGGGCTGTGTTATAGGCGTGAACGATGAAGGGCAGAATTTCATCCCAGTCGGACTTATTCCCGTTGACGAATTTGCTGAGGCCGTCCGCCAATGTGCGGTGGGACCGTTCCGTCAGGCCGTTGGTCGCCGGATGGTATGCACTTGTCTTCCTGTGGCTTGTACCGACCCGTTTGTTCACTTGTTCGATGGTTTCCGACAAAAACGATTTCCCCTGGTCGCTGATCAACACTCGAGGTGCCCCGTGCTGCAAGATCACATTTTCAACCAGAAAATTGGCCACCTGTTCCGCGGAACCGTCTGGTAGAGCTTTGGCGACTAAAAATTTTGTTAGGTGACAGATCGCCGTTGCGATCACTCTGTTGCCTCTGGTGGTTGGGTTGAAGGATACCAGGTCAATCCCCACGGTGTGGAACGGCGTGTCTGGTGTCTCCATATGCTGGAGCTGTCCGAACTTCGCTGGATCGTTCTTCCTTCGTTGGCACTCCTGACATCTCTTCACGAAGCTCTCCGAGTCTCGATATGCGGACGGCCAATAGTACTTCTGCACGAGTTTCCCGTAGGTCTTGGCGATGCCTAGGTGTCCCGCTTCCCTTGACGTGTGTGCTGCTTCCAGGGCTTCTTTTCTCATTGGTTTGGGGAGGACAAGCAATAATTCGTCTCCGGTTCTCGAAAAGTTTCTCTTGTAAAGGATCCCCGTGATGGTCTCGAACGTGCTGGATCGCTTGGCTATGTCCCTTATTCTGTCGAGTGATGGATCGTTTTCTTGTGCTTGAGC
Organism: Phytoseiulus persimilis; assembly: GCA_037576195.1. Lineage (NCBI taxonomy): Eukaryota > Metazoa > Arthropoda > Arachnida > Mesostigmata > Phytoseiidae > Phytoseiulus > Phytoseiulus persimilis. The sequence continues at coordinate 6,267,727 of CM075102.1, read as the reverse complement.
CAGAGATTTCAGCGAGATCGAGTTTATTTGCAGGTGCTTGGGTTCTGGAACGTGCTGGTTCGTTGTTAGCGGGGTCACTGCTGGATCGGTGGATCGGGGATGCTGGGGCTGAGGATCGCATAAATTCTTGCTCACGTCACCGTTTGTCGTTGTCGCTGGGTATCGTGAGAGACAGTCCGCATCCAAGTGTTTCCTTCCTTGTTTGTATACTACCGTTATGTCGTACTCTTGGAGCTCCAGTGCCCATCTCGCCAGGCGACCCGTCAGGTTTTTCGACGTCATTAGCCAGCACAACGCGTGGTGATCTGTGACGACAGTTACTGGCCGACTATGTACGTACGGGCGGAACTTCTTTATCGCCCATACGACAGCTAGTCCTTCCTGATCCGTCGTCGAGTATCGGGACTCCGGTCCCGATAGCGTGCGGCTGGCATAAGCGATCACGCGTTCCACGCCGGTTGTGTCAATTTGTGCTAGAACTGCTCCAAGACCATGTTTACAAGCATCCGTTCTCAGTATTGCTGGCCTCGACGGGTCGAAGTGGCCCAGCAACGGGGGCTGTGTGAGCTTTCCCCTCAGCTCGTCGAATGCTGATTGTTGCTCTGGGTTCCATTGAAACTTTTCGCCGTCTTTGAGAAGAACGTTGAGCGGTGCTGCAATCTTTGAGAAGTTTTCCATGAATTTCCTGTAGTATGAGCAGAGGCCCAAAAAGCTTCTCACCGACTTTGCGTTGTTTGGTCTCGGGAAGGATCGGATGGCGTCGGTCTTTGCTGGATCGGGCAGGATCCCATGTTGCGAGATCTGGTGTCCTAGGAGCGAGATCTCTGTGGCACCGAAAGAACACTTCTTGATGTTCAACGATAGGTTGGCTTGATCGAGGCATCTTAGGATCTCCCTGAGGCGTTGGTTGTGTTCCTCCAGCGTTTTGCCGAAAATGCACAGATCGTCCAGGTAGACCAGGCAGTTCTTCCACTTGTGTCCTCGCAGAACGCTGTCCATCAGTCGTTCGAATGTAGCTGGGCCGTTTGACAAACCGAAAGGGAGCACCCGAAATTCGAAGAGTCCGTCCGGTGTGGAGAAGGCTGTTTTCTCCCTGTCCTTCTCGTCCAACGGGCATTGGAAGTAGCCCGATTTCAGATCCAGACAGGAGAAGAACTTTGCGCCTGCAAGGCAATCAAGAGCGTCATCGATTCTCGGCAAGGGGTAGCCATCGCGCTTGGTCACTTTGTTGAGCTCGCGGTAGTCTACGCAAAACCTCGTTTCACCGTTCTTCTTTTTAACGAGTACGATTGGGCTGCTCCATGGGCTTGCCGAGGGCTGGACCACACCTTGTTTTTGCATTTTGTCGACCTCCGCAGCTATGTAGTCCCTCTCGGCCGGCGAGTATCTCTTCGAGTATCGGCCCCTCACTGGTGCGTGATCTCCCGTATTGATGCTGTGCGAGACCAGATGCGTTTGTCTGGGAGGATCGTCTTTCTTTGGCAAAAGCCTTGGAAAAGACGCGACGATCTCCCTGATTTGGTTCCTTTCGAACGGATGCAGGTTCTCATTTATGGCGGCGTTGACATCTTCGATTGCATGATCTATGGTAGCTTGATCTTCTTGAACGCTTTGTATTGCGGCGACGCAGTGTTGTTTTCGATTTTCTGCCAGTGGTGTCGCTGTCGCCGCTGTCATTCCTTTGGGTAGGGTTACTCGCGAGTCCGTGTGGTTCTCGATGATCGTGGAAGAAATGCCGCGCTGGATCGTCACCACTGCTGCAGGGGTCCACAAATTCTTTTTTTCTTGAAGTGCTGGGGCCGGAATAAGAACGAACGAGGAGCCGGAAAGATCGTTGCAGGAACCGCTGACATTTGATACTTCTAAGTCTACAATTCTGGCTTCCCTAGGCGGTATTGTAATGCTACTCCGGATACTAAGTTTCGCCGTGTTCTCCGGTGTCGACATCGATTCCGACGACGCTACCTCTCTTGAATCGCTTTGCGAGTCATCGTGCACTTCTCCACGCGGGCTGAAACGCTTATGAGTCTCTGGCCCTAGGCTTACAGAGGCCAGTGCTAGTTCTTCCTTTAGACTGAATTGATCGTTTGAACTGGACGTTCTGTGAAGGAGAACTTTCCCCATGCTTAGGTCGAATACGGCGCCGTGCGCTTGCCAAAAATCAAACCCTAGAATCACTTCATTGCTCAGAGACTCAATGATGGCGAATTCGCACGGGAACCTTATTTCGTTTTTATTGAACCCCACGCGGAGCGTGCACGACCCCTCTAATTTGATGCTAGAACCATCTGCGACTCTTACAAACGCTGGAGCTGAGTCGTTGGCTGAATCGATTTCAAATTTAACTAATCTTTTAGCTAAGCTAGATCTAATGACAGACACGTCGGCGCCTAGGTCAGCTAGAGCAAGGATCGGGCCACGTTGGTTCACAAATATTTCCACCTTGTTCCCGTGAAGGCCGACTGTGTTGATTTCCCGGGGCGGATCGATCAACGGCCAAGAGCGTTTCCCGCCTGTGACGACATCAGCACTCTTGGCAGCCCAGCCTTCCTATTTCTACAGTACTTCATCGTATGACCTATATTATTACACCAATTGCACAGGACGCGGCCATCCGGAAGCCGGCGATTCCCTTCAAAGAAGGCGTCGTCATCCGGATTCTGTAGGAGCGGTGGTCTTGAATGCGGGATCAATGCAGGGTCAGGGTGATATGGTGTCGCGGAACGGTTTCTTTGTTGCTGCTGGAACGATATTCCCCGGAGTGGTGATCGAGGTCTTCTCTCTGTGGCAGGAGCATATCTGGAGCGTGGTTGGTTTTCGCGGTCGCGGGAACTGGAGCGGGAGCGGAAAAATTTGATTTCGTTGCTGGAGCCTTCTCTGCTTATCGGTGGTTTTGAAATCCGATTTATCTCGCCTGCGCTGCTGCTGGGCCGATCTTTCGTGGCATTCGAGATGGGCAGGGTCCGATCCAGCCATCCCAGATGGCTGCGAAGTTCGTTTATCGTTGTGTGCTTGACCGTTGCTATTACCGTTCGTATATCCTCCGGCGGGAGCGTTTGTATACATCTTTCTATAATGTGGGCCTCCGACATAGCTGGATCTACCTCACCACACAGCTGGATCACGTAATCGATGTGTGGTTTGTACTTGGTTCCACTTTCCTTCACGAGGGAGTCCAATTTCCTTGCCGCGTTCTGGCTTTTTGCCGCTCGATCAATGAATCTTTCTTCAAATTCTTCCTTGAAGCGCTGCCATGTATCCTCTTGCGGCTTTCTCCGATCGAACCAATCCAATGCTTGACCATGAAGTGAAAACGGGGCTCTCGCGAGCCTTTTGGATTCGGTGTCGTGATTGTACTCCGACGCCCTTTCGAAGGCGCGGAGCCACGCTGCAGGATCCTCCGACGGGGTGCCCGCAAACTTAGGGTAGTCTACCGGCGTCTCGTTCTTCCACGGGTTGATCTCTACCCCTAATTTAGTTCGAAGATCTCTTAGCAGGAGCATAAGGTCGATTTCCGACATACCCGAGATGTCGAATGTCGTTGCTGGAGCGGTTCCCGTTGCCGGTGCTGGAGCGGAATCTTGAGCTGGTGCTGGGACGAGTTTGGGGGTTTGCTTCTGAATTGGTGCTGGGGCAGGTCTCGGTGTCGCTTGCTGTGCCGGATCAACCTTTGGCTTCACGGCTGGAACATGCTTTGCTTCCATACCTGTGGTTAGCCCTTGTTGCACGTGGTCGTGCTGAGTTGGTGCCGGAGCTTCTTGGGTTGCTGGTTCTTGAGCTAGGACGTTTTCTTGTTCGGCGACCGCGGCTGCCTGTGCCTCGGCGGAATCTTCTTCATTCTCACGTGCGAGATCGGGATCAGGCTGAATTCCTACGCTGGACCGTGCGCGAACCGCGCGTGTGCGCTTCTTCGGCGATGTCTTCGGGGGTGATTTGAACATCGGCATTCTGTCCGGCGGATCGAACTCGCAACTCCACCACTTTGTAAGAATGCTGGGTCGACGAATTCACTCTGGTTTTATTCGCGTGCTCTCGTGATCTCAACCGGTTAACGCTCAAGCGACCGGCCTCGATCTCGTCTCACGGAAAAAGTGTCTCTCTGTTCTCTCTCTATCCGCAAGTTCCAATTCTCCTTTCCAATTCCGCCCTCGCACCATCTTCTCCGAGATGGCCGGGGCGCTCTCTAGTGGTGGCGGGAACAATGAACGATACCTAGGGCTGGAGCTACATAGGGCGAGATCATTTACAATCCTACAGTATTAAGGATCCTCGGGTCCGGGGTACGAAAAATGAATTTCCGTAACGGAGTGGTACGTAAATACATTTGCCGTACTCCGTACTACGGAACATGATGTTCATCCGGGACCAATCTGACCATTACTTTCCAAGTCTGGGGGGGTAATTCCGGGACCAATCTGACCTTCACATTCCGAGGCTGGAGGGGTGATTCCGGGACCGATCTCACCATTACTTTCCCCGGTCTAAGGGGCGATTCCGGGACCAATCTGACTATTACTTCCCAAGTCTGGAGGGGTGATTCCGGGACCGATCTGACCATTACTTTCCAAGTCTGGAGGGGTGATTCCGGGACCGATCTGGACATTACCTCACCTACCATCACTTCATTGTCATTGACCTATGAGAAGACACCAAGATTCACCACATGAAATTCAACTTGAATTCAAATTTCCCTAGCTCCGGAAAAAATCCTAAAGGCCTCCCGCTGCGATTTTTCCGTTCCCATTTTTTCGTTCCGCTCCCAGTTACACCCCAGTAAACACGCCCGAAGAAAAGCGCATTTCTGCGCTAAAACACTGAGGGACGAATCCGGAAATGCAGTACAAGGATCCCACATTGTTAACCACTCGACTCATGTGGGGAAAAAACTTTTTGGGGACACGACGGTAAATGACGTGACCCCACCGGCGGACACAATGATGAGACCGGAATTATGCTCACAGAGACAGACATCTCGAAGGCACTTGCCAGCATGTCAAAAGCATCCGCAATGGGCTCGGACGGGACCTCAAGTGGTATTCTCAAGGATTTAAATGAAGTAGGAAGGGAATACATAACCCAACTATTCAACAAGATCCTAGCTGGCAAAGAAGAAATCCCCAGAGAGTGGAAGGAAGGTAGACTCGTCATGATAGAGAAGTCCAACTCCACCAGAGGCAATCTACTCACCTACAGATCACTCACAATCTCCCCAGTGCTCTACCGGATATTCATGAAGATACTGGGATCGAAGATCTCGGAATGGATGGAAGAGAAAAACGTAATAGGGGAGGCACAGGCCGGTTTCCGAAAGAACCGCCGAGGGGAAGACAATACCTTCATCCTCACGAGTGCCATGGAAATATCCAGACGACTCAAAACCGGACTGGTGTGCTGCTTCTTGGACTGCTCGGCCGCATATGACCGAGTATGCAGAGAAACACTATGGAAAACCCTGGAGGAGCAGGGATGAACCCAACATGGATAGGACTACTCCAGAACATCTACTCCGGTACCAGATGCAAACTGATACACGGGAAAGAGAAATCGGAATGGGTTAACACCACAGGAGGCTTTCGACAAGGTTGCCCTGCCAGCCCAATCCTATTCCCCCATACATCGCTTCCCTAGAAACTCGATTACAGAACAGTGGGCTAGGCTTCCGGATGAAGAAAAGAGGAGATTTCTGGAATGTGCAAGAGAAGAAATACTCTAACATAGCCGCTCTCCTCTTTGCCGATGACCTCATCCCTATGGGGAGAGACTTCTCAGAAATGGAAAGACTATTAGAAATAACAACACAGTTTGGCGATGACAAGAAACTAACATTCAATCCATCGAAAAGTGCGATTGTGGTTTTCTCCAAGGGCGGAACAGCACAGGAGAGACCCCTCACAATCCAAGGCAAGACAATACCTAGCGACACGCACTATAAATATCTGAGAATAACTGTATCAAACTCTGAGAACTACCTAGATCGACAAGAGGACATTTGGATAGAAAAATCTCAGAGAGTCCAAAACCAATTGCGAGCGAGAGCTCTATGGGGATTCAATCGATTCGAAATCTCTAAGACTCTATGGGAAGCGGTGGCAGTTCCATCGCTCACATACGCAAATGCGGTCACAGTTATGTCCGAAACTCTGCAAAAGAAAATAACAACAGCCCAAGCGGAGGCGGGGAGGTACGCTCTTGGTGGTGGGTGGTGTCCCCAACAGTGAGGTGGCAAACGAATTCGTCACCGGAGAACTGGGCTGGTCTTCGTTCGGGGCAAGAGAAGCCCAGAGCAAGATAAGATATTTTACCAGAGTGAAATCCATGCCGGATCACAGGTGGCCGAAAACTATACTGGGCATGATGGATTCAACCGGAGTTGAAACAAAAGCATATCGGAGAGTACAGGAGTGGCGGCGTTTTTATAAGTGCGAAGACATCACACTGACTCACACGGAACCAGGTACACCTCTACAGGGGATATTCAACAGAGCGATCAAGGAAAGGATACGCGATATTGAAATGGCTAACTGGAAGAGCTCGATGAGATGCAAGAGTAGCCTGATCCGATACCGAACCCACGCGACGGGAACGGGATATCGAACTAGCCCATACGACAACAGTCGAGGTTCGGCCCTACTGGCACTGAGCCGAGCAGGTATGCTCAGGACCAGAGAATTCAGACAAAACTCCGATACCACATGCGTCAGATGTGGAGTATACCCGGAAACCCTAAGCCACGTCATCTGGGAATGCAACGAAATGTACCACGAAGAAGAGGAACCACTAAGTCGACTGGGGCTCGACGAAAACCCCTCTCCAGAGATGACAAGCCACACCAAGAGGCTCCTACAGCAGTGGGAGAAAGAAACTACAAATATCCGCTGAGACAACTCGCCACTGAAATGAAAGTGTCATATATATGAGGATAAATAAATACCAATACCAACACCACCTCGTCGGCTTCTGTGACCATCTGGGCGAAAAGACTCGGCCATCTTCTCCTTAGCAGCCTGGTCGCTTCAGAAGGAACCCCGTCAGGCCCGGGTGCTTTTTCCGTAGCAGTTCACGGTTTGTGACGTCGGGAATGTTCTGCTCCTCGACCTCAATGTGCTCCCGGCGGAAGTTGCGACCTGTCGGGAAGGGTTGCCTAACCGCCGTTTAAATGGCTTCACTTGTGGGCTTGAGTATCCGGCTTCCAAGCTGCTCCCTTTCGATCTTATAGTGCATCTTCCTTGAGCTGATTTACGAGCTTCCTTCAGCTATCCTTTTTGGAGTCCAGGATACCATTCGCATACCTTTTGCGCGCCTCGCGGTAGACTCTCCCTGAGCCCGCTTCGATGTCAGGATGGTCGCTCTGGCGGCTCCTGTAGCGGGTGAGGATCCTCCTTGCTTTGTTCGATTCCCTCCAGAGGTTCGCTACTGCGTAGTTCCACCAGTATGTGGACCGCCTGTTCCTGACGTGGGAAGAGATCAGTGGGAATCTCCCTCACAGGCGCAGGTGAGTAATCCTTCAGGCTCTACACTCGTAGATATGTAGCATCTAAGGATGTTGAGATTCTTGTCCGCCAGGGTCACTGTTGAGATACCCCTGGCGACGTACTTCTCTCTGATCCTCATCCGCTTGATCGTCAGCAATCCACAAGTCATCACGCCTGCCGGTATCCGTCGATATCTTCTTGTTGGCTTCGGATATGATCACAATATCGATGTTGTCCTTCTCTACTTTTCTCCCCATTGTGTTGGAGGTAGTTTGTTCCGACCACGCGCGGCTGCGATCGCCGGCCGGGAAGAGAGGGCTTCGCGGACTGATTAGAACCTTTTATTCGTTATTGTAACACAACTCTTCTATGGATGCGCCTGAACGACAGGCCGGGCTGTGTTGGGAAGCGCCGCGGAGTCTCCAAAAAGTCGTAGTTGACTGATGTGAGCTATACTTGTGTATTCCCGATTGTGGTTGATTGACGCCACAGCGTATGTATCTTTATCAAGTGCACGAGTAATCACGAATGGACCTCTGAATTGTGGATCGAGTTTTCGTGAGACGCCGTCCGCCGGTTTGGGTGGTGCCGAAAACCACACGATATCTCCCGGCGAGAGACTCTCGGCAGCACGATGCCGTCTGTCGTAGTATGTTTTTGCTTCCTCGAATGCTCTTCTCAACCGAATCGCCGCTGTTTGTCGCAAAGATTCCGGATCTGCTCTCGCGGTTGTCGATGGGTGGCTTACCGGATCAAGGAGTCGATCGGTAGTTTCCGGATTGTATCCGCACAACAGACGAATTGAAGTTTCTCCTGTGGCGCTGTTGACTGAGGTGTTAAGCAGTAGCTGTATTTTTTTAAGATAACAATCCCACAAGCCGGCTTTCTTAGCGTGTAGCATTTTCGCCAGAAGTGGCGTGACAATGCCATTCACGCGTTCGACTTGGCCGTTAGCCTGGGCTCTCCGCGGACACGAAAAATGGTGCTTGATGCCCTTTGATGCGGTGAACGTTCGGAAAGATTTTGCGGTGAATGCGGTGCCTCTGTCTGTCGTGAGGTGAGCGGGAATCCCCCAATCGGAGGTGAAATTCTCAAAGGCTGTGAGCGTTTCCTTTGCGGAAGTGTCGCGCACTGCTTCCAAATAGACGAATTTCGTCAACCTGTCGACGATCACCAATATGTGGGTTCGTTTTGAAAGGGTAGTCGGATATGGACCCACATGGTCTGCGTGTATCCAGTCGAATGGTTGTTGAGGAATGGGTATCTTCTGCAAGAGTCCCGGCTGCTTCCCGGAGTTTCTTCTGTGGGCGAGACACGCGACGCATCTGGCGATATGATCCCTGACGTAGCGCTTGAGACGCGGGAACCAATGTTTTCTCGTGATTTTCTCTATGGTCTGAGCAACGCCAAAGTGACCCTGGAGGTCGTGTGCTCGGATCACCGTCGCCTTTCTTTGGTTGTCTGGAATCACGAGTAAGTTTCCGGCAGGGCATTTCTTGTATAGGCGCCCTTCGTGAAGTTCGAATGATTCAACTAGACCTCTTTCGTGGTTTGTCCGTTGATCCACCGGTTTTTTCAGGATTTCCATCTTGTACCGTGTGCGGGGATCCTCGTGCTGTACTGCAATTAATTCTTCTTGATATGAGAGCGGGGGCGCGAAGGAGGCGCGAGGTCGTTCTTCCGCCCTTGTCGTCCATTCCTCCAGATCGCCGACGATTTCGGCCTCCGATACCTCGGCGGCGCCGCAGTAAATTTTCTCGATTCCGGTGGGGGGCTCTGCCGTCGGATTTCTGGAAAGAGCGTCAACGTGACACATCTTTGTACCTGACCGGTGTTCTACGGTGAACTGGAAGTCCTGAATCAGGGCGAGCCAACGGGCCATTTGTGGGTTCCTTGTAGTCTGGGAGTTGATGCTGAGGAGAGCCTGACAGTCGGTAACCAACCGGAATGTCCTCCCAATGAGGAACGCCCGTAGCTTTTCAAGCGCGAACGTGATTGCTAGCAGTTCGAGTCGGGACGAGTGGTAAGATGCCTCTACAGTGCTGCATTTCCGCGAGACGCATCGCACCAGATGGAGTCGACCGTTCTTGTCCGGTTGGAGCATCATTGCAGCCAGACCCACTGCAGACGCGTCGGTATGAAGCTCGATGCTGGCTGACGGATCAAACAAGGCCAACACCGGTGGTCTGCGCATGATTCGTCGAAGTGTGTCGAAGGCGAGGCGCTGCGAGTCTCCCCATGCGAATTTGCTCCTCGTGGACGTCAGGGCCGTGAGGGGCGATGCGGCGGTCGCGAATCCCGGAATGAATCTTCTGAAAAACCCACACAAGCCAAGGAACTGTCTGACCTGGGTAGCGTTGGTTGGTACGGGGAAGTCCGCGATCGCTTTGAGCTTGTCTTCCGTTGGGGAAACCTTCCCGTCTTTTATGAGCAGGCCCATAAAGACAACCTCCGAGAATCCGAACTTGCATTTTTCGGGATTCAATGTCAGTTTCGCTGCTCTCAGTCTGGTGAAGGCCTCTCTGAGGATCCGCAGTAGGTCCTCGAAGTTTTTTCCTTTTATCAAGACATCATCGAAGAAATAGAAGCACGACTTCTCTCTCCTCATAGGAGCCAAAACGAGGGACACAAGATGATTAAAAATCGATGGACCATTTTTGAAACCGAACGGCATTCTGTTGACTTCGCCGCTCGTCTCGGGGGTGATGAATGCTGTGTATCGGCGGGATTTTTTTGCCATGGGGACCTGCATGAATCCCTGCATGAAATCGAGTTGGGCAAAGCACTCAGCGTGGGACAAATCCATCAGTTCGTCTTCCAAATTTGGGATTGGCCACAGCAAGTCTACCGCAATGTTATTGAGCCTCCGGACGTCAATGACTACTCTCTTTTTCGGGGCCTTACCTGGGATCTGCCGAGTTACTGCGAAGGCCGGGCTAGCGAATGGGCTTCTAGTGTCCGAGACGATTCCGGACTCCTTCCACTCCTTCACCTGCGCCTCCATGAAGTCACGATCCTCAGGTGCTAGACGGTAGGGTTTCGCACGCGATAACGCCGCGCCTGGTTTCAATTCGATATCTGCTTCCATTAGATCTGTGCTCCTTCAATGAGAATGAGAAAACATCTGTGAAACTGTTGATGAGTTCCATCAGGGAACAACGTTGCCCTTCGGAGAGGTCCGGACCCAAGCTGACCTCACTTGGCTTGATCGCGCGCTGACAACCCACAGCATTGCTGAACGCGACCCCACAACGCCGTCCCAAACCGACCGACGAGGAGCCCCTTGGGTACTCCAACGACCGGAACTCCTCCTCGGCCAAGATTTTAAAGCCGCCAAGTCGATCGCCAGGACGGAAAACGACGGCTCTTGATGAGCTATTCTCCATCGGGAGCCGGATGGTGCCGCTTCCGTCACTATGGTAGACAACGTCACAGTCAGGCGCACGGACCACGAGCGCCGGATTCGGCTCAGTCCTAGCCTCCACAAATGCTGCCGTGAAGGGGGGCAGATCTGTCTCCGTGGCCACCCGTGGGCAAATTCTCTGTGCCCTCTCTATCTGTGTCAGCAAGGCGTCGGTCGGTCCGACAAAGAAGGTGTCGCTTGTCCGGAGGAGCGCAAGGTGTGGTAAATCGAGAAAGCTTCGGCCAACGAAGAGATCCTCCGCGATGGAGTCGTCGGGAACGACCATCGCCTCAACGTTCTCCGCGCGTCCCTCATCGACCTGCAAGGAAGAAAACACGACGCGCCCCAAGGCGTACGTCGCCGGCGCAGACACGTCGCCGGTGCCATAAATGGGAATTTTCTCCAGAACGGTTCTTAGCCGAAGGCGATTCACTGCGCTAGCCCTGATCAAAACCGAAGAACATCCGGTGTCCATCAATCCGTTCAACCGAGTGGACCCGTCAATGAGACACTCCTTTACGTACTTGGAACCCGAGCCGACGACGGTCGAATCTTTAGAAACATCGCACTGCACTCGGTTGGCCGACTCGATGCCGCCGATCCTCTCTGGGCAGTCACGCTGGTAATGACCGCTCCGGCTGCAAGTCCAGCACGTCTGAGGCGCATACGTGCGCCCCGGACCGGTATTCCGCGCAACGGAAGACAGGGGTCCATTGGGCACCGGGCGAGCTCCGTCGATGTCCCCCGCCGCGCTCGCGGGCTGAACTGTCGGCACCACCGCGGTCTCTCCAGTCCCTCGACCATCGGCCAGACGGCGTCCTCCTGTGGCATCGGGAACGCCGCCAAACGCACGCGGCACAACCGGCCCCGGACTCCACCGATTGTGAGTTCTCTGGAACTTTCCGCGGCTCACCTCCCGTCTACGGCACTCACCTGCCGTGCGGTCTCCATACTGAAGCTCTCTTGGTGTCCTCTCCGGGTCCAAACCAATCATCCTTGCCGCCCGTCCAATATCGGCAACCAACGCAACCACCGTAGTCGAGGCGTGATGAGAAACGGCAAGTTTCACCGGCATGAAAACCTCATGCAGGCCCTGTACGATATGATCGAATGCCTCCAAAAACGGAATCCCGGCGGCCTGTGCCAGACTAGCCTTTTCGAAGGCGTAAGTCTCCACCGCCATGTCCATTCCCTGAACAAACGTGAAGAATCCGCTAGCCGTGCACCCGGGCTGCACAAATGCCATCGTGAACCTGCGAGCGAATGTCCTGGTATTCGACTCGTCGACGCTCTCAAAAATGCGGAAGGGGTTCTCCGAGTCCTCCAGGTGACACCAAGTTGCGGCTCTGCCCTGTAGGTGCGCTCTTGCCAGCGCCAGAGCCGCCTCCGGTCCCAGTCGGGAGCTCGCAATTTCGCCCTTGATCTGAAGCAGCCACTGCCGGGCCGCAAGTCCCTTGGAGATTCCGTCGTACGCCGTGAGACGTGGCTGTTGTCCGGGAGCCATCTGCGGCTGAGCCGAAATGACCTGCACAAGCGCGGCGAGCTGACTGGCCAGCTCCGCTAATTGTTGCTGCGTCATCCTGAGGAGGTAAAATTAATCGCCTCTCTTCCTCGAAAAATTGCGGTTATTGGGTTCGTCGCTCACCCGAATCAACGTCCCCACTCGCACTAAGCCGCCAAGTCCGTACGGTCACAATCTCTTCCTCCGGTATTCCGGGGCTCTTCCGGGCGATTATCCCACTTCTGAGATGTTGGAGGTAGTTTGTTCCGACCACGCGCGGCTGCGATCGCCGGCCGGGAAGAGAGGGCTTCGCGGACTGATTAGAACCTTTTATTCGTTATTGTAACACAACTCTTCTATGGATGCGCCTGAACGACAGGCCATCCGACTCTACTCACTTGCTTCCGTACCTACTTCACGCGCACGTCGGGCACTTCTCGCTACCGGTACAACTATCACACTGCACGACTGCTTCCGATGGTGCCGTTGGAACGTCGCAGCGAGAGCAGCGGGAGATCTTTTAGGCGCGGCGCGTACAACGCGCGGAACATGACTCTAACAATTGTTTCGTCTACCGCCCTAGCAAGATGGAGATTTATTTTTAGGATATTGATTGTCGAGTTGCGGGTACCTTCCCTCCATTCTTCATGACGTACCAGTCGTTCGTAGCATCCCCATCCGTATCCGAGGAACCTGCTGCTTGGCTGTGTGTTATTGCTGGGGTGACTTCCCGGCGTGTTTCACTTTCTGCGAACGCGTCTCTGGAACTCTCTCGATGAATGTCTTCGGGTGTCCTGTGCTTTTTCCCTCAGTCCATCGTCTGCACTTAGAGCAACTGGATGAGTACATTGAGTGTCCAGCCCCACCACAAGCTCCGTGGACAATCTCTTCAGCCTTGCAATCTCCGCTCTTATTTCCCTGGTTTCCACAACGATAACACTTCCTCGCCGAAATCTCTGTTGAGCTGCATTGATAGGATCGGTGGCCAATATTCTGGAATCTAAAGCAGATCGGGACCTCTCGTCATGGTCTGAGGGGACCGAGCTGCCATCCAATCCTGATTCGTCCTATCTAAAGGATTCGGTCGGCATCCATCCTCGAGGCTCTGATCAAAGCCGTTCTGAGACCTCTATCATTCTCTCTGAGCCTGTCTAACACGATGGATCCTGTCTCAGCGTTTCCGAGCATTTTCCGAATTCCCTTGTCAATTTCTTCTTCATCCGTAGCAATGTTTAGGTCGCTTATTGGAAGCGTCGCTGTTAGGGAGGGGGGGGGGGGGGGGGGTCCTCTGGACGTCCAGTCGAGTTCTAGTTCGTCGGTTGGGAATTCCGTGAATCTCTTCTGCCCTTCATTCTTCACCTCCCCAACTTTTCTCGGATGTTTCTCAGGACGTCCGCGTTAGTGGATTCTCCTGTCTAGGACAAGTTTGGGGTCAACCTCCTCAAATCGAACGTAGCCTGCCCTGGGCGAACGTCGGAATCGGCAAAATAGCACTGCTATATCTTTTCGATTATTGCGGAAGATCGAACGGAAGGGCTTCCCTCACATGAATGGCGAGATCCTCCTTCCAAATCCGGGTGGATTGCTCGGATCTCGCTGGCTCAACTCCTGTAGTAATTCACTGAGCGGGATCCGGTAAGTGTGTTCGCAACACTTGGCACTATCACTTGAGAATCCGTGACTTTACTGTCAAAGCCCCCATCCTGCCCCAGTGGCGTAGTCAGGATTTTCCCTGGGGGGTGGCTGATTTTTTCTTCCGTCCGTCCACATTCCACGCGTTCTGCGTCACTCTGGAGGAACCTTCCATTTATCTCCTCTCGAATCATTCATCGAGAATCTTCGAAATCTACCCATCTGGGGAGTCTCATGAACACGGTGGGATCGCCTTGTCAACAACAACAGGAGCTTAAGCCAACAGGAGCTCCATGATTTCATCAAAATGAGCTTGGAAGCTTCGTCGGTCGAAAGACACAGATTCTCGTTCGGTCGCAGCCTTCGGTACCTCGGACCTCGGCCGATGTTTTCGTCTGTGTGTTTGATCGGATTCGCTGCTGCATTATATCCCGTGCAGCCCATGCGAAGAGCTTGTCTGCAGTAACTGTGATTGTGAAGCCTGAAGGATGTTCGTGGGATTAACCCGTTAGCTTGAAGCCAGCGAATGAGGCCCGTTGATCCAATGTTATGTATGTCCACATGCGTGGTATTTCGTAACGTCTCCGCAACCTGAGGCCGGATCGGAGCTCCTCGAACGTCCATATTCTCTCAAAGCGCTTGATGAGTGGTGCATCGATAATCTGGTTCGACGAAGAAACGCGACTGGTCTCCTGCAAGGTTCGATGCGGACTGCTTTTGCGTGTCTGGGAAGGTGATTCCGGGATCGATCTGAGCATACTTTTCGAAGTCCAAGGCGGTGATTTTAGGGATCGCTCCGACCGTACTTCCCGAAGTCTGAGGAGATGATTTCGGGAACACTCCGATCATACTTTCCCGGGTCTGGGAAGATGACTCCTGGTTCAATCCAACCATACTTTTCTGGGTCGAGGGAGGCGATTCCAAAATCGATCTGACCATACTTTTCGGAATCTATAGAGTTCCACGATTGTATCCGACAGCGTGTTAGTTGTTCCATGAGAATCTTCGAAGCCATCCACGAGAGTCTGATGAGATCCATGGGACCTCAGCAGGAGCGGGAGGGAACAATCGAGGGCGTAGAGCTTCTTAAGAAAGGATTCACACCAAACATGAGATCGGAGTCGGAGCGTTTCCAGAGTCTTTAGTAGAGGGGTACTCCCGACCCTCGAAACGCTACGAACATTCGGCCTAACGTAACCTCACCGAATCTCCTCGCTCTGTCTCGGGTGCATTCACCTGGACTCTGGCTGCTGTACCCAATGCGCCCACTCTATTTCGAGTCCATCTGCCTGAACCCTGAGTGCAGTACACCTCTAAACGCCAGCCCATATTCTCATGTAAACAACGCTCGGTTGACGCAGCTCGCGTCGTTGGCCACGCAGTTTCGCGCTCCGCCGCCGCGTGCCGGGAGCCAAACCAACCAGCACCGAACATTTCAAACAAACAACGCTGTTCACGTGCTGTGTCCTTTCGAATAATTCTCAATTGATTGCGAGACTTTCAATTCCGATCGAAGAAGAGCAATTCCGTTTACTCTGTTTACATGGTGATATCGTTCGAATAATCAGAGTTTCTCACAAACTGCTAAAGAAACATAAGTTCGAGAAGCTCAGAAGAAGACAGTGATACATGTCACGCAGTAATCAGCAAACATGAACGTGAGTACGCAGCATCAGAAAGTAAAACCGATAGATCTCAAGAAACCGAAACACGATCTGAAAAGAGCGAGTTAGCAAATAACTCGGCGACGAGCTCAAAAAGCGGAGGTGCAAGCTAGGAGGAGAGCTTTAGATATATTCGAAAAAGCAGTCCAACGTCGGATTCGCAAAGCTGAAGGACAATCCTCGAAGAGAGCTCAAGAGAAACCCGGAGAAAGACTTCAGCGTCGAATTCAAGGAACCGAAGCGCAATCCAAAGGAAGGGGTTCAGAGAAAGCCGAAGAAGCAGTTAGACATCGAATTCGAGAAGCCGCGGCGCAATCCTCGAAAAGAGCTTCAGAAACACCCGAGGAAACAACTCAGAGTCGAATTCGAGAAGCTGAAGCGCAATCCTTTCGAAAAATCTCTGGAACCGCCGAAGAAACAGCTCAACGACGAATCGGAGGAGCAGGAGCACGAATCGCGAGAAGAGCTTCAGAAACCACAGCGCAACGCAACCTGCGCCTTCCATCTGACACCGGACTACATTGATCAATGCGTGCTATGAATCTGAGTACACAAATCGCTTTGGACTCTAGAGAAGTCCGAGAGAGAAGGGGATTCTCTAGGTCCGATGAGTCACCAATGCGAACACTTACGCGCGAAACACTTTCCGGAACATACAATGCAACCCAAGACTACTCGAAAACTCAGGTGCGCTCATAGCTGCAGTGAACCCCTGCGCGCGATCCTACAGGATGATGGTGGAACTCGAAAAAGCCGGGATGATGGCTGCACAACGAGAAAACCGTCCTCCCCTGAACATAACCATGGTTTTTGATGATGTTCGTCCGCGAGGAATCCAAGGAAGACTATACGACCTGCCAACAAAAAAACGAAGTTGCAGTTGTATACGTCGGAGACGATGGCGACGTTCCACCTACCCGATCCATTTGCATTCATGAAAGAGAAGGTACGCTGATGAATATCTCGCACCTAGATGAACGCTGTGATCTGTTGACACACCCTCTACTCTGCCCCGCAGAAGAAGATGGTTGGGAACCTTCTCTGCGAGACAACCGAGGGAAAGAATCACTCAAAAGCAATTTTATTACTATTTGTTCGCTGTCCGAGAGTCGTTCAATCCCATTCAGAACGCTAGTAAACTATTTCAGCAGTTCGCTATCGATTCTTTAGTGAAAATCGAGCAGAATAGATTGAATTACTATCGACAGAACCAAGCTCAACTACGTGTAGAATCTCATTAGGATTTTTCAGAATTTCAAGATTTCTTAGTCGAATGCAACGACGATTCGGGTCCTGCAGGTGTTGCCATCCACTCTCACTAGATCTCCACGGCACATGCGGCAGAACTATCAAGACCATTGTTGCCCGTGGCGGAAACCAGACATATTCATGACAATAACTTGCAATCCGAGATGGAAATAATACAAGAAAATCTGTAACTTGGAGAAGTCCCCGAAAATCGCCCGGATCTGGTCTCAAAAGTCTCCAAATACAAACTGAAAGAGATTCCCAACGGTGACTACAGAAAAGAGTTTTGAAGCGGACGTCATGGTGGTGGAACTCAAAAAGCTTGGTTTGTCACACTGTCAGACATTGCTTGCATTGAGAGAGCGATTCAAGCCTCGCGCTGCTGATTTGGTTAATCGTGTTTGTTGTGGGGAGATGCCAGATCCGGTCGAGAAGCCACGCCTGCACGAGGCTGTGAAAGCTTTCATGATTCATCGGAACTGTAGAGCATTCAACCCTGAAGCACCATGTATGAAAGATGGCCGATGCTCGAAGAAGTTCTTGAAACAAATGAGATCCCTTACAATCCGTACTTTTTGCCAAGTATGAATACACAACTCTCTACGAATACGTTCACAAACGCTCGGACCGTGCGTCCATCGGAATCAACTCAACTGGGGACGAATGTGATGAGATACAAAGAAAACATTTGAACACGCGTTACGTTTGTGCTCGAGAAGCCTCTCATCGCATTACCGGATTCGAGCTCCAAGATGAGTCTCACACTGTTCTGAGACTCGCCATACACTTGCCCAATAAACAAAACGTCATTTTCATGTCATGACGGCGGAGAGCAATCTGCACTTGGTTGTGCAACGAGCAGGTTCACGACTCTTACAGCTTTCTTCAAGCTGAACTCTTCGTGGAACAGGCAAACTTCCTGGAATCTGGAACCAAAGCGGCCTATACTATTACCAAATTTCAAGATATTCCGTTCTCAAGCCAAAAACGGGTTGAACCCGCGGGAAACGTCCCATGGTAGGTATTATCGGAAGAATGTACACAGTTTCCCCTCGAGATACGGAACGGTATGCTCGTCGATGATCTTAGAACGATCAACCGAGCATTAACCCCAAGATCATGCATGCTGCAAAAACTGCAGGACTTCCAAATGACCACACCTATTTCCGAACCAGCCTTGAAGGAGCGTCGTCTTTCCAAAGCCCGAAAGTTTTGCGAGTTTTCTTCGCATGTCTCATCGCATTCTGTGAAGTCTGCAAACTCTCTGCAGTGACTTTTCTGACGTATGGCCGAAATTCCCATTCATCTCGGATTTCGACCGAAGTTCCATTTGCTCTAGCGTGTCATGACATTTATGAGATACTAGCCGGCCTTCGGCCGACTACGCTGGCTTACCCGTCCCTTGCTTTGGGAGTCTATTGCTGACAGACACACGTTGCCTTACATGTAGTGTCATCGGGGAACCTTCGGGAGTGGCCACCGATTCTCGATAGGATTCTGACCTGGTATCGAGGCACTTTTCTCTCTCTTCATTGAGTCAGCATCATGGTTTCGAGAAGCATGGTCAGATCGGTCCCGGAATCAAATCTCCGGGCCCTGAAAAGTATGTCGGATCGACCTCGGAGTCACCCGCATTGGATCCCGGAAAGTATGGTGGAATCATCACCGAAGTATGAACAGAACGGGGAGAGACGTCGTTCGGCCTCATTCGGCCCCCTGGCACTCAGCGACACCTCGCGACACCCCGGGGCACCCTGGTTTGTCGCGACACACAGTTTGACGACCTCTGCTCCAGAGATTTCGAATCTATCAAAACCCCATAATTTGAACAACCATTTATTCCTGGTTGTTCAGGTAGTTTCAAGAGTCCGAACGCGTGATGCCCAAGAACTTGTAGTTTCGAGATGCCGGTACATCCTCACCTTGTGTACTCAGTTCCCTCTGGGCCCCCAGGTCATGGGCCGAGTATACCACGACCGCGCTTTTCGCGGAATCGAATTTCAGCTCATTGTCGGATCTATTCCATTCATTCTGCGCACCTACTGTGGAGCCATGAGCGATCGAAGGAGAGCGCACCGAGCTTTCGCAAGCACTCAATATATCAAATGTTATCAGGCCGGTGGGAGCGGGTTTATATATACAGGGTGGCTTTTTCTAGTCGAGAATTTTCGAGCCCGATCTTGTTTTGGCCATAACTTCCTCAGTTCTTGGAATTTTCTCGGAAATCAAGGAGTGATCGATAAAGGATGCAGAATTCGAATGGAAACAATGAAAATTTTGGGTCAGAAAATGGTTTAAAATTCACACATTTATTTTTTCGAGGTCCCCCAAAAAGTCATCGTGAAAACGTCGGTATTCATCCGATCGAGATCGGTCGCGTTGGACTAGCGGAAGTGACCCGGTCATTCGCCAGAAAACCGATCGGAGTAATCTCATTCCCTCGAAAAAGGGCAGGCGATCGTATCCACCCCTTCTTCAAGGGCCTGCCCGTTGGCTAATTCTATTCTCTTCTGAATAAACACTGATATCGTGTCACAACCGATAATAATCTCACCATTCACTTCGTCTTGAGGCAAATGTTCCAGTGTTTTCGAGATCACCGTCAAACTACAGCATATTGGAAGCTCAAGACTGCCCAAGAACTATGGAGCAGCCCGCCCGGCGTCGGATAGACTTCCTCATAGCAGGACTGAACCTGAGGAGCCGCCGGGAGTATTCTGAAGCTTGACTCGAAGTGTGGGTTCTCAAAGCGAGATCGCCAGTGATTTACTCGAAAAAAGACTCCAGATTGAGACGGAAGCAGGAGTCATTAGCATCACTCGGGCATCATGACTCGGACGCAGCCAGTGGGAAGTTCTCCAGGCTCGTCTGGGGCAGAATTTCGAGGGAAGCGCTTATTCCATGCTCCAGCTCATGATGTTTGCTCCGCGTGGCAAACGTTGTCTTTGGCCCGAGCTATCGACCGGGAGTACCTCCTAAGGATGGATTCGAATGGGTTCATGAATAACTTCCCAGACCAGCTTACGGACAACAGATGCGAAGGAGGAGCAGTTACTAAAGGGTACAGTCTGACACAAACTATGATCTGAGGGTCGAGTGATGTCTTCATTCTATTCCAATAATGGAGAGCATCCCTCGCTCGATCCCGCAGGCATTAAAGCGTGAATTTACAGTACGTTACAATGGACCCGCCGTTTCGGAGAAACCCGCCCTTGAGACATTTCATTTAATTGCTATAGGCTGGAAGGCGAGAGGGTTGCGAAACCTCGATCGACACGTATACGACGAGGCGGACGCTCTAGTTCGTGCGGAATACTGTCGAGCGCAGAATGTTTCGGTGTTTCACACTCTCCAATACAGTCACAATTTTATATCGGAAGAGGGACTCGCACCAATCGCCGGATACCTACCCGACATCCGAATCGGAGGCTCGACAAGTGAGGAGAGGGGCACTACGTCACGAAATTATCCGGCTTATGTAAGCTGTATCGTCAATATTGCAAGGTCCACTCCAATGATAGCGCGTCCCTCGCGCTTCGGCTGCGAACCTGCGAGCCGTTTCCGGAGATTCTCAGCGCTCGGGCTACGCAGCACAAATATCCAGGGAAAACTATCAATGAGGGAAAGCTAACATCTGAACACGCTGGTTCCAGTTTCCGGGTAAATCTGACCACATTCCATCCTCAACGTATTGCGAGCCGCGCACATCTTGGGAAGTCAGTCCGAACTTACATGTACGAAACGTCTAAGACAGCGGTTGCAGAGGTTCCGGAATATTTCCCATGATGCTATCGACTTCGTATTCGCCTCTGTAGAGACTCGAATTCGATTAGTTGATTGAGTCGTTGGCAATATGAGCATGGGACCGATGCAGCGTGACCACCGGTGGTGGGATCTCGTTTAGTTGTCTTGACATCCCGGAGCCTACTGCGATGCTCGAGCATCACCTCTGCGGGCCATGAGTGCACGTTGACCGATGATTCTCTCAAGGCGCTCCCCACCCCGATTCCGGTGCTGGAGAGCATATCATCACTGCGACCCGTGTTTGGGTTGCAGCAGTGCCTGCTTCCTCCGGCTCCGGCCTCCGAAAACTCGCCAGGATTGCAGGCTTATGGCGACCGGTCGGATATTTCAGAGCTCTAAACGCGATAACAGTGCCGGGCTGTACGAATACCTTCGGACGCCGTTCGGACTCGGGAACGCGGCCCACACGTTTCAACGCCTCATGGACTTGGTCACCCAATGATTAGATTTCGCATTTGTATATCGCGGTGATATCCTCCTAATACCTCGCAACGGCAAAGAACACCCCATGCATCTCAACCAACTATTCAGCTGCCTGATGTCTTACGGCCTTGGCATCAACATAGCCAAGTGCAGATTCGCTGAAGGATTATCTCCTCTCCCCGATCGTGTTGAAGCCATCTGTGAATTTCTGCGCCGTCAAACAGCTGCAGCGATACCTCGATCAACTTCCATCGCCGCTTCACCCAAGACATCGCTCCAATACTGATTCTGCTCTAGCGAAAAACTCGAATGGTTCGCAGCTGTATGTTTCCGGGAGGCCTCAAGGGTTCGCAATACTTCAGAAATGATTTTACCCTCACGGATTGAGCCTGACAAGCTCCTGGGTATGTCAGAAAGAGAACGCTTGACCGATATCGCAATTTCAAAAAAGTTCGAGCAAATATCGAACACCTATATGATAACAGTAGAGGCAGTCGACTGCTCGCGAATGCCAGAACGGGATGCCTACAGACTAGGAAATACAGGTCAAGATACACAGACATCGAAGCGACCTGCCAACGGTGGGGAAGGGAGGACGAAACTATGGAACATGTGCTTCTTCAATGCGAAGAAATCCCGGATGCCGAGTGTACAATGCAGAAAATACTAGGACTACGCGAAGAGAGCACACAAAGAATGATATTTGACACCGAGAGATCACTTGAGAAGTGGGAACGGAAAAACGACCAAGACCGTATGCCCGAAAAAAAATAATAACCGCACCGTCGACCAGCTGAGTCATCGCCCCGTATTAAGGGTCTTCAGCTATACTTGGAATGAAAATACAGCATGAAGATGGTCAATGAACAATCAATCAATCAATCCTCCCGACGCGAAATCGACTCGGGACCACATGAAATATCATGCTATAGATTGAGAAAGTCGGTCCGATCAGCATGAGTGAAGGAGTTCTCCAAACAAAGACGATCTCTATTTCTCATCAGCCTCGTAGAATCAAACGAGAGAGCTCCGGTACTTTTGCGGCTACACAAGCCCAGTCAAACCCCGTTGTGGTTGCGAGTCACAGCAAGAGCTCAACCCTGACCGCACTCCCCGAAGGTCGCGGGTGTGCCCTCAAAAAAGATAGGCAGCTGCGTCTGTAACCGCGGGGCAGTGAGAGTTGGGGTTGAAACGCATTCCAACTCAAAAATTTGGGGCTCATCCATTGGTCGAACTAGGTACCGCCCACTTGAAATCAGCAGATAAAACGCTCGTAGTCATTGGGACTCTTCGCATTCGCCTGTGTGAGCTTACACGTTGGAGCTCGAGTTCGAAATTCGAACAGTTTCTCAATCCTCTTCCAGAGCCATCAAACACACAGAGAAGATCGCTATGCTCCAAACACAGCAATCCCTCAGCGTCACGGTGGCAAACCGCTTCGAGTCCCCTAACAGCTCGAGGAAGCTCATGGAGCAAGTTCCCGGTGTAACCTTCATCGAGGACGAAGAGAAGTCGTGCATGGTGCGGAAGGTGGCCGCCCAGCTCTCCGGACATCAGGGTGCCGGCTTCCCAGGAACGAAGCCGAGAAGTTTGGGAGTGCAAAACCTCCCAACGGTGACCAAGGAGCCATACGGAGTCACTTGGAAATCGGACGGAGTTCGTTTCTTAATGCTCATCGCCCAGGCCGGTGAGATATATCTTCTCGACGAGAGGAACAATGCTTTCTCCGTTGCGAATATGAAATTCCCATACCGGAAGGATCCTCGAAAGCACCTCTTCTGCACCCTGCTCGACGGGGAAATGGTTTTTGACCGGGAAAACGGCAAGGTCCACCCTCGTTTCCTCGTTCGGGACATCGCTCATTTCCGGGTCGACAAGGTCCGCCTCATGAGCTTCGACATCAGGAAATTATGCATCGAGAAGGAAATCATCGGTGCGCGGAGTCAGGCCATTCTCGTCGGCCAGATCAAGGTCGTCGACGAGCCTTTCGAGATAGTGAAAAAGGAGACCTTCGGCCTTGATATGACCGAGAAGCTTCTCGCAGCCAAGTTCCGATCACAGGTTACCCACAATATCCTAGGGATATTACTCCAGCCCACACGGACAGCCTACACCCCCGGAGTTTGTCCCGGTCTTCTCGAATGGCACAGCTGTCAGTCTACGGACCAATCATCAGGGTCCCAACTGACCAAAGACGACCTTCTAGGCTTCATACGCTCGAAGTTTGGAGGAACAAAGAAGAAGTCGGCGTCTGCGGTCGAGGAAGCTTCTCCTGAGAGGCGAGCGGAGACGACAACAACAGTTATCAATACTGAGAGCATCGGTTTCAAAAGATCCAGAGAGGATAGCGGCACCGGGAACTGTAGAGCTCCCGAAAAACAGAACTTTTCAAGTGAGCGAACTCCTGTCGACTACACTGACCTCCAAGAGTTATTCTGATTGCCTTCATCAATGTTAATAAATTTATGTAGCCGGAATATTTTCGATATCATTTGCTTTTTTCTTGGGAGAACAACTCACGGAGGAAACGCTCGATGATCCACAAAAGGAACTGTGGGTGCGGAGGAAAGGAAGAATGATAATGGGAGAAGAGCCATAAGAATGGAATGCATTTGCGCACGATCCCGAAGAGTGGAATTGATATATAGTTGATACCCATTGGAGAAAACCAAGGCTCTTGTATCTGGAAGTGCAAGAGGACGGAAGTTCGGAAGATTTTGGCATTGTACGCCGGAGGGGAGACTTGGGAGCGAAGGGCACCCCAAAGGAGAGATTCGCGAGGGAAGAACGTGGAGTCACACTGTGCAGAACGAGTGGTGAATAATTGTAAAGGATAGGGCTGTTGTTTCGGACTATGTCTGATTACTGGTCCCGAAGAGGAGAGATTTCAGCTGAACACGGAAGTGGAAGTGTCAGTAGAATCGACAGGAGTCGGCAATGATTCGAGAGAGCAGGGCAGAGGGGATTCATGTTTTCTTTTCCACGACGTCGCTCGATGTGATAGATGTCAGAACCAGTAACGAGGAGCCAGAGAACTCCTTCTTAGGTGTTCTCAAGGCTGAACCGATTCTACTCCATTTCCACGCGATCCACAGCTTATTCCGCTCGCGAACGTGTTCAGAGCTGACGTTGACCTACGCTAGCAGATCTACGATCCCGCTCGGGATCCTTGAGGAAAGACCCAGGTTGTTGGTCTACTGGCCTCAGCCGCTTGTCCGGACTCCGCGGAGCGAACTTGGTTGGAGATTTGCAAGCGTGTCGCTCGCACCGTGTGCTCACGGTCGGGTTGCAACTTGTGTGTTGTCGGCTGTTAGCAAACAGTCGACCGAGCCGCAGTGATGTTCGCTTCACGAAGCCGACGTGCAACGTTGGCTCGTTCATTTCGGATGGACAGAGATGCTGTCTCGGCTCTCCATCCTCTGGCCGGAATAATACTCTAGTAGCGTTTCTGGAACGCTAGGAACTCTGAGCTCCAGAGCGGTGCGCTGCGGCTTGCCAAAACTCCACGGTCTCCGGGGAGGCCTTGGAAGATTCCGCAACAACGATTTGTTGGAACTGTGATGAGCATACGACTGATTCAGCGACTTTCCTTCCTTGCAGCTACCGCAATTTCTCATCCGATCACGAATCTCCGCGGTTCGAGGAGCGGTTACGGTCTATGAAGGACCTTCCTGATAACATCTCAGGATGTTTGCTCTGTTACCATCTCTTCCCCAACGTAGAAAACACTTTTGCGATTGATTGAGGCTGGAAACTGTTACGCTATCGAAACCACTCGAACGGCAGGCGTCGATTGCGTTATACCTTGGCTGATCCATGTTGTGGAGTACTGCTGGTTACTCCATAGCATGGATCAACAAACGTGTCGAGTAATCATTCGGACATCGGAGGAGGAATTCGCAACGATATCTCCGAATCCCAACCGTGCTCGGAGACGTTTGCAGAACCAGTGCACGTCCCTCGGGCTCTGGCGTCAACTGGCATAGCTGGCAAGGCTCGATAGCCACTGAGATAAGGAATTGAGGTGACAAACTTAACACTCTTCCTTGTCAAATATTTTGACGAGCTACCTAATCCCATTGGAGTCTGGGGGGCATCGCGGATTGTGGCTTGCTCCTACACTTCAGTTCGCTCCAGGGCCAGCAGAGGCCAAGGAATGGTTCCAGCAAGGAACATCAAGGCCTCTGTAGATGTAGTTCTGTAGCATCTGGAAATTCGGATGCATGTTAATCTCTAGGCTTTCTCGAGGGCATCTCTAGCGCAAAATCTCGGGTACGGGTTCGAATCCCAAAATCTCTGATTCTGAGCTAATAATAATAACAGATTTATTGCGTGTTAGTTACACATGGTGCTCTGCACCTCCCAGTTTGTCGAGTCCGGGTCTCATCTCACACACTATAGCATGATATCGTGGACAGCTCTGACCGCAGTATTTACATGAACACATATCACTTAGCGCATGACAATTCTCTCTTCTACACAATTGATTGTGGAACCCGTGTATGAGGTATCTAGCGAAGAGGTGCCTTCTTGGGTACATTGCGGCACTCCACATTCCGCGGTGTTCGAGGATCGGATCCCCTTCAAGCTCCGTGCGTATCGCCCCGACCTTATGCTTCCAATCCTTGATGATTTCGGGAAACGCTGGCGGGTTTTCTGCCCAGAGTCTTCTTCACATGATCTCCACAAAGGGCACATCACTGTCCGACAGCACGTACAAGTGACGATTTCGTGCGCTTTTATGGGCTCGAAAGGCTCGTTTGAGATAAGTGTAGCTCTCGAGTTCTCGAAAATCTCTCACTCTGAGATGTCTCCATAGGCGGTCCATACCGTAAGAGAGTTTTGGTAGGGCTTTAATGAGAATTGTATGAGATTTGTAGGGGTCTTCGGTGTCTCCGTACATTGTAGCGATCGTCTTGCAGCAAACCTGTTCGACATGCTCCGTGAAGCATGTCCCAGTTGTCTGCAAGCGAAGTCCGAGGTATTTTGCTGATGACACGAATTCCAATTGGTTTTCTCTCCACAAAATTCGGTCATGTCGGCTGGATCGGCTTCCTCGTCTGATATTCATCACCACTGTCTTTGAAGCATTGAGTCGTAGTCCTTCGTCCTCAAGATGTTCGCTCACTACGTCGAGCATCTCTTGGAGTAGGCTCCGGCTTCGATGGAGAATGATAATGTCATCCGCTAACATTGTGATCGTCGTTGTTCTATATTCGTCAATGACCTTCGCGTGGAGCTCTGCAAGAAGGAGTGAGAACCCCGTGTACCTTAGTGGATCGCCTTGTGGTGTTCCGCGGCTCTGTTGTATGTCAAGGCTGATTCCCGCTCCGATGTTGACTTCGAGGGAGTCTTCGTGGTAGAAACTCTCAATGACTATGAGGAGTAGCCCATTGACTCCTGCTCGCTTGAAAGCGCTTACCATTCTCTGTCTTGGTGCTAAATCGAAAGCTTTCTGACAGTCTATCAGAATGGCAAACGTATGCCCCTTCGTGGCGAGACTTCTCTCTATTTCCGACATCACGACGTGGAGCGCGTCTTGCGTTCCAAGGCCTCGTCGGAAACCGAACTGCTGCGGGGGCAGGTGGTCTTCGATCAAGTACTCGATTCTTCTGATTCCCTTGAAGAAAATTTTCTTGAGGGTCGTCTCGCTCGCGATCCCCCTGAAGAGATCCAAGTTGCTCTTTGAATCCGCTGGCTTGCCTTTGAACAGTAGCGTGAGTCGGGCCCGATGCCACGAACTCGGTACTCTTCCTCCTTGCATGATATTGTTGAAGAGACGCGCAATAAGCTCTGCTGTGATGTGGATGGTCGCTTTCCAGTGTTCGTAGTATAGGCCGTCAGGGCCCGCACTCTTCCCTTTCGGCAGAGACCTGACGACTTCTTGAACTTCTAGGCGCGTCCACGGGACGTTGATCAACCACTGGTCGAAGCTTGACGGTAATTCGACATTTGCTTCTGGTGGTGCTGTTTCCGGATCGAATAGAAGTCTCTCAAAATGTTCCCTGACCGACTCCGTGGTTGAATTGCAGACGCTTCTGTTCTTCCGTTTGATTATGTATCGGTATGGTTCTTCTTCCGCGTTTGATACCATCTACCGTTCGTCTTCTTCAGCGGTTCGCAACTTGCTCGCCTTGACTTCCGCGTGGTATTCTATCTGGGCGCGACGGTATTCTTCCTTGGCCTCCTGTGCTCTGTTACGCAGTCTCCTCAAAGATCCTTTGCCTTGTGGAGTAGTTGTCGGCACTCTGTGGTGAACCATCGCTTCGTCTGTTTTCTGCGTTTCGCCTTTCGGGGGCCGTATGACATGAACTTAACGATGATTCCTTCTGTTATGTCCGGGTCTCCGAATTCGATTCGCTGGTCGTGTATCACGTGCTCCAGTTCGTTCTCCATCGATTGACACTGAATTATTCGGGAGTATCGCATCTCTTGCCGGGAGTGCAGATTCCGCCGTATTCCTCGAGGTTCTACCTCTAAGTGAACTGGGAGATGCTTTCTTACTGGATGATTCCAGACTGAGTATGATTTTACTTTGACGGCTTGATTTGCCACACTGTCAGACATTGCTTGCATTGAGAGAGCAATTCAAGCCTCGCGCTGCTGAATTGGTTGATCGTGTTTGTTGTGGTAGATGCCAGATCCGGTAAAGAAGCCACGTCTGCATGAGGCTGTGATTGCTTTCATGATTCATCGGAACTGTGGAGCATTCAACCCTGAAGCACCATGTATGAAAGATGGCCGATGCTCGAAGGAGTTCTTGAAACAATTGAGATCCCTTACAATCCGTACTTTTTGCCGAGTATGAATACACAACTCTCTACGAATACGTTTACGAAGGCTCGGACCGTGCGTCCATCGAAATCAACTCAACTGAGGACGAATGTGATGAGATACAAAAAAAAAACATTTGAAGGCGCGTTACGTTTGTGCTCGAGAAGCCTCTCATCGCATTCCCAGATTCGAGCTCCAAGATGAGTCTCACACTGTTCTGAGACTCGCCATACACTTGTCCAATAAACAAATCGTCATTTTCCATGACGGCGGAGAGCAATCTGCACTTGGTAGTGCAACGAGCAGGTTCACGACGCTTACGGCTTTCTTCAAGCTGAGCTCTACGTGGAACAGACAAACTCCCTGGAATCTGGAACCAAAGCGGCCTATACTATTACCAAATGCCAAGATATTCCGTTCTCAAGCCAAAAACGGGTTGGACCCGCGGGGAACGACCCATGAGAGGTATTATCGAACGAATGTACACAGTTTCCCCTCGAGATACGGAACGGTATGCTCTTCGGATACTTTTGTTGAACGTCGAGAGTCCGAAATCCTTCGAAGATCTTAGAACGATCAACGGAACATGTGACCCCAAGGTCATCCATGCTGCAAAAACTGCAGGACTTCTCAATGACCACACCTATTTCCGAAGCAGCCTCGAAGGAGCGTCGTCTTTCCAAAGTCCGAAAGTTTTGCGAGTTTTCTTCGCATGTCTCATCGCATTCTGTGAAGTCTGCAATATTCAAACTCTCTGGAATGACTTTTCTGACGTGTGGCCGAAGTTTCCATTCATCTCGGATTTCGACCGGAGTTCCATTTGCTGTAGCGTGTCATGAGGAGAGTGCGATTGTCCAAGCAAAATGCATGTGATGCCTAAAAAAGCTTATTCCGAGGGATTTCAGCTTAAAATGCATGAATCCTGGCGGTGTGAGCATAGTTTGAGCTAAATTAGGTGATTCGAAACCGAAGTCACTGTTTTCGGACTCTCATCGTCTTTCTGGGAGCCTATGCCCCCCGCACATGCAATTTCGAGATTAGAGCCTTTCACGGTAGAATTCATCGAATATGGAAGAAAGGCCGATCGATTCGTAGGGGGATCGCAAGCAGCCAAGGAACATGTCCAAAGTCAGCCGCATGCTTCCTCTTTGTCCCTCGTTCTAGTGGGCGCACTCGATCTATCCGCATTCCTAGTGAATCAAATTCAACTTGGGGAACTCGCCATCTTTAGAGCGCTCCCCACAATCCATCCTGGAGCAGCAACTTTCCGGGCTCGCGAGCCCGCCATAACCTGGTCTGTCTCAAGCCGACGGAAAAAGCGGTCACTTCCCTGACTGATCACTGAATTTTAAACAAGAAAATCATGCATGAGAAACAACAGGCTTTCGACTTCATCATCTGGCGAGTTTTGACACATTTGCTGGTCTCTTTAATTTCTCCTCTTGCGATCGATATAGAAGACTCAACGAAGCGGAAAGTACCACAAATGGGATCACGGGTGGGATTTCGAAAGTCTACAACCGTTATTTCCACATAAAGCCCTCTCGTGAGTCCTTACGCGTTCGAGTGCTCAGGGAACCCGTGATTCCTGTGCAAGCTAGGCCAATGCCGCCGATGAAATCGTCGACGAAGACGGAGCTGCTAGGCTTTGTGAAAAATTTTGGAAGTGAGGTCCTGTCAACTGACGGACAAGTACTGTTGTGTAGAATTTGTGAACGAGAAGTTTCGTCCGACAAGAAATTCGCGGTGTCACAACAAATCAATGGTGCAAAGCACAAAGCATTATCGGATAAGAAGAAGAATTCGAGCTCATCCAGTGTTGTGCAGCTAGTTCCCTTCTTGGAAGCATCGGGCAAACAGTCCCAATTTAACCTCGAACCTCGGATCTCCATCGATGAAACGACGGACGTTACGGGCCGCTTCGTGGCACACGTCGTGGTAGGAGCAATAGGAAGCCGGAGCTTCCTCCTACATGCAGAGAGTTTGGAAAAGACGAACAGCTCAACCATATCGCAGGTTTTCATGAACGCCTCAACTCTCCTCTGGCCCTATAGGGTCAAGCACGATAGAGTGTTGCTCTTCGTTTCCGATGGTGCAGCCTACATGATAAAGGCTGGATCAGCTCTGAAGGTAGTGTTCCCAGAAATGCTGCACGTTACTTGCGCAGCGCATGCGCTCCATCGGATGGCGGAAGAGATCCGATTCATGTTTCCTCTCGTTGACACTCTCATCTCGAACGGAAAAAAAATCTCTCAAAAATCAGCTTCGCGTGTCACTGTGTTCCGTGAGATGGCGCCGGATACACCACTTCCACCGCAGCCGTGTTTAACCAGATGGGGAACTTGGGTGAAAGCGGCTGTATATTACGCGAATCATCTCAGCATTCCCTCGTCGGTCGTTCAATCTCTCGACTGCAGGGACGCTTCAGGCATCCGAGTGACTCAACGCTTAGTAGGGGATGAATCTCTCCAACGCGATTTGGCGTTTATAGATGCCAACTCAGCAAATATTCCTGATGGAATCCATCGCCTGGACGAGGAGAATGTGCTTCTGACCGATTCCACAGATGCTTTCGAAAGAATCCTACGAGACCTTAGTGAAGTCCCGGGTCCGCGGGGAGGAAGACTGCGTCGCAAAAAGGAAGCGGTTCTCAATCGCAATCCTGATTACAATCGTTTAAAAGCTATAGCGGACACTCTGCGCGGCACCCGATTCATCCATGATCATGGCGGGCTGCTGACTCCGACTGAACAATCCAGCTTCAAATTTGCGCCGATAACCTCCACAGAGGTGGAAAGGAGCTTCTCGATGCTGAAGCACCCCCTGAACGAGCGCCGGCAGCGTTTCACTTTTGAGAATCTCAAAATGACCCTTGTGGTACATTGCAATCATTGATGATACTCGTTCTGGCTCCTGATACACAATAAATCGTTCGTGCATATTTTTAGTTCGATACCGCATATTTTCCTCGTTTTCAATGCATATTTGCATGCATATTTTCCTTTTTTTTCAGCGCTTGAACATTCGCACTCTAGTCATGACATTTATGAGATACTAGCCGGCCTTCGGCCGACTACGCTGGCCGGCCCGTCCCTTGCTTCGGGAGTCTACTGCTGACAGACACACATTGCCTTACATGTAGTGTCATGAGACCTTCGGGGGTGGCCACCGATTCTCGAAAGGGTTCTGACCTGGAATCGAGGCACTTTCCTCTCTCTTCACTTGGTCAGCATCATGGTCTCGAGACGTATGGTCAGATTGGTGTCGGAATCACCCCTCCAGGGTTGGAAAGTAATGGCCAGATTGGTCCCGAGATCAATCCTCCAAACTTGGAAAGTAATAGTCAGATTGGTCTCGGAATCACCCCTCCAGAGTAGGAGAGTAATGGCCTGATCGGTCCCAGAATCACCCCTCCAGAGTTGGGAAGTAATGGCCAGATTGGTCCCAGAATCACCCCTCCGGAGTTGGAAAGTTATGGCCAGATTGTTCTCGGAATCACCCCTCCAGAGTTGGAAAGTAATGGCCGGATTGGTCCCGGAATCACCCCTCCAGAGTTGGAAAGTAATGGTCGGATTGGTCTCGGAATCACCCCTCCAAAGTTGGAAAGTAATGGCCGGATTGGTCTCGGAATCACCCCTCCAGAGTTGGAAAGTAATGGCCGGATTGGTCTCGGAATCACCCCTCCAGGGTTGGAAAGTAATGGCCAGATTGGCCTCGGAATCACCCCTCCAGAGCTGGGAAGTAATGGCCAAATTGGTCTCAGAATCACCCCTCCAAAGTTGGAAAGTAATGGCCGAATTGGTCTCAGAATCACCCCTCCAGGGTTGGAAAGTAATGGCCAGATTGGCCTCGGAATCACCCCTCCAGAGCTGGGAAGTAATGGTCAGATTGGTCTCAGAATCACCCCTCCAAAGTTGGAAAGTAATGCTCAGATTGGTCTCGGAATCACCCCTCCAGACTTGAAAAGTAATGGTCAGATTGGTCTCGGAATCTCCCCTCCAGAGTTGGAAAGAAATGCTCAGATTGACCCCGGAATCACCCCTCCGGAGTTGGGAAGTAATGGTCAGATTGGTCTCGGAATCACCCCTCCAGACTTGAAAAGTAATGGTCAGATTGGTCTCGGAATCACCCCTCCAGACTTGAAAAGTAATGGTCAGATTGGTTCTAGAATCACCCCTCCACGTTTTGAAAAGTATGGTCAGATTGGTTCTAGAATCACCCCTCCAGCTTTTGAAAGTATAGTCAGACTCGTACCGGAATCACCTCTCCAGACTCGGGAGAGTATGTTCAGATTGGTCCCAGAATCACGTTTATGTCTTCCAGAAAAAGTGCGGACAAACAGACAAACTGACAAACTTACAGACGAAGCCGATTATATATAGTAAGGATGGTCTCGGAATCACCCCTCCAGACTTGAAAAGTAATGGTCAGATTGGTCTCGGAATCACCCCTCCAGACTTGAAAAGTAATGGTCAGATTGGTCTCGGAATCACCCCTCCGGAGTTGGAAAGAAATGCTCAGATTGGTCTCGGAATCACCCCTGCAGAGTTGGGAAGTAATGGTCAGATTGGTCTCGGAATCACCCCTCCAGACTTGAAAAGTAATGGTCAGATTGGTCTCGGAATCACCCCTCCAGAGTTGGAAAGTAATGCTCAGATCGGTCTCGGAATCACCCCTCCAGAGTTGGAAAGTAATGCTCAGATTGGTCTCGGAACCACCCCTCCGGAGTTGGAAAGAAATGCTCAGATTGGTCTCGGAATCTCCCCTCCAGAGTTGGGAAGTAATGCTCAGATTGGCCCCGGAATCACCCCTCCAGAGTTGGAAAGAAATGCTCAGATTGACCCCGGAATCACCCCTCCGGAGTTGGGAAGTAATGGTCAGATTGGTCTCGGAATCACCCCTCCAGACTTGAAAAGTAATGGTCAGATTGGTCTCGGAATCACCCCTCCAGACTTGAAAAGTAATGGTCAGATTGGTCTCGGAATCACCCCTCCAGAGTTGGAAAGTAATGCTCAGATCGGTCTCGGAATCACCCCTCCAGAGTTGGAAAGTAATGCTCAGATTGGTCTCGGAATCACCCCTCCAGACTTGAAAAGTAATGGTCAGATTGGTCTCGGAATCACCCCTCCGGAGTTGGAAAGAAATGCTCAGATTGGTCTCGGAATCACCCCTCCAGAGTTGGGAAGTAATGGTCAGATTGGTCTCGGAATCACCCCTCCAGACTTCAAAAGTAATGGTCAGATTGGTCTCGGAATCACCCCTCCGGAGTTGGAAAGAAATGCTCAGATTGGTCTCGGAATCACCCCTCCAGAGTTGGGAAGTAATGGTCAGATTGGTCTCGGAATCACCCCTCCAGACTTGAAAAGTAATGGTCAGATTGGTCTCGGAATCACCCCTCCAGAGTTGGAAAGTAATGCTCAGATCGGTCTCGGAATCACCCCTCCAGAGTTGGAAAGTAATGCTCAGATTGGTCTCGGAACCACCCCTCCGGAGTTGGAAAGAAATGCTCAGATTGGTCTCGGAATCTCCCCTCCAGAGTTGGGAAGTAATGCTCAGATTGGCCCCGGAATCACCCCTCCAGAGTTGGAAAGAAATGCTCAGATTGACCCCGGAATCACCCCTCCGGAGTTGGGAAGTAATGGTCAGATTGGTCTCGGAATCACCCCTCCAGACTTGAAAAGTAATGGTCAGATTGGTCTCGGAATCACCCCTCCAGACTTGAAAAGTAATGGTCAGATTGGTTCTAGAATCACCCCTCCACGTTTTGAAAAGTATGGTCAGATTGGTTCTAGAATCACCCCTCCAGCTTTTGAAAAGTATAGTCAGACTCGTACCGGAATCACCTCTCCAGACTCGGGAGAGTATGTTCAGATTGGTCCCAGAATCACGTTTATGTCTTCCAGAAAAAGTGCGGACAAACAGACAAACTGACAAACTTACAGAAGAAGCCGATTATATATAGTAAGGATGGTCTCGGAATCACCCCTCCAGACTTGAAAAGTAATGGCCAGATTGGTCTCGGAATCACCCCTCCAGACTTGAAAAGTAATGGTCAGATTGGTCTCGAAATCACCCCTCCAGAGTTGGGAAGTAATGCTCAGATCGGTCTCGGAATCACCCCTCCAGAGTTGGAAAGTAATGCTCAGATTGGTCTCGGAATCACCCCTCCGGAGTTGGAAAGAAATGCTCAGATTGGTCTCGGAATCTCCCCTCCAGAGTTGGGAAGTAATGCTCAGATTGGCCTCGGAATCACCCCTCCAGAGTTGGAAAGAAATGCTCAGATTGGTCTCGGAATCACCCCTCCAGAGTTGGGAAGTAATGCTCAGATTGGTCTCGGAATCACCCCTCCACGTTTTGAGAAGTATGGTCAGATTGGTTCTAGAATCACCCCTCCACGTTTTGAAAAGTGTGGTCAGATTGGTTCTAGAATCACCCCTCCACGTTTTGAAAAGTATGGTCAGATTGGTTCTAGAATCACCTCTCCAGCTTTTGAAAAGTATAGTCAGACTCGTACCGGAATCACCTCTCCAGACTCGGGAGAGTATGTTCAGATTGGTCCCAGAATCACCTTTATGTCTTCCAGAAAAAGTGCGGACAAACAGACAAACTGACAAACTTACAGACGAAGCCGATTATATATAGTAAGGATAGACGCGATTGATCCCCGCTTACCATGATGGTGCAACAAACACAGTTTTCGAGAGGAAGAGGATCGATCTAAGAGAGACAATCTCCTCTGCGCCATGGTATTGTACATTACAACGTTCCAAAGTCTTCCTTTCTAACAGTTGCAATGAGGTTACCCAGGAACAAGGGACCTCATTCTTGGCGTTTGAGAAAGCTTAGTCGAAGATCCAAGCTACGCGCCCAAAGCGGTATGTGGAAGGCTCGCTTGCAAGCACATCATCGCATCGAAAATGGAAACGGAACAAGACGAAGTCGTTCAAGAGGACATTTCTGTCCCAATTGGGAACAACTCTTCATTGATGATGAAGAAAGACTAACATACATTGCCAGAGGACATATCTAAGATTTATTCTTCACACGGTTGTGTAGGTTTGTAGGACATACGAAAATAGAGGTAGATAAGTTATATACAGGGACGAATATGTGACTCGGAGCCTAGAGCGAGTCGGGCGCAGAGTTCTTCTGTCTCGTATATGTGGTACTGGGTGCATCGTTCGCCGCAGTATCTGCAGATGCATTCTGGCGACGCATCGTGGAAATGTTGATGCCGGCAGACAAGGAAATGGAACCCATGGACGGCTCCCCGGGTTAGCTGGTGTCTTTTGCCGAAGCTGGTCCCTTTCCAGTTGGACGTCGTCATTGCAGGCGTGGTGTAGAACGCCGGGCTGATCGATGACTTCTTACTGTTCTTGATCCCGATAAACTTCCTGAACTCCGCCGTCTCTTCGAGAGCGAATTGCGACTTGATTTCTTCGACGAAGAAGGGCGTGTCGGCGAGAAGGTAGACCATTCGGTTCGGGGCATTGATGTGTAGGCCGAGTACTCTTTTCAAGAAAGTCGATTTCACTCTACCCAGTTGTTCGAGGTTTCGGTGATTGAGGTCTTTCCAGATGATCTGGATACCGTAGCTCGCGGTTGGAGCGACTTTCATGTCAAAGAGTCTCAGGGCGGTGTCGAGGGAGAGTTTCTGAGGATCTCTTATCATGGATGCCGAAATGATTGCTCGCTTACTCCGATTTTCTATGTGTGTGGCGAAGCACGAGCCGGATGTGGAGAGATGTATCCCGAGATAGGTGAACCCCGATGAGTACTGGATGGGGGTTCCATCCAGTCTCAAGGTATCGTCGGCAGCGAACCCTCCTCCGTTTCGGAACTTGACTGCTTCTGTCTTCGACGTGTTGATGGTCAGTCCGACCTCTCTGACGTAGTCTGCGAGTTTCGCCAGCGATTGCTGCAGATGGAACCTGCTTCCGCTGAACACGACGGTGTCGTCTGCGTACATCAAGGATTTCGCGAAGGGGTGCCCGGGGGAGGCGATTCTCGACGGCAGGTCGGCTTTCAGAACCGTAAATAACAAAGGGCTCAAATTATCGCCTTGCTGGAAACCTGTAGTTTGAGGGATTGCTTCGTGGAGTGCCACCCCGTCGTCGATCTTTATGAAGTTCTCTTGTAGAATTGCGAAGAGGAGTCCCAGGAGTCGCGGTGGGACACCAATTTGTGCCAACCTTTCGAGCGCTAGGCTTCTGGATCCCGAATCGAAGGCGGCCTTGAAATCCACGAAGACACTGTAGAGGGAACCCTTCGGGCGGCTTAGTTGTTTGTTGATTTCCCGGCGTAGTGTCTCACACGCGGAAAGTGTTGATCTGTCTTGCCGGAAACCATGCTGTTCGACTGGGAAGGCTCCCACTGCCTCCAGGGACGGGGTCAGTCTCGAAACTATGAGGCTTGAAAACACTTTATATACACAGCTCTTCTTGCAGATTCCTCGTCAGGAAGAGGGAACTTCACGGGGGCCCTTCCCCTTCGGGATCACGATCATGATACAGGAGCGCCATGCCTTCGGCAGTGTGTCGCCGTTGAGGCATTTGTTGAAGATGTCGGTCCAGCGAGGTGCGAGGAAGTCCGTCGATCAAAGGTGTTCGTTGAAGAGTCCATCCTCGCCACAAGCCTTTCTTGTCGGCAGTCTGGATATGCATTCGTAGACCTCCGCGATCGAGAAGTCTGCATCAAGCTCTTTTCTCCAGTTGATGGTTTCCTCGGACCAGGCCGACATGTAGATGGGTTTCTCCAGAGAGAGGACATATCCTGATCCGTCACCGAGGAGACGTAATCGTGAAACTCAGAAAGGATCATGAGTATTCACCTTGAGAGCTTCATGATTCCAGGAAGTTCCCGGGTAGACCATTCCGTGCAGCGTTCTGGAGGTATATGGCAATGAGTGATTGAATGAGGGAAGGAATTAGTTACAGTATCTCACGCGGAAGTTGCGTTAGAGATACAATGTGAACCAGATCGAAATTAATGAACAACAATTAATTTTGTGGACTGCATGCCAAGGAAGTCTAGATAGGAAAAGGGGAAACTGAATTGTTCATCAATGAAAGATAAAAGCTCATTCAGACTTATTCCATCTAAGGGACGATGTTGAAATACAGCCATATTTGTGGGTAGCTGTGATTAGTCTGAAACAACGATGGTCCAGAATGCGAGGGCGTTCTGACTCGACCTTCTTCTATGAGATACTGACAATGGCGTCCGTGAAGGACTTCCCTTCACGAACGGGTGCAGCTTTCCAGACGGATATATATAGCCCCTGAATAAAGAACTGCTCGGGGAGCTACATGATTCTGACACCGAATCTCTGTCTCATAATTCCGTGCCCTGATCTCCCAGACTCACAGCGTACTTCCAGATCGTGTCCACCGACTGACCCCAGTGGGTTATTTCCAACAGGCTTGCTAAACCTCTTCAGATCATTTCCATTGCATCGCTCCGGATCGGCTCCGTTCCTACTGCCTGGCAACGATCATTCGTCACACCTGTCTTCAAATGCAAAGGGAAACGCTCGGACATGGATAAATATCGTCCCATATCGATCACTGCAATCTCTAGCAAGGTTTTCGAAAAGATACTTGCAAATCGGATTATTAGCCACTGTAAAAACCCTGGTCTTTCCGACCGTCATCAGTTCGGCTTCCGTTTCAGGCGATCCACAGCCCTTCAGTTGGCTGAGTCTCTC
This sequence comes from Phytoseiulus persimilis, assembly GCA_037576195.1. Lineage (NCBI taxonomy): Eukaryota > Metazoa > Arthropoda > Arachnida > Mesostigmata > Phytoseiidae > Phytoseiulus > Phytoseiulus persimilis. The sequence goes on along the minus strand of CM075102.1, from coordinate 6,230,100 downwards.
AACGAATGGTTGACTGCGTACAACGACAGGTCTGCGAGAACCGATGTTATTTTCATCGATTCTCGTGCAGCCTTCGATGTGGTAAACCACCGCCTGCTTGTCTCGAAGCCTCCTGCCTTTGGATCCCCCCCTTGCTGTGCCGCTGGTTTGCAGACTTCGTCTCCGATCGCTAATTTTGCGTCAGGATTGATGAGTGCACCTCTGACTGGTACCCTGCTCCTTCAGGAGTGCCCCAGGGTTCAGTGGTCGGCCCACTTTTATTTCTCTTGTATACTACGGACCTCCGATTCGAGATTCCCGCTAGTGTTTCTCATCGGACCTACGCCGACGATACCAAGATCTTTGCTGATGTGTCTCAACCCCACGGCCGCACTGCCCTCCAGCAAACCCTTCGTAACATTGAGGATTGGGCTGACCGTTGGAAACTACATATTTCCACCTCGAAATCTGCAACCCTCCATATACTTCATACAGACTCATTCGAGTACGTTCTTTGTGGGGAAAAGATTCTTGAATTCGATCATGTCAAAGATCTCGGAGTTCTCCTTTCCTCTGATCTCAACCCTGAGGGCCATCTTAAAGACGTCCTTATGCATGCAGGCCGCACTGCCAATTTTGTTATCCGTGCGTTTGACTGTAAACTCCCTGGAGTATATATCAGAGCCTATAATTTGCTCATACTGCCTTCTCTTCTGTATGGTTCGGAAGTCTGGAGACCCTGGCTTGCCAAACACCGCTGTGCCCTCGAGAACTTTCAGAAGAGTTTCATCCGTAGAGTGGCGCACAGATGTAGTGTTGATTCTCACTGCCTTCGTCTGCCGCCGATCTCGAATTCACTCGATCTCAAGGATCGCAGGTTGTCCGCTCAATTCAAATGCAACCCTGACTTCATGAACTCCTTCGTAACGCGTCGCACACAAACGCGCTCTAAGTTTCAGTTTGTTATACCACTCAAAAGAAGCAATATTGTCTACCATAGCTTCCGGTGGCGACTATCTTGTCTGCTCAACAACTTTGTCATGAGATGAGATCGTGTCCGTCCTCAAATAAATTGAGTGCTCTACCAAATCAGATTTGAGCATGGTGATTCGTGCGAGTGTGTCATGCGGAGAGCCATACGATTCGAACGATCTCCCTGCTTCTGCGATGCGATTGTTACGCCGCTCAGCGATGCGATTGTCAGGTTAATCGCAGTTTCCTTGAATCTGAGCTGAAAGAAATCGGCTCAGAAGCTCGAGATACATTGATGGACACGATTTTGCCGAATGTTCTTCTTGCGGACCTTCCCCCCATCAACGATCAGCATCACATAGTCAACAAGGTCATCTACCAGAAACCGAGCATCCGTTCCGATCTTTGTTCGAATCACTCTTGCTGGGTTGAATGTAAATTCCGCTCCTAGTGACAAGACAGCTATCGACATGATTCACATCTGCCACGCCTCGAATTCATGCTTTCTCTCGAATTGCTCCCGAAGAATCCACATCTTATCTCGAATACCTCCACAATTAAAATCGAGATAGAAATATAGATGCGATCAGATTTTTAGCTTCATTCAGAATGAGAAGTAGTTCTTCGAGCGGCCACCCAAGCCAACCTCAACAGAGGAAGCTTGAATGGAACTTTCACCATTCCCACCAGAACACAGTGAATCTCCCATTTGCCATTCAATTGGAATGGTAGGTTCAAATGGAGGCGGTTGATCCGTCTTGAATTCTCGGTGATAGAAACGTCATACCAACGACGCAATGGCTGGTCCATTCTCAGTTAACTTCGTCGAAGGTGGACAATCGGTAGCGGACCAGTAACGTCCGCTCTCGTGGGAGCGCTAACCCGTTTGTGATAGTGATGTGGCGGGTTGTTTCATCCCCAGGCATTCGCAGAATCCCGGTCGATTCATCCCAGATCCTGGTTAGAGCTGCTTGGGAGGGAGTCGGCGATCGTGGCTCGACGTGTGTCTCCAGGGTGGCATGATCGTCGTTTAAGATTCTCCACGAAGACTGCACTGGGAGGTTGATTTGATACGATGAGTGGAGGCGGTTGATCAATCTCGAACGTTCGGTTAAAGGAACTCTCTGAGGGAATATCGTGAGATGATTGGAACATATTCTCATTGCGGTACTACGTGTTTCGTTGGATGAATGAATGCTGATTCAGAATTTGATGGGGTTATCCCCAACGCTCCGGCTGGGAAGAAATTTTCGTGGTACTTTCGTTCTCGCAGCTATCCTCGAAGGAGAAGTTCGAAGCACGTTCCAGTTCTCACGAGCATACAAAGTTGATCACCGTACTCACGTCGAAGCATTGGCCTGAAAATGAATATCGGCTCTTTGTACTCCACGGAACTTGACTTCTTCTGTCACCAATCTGTTGCATTTCCTTTTATATCAAGGACCCAATGACTGGTTCATCCTCATTCTCAATAGACATCGTCGAAGGTGGACAAATGGTATCGGTCCCGTGACATCATTGATCCCAACAACAAGAGCAGATCACAAAAAGTTCTACCCTAAAGTCTGGGAGATAAGGGACTACTATTTCAACCTTAATTTCACCAAAAATTCACAGTCATCGATGGAATTTTCAAGATCTGGCATTCTTCCGTGATTGACGGAACGTTGCTACATCGTGCAAAATTATCGGGATTCACATGCGTGCACACAAGCAGAAGTGATGTTTTCAGTCCAGAAAGTAGTCCCGTATCTCCCAGACTTCGGGGTAATCCCATACCATAAGTACTCATAACTCATGAGTCGCCCAAACTCGCCGAGGATACGCAAAATCTACATGAGTACCCATGTAGCAAGCTCCATACTAAACGGTCCGAACGCTCACTTGCAAGTACTTCGAGTATTCAAGCATCCGGAACTTGGTCATCTGCTATATCCCACACCCTTACCTGAACGACATCAGTTCGTCATCTTCCACCTATAATAAGACACCGAGATTCACCACATGAAATTCTATATGGATTCAAATTCCCCGCGCTTCGGCAAAAATCCTAAAGGCCTCCCGCTACGATTTTTTCGTTTCACTCCCAGCTCCCAGTTACACCCCAGTGAACAAGCCCGAAGAAAAGCGTATTTCTGCGCTAAAATGAAGGTAAATCATGTGGTGAGAATCACTCAGAAATGAGTGAATTATCTGGATATTGAGCTGCAAGGTCGATCTGTCGGTCATTGATTTTTTCCCTCCTTGAAATTCCAACATCTGGATATTGAGCTGCAAGGTCGATCTGACGGTCATTGATTTCTTCCCTCCTTGAAATTCCAACAACTGAGAAAGTTATGGCCAAAACAAGATCGGGCTCGGAAATTCCCGACTTGAAAAAGCCACCTTCTATGTGCCCCGGTGACATTCCTGCCTGCCTCAGCCCTGATGGCGACGCTGATCTGCCTTCCGAAGGCGATTCTGGCCAGCGAAGAACAACGCGTCAATTCGATACCCCGCTCCGGGAGCGCTCCTGGAACGCTGGTGTCTGAATAAACACTGATATCGTGTCTCAACCGATAATAATCTTACCACTCACTTCGTCTTGAGGCGAATGTTCCGGTATTTTCGAGATCACCGTCAAACTGCAGCATATCGGAAGCTTGAAACTACCCAAGAACCATGGAGCAGCCCGCCCGGCGTCGGATAGACTTCCTCATAGCAGGACTGGACCTGAGGAGCCGCCGGGAGTATCCTAAACCTTGACTCGGAGTGTGGGTCCTCGAAGCGAGATCGCCAGTGATTTCGTCGAAAAAAGACTCCAGATTGAGACGGAAACAGGAGTCATTTGCACCACTCGGGCATCATGACTCGGACGCAGCCAGTGGGAAGTTCTCCAGGCTCGTCTGGGGCAGAATGTCGAGGGAAGCGCTTATTCTATCCTCCAGCTCATGATGCTTGCTCCGCATGGCAAACTTTGTCTTTGGCCCGAGCTATCGAGTACGTCCTCAGGATCGATTCGAATGGGTTCATGAATTACTTGCCAGACCAACTTACGGACAACAGATGCGAACGTGGAGCAGTTACAGAACAGTCTGACACAAACTACGATCTGAAGGTCGAATGATGTCCTCATTCTATTCCAATAATGGAGTGCATCCCTCGCTTGATCCCGCGGGCATTTAAGCAGGAATTTACAGCACGTTACAATGGTTTAGCCGTTTCGAAAAAAAACGCCCGTGAGATATGCCCTGATGGGTCATTCAATTCAATTGCTACAGGCTGGAGGCGAGAGGGTTGCGAAACCTCGATCGACACGAACACGACGAGGCGAGCGGTCTGGTCCGTGCGGAATAGTGTCGAGCGCAGAATTTTTCGGTGTTTCACACTCTCCAACACAGTCACAATTTTCTATCGAAAGAGGGACTCGCACCTATCGCCGGATACCTGCCTTAATTCCAAATCGGAAGCTTTGAATGAGAGGAGAGGGGGCTACGTCACGAAAATATCCGGCTTAGCTGTATCGTCAATATTGCAAGGTCCACTCCGACGATAGCGCGTCCCTCGCGCTCCGGCTGCGGACCTGCGAGCTGTTCCCGAAGATTCTGAGCGCTCGGGCTACGCGGCACAAGTATCCAGGGAAAACTGTCAATGAGGGAACGCTAACATCTGAGCACGCTGGTTCCAGTTTCCGGGTGAATCTGACCACATTCCGTCCTCAATCTATTGCGAGCCGCGCACATCTTTGAAAGCCAGTCCGAACTCACATATACGGAACTTCTCAGAGAGCGGTTGCAGAGGTTCTGGAATGGTTTCTTTGATGCTATCGACTTCGCATTCGTCGCTGTAGAGACTCGGATCCGATGAATTTATTGAGTCGTTAGCAATATGAGCATGGGACGGCTGCGGCGTGAACAACGGTGGTGGGAGCTGGTTCGGTTGTCTCGGCATCTCGGAGCTTGCTTCGATGCCCGAGCAGCACCTCTGCGGGCCATGGGTGTACGTTGACCGATGATCCTCTCAAAGCGCTCCCCACCCCGCTGCCGGTGCTTGAAAGCATTTAATCACTGCGACCCGTGTTTGGTTGCAGCAGTGCCTGCTTCCGTCGGCTCCGGACCCCGACAACTCGCCAGGATTGCAGGCGTAACGAGGGATCATAAGTCCCGTTGTATCACCGACTCAGAGCCAACTTGCAGCAGGGAAAGTGGCACCTGCGTGGAAATACTAGGACATGTTATATTGCAATGTGATGACGAACCCCACCCGATGGATGACCTTCCAACCAGCCTGGCATTGAATGAAGAGATGGAACGATCCACCGGGGAGCTGGGAGACATAGGATTCGCTTAGCTCCTCCGCCCCCGAAGCGAAGAATTATCTGTATATGTGATATGCAGTCCAGTCCAAATAAAGCCTTGAACTGCCACGAACCTTCCTGAAGTTGCTTCCTTGATTCCTGTACTAAGGAACTATGGAGTTGCAACCATGTGGGAGCGATCTACTCTCATCGGGATTCCCAGAGTCGACACCGTCTTCGGAATGCGATGTAATCTGAGATCAATATCAGGTCAGCTACCAGTCTTCCCATGTAGCATTGATCTCGAATGCCGAGCTGGAAGTAGTTCTCGCAACCTTTTCGCTGTCGATGTCTCAATGTCAGCGTGTCGTATCACTTCTTATGACGATCCGATGAATCTGCGGAATAAGTGCGCAATCATAAAATCTTGATCGGACCCCGTTCCGGTTCAATCACCGAGAGCATCTCGGGATTCAGTCCGAAACCTCGCAGCGCTAGACACAGGGGCGCGGCAGAGATATCCGCCGTTGGGGTTTTTCTCGGAACCTGCTGAGTTCGTGCATTCCTGATGAAGAGCGGAAGCGCCCAGATGAGATGGGATGGGACTTCGGAATCATGAATCGAGCTTCCGAGGGCTCCGGTGAGGAGGACTTCGTGAGAGAAAGAGCATCGCAACAATGGAGAATGTATAAAAAGCGGTGGGTGCGCCGGCTTCGTGTCATTTGAGAGTTTGAGTCTGACTCCTTCGCAGCGCCCGAACCTCATCATGAACACCATTAGCAGCGCTCATGTGCCCCAAGAGCCATGCTCGAAAAAATTCAACGGTGCAGCCTCGGCATCGGTCGTGCCTGCAGAACGCGAATCTCTTAAGCGAGACATGGAGCCGAACGTGCCCCGGCTTGTGAACGAAGCTGAAGAATGCGACGCTGACTCCGCGCCAGATTCCGGTTACGTCGCCGACACCGAGTCGGACACCGACGACACGGAGGGCTCGGAGATAGAAGTGAGTGCTGCGGATGACGTGCCGTCAGAGTGCGAAAGCATCCATGGTGAACGCAGCGGAGCCAAGTGCAGCTGGCCCCCCATCGAATTCCTCCAACCAGTTCAAAGGTTGTATGACCTGCTGGAAGTCCAACAGAAGGAGCCCATCCAACAGCAGGAAAGCCCGTGCACAAAGTTGGAGAAGATTGTTAGGCTCCTTGAAGCGGGAGACGGAAAGATTCTCGAAGAGCAGAGGAAGCATCAAGAATACCTTGCGTGGGTCGATCGCTGTCTCTCGACACCTCAATAATTTCGTCTCCGTGCAGTCCTTAATTTCGTGAATAAATATTTCGTCATATGCAATGATCGTTCGATCGGGCAACTGTTTGGAGACAGAGGAGCACTAAGATGGTGACAGGAAGTTTGGTTCGGAACGCTCGCTTACATTGATGATATAAACCCACACTATGACCAGTCTCTTTCAAATCTCGACTGCCATGGTTGGAGCCCGTCCTTACGAGCATCCCTTTTTCGTACATAATTATCGAAATATCCGACCTCATAGAGATTGGGGTATTATCATTGATGCCTAATACCTGAGAATACTGGCTAGGCATCGCAGCGGTTCAAACTGCGTTTCATGAACTACGGTCATTTGCAGTTTGAATCTCTAGCGCGACAGCGAGAAAGCCGTGCCAATCGGCGAGGAATGTATTTTTTCGTCTATGGGGTGGGAGATGGGTCAGATAAGCAGACCGGCATGAATCTCACAGCCGAGTTCTTCCGGGTTTCTGCATGCTGTTCACCAACTGCTCTTCTGAACGACTGTGGGGCGATTGCGGTCGACGGTGACTCGGGAAGATTCTAACTCTGAGCGGCTCTAAATGAGGAACGCTCGACTATATCCGCTTCAGGAGCCTACGGGCAGAACGGGTTCGGTTCGTGAGAACCTCGGCCAATCAGACGCCGTTCTAATCCGAAGATGAACAAGCTTGACTCGATCTTTGCAAGCTTCAGATGCTAGGTGTCCCGGACACCTGTGACGTCTTCTTGATCTCTACCCAGGCTTCTCGATGGGAAGCGGCCGAACAAAGGCAGAAGCTTCACAAATCGTATCAGCGCTTTCACTTCACTTTTGGATTCCATAATTTCTAGTCCGTATGCCACAGACAACGACCGAAATGAAACAGGCAACCCTGATTGACTGATTGGTCTATTAACAATTTCTCGGTCATAGATTTTTTGTCATACGTGAGGAGCTCCTTTCGCAGGGGCGAGTGATCTCAGCTCGTTACCCCATTCGCAGTCAGGGAAACGATCCTCCGATCGCTCGTATGGATGCATCCTCGAATCTGAGTTGAAAGGTACGCGGACTGAACGCGAGCCGGTAGAGCCTACATAATTCTCTAGTAGGGAGAACATGCGACCCCGACCGAGGGTTTCCCCGGCGCCTGGAAGACTGCCAACCCGGTACTCATTCTCAAGCCGGGAAAAAAATGCCTTCGGACCAATCTGCCCCCTCAACACGATGGCGAGAGCCGTTGAATCTGTCATCAATCTAGGGCAGTGGTTCTCAAACTCCACTGACCCATCGACCCCCTAGGCGACTTCGTTGAAATTTCTGGACTGCCGTCCCCCAGGGATCGACCGTCGACCCATTGATTCACCTACGTGGACGCCAAGAAGTATGGTCAAACCCACCCCGACCTCCTGGGGGTCGACCGTCGACCCCCAGGGGTCGATATCGACCATTTTGAGAACCACTGATCTAGGGTTACAATTCAAACTCGAGGACAAGGAAGGCCTTCCGAACAAGCAAAGTGGCTTCCGAAGCGGCCAATCCACCCTGTCAGCGATAGAGAGAATCGCTGAAGTCCTGCGTCCCAGTGGTCCAAATCTAACCATCTCCAGCTCGCCCCTGAGAAGACGGAGGCTGTCATGCTGCTTGAACGACAGAATTAATCTCGCCCCACACTCCCCGGAGGCTCATGACTCATTTCTAGATCAACAATTCTCATGGCTGGAAGAGGCTCAAGCCTCGATATGTTTCCCTCATTCCATGCATAATTCATGAGTCTCGAGTACTAGTATGAGAAGTCTCTTCAATCAAATCCAACATCTGTTCAGTTGGGCACCTGGTTCTCAAATCGAGATCCTCTCCGAATTCGAGTATCTAGAGGGCCTTCGCTCGGAGTATCTCCTGAAATGATGTCATTCGAAGATGGAGGAGCCAGTAGCGTAGCGAGGCGGGGGGCGGTCCGCCTCGGGCATCAGGTCACTGGGGCATCAGGATGCCTCTCCATGCCTATCACATTAGGGTTTCTAAGCTCTTCCAGGTAATTTTTTCCCCGGAATCCTCAGAGTGGGGGCGAAATCCGGTCGTTGCATCTGAATTTTCACTCTGTTGACGAACCACCATATAATTTTCGTCCTCCTTCCTGGTCGAGAGGCAACGTTGAGTTCATTTTGTTTCTGCCTCGGACCAGAGATCGAGCCAACGAAGTTGACAAACCTCGCTGTCCTATCTATCGAGATGTCCATCACGGATGAGTTCAACTTCAATGAGGAGTCAACAGAAGATTCTCAGCTCCAGGAGCGAAGCAAATAACCCTCCAAGAATACGTAATCCAGTTGCTGATACAATACTCTAGTTGCTCACATTCGGGTCAGCTCGCGCTGGTCGTCTCCATTTCTCGGAAGATCTCCATTTCAGATGATCATATTTTATGTTTGAGGACATACAAAGATACATTCAGTATGCATCGCACGCATTCAACTTCTCGGACCCCGAAAAAATAGGGGGAGGGGGGGGGGGCATCAAATCTGCCCCGGGCATCATGGAGGCTCGCTACGCCACAGGTTTATGCGATACAAGCAACGAATTGATCTCTGGAAACCAAGTGTGCGAAAAGCACACATTAGGCTTAGGGCTGGGAGTTTCGCGCGGCGTTCACGGTCGTGGCACGGAATTCACGGCCGTGAGTTCCGCAACTCTTTCACAGAATGCCCAGATTCTTGAATATCTCCCGCACTTGGAATGATCACGAGGTACAATCACCCCGCACTCAAGACGCTCCCTGAGCTCTTCGCTGCCAGCTGTCACAGTTCCTCAATGTCTCACGGTACCAGTCTTTCGATGTGAGTGCAGAGAATGAGAACCGGCTCAGAATTTCAGAGAAACTCATTCTCTATTCAATCGCCAATATCATCGCGCCGGTTCCACCACCCCCGGTAACAGGATACTTCATAATGCCGGCTCCTCTTCTCGTTCCCGTGGGTTGAAGACGGTAGCCCAGACACCGTGCAGGACTAACGGAGGTCGTGAATGAATCACGGAGGCCGTGAAGCTTGGCCGTGAATTCATCGTGAGTTTCCCCACGCCAACTCCCTACCCTGATCATGCTTTTAGTTCTGATGTCAGTATCGGGTTCGATGCTCTGCCTGCTGACTGCTCATATGATACTCCCTATGCGGAATGAAACACTTGAACGCTCGCATCGCGTGAAACGAATACCTTCCTCAATGCGAGGCCATATGATCGGTTTCAGCGCTGAGAGATCCACTACGATTGGCACGTCTCTACTCAACATATTACCGCTCCAACAGAGCGCCTCAATGCACTTCGAGACCTCGAGAGTCAGTGAGCAAAAGCGTCTCCACACGTTTAATCGCGCATTGAGAGGGCACCAGTTATGTTGTTTGGGAATCTCTTCGCATACTAGAGATGGGCCGTTACTCCAGTTATGTGGTGACTCCACCGAACCCCACCTATCGCTGCGCCTGGGGGCCGTGGACTTGGCCCTTGGTGGCCATCTTGTATGGCATCCGCGCCCTCCAGCGCGTCACCATTTCTGAGCCTTCGTTCTCCTTGCTCATTGGAGGCTGCGGTGATTTGGTTACCCTCCGATTATTAGTTCGGCTGGGAAAGCGGACACCTCCAACATCTCCAATTGTGAGTGACTAGTGATGACTAGAATCAGTTCTGCTTCCATTGTATGTCGAAATATTCATTGCTTGCATCAAGCCGATATGATCTCATGCCCTCGGCAGAGCCAATGTGGCCAAACCTTCTTCCTAGAGCTGTCTTCTTGGCCATGACAGCTTCGACACGCCTCCCAACGAGGCGCCAATCCCCTCTCCTAACAAGCATGTTCTGTACGACCATCCGGATGCTCGCCGCCCTCGATAGCGGTCCTCTCTCCTTACTAAACGCTTTACACTTCATGATGGTATGTTCCACGTCATCTGTCTCTCCTTCTGCACAGTGCTCGCATGCTGGCGAGGGAGGAATTGGGAATCTGTAGAGGTAGCTCCCGAAACCACCGTGGCCTGTCAGCATCTGGGTCAGCGGGTACGTCAGCTGCCCGTGTTTCTTCTCAGTCACGGTTTCGAGGTCCGGAATGCAAGCTTGGGCCCATCGGCCCACCCTGGCTTGATACCTCGATTGCTGCCATGGCTCAAGGGTTTCATCGTCAATTTCTTAATCTGTGCAGCTGTCTCCCTCATCTTCATCGGAGTCATAGTTAGCGTCCGGTCTCTTTCACTCTTCCCATAATCTACAGAGCTCAACTGCGAGAGCCTGTAGCGCAACGGTACGGGCCGTCCGGTAGCTTTGTGTGACCCGAATTAGCAACCTGCGTTGGGTTCTGTCGATAACCCACCTGTTTGCCACCCGCTCCGGTATATATCTGGCCCGAAGGGCCAGCCGGGATAACATAGGGGGCATCGGCCCCACCGAAAAAAAACGATTTTCGAAAACCGTTGTGAGGCTCTCTCAGCCGGTCTCGGAAACCTCTTTTCCAAATGAGGAAAATTGAACACTCGTTGGCTCACCCGGAAGCAGAAGGCTGACCACTTCCTCAGATATCGCTTGAAGTACTCCTCTTCATCCCCTACTCGCAGGGCAAGTTTCGTCCCAATGCGAGTTTGCGGGGGCGATGTATCAACAATTGAACATCGGCGGTGAAGCGTGTTTCCCTCAGATCGATCCCGGAAACACCCCTTGCAGACTCGGGAAAGTATGCTCAGATTGGTCCCTGAACGTACTGACTCACTGACCATACTTCTGAGGGTCGATCGGGGTGATTTCAGGACTAATCTGAGCACACTTTTCCAAGTCTGGAAGGTTGATCCTGGTACCTACCAATCTGAGCATACTTTGACGAGTCTGGGAGGGTGATTCGTGATTCCGAGGCAATAACGAAACTCGTGAAGCCCAGAGAATTGCAGGAAGAGAAATAGTCAAAGTTTAAGAGGAGACGATCACGGAGCCAGCGCGTGACGAGGACGCCGAGCCTATGCACACGGCCGACGGTTCCAATGACGGCGATTGGACTCAAAAGGTCAGTAAGCGAGCGCGGCACTCGCCAGAGGTCACAGTTGCTGAGGCCGCCAAGAAGAGACAGAATGTCATGACGGCACTGTTGAATACCTTCACGGAGTTCCGACCACCGGCTTCGACAGGACGAGTCCTCTACGCGGACTTGGAAACCCTCCTATCCGCCACGGACTACATGGAAAAGGCACTTGACCACGTTACCAACACACAAGTTGGAGTTAAGAGGATCGCGCGGACAATCATCAGCTCGGTTAGAACGATCACGCGCAGAGCCCAGGCCGACGGCCTAGGAGCAACGCCAAGCGCGTCCTCGGAACCCTGCCAAAAGTGCCTAGCCCCCCCCCCCCCCCGCCTCCGTGTCTGGAGTGCTCTGTACCCCCTCCCCCATGCCCGAAGTGCTCAGCTCCGAAATCTATAGACAGAGGCCAGCTCCTCGCAGATCCGATAATCCGAGCACCCATTTCGACCGACTGATAGCTGAAACATGGCACGAATCTGCCTTCAGGGAAACACGGCTCGTCGGACGCAGTATCCTCACGGATAATGGCTCACCAGCCAGGGCGATACTCCTGACGGTAGACAATGAGAAAGACATCAGACTCTTTGGTGAGATCGCAACCCAATTCCCTGGCCTGGCCGGGGTAAAGGAAGCTATCGGACCTGGCGGATCAGTGTGTCTACGGAATCGGGACAGCGTCCGATTGTGCAACACGAACGCAACGCATAGCGACTCGGCTACGGACTCACAACCCGAGAAACTCCTGATAGCGATGTTCGCCCGACTCCGAACCGAAGATCAAGAACGATCTGTGCTCACCTCCATTCCAGAAATGACCCACCAGGCCGCACGCATCATCGAAGCTACCCAGAGGGAGGGAGTCGACACAGTGTCGCTGGCTATCCCCAGCGAATACGACGTCACCCTCTTCCGAAAGATTCTCGAGATGGAGTCCCGCGCATGGCCAGAAATCAGCTCCGAGATATGTGCCAAGGGTAAATGGCAAAGAGTACCCAGACCAAGGGAGAGCTCTGGTCCCCGCCAGGGGCTCTAAACTATCATGGTCAACACGAGGGGAAAATCATACGCCGAGGCCTTAGGACTCATGCAGCAGAAAGTCAACCCCTCCCAACAAGGAGTCCGGGTCGCTAAATCGTCCAAAACGGCCACTGGCCAGATCCTGCTCAAGGTCCAAGCCAGCTCTCCGGAAGCAATCGCGAACTTTGCTGAGGCTATCCGACAGGAGACCCACTCTGACCCATCCGTCAAAATATCGGATAGCAGCGTGGCCGTCATCATAAGAGACATCGATGACTCAGTGAAACCCGGAGATCTCAAGAGAGCTCTCATGGAGAGGGGATTCGACGAGAAGATCATCATCATGAATGAGCCAAAGAAGTCAAGAAACGGAGCTGTCTCTTGTATCGCCCGCCTCCCTCGTTGCCCTATTACGAGGCAGCTCGTGCAGGTCGGGTCGATCCGAATCGGCTGGACAAGCTGTAGGCTCGACGAGTTAGTCACTGTTCCCCAGTGCCATCGGTGACTCAGCTTCGATCATGCATCGCACGCCTGTACTCTCCCTCCCGACGCAGAGGCCCAGACTCGCTGTCTCAGGTGTGGGAAACATAGTCATATTGCTCGGGACTGCAACTCGCTCGGGACTGCAACTCGCCCGCACACTGCCACTCTTGCAAGACGGACGGGCATTTCGCTACGTTCACCGACTGCCCTGTCTTCAGGGCAAGGGTGAACTTCCCGCGGAAACAGCGAAGGAACCCATTGAGCCGAAATGATTAGTTTCCTCCAAATCAATCTCAACCGCTCACTCCCCTCATATGACCTGTCTTTGCCAAAGCCTTTGCCAGGATGATCGCGGAGACACATCGCTGCACATCCTCAACCCTTTTCTCCAGGTCTCCCGCGGACCGGGGGGCCCCTCTTTCTGCTCAGTCATCTTCAGAGACCTGGTCAATGTATCGATCTACATCTCCCCGAATTCATCACTTCTGGAGTACAACAATTTCCTCTCCGACCTCGACGCTATCTTCGTCACACTGCCCACCATCAACGTGGTGATAGCAGGAGATTTCAATGCCCATCACGCATCCTGGAGCAGCTCGCGCACTTGTCCGAGAGGAGGGATCCTCTTCGACTGGATGGCTCAGCACGACCCTCTGTTGGTGAATTCCGCGGGTCCGACGTTCTCCAGAGGAAACCTGCAGTCAACCCTCGACCTCACACTTGCTTCCAGTGGAGCCCTGCAAAAAATTACCGATTGGCGGGTTCTTCGTCAAGAGGAATCCCTCTCCGATCATTTTCTGATCTCCTTCTCGGTTGACGTCGACTCGTCCCCAGTCCTCTCTCACGCCCGTAAACGGCCCAATATCTCTCTAGTCCGAGAGTATCTCGACGCTCATGCTCCCACGCTCGAAACCTTCGACCCGCGGACGGTGCCCAACCTTCTTGACCTGGCCTGCCAGAATGCTTCCCGGCCTCGCCGCTTAGGAACTGGAAGATCTCCAAAGTACTGGTGGTGTACAACGGTGGCAGAGGCTAGGAGAGACTGTATAGCGGCCCGCCGGAGATTCACTCGATCACGCTCGAACGGCCTTTTCGACGTAGGGCCGCGGGCCTCCCTGCAGGCAAGCAGGAGGGAGCTCAAGAGGTCGATCATCACGAGCAAGCTCGCGTGCTGGAGAGCACTCCTCCACGACGTCAATGAGGGAGATCACCCCTTCCGGACGGCATTCAGAATCGCAACAGGAAAGACAAGGAGAAGAACTCCGAGTATACTGACGAAGCAGGCACACAATGTGGTGGAGGCACTCTTCCCAAAGACTTCACCTCCCCGCATGCCGACGTTCGAGCCGGATGAGCTCTTTTCCTTTAAATCGGTCGGTCGCGAGGAGGTCTCCTATGCCGCCGACAGGATCCGTCTCAAGAAGGCCCCCGGACCCGACGGTGTCACCATGGAGGCTTTCAAGGTTCTCCTCTCACGCCATCGCGCGGTTTTCACGGAAATGATGAACAATATCTTCAGGACAGGTGTCTGGCCGCCGAGTTGGAAGGAGACACGGCTTGTTCTAGTCCCCAAACACGGGGGCACGGGCCCCTCGGCATTCCGACCCATGAGCTGCCTGAGCACAATCTCAAAGGCAGCAGAGCATCTGGTCAACCGCAGATTGGCAATCGAACTCGAGAGCAGAGAAACTCTGTCACCGAATCAGTTCGGCTTCCGGACAGGACGAATGACCTTGATGGCCGTGATGAAAGTCCTCGAGACGGCGAACGCGCGAAGAGAAGTTGATCCCCGGCGCCGCCCACATTGCCTACTCATCCTCTTGGATGTGAGGAACGCTTTAAACACCATCAGTTGGGACGCAGTCAATGACGCTCTCCAGGAGGCTGGGATTTCCCCATACCTCAAACGAGTTCTGAGCTCGTATCTACGGGGTCGCAGTAACATCTTCGAGGGACGGACGTCGCGAGTCTACGCGGGCGTGCCGCAGGGCTCGATCTTGGGGCCGATACTGTAGAATTCGGCTTCCTCCAAACTCCGACACCTTGGCCTACGCCGACGATCTGGCCCTGCTGATCACCGAGCCGGATACCAACCTCTTGCAGATGTATGCGAATGAGAGTCTCGCTTCCATCTCATCTTGGATGTCAGATGAGGGCCTGCGCATGGCGCCACAAAAATCGCTGGCCATCTTTCTCAACGGACGCAAGCCCCCGCCTTCCTCAATCAATATCAGACTAGACGGGGAACAAATTGCGGTGACCAGCACGGCCAAGTACCTGAGCGTCATTCTGGATACCGGGCTGACAGGGAAAGCCCACTTGGCATACGCGATGGCGAAGACGACCAAGGCAACACAGGCACTCTCAAGACTCTTTCCCAGAGTCAGTGGAGCAAACGACTTCAGGAGACGAGTACTGGCCTCAGCTGCCGACAGCGTCATGATGTATGCCGCGCCACTCTGGGCCCTTCGAGCTTCGACTCCGGTCACTAGGAGACTTCTCGACAGAACTCAGCGACCACTCTGCATCGGCATTTCACGGGCGAACCGCACAGCATCAACGCTTGGAATAAAGGTCCTGGCGGGGCAGATCCCCTACGACCTCCGAGCGAGAATACTCGAGTCTCGAGAGACCAGCGACATGGACGGCATCCCTACCAGGGAAGGGCTCCCCCTCGACAAGAAGGCCGCGATCGCGGCATGGCAGGAAAGATGGGACGAAGTCCACCCACCGAACCCCGGAGCTTGGACCCGCCGCTGCGTCCCGAACATCGAGGAGTGGATCAGCAGGAGACACGGCTCCGTTACATACCCCCTCGCACAAGTGCTCACCGGCCACGGCTCCTTCGGCGCATACCTGGCCCGGATCAAAAAGCTTCCCTCAGCGGAGTGTCTGCTCTGCGGCTCAGGCGCGGAAGACACAGCGCGACACGCGCTCGAGGATTGCCCGGAAACAGAGTTCATCAGGTTCTCGGTCAGTGGACGGGCCGACGCTGGTGAGCTTTATGCTCAAGGGTCGTGAAGAGTGGCGAGCAGACGCAGCGCTCGCTGCCGGTGTGATTCCGTACAAGAATCGAACCCTCAAGCCTCATATTGACCGCTACCTAGCGGCTCGACAGCATGCGCCAGTTCAGCCCACGGGCTCCGCGACTTCGGTCCGGTAGACAGAAAGGATAAGAAGGGGACCCGAAGTAATTCCCACTGAGGGACGTGCCAGGTTCCCTCCCCTGCTCGCAGGGCAAATAGAGGATCAGGGTTTTAGTGGGTATTGGCTCCCTCCTCAGGGAGCTTGAGTCCTACACTACCACGGGTCGAGTTTGGAACAACAAATCCGCTCCACTGGTGGTGTGCGTAAACGGATTTCTCCCACACCTCAAAAAAAAAGGGAGGGTGATTCCGAGCGATCTGACCATGATTTCCAGATAGGTGACTTGATTCGATGAATTCTATCCATTTTATGCTGGGTTTCGAGCGAGTTCTGGGGAGAAACCGCTTCATCGCCAATGTTCCCATTTGTAATAATATAACGAGCATATCGGCGAGCAAAGTATTGCGGAATCATAATAAACCCTTCACCGCCAAATGTAACTCGCCAAGCTCCAGCACCATCATTCCTGAAGCCGAGGGTCAGTGTTTATGGTCGGCCGACTGAGCACTTCTTCCCGATTTATCAGCGTAATCGGTCTCGACTCCGCGCTCTACATAGGAGCCTCATAGACTCGGAGGGTCTCAGAACCGGGAGAGGGTTTCTGGTCGGGGAAACGGTTTCGAGGAAACGGGTTCGGGGAAACGATTTCGAGGAAACTGGTTCGGGGAAACGGGTTCGGGAAAACGGTTTTGGCGAAACGGGCTGTAACTCCCGGAATCACCCCTCCGGGTTTCGAAAAGCATGGGCAGACTGGTCTCGGAATCACCCCTCCAAATTTGGAAAGTAATGTCCAGATTGGTCTCGGAATCATCCCTCTAATGTTGGAAAGTAATGTCCAGATTGGTCTCGGAATCACCCCTCCAGAGTTGGAAAGTAATGGCCAGATTGGTCCCAGAATCAGCCCTCCAGAGTTGGAAAGTAATGGCCAGATTGGTCTCGGAATCACCCCTCCGGAGTTGGAAAGTAATGGCCAGATTGGTCTCGGAATCACCCCTCCAGAGTTGGAAAGTAATGGCCAGATTGGTCTCGGAATAACCCCTCCAGAGTTGGAAAGTAATGGCCAGATTGGTCTCGGAATCACCCCTCCAGAGTTGGAAAGTAATGGCCAGATTGGTCTCAGAATCACCCCTCCAGAGTTGGAAAGTAATGGCCAGATTGGTCTCGGAATCACCCCTCCAGAGTTGGAAAGTAATGGCCAGATTGGTCTCGGAATCACCCCTCCAGAGTTGGAGAGTAATGGCCAGATTGGTCCCAGAATCACCCCTCCAGAGTTGGAAAGTAATGGCCAGATTGGTCCCAGAAACACCCCTCCAGAGTTGGAAAGTAATGGCCAGATTGGTCTCGGAATCACCCCTCCAGAGTTGGAACGTAATCGCCAGATTGGTCTCGGAATCACCCCTCCAGAGTTGGAAAGTAATGGCCAGATCGGTACCGGAATCACCCCTCCAGAGTTGGAAAGTAATGGCCAGATCGGTACCGGAATCACCCCTCCAGAGTTGGAAAGTAATGGCCAGATCGGTACCGGAATCACCCCTCCAGAGTTGGAAAGTAATGGCCAGATCGGTACCGGAATCACCCCTCCAGAGTTGGAAAGTAATGGCCAGATTGGTCTCGGAATCACCCCTCCAGAGTTGGAAAGTTATGGCCAGATTGGTCCCGGAATCACCCCCCCCCCCCCAGAGTTGGAAAGTAATGGCCAGATTGGTCTCGGAATCACCCCTCCAGAGTTGGAAAGTAATGGCCAGATTGGTCCCAGAATCAGCCCTCCAGAGTTGGAAAGTAATGGCCAGATTGGTCTCGGAATCACCCCTCCGGAGTTGGAAAGTAATGGCCAGATTGGTCTCGGAATCACCCCTCCAGAGTTGGAAAGTAATGGCCAGATTGGTCTCGGAATAACCCCTCCAGAGTTGGAAAGTAATGGCCAGATTGGTCTCGGAATCACCCCTCCAGAGTTGGAAAGTAATGGCCAGATTGGTCTCAGAATCACCCCTCCAGAGTTGGAAAGTAATGGCCAGATTGGTCTCGGAATCACCCCTCCAGAGTTGGAAAGTAATGGCCAGATTGGTCTCGGAATCACCCCTCCAGAGTTGGAGAGTAATGGCCAGATTGGTCCCAGAATCACCCCTCCAGAGTTGGAAAGTAATGGCCAGATTGGTCCCAGAAACACCCCTCCAGAGTTGGAAAGTAATGGCCAGATTGGTCTCGGAATCACCCCTCCAGAGTTGGAACGTAATCGCCAGATTGGTCTCGGAATCACCCCTCCAGAGTTGGAAAGTAATGGCCAGATCGGTACCGGAATCACCCCTCCAGAGTTGGAAAGTAATGGCCAGATTGGTCTCGGAATCACCCCTCCAGAGTTGGAAAGTTATGGCCAGATTGGTCCCGGAATCACCCCCCCCCCCCCAGAGTTGGAAAGTAATGGCCAGATTGGGCCCGGAATCACCCCTCCAGAGTTGGGAAGT
The DNA here is from genome assembly GCA_037576195.1 of Phytoseiulus persimilis. Taxonomy (NCBI): domain Eukaryota; kingdom Metazoa; phylum Arthropoda; class Arachnida; order Mesostigmata; family Phytoseiidae; genus Phytoseiulus; species Phytoseiulus persimilis. The sequence goes on along the minus strand of CM075102.1, from coordinate 6,211,426 downwards.
AATGGCCAGATTGGTCTCGGAATCACCCCTCCAGAGTTGGAAAGTAATGGCCACATTGGTCTCAGAATCACCCCTCCAGATATTTTTATGATGGATTTTCATGATAGATGTATAGGAGAGGGGGTGGGGAAGGATATCCGATGACGATGGGATGAGGCCTAAGAGTCTGGCTGGCGTCATAACGGGGCGGTGCTCCTTATCGTCAGAATTTGGATGCGGGTGACAGTATGGAGGGGGTCAAAGTTGGGGTAAATCGCGAGGGGGGAGGAGGGGAGGGGTGGCAACCTATGTCCTTCCCGGACTTGGACTTGTAGGCGACTCTCCTCTTCAAGAGATCAAACACGGTCTGCAGGAGCCTTTTGTCACGTTTGAGCCCAGGATTCCAGACAAGGGAACAGTATGAGAGGATAGGGAGCACATAAGTTCTGAACAGTCTCTCGTATATGCTTGGGTCACTGAGAGCGGAAGATCGTTGTATGGAAATTGCCTGCCTAGTTGCGCTATTTACAATTTCTCTCGTATGTTCGCTGAAATCGAAGTCCGTATTCATTATAGCTCCGAGGTCTCGCACTCGTTTTACGATTCGCAGTTTTCGCCCGTCGATTTCATTCTCAAAGTTCCGATGGAGGCTTCGTGACGGTGATTTCTCGCGCGGACGGTCGGGGCTTCGTTTCATCAGAATGCGAGAAGCTCACCTCGCTCTCAAGCTTGGTGTATTCCAGAACCCGTTCGGTATGTAGGAAGTCAGCTTCGAGAGCCGTCGAGCTCTTTATTCTTCCCATGGTGTACAACGAAACATTCTTCGACGGATAGGCGTAGGTCAAGAAATTCGGTCCATCTGTAGAAGTCAGTTACGGCGTTCTGTAGCGCCCGATGGTCGGTTTCATTGTTGACACGGGCGTATGATTTCGGGTCATCAGCATAGCATTCGCAGAAGATATCCTCCGGTAGAATGGTGTGGATAAGATACACGAGGCATCCCAGATTCGTACCCAGTGGACAGCCGGAGGTGATTTTCGCCGGTTTGTAAGGTGCGGAACCGACGGTCAGTCAGGAACGACTGAATCCATTTCCTCAACCTGTCGCCTACTCCGATCGATGGAAGGCAGTCAAGGCGTTTTCTGTGTGTCGTAAGCTCAAACGCCGATTTGAAATCGAACATGATGACATCGAAACTCGATCCTTCGTTGATGAATGTGGTCAGCTCGTTTTGGAAGAGGAGCAATTGAGTGCAGCAGGAGTGACCCGTTCGGTGAGCGTGTTGATCGTTGTATATCAGATTTTGACGGGTCGCGTTGCTGAGCACGGAGTGGGAAATGGTTTTCCCGAAGAGTTTGCAGGTATGTGATGTCAGGGAGACGTTTCGTTTGTCTTCAACCTTGGTTTGTCACCCTCTATGTGGATTGGAATCACGATGGCCTGTTTGATGAGTGAAAAGAGCTATGGAATGGAGGAACTTAGACTAGAGCTTCGTAGACACATAGACCACGCAAAATGGAGCTAGAATGAGCGACACTATTGGTCGACTAGAAAGCAACGAGTCACAGAGACCTTCCCTGTGCGGTCTTATTGAAATACCATCAAACCATACCTCAAACCCAATGCTAATTCTCAACAAAGAGGTTGGGCAGTTCTCCTTCATTAAGAGATCGCTCGAATACTGTCGACAGTGGTTGGGGTTGAGTCGACAGAATCGATAATCTGTGAGCCTGGGACACATCTCAGAGTCGGGCCCTCAGTTTGATTTCTACGCCTTGCTCCATCCCCGGTGGGGTAGGTCGCCTCGAAGTATCATCTGAGCAGTTCGGCTTTTTCGTGGTCGTCCATGATCGTTGTTTCGGAACTGTCGATCAGTACTGCGAGTTGGTCTTTCGAATTCATCCTTCTGCTGATGTAGTTGTAGAAGGTTTTCGGGTTCTTCGATCGGACTATTTTGTGTTCCTTCAAGATCCCGTTTCGTCGTGTTGCTTTCGCGAGCTGCCGTTTATATTTGTCGAGTTTGGTCTGGTCAGATTCTCGTTCAATTAGTTTTGCAACTCGTTTGATGTGGGCTTGCACGTCGGTCGTTGCTCCCTCTTGGAGGCACGGCACATGCAGAGATCGCAGAAACTTGAGGTAATCAATCAGGTGGTTGTGAATCTCATGGACATTGCCGCAGTGTGCGTAGAAGCAGTTCAAGTCGGTCAACGCCAGATTGAGTATTATCGATTCGAAGTCGCCTCTGTCGTAGTCGTGTTTTGTCACACGTTCGAGTTCATGAGTTGCATCGCCACCATCCGCGTTGGGTGGAATTCGTATGTTGAACACGACTGGGACGTGGTCAGTGTCGGAAGGCTCGTTGGTGGTTCTCACTTCAGTTGCGGATTCGTCGTTACATAACACCAGGTCAAGGATGTTGTTGTTGTATTTCGGTCGGGACGGTTCTTCGACAGGTTGTTGGAGTCCGAGGCTGCCACAGAGATGGAGAAAGATGGAATATTTCGTTTCAGATCTTCCTCCTGGGCCTGCCCATGTTGTCCAATCAATGGAGGGCATGTTGAAATCTCCCGCCAAGCATAATGTCGTATTTTTGTCGCATAGTTGCTGGAGTCTCTCGCTCAATTGTTTCATTCGGATCGTGAGTTCTTCAGCGGTTCTGGTGGGGGGAAGTACACACATACACAGCGAATCTGGTGGTTCTTGAACAGCAGGTCGATCGCTATGACCTCGGTTTCATCCCCGGCGTCGGAGTTTGTGGGAACAGTTTAGCATGTGTGATGGGAGCGGACGAGTATGAGCGTTCCACCACCCCGCGAGCTGCGATCGCGCTTGAACACGTGAAAACGGCCGTCATCTCTGCGTCTGTGATGGTGTCTGGAGATAGCCACGATTCTACAATGAAAGCCAAGTCTGCATCAGTTGAGTGGAGGTAGACATGGAGCGTTTCCAGAGCTCCGTCCTTGAGTGTCGATCGTGAATTCAGAAGTAGGCACTCAAACTTAGTCGTACGAGAAGGTAGGTGGGGGTTGTTCGTAGGATGTTTTGTTCCGGGGTACACGGCGGTTCCGGGCGGGGGGATGGACGGAAGCACGGTGAACTCTACCTACTCTCGGGTGATTTCCTACCAGGGCGCGGAGCTCCGCGTTTTCCGCTCGGAGCTGGTCATCTTGCGCGGGCAGATTGCGCAGTTCAAAGGTCTTCCTACGCAGGGCCGAAACTTCAGTCAGGATTCTGGCCAGCGTCGCACTCGGTACCGTTGCCGTCTGTGCCGGGCTCTCGGTATCAATAACTTGTAGAGTGGTGTCGGCATCGGAATTAAAAGCACACAGTTTGCACGTGTAGTTTGTCGTGATTCTTTTGCCAATGAGATCGGTAGCCGTTAGCTCGCTGCAGGACTCAACGTGAATCCATCGGTGCGCATCGAATCAGATTGCGGCGATCGACAAGGCTTTCATTGCACACTGTACAGGACTCGTGAATTTTGATAAATATTCCTGTTTTCGGTTGGTTGTTTTCATCATCACCGGAGTAACGAGCGCCCTTGAGATCGTTGGGAGCGATTTCGGTCGAAGGAACGATGTAGATTGGTCAATAATTACAGGAAAACTTGGGAGACACTTCGATTACAGCCTAACGGTCACGCCGTAGCAGACGATAATGAGGTGGGTAGGAGGTTCTTCTCTCCTTCTTCTGATGAGCATCACCGCTTCCGTTTTTTTCTGGTGCGAGCCGGAGATGATGTGTCTTGAACCACCGCGCCACGATATCCAGGGCAGCAGTCGTTATCTCTTGCAAGTCCTCGGCCCTTGATGCCGTAATGAGCACTGCCAGATCGTCGGCGTACGCTATTGATGTTGCTCCTGTCGGTAATGGCTCCCTAAGTATGTCGTCATATGCGGCGTTCCAAAGAGCCGGGCCGAGGATTGATCCTTGGGGGACCACAGCTGTCATTTCGTGTTCACGGTTGTCTTTATCAACAATCCAGCGGTCCTGCAGATAGGAACCGATTATCTTCTGGAGGTATGCTAGGGTGTTTCTTCTAGCGAGGCTCTCCAGTATCACGCTCCACTCCACCGAATTGGGAGTTGACGTCCAGGAGGATATGGGCCATGATCTTTCTCCGCTGCGGCACCCTTGCTTTCTCTTGCATCGCTGCCTGGAAGACGTTCTCGACAGCAGACATCGTAGATCTTCCCGGTCGAAAACCATACTGGGCGTCCGACAGGCCTCCCCTCTCTTCCAGTTCGTTTTGAAGTCTCCTGTTTATTATGAGCTCCACCGCTTCCGTCGCCGTGTCAAGGAGGCAGCTCGGTCGAAAAGCGTCTTCCTTGTTGGGCTTCGGTATCAGGATGAGTGTGGCCGTCTTCCACTCTCAGAGGGATAGACCCCTCTCTTTATTATATCATTGACCATCTCCGCGGCGGTTAACGTCTAAGAAAATCTTAACCGCCTCCGGCGGTACTCCGTTCGGGCCAGGGGCCTTCCCAACCGCCACTCGATCGGCTGTCGCGATCACTTCCTGCACTGCTACCTCAGGTATTTCTCCTTCTTCGGTTCCTATGTTTTGCCGTGTGGAGTTTCTTCCTTTTGGGAACAGGTGAGCGATAGCGTTTTCGATGGTCTTTCGAGAGAGGGGTAGGCGCCTTTGGCCGAGTCTCCCCCGGACGATCTTGTAAGGCTTTCTCCGAAGGTCGTCCCTCAAGGCGGCGCAAAGCGCCTGCCAGCTTTCATGCTTTCTGCGTATTATCTCCATCTGGTATAAGTTCTTCGCTGTTGTGTAGTTCCTCAGCAGAGTTGGGCAGATTCAAATCAAGCACCAGAAAATTCGTCAGTCTGGCCGACTCATGCAATGGGAAGGCTTGACTGCAATTCCATGAGTCGGGTGAAATCCTTCACCGAGATCATATAGCGACTGTGATTCGGTGGGCGACAAGGCGGTCTTTGAAGAAAACAACGCAGGAGGGCAGACGTCGGTTGTGCCACCCTCACTTCTTGTTTTCTGCTTGGCGACTACAGACGTATCTGCACGTGCTACGAAACCCGCGGCGGAAACCATTTTTCGGGCAAGTTGCTAACCCGTTCCTTGCAGCCTCAAATTCCCTCTACATTCGAGCGGCCCTAGAACCAAAACTCCGAAAAGACCGAACCGCCGCGCTGAGAGAAGCGGAAGCGGCCAAGATGCGGCGAGTGGAAGCGCCAGACCGCCTGCCGGTGGGCGAGCGCAATTTCGGAAACCAGCGACAGGACTGCGGAAGATAGGATGTAGGGAGGAGGAAGCGAAACACCCTACACTTCCAACCACGAGGCCAGGGAGGAGCGGGCACTAGTGGTCCCCCAAGAGACGCTTATACAAAACTGTGTGAGAAGACTGCATATACAGCATCCAAGAACGGCGGAGGCGTATAAATATTCAGGGATTGAGATATTTGTGGTGCGCGAACCGGATGAGTCGAGTGTTGAGAACTATCTTGCGTAGACTTACACACGCACCAGGCGGTTCTGCAAACTATTCAGGTTTTTATGAACCATTCGATCATGATGGGTGCCTCTAGAAGGAAACCGCGATCCTCGAGGGTATCCGCTATACTCCCGTACACTTCAATCACAAATCGACATGAGATCTAAATGGCAGTGATGATGAAGATGACAATCGCACGAGGTCATGTTTCGCTGGAACCTGTGGATGAACACGACCCGTGCAACCTTCGTCGTGATCGAAGAATCCCACGCTCCCTAATTTGTGAGGAGACGGAACTTGGCGGTGTCTCGCTCTATTTGATTGAATCCTCCTTATCCCGTCGATCGTAGTTATCCAGATCTGTCAGATCCGCTCATTCTGATTGAATCGTTTGTTATTCAAGCTTGCTCTTCGGAAAGACAGTACGCGATACCTCGAATGAAGTTGATCAGCGTCGATTGCCCCGTCTCAAACAGTTCTTCCAGCATTGTGAGGCGTTTGTTGAGTTCCATGTACGTCTTGCGAATGGATACGGCAGGTTGGCCCATGTTGAGAAGCATTCTTTGCAATTTCAAAGAGTTTTCTTCGTTTTTCAAGTGAGTTATGAACTGATAGATGTTGACGTGGGCGTTCTTCACCTTCTTGTTCAACTTGTTGTGCCATCCCTCAATGTGATTGGTCGTCCGGAAGCCCGCATTGAAGTCGCTGTGCTTGGCAGAATCGGAGAGATTCAGATACATACGTACTGCAACATAGCACCACGATAATTCCAAGAGGCTCCTGAGTTATTTTTGTGATACATCGAAGAGAGGTTTACCCGAAATGATTCCATAGAGACCGTGGGAAGACTGATTCGTTGTCCAACCACGTTCTGATGATATACTCTTTGAAGACGTTGAGTCGGGCATAGGCGGCATGGTCGGCCATTGGCGAGTCCGCGTCTATCTCCATCCATGCGTCGTCCAATCTGTCGACCGGTGTCAAGCTCGGAGCCATGACAGATTTCACGAACCTAGGGTTTGGACTTCATTAGGACCAGGTGAAGATCCGAAAGTTCACAATACGTACAATTTGAATGCATACATGAAGTTATGACTGTAAAGAAGGAGCCTCAATCACCTCTTCACATCCACGTCATCGTCGTACACGGATTTGAGTCCGAGGTTCTGAACTTTCCTGAAGATTGCCTGTGTGTAATGGAAGTTACACCCTTTCACCTCGGTCGCCGGGAAGGTGTCTTTGATTGCGCTCAGCGCCGCAACTTCGGAGTCGAGTTGCATCCTGGGTGGTCGAAAGACGAGAGCTCTTGCGGAGGCGTAATCTTGCAGGAGAGTGAACATGCGAACATATGTTTCCTTTCGCTTGTCCGGTAGGAGGGAATATATCAGGGGCATCACTTGCCCGTTGTAGGAGGCATGGATAGTATAGAGCTGGAAGAATACCGCCAGGACGACTCTGAAAGTTCCGTCCATGAAGACGGCCCCAGCTCCACAGAGAATTCGCACCGCTTCGTCAATGCCGAATCCAATAATTCTATCCATGGACCCATCGTTGATGAGCAGGAACTGTTCTCCGTCGCATGTTCTCGCCCACGGATCTTCCAATGCTAGTTCAGCACGAGTCGCTGGAAGCAGCGGCCTTATCGGGGCGCGGTGCCTTTGAAGGGAACTCCTCACGCTATCGAAGGTCGGTAAGCCTGCTCCGAGCTGCTCCTGGTGTTCTTCGCCGTGATTGTGCTCTCGGCTTTGTTTCACGAGCGTGGGCTTTGGGTCCTTGCAAGGTCAATGAGCGAATCAATCAATTGGTCAGTCACTCAATCAAAAAAAACTCAATCGTGGAATTTCATTCATGAGCCTTCCGCCTTGAAGAGTGTTCAGATCACGATACACAGCCCATTGAATGTTCCGTAAACTCCTACGGAATCGACCACTGCGTGCTTACTGATATAACGCCTCGAAGTGTTCTCTCTAGAGCAGTGAAATTATTCAGCGTTCCAAGGGGAACCTTCAGGAAGACATGAATAGCGATCTGACCGTACAATGGGAATAGGGGAGGAGTACCAGGTATGACTCTACCATGTATGGGACATCCGGAGAAACTAACCAGATCAGAGAAACTTTTCTGTCCCATAACTGGTACGAGCTAGCCAGTTGTGCCATAACTGGCAGGTGTCTAATACCTGGTTCCTCGCGCCTATCTGGCAGTTAGTATGATAGCATAGGTTACTGGATTCACCATTAGTTTGAATCAAATAATGTGGGAAATCGGTACCTTTACAAGGACACCCCTGGCGGGGCAGTGCTCTCGCCTCTGGCGGATACAGCGGATATAGCTTCTGCCTTTGATCTCCCTCTCGACTTCGTACATGAAGTTGTCGATCCGGTAGACACAGTTTTTCCAGGCAGTTTCAAGTTGCTCGACACTCGTCTTCGATTGCGAAAGCTCGAGGTCACTGCGAGCACTGCTCTGCGTAACGTATTTTTGAGTGAGCGTTGGAGAGCATTAAGGCGGGCACAGTGGTACCATCTCGGATTCCGAATTTTGAACCCATATGAGGTTGAATTCTAGAGATTCGATCGTCTTCGTCAATCGGATAATTATCAGCGCATAAAGGGTGGAAAACTATTCTGATGATCGAATCATGGTTGCCAGATCATCTTATTATATAAGGCGCTCTCCACGACTTTATGCGCAGTTAGATCGCTGCGCCACTGCGCCGGCGCGCTGGGCTCCGTTAAGGGGGTACGTCACTCAAATCGCGAAATTTTCAAGTGCTGCATTTCGAGAAATGAGACTATGACCATTAGGAAGGGCACCCGCGATTATCCTCGCAGGAAAATAAGGAATCCCGCAAGCTTCGTTGTCTTCGAATCAACGGCGAAGGATCATGGCATCGGGGAAAACCGGTTGCAGTGAGAACCACACGTGCGATTTTCACGGGACAAGTGGCAATGTGAAGAGGGGGGGGGGTGCTCCGAGATCATCGATCACGTGGAGCGACGCCAGGGATTCCAGAATGATCTCGGAGAGGAGGTCCTTCGCGCAGGCTGGGATCGCAGACCATCGGCTCTTGAGAGAATTTCCACCACACAGCTTACTGATTTCCCCGAAGCTGACGCGAGACCACCTACTGCTTCTGACTTCTGGGCCATACCAAATCAATTTGGCTTCGTTCTAACCGGCGGGAGCGATGGACGACGAGAACAACGTCAAAATGACATTCATCAAGGAAGCACCGACCATGATCCGTCTCGAAATCAGCTCGCGCACAACTTATCGCGTTCAAATCGACTACGAGCCCGGAAGAAACAGCGTAGAAGGGATCCGACGCTACTGGTGTGAGTGCCCTAACGGAGCCCGAACAGTCTGCTGCTGTTCGCACGTTGCGACCTCAGTCATCCACCCAGCCCGTGCTACGTACCTCCCATCAGTTCTGCGAAAAAAAAAATAAAATATTCTTTCGGCCGAAAAAAAAGCGCCTTTCCTTTTTCGGATTTTTCTCTCGCATAACCTTCGACTCTCAGTGAACTTTCGATCCAGGTTAATTCCAGACTGCGCACTCGAAGCTATCAATTTCCGCATCTGTCTCGAATTAATCGATTTTAAAGGTATGCGCCCATCTCTTCTTTAGCTTTCCAAAAATAGCTCGATCGGCGCTGTAATCCATCTGGGAGCCGGGATATGAGCATTTGAAGTTGACCAATTTCTGTCAAAAGTAGTGCAAAATCCATGGGGCCACTAATGGCCGAGACCCTTTCCCAGGAATTTTTCACGGAGTTTAGATTCCAAATTACGGACAAAATCACGGTTCATCCCACAAGGCCCGATTTCGAGGCCGACGATCTGATAACCCGAGCGAAATAATCCGGAGTCCGGTACTTACGCATAAACACCCAACCGTGCCCTGGGTATTAGACTGGTATACATGCGAATGGTTGATAGCCTACATTCCACCGTCTGAAATCTGAAACAGCATCCGTATTCAGACGGTATGTGCATTAAAGGAACGATCCTTCTGTTGTTCCACATAGAAGACCAAGATGGTATGCTTCATTCTATCACTGAATGTCTTTATTATAATTTCACACTTTTATTCACCGAGCAAACCCACAATTGTATCATGTTCCCTGTAGTTCCATGGAACACTACAGCCGTAACAATAATTCGAATCTCACACTTGTGCAGAGAATCGGGAGTTTACTTGCAAGAAAAAAATATTCTTTCGGCCGAAAAAAAAGCGCCTCTTTTTTTTCGGATTTTTCTCTCGCATAACCTTCGACTCTCAGTGAACTTTCGATCCAGGTTGATCCCAGACTGCGCACTCGACGTTATCAATTTCCGCATCTGTCTCGAATTCATCGATTTCAAAGGTATGCGCCCATCTCTTCTTGAGCTTTCCAAAAATAGCTCGATCGGGGCTGTAATCCATCTGGGAGCCGGGATATGAGCATTTGAAGTTGACCAATTCTTGTCAAAAGTAGTGCAAAATCCAAGGGCCCACTATAGGCAGAGACCCTTCCCAGGAATTTTTCACGGAGTTGGGATCCCAAATTACGGTAAAAATCACGGTTCATCCCACAAGGCCCGATTTCGAGGCCGACGATCTGATAACCTGAGCGAAATAATCCGGAGTCCGGTACTTACGCATAAACACCCAACCATGCCCTGGGTATTAGACCGGTATACATGCGAATGGTTGATAGCCTACATTCCACCGTCTGAAATCTGAAACAGCATCCGTATTCAGACGGTATGTGCATTAAAGAAACGATCATTCTGTTGTTCCACATAGAAGACCAAGATGGTATGCTTCATTCTATCACTGAAGGTCTTTATTATAATTTCACACTTTTATTCACCGAGCAAACCCACAATTGTATCATGTTCCCTGTAGTTCCATGGAACACTACAGCCGTAACAATAATTCGAATCTCACACTTGTGCAGAGAATCGGGAGTTTACTTGCAAGAAAAAAAATATTCTTTCGGCCGAAAAAAAAGCGCCTCTTTTTTTTCGGATTTTTCTCTCGCATAACCTTCGACTCTCAGTGAACTTTCGATCCAGGTTGATCCCAGACTGCGCACTCGACGTTATCAATTTCCGCATCTGTCTCGAATTCATCGATTTCAAAGGTATGCGCCCATCTCTTCTTGAGCTTTCCAAAAATAGCTCGATCGGGGCTGTAATCCATCTGGGAGCCGGGATATGAGCATTTGAAGTTGACCAATTCTTGTCAAAAGCAGTGCAAAATCCAAGGGCCCACTGTAGGCCGAGACCCTTTCCCAGGAATTTTTCACGGAGTTTAGATTCCAAATTACGGACAAAATCACGGTTCATCCCACAAGGCCCGATTTCGAGGCCGACGATCTGATAACCCGAGCGAAATAATCCGGAGTCCGGTACTTACGCATAAACACCCAACCGTGCCCTGGGTATTAGACTGGTATACATGCGAATGGTTGATAGCCTACATTCCACCGTCTGAAATCTGAAACAGCATCCGTATTCAGACGGTATGTGCATTAAAGGAACGATCCTTCTGTTGTTCCACATAGAAGACCAAGATGGTATGCTTCATTCTATCACTGAAGGTCTTTATTATAATTTCACACTTTTATTCACCGAGCAAACCCACAATTGTATCATGTTCCCTGTAGTTCCATGGAACACTACAGCCGTAACAATAATTCGAATCTCACACTTGTGCAGAGAATCGGGAGTTTACTTGCAAGAAAAAAAATATTCTTTCGGCCGAAAAAAAAGCGCCTCTTTTTTTTCGGATTTTTCTCTCGCATAACCTTCGACTCTCAGTGAACTTTCGATCCAGGTTGATCCCAGACTGCGCACTCGACGTTATCAATTTCCGCATCTGTCTCGAATTCATCGATTTCAAAGGTATGCGCCCATCTCTTCTTGAGCTTTCCAAAAATAGCTCGATCGGGGCTGTAATCCATCTGGGAGCCGGGATATGAGCATTTGAAGTTGACCAATTCTTGTCAAAAGCAGTGCAAAATCCAAGGGCCCACTGTAGGCCGAGACCCTTCCCAGGAATTTTTCACGGAGTTGGGATCCCAAATTACGGTAAAAATCACGGTTCATCCCACAAGGCCCGATTTCGAGGCCGACGATCTGATAACCTGAGCGAAATAATCCGGAGTCCGGTACTTACGCATAAACACCCAACCATGCCCTGGGTATTAGACTGGTATACATGCGAATGGTTGATAGCCTACATTCCACCGTCTGAAATCTGAAACAGCATCCGTATTCAGACGGTATGTGCATTAAAGAAACGATCATTCTGTTGTTCCACATAGAAGACCAAGATGGTATGCTTCATTCTATCACTGAAGGTCTTTATTATAATTTCACACTTTTATTCACCGAGCAAACCCACAATTGTATCATGTTCCCTGTAGTTCCATGGAACACTACAGCCGTAACATTAGTTCGAATCTCACACCTGTGCAGAGAATCGAGAGTTTACTTACGAGCGGACATCGATTTCCAAATTGCCCAAATCCATTTCCAGAGCACTCTTAAGTTCCAATACCGATTCTCCGAGAGTTCGAAATCCTAAACTCAGGAAATTCGTGTCTATTCGTCTACCTGTCTGCGGGATCAGCGCTGCGCGTAGAAGCCTTGCTAGCCCAGGAAGTACTCTCTGTTTTTTCTGGCGAGCCGGTTCTCAGGCTTACGGGTTTTCAGGTCAATGGGTTTTCAGGCCAATGGGTACTGAGGCGAATAGGATTTCAGGCAAATGGGCCGTAATCGTCGTGGTCATCCGTTTAGGAAACATTCCTAGCACCATGGAAGCCGCACCCGGAAAGGAGCAAAATCGGGCAAGAGGAAGCTTCGAATCGGGTGGCGGCATGGAAGGTTAAAGTGCGGAGCCTCTGGGGAGAGAGCCAGCCCGAGTAGCACAAAGAAAACGCCCGAAGGGAATCAGGAAGGGAAGAGCGCTTAAGAATGCTATCTCAATAAAGATCGGAATATTAAGTGGTAATGGGTGTACTAATTCCAAATGGGCTCGATTGGAACTAGACATGCTCCAGAATGAGGATATCAACATAGTTCTGATCCAAGAAACACATCTAGCAAACCTACGAACGCCACCAAGGATCCAGGGTTTCGAATGGCTTGGAAGCAACAGGAACGTGGCTACCGGGAAAACTGCCACCGGAGGAACAGGAATCCTACTCAGCTCCATTCTCGACCAAGAATGGATTGAGAAGGGAAGAGATTGGATGGCCGTGGCGACTAGGCGTGAAGAGTATACGTAGCACACGAGAAGAAAGACGAGAATGAAAAACTCTATGAGGAACGGTCGAATCTGATCAGGACCAAATGTACGACAACGGAGGAGGAGATATGAACGGGGATATCTAGCAATATGATGGGAAATCAGATATGCGAAGAAAACTGCTCGAAATCTTTGCAAGGGAAAACGATCTGATCATATTAAACGGATCGGAGAAGTGCAAAGGTACATATACCAGAAAATCAGCGGTCATTGATTATGTGTTGGCAAATCCACCGGTAGGTGAAACTGTCCAACACATGTACATTGACGAGAAGAGACTGATAAGTGATCTATCTGACCGCAACCTCATAATGATACAATGTGGGGTGTGCGGGGAGGACTAACTTAAAACAATCCACTCCTCGGTCATCGACTCCCGAAAAGCAGCGACCATAGCACAGACAGGGCTGTGGGAGAAGATGCTGAAAGTTGACAATCTCACGATGTGCTCAAGGGAGAAATCGATTCCGCGTTGAAACGAGCCCGCCGGACTCTTAAGATGCCGGATTGCCCGATAATTTTCTTTTTCGAGGGGTTTCTGAGGGAATGCCTCGCCGCCATTCAACAGGATCGGGACGGCTCGAGCCTGAGCCCTTTACCTGGATATGGGAATCGCAGGAAGAAACATCTCGCTGGGAACTCAGAGCACTTGGTTCCGTCGGTATTACTTCCAGACGAGTCGGGGCCTGCTACACTGTTCACATCGAGACTCTTCCTACCTTATCCTCGATTGTCTTCATGCTGCGGAGTAGTTGTGTGACTGTCATCCGCCTTTGATGCGTCGCGTGGCTCCCCCTGGGGGTGCTGGCGGGCTCGCTCTGGCGGATCCCCCGCCTTTGGTCTTCTATACATGTACTCTTCTCCACATCAGCCCCACGGGTGCGGCTGACTGCGCTGCTGCTGACTTCGCATCCTTTCCTTCTTCTTGAAGATGCATTCGACTTTTCTCGTCGTTCTGCCCCATTCCCCTTCCGAGATCATAATGTTCTTCAGTAGTTCTGGCACAGAGTCCGCACCGAGTTGATTTCTCGGTTGCCGCAGTGCCTGGCATGCTATGATTGTGTGATGCGCATCATCTTCTTCGCCTGAGTTGCACAGGGTGCATAAAGGCGAGGTTGTCTTCTTCATTCGAAATAGGGACTGATGTAAATTTCCGTGATTTGATACCATCTGTGTTGTGTAGTACGTTAGCTCGCCGTGTTGTCTTTCGAGCCACGTCTTGATGACTGGAATGCACTCGTGTGTCCATCGGCCCTTCGTGGATGCGTTCCATGTCGCCTGCCACTTGTGTAGTGTTTCAGCTTCGATTTCGTCCCCCGTCTGGTCAGCATCATCTGATTCTTCCGTGTTGTATCTACGGTACAGTGCCGTTCTCTGCTCAGCAAGCAACGGCCATGGTGTCGTTCGAGCCAGTATTAGTGCGTGTGTGGGAGTCGTTCGGTATGCTCTTGTCATTCTGATCGCAGTGATGCGTTGCGCTTTTTCGAGTGCAACCCTGTTCTTCCGTAGTCGCATTGCTGTAGGCGCCCAGATCGGCGCTGCATACAAGGCTATGGCCTCCGCAAAAGCGGCCAGTACACTTCGTTGCCTCTCTTATGCACCGTGGGTCCTCGGTAGAAGTCTGGCGATGTCTGTAGCTATCTTTGATGCTTTTTCTAAGACTGCTTTGATATGGGTGACTCCTGTCGGGCTTTTTTGAAGTTGTACCCCAAGGTACCCGACTGATTTTTGTATTTTGACGTGGTGGCCCATGACTGCAATGTCCGGATTCCTGTCCGCTCTTCTTTTGATCAGCATGACCGCTTCTGTCTTTTCGGGTGCCAGGGTGAGTTTGTTTGTACTCATCCAGTCCGCGATGATGTCGACGGAGTCCTGAGCGATTCCTTCCAGCTCTTTGATTGTCTCGCCTTTAATGATGAGCGCCAAGTCGTCGGCGTATGCGACCGTTGACGCTCCTTCGGGGAGTTTGAGGCCGAGAACGTCATTATAGGCGGCGTTCCAAAGGGTGGGTCCTAGTACCGAGCCCTGGGGCACACCAGCCGTCATGCCGTCTGCGTCGACGATCCATCTGTTTTCGAGATACGACTCTATGACCCTCCGGATGGATGGTGATATTTGTCTCTTCTTCAGACTGTTGAGTATTATCCCCCAGTCGGCTGGGTTGAACGCATTCTTGACGTCCAGTAGGATCATGATGGTGCGTTGTCGTTGCTGCCAGGGTTTTCGTTTTTCTTCCATTGTAATTTCAGTGACTTTCTGGATGGCCTGTAGTGTGGATCTGCCTGCTCTGAAGCCATACTGCGTGATCGAGAGTTGTCCGTTTTCTTCGCCCGATGGTCTACTTAACGGAAGACGGAAGAAGTTAAACGGAAGACCAAGCTGAGGAAACAGGCTAACCTAGCATACCGTGCGGTGAGAAAAGCCGGCGTAGGAGTGGGAGAGGCCTTGGTTGCCTACAGAGCACAACAACGAAGGATCCCACATTGTTAACCACTCGACTCATGTGGGGAAGAAACTCTTCGGGGACACGCCGGCAAATGGCGTGATCCCACCGGCGGACATAATCAATGAGACTAGAATTATACTCACAGAGACAGACATCTCGAAGGCGGTTGCCAGATTGTCAAAAGCATCCGCGATGGGCCTGGACGGGACCCCAAGTGGTATTCTCAAGGATTTCTATGAAGTAGGAAGGGGATTCATAACCCAACTATTCAGCAAGATCCTAGATGGCAAAGAAGAAATCCCCAGAGAGTGGAAGGAAGGTAGACTCGTCATGATAGAGGAGCCGAACTCTACCAGAGGCAATCTACTTACCTACAGACCACTCACAATCTCCCCTGCACTCTACCGGACATTCATGAAGATACTGAGATCCAAGATCTCAGGATGGATGGAAGAGAAAAACCTAATAGAGGAGGCACAGGCCGGTTTCCGAAAGATCCGCCGAGGGGAAGACATTATCTTCATCC
Organism: Phytoseiulus persimilis; assembly: GCA_037576195.1. Taxonomy (NCBI): domain Eukaryota; kingdom Metazoa; phylum Arthropoda; class Arachnida; order Mesostigmata; family Phytoseiidae; genus Phytoseiulus; species Phytoseiulus persimilis. Next base: position 6,195,714 of record CM075102.1, on the reverse strand, counting down.
TCACGAGTGCCATAGAAATATCCAGACGGCTCGAAGCCGGACTGGTGTGTTGCTCTTGGCGTGGTGGACTGCTCGGCCGCATATGACCGAGTATGCAGAGAAACACTATGGAAAATCCTTGATGGGCAGGGAATGAACTAAGCATGGATAGGAGTGCTCCGGAACATCTACTCCGTTACCAGATGCGAGCTGATGCTCGGAAAAGAGAACTCGGGAGGGGTTAACACCACAGGAGGCCTTCGACAAGGTTGCCCTGCCAGCCCAATCCTATTCCCCCTATGCATCGGTTCCCTAGAACGGTGGGCTAGGCTCCCGGGTGAAGAAAAGAGGAGATTTCTGGAATGTCCGAGAGAAGAAATACTCTAACATAGCCGCTCTCCTTTTCGCCGACGACCTCATTCTAATGGGAAGAGACTTCTCAGAAATAGAGACATTGTCAGAAATCTTCTCACAGTTTGGCGATGACGAGAAACTAACATTCCATCCATCAAGAAAGCGATTGTCGTATCCTCCAAGGGCGGATCAGCGCGGCAGAGACCCCTCACAATCCGAGGCAAGACAATGCCTGGCGACACGCACTATGAATACCTGGGAATAATTGTATCAAACTCTGAGAACTACCGAGATCGACAGGAGGACATCTGAATAGAAAAATCTCAGAGAGTCCCAAACCAATTGCGAGCGAGAGCTCTATGGGGATTCAATCGATTCGAAATCTTCAAGACTCTATGGGAAGCGGTGGCAGTTCCATCGCTCACGTACGCAAATGCGGTCACAGTTATGTCCAAAACTCTGCAAAAGAAAATAACAACAGCCCAAATGGAGGCGGGGAGGTACGTTCTTGGTCTCCCCAGCGGTAGAGTGGCAAACGAATTCGTCACCGGAGAACTGGGCTGGTCTTCGTTCGGGGCGAGAGAAGCCCAGAGCAAGATGAGATATTTTACCAGAGTGAAGTCCATGCCTGATCATAGATGGCCGGAAGCCATACTGGACATGATGGATCCAACCGATGTTGAAACAAAAGCATATCGGAGAGTCCAGGAGTTATGTCGTGTATACAAGTGCGAAGACATCACACTGACTTACACGGAGCTAGGTACACCTCTAGAGGGGATATTCAACAGAGCGATCAAGGAAAGGATACGCGAAATTGAAATGGCTGGCTGGGAAAGCTCGATGAGATACAGGAGTAGCCTGACCCGAAACCGAACCCGCGTGGGTTCGGTTTCGGGTAATGGGATATTAGAACTGGTCCATACGACAGGAGTCGAGGTTCGGCCCTACTGGCACTGAGCCGAGCAGGTATGCTCGGTACCAGAGAATTCAGACAAAACTCCGAACCGGGATCAGATACCACATGCGTCAGATGTGGAGTAAACCCGGAAACCCTGGGCCACGTCATCTGGGGATGCAACGAAGTATATTGGGTGCGTGCAAAAGTTCTGAGCGCTAAACTTTGACAGCCCATAACTCCGCTCCCAAAAGTCGCAGACAGAACACAAAATATTCAAAATACGCGGAATTCAGTTAGCTCTCAGATGCTGTCGCGTTCTGATTCAACAAACGGCCTGCCCACGCTGACGGTTTTACTGAAAGGGTCGGAAATAGAAAAATCGTGATTTCTCGATTCCGGGGAAACTAAGATTATCACACCCTGTTTCCTCTTCGGAATCACGGAGCTCGTCTAAAATCAAGCTGTTTCGAAGAAAAATTGAGCGATTCGGCCGCGGCCGAGGGGAGATATCGGCTTCGTAAGTTTCGATTTTAGCCCTCTCGATCTATGCTGAGTGAATGGGAAAAATATGGGCCTTCTCAGAAAATGCTTCCTCTTCACCCAAAGACGAGCCAATTCGAGATGCCGCATAGCACATCCCATATCTGGGCTCAAAGCTTCGAAATATGTCATCTGATCCAATTTCTGGGTTCGCCGCCACCGGCACGATTTTCCCTGGAAACTCTTGGAAAGCCTGAAATTGGATAATATGACATGTTTTTGTAGCCTTGAACCCGGTTATAGCATGTGCTGTGCAGTATCTCAAATTGGCTCGTCTTTCGGGGGAGATGGAGCATTTTTGGGGAAAGCCCATTTTTTCCTATTTACTCAGCATAGATCGAGAGGGCTGAAAATCGAAACTTGCGAAGCCGATATCTCCGCTCGGCCGCGGCCGAATCGCTCTTATTTTTTTTTTGAAACAGCTTGATTTCCGCCGAACTTCGTTATTCCGAAGAGAAAACAGGGGGTCATGATCTTAGTTTCGCCGGAATCGAATATTGCGATCTTTCGATTTCCGACCCTTTCAGTAAAACCGTCAAAGTGGGCAGGCCGTTTGTTCAATCAGGGCGCGATCGACAGCATCTGGAAGCTGATTCCGCGTATTTAGAGCCTTTTATGATCTGTCTGCGACTTCTGGGAGCGGAGTTATGAGCTGTCAAAGTTCAGCGCTCAGAACTTTCGCACGCACCCAGCACCACGAGGAAGAGGAAGTGAACTAAATCGACTGGGGCTCGACGAAAACCCCTCTTCAGAGATGACAAGCCACACCAAGAGGCTCCTTCAGCAGTGGGGGAAAGAAACTACAAATATCCGCTGAGACAACTCGCCACTGAAACGAAAGTGTCATATATATGGGGATAAATACATACCAATACCAAAGCTCGGAAGATGATTTACGAGGAGTGGTGTCCTCGTCTACTGCTTTTTGACAGGCCCCGTCCGAAGTGGAAGGGGCAGGGTGCGACAGGCGGCCTAAGGTAGTGGTAACGCAGCGGAAGGTTCCCAGGTGTCCATGTGAGCCAGAACTTGCTCGACGTCCCACACCGGTGGTCGGAGCTCCCTGGGGGGCTGAAGGTTGAAGATGCCGCGCGTGAGGCCTATTGTCGGGTACGAATCCACTTTAAACGTGTCTATCGTGGCAGATGGTACGAGAGAGTTGAACGATGGGAGTTTACGGAGAAATAAGCCTATCCGGGCGTGGCGATGTCGGCTAGGAAGTCACAGACTTCGTTGAGAGAGGCAGTAACGGTGGGGGCGTGGTGCAGTTGGCACCAACGAAGCCAATTGTTCCAACAGACGTTGTGGGCTGATCTTGTTGATTGTCGGATAGCGTTCTCCACAAAGTGTAACGCTTCTCGAGACATTGGAGGGCGGCGAGGCACCAGATAACGAGCTGTAACTTGCGTGCCGATAGAAGTGGGTGTCGATCGCCCTTTTGGTCCCGTAAGAGGTCGTCGAAGGATGGGATTAGGAGCGGCGGCGCAATGCAGCGTTGTAGGAGTCTTGGGAACGACGCACAGCGGTCGGGATTGTCGAAAAATCATAACTTTTGAACAGCTGAACCGATTCCCCCGAATTTTCGCGAGCGAGTTCTGAGTCCAGAGGAGCAATTTTTGAGCAAAAAAAAACAATTTCAAAACTCTCTCCAAAGAGGGCAAAATCGAAAAAAAAACCAGGAACGGTTCATCCACGGGCTGAGCCGGGGCGCAGAAATGCGAACAACCTAGCGTCAAGCCGGGATACAGACAAAATTCGTCGATAAATGAATTGGAAAGTACGGTGGATTGGATTTGAAACACCTACAGAAAAACGAGACGACGATTTTTTTTCGGGGGATGGGGGGGGGTGACCCAACCCCTCGAGAGTAGGGGTCGCAGAACCGGGTATGATACCCGGTTCCGGACCCGGGTATCGGACCCGGGTACCCGATTACCCGACTTCGGGTACCCGGTTCCAGACGCGGGTACGGACCCGGGTAAATGAGGCGGGTTCTACGATGGCCGGGACCAATCTGGCCATTACTTTCCAACTCTGGAGGGGTGATTCCGAGACCGATCTGAGCATTACTTCCCAACTCTGGAGGGGTGATTCCGAGACCGATCCTGAGCATTACTTCCCAACTCTGGAGGAGTGATTCCGAGACCAATCTGAGCATTACTTCCCAACTCTGGAGGAGTGATTCCGAGACCAATCTGAGCATTACTTCCCAACTCTGGAGGAGTGCTTCCGAGACCAATCCGAGCATTACTTCCCAACTCTGGAGGGGTGATTCCGAGACCAATCTGAGCATTACTTCCCAACTCTGGAGGAGTGATTCCGAGACCAATCTGAGCATTACTTCCCAACTCTGGAGGAGTGATTCCGAGACCAATCTGAGCATTACTTCCCAACTCTGGAGGGGTGATTCCGAGACCAATCTGAGCATTACTTCCCAACTCTGGAGGGGTGATTCCGAGACCAATCTGAGCATTACTTCCCAACTCTGGAGGGGTGATTCCGAGACCGATCCTGAGCATTACTTCCCAACTCTGGAGGAGTGATTCCGAGACCAATCTGAGCATTACTTCCCAACTCTGGAGGAGTGATTCCGAGACCAATCTGAGCATTACTTCCCAACTCTGGAGGAGTGATTCCGAGACCAATCTGAGCATTACTTCCCAACTCTGGAGGAGTGATTCCGAGACCAATCTGAGCATTACTTCCCAACTCTGGAGGAGTGATTCCGAGACCAATCTGAGCATTACTTCCCAACTCTGGAGGGGTGATTCCGAGACCAATCTGAGCATTACTTCCCAACTCTGGAGGGGTGATTCCGAGGCCAATCTGAGCATTACTTCCCAACTCTGGAGGAGTGATTCCGGGACTAGACATCATTTTCGTAGTACGGCAAAAGAATTCCCGCACCAGCCGGTAAAGAAATTAATTTTTCGTACCCTGGATGCGAGGATCCTCACTACTTATGATCGGCTTCGTCTGTCATTTTGTCGGCATTCCTCCTCAAATACATGGAGGTGATTCCAGCGCTAAGCTGAGCGTACTTTTCTGAGTCTGGAGGGGTAATTCCGGAACCAATCCGACAATATTCTTCCGAGTCTGGAGGGGTGATTCCGGGACCAATCCGACAAAATTTTGCCGAGTCTGGTGGAGCGATTCCGGGACCAATCTGACGAGATTTTGCCGAGTCTGGTGGAGTGATTCCGGGACAAATCTGAGCATAATCTTCGGAGTCTGAAGGGGTGAGTCTAGGATCGACCTGACAATACTATTTGGAATCTGAGGAGGTAATTCCGGAGTCCATCTGACCATAACAGCATGTAGCAATCAACCGAATGAGAAGATAGTTTCAGAGAAAAGTGTCTCGATGCAAGGGACCGTAGTCCGACCGCGCCTAGCGCGGCCGGCTCCAGTCGGCCCCGCTCTACATGTTGTAGCTCCCGATACGTGCCGGAACGTGAGTAAGTTGTCAGTTCGAACTTTGGAGCGAGGAGTGACTATTGAGCGACCGAACAAACTGTGTGCTTCAGTGTTTCCTGGATTGGGTTCGGATGTTTCCGTTTTCTGAGATAGTCGGGGAGTCGGGGACTTTGATTCGAATCAAAGTTATCGAACCATTTTCATTCGAATCTGCCCAGGTCTGTTCCTCAGGCATGTTTCCATACTCTGAGGGTTTCTTGCGCTGATCGTCCTAGATCTAAGGAATGCTCTCCTAGCCTTGACGCAGTCTCTCTGGCATTGAGCTATCCGCGACGTCCACCGGTAGGCCGGGCGGTTGTCTTCCCAGCGTGGGTTGACCGGCGATGAATCAATCGTCTCCGAGGAAGCTCGTCAAGTTTGGCTCGCTGAAACAGAGATCCGCATCCTCAAATGGAAGATCCACGATCTACGCACTGAATTAGAGGCTGAACAACGCCTCCTTGAGCGAGACAGAGGCAACTGGCATGATGAACGCGCATTCTATCAGAAGAAGATTGCCCGCCTCGAGAAAGAACTAGAGAAATCAACGGCCTACGAATACTTGTGTGGTCACACCGATCACATTGAACAACTCGAGACCCTCAACAAAAGGCAATCCGAAAGAAGGTCCAAAGATCGACAACGATTACTCGATCTCCCCAGTGAGCATTCCGAGCTGAAGACACACGCTCTCAACCACTCGACTGGCCAGAGTCCAGTTCAAGCAATCAAAAAAGTTCTATCTGAACCCCTTCAGCGATGTAAAGTGTCGAAGATTCCGTGCACTTTTAACCTAATCTGGATGATGAGAGCCTCTGGTTCCGGATACTCGAAGAGTCGTAAGCACCGTTCGTCAGAAAGCGGACTGAGAACTGATACAGCGTCGGCGTAGCATACGCGACGACTACGACGACTACACTTCATTGAACTAAAGGAAGCTGCTTTCATATCCTATGGATCAAGGTTACATGAGAGGGTTACTATAGACGTGCGCTTCCGTCAGGGACGCCGTACCATGGCCATCGGCTCGTCAGCCGATGCCGCTGTATGCTTGGCCGTCTGAGCGAAATATTACAACAGCAGGGTACCCTCGACCATAAACAATAGCTACATCCAAATCCTGAGTTACTAAGACATCTACATGGATGGTGTATGTTCAGTTGATGAAGTCAACACGAATTACGGCGAGGAAAAATCTTTTCGTTTATTTGAAATAGATCACGACTCTACGAGCATGTCATAGCCACGACATACCGCCAACGAGGAATAAACTCCGCTCTTCACGAGGATCAACGGGGGCTTCGTACATCTCCGCTGCTGCGGCGAATAACGAATCAGGCTGCGGCCCAAGACCCGGTACACAAAGGCCCCGAGCGGCATGCGCTCGCTCTCCCCTACCAGCCCAGCTCCGTCATCTTCGCCCAGACTGGGCGGCGGAGCACTGTGCCCCGACGACCATTTCACCGAACTGCCGGTGACTCTCTCGACCGACGGAGCGAACTTTGTCGTCGATTCGGCCCCGAGCACCGAGTGACCGGCACATCGTTGCCGGCGATGAGCGTTCCGGCTGCAAGTAGACAAAAGATACCAACTTAGGTCCAACCCCTAGCTCCGCAATGAACTGGTGCATACCACAACAACAACTGAAAGAACACTCACCCAAAAGGCCGCCACCGGCGAGCGACGCGGCCGGGGTGAGAACGTTCACAATCGCGACCCGTGATCGCGAAAAATGGGGGTGGCCACCCCCCTCGAGCGTCGCGGCCATTCGCCGGCCGGTCGTCCTGCGCTGGCTGGACACAAGTCCAGCGGTCACACTTGCGAACCATCCGCGGGTCCGCTCCCTGGGGCGGGGAGCTTACCGCTGCTGCTCCAGCGGGGCGAAGGGAAAAACTCCCGTCGCCGGTTGCCTCGCCTGTTCCGAGGGCTCGGCCCTCGCTTGCCAGTCGCTCGGTGCGGAGAGTCTCGGATGCTCTCCACCTTGCCTCGGCCGCAGCTGCTGCGGGGCTGACTCCGCCTTCTGGATCTTCATCTTGGTCGCTCCACAAGCCACCCATCCTGGCAAGGCTCCTGTGGACGGATGCGAGTCTTCGGCGAGGGGGGACTGAACCTTCTGATGATCTTCATGCTTCTTCTGAAGTGTTTTCAGCGGTAGTCCTTCTGCCTGAACGCAGTGACATCACAGGGGAAGGACATCTTCTCCAAAATAGGCTCAGAGCATGACACATTCAGATGAGTCAAAGTACTCTCAACTCACGACGCCTGGGGAACGCAACGAAATCGGGTTTCCACTCCCGACAGCAGATGTAAGGGACTGATACAGCCAGTTCACATAAATCTAAGAGTACGGAGTCGGGTTTACAATACCTCCGACCTGGATACTGGACTATCTGTCAACTCATGTTAAGATGTGACTCATCTGGTGTCTGGACTCTAGAGTTTAGACCAATCATGGGAGAGCAATGCTCCTCTGCTGGGTATATAACGACCCGGTTCTTGTGCGTTTGGCCCCCTCTTCTAAAATCACAGCCGGCTAAACCGCCAGCCGACAGCCAACGATGGCTGACGCGGCGGCTGGAACGCCGCTTCCAAAGGCGCGATATTCGAACTGCCTGAGGAAACTCCGACCCGTTTCTCAACTTCGTTGACTTCTTCAAACCGTTCCGACGTCTGCGGAAGGCCGGCATCATGAAGAAACTCAGAAACTCCACTTTCATCTTCAGGTTTTCGTTCTCCTGCTCTCTCACTCGGACTTGTCGGTCGAAGAACTCCGAAAACAGATCTCGAGCCATCATGTCAGCCGCCATTCTCACGTGTATCTGTTGACCGTTCTGTCTTCCCTTCCTCCGTCTCCTTTCTTCCTGTACCGCCGGCTGACGGGCTGAGAACTCGCCATCTAGGCTGTTTTTCGCGCCGCTTCCGAAGAGGGGGCCAAACGCACAAGTACCAACGACCCTTATTTTCGAATAAACTTCACTGCTGTACAGAGTCTTCTGACTGAGCCATTCCTGATGACGCCACTACTTTCAGGAACTTTCAGGAGTGTGACGGCAGGCCGGAATTGAGTCGACAAGATCCCGAGGAATCCGCCAAGAGCTGTATCAAGTCATTCCGCGAGTTCGATCGTTCCTCGAATGGAATTTTGCTGAGAGTGCCGTTCCGTGCATCCACAGTGTAGCCGGCTTGAACTTTCGTCAAGCTGACTTCTTCAAGAAAGGCGACTTTTAACGGGCCAGATCCGATTGAGGTTGATACGATCGAGGTTCTTCTGTATGTGGTTGGAACCATTATGTCGGCGATGTGTCCATAGACTTCCCGTGACCCGTGCCTCCCCAAAACGACGTCCGACCTTAATTGAGCTCAGGTTTTGGAGGCTCTCTAAGTGCAAAGCACTTCATTTGCGTAGGACGTGTCCATGGGAGGCTTGACCGGAGTCAGGGCAGAACCGTGGGGAACGACGCTTTCCAGGAGTATCGTGGAGTTTCGAGTTCTTCTCTCCGTTCTGCTGGGGAACTGCTTTATGTAGAGCAGAAGTCTGGTGGTGATGTATCCGTGGACAATATGTTACCCATTTCTTCACGGAAAACTCGTCAGATCAGCATGAGGCTTCGGGTCAGAAAGTATCTCGCACAACTCGTCTGCTAGCGCGCTTCCCGCGGCACCGCATTTCTCCGAGCTCCCGTTGAATTTCCCGTGAAATTACGAAGCAGTGTATTATGGGTCAATTTTTCAACCCGACGAAGCGTCTGAGCTCAGTGTCCAGCGACGACGGCAGTATTTCATCCACACAAAAGCGGTATCGCTCGAACTCACCCTGCCCTGTGTGCCACCGTCGAGCTGAACGAAATGTCAACCACATCCAGTGTTCGTCTTGTGAAATGCGGATTCACGTGGAAAGATATTCCAACCTACAGACTTCTGACCTCGCCGACCACAACAAAGTTCAAAACCTCATGTGCAGGGTGGCTGAAACGCCTCCGCGGATCGACGACGCTGCCTCCGATCGTGACATGCTGGCACTAATTCTGTCTGAACTCATAGAGCTCCGCGCTGAGGCACGCTCCTGGAAACGTATTGAGTTCCAGAACGCCAAGTTGAGTGGAAAAAACTCGTCTCTTCGCCGCCAAATTCGTATAGGTGTGAGAAATTCGGAACGAAGGAACGGCGTTCCAATGGAGCGGAGGAACGTATGTTTAGAACACCGTTCCAATGGAACGGGGTAACGTATGCTTGAGAGTAGGGAATCCCGAAGGAACGCGCTGCAAAGCTTTATGAAAGCTTTCTTATCCAGAAAATACATGGCGGCGCTGATGATAATGATGATCTCTGTTTGATTCAGGGTCGGATTGGAAGCAGTTCCCCAAGCATGGGCGGCCGAGAGCCGTGAATCAGAATCAGGCTCTCCGATAGCCGGCCCGATCCACAGAAGCGCTCTCCCCGATTGGCTGTTTTGGATCGGATCCCGATCGGAGATCTCCTGTCCACGGGCAGAGTTCGAAGCGATGAAAGAAAACTTCTGCCTCATTCACGAGAATCGCCGAGAGCATAATCGTTAATTCAGCGTGGGAATGAGTTCTCGTTTTCTCTGAGTTATGACTATTGGCTACTCCGCTCGGAAGAGGCGCGATTCAAGACTGATGAATCTGATTAATTTATATGGAGGGTGAGGACGGTGGCCCTCGCAAACAATCTCGCGACAGAAACGAACAGGACGACACCCGTCAGGGTACGAGGCAATACGGATTGCAATAGTAGGGCGTGCTTGGCCCTCTCAGTTTCTCGGCAGCGATGGAGTCTCCCAGCGTAATGTTCATTGACCTCTTCTTCGTTTGGATCTTCGGACGAGTATCTCGGCCGGTTTCCTTGGTTATATGGGGAATCATTCAGGTAATAATGAGCATAATTAGAGGAACCAAACATGATCGGATTACATGCAAATGACGGCTTCATGGGAATTCCATAGTACTAAGTTCTGGTTCGGAGTATATACCGTGGTGCGGGAGTACTGTGTCCTGATGACGTCCCGGGCTGTTTCTCGCTCTCCGATTCCGTGCCTGAACCTGAATCATCAGCTCGTTGTCATCGCACAGACGGTTTCATCTTGGTTCCGCCGCTTGACCGATATGATACTTCCCAAGGCTTGCTGTTGCGATAGAAGTGCTTCACGAGCAGTTTTCGCATACATCGACGGTCGTCAAGAACTCCCTGGCTGAGTCGTCTGCTTTGTCGCGCTATACTGAACGATCGCTCCGCTGAGACGCTTTTTGGTTGAACCGTATTCAAGACGGCCATTATTTAGGCGGGAACTGTTCTGCTTCCGAGCTGCATGAAGAGTCTCGCGCGTTCTGCGGCCTGACTACTAGCAGTTCAAGTTGCCAAGCGCTTCGCCGCAGCCACTCGTGTTCTACGGCAATTTACGGAGAAAGCCCCAGAGGATGTCGACGGGTCCATTGACGGAGCATCTTCTCCTGCAGCTACGGTGCGCGTTGCATCTCCCGCTTCACGAAAATATTTGATGAGTTCGTCGTGGATAGTCGATTTTGACTCGCTGCTGTCTTGCTCGGGGCGCAGACGGCGATCGAAATCCGATGAATGCTCCTGGGTGCGGGCGTACATTATCAGCCGAGAGGCGACCGTCCTACGCTTTGCAACATGTTTCTCTAAATTTTCGATCAAGTCCCGGACGAAGCGATTATTGAGAGCTGGCTGGTCCAGTCGGGTGAACAAATGCTGAAACACAAACAGTTGCGCGGTCAGGATGCCGATCGTTGAGAATATGCACGAGTTTGGTCATTCCGGGAAGAGCCCCACCTCTAAATGACCTCCGCGTCGAAGAGAGTGGCTGTTTCGCTCGGAAGTCGATCTGTCGCTTCCTTGACATCTTCAACGCGGGTACGATGGAGCTGACAGACGTGATCTCCTGATCAGATAGCGGAAAGACTTCGTCTTGGAGCTCGGAAAATTTTCGGAGCGGCCTTTCGAGATGGAGGAAGCGCTCGAGCATCAGCAGAGTACTACTCCAGCGGGTGTTTATATCGGGAGAAAATTTCAAGGCCTTTAAGTTGGGTATTTCATGGCAAATCTGATCGAGCCGAACTGATTTCATGGGGCTTATGGTGAACTCTCGGCACATGTTCCTGATTTTCTTAAAGAGAATCTAATGACCGCTATCTGATATCTCTACCTCTTCTCGAACCTCCATCCCCGCGGAGTCCAGAAGTTCTTCTCCGAAGTCATGCGAATTCTTCCTCGCTTGGCTCTTGCGTGCACGGGATGACTTTTTCCCGTCAGAAGAATCGAGTCGACCCCTCTCCATCAGAGTGTCTTCAACGGCGAGGTGTAAGGCGTGTGCAAGACATTTTTGGTGAAAAAATGGTTTAGGGGCCCTATGCTTCTCGATGAGTTCCGCGAGTTAGATCATCAGACTCGCTGCATTTGTGGTTAGTCCCGCGATGTCATCGAAAGTAAGATCAAAGTCTGTGAGAGCAATTCGAATAGTTTCCAGTAGGTTGGCCCCAGTGGCTCGGTCCCGGAATCGATACAAGAGCGCCAAAAACCTCGTATTCATGGACTTGATACTCAGCGAACAACAAAGGAAAACCCCAACGAAGCGCTTACGTTGGAAACTCCATTCATCCACGGTGAGCGAGAATACGGCTGCCCGCTTCTTCAGGTCGGCGAGATCCGCCGGAATCACCGCCTAAATTCTCTCATATTCATGGTCCACGGTCTTGCGCGCAATATCCGCATTTATCGATCCGAGATAGTTCTCTCAACGCGCGTAATCCGAGGCTGTTGTATAGCATATGAACACATCTTATCGAGGCGCGTCTGCATATCTTCCACAGTAAAGCTATTCACGTGTTCTGATGTGAGCCAATCAGGCATCTTGTATCAAATGAACGTCAGGAATCTCGACATCAAAACTCAAAGCTTAGGAAATGGATGGATGAACTGGCTCTCATGAGTAGGACTCACCCGATAGCCCGGCCCATCCGGGGCAGTGTATTAATCCCGCTACCGTACCGTAGCTGGAACAGCTCGGGAGAAAGACACGTCGCTCAAAATTTAGGAATTGAGATGAAGCTCCCTCGAACTCTGGATCTGATCCGTACGCTCGAGCTAGCCGTGATCCGCGTAGACTTTCGACGATGCAAGCCGTTCAACTGCCGAACTTCTTTGCTTTCGTGTGAATGTTGTTATCCAGAGGATGCCGAAAAGTCACCTCGACCGATCGTATGAACGGTTTTATAGATATCTGACCATCATCATTATCTGGCTAACTTCATTGACAGTTCAGATAATACTGGTGAGTACAGAATTCCACTTCTCACGCGTGGCTGGTTAGAGACAGACGGAACATACTGAACTCTGGCCATTTCGAAGTTCGAACACATGACCTCGTTCTTGACCGAAATTTTTATGGGGGTCGAATATAAACAACTCGCTTGCCACGACTTCAACCGGTTCCCTAATATTTGTTGTTGGTACACGACTGCTAGACGCCATAGCATTGGAGAGAGTTGAAGACAGAATAATCGAGATGACTCATGCCTTATAGAGCAATGATTCAACTCTTCTTTTCTAGCTATATGAGCATTTTGTTTTGCTCGTTCGAGACGAGCGACGGGAGAGAGCGAGCTCGTTGCCGTTCGCAAGGTTGCGTCGCTGTCAAAACTGTCGCTGGCTGCCGTCGCTTGGGGCTGCGGGAAACTGTTGTGAGAAGAGTGGAACAAACGGGAAACAGATGGACCACCGGTCACGTGGTACAGACTTGACTTACCGGTTGGGGCATGGCTCGCGAGACTGCGAGCTCCGTGCATGCGGGATTTCAGCGAATCCCGCGAATTCTCTGAACGACCAGAGCGGGCGACGAGGAGGAGCATTCTTCTGGATTGTGCTGACAATCGGAAAAGTCGTCGCTGAATTCGACTTTGCTGCGATTCATCGAGAGAGCCAGGCTGTACTCATCGCATGCCCCTTGCCGAGCATGCATTCTGGAGGGATTATCATCAGTGCCACGATTCTCAAAGGCGCGGTTCTCGGGAACGGCGCTTTCATCGGAGAGTATGTTCCTGATCAGTGTTTCCGGCCGCCCATTTTCGGTGCACTGCTTCCAAGCCGTGCCCACATTAAGGAGAGATCATCATCATCAGCAGCGTCGCCATGTTTTCGATGATGAGAGAACTCTTCAGCAATTTTTACGGCGTATTCCTTCGGACCGGGGTCCCGTATTCTTCAGCATACGTCCCTCCGTTCCACTGGAACGCGATACTCATTCCACGTTCCTCCGTTCCGAAATTTTCACACCTGTCTCAGAGATGGTAGAAAAACCGAGTCCCGCTCTCTTTCAACATCGCGCCGTCACCAGAGGGCGCTCGAACATGATTTTGGAGAGAAAGTCCTTCGCGCAGCGTGGACGCGCAGACCGTTGGCTTTTGAGAGAATTTCCTCCGCACAGCTTACTGACTTGCCGAAGCTGAGAGGAGACCTCGTACTGCTTCTTACTTCTGGACCATACCAAATCAATTCGGCTTTATCCTACTTGGCGGAAGCGATGGACGCCGAAAACAACGTCAACATGACGTTTATGAGAGAAGCACCGACCATCGTCCGTCTCAAAATCAGGTCGCGTCACAGGGAACGCAGAACTTTTCGCGTCTACATCGACTACGAGCCCGGGAGAGACAGCGTAGGAGGGATCCGACGCTACTGGTGTGAGTGCCTCAACGGAGCCCGAACGGTCGGCTGCTGTTCGCACGTTGCGGCCTCAGTCTTCAACCTAGCCCACGCTAGGTACCTCCCATAAGTTCCGTACCAAGCCTTAATGGCCGAGACCCTTTGCGCCGATAACCTCCACGGAGGTGGAAAGGAGCTTCTCGATGCCGCCGGCAGCGTTTCACTTTCGAGAATCTCGAAACGACCCTTGTGGTACATTGCAGTCACTGATAATACTCGTCCTGGCCTTTAATACGCAGTAAATAGTTCGTTCATATTTTCCTCGTTTTCAATGCATAGTTGCATGCATGTTTTCCTTCTTCTTGATGCTTGAACATTCGCACTCTACTGATGAGACGTATCCTACGTCAAAAGGCGAAGATGGCAGAAACACGGTGGTTTCAAGCGCTAGAGTGAACAATCATCGTGAGAGCCTTCGCCCCATCGAGTGTCAACTGCATTGCAATGTTGGGTCAGCGGAAACCATGAATACTGCAAAACACGCGTGTGCGAGCTGTGCCGGCTTCTGAGGACGGTTGCTGAGTGCCAGATCAGATAATCTGATGATGACTACAAGTACAGCAGAGAAAGCTGCAAAGCAACGGCAGATTAACATAGAGCACTCGAAAGTAGCTCTAGCGAAACTACTGATAGCGGAAAGAATTAATTCAATGCCTTCATCAGAAACACGACTCAGGAACGGAGGAAGCTGCCCCGACATCGGAGGGTGGGTACTCTGGGTTAGCGACCGGTTGAGACAAGCCACTCAAATAGAGGATCGGAGATGGATAATTATATCCTTCTACTTCGTACACCGCTCAAAGGAGCAGGATGAGGTTTTCCTTGACTCCCTACGGTAATTCATCACGCCTAAGGCAACGAGTTATGATTGTCTGTGTGAGTTTTTTCGTTCCGTCGACGAATGAAGATACGATCGATTCTAATGGTCTTGAATTTCGAATATGAGGATATATTCTCAGTCAAAAGTTACTTTTCAACGTCTCCTCAATTCTGAACGCAAAAATCTGTGGGGTCGGATTATGAGAATCGATTTTCACGTGGATTCCCCACCGACTTTCTGGGCGAGCAATCGGGGACTTGCCTCGAGCCCGATTCCGCGAGCCCGAGTAAAGCTCCGCCCAGCGCTCAGCGCGCCGGCTCAGTGAAGCTTCTGTGCGGGGCCATGTCGCTTCCGCCAGGAGTTCTCTGGTTACATCATCTTGGCCTGATTCAAAGCATGAGTCGCTATCCTTCCCTCTGAACGGAGAAGCGTTCGGAGAGCATCTCTGTGACATCGCCCTCCTGAGTGCATGTGGATGAACTCGAGCAATCACACCCAAGGAGCGCATCGGAGGAGGGACGAATTGTACTGATTGTTCGGATAGCCAATAATTTTGCATGAAGAATCAGTCATTGCCCCCATGAAAACTGACGGAATGGGAATCAAAGTTGCTGAAGTGGGGAACGATTTCCACACCGAACTCATGATCCACACGGTTCGGGGAAACCGAGCAGACGTCTCATTTTTCGCTGTCAGAACTCAGTCACTGATCTAGTCACCTGGGAGGACAGTTTGTCAGACAATCCCGAGCCTCTACCATCCCCTAAACTCACCCGGTGAGTAATCTGTCCGCCAGTTGTACTATAAGAAGCGATTCTTGACCTTGTCGAGACCAAGCCTATCTGTGCGACGCAAAGATTATATTGTTACCTCAACCGCCTTCGGACTCCGAGGAAATACGCGGAGTCCTCTGATTTTCGAAAACTTTTATCACGAAAACAACGATGGGCGCTGTGAATTCCCTCATTCGCCGAATTTGAGATTGAAACCAACGCAACGAATGTACTGGACGAGCGTTAGTTCATTCGTTTCATATTGATCCACGAATCTTACTAAGCGCTGATTCAACTTCTCGAATTGTTTCCTTGAGCGAGGCGGCTCATGCCCCATCCTCAACATAAGCATCTCATTCTTGAACTTCTCTTCCAAACGCTGGAGATGACTTATCATCTCATAGATATTCGCGTGAGATTTCCCGACGCTCCGATTCAAGGCTTGCTGCCACCCCTCAAGGTGATTCGTAGTTCTCGCGCCGAAGTTCTGGTAGTGGTTCCACAATTCCCTAGGATATGTGCCCTCATTCTCTAGCCACGTATCATTGAAGTACTCCTTGAAATTTTCCAATCCTGCATAGGCGGCATGGGTTTCGGAAGGAGATTCCGCTTGGATCTCGAGCCAGGCGTCATCTATCCTGTTGAGAGGAACTAACGCAATGGCGGCACAGGAGCGCAGAAACTTGTGAACGATTGGATCATCGTAATGCGGAACGAGACCGTACTCTTGAACTTTCCGCCATAGACTCTGCGAAAAGTGGAAGGAGCAGCCTTTCCTTCCAGCCGTCGGGAATTCTTCTTGAATAGCTTTGAGGGTTGACACCTCAAAATCCAGCTGGAAAGTGGCCGGATTGAAAATTTTCCCGACGCTAACGGCATAGCTTCTAAGCAACGAGAACATCCGACGGTTAGTTTCCTTGGCCTTGTCGGGGAGGAGAAAATATGCTGCGGAGATCAGCTGACCCCTCTAGAACACATGTAGCGTATAAAGTTGTGTGAACAAGTGCGGAGTGACCCGAAAGGTGCCGTCCATGAATACGGTTGAGGCGTTGCATAGAATAGATACTAGCTCTTCTGTCGATAAACCGAGAATTCTGTCATTCGAGCCGTCGTTGAAAAGAAGAAACGGGCGTCCATCACTTGTCTGTGTCCAGGAGCCCTCTAGATCGATGACGGCGCGAGAAACTGGGAGCGGAGGTCGTACTCTGGCTCGAGCTCTGTACAGCGCAGTGGACACGGAACTGTATCCCGGCAGCACGGCTCCGAGAGGCTCGACAGCGTGGACTCCTCGGAATTCGTTGAGCGTGCGTGCTACCACTTCCTCGTGAACCTGTTTACCGCTTCTCTGCGAGTCCTCGACGATGCGTTGTTTCATTGCATGGACCGCTGTTTTTCTGATGATTCCGTCTGTGTCAGGCTCATGGCAATGAGTGCCTGTCGTCTTCCGGAAATGAAGATAGGGCAGCTGCCGGAGAAGATATGAAGGGTGTCAATGCTAAGGTCACGACGATTCAACGAACGCAATGGGATAGAATCGGGGCTCCAGATCAGAGATGACGGGTGTTTACCTTTTCGATGATAGCCCTTGCGGGGCAGCCCTGAGACTTTTTTTTTATGCATCGACAATAAACAACACCATCGTTGCCTTTCTTCTCTACCTCGAAGAGGTGATTTCCAACTTCATAGAGGGGATTGTCCTTGACACTTGTTACAATTTTCACATTCATGATAACACGAAGAGGATATCGCTACTGAGTTCTCTGAGAGGCGTCAACGTGGGGAAAGTGCATCGATCTCCCCCGAGCGCAACGGTCGTTCCGAGAGCAGACAATGCGTAGCGTCCAGATGACATGAGCAACTAAGCTACTGTTCCAGACCACAAAAATTGGAATGTGGCCTAATTGAAGAACAGCTCGCCACCCTAACGCAACAAGTCGGGACATTTCATCCAGCGATTGTCTTGATTTGCTCAGTGGTTCTTCTCTGATGACCAGCGCTCTTCATGTGCTTTCCCACACCGCGTTTTCGTCCTCACCCGTGACAAACTCACGAGCTCTAGAATATAGCTTCGTTCTCCTCTTTTTTCCGTCTTCGTTTTCTTCGTCATGGTGCTGGATCAGTGGCGTAGCGAGCCTTCATGGTGCCCGGGGCGGATTTGCAAGTGCATTCGAGTACGCTCATCTGATACCCCAAAATCCAGTAAATAGCGAACCCATCAGATAACGAACCTGGCAGATAGCGAACCCTTCAGATAGCGAACCTGTATGACCAGTTGTTTCGATTAACACTGTCATCTCCCTTCGGGTGCGCGGTTCTCCCAAATACAATGTCGAAGGGTACTGGAACCTCATCCATGCTCCCGAAGTTGTCGTCGCCGATGACTTTGCATGCGTCGGCGACGCGGCACCTGAAGTGCGCTATTTGCCGGGCCGCGTTTGAGGGTAGCGGCTGTCCCACGCTGGTAACGCGCCGCATACTCAAATTAATACGCTTCAAGAACCCTCGAGCAGACTGACTGGAGGCTTTGAACTTGGTTTCTTCTGAATTTTCACCAGCGGTACGGCTCTCTTTTTTGATCGCTGTTCGAGTACCCAGTCTTTCAGTTTCGCCTTCAGGGCAGGATACCTCGGCATACCTTTCCTCAGGCTCCGTCTCCGCCTATGAGTTTTCTTGAAAATATTCTCTTTCTTTCGCCAATCGCTAAGAACACTTTTGGAGCATTCGAATTTGACGGTGGCCGCAGTCATACCGTAGCGTTTGCGATACTGAGTTGCTTCGAGCTTCTTCTCAATTGTTCGTGAGATCCTCATGCCGGCGAGAAACGAATGAGGCTGTAAAACCGACAATTTCACGATTGAGCTCGATGAGAGAGGCACATAGAAAGGTTTACTGAATCGGGAGTATTACGGAGCTTAAACTGCATGCGACGGAAAACGCTAGATTGGTGGTAGAGGCGTGGAGTTAGGCCGCACCACTTGTGTGTGCTTCGCGCCTCTGCCGGTAGATGCCAGACTTGTTGGCTGGCATGCACCGCGACTCCGACGGCGCGCTTTATTGAACGGCACTGTTTGGATACACAAGTTATTTAGATTATTGTCTTATGTCGCCACAACGACAAGAACGTAACATCATTCTTTTCACACAATCGTTGGGCTTCTTCTGGCTACTTGGTGATGTAGTTGGGGTTGTAGATTCGAGAGCTCGGAACGGGGACCCTACTCGTTCGTCTCCGGATGAGAGCCGACGGTGCTGAACGTTTGCACGTTGTTGCGGGTTGAGGGGATATTCCCGGGGTGCTCAGAGGTGTCGAGAACGAAATAGTCGGGCGAATTTCGGGGGTGGGCGCTTGCTCGTTGGCGGATTGATTTCGGCTGCTTTCCCTTCTGTCAGGCCGGATGTCTCTTCTGTTCCTTCTCAACTCGATCCCGGATTGAAGACGGATGATGTTTGCTCTTGGGTTGCTCAATAGCTTCACAATGGTGCCGCTTTCCCACTGTCGACAGGATTTTCGCACCAGGACTCTCTGGTTGCATTCGAGAGACGGCAACTCTTTCGTGCCGCGGTCATGATAATGCCTGGCCAGTTCCGCCACTTTCTCGAGAGTTTGTTTTCGAACATTCCACACGGGTTCGGGCTCTGTCGACAGCTGACTGGACGAAATCGGGAGTTTGGTTCTGAGAACCCTACTGTTGGACAGCTGCGCGGGAGAAATGCCATCCGCACCGGGGGTGGTCCGCAAGGTCGCCTTTAGAGTTTGGATCGTTCGCTCGACTTGCCCGTTTGCCGACGAGTGTCCCGGGGACACGGGGCTGAGTTCGATTGACCAGCGCCGACAGAACTCGCGAAATTCCTTGCTGTTGAAAGGGGGACCGTTGTCGCTGACGAAACGAGCCGGGGCCCCGTGCTGGACAATCAGCTCCTCAACCCTCGCCGCCACGGCGTCAGCCGTTGTGGACCGCATGGGTCTGACAAACACGTCCTTACTAAAGTAGTCGACAATGACCAAGAACGTGCCCTGCCTGAGATGCATGGAGTCCGCAGCGACCGAGTGCCATGGGTGTGGCGCAGGAGGGCTGGGCCGTGGCGGTTCTCTGGGATTCGCTCGAAGGCGAGTCTGGCATTGGTCGCAGTTTTCGGCTGTCCGCTTGACCGCCGCCGTGATGCCGGGCCAGAACACAGTTGCACGGGCCAGTCGGAGCATGCGCTCCTCCCCCTGATGAGCGGCGTGGAGACTAGAGAGCACCGAGGGAATTTGGACTGCCGGCAACACCAGTCTGTGCCCCCTGTAGAGAAGCCCGTCAATGATGTGTAGCTCACCTCTGTACTGCCAGTAGGGTCTCGCGGGAGTGGGATCTTGCGTTTGAGCGAAGGCCAGCCTTGTCGGGTGAGCCTCATTGCCGCTGCCGTTCCCGGGTCCTCGGCTGTCTCTCGAACCAGGCGCTGCTGCCGTTGATCGGATACCACGAGCGATGACAGTACCTTCTCACCCTTGCTTTCCATCTCGGGTGTTTCGAAGTACCTTTCGGCTGGCGAGCGGGAGAGGCTGTCGGCGATATGCATGAGCCTTCCCGGGACGTACTAAAGGGAAAAGGAGTATCGCAGCAGTCGGAGCATCATCTTTTGGACCCTGGGGCTGAGTAGCGATATGTCTTTTTTGACTATGCTCACGAGAGGACGATGGTCTGATTCTATATTGATATGGGACCCCAAGATGTAGAAACGGAATTGTTCGCAAGCGAAGACAATTGCAAAGAGTTCTTTTTCTAGTTGGGCGTACCGCTGCTGCGTCTGGGTAAGGCTTGCTGAGGTATGGGCAATTGGCCTCCCCTCCTGAAGCAGAACGCCGACGCTGGTGCAGAGTTTCGGTCGAACATGGAGCGAGCGCTTCCGTCATCTCTGGAATTCATTCCCGCGAGCGAGGAAATTCACGAGCTTGCATCCGTGGAGATTGTGAGTTGCTTGGCGGGGTCGATGTGTTGCAGCACCGGGGCCTCGGATATGGCTTTTTTGAGATCCTCGAATGCGGTTTGTTGCGGGTCTCCCCAGATAAACTCGCTTGAGTCGGTCTGAGTGAGGAGTCGCAGAGGAGCAGTGCGAGACGCTGCGTTCGGGATGTATTTGTGCACATAGTTGATAATTCCCAGGAATTGCCTTACGGCCTTTGGCGTCGTGGGGGGGGGTTTGATTTGCTTGATGGCAGCGACGCGCTCCTCCAGGATGCGGACTCCTTCCTTGCTGATGTTGTGTCCGAGAAACCGGACTGCTGGCTTTGATAGCTGGAGTTTCTCCGGTTTTAGCTTGAGACCGACCTTGCGGCACCGGAGGAGGAATTTTCGGAGGTTCCCGTCGTGTTCAGCCTGACTTCGGCCGTACACGAGGAAGTCGTCTACGCAGTTGATGACACCGTCGAGGTCTGCGAAAAAACGGTGAATTACCTCACTGAATCGCTCTGAGGCGTCCGCTATTCCGAATGGGAGGCGCTTGAAGCGGAAATTCCCGAACTGTGTTGATATTGTGCAAAGATCACTCGATGCCTCGTCAAGTGGGAGTTGATAAAATGCCGACGCGGCGTCAACCACTGTGAAGCACTTTGCTCCACCGAGGTTTGCGAAGAGTTGCTCCGCTTTGGGTAGCGGGAACTTCATGCGCTGGATGTGTGGATTCAGCAATCTAGGGTCTATGCAGACTCGAATCGATCCGTCAGCCTTCCTGACGGTGACCATTGGTAATGCATATCTTGTGGCCTTGTAGCTTCTTTCAAGGACGCCGGATGCTACCATTCTTGCCAGTTGTTGTTTGACCTGCTCTTTGAATCTCATCGGTATTCTTCTGGAAGGGAATTTTCGCGGCGGCGGGGGATTCGGAATTTCGATTGTCTGAGTCGCATCGAGGAGCCCGAGCCCCGCCGAGTCGAAGACATCAGCGAACTCGGCAATCAGACGTGAGGGCAGGGCGCCGTCCGCTGGGGGCGGGAGATGCATCGAGTCAACGTGGCAGCGTTTGATGAGCTTGAGGGACTCGCATGCCGGGAGCCCAAGAATCGGCGGAGCCGAAGTTCTAATGACGTAGAACTTCACGCGGTGTGCTGCCGCGGCGCCGGGTGCCATCACTGAAAGGTGACAGACACCGTCGATCTGCAGTGAATGATTGGAGTATGATACAACCCGCTTGGAGGTTACTTGGAGCGCCGGTCGCCCTGGGAGCAGCTTGAAGACGTTGGTCGGGAGGACCGAGCACTCGGCTCCGCTGTCTAGCTTGAATTCGATTGCTCGTGGCGGCTCGCCGACTGACAGCTCTGCCCACCACGCTCCCGGAGGATCTCTTCCGATGTTTATGCCCCGGAGACTCTGAATGCGAACTGCGTCCAGGGCTAGGTTGTCGAGGGTCTCCGTTTCGGAGTTGTCTTCTTCCATCGAGTTGACGGACTTGCACACGTTGGCGAAATGACCCCTCCGCCGGCACTTGTGACATTTGGTGTTTGGGGCGCGACACTTCCCGTTGGGATGAGAGAAACATCCGTCCTTGCAGATCGGGGGTCTTCGGGAGCTCTGTGGCTGAGCTCCGTATTGCTGGCGTTGCTCGCGGTGTGGCAATCGGCGACTCGCCAGCTGATCCACCTTTGCCGGCTCGTCGATGTCCGCCGCTGCCTGCTGTGGCTTTCCCCCTGGGATCTGAACCTCGATCTTCCGAGTGGCCGCGAAAGCTTTGGACTTGAGGATCATCTCGTCGGGGCCTAGGAGTCTGTTTCGCTCTATGAGATGCTTTCGGAGTTCCCTATCGCATACTCCGTTGATGAATGCGGTGGCGGTCAGGGACTTGGAGCATGACTCGCAGAATTCGCACTCCGTGACCTTGTCTTTGAGATATTTCATGAGTCGATCAAGATCGCGGTCTTCCTGCTTGGCGTTGAGGAATTCGAATCTCGCCTGAGAGGTGTTGAGCTGGGCCTGGAAGTGCTTTTCAATGGCTGTGAGCACCTGCTCGAATCCATTTGTAGGGCCCATGCTGGCTTCGACATGTGCCTCGTAGATCTCCGTGAGCTCGTCGCCCGCGTGAACCAACACATGGCTGATCTGTTCGGCTTGATCGCGGCCCGCAATCCCGGCAGCTCTTGCGAAGCGGCGAAAACCCGCAGACCAGCGTTTCCATGCCGAGAAGAGGCACACGGAGCCGCCGATCACAAACCTGGGCGGCGCGGGAAGCTGGATCGTTGCCGACGATGTCACCGAAGGGCTGGACACTGATTGACCTGGATTTGACATTTTACGACCTGGACCCCACTTCTGACACCATATTACTGTCAGGGGCAAGAGAGTTGATTGGAGGGAGAAGAAGCCAGACACGCGCTGGAAGAGGAGCGTATCTGGATAAGGTAGAGAAGAGAAACGGGTACTTAACGGCGAGCACGTGGAGTGCATATCGTGAGTGGAATAAACGAGTGAGAGCCCGGGAAGTCGCGTTGTTCATCGGTACAGCCTGTCTCAGAGAGTATCCGTCGGAGTCCCAGTAGATGACATTTGCAGCGGTGGGATACTCTGGGAATTAGACGGAGAGCGAGAACTTTGCGAGACCCAACACGTGGAACTCCATGCAAGATCAGAAGGAAAGAACAGGATCAACTGCGGACAAGCCGCAGGTTGAGCTGGTGGAATCCGTATTGGCTTTGTGCAAGCAGTTGTCGGAGAACCTCGCGACTATCACCCAGTCGACCAGCGAGTCGGGAAACGGAGCCAGGTTGGTGGGACGTTATGCAGATACTTCGGTGACGGTACCTATATTTGCCGGGGGAACAGTGATGCAGGCGGAACGATGGCTCCGTCAGTTAGAAAATGCGAAGCAAATAGGGAACTGGTCAGACCCATACACCATGGGGATGATACTTCGTAAATTGACCGGAGAGGCCTTGGACTGGCATGAATCGAATGCGTTCGAGCTGGAGACCTTCCAGGAATGAAAAGAGGAATTCAAGTCTTCGTATTTGACTCCAGAGACGAAACTCGATCTGATGCAGGCATTTTTGAAATGCTATCAGAAGCGCGGGGAAACAATTGGAACATTTGCGCGCAGAGCTGAGCGATTGGCTTTCCAAGTGGATATGGGCTTCACAGATCTCAAAAGGCAAATCCTTAGAGGCTTGTCGCCTGAGTACAAAAAATTCGCTCCGTTCCTCAATGCACAAGTTCATGGAAAGTTGAACGAGCTTGTTAGAGATCTAGAAGACAGCTTCGATTTGGACGGTGGTATGCGACCACGAATTTCGAATTCTTCGATCGCGAGAAGATATGGAGATCGGACAGTTGTGAGCTGTTACGACTGTGGTGAGGAGGGACATAAGTAATATGTGTGAGCGTGCAAGGGCCGGTAGTATCTAGTACGCACACACTCTCTTTTCACCTCCACCGTATTTATTCTGCACTCAACTATTCTGTCCAGTCACACTCGGCGCTTCGCCTCATTCTCTCTCTCTCTCTGTCTCTCACACCTACTCTCTCCCTCTCTACCCTCGACGTTCACTCTCATTTCTCCTTCCCTTTCGTTCCCATCCACTTGCGTTCACCATAGCTGATCCCGCTCCCACATATCCAATTCCGTCTCTGACATTCGACCACGCTACGTCTACGATGTCTCCTGACATCGCCTCTGCTCACCTAATTCTAGCTATACTACGGCACGTTGTTAAATAGAGCACACCACCTCGTATCCCTCAGTAATCCTTCCGCTACCATCATTTATTCGCGAGAACTTCCTCTATGGCATCTTACGTGGAACTTCCCTCAGTATTTCGCTGGCGGCGGGACCGCGTGGTACGTCTTCGTCGCGGTGGCCCCTCCTTGAGCAGCAACAACTGTCGCGGCGACCGAGTCCGGAACATTCTGCTTGGCTGGTGTTCGCTGCGTGACGACGGGTCCCTCCTTCCGCTGATCTCGACGTTGCAACCGTTTTCCCACAATGTAGCCGTAGGTCTCCGGGTCAAACCCGAACTGCTTCGTGTACGTGGCTACCGGGGCGCCTCTTCGCTCCACCGTACACACGCCCTCATTATCCCTCACGAATGTGCGCTCTCGACAATCACGCGCCTTGTGTCCCTTCGAGTTGCAGTTGTAGCAGACTCTCTCTTGGTTTCGCGGGCACAACGTGCTCCTGCTGTAGTGTCCCACCTGTTTACACAAGCGGCACTCCACCCAACGGGCCTTGCATCTCGGACTATCATCGTCGTGGGTGTTGTCATCGCAGCGCCCGCAGGCTTGCCTCAGCGGCTTCTGCTCCTGATGGGCTTCTTCCAAACTGAGCTGTCTAAATACGCCGACCTCAAATGCGACCGCTCTCTCGATGTCCCTCTCTAACGTCTTCCTTTGTACGACGTCGGCATCCGCCGTTGCCTCTCCCTCCTTTTGAAACTGTATGAAATCCGGGCTCACCCGTCCCTCCGTCTCCTTCTTGAATCGGCTGAATCTTTCTACGTCTCCGAGTCCCTCATTGCCTCCTTGGTTGGGTTGTTCCTGGCAGTCCATCCCTCCTTGGTGATTCACGAGGTTCGTTAGTCGTCGTTGTGCGCACGTTCCAGAGGCTCGAGCGAAAAGAATCTCTTCTGCGTTTCCTCGCATTTCCTCTGCACTTCCCTCGCCTCGCTTTCTCCGCTCTCAACGCTCCTCTCGCCTCGATTCTCATTCTTTGTTGTTTACATTCCACCTTGTTCCGTTCTCGTCCACGCTACCACCGAAGTTGTCCCCAACTTCTATCTGGAATACCTCCCTTGATACCTAGATCTTCTACTTGGTTGTACCCTACTTGTGCTCTGATACTCCCCTACTCTACCTGGATTCTCTAATCGTGCCGTATTCAAGTCCCTAGTCGGTCTATCGCTTAACAGCCTATGCTTTCTTGGGTCAATCGTTATCACTATATCTTCCGACGACGCTGATGAATCCACTTCTATGGGGTCGTCTTCCGTTCCCGCTTGGTCCCTTTCAATCGGCTGTTCCCCATGGTCGTCCTCCTTAACCCTCGTTGATTCGATAACATCTTCTTGTCTTTCTATTTCCTCGATGATTTCTTCCACTGCCGCCCTCCTTGACGCTGAGTTTCCTTGCGTTCGTTGCATCTCGGGCTTTCCTTCCTGACTTGTCCCTGGCTCCATTGAATCTCCTTCATAGGGTTCAATTTCTTCCTCATTCTCATCATGCAGTCGGTACCATTTGATTTGTGAACAGTGAGCTGTACATGTGTAATTCTTTCGGCCGATTTGAACAAGACGGTACGTATCGTTAGGCAGTATTTCCGAAATAACCATCGGTCCCCTAAACTTAGGCTGCAGTTTGGTTGGTTGGCCCGTGTGTACCGGCAACCGCTTCACTACGACTCCATCCCCCGTTGAATACCGGATGTAATGCGGCCTCCGCTTGGCATCATAGTAATATGCATACCTATTTTGACTGTGTACCAACTGTTCCCTCACTTCTGCTTGAATTTCCGCCGCGGGTCTCCACACCTTATCCTGATCCTGCTCCTGCTCGACTAACTGCGCATGATTATTGATCCTAGGTAGGAACCCATGTAGAACCTCTAATGGCGACTTCCCCGTGCTTCTTGAGACCACCCTGTTCAGCATCATTTGTACCATTGGTAAGTACTTGACCCAATCCCTATGATCCGCTGTTTGACACAATGCCCTCAGTAGCCTGGCTACCTCTTTATCCAGACGCTCTACCTGCCCGTTAGAGCTCGGTTTTTGCGGGGATATTAACGTGTGCTTGCACTGCTCCCTCTTTAGAAACGCCTCTGTATCCTTATGAGTATACGCGGTCCCCCTGTCTGACACTAATTGATCAATTCTACCATATCTCATGAACACGCTTTCCAGGAATTTTATAACGCCCGCGGCCGAGGTTGTCTGCACCGCTTCCAATACACGAATTTCGTTAGCCCATCCACCAATACTATGATGTGTTGTTTACCATGGGATTTCGGCGACGGTCCCAAGTGATCTATGAAACATTTCCCAAAGGGTCGATGCACCGGACGTATCGCATGACACAATCCCTCTTTCTTCCCCGAAAGATCCTTACTGAATATGCACTCTGGGCACGCCTTCAGATGCCACTTTGTATATTCCCTCATGTTTGGGAACCAATATGTTGCCTTCATAATTTCCAAAGTTTTGTCGATTCCGAAATGTCCCCCTTTGTCGTGCGCCACCACCAATATGTATTTCCTCATGGCCTTCGGTACAACGAACAATCGTTTCCCCTCAAGTTCCTTGTAAAGTATTCCATGTCTTACGCAAAACCCCTGCGTGATATTATTTTCCCTCTTTGTTCTTTCCTCTTTGGTTTTCTTGAACGCTTCCAGTCTCTCTTTGATGTCTTGATCGGCTGCCTGGATCATTTGAAACTCGTCGTAAGTCGCCAATGCTGTGAATATCGTTTTCGCCTCGGTTTCTGCCGGTGATTCCCTCTCCTCTAAGTCTCTCCCGTCTTCGAGTGGTTCTCTGCTCAGCGCGTCAACGTGCCCCATCGCTGTTCCCGCTCTATGTCTCACCGAAAAGTTGAACTCCGCGATCCTATCGAGCCACCGACTCATCTGTGTTGAGCCTCCCTCTTTTTTCAGTGCTGCTACCGCACTACAATCCGAAACTACTGTGAACTCTTGCCCGTACAAATAATGCCTCAACCGTTCCATACTCCATACTACGGCTAGCTGCTCCAATTTTGTTGAGTGATAATTCTTCTCTGTCTCCGAAAGTTTCCGACTGATCGCATAGACCATTTTCATCTTTCCTTCTACTTCTTGCATCAGTATCGCCCCCAGTCCTACGCAGCTTGCGTCCGTATGTAATTCTGTCCTCCTCCCGGGTTCATATCGCTCCAGCACCGCGTCTCTTAGTAACTCTTGTTTCAATCTTTCGAACGCTTCCTTACACTTCTCAGTCCACTTGAATTCTGCCCCTTTCCTCAGCAGCTCCGTTAGAGGATTCGATATTGTCGCGTAATTCCTGACGAATCGTCTGAAGAATGATGTTAATCCCAGAAATCTTCTAACCTCATGCACGTCTTTCGGTATTGCGAACTCCGACACTGCTGCCAGCTTCCTTGTTCCCGGTCGGACCCCTTCTTTCGATATCTTGAATCCCAAAAATTCTACCGTCTCCATGAAAAATTTGCATTTGTCAAGTCGTATAGTAAGTCCAGCGGCCCTCAATGCTTCTAGAATTTTCTCAATCTGCTGTAGATGTTCGTCGAATCGGTCCGATGCTGTTATTAAATCGTCGAGGAACGGAAATGCCTGTTGTTTGCCTACCATCTCCTTCACTCGTACCATTAGTTCTTGGAATTTTGCGGGTGCGTTACATAGTCCCATCATTAAAACCCTCGGTTCGTAATGTCCTTCGCTCGTGACAAATGCCGCCTTTTCCGCCGCCCTCTTTGTCATAGGTATTTGGAAGTACCCCCAAGCTAGATCGAACGTTGAGTATATGTTTTTCCCTCCGACGCCATCCAGAATCTCGTCAATCAGTGGTAACGGATAGTTCAATTTGACGGTCTGCGCATTCAGTTTTCTATAATCTATGACCATTCTCCATCCACCATCGGCTTTCTTCACCAACATCACCGGGCTTGCGTATTCGGAGCTCGAGCGTTCAATCATGCCTGCATCGGCTAATTGTTGGACTATGTCCCTCAGTGCTTGGTTTTCTACCACGGATAATCGAAACGGTTTGCACCTCACTGGCCGGCTGTCCTTAATTTCTTCAATGTCGAAATCAGTCAGTGTCGTTCGTCCTAATTCCCTCATTGATGTGGCTATTACTTCCCGATGTGTATTCAAGATCCTCACGAGTTCGGCTCTGTATTCTTCCGGTGTACCCGGGTCTACGTGAACGTCTTCTTCCCCAATATTCCTCTCGGCCGTGTTCTCCTCTACCGCCACGCGGTTTATACTCGCTCCCGTCCGTTTGAGTCTGAAAAGTTCGCCTTCTTCTATCCTTTTCCCTCGTGCCACAATCGTTCCTTCACCTAAGGTAACTTCTTGTCTCCCCAAATTCGCTACCGGTATCACTAATTCTTCCTGTAACTGACAAATTGCTCCCCAGTCTTGTTGGTCCTCTATCATTATGATCCCCTCTGTCTTCTCCTGTGGTATCACTCGTACCATTGCTACTGTTCGCGGTCCCAGCGTCACTTCTTCTTTCGTCTGCAAACTGACTCGCTCTTCTTCCTTCGGCAACATCTTCGTGATTTCTTCAAAAGTTTCGTCCCTCAGTATCCATGATTTTCCCCCGCGATAGACTATCACCATTTCTTTATCAATGAGATCCTTCCCCAGGAATATTTCCCTCTCTTCCATTGCTCCCTCTGGCAGCGCTGTCAACGTCACATTTTCTATCTCTAGTCCGTCCGCTTCCAGTCGTACCTGTGCTTGTCCTACCGGTTTGCAAGAACCTCCTCCGATGCTACGTATCGCTTTTACCGCGCTCGGGGTCAGTTTCAAGTTCAATTCCTCCGCTGATTTTTCTGAAATGAAGCTTATCTCCGCTTCTGTGTCTACCCTCGCTGTCCATTCCTTGCCGTTTACCATAACCTTTTTCAACCCCCGTTCTCGACTTGACGCCACCGGTTTGATTTCTTCGAATCTCCAATCTTCTTCTACGTGCCTAATGTTTCGACATTCCCTCACCGTGTGTCCCACTCCCTGGCATCTGAAGCACGTCACACCTGGCGATGTACCCGACGTTGTCGCTCCTCCCCTTGCTGGTGGTCCTCCGCGTGATCCGCTCGTTGTTTCCCTCCATGTAATCTCCCTTGTTGGTGTTCTTAGTCCTGACTGTGGTCCTCTAGTTGGCTCTGCCCGTCCCCAGGTTCCTCCTTGGTACCCTGGTCCTTCCCTCATTGGACTCCCTCGAAGTTGATCCCCTGGCGCGTATCCCTGAGCCCTACCTCTTCCTGCCTCTCCTTGCCATGAGTTCCCGTATCCTCCAATTTCACGCCGGTCCGGACTTCCTCGTCCGTGTCCGATCCTAGTCCTTTCTGGGCACCATGCTTGCTTATGCCCCTCCCTATTGCAGATGTAGCACGTCATTCGTAACTCTGTTCGACTCTCCCCTCTAAATCCCGATGCACCCGGTCTGCTTTTCCGTAACCTTTCTTTTTCCATTGTTTCTTGAATATCCTTATACAACTCCGTCATGTTCTTATGACTTCTCCCCATCATTAAGTGTTGCAGGAACTCGTATTCCGGTAGTAGTCCCTCTATAATCTGTTCCTTTATCTCCTCATTTTCGAGCCCTAACTTTCTCGCCGCATGCTCCGTCCTCCTGATGTACATCTCTAAACCTTCTCCCCTTCTCTGTATTCCTTTCAAAAATTCATTCATCAATTCCCTCCGTTTCTGTCTTGGCGTATAGGTCTCCTCGAATAGTTTCTGCCATTCATCTAAAGTTCCTACCTCCCCGCAATAGTCCCTATACCACCACTTCGCCGGTCCAACCAACTTCACTTGCAGCAAACTTTTCGTATATTCCTCACTCCATCTACCCGTCTTTTTGGCCTGAATCACATCCTGTAACCACTCCTCTGCCACCGCTACGGTCCCACCTGAGAATGCTCGCAACGATGTAGAGGTGTCAACGAGACGCTCTATCCTCTCGACTTTCTCCGTATCGTCTGTTCCTTCCTCCCTCTTTCTTTGTTGCTCGACCATTTGTTGATTCAGCATCTTCATCCCCTCCATGACCATCCTCAGTGTTTCTGCTGTCTCCTTTTCCATCTCGTTTCCGTGCTTCAAGTTCCTTGGTCTTCTCTTTTTCTTTCTCTCTGTACTTTTGACACCGTTGTTCTTTTTCACCACCGCTGCTAATGTGAGCGTGCAAGGGCCGGTAGTAGCTAGTACGCACACATTCTCTTTTCACCTCCACCGTATTTATTCTGCACTCAACTATTCTGTCCAGTCACACTCGGCGCTTCGCCTCATTCTCTCTCTCTCTCACACCTACTCTCTCCCTCTCTACCCTCGACGTTCACTCTCATTTCTCCTTCCCTTTCGTTTCCATCCACTTGCGTTCACCATAGCTGATCCCGCTCCCACATATCCAATTCCGTCTCTGACATATGCGTGTCCCAGCCCACAAACGAGAGAAGATTATCGCTTCAGAAGTCAAGGAACGATGAGATTTTCCAGACGAAGGGCCGAAGATTCAACAGCGGCAAGTGCGGCAGCAGAGACGAGGACTTCTGACAGACCGAACATACATCACCCACTGACAGAGACCGCGGCGCCCGGACGACGAGAAACCGAGCAACCGGTCAGGCAAATGAGTCATACAGCTAGACGAACGGACCAAGCAGACAATCGGGCGGTGATGCCGGGCGAAGCGCCGAGCACTAGAAGAAATGATGGTTGCTTTCGATGCGGGGAGCAAGGACACATAAGCAGATACTGTACAAACGTTAGACAAATCAACAGCCAGGGCACTGCAGGCAACGCGGTGGGGAACCAGCCCGTTTTCGAGTCGGAATTAATGGGAATTCGAGTGAATCAGCAACCATGGAAGGCACAAATCGACAGTGGAGCAGACACAAATCTCATTTCGGAGGACGCGGCGAGGCGGCTCAATCTTCGTGGGGCAGACTCAGTTGGGGTTCGTTGCGGGATATACGGGTGCAGGATGCAAGCCCTTGGGGGAAGCGGTCGTCGTATTGGAAATCGACGGAATGATGCTGGAAAACGTCGCACTGACGGTGGTCCCATCCGAAATGTGGAAACAAGACGAGATTCTGATCGGGAAACCGGTACTCAATGGAGGGATTGTTTCCATGACATGCAGTGGAAACACCTGGCTGTTGGAGAAGGAGAACTTCGAGAAAATCACGCAAGCTGTCCTGGATGAGGAAGATCCTCGAGTGATGACTACATTGGCCCGATTGCAAAACAATACGGTGAAACTCTCAGTGCCAGAGGCGGTGAGACTGAAAGCAAGAGCGGTCGATTTCGTTAGAACTCAGGTCTCGGACCAGAAGGATGGACTGCTCTGTGTCAAGGACGCGTCTGAATTCGAAACACTGTTGGAAGTTACAGAAGAGGGTTGCGTATTGCCCGTGACAAATTTCGGAGAGAAAGATCTCCTTGTAAAAAAAGGAACGGTGATAGCGAGGGGTCGGCGTATGGAAGAGGAGAGTGACTATTTCAATGTTCAGTACCCGAGAGCGCAAGTCAACGCAGTTGAGACGACGGAAGTGGAGGAAATCAAAATGGAGGACCTTCACGTGAATGAGAAAGTTCCAAGGAAGTATACGCGGGCATTGTTGGAATTGCTTAACAAGAATCGCAGCGTCATCGCCAAATCGATGAAGGAAATAGGAAGAACGGATTGGACGGAGTTCGTTATAAAAGAGGTTCCAGGTAGTAGTCCTGTGCGGTGTAAACCATTCCGGATGTCAGCGGTGGAGAGAGAATCATTGAGAGAGATTCTGTAACAGATGAAGGAGGCCGACATGATCAAAGAGTCGCACTCAGCGTATGCTTCGCCCGTTATGTTGGTGCGCAAGCCGGACAATTCCTGGAGAATGGTTATTGACTTTAGGAAACTCAATGCGCAAACGATCAAGGAAAATTACCCGTTACCCCTCGTAGACGATATCCTGGACGAAACAGGAGAGAAAAGATTCTTTTCGACCTTCGATCTGGCGTTTGGGTATTTCCAAATTCCAATGGCGAAGTCGGCAGCGGAAAAAGCGGCTTTCGTAACACCTGAAGGACACTACGAACCCACCGTGATGATGATGGGACTCTCAGGCGCTCCTAGCTGCTTTCAGGAGTTAATGATGAAAGTGAGAGCAAAGGTGGGAAACAATCGGGTCCATCCTTTTTTAGATGATTTGATTGTAGCGTCAAACGGACACCAAGAGCATCTAGCCCTGATCGAGAGCATATTGGAAGCACTAAGGAAGGCAGGCCTTACAATCAAACTGAGCAAATGCCGGTTTTCCATGGAAAAGGTGGAGTTCCTCGGATTCAAAGTGTCTAGACATGGAATTCAACCGGGAAGCAAGAAATCAATGGCAGTACACGAATTCCCGAAACCGAGGAATCTACACGAGGTTCGGAGATTCCTGGGATTGACCAGTTTCTTTCGAAGATTCATCCGCGGTTATGCGACTATTTCAGAACCTCTCACTGCTTTGCTGAAGAAGAACGCTGAGTTTGTGTGGAGCGACAGTTGTGAACGAGCGTTCAGTGCGCTGAGAAAAGCCTTAGTTGAGGAGCCCATTCTGAAGCGTTTTGACCCAAAGAGAGAAACTCAACTGCATACAGATGCCAGTGGTGTAGGGTTAGGGGCGATTCTTCTCCAGAAGGAAGATGGCAGATTTCACATGGTCTACGCGGTTAGCAGGAAACTTTCGGATACAGAAAAAAATTACCACTCGACTAAGCTTGAACAATTGGCAGTGATTTGGAGCATGGAGCGATTGAGACATTATCTGCACGGAATTCATTTCACGGTCGTTTCGGATTGTAAGGCGGTGGCGTCGTTGAAGTCCTTGAATGGAACACCACAATTAGCGAGATGGCTCAACAGGATCGCAGAATTCGACTTTAAGGTGGAACACAGAGCAGGAACCGCAATGGAACATGTGGATTCATTGAGTCGAATGCCGTTTGATGAAGCACAAGATGTCGAAGAGGAAGAATATCCTACAGATTTGAAGCCGATGGAAGCGAAAGTACTAAAATTGATGACTGAGCAAAACTGGACGTTCAATCACGACGAGGTCTACATGATTCAGGCAGTTGACCCGGAGATCAGGGAACGAATTAGAATATTGGAGAGGCTGAAGTCGGAACGAACTCTCAAGGAAAGGAGTATTATCGAAGGGTTCCAACTGAAGCAAGGCATCCTGTACAAATCGGCCGATAAGAAGCTATTGTTTGTCGTTCCAAGGCACTTGAGAAAGTACATGGCGGTGATGGCACATGATAAAGCAGGCCATTACGGAAGAGACAAAACGCTGGAAATACTCAGACAGTCTTACTGGTTCCCGAGGATGAGGGAGTACATCAAGCAGCATTTGAAACTTTGCCTCGAGTGCTTGTACAACAAGGGTGATTCGGGCAAGAAGCAAGGGCTATGTCAAGCGATAGGTCCTGAGAGACGCCCTTTCCAGAAATTGTTCCTTGATTTTGTGGGGCCGTACCCGAAATCGAATGGATTCCAACATGTGATTGTATTGGTGGATGGCTTATCCAAATTTGTGGTGTTAGAGGCAACAAGGACCACAAACGCCGCGGCAGTCATCAAGTTCCTAAAGAAGGTGTTCATGCAGTATGGGAATCCGGACCGGGTGGTGTCTGACCGTGGGACTGCGTTTACGTCGGAAAAATTCCGGGAAATCTTGAAGAAACACTCGGTGCGTCAAATATTGATTTCGACACAAAGGCCAAACTCGAATGGACAGGCGGAGAGGATGGTGAAGGAAGTCACAAGATTATTGCGCACAATCAGCGAGAAACCAGACAAGTCAGATTGGGCATCAAAAGTCGCAACAGTCCAAATGATGATTAACCGGGCACCATCGAGAACAACCGGGACGTCGCCGTTCAAGATACTTCATGGGTACATGCCAAGACTTGACGGGTTCGCTCAAGTGGTGGAAAATGAACAAGAGGAAGTCTGGACACCGTCGGATGAAGTTCAGCAACAGATTCGGAGTCAAATTCTCAAGAAACAGGCAGAATACTCCATGTATTACGAGAGGAAGCGTCAGGCTCACGCAGTTCGATACTCGTTGGGGGATGTAGTGGTGGTTTCGAGACTCCCAGTTCACACAGGGAAACCCACAAAGCTCCAACCTAAGTATAGAGGGCCTCTGGTGATAACCGAAGTGATGCCGAGAGACACCTATAGACTGACACAGTTGGGGCCGGGTAGGAGTTACCAATGCACGGCTCACTGTTCCCAAATTCGGTGGTATAGAGTATTCGGATCCGAAGATATCGATATAGTCCCATTAACTGAGAATGATTCAGAGTTTCCAGAGACAGGCCGAGAAAAACCATCCGTTGCAGAAGACGAAAAGGAAGAACAAGAAGAAAATCATGTAACAACGAGAGACGTGGAAGAGTTGTCGGTTCTACTCGAGGAGTGTAAACTGGAGAAGGAAGAGTCGGCAGGGGAAGAGACCTCGGAGCAGGTGGACTTGAATGCTGCGATTATCATTGAGGAGGAAGAAACGATGCACGGGGACGAGACTGAACTAGAAGCGGAATCACCAGCGGAGGAATATACGAAGTTAGCTGGAGGAAAGCAACAGGCGGTGGGGCCAACGTTTAGGCGAACAGAGCCAACTCCTCTAACCGGGAAAGAATTAGTTCAACAGGATCGGCGACGGCCATCAAGGCAGGCTCACTTCAGAGGGAGGTATCCGAAATAATTTGAATGAAAGACAAGAGAACGGAATTGGTCGGTTGCAAATGTTGAGTTCATCGTGAGGAAACGGTATCGGGATCGATGAGGACATCCATCTAGAGCGTGGCCGAGATAGGCATACAATAGATCATTTGAGCGTACTTAAGCTATAGAAACATGGACTGTAGGGTCGCGATGTTATCTGGAGAAATGTTGTTTGATTTCACCCGAATAGGTTCACGATTTTTGTATGTTTGAAATACTTAGGGTGTGATGAGGACATTCACCGGTAGCTGTGACCGAGTGTCAGGGGCAAGAGAGTTGATTGGAGGGAGAAGAAGCCAGACACGCGCTGGAAGAGGAGCGTATCTGGATAAGGTAGAGAAGAGAAACGGGTACTTAACGGCGAGCACGTGGAGTGCATATCGTGAGTGGAATAAACGAGTGAGAGCCCGGGAAGTCGCGTTGTTCATCGGTACAGTCTGTCTCAGAGAGTATCCGTCGGAGTCCCAGTAGATGACATTACGGAGCTTAAACTGCATGCGACGGAGAACGCTAGATTGGTGGTAGAGGCCCGTCGCGTGGAGTTAGGCCGCACCACTTGTGTGTGCTTCGCGCCTCTGCCGGGGTCCGTATGGAGGGCAGCCAAGTGATCGTATTCAAGATGGCGCCTTCCAGACGTATTCGAGGGGAAGGATGTAAGGGGGCGGAGCTTCGAGCAAGTTTTGAGCGCGCATCTGAGCGAATCGGAACAAAGCCGAGTGATTGACTTCCTTGTGCTCACAAAAACGGATTGAGATGCAAACCTCAGCGAAGGCTCCAGGTACAGCCGATGTTGCGATCCAATGGGATATAGACATGCCACCAAGGAGCCTCGATCCTGCCTTTGACAGCGCTCTGCGATAACGCACGGCCTCAGGCTCGGTCCCGGCAGGGGTCGCGGTTCGTTCGCATTTCCGGGAGGAACGGAAGAGGAGCGAGGGAATTTTCTAAACCTCATACCGGAGTCGCGGAATGGAAGCATTTATTCCCGCTGTGGCGTCGAATACTCATAAGAGGTCGTTGGAAATGACGAACGATCACCAGCTCAAATGCGTCCGGAGACCCCGATCATCAGTTTCTCGATCCATACACTCGTTATACTGCAGTCACGCATCGGATGGAGCGCTTGAAGCTAAGCTACATGTAGCTACATGAAGAAGCTACCTGAACCTGACTCGTGCACCCTGTTTCCTTCACTGCTATCCAATCGACCATCATCGAGAATATGCATCTGAGGAGGAACGGACAACGGAGGGTAGACAAGGAGCGTTAAGGCGTCGAGCGCAACGGGAAGGAAGGTTTCCCGCACATGACTCCCGAATCTAATATCCAGGTGTCCGTCGAGTGTATCTACGAGAGCGAAAACTGCTGTCAATCCCATGTGATCCTCGCCCGTTTTAGCTGACACGTCACTCGGGTGAGCCTCACTTGGAGTCAGAATAGTTTGTCGACGCAGACTTTGGACACTCGCGAGATATCATCAGACAGAGTCGATATGTGATGGGAACGTTTTGCTTCTCATTGGTATCCTCTCCTCAAAAGTCCAGTTCCCTCTTGGAGCCCCGTACTTGTGAGGGAACGCGGAAACTGTCGCTGACCGCCGGACGTCCATGAGTCACCTTTCCGATATGGACCTCCACCCCTCGTCGCCCGATTCCCATCTCCTGTTGGGAGCAAGCGCATGGCTCTTCGCTCTCTCAGGGAGCTAGGCCTCGCTCCAGTGTGTACCTGGAAGTTGTGAACTGTTCGTCACAGTCTATTCTTCCAGTCTCCGATTTTCAACCAGACTGTCGGTCCACGGCCCGATTCATATCGCGCTATCATCCTGTGATATCTCGCAAACATACCGCTCGAGGGCGATAATATGTACTACCTGCTCCCTTCGTTTCGAAAAACCGCGCGCTGCCCCGGCACCGCCTCTCTCTCGAATCCGTGAGTTGGAAACAACCAAAACACGATCAGAATACGATCACTTGGCCTACACCCGGTCCGTATCACAGTCCCGGCGATCAGCTGATGAATGCATTCCTGCGGACGGAAACTGAGCGCGCTGAATCCGAATTTCGGAGGGTTGTGAGACACCCACTCATTCGCCGAGTGTCGCCATGATGTTCATACCGGAAGTCAAGTGACGAGGACGAAATTCATCCGTGGGCCACAAATGGACATTGGATGCATCCGTCCCATGTTTCGGAGACTTTCTACACCGCTAAATCCCTTGGAGACCCGAATCCGACGGAATACTGAGAAACTTGGAAGTTTGGGCCCCGTTTCAGACACTCGATTCGACCCGCCTGCGAATTTGCTGCATCTCGGTTGCATTCGAGTGTGAAAGCCGTGACGTCGGGAGAAACGCGCGCCGAGAGCTGCCTCATCCTTGTAGGCGAGGAATACAACCAAGCTCCCCTCAATGAGAACCGGCCGCTCGCCGCTGGACTCTCAGCCTGGACTCTGAGTCTGGCCCACGCGGACTTTTTGTCGAATGGGATTCATGGAATATCTGGAGTGAAGAGTACAGGAGTCCTTTCGAACGTGAACATTCCGTCAGCGAGCGCCAAGACAACTCGAAGACCTGGATCGTTCCTTGGAGATTGTCCTCACTTGTTGGACGCCGGAGTCGACCGTGTTGTGAACGGAACGCTGGGAACAGCATTTGTACTTCGAAAATTGGCGAAGTCCAACAATTTTCATCGAGTTCGGTCTATCCTGAATAGAATAGGAAGAGAAACATTCGTACTCGGACTTCGAGATTGTGGGAGCGACATGCTTGACGGAAACTGCAGGTAGAGAGTGATCTCCCTATTTCCTGCTTTCTTCAAGGCAGAAGCTTTCTTTCTCCATGCTCAGTTCGGATTTCAGATCATACGGAAAAGGAAGCAGCTCCAGAGCGCCTCGAATTTCTCTGCTCAGGACAGATGGCTGCACCCTACCGCTGAGATGGCTCAGCTAGGTGTAAGAACATCTTCTTCATCATTGCTCGAAATGAGTTTCTCGTGGAGCTTTCCTCTTGAGTGTTGCATTTTGACTTGATAGAGAATTAGAGTAAAGATAAAGACAGTTGAAGACATAGAATCAGGAAATGCAGAGTAGTGGACCCCGGCGGAACATACGGACCGTGGAGGAAAACATTGGATTCGAGTCTGTAGAGTGCACCTTCCATAGTTCGATGATTTCATTTTTGGATGATGTATAGATTTCCCGCAGCAAACATTCCCCGCTGGTCTGTAAGAGGAACCCGCGAGCGATAAAGCATGCTCCAACCCGTGAACTCTGAAATTCAAAAATTGGCCGCCTGTCTGTAAGAGGGACCCGCGAATGGTAAATGATTCTCCACAACCTCTGGACCCTGGTTAACGAAGAAATTGGCTGCGAGTCTGTAGAAGGGACCCACAATCGATAAAATATGCTACCCAGCCCATGAACTCTGAAAAACAAAAACATCGAACGCTAATCTGGATATGAGACCTGCGAGACCTAGAAATTCATGGAAAACTGCAGATTAAAAGAGGTTGAGCTGCGTAGGAATGGTCGCCAGGGAATCCTTCGTACACGTGGTCGTTTTCCACGAGCCAGTGCTCCAAATCCGGAATGCGTGTTCCTCTTCGCTGTCTGCTAATACTGCAGGAGGCTCGGGCTCCTCCTCCGGTATGTCCAAATCATCAGGTGCTTGACTCACGGGATCTTCGGGGTTCCCAATACCGGCGTCGTCACCCGTGATTTGGAAGAGTCCGTGACGTGCGAAGGAGGCTCCAACTCTGAACTTGACCCGATTAATAAATTGTAGTGGAGAGATTTCCTCGGCATCCAATAAATTCCAAGACTGCGAACTGTTGAGTTCGTTGAGTCTCGTTGCCCGACTCGGCCTCGATCCGATGTGCATGGTCCCGCCGCGATGGATCTTCTGGTCGATGATTATGTCTGCCGCCATCTCCAGGTTCACTGAAATCAAATTTCAAACTGCGGCGTGTGTACCCAAACGGCGTCGCACTGCAGCGTTGTTTGATTCCACGGCGTTTTTTGGGCGTGCGATTATCCTGTAAACTGAGAGATCGTCGGGCCCGACCCGAGTTAACCAAAAGGTACGCACGTAGTTCGCGAGTCTCTCGAGTTGCGGATGCGCAAGTTCCACCGCCGCAGCTGCACAGTCTTCGAAGGCAGGCCTGATTTGGGCGGAAGGCAGGAGGGGCAGAGCACAGAAGCCCAGAACGCGTTACAGTACTTCCCCCGGACCACGAAGCTCCGCAGCCAAACCGATTATAGGAGACCTGGCCATTCGAATTACGCTTTGCGCGTAATGGAACAGACAGCCTCGTTCTAGAGCATGAGGGAATTCCGATTGGGCTGCGGCCCTGATCGAAGTATCCCAATCACTCATGAACTGCTGGACAGCCAAACCTGGACTGGCTGCTTTCAAACACCCGAACACCCACCTGTAGGCAGGGGCCGACGCGGAATTCATGAGAGCACAAGCCACCATCCCGACGTGACCCTGCCAGTTCCCATGGATGGTGAATAACTGCGAACACAAATTCCTGTAGGTGGCGTCCGCGTGCATCATCACAGCTTCGTTAAGCAGCTGGGGCGAGCTAGCGGTCGTTAGAACGAGCGCATTATGCTCAGCACTATAGGAGCTCAGAAGGCGCTCACCGTGGACAGTGCGTGTCGAAAGTACTTCGCCGGGCCCGTAGGCGCTTAGCCGAAGTACTCTGCCTGCCCCGAAGGTGCCTGGCCGGTCTGTACTACAGAACCGTCGGAATTCATAGCTGGCGCGCTCTCTCTCCCTCCCAAAAGAATGCGCCCATCAGCCTTGCTTCGGGACTGTGATCGTCGGGTCTAGGACATTCTTTCGAAAAACATGGAGGCTCAGGGAAGAGAGGAGCAGCAGACGGAACACAGCCTAAGGGCGCTGCATTTGAAATTTTGAAAGCTCTTGAGAGCCATTCGTTGAGGAAGCCGACGCAGGACCCTATGTACTTGGAAGCTTAATGTGGCACACATGTCTGGACAGGCTGTATCATTGAGTTATCGACTGACTGACTAGCTATCCATCATGTTTTGACATCCCGCCTTGGCTCTACACATGAGAGATCGTCTCAGCAGCGTTATCGACTAGGGAGGGAAGCAGCGACAGCTCGCTCACTAAGTTCGAGTGGGAGATGGAGAGTTGGCTCCGGTCGACTCCTGCGAAGCCATTGATTCCGAGAAGGGTTATAACCCACAAGATATGAGATTCCAATATTCACATCTGTACCTAGGCGAGGGCCCTCGGGCGTACGTATCGAATTGGACCTCCGCTCAAATCAAGCTGTCGCTCAAATTCAACTCCCGCTCAAATTCGACTCTCGCTCAAATACGACCACTGCTCAAATTCTTCCGCTCAATTCACTGGTAACCGCCTTGGGCGAGTGATGGAGTTTTCCACTAGATAGTCGGTAGAACTCTGAAACAACAGATCTGCAACTGGTAGGGAGATAACGGCAAATCAACAAACGTGTGTACTACGGATGGATACAGTTCCCCACTGTACCATGTTCCTTTATTCCTATATATACTCATCCCTGGAGAGGGATACCGGTAAACGTCTAACGATGGAACACGGCAGTGTTCCGGTTCAAGTCAAACACCTGACTCGAGTGGGACGCTATACCGAAGACACAGCTTCGTGTATGCGTACTTCCTCAATCGCAAGACATGCTTCAGCCACGAGCCTATACGATGTATTCTATCAGCGAGGTAGTCGAATTCCAGTTCCATTGCGAGTCTGGACCTCGATGTGACTCCACGGAAGACAAGATCGCGAGCAGTATGTAGTATGTGATGGTGGAGAATCAAGATTCGTGTGAGTTCTCACTAGTCGACAGTTGAGCAGTACTCGAGAAGAATGAAGCGACCTGTGAATCCAAATTATTCAGGGCCTTGGTTTCGTTGGCTTAAACAGTGCAGCAAATACTCTTCTGACCGATCGCCTGATTCCGTCCCGAGCGGCTCTCTCGGCCTACTCGACCTACTCGGGACACGGTCATTCTTTCAAAAAACATGGCGACGCAGGGGAGGGAGAAAGATAGGAGGGCAGCGAAGAGGTAAACAGCCGGACGGCGCGCTATTCAAAATGTTGAAGGCTCTTGAGAGCCGCTCGGGACGGAATCAGGCAATCGGTCAGAAGAGTATTTGCTGCACTGTTTAAGCCAACGAAACCAAGGCCCTGAATAATTTGGATTCACAGGTCGCTTCATTCTTCTCGAGTACTGCTCAACTGTCGACTAGTGAGAACTCACACGAATCTTGATTCTCCACCATCACATACTACATACTGCTCGCGATCTTGTCTTCCGTGGAGTCACATCGAGGTCCAGACTCGCAATGGAACTGGAATTCGACTACCTCGCTGATAGAATATATCGTATAGGCTCGTGGCTGAAGCATGTCTTGCGATTGAGGAAGTACGCATACACGAAGCTGTGTCTTCGGTATAGCGTCCCACTCGAGTCAGGTGTTTGACTTGAACCGGAACACTGCCGTGTTCCATCGTTAGACGTTTACCGGTATCCCTC
Organism: Phytoseiulus persimilis; assembly: GCA_037576195.1. Classification (NCBI taxonomy): domain Eukaryota; kingdom Metazoa; phylum Arthropoda; class Arachnida; order Mesostigmata; family Phytoseiidae; genus Phytoseiulus; species Phytoseiulus persimilis. Next base: position 6,154,163 of record CM075102.1, on the reverse strand, counting down.
TCCAGGGATGAGTATATATAGGAATAAAGGAACATGGTACAGTGGGGAACTGTATCCATCCGTAGTACACACGTTTGTTGATTTGCCGTTATCTCCCTATCAGTTGCAGATCTGTTGTTTCAGAGTTCTACCGACTATCTGGTGGAAAACTCCATCACTCGCCCAAGGCGGTTACCAGTGAATTGAGCGGAAGAATTTGAGCAGTGGTCGTATTTGAGCGAGAGTCGAATCTGAGCGGGAGTTGAATTTGAGCGACAGCTTGATTTGAGCGGAGGTCCAATTCGATACGTACGCCCGAGGGCCCTCGCCTAGGTACAGATGTGAATATTGGAATCTCATATCTTGTGGGTTATAACCCTTCTCGGAATCAATGGCTTCGCAGGAGTCGACCGGAGCCAACTCTCCATCTCCCACTCGAACTTAGTGAGCGAGCTGTCGCTGCTTCCCTCCCTAGTCGATAACGCTGCTGAGACGATCTCTCATGTGTAGAGCCAAGGCGGGATGACAAAACATGATGGATAGCTAGTCAGTCAGTCGATAACTCAATGATACAGCCTGTCCAGACATGTGTGCCACATTAAGCTTCCAAGTACATAGGGTCCTGCGTCGGCTTCCTCAACGAATGGCTCTCAAGAGCTTTCAAAATTTCAAATGCAGCGCCCTTAGGCTGTGTTCCGTCTGCTGCTCCTCTCTCCCCTGAGCCTCCATGTTTTTCGAAAGAATGTCCTAGACCCGACCTACTCGGGGGGACACGGTCATTCTTTCGAAAAACATGGCGACGCAGGGTAGGGAGAAAGATAGGAGGGCAGCGAAGAGGTAAACAGCCGGACGGCGCGCTATTCAAAATGTTGAAGGCTCTTGAGAGCCGCTCGGGACGGAATCAGGCAATCGGTCAGAAGAGTATTTGCTGCACTATTTAAGCCAACGAAACCAAGGCCCTGAATAATTTGGATTCACAGGTCGCTTCATTCTTCTCGAGTACTGCTCAACTGTCGACTAGTGAGAACTCACACGAATCTTGATTCTCAACCATCACATACTACATACTGCTCGCGATCTTGTCTTCCGTGGAGTCACATCGAGGTCCAGACTCGCAATGGAACTGGAATTCGACTACCTCGCTGATAGAATACATCGTATAGGCTCGTGGCTGAAGCATGTCTTGCGATTGAGGAAGTACGCATACACGAAGCTGTGTCTTCGGTATAGCGTCCCACTCGAGTCAGGTGTTTGACTTGAACCGGAACACTGCCGTGTTCCATCGTTAGACGTTTACCGGGATCCCTCTCCAGGGATGAGTATATATAAGAATAAAGGAACATGGTACAGTGGGGAACTGTATCCACTCCGTAGTACACACGTTTGTTGATTTGCCGTTATCTTCCTATCAGTTGCAGATCTGTTGTTTCAGAGTTCTACCGACTATCTAGTGAAAAACTCCATCACTCGCCCAAGGCGGTTACCAGTGAATTGAGCGGAAGCAGATTTGAGCAGTGGTCGTATTTGAGCGAGAGTCGAATTTGAGCGGGAGTTGGATTTGAGCGACAGCTTGATTTGAGCGGAGGTCCAATTCGATACGTACGCCCGGCCCTCGCCTAGGTACAGATGTAAATATTGGAATCTCATATCTTGTGGGTTATAATCCTTCTCGGAATCAATGGCTTCGCAGGAGTCGAACGTCGACCGGAGCCAACTCTCCATCTCCCACTCGAACTTAGTGAGCGAGCTGTCGCTGCTTCCCTCCCTAGTCGATAACGCTGCTGAGACGATCTCTTATGTGTAGAGCCAAGGCGGGATGACAAAACATGATGGATAGCTAGTCAGTCAGTCGATAACTCAATGATACAGCCTGTCCAGACATGTGTGCCACATTAAGCTTCCAAGTACATAGGCTTTCAAGAGCTTTCAAAATTTCAAATGCAGCGCCCTCAGGCTGTGTTCCGTCTGCTGCTCCTCTCTCCCCTGAGCCTCCATGTTTTTCGAAAGAATGTCCTAGACCCGTCTTGACTGCGTGTCATCTGTCGTCCGCTACCGACGAGAACACGGCAACTGCCGAGCGCGGAAAACGAAAAGCAAAAAAAAAACGAATTACAAAGGAGTGAAAACCGGTGAGGTTACTGTGAAAGAACCCCAGGAGACCCACCGCACCCCCTGACGACCCCGCCTGAGAAGGCACGAGGAGTTACCGAGGTGAAACCAAGTGAACGAACTTACTTAGGACTAACGATCCAACACGCGATCTCGGAACCACCGTACACTGACAATCCGGGAGTACAGCCTCAATATATACCCAGATTTTCACCCTCACTCCACCTGGAATACCAGTTCTTCACAACCAATACCCGAAAACCATACCTAAGCGAGGAATCAGAGAAAGCCAAATGTCAACGTGAGGCCGGCTCTCTGCTTCCGAAATATAGCTAATGGTCGGAAAGGCGGAGTGACATAGACAGATCTCGACAGTAAAACGATCTACCGTAAACTCTCTAACATTAGGGCGGCCCGTTTATTTTTTCAAATGTTCCAGACCCGCCTGTCTTTTAGAGATTGCCCGTCTATTGGAAGATGCCCGTTTATTTTTTCGAATGTTCCAGACCCGCCTGTCTGTCAGAGACCGCCCGTCTATTGGAAGATGCCCGATTATTTTTTCAGATGTTTGAAACCCGCCTGCTTGTTAGAGATCGCCCGTCTTTGGATGAGGGGCGTCCATCTTTTACTCTATCTTGTATGAATCGATCTTTTCATCTTTTGCGAAATTTTCGTATGATTAGATACTGGGAGCCGAATACGCCGGGATATGACTTCCTAGTTGGCATGATCGGAGTTGGCGAGAATTTCTCTAGATCGGGCAATCGCTAGAGGAGCTGTCGGTCGGTCGCCGAAGAGGGAACAGCACACAGAATCATTTTGAATTTTCAGCGCGCATTCGCTCCAGAGAGGCTGTTTCACGTTTTGTTCTCGTCTATAACAGATTTATTGCGTGTCAGTTACACGGTCTATTTTAGTTACACGGTTATTTCTCGTCTATCGACTCCGGTTTGACTCCACTCAAGACTTGGAACACGCACGGAGAGGGACTCTCCATTCTTCCGCGCGGTGTCCGACAGCGAATCAGACCAATAGAACTTGCCTAATATTCGAGGAGCGTCTATCCGCCTCCTAACTGACTGTGACGAGCCCGTTCATGAGCGATTGCCCAGTTATTTCTTCAAATGGTCGATGCCCGCTTGCCTGTCAGAGATCGCCCGTCTATTGGAAGATGCCCGATTATTTTTTCAGACGTTTGAAACCCGCCTGCCTGTTAGAGATCGCCCGTCTATTGGAAGATGCACGATTATTTTTTCAGACGTTTGAAACCCGCCTGCCTGTTAGAGATCGCCCGTCTGATAGAGCCCGCCCTACTGTTCGAGAGTTTACGGTATATTCCAGAATGGCTGAGTTCAACCCAAACCAACTCAGAACGGCCCCAGCCTTCGAGTTCTGTGACAGATGCAGGGAGGAGTTGGCGGGATCAGGAATGACCCCCAACGAATCAATTCTGCTTGAATGTAGCGACTGCTTGCGGAGTGAGCGACTAGCTTACCGCCGCGAGCGGGCTGCCGCTCCAGCCTTCATAGAGCGGCAGGCAGAGGAACTGAAGGCCAGAGATGCGGAACTGGTGAGCTTGAGAGGCCAACAGGCAGCTCAGGGAGCCAGAATCTCTTATATGGACACACAGATGAGAGAAGCCGTATCAAAAACACCAGTGGAGTTCACGCTGCCACCACCGCGACCAGCCTACCTTGGCCCGGTCGTAATGGTGGTTCGTATCCGTGGTCGTAACGGATCGCCACTGTGCTGATCTGTGCCCGGCAGGCCTGAACTTATACAAGGCCCTCGACAACCACAAAGGACTACGGGTTAGGAAATTCCCAGTCAACTCAATTCCAATGCTTTGCCAAAAGGCTAAAGCGGAAGTCGAGAAGATGGGGTTGAACAACCCAATGACAGTAATTCTGTGGGGAGGGCTCGATGTCCTTCCAGAGCCGACCTTCAAAAAGAAGGAAGCTATTGAAATGGCCAACGAGGCCATCTCCGAACTAGAAGGACACGAAGGAGTCCACAAGGTTATCTACACCACTCCGGATGTAGAGGTCAAGAAACATGATCAGGCAATGTTCACAGACGCCTTGTTCGACAGTTTCACCTCCGAAGAGAATATCGACCTCAGATATATCTCGAGGAACCCTGCGTACAACGATGACAAAGGGTGGATAGCAGCGGAACGAGTCGAGGCGATGGTCAAGATGACCCGAGAAATCGGTCGTCACCTACTATTGACGGAAGCCGACGTCGAAAAGCTGCTGGAGGGGAACATATTGAGGCTACGCAATGATGCTAAAGCCAAAACGAGAACTGCGGACGAGGAGGAAAGAACCTCCGATGGAAATCCAAAGCCCTCAGTCTCGGCGAAAAATCCCGTGCGCCAACCCAGGCAAACGGAAAATCAGCACAGAGCCTCGACCTCCGGGCGATATCAACCTCGGAATCCAGATCAGCGCCAATTCTCGTAACCGTTCGCGCCCAAAGCGTACGAAAAAAGAGAACGGTGGCTGACACTTCCATGGATTCCGGGAAAGATGAACAAAAAAAGCGAAGGCCACAACAAGACCGACGCCAATCCCACACCCGGACGGAGGGCCAAAATCCAAATACAGTCACCGGGAGGAAGGAGGAAAACAAACCTCACCCTTCAACTTCCACTCCACGGAACGACAGGAGGGAGGCGACCCAAGCCCAACTGGCATCGAACCTCCAACAGGCCTTGAGAAAGAAGGACTGACGGACCGCACCCCCCAAGAAGCAAACCCCAGCCGAGGAGGAAAATAAAACACGCAGTGTTGACCTCAGAATCGGGGTCTTCAATATGCAAAGGGGGAAAAGCGCAGTCAAGTGGGAAAGTCTGAGGAAAGATCTATTAGAGGGACAGAGTGAGGGAACGCCATCACCATATGACGTCCTCCTCCTAACTGAAACCAACCTGATGAATATAGAAGAACCACCACATATACAGGGGTTCACTTTCCAGGGTAGCAATCGATCTGGCCCCTCTGGCAACAAGTCGTCTGGTGGTACGGGAATACTCATCCGTTCCACCATGGATGAATCACGCTGGACACATAAAGGGGAAGATTTCATTGCTCTGGGGACTGATATAGAGGGCCAACCTTGGATCCTCATATCAGTATACGCCGTCATTACGATGGAGCACAAATCGAACGAACACCAATTCAAAGAGATTAGGCGCATCATTCGAGAACACAGACCGTTAGGTGTCAAAATTGTGGTGGGGGGGGAGACATAAACGCCCATCTATACAAATTTGACGGGAGAACAGATAGACGTGGCAAACTTCTCCAAGAGTTAGCCAATGAAAACGATCTAATCATTCTCAATCTGACCGAAAAATGTAGAGGGAAGACCACACGAACCCAGGGTGGGATTTCCACTACAATAGACTACGTGCTATGTAACTCCCGAACCTATCGGGAACTAACGTATATGCACATTAACGAAAAGAAGGAAATCCTTCATTGGAGTGATCATAACCTGATGACCCTACAAATGGGTAAACCAAGAGGCTATGCACACCAAAAGAAGGTACGAGTGAAACTGTTAAGATCGAAAAGAGCAGCGGAGAAGGCCTCAGAGACTCTCATGACGAAGACCAGGACAACATGGTCTGCCAGCTACAGAGATCTGATAGACACCCTCCAAAATGCTTTGAACGAAAACAGCAAACTCGTTAATCTGAACCCGAGGGAAAAAATGTCCTCACCGGAGCTAACGAGACTATCGAAGCTAAGGAGGGAACAGAACCGGGAATGGAGGAGAGCGAAACGCCTAGGAACAGGCGCCGACAAGGCGAGACAACAATATAGACAGACACAAGACGCTGTCCGAAGTGAGGTTGCCCGCTTGCTCGAAACCGAAAATCAGAGAATATATGATAAAATCATGAGGGCTCCAAGACAGGCAAAATCAAAAGCCTTCTGGGACCACATTAGGAGGAATGAATACAAACCCCCAAAAAAGCTGTGCGTGCTAGACGAGAAGGGTGACGACATCCAACCGACACAGATGACGTCACACCTTACGCTGGTAGCAAAAAGCTTACTGGAGGCAACAGGAAACCCCGAACCCCAGAGGGAATCCAATCTCCCAAGAGAACCGGTAAATCTGACCACAACTGTAGGGTGGGTGAAGTCGACACTCGTGTCGATATCCGCTCCATCTGCGACGGGGCCGGATAGAATACCAGCTAAAGTCTTCAAGGCACTAGACGACACTGGATACAACTACGTAACAGATGTCTTCAACGCTATTCTACAAGGTACCCATGAGATACCAGCAGAATAGAGGATAGGCAGGGTGTCCCTGATTGAAAAACCAAACTCGATAAAGAGAAACCTCAGAACATACAGACCCATAACAGTATCAGACCAAAATACTTGGGAAACATATACAAAAATGGGCGGAAGATACGGAGCAGCTATCAGAAATGCAAAATGGGTTCAGAAAGGATTGCAGAGGAGATGACAACATATTCATCTTGACAACTGCAATCGAAACCGCAAGATCCCATAAGAAAGGGCTTTATTGCGTTTTCCTAGACGCCACAAAAGCGTGCGACCGAATCGATCGGAAGAAGCTATGGCGAACTCTAGAGGAGAGAGAGATGAGCAAACCACTGCTCGAAATCCTTAAATACCTGTACGAGGATACCCGCGTTGTTCTCCGACATGGGGACTACACGTCGGACGAAATGTTCATACCAATTGGACTCCGACAAGGTTGTCCACTATCTCCGATCCTATTCAGCCTCTACATTGCGAACCTTGAACGAGAACTCCTGGCAACAGGACGAGGATTCAGATCCGCAAGGAAAGGCAACTTCTGGGATGTGAGAGAAAAAAAGTTCTTCACAATTCCCGGATTGCTGTTTGCAGATGACCTAGCTCTGATGACAAACAGCATGGGAGATATGGAAACGCTCCTCGAGGTTACTACAAGGTTCGGGGACAACATGTCCATCAAATTTAACCCAGAGAAGAGCGGTGTAATGGTCTTCTCTCGACCAGCAGGAACCCATACTCCGGATAGAGACCTCAGGATACAAGGATTACCAATACCTATGGTGGAATCATACAAATATCTAGGGATCGATCTATCCACCGACCGCGACCACTTGGCTAGACAATGGCCTAAACTGTCAGAAAAAGCTGACCAAGCAATCCAGAGACTAAACGCGAAAGCACTTTGGAGCTTCGACCGATTCGAAGTCTCCAAAATACTCTGGAAAGCTACAGCGGTCCCGCAGCTCACATACTGCAATGCAGTGATTACCATGCCAAAAAGACTGAGAAACCTCACAGAAGTCAGGCAGAGTGACGCGGGAAGATGGGCTCTTGGCATACCGCACTCCACTTTAGCGAAGGAGTTCATTGAGGGAGAACTCGGATGGAGCTCCTTCGATGCCAGAGAGACCATAAGCAAAGTGATGTTCTTCGAGAGGATAAAACAAATGGATCCACATAGATGGCCAAAAATTGTCCTCGAGGCCATCGAACTCACAAAAACCAAAATCGAAGCATCCGAGAGACTCAAAAAACTGAGCACGCAATTCAAATGTGGGGACATCCGACTGGCCAGAAACACATCCGGCAAGCTGATGTAGAGGACGTTCCGCAAAGAACTCAAACTGAGGGTGCGGAATAAATTTGACGTCCACCTGGAGAGACAGGATGGAGTCCAAATCCACACTGAGTACATGCCGACGATACAAAGAGACTAGAGGAATCAACCCCGGACTGTACGATAACTCCCGCGGAAGCCAACTCTCAGCGTTAACCAGGGCGGGAATGCTAAACACCAAGACCCGGCAACACAACCGCGATTCCTCCATCGACATCAACTGTTCAAGATGTGGAGCACCCTAAATAGAAAGACACGTAGTCTTGGGGTGCGAGGAACGAACTTTACCCCCAGAGGAGTTTCCCTTCCGAATTGGACTCACACCCAATAGCAAACATGAAGTTCTGCGAAAGACGAAGGTGACCCTAACTAACTGGGAGCGGCAAGATCTGTGAACGCAATACGACTCACCCCTGGAATGAAAGGGACCATATGTGCATATGGAAGATCGAAATAAATCCAATCCAATCCAATGCCAACAATTCTCATGTAACACCGGCTCATTCAATTGGATGCCTAAGAGAAGAAGAACAACGAAGAGACATAGTGAGTATTGGTCGATGTGCATGGTGCATGCTGCATGCTCGACTGAGACGTGATCCACGTCGTATTCCTTGAGAAGAAGTGAGGTATGTGCCCCCGATCCCGTTCCCGCGCTCTAATATGTGATGCCATGGGTAGAACTCACGCCTTCTACACAGCGTCGGTAGAGGAGGAAGAGCCACCGATAGCCACGGCAGAACCTTCTCTCGAAGCTGACGACAACGAAGCCGGGCCCTGGGCTGGACAGTCTTCCGTTTGTGACGGAGACGGTTCTGAGCGAGATAACTCATCCATCGAGGAAATCGCACCACCTAAGCGGAGCAGAGGACGTGCGCCCAGACCCAGAAGTATGACAGGATCATGCAGCGTGATACGTATCACGTTATATCGATGATTCCATCGTTCATCAATCTCATGCTATACAACTGTGCCCCATCAGATCCCATGCTCGATTTTTTCGAACCCGCTGGTGACGAGACATATAGTTGTCTTATGTGTCACAAGAAGATTCGAGCTGTAAAAGGAAGCATGACGAGCCTCCGTGGGTACGTAACTATGCATGAAAAGAAGGGAACGTTTGTACAACGGGAAAGTACCGAAGCATGGATCGTTGGAACGATGGTAGCCTGTCTCAACTATCCGCTGCAAACTTTCGGCCACGCGGTGCATCGGGTTAACTTCTCGCTCATGAGTCTCGGACCGATGAGCGAGAGCATCGCCAGACGTTGCACCGACAGCGAAGCGAGGTGAGGTTGTTCAAATATTCCTGCTTTTATACTTGCTCTTCAGATGCCACGTTTCTCACGATTGTGAATTCCGCAGACGAGCGATGCAGGTGGTGAACCGAGATCTGGAAAAGCTCCGTGACGGCGGTACGGTGTTCACTCTTACAGCAGACGAATGGACATGGCAACGGAAGCGTTTCCTGGGTAATTACTTCAGGGGGATCCTCCCAGGATCGAGAATGACAAGGCACATGGTATCTCGTCAGCTATGCTGAAATGCGTTCCCTCAAAATTCCCACAGGCGTGACCCTTCACACCTCAGCTCGGATTCCCAGCTTGGGAAAAACTTGGGTCCCACTTCTCGCAAGGTTCCACGAACGGGCTCAGGCGGAGCATCTCCTGGAGACACTCCAAGACTGTCTTGCGCGGTTGGGCTTACGAATCGAGGACTTGCGTGGGCTAACGACGGACGGCGCGCCCGTCATGAGGAAGTTGGGCCGTCAACTGAGGACCTTGCTATGGCCTAAACCCTTCTTTCATCAGCTGTGCCTGGCGCATGTCAAATATTCAAGTCGATTTGATAGAACTGAGAATAGCCGCAGCAGCTTCCAAGAATACAGGCACGGATCACAATCGACGGAAGGTGCCGAGGAAAAAGGCGTGTGAGCGCGCGAGATCAAGAAGGGTTAGCAGATCCAGTGAGAACGAATAAACAACTGTGCAATTCCCAGCTAGAGGACATTTTTAACTCAGAAGGACTGGAAATTAGAACCCACCAGGAGGAATCAGAAGTAAATTCCACTACATGGTGCCCAACGGCTCAGTTGTCCAGTTCTGAAGAGGCAAGAAGTCCAAGTCAGCGGAAGTGCGAAGAAAAAATTCTAAGGAAGCACAGCCACCAAACGTGAGTTGAAACACTTGAAAATCGACGATGCAGGAAGAAGAAACCAAAGCGTCATGCTCCACAGCCACAATGCAACAAGACGAGGCAAGTCGAATTTCAGTATTGAATGTTCAAGACAGTGTGCTCAAGGAGCGGGAGCTCATCCGGCAAGAGGCCAACAGCATGGCCGACTACGCGCTCAAGACAGGTCGTGCAAGAACTGCAAGCAGGTTCCAGCTTCAAGGCTACGTCAATGTGATCAAAGACCGTCAAGACCGAATCTCGAGGCTCAATGCCATCATACTCAAGCCCGACAATTTCGAATTGGAAGACCAACATAAGAAGCTTCGAGCAAATTACGGCAACGACGCTCTGCAGTTGGACATAAAGAAAATCGAAGTAGAATACATTGTAACGGCGATAGAAGTCATTGATCGGCAGCCGATTCGAGTTGCCGAACCGGTCGAAGCAGAGCGACGAACTCGGAAACTTGAAACTTTGAAACTCGAGAAATTCACGGGAAGCGTCGAATCCTGGCTGTCGTTCTGGAAAAGGTTCGAGGAGCGAGTCCATAAAAACGATAGTTTGACAACGATGGAAAAATACGACTACCTCCGTCAATATTCAGCTCCGAACATCATCAACAAGCTAAAAACAGTTCCGTTGGCTGAAGAGTTCTACGAGACAGCGGTGAAACGATTGAAAGATGAGTTCGGAAGTGAAGAGGAAGTCATGTCACATTTCACCGAAAAACTTCTGCAAGTCAAAGATGTGCAATCGAGAAACGACATAGAAGGATTGCGTTCCCTGGTACAGTTGGTGAGGTCATCCCTGGCAGCACTGAAAGATACGGGCTTGACACAGGAGTATGTGTCACCATTTTTCCTGCCGATCTTGAAAAAAGTGACACCAGTGGAGCTGTATCTCGAGTTTCAGACATCTCAAAGGATTGTGTTGAGCGAGAACCGAAGTACGACCAGCCTGAATTCTACAGCAGCCGAAGCGAGTGCAGAAACTCTTGATGCTATGATAGAGTTCCTCTCGGATATCTGTGAAGATCTGAGTGCAGTAGATCCCGAGAAACTGCGTAAACTCAATGAACGCGAGATGCGTTTCGGGGCACGAGGCGCTCGAACTCCGACCGTGGCAGCTCTACCTGTGGTCAGAAGAGTGGAACAGAAAGGCGGAAGAAAACCGGACGCAGGTTGCGTATTCTGCCGGGATACGAAACACATAACAGAGGTCTGCGAAGCTAGAATATCGCTCAATGACAAGAAAAAACTGTTTGCCAACGAAAGGAGATGCTTCCGTTGCACGAGGGTCGGTCATTCGGCCAAAGAGTGTCGAGCAACAGTTTCTTGCAACAAATGCGGTCGGAAGAATCATATTTCACCCTTGTGCCGTGAACCTGAGAAACTCCGAGAGGTCAATTGTTGTGCTAGTGAGCAGAGCAACGCAGCACGAAATTTCATGACTTTCGAGGCACTAGCGTACGGAACCAAAGGGAGGAAACTTCCGGTGAGGATCTTGTTCGATGGAGGCGCAGAGCTCTCTTTTGTCAAAACGAACGTCGCCCGCGACTTGGGGATTGATTTGAGCTCTAGACCGAAGACTCTGATTCCAGTTCAAATGTTCAACAAAACGACCAAAGTTGTCGAAGCATGTAGGGTCGAGTTCAGGCTACAGAGAAGAGATGTACCAGCGACGAAGCTCTGGATTTCCTCCGGCGATCGACGAAATGGTCGAAGGAGAGTTCAAGCCACAAGTCGACAACGAGACAAAGGATCAACTCGAGAAACTCAAAATCCAGCTAGCGGACAGTCCGATTACGCAGAAACCAATTGAGGTCGTAATAGGGCTCGATCATTTGGTAGAGTTCCAGACACACAATGCCATCCGGTTCTCGAGGACACTAGAGGCCGTCGAAACGCGTTTGGGGTGGACGTTGTTTGGACTACGAACTGCGCAAGAAGGAGAGAAGGTCGAAGGATTCCAGCAGCAAGCAGCATCGTGTCTCATCGCGAGTTCCGAAGCCGACAGTGTTTTTCCGAGGGATATGAACGATGCTGATAAAACACTCGACGAGCGATTCCGAAAATTCGTGGAGACAGACGCGTTCCAGCTCGGAGCAGAGCAAGAGCGCTCAGAAAAGGAATTTCTGGAGGATTTCATGAAGACTGTGGCATTCGACGAGAATCGAAGAAGATTCGTCGTAAGTTTACCCTTCAAAGAGAATATTGTCCCCTCATAGAACAGAAATCTCTGTTTGGCCAGGCTCCGAGTGCTGGAAACAAGTCTCCGAAGATCGAATTTGAGAGAGAAGTACCAGGCAGAATTCGAAGACATGGTCAAGCTTGGGTTTATCGAAAGGGTCGCAGAAAACGAGGAGCCTGGAGAGGTCGTGTCGTATTTGCCACATCGTGAGATCCTGAGAGACGATAGTTCAACGACGAAAGTGAGGATAGTCTTCCATGCTTCGGCCAAGGAACGGAACGGATGCTCGCTGAATGAGGCACTCTGGAGCGGACCAAACCTCAACGCAGATCTTCTGGGGATCCTACTTAACTTCCGACGCCATGCCATAACTCTAATGGCGGACATTGAAAAATATTTCCCGCAAATAATCGTTCGCAGACAACACCGGGATGCCTTGCGGTTGCTATGGGATTATGGTGGTACAGGACGGCCCCAGGAGTTTCGCTTGACTAGAAACTATTTCGGTCTTGCTCCATCCCCATTTATCTTAGCAGCGTGCATACGACGGCTGATCGACTCCTACAGTGGACCCTATCCAGAAGTCGTCAGGCAAATTGGTCAGAGTTATTATGTAGATGACCTGGTGATGTCAGTCCAAGAGCCCGCTATGGCGACTCAAATTTACGAGGTCGCGAGGGGCCTTTTTGCTAGCGGATCTTTTACCCTTCGAAAATAGGTTTCGAACTGTGAAGACCTTACGAGGAGGTTTAGAGTAGATGATGTATCGATAGAAAAATTTATCGAGGACGGCAACAAAGGTCTGAAGGTGTTGGGCTTACGATATGACAATTTGGCCGACACGCTGAAGATCGAGAATCCGAATGTGGAAAGGTCGACATCCACGCTGACCAAGAGGAATGTGCTCAGCATAGTGGCGTCAGTGTACGATAGGCTGGGCAGTTTGGCACCAGTAGTCCTGAGGGCTAAATTGATAATGCAACAAATCTACCAGATTCCAAAAATGTGTTGGGATGACCCCGTTCCGCAGTCGATGGAGAAAAGTGTAATGGAGTGGTAAGACGATATAAAACAATCGGAATCACCCCTCCAGAGTTGGAAAGTAATGCTCAGATTGACCCCGGAATCACCCCTCCAGAGTTGGGGAGTAATGCTCAGATTGGTCTTGGAATCACCCCTCCAGAGTTGGGAAGTGATGCTCAGATTGGTCTTGGAATCACCCCTCCAGAGTTGGGAAGTGATGCTCAGATTGGTCTCGGAATCACCCCTCCAGAGTTGGAAAGTAATGCTCAGATCGGTCTCGGAATCACCCCTCCAGAGTTGGAAAGTATTGCTCAGATTGACCCCGGAATCACCCCTCCAGAGTTGGGGAGTAATGCTCAGATTGGTCTTGGAATCACCCCTCCAGAATTGGGAAGTAATGCTCAGAATGGTCTCGGAATCACCCCTCCAGAGTTGGGAAGTAGTGCTCAGATTGGTCTTGGAATCACCCCTCCAGAGTTGGGAAGTAATGCTCAGATTGGTCTCGGAATCACCCCTCCAGAGTTGGGAAGTAATGCTCAGATTGGTCTTGGAATCACCCCTCCAGAGTTGGGAAGTAATGCTCAGATTGGCCCCAGAATCACCCCTCCAGAGTTGGGAAGTAGTGCTCAGATCGGTCTCGGAATCACCCCTCCAGAGTTGGAAAGTAATGCTCAGATTGACCCCGGAATCACCCCTCCAGAGTTGGGAAGTAATGCTCAGATTGGTCTCGGAATCACCCCTCCAGAGTTAGAAAGTAATGCTCAGATTGGTCTTGGAATCACCCCTCCAGAGTTGGGAAGTAATGCTCAGATTGGTCTCGGAATCACCCCTCCAGAGTTAGAAAGTAATGCTCAGATTGGTCTCGGAATCACCCCTCCAGAGTTGGGAAGTAATGCTCAGATTGGTCTCGGAATCACCCCTCCAGAGTTGGAAAGTAATGCTCAGATTGACCCCGGAATCACCCCTACAGAGTTGGGAAGTAATGCTCAGATTGGTCTCGGAATCACCCCTCCAGAGTTGGAAAGTAATGCTCAGATTGACCCCGGAATCACCCCTCCAGAGTTGGGAAGTAATGCTCAGATTGGTCTCGGAATCACCCCTCCAGAGTTAGAAAGTAATGCTCAGATTGGTCTTGGAATCACCCCTCCAGAGTTGGGAAGTAATGCTCAGATTGGTCTCGGAATTACCCCTCCAGAGTTAGAAAGTAATGCTCAGATTGGTCTCGGAATCACCCCTCCAGAGTTGGGAAGTAGTGCTCAGATCGGTCTCGGAATCACCCCTCCAGAGTTGGAAAGTAATGCTCAGATTGACCCCGGAATCACCCCTCCAGAGTTGAGAAGTAATGCTCAGATTGGTCTCGGAATCACCCCTCCAGAGTTAGAAAGTAATGCTCAGATTGACCCCGGAATCACCCCTCCAGAGTTGGGAAGTAATGCTCAGATTGGTCTCGGAATCACCCCTCCAGAGTTGGGAAGTAATGCTCAGATTGGTCTTGGAATCACCCCTCCAGAGTTGGGAAGTAATGCTCAGATTGGTCTCGGAATCACCCCTCCAGAGTTAGAAAGTAATGCTCAGATTGGTCTTGGAATCACCCCTCCAGAGTTGGGAAGTAATGCTCAGATTGGTCTCGGAATCACCCCTCCAGAGTTAGGAAGTAATGCTCAGATTGGTCTTGGGATCACCCCTCCAGAGTTGGGAAGTAATGCTCAGATTGGTCTCGGAATCACCCCTCCAGAGTTGGGAGCTAATGCTCAGATTGGTCTCGGAATCACCCCTCCAGAGTTGGGAACTAATGCTCAGATTGGTCTTGGAATCACCCCTCCAGAGTTGGGAAGTAATGCTCAGATTGGTCTCGGAATCACCCCTCCAGAGTTGGGAAGTAATGCTCAGATTGGTCTTGGAATTACCCCTCCAGAGTTGGGAAGTAATGCTCAGATTGGTCTCGGAATCACCCCTCCAGAGTTGGGAAGTAATGCTCAGATTGGTCTCGGAATCACCCCTACAGACTTGAAAAGTAATGCTCAGATCGGTTCTAGAATCACCCCTCCACGTTTTGAAAAGTATGGTCAGATTGGTCTTGGAATCACCCCTCCAGAGTTGGGAAGTAATGCTCAGATTGGTCTCGGAATCACCCCTCCAGAGTTGGGAAGTAATGCTCAGATTGGTCTCGGAATCACCCCTACAGACTTGAAAAGTATTGCTCAGATCGGTTCTAGAACCACCCCTCCACGTTTTGAAAAGTATGGTCAGATTGGTTCTAGAATCACCCCTCCAGCTTTTGAAAAGTATGGTCAGATTGGTTCTAGAATCACCCCTCCAGCCTCTGAAAAGTATAGTCAGACTCGTACCGGAATCACCTCTCCAGACTCGGGAGAGTATGTCCAGATTGGTCCCAGAACCACCTTCATGTCTTTCAGAAAAAGTGCGGACAAACTGACAGACAAACTGACAAACTGACAGACTAAGCCGATTATATATAGTAAGGATTGAACAAAATACCGAGGAAGTACGAAAGCTACGGGGCGACGGAGGAAAAGGTCGAGATTCATCTCTTCAGCGATGCGAGTAGCCTTGCGTGTGGAGTTGCTGTTTATATTGTGATAACAGACGCTCAACAAAGAAGGGCGTCGAGCTTACTGATGGCTCGAACGAAGGTGGCTCCTTTGAAGAAGACTACTATACCGCGCTTAGAGCTCAGGGCTCTAGCGCTGGCAGCGGAGACTTGTGCTTACCTCAAGAGTCGACTTAAGTTTGAAGTCAACGAGTATCATCTGTGGACAGATAGTACAAGTGCCTTCTATCAGATCCAATCGCAGCAGGTAGAGAAACTACCGGTTTTCGTCAAGAACCAGGTGTCAAAGATTAGATGTCACATTGGACATGCAAAAGTCAGGCATGTTCCAGGCCACCTGAACCCGAGCGATGTTGCGAGTCGTGGATGTAAAGTGCGAGAGCTAAAGTTGCGTTTACACTGTTTCAACTTGGTCGTACAACCGGGATGGGCAACCAGAGCCTTCAACCATAGCGACCCAATGAAGCGAGCGAGTAACTTCTTCCACCTCTGTATCCCATCCCCGATGAAAGACGTCGCAGCCATAGCGAACTGAGTGTTCAACCGAATTTACTCGTCAGTAAATTCGGTTGAACACTCAGTTCGCGTTCTGTTCGACGGGAGAGAGCACGCTGTGGCGCTGCTTGTGGCGTTTCTCTCTCGCTCACGCTGCAGCGGAATGCATGTTGAGATGTATGAGAGCTACAGTCGTTAATCGGGCTCGTTCTGATCGATCGGCGAACTCATAGCGGATCGGAGAGAATCCGATTTTTTTCTACAACTGCCAGCACGAGCCACGAAAGTAGAGATGGCCTTCAAATGGAATGATAGGCACATGCTGGAAGCATATCGGAGTCACGAAGCCTTGTGGAATCCTCAAAGCGCCGAGTATTGCAAAGTCAACTTGAGAGAAAGAGCATATGCTCGTATGCTGGAAGATTTGAACGAGCCGAAGTTGACAGCCGCCGACATCAAGCTCAAGATAAAGTCCATCAGGACCCGTTATGCTGCGGAACTAGCGAAGATCCGGAGATCCGAAAAGAGCGGCGCGGGTCTGGATGATATTTACCGGCCTAAACTGTTCTGGTTCAAGGATGCGGATGCGTTCCTTCGGGCCGTGAGCCTGCCAAAACCCAGCTCTTCGAATCTCAAGGTGAGTGAACTCCATCCATCAGCTCAACTTTATTCACACAATAATTAGATCATCACCCACTGCCACGGAACTGAGTCACACGTGACGAAGCGTTCAGCATATTCTTCACGAACTTTAGTGGCTGCTTTTGAGTGGTTTGTCATCCTGCTTCGGGGGATACTTTGGAGACTGCCTTCAGCGGACCTGGTGGCCTCTCCGTGATCGCGACGCCGCTCTCCATGGTGTCCGATCGGAGCAGTTTCACGGAGAGACGTCTTCTGAAGCCCATTGTGCAGGGCACAGGCTGTTTTCACCAGTTTCTCCGTCGTACGGAGACTGAGTGGAATTGGCTTTTCAAATACTCGAAACCTGGACACGAGTATGCCGAAAGCGTTCTCTACCACCCGACGAGCTCGAGACAGTCTGTAGTTGAAAATCTTCTGTGTCTGGGTCAGCTGACCGCAGCGGGAAAACGGCTTCATAATGCTCGTTCGGAGCGGGAAGGCGTCGTCCGCCACGAAAAGTCCCTCAGATGGCAGATTCAGAGCGTTTCTTTCGAGTGCTACATTGAAAGCTGATTTGGAGAAGACTGCAGCGTCATTCACTCTCCCATTTGTACCAACATCGATGTATAGAAAGTTATAACGAGCGTCGACCACAGCGAAAAGAATGCTGCTGAAAGACTTCTTGTAGTTGAAGAACCGTGAGCCGCTCTTGGGTGGGCACCTGATGTTGACGTGCTTACCATCCAAGGCACCACACACGTTTGGGAACTGCCAGAGCGCGCCAAAATCTTGCATAACTGCTTTCCACTGCTCTTCAGACGTCGGCACCTGTCGAGAAGGATAGTTGCTCTAAAAGAGTGACTTTCCATTTCAGAGCTTCGACGACATCTCAGCCCCTGAGGGAGTCGACACGCAGCAGAACATCGGAGAAGAGGAGCCCGAACCGCTTCAGCCCTCTCAGCCCTCCTCAAGCTCTCAATCAGAGGAGCCCTCAGTCTGCGAGCGTACGCGGAAGCGGCCCGCCGCGACCCCTGTCAACGGTATGCGCGAAGCTATAAAGGAACTCAAGCTGATACAAGCGAATCAACTGGTAGCTACTCATGAATTCGATGCGTTCTGCGAAAGCCTCGCGATTCAGCTCAAAAACATGCCACTTGAAAGAGCCCTGTTATGTCAGGAGAAGCTCCAACGAGTCATGACGGCTGAACGCCTCGCACAACTGCGATCGGAAACTGCATCTGAGGATCACGCTCCTGAGTCTCCTTTCTTCCACGATGCTAGGATTCGACAGTCGGGTTCAACGAGTGACAGCGACATCTAGAATGCTTCGCTCGGAGCCCATCTTTCTTCAATTTTCCCTCCATTCCAATTATGTTTACTGACCTGAATAAACTCCGCAAGAGCTTCATATATAGCCCGGCAGACTTCAAGGAAAAACAGCGAGAACGTGCTCTGAGGGACTCTGTAGAGAGCGCTCAAGGTGCTGAAGTTGTCTCCGGTAGCTATATAGCGCAGTGTCATCTCAAGTTTCGTCCTCGAACTCAGAGCCTCTCGGAAGAAAGTGTCCTTCCTCTCGATTTGCTGTGATACTTTCCCCAGCAAATACGAGAAATCAGCTTCGCTCATCCTCAAATGATTCACGAAATCTTCAGGGGTTCCTGTTGCCCATTCTCGTAACAGAGTTGAGGATGCCCCTAGCTGGGGTCGGTGTTCTATCCAAGGCTTCACCCACCAGCGTCTCCTGCGCCGTCTCCTCGCTTCGATTTCCTCGCTGAGCTCTGTTATCATTCCTTGCACGACGACACTGATACCTGCTTGTAGTGCCCTTCTGCTGGCTCTGTGACTCATGATGACCGGGTTTCACATCAAACGAAAGGATCGGCTATGGACCGTGACAGTGAGCTGCCACTATTGACGACTTGACTGCATCCGATGCACCGACCGTTGGGGCTTCTTACTGTTCAACCAGAGTGGTCAACCGCTTCGGTTGAGTACTCTGGTTGAACATCCAGGTTGCCCAACAAGAGTGAAACAGTGTAAACGCGCCTTAAGTTCAACGTGGTTTGCCGGACCGGAATTCATCAGACAAGAACCATCGAGATGGCCAGAGCAACCGAAGCTGCCCAAACTGGTGGCGGGTGTAATCAATGCGCCATCTGTTGAAGCAATACTAAAATTCGATCGCTACAGCAAATGGTGGAAGCTGAGACGATCAGTGGCATACGCACTCCGTTTTAAGGATTACATCCGGAAGGTGATCCCTCGAAACAAGTTGAAGGACCCGCTGAGTACGAAAGAATTGAAAAGAGCCGAGGTTGTCATCGTACAGGAGGTTCAAAAGGAAGCGTTCAGCAAGGAGATCAGATATATTCTCGACAACCGTGCTCTGCCCGAGGATTCAGAGATGAGATGCCTCGATCCTTTTCTCGAAAATGGCGTACTTTGTCTCGGGGGTAGGCTGGATGACCATCGGGGTGACGTGCCAAGGCATCCTCCGATCCTGCCGGCTGGTCACCGGGTCTCGAAGATGTTCCTAACAGGAGTGCATGAAAGAAGCCTACACGCGGGATGCAACCAGAGTTTAGTGGAGTCTCGCAAAAGCTACTGGATCCCGAGAGCGAGACAATTGCTTCTACAAATCATCCGCAGTTGTCCAAACTGTCGGAGATTCCATGCGAGGCCAGGTTCAACCGGCATGGGGAAACCGCCGGAATCGAGAGTGTCAACATCAGCCCCATTCGCACATGTGGGAACCGATGTCGCAGGTCCGCTGTTCGTGGATCAGGATGGACAAAGGAGAAAGATCTGGTTGTGCCTTTTCACGTGCAGCGCTGTCAGGGCAGTTCACCTGGAACTGCTAACATCTCTCTGCGCAAGGGATTTCTTGATGGCCCTGAGACGTTTCAAGGCGAGACGCGGGTGGCCGAAAAGCTTCTACTCAGACAATGCAGGTGCGTACAAGAGGGCGGCGGCCGATCTACGCGAGATATCAGCTCTCTTCCAGGATAACGCATTGATCGAATCATTGAGTGAGGAAGGTGTTGAGTGGAACTTCAACGTCGAAAAGGCTCCTTGGATGAATGGATTCGTCGGAAGGCTTGTGGGCATTCTAAAGGCAGCCCTGAAGAAGGTCATCGCTCGTCAAACACTGAAGTACGAGGAGCTAGAAACTGTAGTATGCGAAATAGAGGAGTCTATAAACAGACGACCGTTATGTCAGGTTACGGACAGCGAGAACGTTGACGTATTGACGCCTCTCCATTTCCTGATACCAGAGCCGAATGATCGTCTTCAGGACAGTTGTCTCCCACCGGCGGTTAGGCGGAATGAACTTCTCGCGAGATGGAGACACCGGAAAAAAATTGTGGAAGATTTTTGGAAAAGATGGGGAGGTGAATACCTCAGTCTTTTGCGAAACTTTCACTTGCAGCAACCAAGCAAAAACTCTGTTTTCGAGGTTGGTCAAGTTGTAATCATTCATGATGCCAACACTCCAAAACTGTTTTGGAAGCTGGGAAGAATTCTCAACCTCAATGTCGGACGAGATGGCAACGTTCGATCATGCAACCTAAAGCTAGGGAATGATAGAATTATTCAGAGACCTGTAAAGCTGTTATACCAGCTCGAGGCCGTTTGATGGCCAGCTAAACAGACAACCGTGAAAGCGTTGCATATCAGACTTTTGTCTCGCCGCCGGCAGTGTCAAATATTCAAGTCGATTTGATAGAACTGAGAATAGCCGCAGCAGCTTCCGAGAATACAGGCACGGATCACAGTCGACGGAAGGTGCCGAGGAAAAAGGCGTGTGAGCGCGCGAGATCAAGAAGGGTTAGCAGATCCAGTGAGAACGAATGAACAACTGTGCAATTCCCAGCTAGAGGACAATTTCAACTCAGAAGGACTGGAAATTAGAACCCACAAGGAGGAATCAGAAGTAAATTCCACTACAGTGCAAACGCTACACCTAGCTGTGCAAGACACTTACGGGGGCAAGAACTGGCCGGCTGTATGCCTTACAAGAGCAGAAAGTCCATATGAAGAAGGGGAAGAGGAGCTTGAGATTGGCACTTGGCAATTCGTAGCCACCGCGAACGAAGACTCCGACATTCAAGAAGTCTTAGAAGCGGAAGAGCAGCCGGCGTTCCAACCATCCGAGGGCCGCCCGGAGAGCTTGTGGCCAAAGTCCGGAAAGTGTGCCGTGCCTTCCACAAGAGCGGCTTGCTGAACGACCAGCTTTTGAAACAGTCCGGCCGCACCGATGATCGCTCAGCCCCCGAGTGCGCTCTGGATGTCAAGACGCGTTGGAACTCGACGCTCAGGATGCTCCGTGGGTTCGTCGGGCAGCGCGACAGTATCAAGGCTGTTTACACCGCAAACCTGAAACATTTGCAGACGGAGCCCTGGCCTTTCAATGCGGATGATGTCCGAGGCATCAAGGAACTCATCAACGTTTTGAAAATCGTTGAAAGAGCAACAAAGCGTCTATCGGAGGCAGACCTGACTATTCGGAACGCCGATAGAGCGCTAGAGGTGAGTTATTTGTAATCATCAGAATAGAGACACGATTAACAAGTCTGAATGAATTCGTCTGCTACGACAGACGAGAAGGCATCGCGAATCTCGAGCTCCGAGAATAGTGCCTGAAAAAAGTGTTGAAGGTGGAAAAACATACCGGATCCGAACCCAAGGACCACCCCCCAGGCCCGTGCACCTCCACAGACCAGGTTCGTCGAACAAAAAAACTCCCAAGGTCGGAAAATCGCAAAAAGGCATACCGCCTCGAGGTACGCCTAGCGACTTGAATATCGACACGCCCTAGACAACGTATCACTGTCTGGAATCTCTAAAACAGCTGAGAATCCATCGAAGGTTCACCGTGAACCATCGAGAGGCAGTGTTTACGTTACCGATAAACATCGGAAGTAGGAGCTGTCCAACCGTTGGAAGCTCCGAAAAATAGGGAGAGGAGTGAGTGGGTGGAAATAAAATACCTTTTCCGAATACCCCTCAAAATGGAATTCAGTCCGGAAACCCTCAGAGCTAATCCCACATTCGACATCTGCAGTCAGTGTGAGGAGAAGCTGATGGGGACGGACATGAACCCCAACGACTCTGTAATCTTACAGTGTCACACCTGCGCAGGGTCAGAGCGCCTTGCTCTGATGACTGAGCGGGCTGCCGCTCTAAACTATATTGAGTGGCAGAACCAAGAAGTGAAGGCTGGGGACTTCAAATTGGCTAGCCTCGCAGCAACCGTTGCTGCAACAGAGGCAAGATGTGCCGAACTCGAAAACCAACTGAGGGAAGCAATCAGCCAAAGTCCCATGCAGTTCAAGACGGCACCACCTAAACAGGTCTACCGTGGACCTATAGTGATGTTAAGCATTGGCCGGCACTGTGCCGATCTGTTCCCGTCGAACACCATATATGCGCTCCTCAACAAATACAGAGGACTGAGAGTCAGGACGTACGGGCCTCTCTCCACCGCGCAGCTCTGCCAAAAGGCAGCAGCTGAGCTGGAGAAGGCAGACTACACCTGCTCTGCCACAGTCCTCGTGTGGGGAGGTCAAAGTGTCTTCCAAGAGGCCTCGTACCAGAGGAGCGAGGCTGTCGCGGAAGCGCAGCAAGCACTCGAGGAGCTCGGGAGGCACGAGAAAGTCAACAGGGCAGTCTACACAACCTTCCGTGTAGACAACAAGAACTATGGCCACTCTGCATACATAGACAGCCTGCTGACTCAGCTGAAGGGCAGCACTGAGACAATAGATCTCAGGTATATTTCAGAACGCCCTGCGTTTAACTCAAACCAGGGCTGGAATAAAGCTGGTCAGGTCGAGGCAATGATCAGGATTAGTCGCCGAATAGGCGAAGGCCTGCATATACCCTCGGCCGAGATCGATCAGCTGCTGTCCGACGGCGCAAAAAATCTGTGTGCGCAGCCGGAACCCAAGGTCGAGACAACCGAGACCAAGGAGAAACCCTCCACCTCTGGTGCTCGTAACGCTCCGACCCGTCCGAGCAATTTCGGAGGCCACCCCAGGCGTCCGAGCCACACAGATCAGACCTCTGGTCGAGTCCCCGACTTGGATCGACCACACTTCAATAAGCCGCAGCCACCAAGAGGCGCGGGGAAGAAAAGAAGTGTGGGAGATACCTCACTCGAGTTGGGGACCAGTGAGCAAAAGAAGGGGCGACCCCACGTAGACCCTCAAAGCCACGATAACCGGAGACAGGGCCGGAGTCACCACCCAGAACCTGAGGAGCGGAGAGAGAAAAAATCTCAGCCGCAAACTTCGACTCCTCAGCGACAGGTGACCAAGGAGGAGGAAACAATCGAGCTTTCCAGAATCCTACAAGAAGCCCTCAAAAAACCATCATCCTAGCGGTCCGCTCCCCCCGAAGGCACCCTCTACGATGACAAAATAAAAATACATTTTCGCATTAAGATTGGTGTTTTCAACATGCAAGGCGGGAAAAACCCAGCTAAGTGGGAAAGTCTCTACCAAGACCTTCTCAAAATTGAAACTAGGAGACTATCAGACCACTATGATATCCTCCTCCTCTCAGAAACCCACCTGATGAACCTAGAAAATCCACCTCGGATCGAAGGGTTCACATTTTACGGGAACAATCGAAACGGACCCTCTGGCAGTAAATCATCCGGTGGAACAGGGATACTTATCCGATCTACCATGGACGAGATACGCTGGACCAAAAAGGGACTAATTTCATTGCAATAGGCACTGAGATAGGAAACCGACAATGGGTCTTCATCTCAGTCTACGCCGCCATCGCCGATCAGAACTCGAATAAGGAACAATTCCGACATATAGGAGATGTTATCCGAGCTAGATTTGAGAAGGACACCAAGCTAGTGATTGCGGGCGACATGAACGCCCATATCCAACAGCTTGACGGAAGACTAGATGGTCGGGGCCGGCTCATCATTGAGCTAGCCGACCAACACGACCTCACAATTCTGAATCTGTCCGAAAAATGCGAAGGAAAGATCACCCGAACACAGGGTGGTCATTCGTCGTCAATCGACTATGTACTCTGCAACGCTGCAGCATACCGAGAGGTCATGTCCATGCACATAGACGAGAACAAAGAAGTCCTTAACTGGAGCGACCATAACCTCATTACCCTACACCTCGGTAAGGGCAAGAGAAACGGCAAACTCCAAAAGGCACGAGTGAAAGTATTACGGTTACAAAAAGCAGCGGAAACAGCCACAAGTGAACTGGAAACTTTGGTCAGATCACCAAGATCGGCCAACTACAGGGATCTGGTGACTGCCCTCCAAAATGCAATGACCAAAAGTACTAAACTCATCAATGTAGACACGAGAAAGAGAATACTCACCCCCGAAATATCACAACTTTCGAGATACAGAAGGGAACAGAATCGTGCATGGAGGAAAGCCAGACACACTGGAATTGGCGTGGAAGAAGCGAAAAGGCAGTATCGAATAGCACGAGACGCTGTCCGAACCGAAATCGCGAACCAACTCCATATCAGGGATCGTAAAATGTACGACCAAATAATGAGAGCCCCCAGACAAGCAAAAACCAAAGCATTCTGGGAGTACATCAAGAAGAACGAGAGAAAGGCACCAGACAGGATACGAATAGTAAATGAAGCTGGTAACGATGTCCAACCGCTGGATATGACAGCCTACCTTACTAGAGTAGCAAATCACCTGCTGGAAGCCGAAGACAATCCTAACCATAAGGATCGATGCTTCCTCTCGAGGCCACGAGTCGATCTTGTCACAACAGGTTCGGAGGTGAAAACCACCCTGGCGGGAATCTCCGAGAATTCAGCCACTGGACCCGACAAGATACCGACGAAAATCCTCAAAGCATTGAACGATATCGGCTACGAATATGTCTCCGATGTGTTCAATGAGATTCTGGAAGGCACTCACGAGCTGCCGATGGAATGGAGGAT
This sequence comes from Phytoseiulus persimilis, assembly GCA_037576195.1. Classification (NCBI taxonomy): domain Eukaryota; kingdom Metazoa; phylum Arthropoda; class Arachnida; order Mesostigmata; family Phytoseiidae; genus Phytoseiulus; species Phytoseiulus persimilis. The sequence continues at coordinate 6,129,400 of CM075102.1, read as the reverse complement.
AGGCAGTGTCTCCCTTCTTGAAAAACCAAACTCAACGAAGGGAAACCTTACCACCTACAGACCCATCACGGTATCCTATGTCATGTATCGAGTATTCACCAAAATACTGGGGAAACACATACAAAAATGGACAGAGGAGACAGAACAACTATCGGAGATGCAAAATGGGTTCAGGAAAGACCGCCGGGGCGAGGACAACATTTTTGTTCTAACAACGGCAATTGAGACCGCTAGAGCCCAACAAACGGGTCTGATTTGCGTGTTCTTGGATGCTACGAAAGCTTTCGATCGCATCGATCGACGGAAGCTGGGGCAAACTCTTGAGGAAAGAGGAATGAACCCAACACTGATTGAGCTCATTAAACACCTGTATGAAGACACCTACATCTTCATTCAATACGGTGACCACACCTCGAACGAAATGTCCATACCCACCGGACTTCATCAGGGATGTCCTCTATCTCCGATCCTCTTCAGCCTGTATATCGCAGATCTCGAGCGGCAACTACTCTCAAAAGAGATTGGCTTTAGATTTGCGAAAAAAGGCAATTTCTGGGACGTGAAAGAGAAAAAATATTTCACGATCCCTGGCCTGATGTTTGCCGACGACATCGTTCTGATGGCACACGAATGGAAGGATATTGAAACGCTTTTGAAGGTAACAACAGAATTTGGAGACGCCCGGTCCATCAAATTCAATCCTCAAAAGAGCGGCACATTGGTTTTCTCTCGACCACCAAAGACACATATCCAAAATCGAAACCTGAGTATACAAGGGATGCAAATACCAGAGGTAGCATCATATAAGTATCTCGGAATCGAACTATCAGCCGAAAAAGACTACTTGGCCCAACATTGGGTAAAGTTGACCGAAACGGCAAATAAGGCGATCCAAAGACTCAACGCGAGAACACTCTGGAGCTTCAACCGTTTCGAAGTATCCAAAATTCTCTGGAAAGCCACCGCTGTCCCGCAACTCACATATTGCAACGCGGCAATTACAATGCCCAAAAGACTGAGAAACCTCATCGAAGTCAGGCAAAGAGATGCGGGGAGATGGGCTCTCGGGATACCCCACTCCACCATATCAAAGGAGTTCATCGAGGGAGAACTAGGCTGGAACTCCTTCGACGCCCGGGAAACCACGAGCAAAACGATGTACTTCGAAAGGATAAGATCTATGGACCCAACGAGATGGCCCAAGCTTGTCCTCACGGCGACCGAGATAACAAACACCTCGGTCACTGCAACAGAGAGACTCAAGAAATTGAGATTGCAATTCGACCTGGAAAACCTCGGGCTGACCAGAAATACATCGGGCACAGCAATGTGGACTCTATTCCGCAAAGAACTCAAAATTAGGGTGCAGAATGAACTGGACAATACATGGAAACAGAACATGGAATCCAAGTCCACACTGTGCATTTATCGACAATTCAAAGAGACAAGAGGTCTCCAGCTGGATATGTACGATAACTCGCGGGGCAGTCGGCTTCTGGCGTTAACAAGAGCAGGAATGCTCAACACCAGAACCCAACGACATAACCGCGATCCTTCTATCGACTTGAACTGCAACATATGCGGAAGACCCGAAACCGACACACACGTCGTGATGGAATGCGAAGAAGGAAGGTATCCCCCACGAGAATTCCCGTTCCGAATTGGACTTCACCCCGACTCAACACCGAAGGACGTTAGAAGGACGAAGGAAATCTTACGATGCTGGGAGAAAAATGATCTGTGAATGCAGAACACTTCACCCCTGAAACGAAAGAGACCATATGTGCACATGGAAGATCGAAATAAAATCAATCAATCAATCAAGTCTGAACGAATAGTGATGGTTCTGTTTGCTCCCGCAGCTCATGCTCCGGGATGTCAAGGAGAGGCAGACAGACTTCGCAAAGGCGCTTCATAGGAACCTGTGCTTCCGAATACTCCAACGTCGAGGAGTCGCATCACGGCTCGCGAGATATCTCCAGAAGAGGGACGAAAATACTCCTTTGGACGCATTCCTCGAAGCTGAGCGCATCACCTACACCGAAAAGCAGCAAGAAACATTTGCTGAATTCGGGAGCATATGTGGGGAGATCGACGCGTTCCCGCGCCTCGACGCGGCGCCGATGGGGGAGCAACGCGCACCAGCACCAGGCAATGATTCGGACTCGGACGATGGCCTCGAGCTTCTGAAGGATCGGGACGAGGATGAGGATGAAGACGGCCCTGCCACTGCGGAGCTCTCTCCCGAGACACTGATGGAGATGCACAAACAGGGTGCGAAGAGAGTATTTCCGGAAAGCATTTACAGAACTTTCGAAAGCCTCCAAGCGACGAGCGTGCCGGCTGAACGCTGCTTCAGTGTTGCGCGCCACGCTAGGAGGTTCTGTCAAGAGAGCCTCAGCGATGAGCGTTTCGAAGACTATTTATTTCTCAAACATTTTTATCAGGCTGATAAGCCTTGGGAAAGGTTTTTGGAGACCCAAGACTCACAAAATATGCATTTGCTTCCACAATAGATCCCTGCTACTTCAGCTGTCTGCTCGTCAACTCGCGGGAGTTCACAATTATGCACAATACTACCTAGCTTCAATGATACATTGCCTCAAACAAAGTTCTGATATATCATCCATGTTATCTGAGTGACATGATTTTTCTTTGACTTTAGTGATACGTGACTCCCAGCAGATGTATACGGGGTGGTCATCGTAAGTCGGGAACTTTCTTATCCCCTCTTCTTTTGCTCATAACTCGGTGAAAAATGGGATTCTGGAAAATCCTTTTGCGTTCGATAGCTGGAAGGACGGCGCGTCTTTTTCTCGTCGAATTTCGTAAATCGGTAGAAAATTGAATCCGGCAACTTTTTTTTTGCCCGAAAATCCGGAGTTGTCGGATCGACCCGGCAACTCCATAGTCGGGTAGTCTGGACCAATCTAAGAACTTTTTGCCATCGGAAAAATTTTCGAATTCGGCATCCCTGAGGAGCTACCGGCCTAAATGCAAAGAGTACGCGATCTTATCAGGTGGTCGATCCTGACGTCGAGGTTGAAACGATCTTTCGTCCTTCTCACAGATCCTGAGCTAGAAATCTGGAGTTGCCGGGCGTCTGAGCAGTATCCTATCCTGCCTCGACTTTAGCACTTTCGAATTCGATCGGTTGACCTCAGAAGTTCGTCGATCAGTTTTTTGAGAGAAGTTAAAAGAAAAATGCAATTTCCAGGCCGATTTGAAAAATTCGACGAGACCTTCCAGCTATCGAACGCAGGAAGATTTTCCAGAATCCGACCATTTTTCACCGAGTTATGAGCAAAAGAAGAGAGAGTAAGAAAGTTCCCGACTTACGATGACCACCCTGTATATCAGAGACAGTGCACCTGGGCAGACTTGGAACGTCAGGCGTCGCGCCATACGGCCGCCCTCTCTCGGCGCGACCGTCGTCAGCAAGGATCATTACCATGTACCAGACAGAGCGCGCGGAGTGCACAGGGCAATGAATCGACGAATCGCACGGAATCGCGTCCCCGTTTCCTCGTTCTATTACGTTTGACGGATAACGGGAATCATTCTCCGTTAAACGGGAAATGGAGTCTACCCCGGTATGAATTTTTCCCACCTAAAACGCGCATTTGGTACACTGTGCGCCCCCCCCCCCCCCGAACGCTTGTGCTCTCCATACAATAGACGTGCGTACATAGATGTGAAACATATCACCGAGATCCCGCGAGTAATAGATATACAGTGGCGGTCAAATGCATGCGCTGCGGAGCTGATTCTCGCAGTGATGATTGAATATGACCCTAGGAGCTCGGGTATGAGAACTGATATAAATACCGAGGACAGAACGGATTTTTTTTTATTTTCCTCGAAAATGTGATGAGCAAAAGTTTCGGGCCAAATCTGCCCGAACATCAGGACGCTTCCACGGACAACCAGCATACCGTGGAACTCTCCTACGACCTCGTCTTATATTGTTCGTCCACACACGACCTCTACTTACACCCAGGGTAATCATTCTCCAGAGCTTTCGTAAAATCTCAAGGAATGTTGACTAAGCTAGCCATTCATAGGATGCGCTATTCCAACGATGACAACGAGGTGCCATCAGCAGAGGACTCTTCGCTGAATGTTCCCCGAGCTCGCGAATGCACTCGTTGGCATGCAGAGAACTTCCGGAGTTGTATATTTACTCTCGGATTGTGAAAATTCGAAATATTGAAGATGGATTCCAAAATCCTGGCTTCACGCGCTCATGGGAGTCACTCGGATCTGATGTCGGCACTCCGAACAGACTGAAAAATCACGTGCTTCACGTCAATTTAGCGCTGCTTATGGTATTTATTTGAAAAGGAAAAAAAACACATTCACAGATTCTGATTTCATAGTTGATATCGACCGGAGTAACAGCTCAATGAAAGCGTTCGCATCGGTCGATTTCTCGCTCAGTATTTGGTGGCATAGCCCCTGGACTCTATTACGGCAGCACATCGACGTGGCATAGATTCGATCAAGGTTCGTATGCGTTCATTGGGAATGTTGAGCCACAGATTTTCCACTTGATTCCATAATTCTGTCTTGTTCGAGTGATTTGTCGATCTCAAGTGCATCTTTAGCTCTTGCCATATGTGCTCGATTGGGTTCAGATCAGGGGATTGAGAAGGCCACTCCATCACGGGGACCTTCCGCTTGGTGAAAAATTCTTTGAGCCTGACGGAACTGTGCTTGGGGTCGTTGTCTTGCTGGAAGACCCAACCTCTAGGCATGTTTTCTCGAACGAATGGCAACATAGTATTCTCCAGTATGTCTCTGTACATCAAGGCGTCCATTTTGCCTTCGATTCTCCTCAGGGGACCGACACCGTTCAGAGAGAATCCACCCCAGACCATGATATTCCCACCGCCGAATTTGACTGTGGGTATCTGATACCTGACCGCGTTCCTCTCTTTGCCGCCTCGTGGGCGTCGGACGTACGTTCTCCCATGGGTACCGAACAGCTCGAAATTCGATTCGTCGGAGAAGAACACCTTCGCCCATTGATCTAGAGACCACCATTGATGAGCCCTGGCGAAATTCAACCGCTTGTGTGCGCTTGCTGATAAAAGGCTTCCTCTGGCCGCAACGGCCGAAAAGGCCGACGTTCCGGAGACGGCGTGTGACTGTTTCACGACTCATATGAGCAAGATTTTCCTCCTTGAGCTCGCGCGCGATCTGCGACGCATTGGTTCTCGGATTAATGATAGCCTTTCGTTTAATCAGCTTATCTATTCTTGCTGTGGTCTTTCGAGGTCTTCCGCTTCGAGGCTCGTCTCGGAGAGAGCCTGATGAACGATACTTCTCGAGCACTCTGTTCACCGTACTTCTGGAGGTGTTCGTCAGTACAGCGATATCATGCGATTTCTTGCCGAGTTCTGACATTCGTAGCATAATTTCCCGAACCTCCAAAGACGTATGCTTTCCCATGATAGTGAACGCAGAACTCCGAACGCACCGTTACGACTGAAGAAATTCGGAAACGTCGTCGTTCTCATCGTAAGAATGCCGCTTCTCACTCTGTTGTCCGTCATTCGTGCTGCGCTGCCGGTCGTCACCGAGGAAAGTCCTTGTGGCGTTCGCCGTGTTCTAAATTATTAAAAAAATTGGTTGGCGCTGCAAAAACCAGTGATGGACCCTCCAAATGAGGTCTCGTCCAATCTACGGCGGTCCCCAGGACTTTTTTCCGCGAAATGGCCGCGAATTTCGAGGTTTCGAGGGTTTGGCCCAAAATTTTTGCACATCGAATTTTCGAAATTTATCGAAAATTTTCGGTTTCGCGCTCGATATTGATGTGGCCTCAGATAGTTCAGTTAATCGATGTGCCTCCGATCATCAGTGTGTTTGTCAGCGCCGTGTTTCATGCATTTTCCGAAAAACCCGTAAAAAGTCGTCTGGCCCAAAACTTTTGACCGCCACTGTATCAATCGTTGTAATAATACCATCACCGAGAATCGAATCGAAGTTCACTACGTTACTTGGTTTTCTGATTAGGTTTCTTGGTTGTACGAGCCTCGCTTGCCTCAATCGTTGCTTTTGAGGGTGCTCTTTCCCTGTTATTTCTGGTGGGCCGACTGATCGATGCTGCTGGGCTCACGGGATTCAAGAGCTTCTTTTCTATCATCTGATCCTTGAAGTCAACAAGTTCTTCCACGGTGCGGAAGACGAGGGACTGCGAAGAATCATCCTTCCTGAGCTCCACAGACTGGGTGTCACTGTTCGGGCGACACATCGACCAAGCCAACTCTCGTCTGAGACGCGACGCAGACCTCAGTAGGTGTGTCAGATGTCTACTCAAATGGAATCGCACCACGATTCCAGAGTCTCCGTCCAGCCCAATGTGGCCTGCATTTAAGTCGGACATCTTTCTAACCCGATGAAAGGTCTCCTGAGCATCGGTCCTACTCTCAAATGTCGCCAGGATCGGGCTTCCCTCTTTCTTACGGTTCAGCCGTTATGCACAAATCAGTCTGGAGTTTGCTCCGGCTCTTGCCAGTAGCTCCCTCACATATACCTCCGTTTCCCTCCTGAGCTCGTTCACCTTTCCTGACACTCCAAAGAACAGAAGGTTCGAGGCTCTCGCGTGCTGTTCATTCTGATTGCTCATAAGTTGAGCAGAGCGGAGCTCTTCTTTAATGTATAAATTTTCCTGTTCGAGGGAGCTCACTCTGCTTTGGAGATTTTCCACGGTCGCTCTCAGTCTTCCAATCTCGTCAAGCTTCTCAAGAACTTCCTTCTTGTCGGCCGCCATGTCCGCACGAATCGAGCGCAGCTCGTTGAGTATCTGTTGTGAGTCTGAATTCTGCATTTCTGCTGTCAGACTGGTGTCAGAAATGTTCAGATGGGCTCGGAGACACTTCGTGACCAAGAAATGCGAGGTATAACTGGATGAATTCACAGGATTTCGATGAATCTCCCGGTTAGGCCAGGAGAGCGTGTCCAATCACATGTAAACAAAGATGGCGTCTGAAGACTTTTTCCAGATTGTCTCAGATATGAGCGGCAGACTCTCTGAAAGTGTCCCTGCTTCTGACAGAATTTGCAAGTCGCTTGGAAGAAGCGGCAAGTGCGGCGCTCGTGTGAGCCGCCACAACTAGCGCAAGCACCGGTTTGTTTGGATTCCGTCCGACCTACGGACTGCCCTTTGCTTGGAGCCTGGCGTTGGTGAAGTGAGCTCGGGTTCCCCTTTGATGACGGACCCCGATCGTGCTGGATGGAGTTCACATTGCATGAGTCTGCGCAGATACCGGTTGAGTCGATGGCTGAGTCTTGAGTTCGATTGGTAAAAACCTCCCGAAGACCACTGATAGTAGGCTTGGGCTTCTCATTGACTGCTTTGAGCATCACATAACGGAGTTCCTTGAACGCTGGTCCGGAGGCGTAATTGATTTCCAATAGATTCTGAGCTGTTCGCTGGTCAGAGATTTGCCTAATACGCAATTTCTTGTGGATTCGTGAGTGCGGACAGCGGCGCGCTCTGAGTGAGGATGTCATGTCGCCAACGAAAGATCGATTTCATGGGGCCGAAGGTTTTCTCCAAGATCTCGATGATTTCTTCGTACCCTCTTGATTCCGGAGTGTCTGGCGACATACGACTGTGGACCCTTGCATACTCGTTTGCCCCGAGTGCTTTCAAGATCAGCTGGACTCGTAACTTCTCCACCGGAGTGGACTCGTCGAGAATCGCCCTGTTCCGAACAAACCAGTTCTTGGAGGTGAAGTCTTCGTCCGGCTTGTACAGGAACGAGCCGAGAAGGATTGAAGCGTTTCGAATGGCTGAATATGCCACTGATGACTGCTTCTCCTCTTTTACACGGTAGACAGTCAGGAATTCAGGAAGCTGATTGTGTTGGCCACATCCTTGAGGATTTGTTCCATACTTTGCTCTCCCTTGTCATCGTCCCCATGGTTCTGTCCGAAATTGTCGACTGCGCCAATGTTATGTCTAGGGGAACGATACAGTGGGGTCTCGACCTACGTCGGTACTTGGCGTCGGACTGAGCGAGGTGAGTCGAAAAACGACGTGAGTCGAGACTCTCGTGCATTGCCTCCGGAGAGCAGTTCTTTATACTGTTATATGTGATCAGACTGCGTTCCCGAGCTATACTCATTCTCTAAACAGGGGACTATCGACACAAGATCTCAACGATTTTCAAGCTTCCCTGTTAGAGACGAAGGAGCTGTTGATATTGGTTTGTTTGGTCTGCCTCTCTTCCTCCTCTAGTATAGAGTGATAAGGTGTCAGGGCGTCCTTAATCGCTCATTGTCTTCGTGAATCCTCGCGGCTCAGGGTCCATGACCTCGAATAGAGACAAGGCTCGATCGATCTGTCGTGAATTCGTGAATGATCGAGGAGATGGTCGTTCGACTCATTCTGAGTGCCGACACTATTGCGGAGACTTTCTGCCCTTGGTCATGACGTTTCAGCATGTCCAACTTCTCCCTGAAGGTTATGGTTTACCTCCTGCGTGAGGAACTGGGACCATGACTAGCGTTCGGAGATGGAGGAACCATAGTTGCTGATTGCACTTGCAGTTCGAAAACTTTCCGGAATCACCGTTGTGCTCGGTACCCTGGGGTCCATTGTGTTGGAATTCATGCCTCGACCCTCTCCACAAGAAGCGTTGGACGATTCAAAACGCTCGACGGTGCAGAACTCGTTCCAAGCTTGTAATTGTGGGTATTTGTAATTAGTGATAAGTGGATCACTGCAAGATCGAGCTGCATGAACGGCAGTGATATTCATTGGGTATAGGAACTTTGCCCGCAGTGTTTACTACATGGACGCATTTCCAGAGAGAGCGGTCTCCGCCAGCTTGGCGGTCTGCTACGGGCACGGTGAGAGCTGTTGCTGGGAGACCGCGACGACAGTGGGAAGCCTAGCGGAACTACCGAGCATTTCAAGCTCGTCCCCTCGGTATTGGCACCGCTGATGGCAGCCAAGTTCGACTGGTGGACCAGTCGACCATTTCAGAAAAGGAAAGAGAAAGTAAACTTGAGCGAATTTGTCAGTGATTTCAATCACCGATGTCACATTGAGTGCTGGTCGCTTGCTCGTCTCTTCTATCGTCTTCCAGAGTAAACACGACCGCTTACGGGTGTCTACGAGATCCTACAAGACCTTCTACGAGACCTCCCATTGCTATAAGCGAGGCAGGATTCAGAAACATCCGAAAGGAACAGATCGACGCTAATTTCTGGGAGCTGAAACGCGAACCCCACAACGAGCTCCTTCCGCGCACGATGAAGCGTTTGATGTCGGATTTTACTCAATAGCGGGCGAAAGTGAATGAAGAAGAGTAACAACATATACCGATTGGCCGAATACGAAGATATTTCAGAAATGATGCCGACTCTCTGCCTCTATGAAAGAAACCGCAGTCCAACAGCGGGGAGCGAGGCCATCACCGGTCGGCGGAGGGTCGGGTGGTTGGTAATGAGGAGGTTCGGCTCTAGATTTCAGAGAAATAAGATGATTAGGAGTCGGAAGGGAGTGTATGACACGCATTCTCGAATTCCGGGAGAGTACATCCGAGACACTTCCCGTCCAAGAAGCGAACATTTCCGAGGAAGACGCGAAAAACCGACTGAGTCACTACTCTGCACATGGCGCATCCGCTTCAGAGCCGAGGAGGCCTCACGGCCGCGGAGTTTTTCGGTCTTCAACCGCCGAGGACCAGAGGTTCCGTGGAGTTTCATCCCACTGTGTCCTGGCCGAGATGAGAATCACTCAATGCGTCTCGCTGTGCACTTCATCTCCTTGTATTGAGCCTGGTTCAATGTTCTGCCGTTCACCTTGCGTATCGACTCCTCGCCATCTGAACTGACATTGTTGACGATGGATCATGTGTAAACCATAGAATCTTTGGAAATCCAATCATTCCCCGGCGAACAATCCCAGTTCTCCTCGCTGTTCCGCGCCTGGATCGTGTTTGGAATGCTCGGTAGCTCCGCTAAGTCCCCCGCTGTCGTGGGTATAGGAAATCTGTACCCAATCGAGTCGGAAGGATGCGTTTTTAAAGGGACCTCCGACCGCTGAGCTGGCGGCGCGTTCGCTGCTCCGTGTTTACATCCGCGAGATCGTGCTCACATCTGTGGCGGAGAATGGAGAACACGGAGAAGCAGGCGCAAAAAAACCTCTGAGAAAGCGACTGAACTGAGCAGAAATTATCGAACTCTGAGTTAATCGTGCTGACTGGCATGAAGTATCGTAGTCACCAAGCACTGAACGACTAGCGGATGACTCGAATGGAGACTACGAATGTCAGATCGAAGGAGATCCATGTACTCATATCAATACGATACGGCGTAATCATCGTTACGTTTCGGATGAGCTGAGGAAGTGTGTGCAGAGAATATGAACCACAGTTCTCGGATCGCGAGGGTATGGGCGGGCCATGTGATACTCTAGAAGCAGTGGCGGATTCAACGGGTGGCGAAAGGGAAAATCGACGCATGATATTGGAATGGAGAGTCAGCCATGAATATTCAGTGGATTTCACGCAAATTTCATTTCGAGAGCCGCGCTCCTGGGTTTAGCTATTGTATCTGAAGCCGTGCCTGGCTTTGTGCTCGGCAAATGTTTCAATCGCATTGTCCGAATTCAAGGAGTTGGCAACCTGTCGCTCCATATAGAGTGAACGGAAATTGTTGAGCGTGGTATCCGCTGAGGTGGCCCCACGATATTCCCTCACAATTCTCAAAAAGCTCATGACGTGCTCCGCGCTCGCCGGCCCCACGGACAGGGTCTGGAATGGACGGCACAAGCTGTCACAGGACCATTATGTTGTTGTTGAGCACAAAGTCCAGGTAGCTGAGCGGCATATCCTTCCAGAAATCACTGTGGTCGTGCTCGGGGTACATCTCTTTGAAACTGATCAACTCATAGTTCAAATCTGTCGCGAAAAACTCGGGAGGGATACGTTCTCATCAACACTACCACGCTGCGTTGTGCCTAACTCTATGTTACTCAACGTCTCGGGCACCAAGAGCCCGAACACGAAATCTATTTCTCGGGAACCCTTTTCGCGCACTTCCAGTGCTTGACTGTCTTTTTCAGCGACAAATTCTGCATGCCCCCCCCCCCCCTCCCTGGTAATACTCGAGTATGACACTCGACAGAAAACCCAGGTCTGGTTTTGCACCATAAACGCAAGTCTCGCTGGCTCCCTCGCAGAGTAGAGAACAGATTCAGGTGAAATAAATTTTCACTCCTTCCAATCAGCTGGAGACTGGAGGGACCGTGGCTCACGGGCAATAGAGTTTCAGGTCGCCTTTCGAGACCATAGGTCCCCTAACTCATCTCTCCTTCCAGGAGGGGTGCCCCGACTAGTAGACAGAAGCATTTTCCCTTTCGCCACCCGTTGAATCCGCCACTGCTTCTAGAGTATCACATGGTCCGCCCATACCCTCGCGATCCGAGAACTGTGGTTCATATTCTCTGCACAGACTTCCTCAGCTCATCCGAAACGTAACGATGATTACGCCGTATCGTGTTGATATGAGTACATGGATCTCCTTCGATCTGACATTCGTAGTCTCCATTCGAGTCATCCGCTAGTCGTTCAGTGCTTGGTGACTACGATACTTCATGTCAGTCAGCACGATTAACTCAGAGTTCGATAATTTCTGCTCAGTTCAGTCGCTTTCTCAGAGGTTTTTTTTGCGCCTGCTTCTCCGTGTTCTCAATTCTCCGCCACAGATGTGAGCACGATCTCGCGGATGTAAACACGGAGCAGCGAACGAGCCGCCAGCTCACCGGTCGGAGGTCCCTTTAAAAATGCATCCATCCGACTCGATTGGGTACAGATTTCCTATACCCGCTGTCGTCGCGGTCTCCCAGCAACAGCTCTCATCGTGCCAGTAGCAGACCGCCAAGCTGGCGGAGACCGCTCTCTCAGAAAATGCGTTCATGTAGTAAACACTGCGGGCAAAGTTCCTATACCCATATTCATTGGCGCGGTGGTCTGCTGTGTTGGTGGAGCAGCGCGTTATTTGAATACATCAACATCTCCTTCCTTCCCGTGTGTAACAACTCTTTGCGCTGCTGGTCGGATTATCTATTCAATAATTTATGGTATCTCTGTTTTGTGTCATATACTATTATTTCTTGTGCATGCTCCTCTCTTGTATCCTAGCGCTATGTCGCAGCTGAGACTCTCCCTTCGGTCGTACCCCATTCGGCTGTGGCGTTTCACCTGTCCTCGCATCAGATGTTTTCCGTTTCTGTCCTTCTTGATATTTCTCCCTCTCTTGCTGAGCTGCGATGTTTGTTGTCCTGCTAAGTGTTTTTGTCTGTTCCCAACCTCTGTGACCTCCTTTGTTAGACCCGAACAGATCTTGTTCTCTGAGGCTCTCACTGATGTTTTGGTTGTTTTCCTTGCATTGCATAACTTTAGGAGTGTACGGTTTCGCCGAACCAACAGCTGCACAACGTATGACCGAGGGCCGGCTTGGCTCTGGCAAATTGCCTTTTTTCATTTGGTCTCCATGGGTGCTGGTTGTACTCGAACTGCGTCTCCCGTCTCCAACTCTTTCAGCTGATGACAGCCTTTATGAAAGTATTCTTACATTCGTTGGAATTTTGCCTGATTCTTCTGGCATATTTTTCGATTAAGGACGGTGTTCATATCCAGTCCGGCTGGGAGTTTCGACCTGAGATTCCGACCAAGAAACTTCTGGGCGCGGCTGAGTCTATCTTGTCATGGTACATTTCTGACTTCGAGTAAGCCGTAGTTGTAGTCCTCCTCGGGGTTTTGCACGTAGTTTATCAGTTCAACCTCATCGCTGACGGATACGAACTTCAGAAGGATAGATGCCTTCGCAGACAGCAATGGGAGTTCGAAAACGTTCGCGACCTGGAATGTGATTCAGTGCTTCTGATCTCTGTTGGTGCATTCGATCTGAAATCGACCCAATGCCTTTGTGGTGCCTCCGTTGTACATTTCGAGTCGAACGTTCGTCGGTTCTAGCGTGTTGATGAAATTTCTCCGTCGGAGCTCCTCGAAGGCCTTGAGTGGCAGGACAAGGCAAGATGCTCCTGTGTCTATCTGGGTTTTTATGGGGAAAGGCTCTCCTTGTGATTCTACTCGTAGAGTGACGATCAGTCGCCTCGCCGGCGCTCTTTTTGGAGTGACTGCGTTGAGCGCGAATGATGTCTCTGAATCGTAACTATCTTGATCTTCAGAGATATTTCCTTATTCGTCCGTGCATGTAGCATCCACCTTGTGCACTCGCCGTCTCGGATCGATCGTTGGACATACTTTCTCGAATGTCCTATGCGCCTACATCTGGAGCATTCTATACCCGACGCTGGGCATTGGGATCTGTCCATGGCATGTGATGTTCCGCAGAACTTGCATGTAGCTCTGTTTCCAGTTGATTTGTATCAGGTTTTGGCTCTTTTCTCGAATCGGTTGCTCACCGCGTAAACACTTTCATGCGTGCCGCCATCTTGATTTTCGTCCGTCCTCACACCGCTCAGTCTGCGCAGTCTGTTGAGCACAGAATCTAAATCTATCTCTTCCGCGATCATAAGCTTGTCCTTGATGTTTTTGTTCGAGATGCCAATACGATTCGATCTCCTATCAGTTCTTCTTTGGTCCCAGCTGGGAACTCACAGTCCACCGACATTTCGTGGAGCCTGTCGATCAAGGTTTCCTTGTCCAGGGTGCCTTGCACAAGTTTGTAGAATTTTTCACGGAGCACAAGGACGTTTTGAGCACCTGCAAACTCTTTGTCCAACGCCTTGATGACGATTCCCCCACGGTCTTCCCTCTGGCGTTGTTGCGGCATCAAGGACGAACGGTTCTTACTTCAAGATCTTGAGTTTGGGTCTCCAAGGGGCGGGTGTAGGTAATAGGGCCCCAATGTTTACAGTCCGTTCAGGCGGATGGATGCATTCGTTCATGCTCTCCGTGAGCGGGCGGTGCTAGGTGCCGGCGAGATTTAGCGCCTTAGAGTGCCTTAGCGGAGCTTTCGATGAGCTAACAGCCGGTGCTGCGCGATGTTGGGATTGGATCACGCGTAGAATGAAATCATCCGAGGAAAGCGCTTTTTCTACAGGATTCGAGACAGCTAGACGGACGGCAGCCACAAGGAAAGTTGCCGAGCCTAGGTATTGCGAATCTTGGCGCTCAAGTGATGTCGACTGGTCAGTGTTTTTAACCTGGACGTGAACCCGTCGAAGGCAATGCTTTTTGCATATCCTGGAACGGACAATGCAGTAAGAGGATAGCAATGTTCCTGCGTGCGAGAACAAGGAGTCCCACGAGAAAACAGCCAGGAAAGAGAACCTCTCCAATCGGAATGGAAATCGGATCGGAATCATGCTCGACATTCGGTCGGGCCGGTCTCATTCCGTTTACGAGTGTTTATGATGTCATCAGAGTTCACGCGTTTGTATTATGTGATAGCAGTCTACGAGAATATATGGTATGAACTATGATATGAACCATGGCACAATGAAGCTCTGTCAGATTTCAAGACCAATCGAACCAATCGGTCAGTCCAGCACAAATCAGCTCCTACGAGTCTGGGCTTTCTTCGGGAAGCGAGAGTCAGGTTTCCGAGTCGGAGTCGTCGTCCAAGAGTCTCCTAAGGAAAACTTGGCTCCTGACTGATTCCGACTCTGTCGAGTCCGAGGTGTGCGCGTTCTGGGACGCCGCATCACTTAGCCACGCCAGCAAGCCTGGATCTATCGGATCAGGGCCAGTGAGATTCGGCAAGATATTCGTCTTGCCCACTCTATATTCAACTCGGTTAATGAATTGAATGTCGTCGATTTCTCCTTCGTCTAAGAGATTCCAAGACGCTTGGATTCTGTCGTCGTTGGCTCTCGTGACTTTGCTCGGTCGGGAGAGAATGTGCGGTTCCCCGCGCTGGTGGATCGCATGATCAACGGGAACATCCTGAGCGGCGTTCACGAGGACCGAGACGAGGTCCCAGCAAGGGCTATGGACACCAGCTTCGCGTAGAAGATTCGCATTGTTAGATTCGACGTCGTTATTCGTTCGCTTACGCATCCTATATACAGAAAGATCCTCTGGGCCGATTTGATGGAGCCAATACGAGGAAACGTAATTGAGGAATGGAGTGAAGCCGACGTTCAAATCCTGAGCTTGATTCGCGAAGTAGTGGAACGCACCTTGAATCAAGGGTGCGGGCAGCAGAGGCAGTGCAGTGAAGGCAAGGAAGGTAGAGAGAAGTCCCCCTGGACGGCGGATATCGCTCGCCAAGCCCACTGCAGGGCTGCTGGCTTTTCGCAGCAGACTTTGAGAATAATGGAACAAGCATCCATAGAGTCTCGCTTCGGGGAATTCGCGGCGGACAGCCTTGCGCATTGCGTCATCGCAGTCTGCCATGTAGGCTGGAATGTTGAATGGCCCTGGCGAGTTCTGCTTCAAGCACTGGAAGACCCACTGATGAGCTTCGAAGTTCGCCTTATTCATGAAATCGCAGGCGACCATGCCCACATACTGGTTCCAGTTCCCATGAATGGTGAACAGTTGCTTACAGATTTTCCGGGGTACGGTTTCATAGGTGGCATCTGCGTCAATCACAGCTGCTTCGTTGGAGAGCCTGAGTAGGGTCGCTGTTGTCAGAACAACAGTTTCGAACTCTGGGCTAAAGAAGCTCAGGATACGCTGGTGGTCACTAGTCGAAGTGAAACCGGGGATGTCATCTGAGGAAATTTTGACGTGCAACTCGCGCAGAGACTTCACCATGCTTGGTCGCATCTTGCTCGCATGGAGACGGAGGGTTCGAGCCTGCTTCACGGGTACAATTTGTGAAGCAGGATCGATTGGGAATTTCCGGCGGTGTTCGAGTATGACCTTCGCGGGACGTTTACGGGGATTTTCTCTAATATCCGTGATCATGTCTCTCCTTTGTTTTCCGGCTGAACCTCTCAGCCAGCCCTCAGAAGTGTCCTGGGATCACCTTTCGGTATTGCTTCAGTAACACTCCCTATCGCCTCGCAAATCCCATTGCGGGCGGTGGGCTTGGGCCTTAAGATGGTTCGGATTTAATTCTGATACAAATTAAATCCTCTTTTTACCACATAAGAAATTTTTGTCGTCGGCCGGGGATCGAACCCGCGATTGCTAGCTTAGCGTGGCACCTAAGGCGTTGGTTCATGCCACCAGCCAACGAGCCGAGACGATCATGTCTCTCCTCGCCTCCCGGAACTCTACTCCATAGCCTTTGGCGTCCGGCAAATGATTGTGAATGCCCGAAACCTTGAGGATCTCGCCAGTCGGTGTAATCCTCGCTATCACTCGACATTTGACTGTTGAGTCTTCGTGAGATTTGCACCTCAGATCATTGAACCGTCCATCAGCGTCCCGTCGCTTCAGGTGGAAGAAGAAAGCGGACGTACCATGCTGGCCATCGAAGTTATAGATACCTGCTTCGTGGCACCAGGAGTCGCCGAGTCCGAAACGGAGACTCGGGACTTTCTTGAAGCTGTTTGCGTTGGCCATGTCGAGCAAAGATCTTCGATGGACGGAACCAAGCGTGAGCGCAAACGGGAAACTAAACCTCTGATTTAGAATTCGGCGATTTTCGCGATAAACTACAGTGAGACCTTGCACAACGCTGATTCGGTGTGACATGGTTTTTCCCGGTCGACCCTCCCTTGCGAAATGTGCGATATAAGTTCCCTCAGAGGTTTCGAACTGACGTTTATTCACACACTTTAGACACGCCGACGTCGTGGAACGTTCAAATGCGTGTTTACACGCCGTTCCATTCTCCAGAGTTCCCTTCAGACTGTTCTTCTCATCAATCGAAGCTCGATCCGCGTCGCAAGCGGTCTCCCCTATAGGTGCGGATCGGCTTCCGATCAAACTCTGCCCTCAGTGCATGAGGGATCGTCAGCGGACAAGGAAAAAGTGCGAAACGACAAAATTCGGGTCAATCGTTGATTGAAGAGTTTCCCCAAACCAGCTGGCATCCCTGAATTCGTCTCAAAAGTTACCAACCACCATCTTCAGAGAACTTCATGGCGAATCTCCACAGCCAGGTCAGACCGAAGTCCAACGATCGGTGTCTGCCTGCGACCGCTCCTCTGCTTTTCTCGGTTGACCTGCGATTCCCGTTCGGTAGAGCGCCATGGATCACCCTATCTTTAGATGGCTCATTGTCACTGCTGGATGCATACAGCCCCAATCATTGAGACTCGAGCATTCCGTGAAACCTGATCTTCCCTCTCCTGACCTGAGGGGAATCATATATACCCGGGTTTATTATGTCTCCAAGTATCGGTATAGCCGTTTCGAATGCCGCAGGAGAATGTGTTCTTCGGATGACTCAATTCAGTGCTTGATTCAATTCCATGATCGCGCTTGAGGAGCTGCCGCACGTCAGCTGGCAGCCGATCGAACGCTTCGCTGAGATGGTGGGCTCCTCCCACTGATTTCGCAGGCATCTAGCACCGCCCGCTCAAGGAGAGCGTGAGCGAATGCATCCATCTGTCTGAACAGACTGTAAACATTGGGGCCTTGTTGCCGCCTCCCCAAGGGGCACCGAGGTATAAACGGAAAGCGCTCATTTGTTACTCTCTGCTCTGCTTGAAAAGTTCCGTATATATGGCGTAGTCGTAGAATTCTTCTTTGAACTCTTCCCATCTTGCTCTTCTGTTCTTGCGGTTTTGCGGCAACGGCCGCGGGATGGGTACCGTACCAAACACTTGAGAGTTTGACGATGCCATTCACGGAAGTTCTCTTCACGATTGATTCGCAGAGACACAATCCCACTTCTGACACCATGTTTTTGAAGGTATTTGTAAGGAGTAAGGAGTGATAAGTCGATCACTGCAAGATCGGGCTGCATGAACGGCAGTGATATTTATTGGCGCGGTGGTCTGCTGGGTTGGGTGCGCGTTGAATGCGCCGGAATGGCCCAGTTTGGATGCAGCGCGGCGCCATTTTCCAAGGTCCTGGACTGGCCCGCATTGGATACATTGGGGCGCGATTCGAGACGGAAGGTAGGGTGCTGCGTCGCAGCTCGTTTGGCTTGTTAGCCTTATGACTTATGAGTCTCGATATGATTCGTGAGGGTAAACGCATTTCAGGGAGGAGATGAGCGGTAGGATTTGAGATGCGCGCTCCCTCAGGTATTCGAGGGCTAAACTGCAAGCTTTCCATAAGCTTGTTCTCCTCATTTGATGGAGGTTCTCTTCCCAGTTCTCCGATTGTAAGCTAAGTCTCATCAGCTCGAGGTTTCAATGACTCAGTTCGAGAATATCGTGGGGCTCAATTCGAGGCTGGAGCTTATGTAGTTCTAGCGCTGAGAATAACCGCAGAACTCCCTCAGATCTGAGCTTTACTGGAAACGGATCTTAAGTAGAATACAATGCCGCTGCTCACAAGGAAGTCGGGTGGATTCACGATCACGGCTGGAGCGCTCTCTCGTGCTCATCGTGGCACCACTGACAATGACTCATATCTCTCTAGCATATCTTCGAACATCTGCGAATTATGAAAAGCCTCTCGGGCCCTCTGTATGCGTTTTTGCAAAGGAAGTTCCATTCAGCGACGAAACTCCCGACAGAGGCAAATTTTTTGTCAATGTACGCGGAACTCGTCTTGGAAACTGTTGTCAGAGACTTCCCCCTCTCAGTCTCTCGCCTCAAACCCGATCTCCGGCAAGCTCGGCTCGACGAAGTTTCCCCGACAACTTCTCATCAAGTGATTCTTAACATAAGCGTTGATCTCCGCACGCACACGATAACTCAGCGGTTTGTAGATGGCGACATCAAATCCTGTCATCCTCACTGGGATCAGCATCTGATGCAAAGAGTGCCGACTAGGAAATTTCCCATTTCTTCCGCCGCCGACGCACAATCGAATGAAAGTTACCGTGAAAAAGCCCATTATTTAAACACGCCCAGCCGTGTTGCTGCACCCCTATTTCTGTCTCCGGAACGCGCCCCAATGCATCCAATGTGGACCGGTCCGGACCCTTCGAAAATGCATCCAACCTGGACCATTCCGGCGCGATGAACGTCAGATGTTCCGAACTCTTTTCAGGATGGACGGATTCGGGCGGTCGATGGTGGGTCCAGGAGGCGCGCCAAATTCGAAATCTCTGGGGTGCCGAACAGCAACAGTCCGAATTACGATTCGGGCCGTCTGCCTTTCGGACGGCGGCGGAGTGAAAAAGTGATAGCGACGGGGTGAGCAGCGGCGCCGTGTTAGAAGCTCAAAGGAACTGAGCTCGGCAAAAGTAGAATCCGCCTCCTCGTAGGTGTGAAGTTTGCCATCACAAAACCAGCTGCTGACGTTATGGAGACCCGTAGGACGAGTTGAAAGCATCGCGTATCCATTTTTGACTGTTCCTGAAGGACACTGACAAAGAATTTCTATCAGTGGATTCTCTGATGAGCAAAACACCACAAAATGATGCATGGTGGATGGTTCCACCAATTCGAGAGACTGACAATGTTCCGCCGCCCTTGATTCGCCGCTTACGATGCATCTCGAGGATACTTTTTTGGAAATCGTATGTGTCGCCTCATTCCGATCACGAATCTATCCTGCGGCGCTAGGGATAAGACTATGTTGCGAAGGCCGCATTGGGCGTCCAGGAAGGCAATGGGAACTCTCGCCGAACCTTCGCAGGAAGTCATGTCGCTGTGTTGGAAAGTGTAGATTATTCATTAACATGATCGACGGAGGATTTTTGCTCTGCTATCCATGATTCCCCCACATGATCCCGAATCTAAATTTATCTGGAATAATTCACTCTGGAATTTCTGAATCTATCAACGCGCCTCGGCCTTCGCCGAAGCCATTCGGAAGGATCTCTGATGGGAGGATTTCGTACATGATTCGATATCGAAAGTACGGCATGTCTTTCTGACTGGAAGCAATCTTCACGTCTTGGGGGCCGTGTTTTAGAGCGAAAACTCCACAGTCATCCGCGTTCCGCTGCCGTTGGATATCTGGGTTCGTCGAAGCCCATGATTTGAGCTCGACAGAACGTTTTTTTTGTCTTCGTGTTCGAGGGACAAGTAAGTTAACACTTTTCGCTGGCATTCATGGTTACGATTAGCAGTCGAGTCCATGTCCCTAATTCCTCGAATCCGCAAGCCCACCATCGTCATCGACCAGTGGTTATTCTGGTGTACGGGAAAAAATATAATATCGCATGAGAAAATATCTTCTTCTCGCGTTCACCGCTTGACATCAGCATAATCGATGGGGTCGAGCACCTCCAGGAGGAATGTGCTGAAGACGTAAACCTTTGGTAAGTCGAGGTGGTTCAGACTGCGGATTGCGATCGGATTCAAATGGATATTTATGATGGTATCGTCAAGCCAATCGGCGCCTATAAGTGTACGAATCTACGAAGAATGGAGTCAGAAGCGAGAGGCTTTGAGTCAGGAGTCAGAGTCTGGTAGTCGCCAAGGGGAACAAACCAGCAGGACGGAGGCCTGACAGGAACGCATGGAACTGGATGCTTCACTGCTCAACTCGGTTTGTTCAACGTTCCGTTGTGGACCTTATGTTCCAGTCGCCATCAATCCTTCATTCGTCCTCAACGACGAAACCGAAAGACGACACTCTTCTTTTGTGATGAGGCGAAGCAGTCTCCTTACGCTGGCCTGACCCGCCACGTTACATCACATTCTGAAAGAAGAGATACAACTCTCAGGGTCGGCCTGAGTCGTGGCCGAGTCGTAACTCCACTCACTCAACGGTTTCAGAGAACGAAACCAAAGCTGAACACCGAATATCGTCATCTTCGCTCGCATAAGAAGCCATTCCATACCCCATTCCACGGCTACCAACTCATAGCCTCCGGAAGCACGGTAGCCGTGCAGCACCCTACTCCTGTTCACATCGACCCAGGCGCCGCCCAGGCCTCGTCGACAGCCCGGATGCATCCATCCGTGAGATGTTCCGGAACATTTGACGCACATCGTTCCGGCGCATTTGACCCACACCCGCTGGGTTGGTTGAGCAGCGCGTTATTTGAATACATCAACAGGCTTCATTGGCGGAATTCTGAAATCTTCCGGAGAAAAATCATGCCGACTAGGGAGAATCGGAACCGACGTAAGTCAGAGACCGACGGAAGTCGAAACGACGTAAGTCGAGACCCTACCGTGCGGGGACCTTGGTCCGCGAGCTCATCGATCCGCAAACGGAACAGTAACTCTCAGTTGAGACAACACTTCCGTACTTCAGCTCGACGAGCTCCGTCTATGCTGGCGACGATGAAGCTGGTAATCGAAGTCCATCGATTCAGAAGGTTCAGACGAGCTTGTTGTTCCTAGGCTTCGCGGTACTCCAGCCGACTCTCCCACCGATGGGCCGCCCGTATTCGGACGCGGGTGCGAACGACGACTACATGCCCCACGAGACAGTACGCCGTTGCTGACTTGAATGTCCGGGAACGTACATAGAACGGTATCGCTCCAAATCGTCGCTAGATCGAATGGCTTTTGCGAAATCCCGCTTCCTGTGCCACATTCCACAGAATGAGCATCTCCGATTAGGCATGTCCACGGAGAATTCGCTGAGCAGAGTTGAAAGGAACTCGAAGATCACTAACGTGTTCCACGAATCACTGCAGCCCGACTCGCTGTAAAACCTCTCTGTTGAGACCCGAAAAAAGCGGCAGAGAGCGCGTCTGTTCCAGAGGCCGGAATTTTCGAACACTGCATGTTCACGATGCCGACAATACTTGTAATTGAGCCCTCAGGAGAAACTCAATAGGCACGGACACCCAGCGGAGGCTCTCCAGTGTGACGGTCAAACAAGGTCCCGAGTATCAACGTCAACAGTCCCCTAGGAACGGGCGTTCCAGTTCGAAAAACCGGTCAGTAGAACAACGATGTCTGAACGGAACGGTTTCCGCTCGAGCAGTTCCGCACGATCGGCGGGATGCTAAAAAAACTTGGCTGGTCTTGTTCCGCCGTCGTGCAGATGGTTTCGGTACCAAAAATGCCACAAATTTCAATTTTTCGGCTCTGAAATTGGGTGGTTCTCGTCGAAAAAATGCTTCATGCAGTTCGAATCAACATGATTTTGTTGCGTTTTTATTCAGCTTTCGAACGCACTAAACCACGAGTCTCTAGCATTCTCCGTTGTTGCACGCATGGGTCGGAGGTAACCGATGGTAATCTGAAAGATCCGAATACGGCAAAATGAGGCATTCTGAGGGAGGTATCGAACCATGCATCGAGATTCGGAAATCTGGGTGGGGCCTAGAACACCCCTTATTCCGCTATACCCTCCACGAAAGAAGCCCTCATTCGATTCCGGCATTAACTCGATCAGCCTAAGATTAAGTCCGAGGCCGATATGTGCACCCACTCGGAAAGCTCGGAAATCAGCATGAATAACCGTTTTTCCAAAGTTCCGAGAGACGCAAGGGAATCAACTGTGCAGGGAAGGAGGCCCGCATTTGAGCTGCTCTGCGGAGCACCTTGAGTGGTTCTCAGGCAACGCGGGGAGTTGAATGCTCTGGGACACTGAAAAATCCGACGAAGATTTCAATGAATCGTTCCTGACATCGGCCCCGCGAGATCAAAATAACAATCATGACCGGTTCCCAACTCACCTCATTGACCCCACACAGCGAATACTCCACGTTTTCACGCAAAACAAGAGGTAGTATGTGATACTTTCAACCCACGGTTCTTCTGTTTCTTGTACGTTCAACCGCGATCAAGTTCATCATGCCCAAGGTGGGCCGCGAATCCCTTGGAACGAACTTCTGAGGACCGTATCAGAATTCGCCCTTGTCATCCCTCGGAAGACCTCAATACTCTGTGCCCCTTTTGTACCCCGAGACACCTCGCAGCACCCTCGGCACCCTGGTGTGTAGCGACACACAGTTTGACACCTCTGCCTAATTGGATCAATAGTCATACAGCATTCAGTCGGGTGCGTGACACTCCCGGCCAAATGCTCAATTTACAGAACTGGTTTCCTGCCTAGAAAACATCTGACACATTGGTGAGCCGACTGTCCATTGTGCCCACACATGTCCATTGTGTCTACTCCGACATCTCGAGAGCATTTTACTAGGTCCACCATCCACGTCTTCTCAACAGCGCAAACTCGGCATTGCACCCGGCAGTGCAAGGCAGGTCATTCTTCGCCTCGGTTCACACTCATCCCCCCCCCCCCCCCGCTGACTGCCCATGTGGTTCAAGGCTCATGCACCTCAAGGCTCAGTCTCAGGTCCTCTCCTCTGGACTATCAATGCTCTCGATATTTCGGACTTTCTTCCTTCGGGGGTCCACTACCGACTGTTCACGGACGATATCAGGAATTTAGTCGAGGTAGCTAGGTCCTTCAAGCCGGTATCGAGGGCGTCGTGCGCTGGTCCGTCGAAAGCGGCATTGGTCTCTCGGTGCCGAAAGGCGGCATTCTCAAGACGAAGCCGGGTGACCACTCCTATTCCTTCTTGACAAACCCTTTCCTTTGGTCGACTCCAGCCGAGACCTCGGAGTTATTGTGACTTCCGATTTCAGATTCAGACGACATACACTGCCCGACAAAATGATAGCCCGACTGCTCTTTAGCTCAAAAAATCACATTTCCTCCAAAACACTCGGCGATTCTCCCCCGGGGCCGAAACCACGATTCGAAATCCAGCGTTCGGTTCTCATACTCGTCGGCTTCAAATTTCGGAACTCATTCAGGATGAAGGAATTTTCGGGGCCGACAAAAATATAGCACGTTAGCGGAGAATCCTGGCTGAGACGCTGTCGTGAACAAGTATGACAACGAAGTTGGGTCCACAATAAGCTTCCTCGTTGCCGGATTCTCTCCACTCCATTTCGGTGCTGATTCCGCCATGGGTCGAGGCGCGCTCTCGTTGAAAGTGAAAAAATTGTGATCCTGCGACTTTATACCCAGAACACGTCGCAAGCCGAGATTTCTCGAATGACCGGTCGCAGCCGGAAGGTGATCAGCAAATTTGTGGCCGACCCAGAGAGTTATGCGAAGAAGAGGAGCATGTTTGGCATCGGAACCATGCGGCCACGTTGACCTTTGAACACTTCGAAGAAAAATTCCGAGAAGCATACATTCCAAGGAGAACTCAAGCGTTGGTTCTGGATGAGCTGTTCCGATGCAGGCAGGGAAGGAACGAAAGTCTCGAAATATTCGCGAGGAAGGTGGAAAATCTGGCCCTGGAGCTCAAGTTGGAAGCTGATGGGATCAAGGACTACATCCTGAGGGGCTTGGCGCCCGAATACTCTTTCCTAATACACGAAATCCGTGGACGATTTCATGCAGACGTGTCAGCCTTAGTGAGAGACATTTCAGACACCATGACATTCAATCGCATGCGGAATGGTCACAGAAGTGAGCCGTTCTCGAATGACAGCCACCGGAATCGGTTTCCAAGGCGTGTGACCTGTTTTCGTTGCGGCGCGGAGGGACACAAGGCGATCGACTGTAATACGACTCGAAGGCTTGACGGAGAGGCAACTGCGGGCGGAAGATCCTATGTGATTGAAGGAAGGTATATCCCAAGAAATCAGGAAGATAGGAGAAGTACGGAAGCCTCACAATTTACGCGCGCACCCGATCCACGAACGGACTCGGCAGCAACGAGTAATGCAAGCGGAACGAGCAGCGTGATTGGTTCAAGCGACGCGAGAAATACGCCCAATCAACCGACTTTACCAGTCGTGCATAATCGAAGACAGCAGCAGAGAGATAGATCAGAGATCACGTGTTACAGATGCGGTAACAGGGGTCACATTGCGCCAGAATGTACTTCGCGGGAGGTGCTGCGGATGGGGGTCGACTCCGAAGCAGAGAAGAACGGAGCCTCAGATGCGCCTGGCGTGAAAAATATTGCGATCAATGGGAGGCCGTGGACAGCGCGAGTCGATACGGAAGCTGAGATCACCGTACTGGAACAGGCAGTAGCACAGCAGCTGAAGCTTGAGCTAGCTCCCAGTCCGGTCAAAATTGTGACGGGAGTCGGCCAGGGTTCGTGTTCCCCACTGGGACAAGCTGTAGTTACGATGATTGCTGACGGGTTGGAACATCAGAACGTTACATTCACTGTCCTACCAAACGGGGCGGTGGGAAGCCAGGATGTCTTAATCGGAAAGGACCTACTCGATCGAGGGTTGGTGACGATTTACTGTGGAGGTATGTCGTGGATTTTGAAGCCGGAGATGTTGACAGATTTCGTCTCCGACTGGCAACCTGAGCAAACTCAGTCCGAGATGAGTGAGGTGAGAATTTTCGCGAAGAAAGATGTCATCATACCAGCAAGAACGATTCGTTTTGTCCAGGCACAGCTGGTCAATCAGGAAGTCGACGCATTGCTAGTGAATGAGTTGAACAATGCCGGTATCTTGTGTCAGGTGGATCGTGGAGAAGTCCTCATTCCGGTAACCAACAACGAGCGTGAAGACAAACGGTACAAGAAAGGTTCAGTTGTCGCTCGAGGAAGCATAATCAATCAGGACAATATCTTCGCACTGCAACCGGCATCTCAGAAAGAAAGGACTCCCACTGTCGGCCAAGTTCGGATTTCACCTAGCATTGGAAAGGAGGATGTGGAATTTGGAAAATTCGTTCCACAAAGGATTCAGGATGGTCTGTTGGAAACCTTGAACAAGTATGCGGAGGTGATTGCCACAGGATTGCACGATCTAGGTCGCACCGACTTGACCGAGTGCACAATTGAAGAAACGACAGGTCGGGGTCCGATATGGTCGAGACCGTTTCGTCTTGCGGGAATCGAGCGCGACGCATTAAAAGAAATCATCACACAAATGCTCAACGCAGGCATCATACGCGAATCGACATCTCCGTACGCGAGTCCCGTACTGCTGGTTCGAAAGAAAGATGCATCTTGGCGTATAGTTATTGACTATCGCCGGTTGAATGATCAGACTATCAGAAAAAATTTCCCGATCCCGTTGATCGATGACATCTTAGACGCAGTGGGTGGGAAGAACTTTTACAGTACATTGGATTTGGCCTATGGATATTTCCAGATACCAATGGCTCCAGGCTCGAGTCGTAAAGCTGCGTTTATCACTCCCGATGGACATTATGAGCCCATTGTTATGATGATGGGCCTAGCAAACGGACCAGCCGTATTTCAAGAGCTGATGACGAGACTCCAGAAAACAATTGGAGAACAGACGGTGTTTCCCTTCATCGATGATATGATCTGTGCGGCCGACAGGTACGATGACCACCTAGAGCAGCTACGAAGAATCTTGGGAGTTCTGAAGGAAGCACATTTGAAGATCCGGTTGAAGAAGTGCAAGTTCTTCATGGATACCGTGGAATTTTTGGGATTCAGAATCTCAGCAGCAGGAGTTCGGCCTGGAGAGGGTAATCTAAGAGCTATCGAACTTTTCCCAACACCCACCAGTATTCATGAAGTGAGGAAATTCGTTGGATTGGCAAGTTTCTTCCGTCGATTCATTAAGGGGTTTGCATCGATCGCTAATCCGTTGATTGCCCTGATGAAGAAGGACGCAGTGTTCGAATGGAAGCAAAACTGTGAGAACGCCTTCCAAGAGTTGAAGCAACGACTTCTCGCAGAACCGGTATTGGTGAAATTCACAAGAGGATGCCCAATTCAAGTACATACCGATGCTTCAGCTCCAGGCCTGGGAGCTGCGTTGATGCAGAAGATAGATGGTCACTGGAGACTGATCTACGCAGTGAGCCGTCGACTTTCTACCACCGAAAAGAATTACCATTCTACAAAGCTCGAACAGCTTGCAGTAGTATGGGCTTGTGAACGATTCAGGCATTACTTGTACGGAGAGAAATTCGAGATAGTTACAGACTGTGTCGCGGTACAGGCGCTCCGGAGCAGGACAACAACAAGTGCTCAAATCGCCCGCTGGCTGAACAGATTGGCGGAGTTCAAGTTTGACATAGTGCATAGAGCAGGCGCTAAGATGCAACACGTGGATGCCTTTAGCCGTTTTCCAACAGAAGACGCGATCGAAGAGGAGGACGTGAATGAGGGAGTCCCAATGATGAATGAGGGCAGTCAACCCGAGTCAAACCCGAAGAAAGTCTTACAAATTAAGACGTTCGAGAATTCGATCGCGATGATCCAACAGCAGGATGAGGAATTGAAGAAGAAGATCGAGCGGGTGATTAGCAGAGACAAGAGTACGGATTTCGCGGATTTCGAGGTGAAAGAGGGCATCCTATACCGGCTTGAACAGAACAAAGAGGAAACAAGGCTGCTCTTCGTGGTTCCCAAATCGATGAGGAAATATATCTGTGTGCTAATGCACGAAAAATCTGGCCATTTCGGAAAGGACAGAACACTGGATTTGATTCGAGAAAGGTACTGGTTCCCTGGAATGAAGAAATATGTTCAACAGCACATCAGAGTGTGTATCCCATGTTTGTACAACAAAGAAATATCGGGGCGACAGGAGGGGTTTTGCAATTCAGCACCGCCTCCAAAAAGACCATTCGAAAAAGTGCAAATCGATCACGTAGGACCCTTCCCGAAATCGAACGGGCGAGAACACATCATTGTCTTAGTGGATAGCCTCTCGAAATATGTTGTCCTAGAAGCCGTCAAATCCACGGAAACGAAGTATGTTCGAAATTTCTTGGAGAAAGTGTTTCTCAGCTATGGGGTTCCAAAAGTATTGCTGTCTGACAGAGGGACCGCATTCACATCACGGAAGTTTGGGGAGTTCATGAGGAGTAAAGGAATCCGACATGTGCTGACCTCGACTCAGCACCCCCAAGCGAATGGCCAAACAGAGCGCATGGTCAGAACGGTTGTCACGATGTTGCGTACGATGTGCACTCATCCCGAGAAGAAAGACTGGGCATTCAAGGTACCAATCGTCGCGCACCATATCAACAGAGCACCTGCAGAGTCCACAGGAAGAGCTCCGTTCGAGGTACTCCACGGTTACTTGCCGCCGATGGATAACTTCTCAGTGTTCGTGGACGAACAACAGCAGTCAGGGGGGTGGCGGCCGCCCCAAGCCATATGCGATGAAGTCAGGACAGCGATGGTACGAGCGCAAGAGGAATACGGTAAACAATACGACAAACATCGCAAGCCTCATCGAGTACGGTACTCAGTGGGCGACATCGTCGTGGTGAGGAGACTCCCGGTAGCGACCGGCGAGCCGACAAAACTTCAGAATAAATTTAGAGGGCCGATGCTTATAAGTAGCGTACTGCCAAATGATACGTACCAGATCACTCATTTAGCCAAGAATGCCTACTTCACCACAGCCCATTGTTCCCAGTTGAAATTATTCAAGATCGCATGTGAGAGTGGAGACGAGATCGTTCCAGGTGTTGAGACTGACGAAGGAGAATCGGAGAACGAGCCAGTAACGAAGCCAGAAGCATCGACCTATCGGGAGCCAGCTAGCCAACAGCAGGACTCATCGGATGATAGTCCAATGGAAATAAGCATCAATTTGGAAGACTCGGCGAATCAAGGTCCTTCAGGAGTTGACAATATCACCAGTGAGACGGATGCCCAGCTCGCGGGTCTTCTGGAAAGTACGTTCAGCGCAGTAGGAGATGAAGGACTCACAAGTTCTTTGGATCAAGCGTTCATGGTTCCCCCGGAGACACCGGAGGCAGGAGGAGAAGGGTAACTGGAGGAATCCTCTACGCAGGGGGAGCTCGGAGTGACTATGGGTCCCGCCGGCGAAACACCGCAACCGAGATACCCGCGAAGGCAACGGAAACGTCCAGACCGATACGGATTCGAGAACAGCCCGAAGGAGAAGTAGCTGACGAACCGGATGAGTTCAAGTTCGCAAATATTCATGTGTTAGTTAACGCTGAGGACATCGTGGAGTCAATGGCCGAATGTTAGAGTCGAATTCAAATGTATTGTGCGCCGGAATGAGAGAGAAGGATGCAGCAGCGCGGGCTGACACATCTAGGAAAACTGAGACCAAGAGTGTCGATGTGCAGTTGAATACAGTCGTGGAACCAGCGAGTCGCGTCATCCTCGAGAACCTTCTATCCCTAAGTAGCCCAGGTAGTCTGACACACCCAAAGTCAAAGTGTATCACACGCTCCGATAGAGTCAACAAGCTCTACTCCTGGCGTAATTCAAGGAAGCCAGTCTTTTATAAACCTTCAAACATGAATAAAGAGATCTGGAACTGAAACAGAAACTGGACTGGATGAGCTTCTGATGAACGGAAATTGTGTCCAACCCGAGAGGGTCCGACATCTCTGCTTCCTAACGCAATCGAACTCCGGGTCTATGGAGCTTCCAAAACCACTTCCAATTGAGCTGTGCCCCTGTCGCACTCGGCAATATTAACTTTCGCCTACGGCCCGTTGGGGATGTTTCACCGGTCTGGGAGCGCCTCGGAGCACTCCGGTTCACACCCTTGCTCCCAACTGAGGTTTGCGACCCGCAGAGTGTGTGACACCCTCGACTCCGATGACCGCCGCCCGTTCTGCAATGCGGCGTCGGACGCCCGCCGATTGCGGACGCGGAACCCGGTCCTGCCCTCGTTCCCAGAAAGCCTGGAGAATCTCATCCTAACAACGCCTCACACGTGGAAGACGAGACCGATCTCCGATCAAGCGATCGAGCGGTGCGCTGGACCTGCCAGTGCCCCGGAGGCGTTTCCACCCGCCTCAACTCCAACTCAAACGTATGCCCACGAAATTGTGTGATGTGTACATATGCCTTATTTTTTTGATAAAATTTCTCTGTCAGAGTGCTGTCTTTTCATTCACGTGGGTAAGTTTTTCATTTCGCTCCAGTTCCGACTCGTCGGACTTCCAGCGGGAACAGTAGTTAGATTGGCCGCTCGAGGCGTTCCGTTCTCTCTCCGCCGGAGAGACAGAGAACGCTGCACAACGGCCAGTGCACTTTCGAAGGACTTGCGTCCCTCTGGAAGCGTACTCCGCCTACTCCTATCGGTTTACGAGCCTCCGAATGTATGGCTGAGTGTGCGCAGAACGTTGGTAGGACAGGTATTCTCCCCGAAAGCGGTTCCACAGCGCTCGCAGACTGGTCTGCTGACGATCCCAGCGCTTCGAGGAAACTATCGAAGTCACCGCTCCGCGATCCCTCCCCTTCGTCTCTGTCTCTGGGAATCCTGCTTGGCTCCGTGGCTGTCGAGGAGATCCAGTGGGCAGAGAGCGCCAACTTACTTGGCATCGATTTACATCGCCGTGAGCGCTCTTTGGTTGACCACGGCCTCCAGTCCTGCTGAGACTGTCTCTGGTTCTCGGAACGGGAACGAGTTTCCTCACACAACGCCCAGACGAACTTCACATCCGTTCGAGCGTACGATTTCGCTAGAAAGGCTTGCCCTCTCCTGTAGAATGCCGTATTTGACTTCAAATATTCGTTTCGCGCCATTCCGCTTCCACAGATTCTCGATAAATTAATCCTTCGAATGAATACGAGCTCGGTCATGTCACCTCAATCCATATCAATATTTTGAGCCCGGAAGCAACCTAACACGCCCAGAAAAGCTCTTGATCATCGGGATATTATGAAAACCAGAACAGGAGAGCCACCGAAGGTGTCATCGATACACTGATGATCTTGGAACTTTCCGTTTGCAAACATTTCACGGCAGTTCCGTCAGATTCGTACTGTTTCGGTACCTCGTGCTAGTTGCTGCTCGTACTAAGAGCCTCTTCGGCAACCAAAGATTGGAAGACAGCGAAGACAAATTGAGTTCAAAAATGTCAGGTTCTCACGTGCGATCACCGAAATCATTTCCCCGACCAGAGACCCTCTCCTGATTCCGAGACCCTCCGAGTAGATGAGGTCTCTATGCAGAGCGCGGAGTCCGAGAGAGCGGACTTCAAGGGAAGAGATTCATGTTGTGGATTTTTCCCTGTGCAATCTGATGGATTTTGCGTAGAGGAACACAGTCGCATACACCGCTAACCCTTATTCCGGAATCAATCATTTCAGTTTAGCTCAATATCACAATAACTCACATCAGGGGTTGGCAACTTGGTGCGGCCCGCGGGCCGCATGATCTGGTTCACGGGCCGCGGTGCAAAATGACTATCGCGGCCATTCAAACTTACGGACCGCTAGAGAGAACGTATCTCAGCGAGCTAGAACTGTTCGTGGGCCTTTTGACATGTCTAAAAAGAGTGACATCAGGCAAAGCTGAGGTTTCGAACTCGGGAATCGTCCTTGGCGAGAATAAGAGATCTGAGCTCCACAAATATCACACCACGTCGATGTGACGAACGGGAAGTGAACACTCGATTCACTCGTCTGTTTCGCGTTCGTCTTCAATAGCTGTTTTGGGGATTGCGTCGAAGCGAACAATCGGTGACTGGAATCCGGAGGTTCAGCGTTAGCGGCTCAACGGCTCCAACTGCGTTCCGCATTTGAATTTTCACCGAGGCGTCAGCGCAGTGGGGAACCGGACTCGCACATTTTGGCGCTGGACATTTTGGCGCAGATTCAGACGGAGCTCACATGAGCTACCGATGCTTCTTTGCGATGCATCAGAGCTTTCATCTGTACCCTATGGTTTCCATTGCCACATGTTCGAAAAATTTCGGTCGAATCGCCCACACCTGTAGTTGCTGGGTGTCACGGATCACTGCGGGAGACACCAAGGAAAAGACGGTTTCGCGTCGTGGATGCGGCAGCGGTGCGGTGACGGGGGGAAACGGGTCCCGGTTGAAACGATACGACGTGGTCACGCCGGAAGTCGATTAACGTCTCTCGAGGTAGTGCCGACACGACGCAGCCGTGCGGCCCTCCCTATTGCACCAGTCATCACCGCCGCGCCGCGCGCGGTCTATTTTGGATTATCTCTGACCATGCAGGCGCCGAGAGCGCACTGCATGGGTTCCTAAACTAGCACACCGAATCCGATCCGTGACACTCCCCGGCGCGGGACTCGACAATTCTGAACATTGAGAAAAACGGGTCTCACATATCAGCGGGCGATCTTGTTACCTAGGCCGGTCGAGACTCGAGTTCCGAGCCTCGGATTGCCGTTTTCCGGCGATTCGAGCGAATTCGATATGGGAAACACTCGGTCCATTGTGAGACGACGACGAAATTCCAATGGACAAAATGTGACGACATGCGCGTCCACCAAACGTCGACTTCTCCATTTAGCCACAAGTCTCCCGAACGTTGTCGTGAGCACGTGGTCGTTGTGCGAGATCTCCGTGAACTCCCAGTGCCCAGTTTTGTGCTCCTTCTCCGTAGACTCCCAGTGCCCGACCTCGACGAGCGGTCGAAGGACCTCCGGAAACGGGGGGAGGTGCTCGAGGGTAGCCCCGGTTTTCGGGCGGGGCCCTTCGCGCGCCTCCAGGAACGTCGGGCGGGTCTCGCACGGACGCTGGAGCAGGTTCAGGCCGTTGTTGACGGCATGCGCCGAGTCCACGTCACTGCGCAGCCCGCGGCGGCCGCCGAGGAGATGGACCCCGAGGTACGAGCCGGTCACCTGGTCGACTGAGGTCGTGGAGACCTTCGATCTCCGGCCGCGGTTCGACGAGCCACGCCGTCCCCGTCATGGGAGGAAGCTCGTGCGAGAGTACCTCCGCACGATTAAACCACCCCGTCGGCTACGGGGTAGGGTTGACGGCATTCCGCGGCTAGTCCGCGGCGACACTCGGCGGATCGTCGAGCGACGGCTCCAGGACTTGGAGGTCCCGCTTGGCGAGCGGGCCGCGGTGGTGATCGCCGAGGAAGACGAGGACGCGTGGGCCGCGTAGGCGGTGTGTAGGTGGAGGGGAACGGGGTTGGATGGCGGGTGTTCCCTTTTGGAGTCTTCTCTTCGATGAAACAAGGTTCGTGCGAAATTCCGAAATCTAATATAGAGCGCGTGACATTCGAATGATTTAATGAGAACAATCATAAAATTGGCGCGCGACAGAGCCGTTCCGCCCGCCGTAAACGAGCGGCACGTGGTGCGATTATAGTAGGTATCAACTTATTTGACTCGTGTACAACGAGAACTCTAAAGAATAGTACAATACATAAAGGTAGCGCGCTCCCAAAAACAATTCGAAAAATATAAGTGGAGAGGATCCGCGCTGTCTCCCTCGAGAGGGTAGAGCAGCTTAGCCGGGCGCGTGAGATTGTTGCCGCTTGAAGTTCTGATGATGCAGGAGCGGGCGAGGCCGTCGCTGGCGCTTCCGAGCAGACGCTCCACTCTCACCACCGGTCAGTACGCGCGTGATTTGTCGCCGTCTTTGAGAAGGGAAACATCGCCGACGCGGAGGGAACGCTGTGATACTGCCTTACGCTGCAGCGCGGTCCGAAGATATGCCGAATATTCGGAGCGGAAATGCGCTGAAATGCGCTGCTGGAATAACCATCTCTTCGAAAAAGAGACGGCTCCTACATATGCGCGACACTTCGGGGCGACCGTGGTTTGCGGGATGAAATTGTGACCGTCGTTGCCGTATAGTAGGTTGGCCGGAGACAGCGCTCGTGGCTCGTTGGGGTCGGTTGAGACGGCGGTCATCGGGCGGCGGTTGACCACGGCGACGACTCTCGCGACGATCACCTCCTGGTCCCTGGAGTACGGAGTCGAAGTTACGAGCACCTTGCGCAGGCAGCGCTCGACTGATCCGACAGAGCGTTCCCAGAACGCGTCAACCGAAGGAGCGGCTGGAGTGATGAATTTCCACGACAGGCGAGTACGGTTCAACCGTTCTGCGACGTAACCGCTGGCAATGTTGTCATAGATCAGACGGATCTCCAAGTTGACCCGGTGGAACGAGGCAACGTTGTCCGAGAATATGTTCTTTGAAAATATGAAGGGCAACGGTGGAGAAACTTCTGGAGCGCTCTCAGGACCTCGAACGTCGACATGTCCATGGTGAGTTCAATGTGAATCGCCCGGGTAACGGCACACGAAAACAGGAGAAGATATCCTTTGCCGCGCCGGCCATCCGCCTGTTTGTGATACCGGGGACCCGCGAAGTCGACTCCGCAGAAGAAGAACGGTGGCGCCTGCTCTATGCGGAAATCCGGCAGAGGTGGTATGGGTTCTGCGGCTGGTTTTGCGTTGAATTTCTTGAAACCGGAGCACGATCTCAAGGCCGCGGTCGCAATCCGTCGGTCCTCCAGAACGAGATAATGCTCCCTGAGCTCCTGGAGAGTCATGGCAGTTCAGCCCCAATGGAGGCAGTCCTTGGCATAGACATACAATATCAGTAGACGGGCCCAACCGTCGTT
Source organism: Phytoseiulus persimilis (assembly GCA_037576195.1). Classification (NCBI taxonomy): domain Eukaryota; kingdom Metazoa; phylum Arthropoda; class Arachnida; order Mesostigmata; family Phytoseiidae; genus Phytoseiulus; species Phytoseiulus persimilis. The sequence continues at coordinate 6,095,218 of CM075102.1, read as the reverse complement.
GCTGGGAATGACGATCGGGAACTTGCAATCGAAGGAAAGATCTTTTGACTTCTCCAGACGCGTCCTACAGCGGATGAGTCCCTCGGAGTCCACGAAAGGTTGATACTGAGCGAGAAGACTGCTGTTGGGGATGCCCTTGCAACCCAGAGAGAGCTCTGCGGCGAAGTATCTGCCTTGGATTCTTTTGATGAGGTCTTCTTCAGCTCGGAGGTACTCGGCGGACGAGGGCCGGAGCGATCCCTCGGCTGCTGAACGGAGAGTGACCCGGCGAAACGGGAGAGCTGGCTGAGGGCGGCGACTCGCAGATCGCCAGTAGCAGCCGGCAAGTTTGCCCGAAGCTGGCAGAGGGAAGCGGCCGAGTCTCTTCCCATCGATGGCTCCCCGAGCGTACCACTGAAAAGCCAGCCAAAAATAGAGGATGTCGCCAACATCCTCCCGAAGCTCCTCTCTGTGCCCTAATGAATCGGGGCAAGATCGACGGCTCCGATGATGATCCACAATTGAATCGTGCCGGACAGCGCGTCGGCAACCGGCTCGAGGCCCAAGCTGTGGGAAACCGGAAAGAATTCGAAGTCGGCAATCGCTGGGGTCTCGATGCACTCAACACAAAGAGCTTGCGTGGAGTCGTGGCGGCTACGAAGCGTCACCCGATGGAGCCATGTATCGACACTGGTTGTAGAGTTGCCCATGGTCTTGACGGATGTACGGATAGGCGCGGTGCGAGAAGACTTCAGCCGGCCCACCGCCTCTGACGTGATGTAGGAACGATGAGAGCCCGTTTCCAGAAGGACTCTCGCCTGGCAGCGGGTGCCACCGCTCTCCAACCAGACCACAGCCATCTGAAGAAGGACCTCTAGCTCGTCGGAAGCGAGGCGGTCGGAAGTTGTCGATGAGATCAGGAAGCCGGCTTGGGCGCGGCGACACATGACTAAATAATGCCGGCCATTGCACCTAGGGCAATTGGAACGCGGGCCGTTGCGACAGTCTCGACTGGAGTGGTTTCTCTTCAGTCAGGTGGTGCAGCCGTTTTGGCTTTCGATCCTTTCCACTGGTTCGTCGTGAGAAAGGACCGCCGGGCACCTGAAACTCTCGTGGGAGCCCTCGCGAAAGATGTACGATCTGTTGGACCCTTGAAGGGAGCCGGAAGAAGAGGCTGTTGAGCGAACATTCGACGTCAAGCCGTTGACTGTCGGTGGTCGCGGTGGTGGGCGGTTTGTGGCTGTTCGCGATGCCGGACGGGTGTTGGACGGGGAGCGTCCTCGCTGGGGAGTCGACCGGGGCCGGTTGCCAGCGGAAGCTCGCGGAACGGGAACGCTTGAGGGCTCCGTGGCGGAGAAGAAGGCGTGGTTCGATCTCATTGCCTGATGAGCAGGAGTTTGGGCTCTGAAGCGCGATGAGACGTTACCGCCAGGCGGTAGGGCCGCCGTGAACGGCCTCCTCCTCCTTCCTGACTAGCGCTCAAGTCCCATTCGGCCTCTCTTCTATCCTTGACTGTCACTTCGAGGAAGGCAATGAGGAACTCCAGCTCTGTCACGAGCGGATCGTTGAGACGTTGTTTGCGATATTTTCTCACGAACTTCTCCTGGAGGTCCGGGGGGAGGCATTGCAGCACCCGCTGGGTTAGCATGATGGTCAGCTCGGAATACGAGAGCCCCATCGCCATGAGAGCGCGAATCTGCAGACTGAGGGCATCCGAGAACGACTCGAGACGGCTGTTTGGGACCTGCCCCCGGTCCACGAGCGAAACGAGCTCGTTCACGTGGACCTTCTGGGCTAGCTTGCAATCGCCGAATTTGTCTCGCAAGATTTCCTTTGCTATCTGGTAGTGGCCCTCTTCCCAGTTCAGGTGCGCAACGGCGTCTTTGGCTCTTCCGGATGGTGAAAGGCAGAGCATATTGAACTTCTCGATGGTGGAAGCCGAAGATTCATCGAAGAAGATCTCGAAGAGCTGCTGCCATTCTCTAAATTTCGTGATGTCACCAGAGAACACAGGAACCTGCCTAGCTCTACCGCCCAGGTCCGCGGCGGGACGACTGGCAGCAGGGGCGCTGTAAAGCTGACCCATGAGTTCCGGCTGCGAAGCCTTGAACTGTTCGGGGAGTCCAAGAGAGACCGCCCTCGGACGGCCCGACAGGGACGCTGGTTCTGCGATGTCGCTGGTCACACCGGAAGATGCGATAGGGTGCCGCGTCTGCAGCCGAAGGTTCGGGTCCGTGCGCGGGAGGTACACTTTACCCATGGGAAATGCCGGCCGCTCTGATGTAAACGGCAGCCGCTGCGGGGAGAGACCTTGCTGCGCGAACTGCCGGGCTGGCTGAGCCGACTGGCTTTGATTATTTTGGATCAATTGACCAGATCCATCCCGCGCTAGGCTAGCTACGTCCATGAAGCTATACCTGAAACGCACGCTGTGGTCCGAAGGCTGCGGTGGTGGGTTGACGGGAGTGCTTCCGAGGCGATCCAACGACTCGCGCTGGACGCACTCAACATCTTCCGCTGAGGGCGCTAGAGAACGGTCCTGCTGCGACGTCGACGCTACCCAATCCTCCAATTGGTTGGGGTATATGCTGGCTTCGGCCAACCGACAACGTTGCTGCACGGTTCTGAGTGTATCGTCGGCATCCTCACGCCTTAGTCGCAGGGACAGCTTGTCGATCTCGTCCCACAGGGCGACGAGCTCAGCTTCTCCTGCCTCGAACCAGGGACCGATAGCCGAGAGCTTCTGGCTTACTTGCTCTGGGGACAGCTTCGTTGCATCGACATTGACGATCATGTCCTTGATGCCCATCAACTTCACGAGTAGGTTGCGGCGCTCGAATTTTTTCTGGTCTAGGAGTTCTGCTAACTGTGTGTCCTCCGAAGGCGGAGCCCGTATAGACCAGAGATCTTTGAATATCGAGTCGTCTCTGGTGAATTTGTTGGGAGGAACACGGGAAGGTCCCGGTTCGCTCGCCTGCCTGTGGTCGCTATCGGAAGACATCTTCGAGGACGAGGAAAATAACTCGAGGATGAGCGGACGACAAGATTCTCCGAGGAAGGCGCGATCGGTCCGAGGTGATGGCTGGCGAGAAGCGAAGCGTTCCTCGGCCGAGGCGGCGTGGTGCTCTGTGGCACGTGCATGAGGCTGCACGTCGTAAACGGCAGGCTCGGGAATCGATGAAACGGGATGAGCTACTTGCTCGAATCTGGACGGGAGTGAAGGATCCCGGGACAGAGTGGTGAAGCCGACCTGATTTGCAGGCTCACCGAATTGTCGCACGGAACTCCGGATGACCAGGCGGCGTGGTACCGCGGGTTCAAAGTTACTTCTGACACCAAAATGTCACGGATCACTGCGGGAGACACCGAGGAAAAGACAATTTCGCGTGGTGGACGCGGCAGCGGTGCGGTGACGGGGGAAAAACGCGGGGAAACGGGCCCCGGTTGAAAGGATACGACGTGGTCACGCCGGAAGTCGATTAACGTCTCTCGAGGTAGTGCCGACACGACGCAGCCTTGCGGCCTTTCCCCTTGCACCAGTCATCACCGCCGCGCCGCGCGCGGTTTATTTTGGATTATCTCTTACCATGCAGGCGCCGAGAGCGCTCTGCATGGGAACCTAACTAGCGCACCGGATCCGACTCGTGACACTGGGTTTCGAATATCCAGGTTTTGTCAGTGCAGAAGCGGATCCAAACTTTTATTTTTTCTCGATTGAGGCTGCAATAGATTTCCTTGAAGCATGACCTCGCGGTGAGTATATTGACGTACGCTGAGGGAACAGTGTGGGACTCGGTCGGGACGATTTCATCGGCCGAAGTCTGAGGTCCTTGATTTATGCTTCACAATTTCCAACCGCGGTTGAAACTGGTCATGAAAGGTATCGAACCACATTGAGGAATCCCGATGTCAGTGCTTTCCATGAGGGTCGATAAGATATGGACAGCTTTCGAGCGATCACCGATGTAAGCGGGCTGGCGGACCACGAGTCCGTCGCTCAGATAGATGAGTGATAGCTGTGGACATCGAGAAATTCGCTCCGACCGAGTCCAACACACTGTTCTCCGGGCGTACGTCAACATTCCGATCGGGAGCTCATGCCTCAACGCGTTATTTTACAGAGAATTACTGCCGAGTCTCCACTGACGGCGCCTTCGCATCTGAGAGCGAGTAACTCTCGAAGTGAGCGATTCGAGCAAACTTTCTCGTGCATGTTGGAACGGAGACTATTAGAAAGCTCTGGCTGTCACATGCGTCACATGAAGCATCTATAGCAGGGGTTCCTTAAGTGGTCTTTATAGACCCCCAGGAGTCGATATCATTTCTCAGGGGGTCCACGGGATTCGCAGGGAAAAATGGGGGTCGATGAGCCAACGAAAAGGGTCCACGGCCACTTACACAAGGAAAGATGCCTAGGTCTCACTCTTGTTCCGTCCGTTTCTTGGACCCATGCATTCGGCTATAATCCTTTGGAGGAGAACAAGCAGTTTCTGCTCTGGATACTCGGGCCATTTTGGGGGTGAAAAGCAGCAACTCTCACCCCCAATCGGTTTCAGCGCCAACTACCGCTGGCAAAGAGGAGAAACTAAATCTCTGAATTCCGTGACGGTCTACATTGATCACGTACATCTCCATGACTATGGGCGATCGCGAGAAGGTGTTTCATCGCTCCTCCATCTTCATATCTGGCAGAGAATGGCTTCAATGCAGTAGTCAATATTGTTATCAAGACCAGAAAAATGATGGCCAACGCTGAACGTGGCGGTCTGCGGCTGATTACCGGTCCGGGACAAAACTCGAAGAATTGGGTCTCGTCACATCAAGTAAACGCATCTCATTGAGAACACGTATCACCGTATCTGGATCACGCCCGATAGAGAGACCTTCAATCTGGGGGTCTACACGAGCTTAGAAAATTGCACAGGGGTCATTACGGTGGAAGAGTTGAGGAACTCCTGTTCTATAGCCACTGAACAATACTGTTCCGATGACTCCTGGGTGCTTCAACTGAATCTGCGCCAGAACATCCTGCGCCAGAACGTCCTGCGCCAAAATTTTCTCGCCGAAATGTCCTAGACCGTTCAGAAACAGCCGGAAGCATTTCCCGATTTTGCTGGAGTCGTCAAACCTCGCTCCTTTGTCAGACTGAGTCGAGAACATAGGCAGGCGAGGAATCGACTATTTCATTGGCTTGGAATTGTTGGGAGCGATACTGGCGGTCAGGATCGCGAGGAAGATTACGGAGGCTGTGAACGAGCCATTTGTCTCAACTCATCTGTGCTGTGATAACGCGTGTGTCCTGTCGTGGATCAGAGATGATGCATCGCGTTGGCGGACATTCGTTCAGAACAGGATCCTAGAGATTCAGTCAGCATCAAAGGCTGAACAGTGGCAGTACATTCGGTCGGCTGAGAATCCAGCAGATTTGCTGTCAAGGAATTCTGCATTGGAGACCAAGGACCTAACGGAGTTCTGGTTATTCGGGCCAAGATTGATGAAGTCCACGGGGAATCGGGCAGAACACGGTCTGAATGCGGTCGTTGTCGAGGCGGAAATGGCGAATGAGAAGAAATCAGAGTTCTCCGTCGGGGCGGTCGCTGCCAAAAGCGAACCGATTGAAATTAAAAGGTTCTCGTCATGGCCGAAAACGGTACGGGTGATAGCTTACATTCTACGTTGGAGAAGGCTCAAAAGGGACTTGAAGCCTCAATGGCTATCGACGATTTCGGTAAAAGAGTATGCGCCAGCGGAAAAAGTGATACTCAGGTGCGTGCAAAGAGCCCATTTTGCAGTTGAAATTGCGTCGGGTATGGTATCTCGCGTCGAAGTCAGATTTACCAGTACAATCCGTTCTTGGATAACGTTGGTCTGGTCAGGTGTTGCTCTCGTTTGATAAATTGAAGGATATCGACTTCGAATCAGAGAATCCTATCATTCTCCCAAGGGAAGATCCGTTGGTGGATCTCCATGTTCGGTGGACTCACGAGAAAGTATGCATGCACGCGGGTAGCATCCCGGGCATTTTGCAAAGAGTCCGGAGAAGGTTTTTCATACTGCGAGGTCGCAGAGCGGCTAAAAAAACCATCCAGGGGTGTAGGGTGTGTGCACGTTACAGAGCGGTCCCAGCATCGGAACCGACTCCACATCTGCCCAATTTCAGACTCGAAACGGCAGCGGCTTTCAGCGTTACGGGTGTTGATGCGGCGGGTCCCATCACAATTGGGAATCAACGCGGTGAGAAAGCGGTAGCATATATCATGCTGTTCTGCTGTCCGGTCTCGAGAGCTATTCGGCTAGAACTTGTAAAGAACTTGTCCACGTATGAATTTCTACTGACGATGCGAAGGTTTTACAATGGAAATCCAACGGTACAGTGTTTCTATTCGGATGATGCGGCGTCCTTCAGACGCGCGGCAAAAGAGATTAAGCTTCTCTTCGATTTGGCTAGACCTCAGGACACTCAGAGTTTCTTGACGAGGCATCGCATCGAGTGGAAGTTCATCACGGAACGTGCTCCGTAACGTAATCGAAAGGTGATTCTCAACGGTGGAAGGACCGTTACGCGAGGTTCTGGGAACAACGTGGCCTAGGTTCAGGGAGCTCGAGACATTGTTGACGGACATCGGAAAAATAGTCAACGATCGTCCACTGTCATGTGTGAGCAGCGATCCGAACGAGATTCTTCCTCTAAGGCCTTCGGATTTGTTGTATGGAAACCGAGCGCAGCCGGCGTTGCCGGCAGTTGGAGAACTCTTAGGAGCGGTCGGTTTGGCCAATGCTTCCATTCTCATCGCGCGTTGGAAGTTCCAAGAATCGATCATCAGCGCGTTTTGAACGGTTCCGGCGGGAGCACTTGATGCAGCTCAAGTCGAATAACGCGGGAAAACCAATACGGAGTCGTGCGCTTAGCGTGGGAGACGTGGTTCTGATCCACGATCCGGCCCCATCGCGTGGTTATTGGCCGATTGCGCGGATCGAGCCTTTTCCTGGCGGGGAGGAAGTGTCCGATGGACGCAAACGGACATGTCTTCTCAGGCTACCGAACGACAAAACGCTGAGAAGACCCAAGCAGGTGCTGTATCGTCTAGATGTAGCGGAACATCAGGCGTGATTTGGGGAGAGCGCGTGAAATCAAGGAGACAGCGCATCATATAAATAGGTTCTCTTTTGTGGCACTCTCGAGCCATTCGCCTCATGGAGACAGTCGTCCCGAATCAACCGTCATGAACCAAGGAAGGTGCACGAGTTTTGGAAGTCAGTTCCATACAGCGGGACCGGAACGCACCGCAGTGCGACGCCGTGGTGGAAGCTACCGCGGGGTTGGCCAGGTCTTGTCCCGGACGGCCACGAGGCCTAGGACGGTCGTCGTCAGGAGAACTGTCGACCAGAGATCTTGGTCTCGTCGTTGGGGTAGATAGGAGCGGCGGTCCAATGCCAGTAGCTCGGGTTCCGCCATAGGGAGGGATGGTTCTGTGCGGTACAATGCCGAACCAGGGGAACCGGGGAGGGAAGTGATTCCACCGGTTGCGGTTCGCATTGAGTTCGACTTGGTAGTGGTTGTACAGAGTCGTACGATAACATCCCCGCCGTGCCAACCCGAAAGTTCTGCAGTGAAGCTGACCCTCTTTGATTCCACAGGTAGACGATTCTAGATAGGGATCGTCAATGTAAAATTAGGTACCGGCAACGCTTTTGAGAGAGTTGATCCGAGTGCCGAATACCATGCCATGTTAGGTAAAGTGTGTTTCGCAGGTACTGGTTCTACGCCATGGATATCATCCGCCGTCACCGGGAGTGACAACTGAAAGCCAGCGTCTGGCTTTGGCGGGAGTGTGGCAAAACGGATGACGTTTCTTGGAAGCGCCGCAGTGAGAGGGCTCTCCCGCTGATCTTGGCCACCGTCAGGGGAGGCCGCCAGGTGGCGCTGAAGTGTTAGCAAAGAACGGGAGATTCCTCGAAGGAATCGTAGGATTCATAATGATATATGATGATACTGTAATGGGCACAATGGATCATGGTTGTCTGGCTGATACGGATGGATATGGATTATCAATGAAGAGCGTTGGGAGAGCCCGGGGTTCTGGCGCATGGTTCTCAGGCTTCGAGCGTCTAAATTCAGTTACAATCGAACTCCCGTGTCGGATACTCGATAATCGCGAGGTTCTCGATCGGTTCTTGAGAACTCAAGGCTGGGGAATCTCAAGGCTGGTAAAACCACAACCCCTTGTGTCTTCATGGCCAGCCAGGCGTGGATTTCGTAACAGGCCTCGCCTATTTCACTTCCACGAACACGTCGAGACTAGACCTTGCGAAAAACTGCAGTTTTTTGAGAATGTAGTTTTCGGTTAACTTTCGGTTTTCGAAACAGGGTTCTGAAGCTAAGAACCGCATATAACCGCAACTTATTCCACTGGTATTTTGGGCGCTCATTGGCCCACCGCCCCGATGTGATTGAACTCTGTTGTTTAGCTTTTTGCAGTCCGAAATCTTCCTGTCGTCGATTATTTATGCCACAGCTGAGTCAGTTTTTCGATTCGAGGTGTCGCTGCATGAATGCTTTGCAGCAGTTTTTTTTCTTGCTTCAGGAACAATATCAATTGTTGGAAGCTAGGTGTTTGATTGAGTATACACATTGGAGTCCGCCGATGTGAGTGGTACAACAGTCTGCTGAGCAGGAGAACCGTCGAGAACGTCATGCTATGGAGATGTGACCGACATCGGGCTTCAGGCAAAACTACGGATGACCCTTTCGATCAGATCGAACTCGGTTCGAGCCAATTTTCTACCATCTTGCTGCTCACTCGGTGGCGCCGCCAGCGCTGGGATCATCGGGCCTTGAAATCCTTGCGTTGCTGGAACTCCAGGACTCGAGACTTAACAATTCGAAATTCTGAGAAAAATTCAATCCTCGTAGAGCTGGTTTTTCATTCTGGTAGGCGGCCCTGCTCAGCAAGTGAACCATCCCGCTCCGAAGCTCCGAAGCTCGCTGCTCCGCTGACTCAGGTGTGAGGGAGAGGAAGGTAAACTTCACTGCACCCTTTATGAAGTCATATTCCATATGGGGGCCCGGTCTCGGTGGTATCACTGATTATTATTCTTCGAGGGAAATCCATGGACCCATCGCTGTCGTCGGCGAGATATGAACTGCGGCTCAAAACTGCAGATGATTGCGATCTTGTGCAGTCAATAGTCAGCAGGGATTGGCGGTTCCCGCAGTTATTGAACCTCAGTTGAAAATCGCTGCGAGGCCTAGCCGAGACCCTTGGGTCCGACTCGGTTTCTTGACAGATAACTTGACAAGGCCGTGAACGCTCAAGCAGAGAGCAAGAGCGCGCTCCCTCCAAGGAGAAGCGCATCCGTCCGGACGGAGGATACTACGGTTTTCGCCGTTCCAGTGAGGAGGTACGGCGACTCCCAAAATCCTACCCGCCCGTGTCTGTTTTGCAGGGCAGCCGAACACGACTATTCGAGATGTTCGGCCCTGCTAACTGTCGAACAGCGTCGATGAATTCTAGACGAACAGAATGGTTACGCAGAGTGCTTCAGAATCCAGCACGCGAGGCCCGAGGATTGGAAGGGGCCGCGCGCGGTTTGTGGTGTGTGCCACTCGCGGCGGCACTATTATTCATGCATGTTCACATTCAGTCGCCGCCGCCAGCTCCCGCGGCCGCACCGGTGGTGGCGAATGTCGTCGGCGGAGAGAGCGAGCCGGACGGCCCGACAGTGATGCTGAGGGTGCGGGCCCAAGTCCTCAACGGAGTGAGGGAGATTCCAGTGCGCCTCCTTCTCGATCACGATTCGGGATTGACCTCCATGTGTCCGTCCCTTAGCCAGCTACTTCTGAACATGCCATTTCTGCGCCGACGTGAACTGAGCATCGACGCATTCTCGGACAGAGAGATATTTTCGGCAAACCGACTCCGGATCGTGCTGCAGAGCATCCACGATCCGGAAACACTTGTCGGCTCCGGCATGTCAGCGCGTGAGGGAGTTCGGCAGGACTCAAGTATTCCGAGTGCTCTTGTTCGTGCCCCCGAGGACGGTTGATGGCGGTTCGGTTGCGCTTAACAGTCATCTCTGCGGGACGATTAGCGGGCCACCCGACTCCACATCCTCCGGCCACGACGGGTCGAGAGTGACTGAGGTGCGAGTGGTGTGTTGTTTTGCGACGCCCGGCTACCTGGCAGCGCCACAGCCGCCAGCGGCGGTCAGTGATCTCTCAGTAGCCGCAGTTGACCGATACGCTCTGAAGCCTCGGTGCAATCGCTATCATCGATGGATGCGAATCTTCCACGTACAGGCTGAGGAGACCTCCAGCAGTTCACGAGCAGCCTGGTGTACGACGGTGAGGGAGAAGTGGTTGCCCTCCTGTTGAGAGAGTCCATCAATAGCCTGCAAAACGATTGGCCCGTGACGACAGCTTCAGCTGGATCCAGACAAGTACCCTCGCGACCACATAGATGTCTGCAAGATGGGGAGTGGCGGCCATGCGGTCGGAATCGCAGTCCCGTTGGAGCAGAATCCCGAGACTTGTGATGGGAGTTACGTAAAGCCACATCACGAGGTCATCACTTTAACAGGCATCGGTGAGCGTTGGCGCACCGTCTTCGACGAAACAGTTCAGAGGGAACGCCGATTCCGCTACGAATGGGCTGAGAAGAGAACAATAAACTCTCTCCAAGAAGGGAGCCCAGTAGAGATCGCAACTCGATGCATGAGGCTGTGTTTTCCAGGTCTCGGGGGTGAACGGGGAAAGAACTGAAATATTTCCAATCCCAATGGGGCTTGCGATCCTAGCGAGGAGGGAGAATACACGTCTGCAGACTCTCTTCAGTTCGATCAGCTGGCTCCGAGGCCTGGGGAAGGTGACGACAGTGGGTGAAACCATGCTGACGTCAGAGCCGGTTCGGCCGCTTACCAGCGATTCCGAGAGCGCCATTGAAATCCCGTCCGTAATTCATTATCCGATACAACGAGGACTGAGTCGTGTCGCTTCCCTGAGCAGCAACACGAGAATAGAGTAACTCGACTTTAATGTGATGATTCGTGCTCGACCAAATAAATGAATGTTTCTCATTTGTGTGAACTCGACTCTGGTTGTTTGTCTTTGGTGGATGTGTGAGTCTCCGACGGTCCCTGTGGGCCGTACGCTACACCGATAACTTACAGCCTCAATCTACTTTGTGAAACGGTCTGCGATGCATACCCCAAGGTGACCTCCCCAGTATCGAAAATTTAGAGCGCTATGCGCTACTCCAAATCAAGGGGGAATCTGCATAAATCGTTCCTAGGGACGGAGTTTCACCGCGTGCTACCGTGATCACGGGAGTAGGCGCGGGAGGTTCTTGATACAGCTCTGCACCATCATAAGAATTTCGATAAGATGAAATTGTTCGTCTCCGAACTCAAGGCGGAGGTTGGAGACAGTACCTCTCGGAAAGCGTAGGCTGATGACCCCGATGCTGCGAAAGTGCTCGACCTGATCTCTCGATTCATTGAATTGCTTTGGAAAAGGAGCTTTCAGTGAGGTCTGTGAAAATCCGGAATCATCTACAAACAAAGTCGCTCGATAGTCTTCCGAAAGCTATAACAACCGAGCTCGAGTCCAACTCCACTTCATTGCAGGGACAGATCGATATCGTGCGTTCCGTGATGATAAGTTTGAACAGACGCTTCGCAGCTCGGCAAGAGGAGGTCCTCGGTATTAATCCCGATCTGGAAAACTCCACGAAGTTCCGGGGAGAGACCCGGAGGTCTATGAGTTCGCTATTCTATCTAGCGCCGACGTCGAACGGTCCTTTCCGGTGTATGAAAATCTGTGGTCGGATGGGCGCCATGGGTTGATCGAAACCAGTCTCTAACGGCATCTCTCGATCAACTTGAACTCGAACCTGATTCACGACGAAGAACCAACGTGAATTCAGCGTAATCGCGAGTCTAGGAAGTGCTCCTCCTTCATTTTTGACTTTGTCCGCTCTTTGTCCGGTTTTGCCGGGGGTGTCAGTTCGATGGTCCTCCGGTGATAAAGTGTTGTGGGAGAGACGCTGCGGAAGTGTCCTACGTGTCGCCGAAGACATGAAATGGGATAATCGCTCTCCTTATAAACCAGGAGAAATCTCAAAGCAAACGGTTGGAGCCGAATATTTCTGCTTCGTCGCTCACAGACGTTTAGCATGACGATCAAGCGAGTCACATACTGCGCTACGTGAGAATGGATAGATCCCCGAATCAGCATGGTCGGTTCTTCCGTTGATTTCATTGAAGCGGAGGGTAAATCCGCAGAGGAGCTGACACAGCTGATCCTACGAGAGATAGAATCTGACAATCTCGACGTTTCGAACTGTCGCGGCAAGCTTTCGATAACGCTGCGGTGATTGCTGGCAGGTACAAAGGTTCGCAGGCACGTGTCAAGGTCATAAACTCTCGAGCACTGTTCGTCCCGTGCTCAAATCATTCCCTGATCCCAGCAGGTGTCCATGCTGCCCGGGAGGTGCAGGGTCGGTAACTTCTCTCAGCATGCTAGAGCGCATCTACGTTGTCTTCTAATCTCCCACCAATCGATGGAAAACGGTTGACGGAAGTTGTGGTGGCACCCGACTGGGAGCTGTCACCACGGTGGAGAAAAAAAACTTCCCGGAAATCCTGGAGGAACTTGGGCGAAAACGGCTCCAGAAACTTGGGAGTTGCTCAGGGATGCTACTGTCTGAAAAGCCGCTCCAGCTTTTGAAGTTCACGAAGAACTACAGGTTCGATGATTGTGGAGTAGACATGGTCTGTTTGCTCCATAGTGCTCGCTTGCGGAGTTTCTTCGCGGTGGCGATATGCTCTGCTAGCTGTGGGAGAAGTTCTTCGGAGTTCGAGATCATCACGTCCGATCATGAAGCAGCATCGAGCTGAGAGTAGCTGAACATGCCCTCGAATCTTCAAAGCTCACAGCAGCTTTGACAGAATGTCTCCCCAAGAGATGATATTTCTAGCATCAAACCCAGAAGCTTGTCAGAGCTTCTCCTGACCGCGATTCTCGCAAGCTCGTCGGCCGAAAAAGATAACTTATCCCAACACTGGAATAAGCTGACAGACAAGGCCAACACGGCGATCAAAAGACTCAATGCGAGGACTCTTTGGAGCTTCAACAGGTTTGAAGTATCCAAAATTCTTTGGAAAGCCACCGCAATACCACAACTGACCTACTGCAATGGAGTGATCACCATGCCCAGAAGGCTGAGAAACCTCATTGAAATCAGACAAAGGGACGCGGGCAGGTGGGCCATGGGCATACCACACTCCACCGTATCAAAGGAGTTTATTGAGGGAGAACTAGGGTGGTCCTCCTTCGATGCCATGGAGACCATCAGCAAAATCATGTATTTCGAGAGAGTGAAACAAATGGATCCATCCAGATGGCCCAGAATGATACTCACAGCAACTGAGATAACAAACACAAAAGTGAAGGCAATGGAGAGACTCAGAAGTTTGAGAACCCAGTATGACCTTGAAGATCTCAGCCTGACCAGAAATACGCAAAACAGACCAATGTGGAATATGTTCCGCAAAGAACTCAAAACGAGAGTGCGGGATAAGTTGGACTCCATATGGAGACGGGATATGGAATACAGATCCACATTGACTGTTTATCGACAGTTCAAAGAGACTCGAGGTCTCGAGAGGGAACTATACGATAACTCGCGGGGCAGTCGGTTATTGGCGCTAGCCAGAGCAGGAATGCTCAACACCAAGAGCCGACAAAACTCCCGAGACCCTTCCATAGACATGAAATGCGCTCGATGTGGAGCCCCGGAAACCGACAAACATGTCATTCTGGAATGCGAGGAAGGACAGTACTCCCAGACGGAATTCGCGCACCGATTAGGACTTCACCCTGATTCAACAGCGAGGGACCTGAGAAGGACGATGGATATCCTAAGGCGATGGGAGAACAACGAACTATGATCTGTGAACGCAATACAATTCACCCCTGAAACGAAAGGGAACATATGTGCAGATGTAAGGTCCAATAAAATCAAATCAAATCGTGGTATATTTTCCAACAGTTTTTCCATGGAAGTGTACAGAATGATAACATTGATCGATTCAAGTCACGCGATGAGCTCCGAGAGAAGAAAGAAGAAAGTTTTGCTCAGGTCTTGATATTGAATACGAAGTTCGAGCTGCTGAACCGGGTTAGGGGTACTCACTGGCACTCGTGCAGACTTTCGATCACGATAACGATCATTCCATTCGATAACTTGTCAAGGAAACTCATTGCACCGAAAACGAACGCACCAGAAGCCGTGGATGCTCCTATGAGCTCATTTGTTATGGCCAAGCTAGTTATGAGTAGAATCGTATTTGCTATCCCGATCAATGCCGAAACCCCGTATATCTCATGTGTATTGAAAGTTGTGGTGTTGTCAGCGAACGCGATCCAAGCGGCGGCTGCGATTGCACAGGAAGCACCGATCGTGTAGATGGTCTGTAGGTTTAAGGTGAAAGTTTTGAGGGAGAGACGCCAATGAGCAACCAGAGCTCAAACACGATTCCGAATAAAAAATTAGGCATCGTGAACCCACCCGCAATTTCAGTTTCTTAGCCATGTAGTTGATCGGGAACGAAGCCGTGAAGCCGCTGACGTACATCACGAGCGGAATGATGGCAATACTGTTCTATTGAGTTGGACAGGAGCTCAACTTTTTCAATCACTTTGATCAATGCCACTGAAAACGTTCCCTCCAATTCCAACTCTTCTCCAAACTCACTTTTGGCAGCTGTAATGATTTCTGAAGATAGAGTCCGATGAAAACCTGAGACATGCTGACATAGAGTCGCGTTGCCATATACAATAGTCCTGTCTGGAACGGAAGTCCCGGTGACTGCGGAGTTCTGCCGGATAACTTGAGACTCACGACTCCCTGATTTCAACCTGTATAATTCTCAGAAATTATGTCTAGGCTCCCTCACGACATAGAATTGGCTTTCCATGAGCCACTCTCTCCAACTGAGGTACAGCGACCGATCAGATCTGAATCCGCTCGCATTCGATTTTGAATATTCTCTGCCTCCATCCCTCGTAGGATCGTGCGAAAACAAATGGAATGCCAGGGAAGACACTGCTCCGACCCCTACAATGATGAACACGACGAGCTGGAAATCATTCGGGAGAGTGAAATTCGAGCTGTCACGGCCCTATTGCTAGCTATTAGATGTTAAGTAAACACTCTCACCGAGGAGAACTCGCAACAAACCTGGAATGAGTGAGCGTCATCAGGTCCGATTTGAGTGGAGCTATCGTCACCACTGGAGTTGAGGACGATCCATGTGACGAGATACATTAGGATGTTGCTCGCAACAGTCAACGCGTACCTGCCAATTCGTCGTGTGAGTTTCCCCCAAGTCAAGCTGGTTACATTTCCGATCGGCGAGCCCTTAGTGAGTGTACTCAGACCGAGAGATGCCCGCGGCATGGAGACTCACCGGAGAGCGTTGAGAGTCACTCTCTCACATGGCAGTGGTGTCAAATCGGGTATGAGACTCAGGTGCGATATTTGGGTGGATGCCCAACCAAACTGGAAGATCACAATCAAGACAGAGTGATAGAAAAACTGAGACCAGCTGTCAGCACCGGTGCACCAGCTGCATTGTGTGAAAATGAAGGGAAAACTGACGAGCACCGCCGCCGTCCCTGGAAGACACGGGAATCTGGTGAGTATCTCTGCGGGAGATTCTTCGCGGGACGAGTGTGATTTTTCTTTGATGGTTATCCGCCCTCTGAGCTCCACGACAGACTGAAGTCACGAGTGTATGCTTAAAACATCCTTTGAAGCCGAAGGAGTCTCGGAACGAGATAATGCTCACCCACAAGATGCCATGCTTTCCTTTTCCCGTACTTTCCACACAGCCAAAGTGTATTCTCGTTATCGGATTCTAGTCCCACGAAGAGCGTTGCTAAACCATCGGCCAACTGCCCCACGAGTAGAAGCTCTCCTGCTAACGTCGGTCCAAACTCCTTAACGTAGTTGAAATATAACAGTAGATAGGTGAACCACATCGACGCACAGAGATCGTTGAGCACATGGCCGACCGAGTAGGCAGCCTTTTCACACCATCCGAGAAGGGGACGTGCTTCAGTCGAAGTTTTCCTCAAGCTGACCTCCATGTCGTCCTCAGAACTGTCATTCAATATCATTGCCTGATTCTGCATTCTGGAAACGAGTAGGGTCGTCCTCAGGTCATCGACACGGGGTGCTGTTGGATTCGATCGCGGGTCGATTCGAGCGCACCCCTTCGCAAGCTCATGGTTTCTGCTTGACAATGAACTGAGCGTACAAACTTGACGCCAGACGACACATATTTACAATCGCTATGAGTTGAAAACCTCCAGCTCGAATAACTATTCCGCCTCTAAAAAAACGGCACACAGTACAAACGGCGACGGCGATGGGGGTTGACCAATCGTCCCTTCTCTTCGGCGATCCAACGGCACCATTTGCGTTGAGTAACAAGAACTTCTTCTCGTTACCATGTATGACTAAAGCTCCAGACATTTTAGTCGGCTCCATCGAACCGCGTTCCTCTCGTGAAACGCTCAATGCGGAGGAGAAGCGCCTCTCCGGCTCCGCTGAACAGGCTGGGTCAGATTGTGCTCGGCAGTCGGAGACATTGTAGAGTCTATTGATAGCTTGCAATCAAATGACACCAAACACTACCACGTCCATAGAGGGGTCGGTTGATTACCAAGGAGTACTTAATCAACATGGAGTAATAGATCGATAACAACCTTCACATGGGCAATTCATTTACCAACCCTGCTGTGAGAAGTCGATCAGGCTGTCAACAGGAACTGGGGAACCCCTCAATGCAGCCGCAGCGCCCCGAATAGACAGAACCCAGCCGCTGATGCTGGGCTATCACGAGAGTGCCGACTAAGTTTTCATAAATACCTCGTTCAACCTTTCGAATGCTTGAGAGCTCAAATGAGAGCCGGGCAGCTTTGGGACCAGCCACATTTTCTTCCAAATTCGTAGAAAAAACCGAGGAGAGAGACGTCGGGTGCTCGCAGTATTTTGTACTTATGGGTATATCTGTTCGTTGAGCGATCACTGAAAACCTCATCCCTGTTATTGGTTTTGGAAGCCGAAGTTTACGCTTCGAAGTATCGATGGAGTGCTAGAGCGCGAAGAGAGAGAATAGACGCAGCTGTGAAATTTCCTCGTGGCTTAAGAAGTATCAGCAATGGTGGGATTCGGGCTCGAATCTGTAGAGCGCCTTCTATCGATTCATGCAGCGGCGGCGCAGCGACGCGCTGCGATCAGCTTGCAGCGCCTGGCGGCGCGCTGTCTGTCTCCGCGCACCGACGCGGCAGCGAACCCGTGAAGCGGCGCAGAGCCCTCGTTGAAACTCAACGGCAGCGGATTGGCCCAGGAAGACGCGAAATTCCTTGAGCTCATAGAGTCGACTGGGGGCGCTTCATACAGACTCTGACCAGCGGTACACCTCGGCCGGGTTCCAGAACTTTCTTCAGAAGCCCTTCTCGAATGGAGACTGACTCCTCTAGCTGGAGGGAAGCCCCAGCCGGAAAATTCTTGGGACGAAGACTGGCGTCAACGATATACGAAACCAGAAGCCTCAAGACTCCGGATTCGGACAAAGTGACACAGCAGATAACCGAACGGCGACAGCGACGTATGATGGGGAAGCGAAGACACTACCACCGATCTCCGCTGAAGAAACTCTCCTATCTTCGATAGAATGATATTCGCTGATTTCTCTAGGCCCGGTGCGCGGGATGCACTCAAACTCTCGCTGAACAATATCGGTGACTGGGCCCATCGCTGGAATCTTCTGATATCTTCCTCTATATCTGCTGCTACTCACATTCTTCACGACGACCGCCATTCTTACATGTCCTTGGTGAAGCCATCCCGGAGGCTCTTCAAGTGAAGGATCTTGGTGTCAACTTCACTTCTGACCTTGAGCCTGAGATTAACATCTATATTGCGATTGCGAGGGCAGGGAGAACTGCTAACTTTGTACTTCGAGCGTTTGATTGTAGAATCCCTGTAGTCTATCTTAAGGCCTATGAGTCCCTTGTACTCCCCTCTCTCCTGTATGGGTCGGAGGTCTGGCGGCCTCGACTAAGGGGATCCGTTAATGCCTTGTAGCGCTTCCAACGCAAATTCCTTAGGAGGGCTGCTCGCAAATGCCGTCCGTCCCCTGACTTACTCTCTCTCCCTCCTATGCATGATTTCCTCGATGACAAGGATCTCAAGCTAGCGCACTCTATCCAGCGCCTGAATTTCACTAGGAATTTTTTTCCTACGCGTGTTACGGAGACCCGGTATCGGCGACTTTTCATTATACCGAGGGCCCTCAACAACACTGTATCGAATAGTTTTCGCTGGAGACTCTCTGGTCGATTTAACCGTGTTTCCCCCGGTACCCGTTAATAAACCGGGTATTACCAAACGGCAGCGGATTGGCCCAGGAAGACGCGAAATTTATCGAGCTTATAGGGTCGACTGGGAGCACTTCATACAGACTCTGACCAGCGGTACACCTCGGCCGGGTTCAGAAGCTCTTCTCGAATGGAGACTGACTCCTCTAGCTGGAGGGATGCCCCAGCCGGAAAATTCTTGGGACGAAGACTGGCGTCATTGATATACGAAACCAGAAGCCCTAAGACTCCGGATTCGGACAAAGTGACACAGCAGATAACCGAACGGCGACAGCGACGTATGATGGGGAAGCGAAGTCGCTACCACCGATCTCCGC
This sequence comes from Phytoseiulus persimilis, assembly GCA_037576195.1. Classification (NCBI taxonomy): domain Eukaryota; kingdom Metazoa; phylum Arthropoda; class Arachnida; order Mesostigmata; family Phytoseiidae; genus Phytoseiulus; species Phytoseiulus persimilis. The sequence goes on along the minus strand of CM075102.1, from coordinate 6,076,471 downwards.
TGAAGAAACTGTCCGAGTTCAACCTCACGATTACTCTCTCGAATGGGAACCAGCAACCTGCATCGGAGGAGTCAAGTCCAGAACCTATCGGATCGGAACGCGAGACATGACACAATTCCTACGCAACCAACGGTAATTTGCGGTAGTTCCCAGTGGTACAACCGAATCCAGAATAGTTATGTCGCTCCGACACCCGGCGGTGACACCGGAACAGAACGACAACGGACTCGCAAAGTCCCGAATCCCGTGCAAAAGGCCACGGATGGATACACCACCGAGGAAGCGCAACTGGGAGAGAACAGCAACAACACCGGCTGAAAATCCTCGTGTGATTCGGACCCGGGTACATTTGTACAACAAAATCGCGATCACGGATCCACGTAGCCAGGCCAGAAAGAACACAGACTCAACTATTCACCCACCTCCCCCAACGTTTCACAGGAGCACCTCTATCACGTGGACACTCGGCATCAACAGCATCAAAGCTTGCAAACACCCACGTGTCTGGACGAATTCAAGGAATTGTGTCTATTCAAGAACTCTCGCAGGCCGTCGAGGCCACGGGAACAACGAGCAGCGGAGGACCCATCATCGCCCCAACAAAATGTGATAGGTGATGTCTGTAAACCGATCAATGACTTATAGTCACGATCCCGGTTAGTGATACTCTACGAAACAATAGTTATCCCACGAGGCGCTGTAATAATCAGTTAGTTTCAGCTTCGCCGCTCATAATTCAGCAGAGAGGCCAGGATCAACTCCGACATCTCTCTCTCTCTCTGGCCTGTGACCAGTAGTACTTTCTGGGCAGTCCTTCGAGTCATTGTTCGTAGCTCACAATTAGGTAGTTTGCCTGGCAACTCGAGGAACAGGAACGAGACACCCATGCATTAGGAAATTCTAGTTTGACCCTGTGCGTGCGTATATCAAATAAATGGAATAATCTGCTGGTGTCTCATTGAGTGTCCCCAGCATCTGATCTCCTCACTTTGGAAGTTGTGAAGGAGACGTTATGTGGGGAGAATTCAACGTTCATCGACTACAGAATGTGTCAGATCCTTGGAACGGAGACTGTCGACTACCCCAGACATTCTGGAAAATGCTCGCAGCTTCATCCATACCGCCAAAGGACGACGAGGAGCTCCATCAAAGGGGAAGTCGCGTAGAGCCTTGACATAGAATCCCGGTTCTGGGATCGTGGTAAGCAGGACAGTCCAAGGTGAAGTCGTCAGCGATCGAGTTCCGGGATACACTGCTGTGATTCCTATCCTGCCCACAGCCCCCCTGTCTGCTGATGCTTTTTTAACCGAGAGTGGTTCATTTGTCTGCAACGCATGTTTGCCCATGGAAACCTGTTCCGCCTGTAAATGCCTACTCCGCCCATGAAGGCATATGAATGCCCGTTTCGCCTGAGCTCCCAAGTCGCATTCGTTTGAAACGATAACAGCCTTGCTCCCGACTTCTGATTGGTAGGTTCACATTACCTGACCCCAGCCCGTCGATTGGGCTTAGCCGCCGACCGCGCCACACCGTCGATTGGACCAAGCCGCCAGGAAGCCATGAAGATGCGCCGTCGTCCCAGCGAACGCGCCTTACAGTGGACTCCGCTTGGTCGGTACACATCGGGACCAGACCATCCTGATCCAATTAGGCGGAGGATCCGATTAAACGGAAAATAGAGGAAGCGTAACCCTGAAACTCGATTTTCGCCAATCATGTTTCTATCCTCCTTAAGAGATCACGAATGGCTCTTTGGGTGCTTGGGCTCATTGTTCCCGGGATGCGAAACCTAAGGCAACACGATGAAGCTCTCGCTGAACATACGAGTTGATGGAATATCTGACAGCGATTGGACTTCCAGTGCGTGACGAAGAATTCATCTATTCAGATCCGTCTCTTCTTCGTCCTCGAGACTCTACTAACGAGGTCGTCACAAACTGAAGACCTTCGCGGACTTTCCTTCAAGCATCAAAATCTTGCATGAAAAACCGTTGACGAAGTGCCATACTTCGCTCAGCTTAATGCACAACTACAGGCTTTTCCGTATCTCCGTTTCCTGAAGCGGAGTCACATAGCCTGTTTCGCCGCGATTTCTCGGACGATCTCATCTTCGTGAGGTTCTACCGAAGAGGAGCACTGAACATCATCGTCAACCGACAAGAATGTCTCGAGATTTTGAGCTGTAAGCAGATCGGAATACGTGCGATCTCTTTGTTCGAGAAAACGGGTAGAGTTTCAATGGTGACACCTTGGAACCGGACAAGCTCTCGTGACTGTGACAAAGTGATCCCTTCGGCTACGCGTTCCCCATCGCGGAAACTTCTCATTCTTTCATTTTTAGGGAAATTCCGCTCGTGATGAAATGATCCGAATAAGCGGAACCTTGTTCCGATAAACCGGAGCGTGTCCTATGGAGAGGATCGGGGAATTCGACTTCTGATCCGAGTAAGCGCATGATACGATTCTCCGGTGCAACCATTAAGCGGAGTCCACCGTATTATGTAACGTCGGAATCCGGGTGTCTCCTCACTTGAATTGAATCGAGGCTATAAAGAGCGATTCTCAGATTTGTTCTTGGCTTTTTTTTTTCTGTGAGTTCAACATAAGCAGTGGAATATCTCACTCGAGCCGGACTCGGGATGGAATTCCGGGAACGCGCCCCCCTCCCTTCATCCCGCACAAAATGCGTATGGTTAGGAATCGGAAGAGATTCTCGGAGCTGGGAACAGGTTCATGCTCATTGCATATGATACTTGAATCATCAGGACTGTTACAGTTCTCAGCCATCATCCTGTTCCCGCTGGGCAGTCGAACAGATTGAGAAAACTTCGATTCCTTGCGCCCTCAGCTTGCTGCCCCCTCGTGAGGTGGAGTTACTAGTCCTGATTGATGCCCCTCATCAGCTGCGTTGCGGCCTTCCAAGATTCCCCATTGGGAGCGGCAGTCGTTCGACGCTGAGGGTGTTGTCCGCGGTTCATGATCGGGTCATGCGCGGGTCAAAGATGTTGGAAAAGAGGTGGTTCAAGTGTGTTCAAGAGGTTGATTCTCGGGGACCGTACGTATTGATCTGCACACGCCTGTCGCATCGTTTGAATCCTCCTTCTCATGATCATCGTATCGGGATTATGATTATGTTTCGAGGCGAGACGTGTGTTGAGCAGTGGTGCATCGCGTTCCCGATGATTTCTCATAACAATGAATATCACCTTCAAACGCCTGAAGTGAGGAGAATCTCGACTTGAAATTTTTTCGTTCTTCCATGTATGAGTTGACTTCAAAATTGGGAGATCGTGAAAGAACCGTCGGTTGATACGATCATATCCTAGGGAGAATCACGGTGAGTTCTCTGGAAATCGCGCTGGAGAGTTGAATGAGCGGCGCCATAGGAAGGTGATTGTGGAAATTTCCACGCTCTTCATTGAGGCGGAAACGGAGACAGCCGGTTCCAAGCAGGGCGAAAGAACGAGAAGAACGTGAAACCTTCAATCTAGAAATAGAGGAGCGTGGTTTGAAAAAGTCTACGTCAAGGTCCTAAATTAGCAAGGTTGCATCCCTGAACTTTTTCTTTCCTGAAGTTATGAATAGTGGAAAACATGCCCAGCTCGATGAAATCTCCGCTACAGAGCTCTGAGGGCTTCTTTGCTTTCAATTTTTCCAGCTTCAAAAAACTAGATCAACTGCTCGATGCAGTTGCGCATCAACAAGATCACAAGCGAGGCTCTGGCGGAATCAGACCCGATTTTTCCAGCCGGTAGAGTGGTCTGAAAGCCCGCATGTAACTTGTCATTCTGGGACAGCATCCTGGGACCTGATCTCCTTCCGAGCGCTCTCACAGGCAGCCGGTGCGTTAGATCAGCGGTGGCCAACCTAAAGAGCTCCGTGCCCCCTGTAGATTTCTAACATTCCTGCGAAACCATTCAAAGAAAAAGGAAGGAAGCTACTGTATCAGAGCATTGACGAATACCTCCAATCGATACTGTGCAAATTTTTGAATTGAGCGAAAATATCGTACATAATTGGGCAGGAACTACAGAAACTTTGAACAGAGGCTCAAATCTGGACTCGAATATGATTGTCGCTGGTTCTACGCAATGTCGCGGAATCGTGGCTTCATCGATGTGATGACAAGTCCTCAAAAAGCATTCGGAATATATCAGACACCCTTCTTCTGTCTCTCGTCTATCAGTTCGTCCGTGGCTGTAAATATCGGTGAGGAGTCTCACTTGAATGAATATAATGGATGAGCAGCGCACGGAATAAAATTCGAACGCGCAGCAATCCACGGCTCACCTCTGGCGGCTCGCATTCTTAGCGAAGCGTCAATCTTTTGGGGAACTGCCTGCCAAAATTCTGATCTCATCAGGAATTGGTTCTCGCCCACTGTGGAGTAGCCCGAGTATTGTCTCCAACGCTCTCTGCCCGAAGGCGCCTGACCGTGTTTTCTCAGTGATAATTTCGTGATCCAGGGCAGACCTGAACCAAAGCACAAGTATTTCCGCGGCGGTCAGTTTGGGAGTTATGCTCGCAAGGCCCCCTGAAATTTCTTGATGGCGCCCCGGTGGCCATCGCTGCTGTGGCTCACATCCCTGCTTGAGCAAATGAAGACTCGTCTGATTTCGTTTCTTGGAGGTGATATCGCGCACTGAGTCCCTTTGGTCGCCTACCGGCGGGTGAGGAACGAGAATAGATATTCTCCGATGATGATTTCGCGTTCTCGTATTTCCCGGGTTGAAGGCCCGGCTCGGTAGCGGTTAGTAAAGTGATCTTGGACAACAGAACTCGTCGGGCGACGTTGGTTCCGACAAAAACATTTTATTTCAGGAATGCGGATGCCATGAGCCGTCGGGCTCTTGTCAGCTGTTGTGAGGCGCCACTCTCGAGAAACGTGGAGACGAAGCAGCTGCGTATCCAATCTGCACGCCAGCCGATGGCGACCACGCATCACCGGACGGACCCAGTGCAGATGTACCTTCTCATGTATTGAACACTTGCAGCTCTGCTTGAGCTTATTCGTCAAGATGTAACTTGAACACAACGCATACTTCATTCTGAAAACTACTCGACTGCTCTAACTCCCATGTGTAATGTGTTCACTGTGTGACATGGAGGTATTGTGCTGGACTCAGAGAGTCTAGCCTAGGGCCCATCCGTACGCCACAGCTGCGTTAGATGAACGAGGTCTTCCGACGCTATGGATTTGATGTTTTTCGCTGACAGCGGCCCTCCACGAAATGGAGAGATTTTGTGGGAGTATTGCGTGCTCAACTGGCCCTGGCTCAGGAAAGGGTATACCACATTGAATGGGCATTGAATGTGGAGAAATTTTCTGAGAAATGGGAACCGGCCCCGCCCCCAGATACGGAAGTCCTGGTCAGCCTCAGTCTGGCGCCAGGCTGAACATCTTGTACCTCAGTGCCATCAGACAAGACCCTCGATCGGCGGTTCATTCCAAATCGTGGATATCTTCAAGAGGAGCTGGAAGAAACTGCGGAGGGAGGGGAACAGCGAGATGGCTGTGCAGACAATGCTTCAGACATACAGGAGCACCCCTGGTTTCTATGCGAAGTCCCCGGCAGAGTTTTCCTTCGGGCGGCAGCTTCGAACCGTGCTCTTCTTGCTCAGACCCGACCCGGACAATCTGCAGATTGTGGGAGGCGACAGGCGGATAGTTGATCACAACTGCACACACAAAAACGGTATTGCGAGCATCTTTCACTACAAGGTGTGCAAATACAATTTTCGTGTCTGGTCTTTTTGTTGCATATGGCGCGGTGGAAGCAGTGTGCTCCTCCTCTGGTGGAGCGATGTCCCTTCTTGAAGTTCGGCACTTTCCACCAATCTAATGTCATTGCAGGGCAAGAGTAGAATGCTGGATCGATGGCGTCTCTTTATCGCTTTCAGCTTTCGACTTGTATTTGGTGTGCCGTGGTCAACGGGAGACCAAAATTCGTGAGCAGAGTCTCGGTCATTGTGTCTGTGTTTCCCAGAGGAAAGACGAGTCTGTTCTTGGTTCATAGGCGCAGATAGGGCCAGCTTGACGCACGCTGCTCTGAGTTCGTCAAAGGATTCTAGCTGTGATCGGGTGAGATTTCCCCAGATAAGCTGTATTGGAGATAGCTCGTTCGGGGGCGGGATTCAGCTGAATGCTATCTTCCTCTCCCTCAGCCTCAGTTCGATGTGTTCAGCGAGGTTCGTTCCGTCTCTTGGCAGCTCGATTCCGAGGTAGAAGAAAAACCTCACTTTCTCGATGCGGGCATCTTCACTCTTGAATACGTCTCCCTCGGCTTTGGGGCCTCCTCTTCTCAATTTTACGAGTTTCGTCTTCGATACATTCATGACAAGTCCATTTGCTTCCAAGTAGCTGTTCAGAGTCTTCATTGCTTTCTGAAGTTGGGCTCTCGAGCGTGACACTGGGACCGCTTCATCCGCTTACAAGGCATAGGAGACCAGGTCATGTCTTCCGGCGATCGTTTCGGGGAGCTTGTTCAGGGATGACGGGAATGACGTTGTTGAATTTAAGAGAGTCGGTCAACGCCTCGCTGATCAGGTATGATAGATCAGGTTTGCTGAGGACGTTCCGCTTCGCGATTCCTCTCCATGAGGTGGGTTCCAGTGGGTTTCCCTTGCCTTTGGGAATGATCTCAAGTTCACAGTTTCTCCATTCGACTGGGATGTCTCCTTTCTCAAGACGGTTGTTAAGGAGTTTCGTGATGAGTGGAATCAGCGCTCCGCATTACTACAGATGTTCGTTCGGAATTTGGTCAGGTCTCGCTGCCTTGTTTCTCGGGGGGTCCTTGATGGCGTCGAAAACGTCCGCCGTAGTCCACTGAGATTCGAGCTGTTCAATCTCCCAGGTCTCTGCTGCGTTCCGAACCCATGCCATGCTCGGGATCTCGGGCGGCCCCGGCCGACAACAAAAATTTCTTATGTGGTAAAAAGAGGATTTAATTTATATCAGAATTAAATCTGAACCCTCTTAAGACCCAAGCCCACCGCCCGCAATGAGATTTGCGAGGCGATAGGGAGTGTTACTGTAGCAATACCGAAAGGTGATTCCGGGACACTTCTGAGGGCTGGCTGAGAGGTTCAGCCGGAAAACAAAGGGATCTCGGGTGGAATCGTGTTCGTGCTTGGGTATAGGTGAGCGAAGTGATTCACCAGTTGATCTGCTGGGATGGGCCAGATACCTCTTGCATTCTGCTTCCTCAGCCAGCGATACGGATGTTTCAGAGCTTCGCTAATTAGCTGAAATTCTTTTCGTTCTGCGAATTGCTCTTTCTCTTGCCTCAGCATCTCCTTGTAGGCGGCTCTCGTGTGATGTAATGCGGTCATGTCGGTATGTCCGGTCATGGCGAGCTGCGTCACCGATCGCACGCTTCTCTGAGCGTGGTAGCAGTCCTCGCCAAACCAAGGCTTCGAGCTCCGTTCCTGTCTGGTGGCGATGGTGCTTCTTATGAGGTCAGTTATGCTAGAACTCGTGTCCTCGATGCTGATCTCGAGGTCTCCGTTTTTCATCGCGATTCCCCGGTGTCCTACCAAGAGAGCGTCTTGGTTCAGCTCCCTGTGTGTCTCCTTCCCCTTGGTACGGCGCTCGACGCTCGGATCTCAATCTTTGGGCCATGGGTATGTGTGGGGTTGTTCCGTAAAACCTGAGGTGGCTCTGTGATCCCAGGCAGTCAGCGGCTCGGTTTACGGCGAACGTATCTATGACTGATTTCCTTCTGTGCGAAATGAACGTCGGTGTAGATCTGCCAGTGGCTATCCACATTCCCCAGTTGTTCAGACCTCCTACGAGGAAAGATGTCCGCTTTGAAGCTTCGTCGTTGATGTGTGCGCTCAAATCTCCGCAGAGAATCGTTGGGATGTCTCACCGAACAAGGCTGTGGTCAGCCTCTGCTGGAAGTTCTGCGATGACTCGGTTGGGTTTATGAACATACCGATGATGATGATTTTTGGATTCGATGATGACTGTGTCGTTCTCTGCCATCCTGATATTAGCATCGATCAGTTTGTGGTTGTAGATCACGCTTACAAAACCGCAGGGCCTTCTAGGTCCCTCGGCTTTTTCTCCACGTCATTGTGCCGCGTGATGGCGCGGAAAGCGAAACGGGCGTACGAAAGTACTCCGGGGCATTTGATGACTTCTTGCTAGGAGACGCCGAGCCTCGGGATCCAAATAGGACCCTGATTCTTGGGAGGTCCTCGCTCGCCTCGTGAGTGCCCCATGCAAGCCAGTTCGCGTTGACGGAGCTTTCAGCCGGTGTCGGATAAAATCATAATCATGTTTGTGATTATGATTATGACCCCCAGCTACTGTGATTACATTCATTGTGGCGGACAGTTTACTGACCAAGTGAAGACACTGGGGTTACTCTAGCACTCGTAGTGCTTTTCCGCGGACGGTAACGGATTCCGTTCGCGGTCATGACAGCCAACCGAGGCCCATGCTGTATGAACCGATATTTTCTTGATTGAAAGCTGCCTTGGGTCCCCCGTGGCAGAATACATCGACATCAAGTAAATCGTTGGAGTCATATATCTGAGATGGGTCTTCTATCGCCGACCCGTGTCTCCCCGATTCTCATGTTAGTGTGTGTATTGTGTGGCGAGCTGCTCCAAGCTTAACGGGGAGCCTCCGGTTGCCACAATCATGCCGTCATCATATCCTTATCATAGTTTTTTTTTCAAAAACAGGATTTCTGGAACGGTTGAGACGTAGTCGGGGGTTTTCGGGGTCGTTGAGCACGATTCAGGTATTCGTTTCCCTCGATCTGTTCATCCTAACGCGAAATTCGTTGTGGAGGCCAGATTCATTATTTTAATTCCGGCGTCGTCATCCGATTCCCTTGGAAACCAAGATTCTGGCAGCGGTTTAAACGTGGTCGGAGGTTTTTGGGAATAGTGATCACGATGCTAGTCTTGGTTCTCCCCGATTCATCCTTCCTGATACGAAAATCGTTGATCACACCTGACGAGTCAAGGTGATAATGATGAAGAGAAGCGATTCAGTTCAACTGTAGCCGTACAAGCAGTTGTCTTACTCGCGCTTGCTCGCTCTGCAAATACTGCCCGGCTCCCGAGAAACCTGAGGAATCGGCGAAAAACGCGACTAATATATCATTAACAGGCACGCCCTACTGGAACGGGCCTGCGAAGACGCGGTTCCGACCCGACACACTCTTCTGTCAGAGTCGTTGAAGTCTCTCGAACACGCGGTCATGGAGCGTGAGAGCGTCGAAAATCTTCCAGAGGGAAGAGCAGCATCGAGGGCTGGCGACTCTCCATGAATCGGTTGTAGCCAAGTGCTGTGGCGCCGGAGTCAGTTGGAAAAATCAGCAGACGTAGATCGAAGAATCGTCTCCGACGTAGACCCCATGGAGGTGTCAGCAGCATCATCGTAGTCGACCACAGGGCCCCCCATATGACGCCGCAGAGAACCTTTCGTGGCAGTATCTCCACGACCCGGACACCCATTTCGTCATGCTGCTCCGTTGCGAGCCCATCTGAGCCCTCTCCAGGGAATTCAACAAGGCACCCCCGTCCAGCGCGGAGGGTGAACGATCATTTTCCCACGAGACCATGATGAACGCGCCAAAAACGAACCGGCTAAGCGATGCAAATCTCGAATAACGGGAGGTGCTCCGAGATGCTCAACCGTTGCTTCTACAAATCTCAATACCATTAGCTGAGGATAACGATTGAACAGTCAACTCGATCTACTCCGCGTGTCCCGTTGCTCTGATCAGAGAAATCAGGGAACGCCCTGATCTTGAGCTAGCGTTCATGAGAGTAGCACGTGTCTCTCTGGTTGACTCCACAGAAAACTTGATTCTTAGTGAAAATCGAGTAGCACAACTACGCGAACGAGGGTATCGGCATGCTGGGAACGGATAGTATTGTTTCCAGTGATGGCTATGTTAGCAGCAGGGATTGTCAATACCCGGACCGATTGGGCATAACGGCTTTCTCATAAGGATGGATAGATCGAGTAGAACTAACTCCTGAATTAGGATCTGCGACCCCGAAAACTCCGACTGCGTGTCAACCACCCCCGGAATCCTGTTCTAAAAAAGACCCATGATTACGGCAAGATCACAGGGGGGGGGGAGCATACCCAGTCTTATGATTATCATCATGATAACTAGAGATAGGGGTTTCAGGCACAATGCCATAAATGCCTGAAACTGCCTATATCTCTTTGTTTTGCCTTTCAACGTTTCGTCTGGAATTCTGCCTATTTGTCGATTTTAAGGACTCAGAAATACATGGAACAAGCCTGTCAATCCGAAATTCAGATCTTTGGGAAAGTACAACAATATGTGGATCGCGCTCATTTTGCCATTGCTCGAAATAGCGCATGCTTCATTCGCTCCGAGGATCGCTTATGTCCGCGTCCTCGATCTCGTAAGCGCAGGTTCGACGCGCGCTCGATTAACTCACGGCGGCAATTTTTTTTTTGGCATGGGGCGGCAAATTTTTCCCAGCCCAGGCGCGACGATTTCTCAAATCCGACCCTGCCTATTGCTCTTGTTTTTAGCACGCCGTGCCGGCTGGGATCCAGCTCGCTTTTCAACTCTTTCTCAACAGTCGTTTCACAGGAATTCAACTTTTCGCGATGCCCAAACACACTGAGTCAAGGGAACGATATGAGCGCTGAGCTCTCGATTCCTTCGCCAACCGATCTTGCGTCGTTTGAGTTTGCCCCTTTAGTCAGTGTGAATGTAGAGCGGTCGTTTTCTCGCTTCGAGTCTCTGCTCTCAGACCGCAGATATCGGTAGACTCCGGACAATGCCAAGCTCCATATTGCTCCAATGTGCAATAAGGAGCTGCAGGATTAGCAAGGTTCAAGCTTTCACCTCCATCATCTTAATATGGCTCCCTTTCTCCGAAGTGTTAACGCCCCTCCCAACATTTTCGCCGCCTGTTTCAGCAAGTGTGAATGCTTTTTTTGTGGATTTTCAGTGCCTTTTTCCGGGAGTTTCAATGTCTTTCTGCCTGCCTTTTTTCGAGTTCTTGAGTGCCTGAAACCCCTATCTCTAATGATAACGATCACAACAGTGATTGTGACGGGGGCCGCTATTTTGTCGCGGTCAAAAAACGCGAATATCGCGCGAGTTGAGCTTTCGACAACTTTGCGCGCTCGCCAAGACAAGTCATCGTGATAGCTGTCCTCGCGAGCAGGTAAACTAGTTGTTCGTTGGATCATGCGGAAGCTGTGCCGTGATTCCGAGGCATTTGAAGCTTGCGCGAACTCTATGAGATCCCGATTCATGTGGAGTTTGTGTTCCGCCAGTTCGTCTGGCGTCTTTAACATTGGAGCTCGTATTTTCGCCGCGTTAGCCAATGATACCTCCCGACCAAAGCGAGAGAGCTGTCCCGTGTGACGACCCCAAGATGATAAGAGCACCCTTTCACGGATACCCCTGATTTCTGTTCCAGAGAATGGATCATACGGAATATTCAGGCTCGTCTGCTGATACGACGGCGCATCGCGATGGCTCACCTGACGGCATGACCCAGTTGACGCCGTGACCCAGTCGACTTGCTGCGCTGATTAGTGGCCCCGCTCCCTGATCGTTACTAACGTCCGGTCGAACACGGGGCGGACGCAGGCAGGTTATTATCAAACTGAATCGTCGAGCGGACCCCATCTTCTTTGTAGAAACTCGGATCAGTCCACTGTCCTCGGTACATCGCTTACGAGCACATTTTGATTCTCGCCACGGGTTAGCGACTCCGGGCTCTGGAGCTTCCAAGTCAACACGTTCCCTTCTTTGTCCAGCGGCGCTCGACGTGTACTCTGTTGAATGCGCAAACACACGTACATGCGTGTGCGTCTCAGGCAGATGTCAACCCAGTGGCATACCGGGGCTCATGTCGCCTGGTGCGGAATCGTGGTTTGTGGAAAATGCTGATCAACATATACCAGCGGGACGCCACTGCATCGGCTCATCGATTTCGAAGCCCGTGCGCCTGTGTGTCTTCCTCGGGCTCTAAGGGTCTGGATTCCGAGGATCATGGATACGCATTCGGCTCCTTCGACTCACGGATTCTGCGAAGTCTCTGCATCGCCCTCCCGATCTCTTCTCTCAGCTCCGTGCTATGTTGAGCCAAGTCGTCGCTTTCGGGCGATCGTGAATTTGTTCAACTTGGAGGATTAAATCATAGCTATCGGTATCCCCGGTATCGCTGGAGGGAGTGGAAGGTGATTGTGAGAATCGGGAAAGGCAGAGTACGGCTGGTCATTTCTTCAAAACCACCCGGGAGTCGAACGGATGCCAACTCGAATGATATTTCGTTGGCCGTGTGCAGCAGCGTAACAAGGGGGGAGGGCGGAGGGGCGGACCGCCTCGGGCGCCACCTGACCGAGAAATACAGGGGGCGCCGATTTCGGCTCTTCTCTGTTGTGGGTAACTTCGGATTCTCATATGAGACAGGGGACGTCCCTGTCCGGGACAAACTAACGCCGAAGGACAGCATGTCGGGCTTGGCGCAAACGGGGACTCAAACTTCTCCGTCGCGGAGATTGAGAATGAGCGCGGCGCTGCGATATCTCATGAGGATAAGCGCTCAGAACCTCTAGTCTCGTGATGTCTCCAACGGCCACGCAGCCTCCAACGGAAGCCGTTTGAGGCCAGGGAAAGGGTCGGCTGCAGTTAGCGTTAGATCGGAAGTTCAATCCGAGATCCACCGAGGAATCACAAAACCAAAATTCCTTGAGCTACTCGAAAGTAGGTGGAAAAAGAAAGCAAGAAGAAAGGACTCGAACTGAAGAAGGCCAGCGGCAGACTCAGGTGATTGGAGTTTTTGTTGGTCACAATAGAAATCCCGCGTAAAAAAGATCCTTGAGTTCGGAAAAATGTCCTGCGCATGAGAAACTCGCCATTGGAGGAACCTTCCGATCAAAGAGATCGCGTAGGGAGAACAACGTGAATCAACTTGTCCATGGAAGTACATTGAAAATTCGGTCTGCGGTCTGCCTCCTTCGAATGCAGGAGCCTCCAACCTGAAGTCAGTCGATCGATGAGAAGTCCCTTCTAACTTTTGGCGTTGTTAAAGAATGAAGCGAATCAGACCCAGTGGGGCCCAGTACCGGAAGATGAAGAAATGCAGGGATGAAGAAATGGATCGAAGCAGAGGGTCTTTACTCAGGTACTTCGACGGTCGAGCGACAGCGGAAGAACGTTCTGGAGGGAGCAGCTTGAGCGATACGATGAATGATACAACGAACGACAAGCTTGACTCGGGAATATCGACCGGACTCAAAGTTAGTGAATTCGACAACCCAGGAACCACGAAGCTTGCATCTTCGTGTCTTCCACCGAACGTAACACCCATTGAGGAGCGCATGGAAGCCACGAAGTCGGATCGACTCGGACTGGAAGATCCCGGGCCTCGAGAACCCGCTTCAACCGAGTCATGGAATGCTCCGTATGAGACACCGATTCGAGTCGAAGCCACGGACTCTGATGCTCGACTCGAAAAACAAGACCGTGTTGACCGGGAATTCTCAACGACAGAAACTTCAAACAACTCCAACTGGCTAATGATCGCTGACGACGAAAATTCAGAACAGAGTGTCATGGAATTGCCCCATGCAGATTCAGAGGAGCCCAGGGAGGCGTCAATGCGAGATACGTCGGACATTGGTTTATGGCCCGTGGAAATCTCGCACTCTTTGAGGGTGTCCCTCATAAGAATCGGTCCTCGTGTCGTGCAACACATTGACAGTGATTTTGCTGCCGTCAAGAGATCGGGTGCTTCCACGAAAGGTATCGTACGACACCTCTCTAAGGACTGGTTCTTCCGAAAGCTGACCAACAGCGAGAAGGTTCTCCGCACGTGGATAATGTATTCCCCTCACAAAGCTGCTCTCTTCTGCTATTGCTGCAAGTTGAATACAACAGTGTCAATCCAACAGATTCAGGATTCAGCTCCGAGCATGGCTTCAATAAGTATTGGAAGCTCAATCCGAAATAAGATGAGTACGAGGCCTCTCCTTCTCATGTCACATCCTTCACAACATGGAAGACCCTTGAAATGAATATCTTAGGTCGAACCACCATCGACGAAGCAGCTCAGCGGGCTAATCGATCCGAAGAAAAGAAATGGAGAGATCTTTTGTCGCGATTTCTCGAAGTCATAAAATATCTGGCCAGGCATAATCTCGCTTTGCGGGGTCATCGAGAGAGCATTGACGATGATACCACAGCTAACAAAGGCAATTTTCTGGGGCTTTCACAACTTTTATCGACCTATGACCCGCTTTTACGTGAGCACCTGATCAAGGTGAGACTCGGCAGAAAGATCGAAACATCTTACATGTCGCCGCTTGTGCAGAATGAAATAATATCACTCCTTGGGAATCGGGCCCGGAGAAAAATTATACAGCAAATCAAAGAAGCGAAATATCACTGTATGATATTCGATTCAACCGTCAAGACCAAATAAGTCAGGTTCTCCGATACGTGAAAATCGACGGACCCAATATTACCGTCGTCGAATCATTCATTGACTTCATAGGAGCGGCTGGGGAAACAGCCGAGGACCTAACGCAATTGATTCTGACTAAGATTGAAGGCGACGGCCTCGACATACAAGACTGTCGTGGCCAGGCGTACGACAACGCAGCCGTGATGGCTGGCAAGTACAATGGCGTGCAAGCGCGCCTAAGGAGCATCAATCCTGAGGCTCAGTTCGTGGCATGCACGAATCACTCCTTGAACTTAGCAGGCGTCCATGCTGTCGCAGAATCCGTGGGCTCAATCACCTTCTTTGGGACAGTGGAGCGAATTTTCGTTTCCTTCTCGTCCTCCACTATTCGCTTGAGCAAGCTGATCGCTGCCACCAAGCAGGTCGTGCGACGTTCGATCGAAACTCGATGGAGTGCACGATATGATGCAGTTTCCGTGATGAAAAATCACTTCGCGAAGATTTTAATCGTTCTCGACGAACTGACCGCCGCGAACGAGAATACCACAACGCGGTCAGAGGCCATTCTCTTGCTGAGGTCATTGCAGTCATTTTCTTTCCTGAGCTATCTGGGTTTCTGGTCTGAGGTTTTTCGCGAAATAAACGATACTCAGCGCTATTTACAAAAGCGGGGTATCGACCTACGTAACAGCGCTCTGAAACTATCAGCTCTGAAAACATGGCTCAGCGACTCCCGTGAAGTGATCGTTACGACGGGGGTGACTTTCGCCAGAAATCTTTGTGATGAGCTGAGCATTGAAGTTCCAGCTCGCCGTCGGCGACAGTCTTAAAGACCTTTCAACGATTTTTCCGGAAGTGCCAATTTAACCTTCGAGCAAGAAATCACCCGCGAAATGTATTCATGCATCGACAGGATCACTCAGGAAATCCTGTCGAGGTTTCAGCAGATGCAGGACTTGGACGCTAAATTCGGTTTCCTGAAACCCACAAAACTCCTCAGTGGAAGTTCTCCGTACGATTTAACGGTCCTTCCGGTCGACATCGACAAAACGGAGTTCCTAGTCGAGCGGGGACGAATTCAGGAGTTTGTGAAAGTCTGTCCGGCAGAGGAGAAGAGCTCGATGCTCGATGGGGGGCCTTTGGAGCTCCTGCAGTTTATCAAGAGGTATAATCTGGACATCTGCGTCACAAATATCGTCATAGCTCTCCGACTCTTTCTTACCGTAGCCATTAGTTCGGCGAGCTGTGAGAGAAGCTTTTCGAAGTTGAAATTGATCAAATCTTATCTCCGCTCCAGCATGAGCCAATTACGGCTCTCAAACCTCGCGATCCTGTCGATCGAGCATGAAATCTCGAATAACATCGATATGGACGATGCGATCAACGAATTCGCGATCATGAAAGCTCGGAAGGTTCAGTTTTGAAGCTTGGATAATAAATACCCTTGGCCGAATCAACACATTCGATGTTTCATTGATGTAATTCTGGCTGATGTTTCATGACACCAGGAGGGGGAGGGGCATTTTCGTTGACCGTCCCGGGCGCCACAGAGCCTTGTTACGCCACTGGGTACAAGCTTTCAACGAAGAATCTCAAACTGTGATGGCTGTCGCGGACTCCAAGCCAGAGAACAATTGAGTCCGAGATAGAGGATAGCGGAAGTTTTCCGAGTTATGAATGAGACATCAGATGAACATTACTCATGCGGTACAAGTTGCGAGACTGTCGTGGGATCGGGTCTAAGTCATAAGTTAGCGAAGGTTTCTAATTTTGTGAAGTCCAAGTTGGCGAGACCTCACTATAGCTCCAACGATTTACCTAATGTCAATGTATTGTGCCACGGGAGACCCAAGGCAGCTTTCACGCAATGAAATATCGGTTCATCCAGCACGGGCCTCGGTTGGCGGTCATGACGTCATACAGAATCCGACGGAATACTCCGAAGTCAACGCCACGGAGACGCTCCCTCGAGACCGCCGAGCGGGCAGACGAGAACAACTCGCTCCCGTGCGCGGACAAGTTCCACGAGTGCTACAGTCACCCCAGTGTCTTCACTTAATCAGTAAACTGTCCGCCACAGAGGGTGCTAACTGCTTTGTCGATGGCTCCTGTCGTGAGGCGGGAGTGTATTGCGTCCCACCTTATCTCGGACTATCTTGAATGGAAGTCCCCACAGGTCGTGTCTGAGCGTGTCGACGAGTTCCTAACAGCATTGATTTTTTGCCTGGATGATCCTCCTGTGATACGTTTTTTTACTCTCGGCATGAGTCTTCTGATATTGCTGAACAAAAGTCGGGTCTATGCTGGTGAGCCTTCTGGTTCTGCTGAGGCGCCTCCTGGCTGCGATTCATTTCTTGCGTTCTGGCTCAATCTCAACCGATCCGACTCAACCGAATCATGCCGATCCGATTATTGTTATGGAAGTTTCCCGAGAACAAACAGATATTGCTCTAGATGCCACTGGAGCGGGTTCCCCGGCTTGTCCTTTCGGGTGACAGCGGATCGCGAATCTGCTAGCGATTTTCCCCAGGCAACGCGGGCATGGAGAACGGGAAGGGGTCTCTGCCAATCTGGGCTCCGGGGAGACTCAGTAGCAAGCGGTCTGCCCCCGAGAACTTGAGGATCAGAGTTCTGCGATTGCGGTTGGTAGCTAAGATGTTGGCTCGCTAAGTGACTGATCAGAGAATTGGTGGCTCGATCGCGTTCGAGAATCTGTGATATGGAACACTGAGCTTCTGTGGAATCAGTCGGCTCGTTGGCCGTGTGGCCTAAACCAACGCCTTGGTGCCACGCTAAGCTAGCGATCGCGGGTTCGATTCCCGGCCGACAACAAAAGTTCTTATGTGGTAAAAAGAGGATTTGATTTATATCAGAATTGGATCTGAACCATCTTAAGACCCAAGCCCACCGCCCGCTACGGGATTTGCGAGGCGACAGGGAGTGTTACTGAAGTAATACCGAAAGGTGATCCCGGGACACTTCTGAGGGCTGGCTGAGAGGTTTAGCCGGAAGAACAAAGCTTCTGTGGAATCCATTCGCCCGCGTCTCGACGCCACATGCGCATTACGCAACATGCACGAACCTTCCCTTGCATTCGTGACCGTGACACAATCGGCGGGCGCCATCGAAACAGTACATTCCGCCCTCAAAAGATGTCGCCTACCTGGGTATTAGTGGGCGAGATTTTTGGCTGCATATTCAGAGTGCTCACCGGAGCGGCTTTGCTCTACTACATGTTGAAATGCCTGTGCGAACATGGAGTCTTCAAGTAGCCGGATTACCTCGGGCAAGTCTCGACACCCGCCGTCTCTCGCATTTTCCCGCAGCTCGAATTACGAGGTGAGTTTCGGCTTCCGATCCACACGGCTCAGATTCTAATGAATGCATTGGATGCATTGGGGCGCGATTCGAGACAGAACGTAGGGTGCTGCGTCGCAGCTCGTTTGGCTTGTTAGGCTTCTGACTTAGTCGGCTCGTTGAACGTGTGGCATGAACCAACGCCTTGGGTGCCACGCCAAGCTAGCAATCGCGGGTTCGATCCCCCGCCGACAACAAAAAATTTCTTATGTGGTAAAAAGAGGATTCAATTTGTATCAGAATCAAATCTGAACCATCTCAAGACCCGAAGCCCACCGCCCGCAATGGGATTCGCGAGGCGATAGGGAGAGTTACTGAAGCAATACCGAAAGGTGATCCCGGGACACTTCTGAGGGCTGGCTGAGAGGTTCAGCCGGAAAACAAAGAACCACAATGATATTGTTCAATATTTGCGAGACGAATATCCGACCGGAGAGTGCATCACAGTTGCACTGGCACACCGCGGAATGGAGGTCATGCAAAAATTCTGCATAGTGGAGAACGGGGTGATAACGATAATCAGTGGTGATGCTGCAGAGGCAATCGGCCTAATAGAGAGAATCCAAGGCGTAGGTGAAAACGGAATTGACGCAAAGATACCCTCGGGTGGACCTACTCATGCATCGCAAGTATTAAGGACTGGTACGGAAGGGACTTCGGCGACCTATGCCTTCACACAACACAGGTGATGGGAACTTCCAGCAATATTTGCACCGCACAGGGAGAGCCACTTCGCCGCTTCGCACCCTGGGCGACGCCAGCGTTGACGACGACGCTGATCATACGATCCTCGGGCAGGGGCGTACCCAGCTTTTTTCGAAGGGGGAGGGGAGCAAGTATGTGATGATGATGATCATCGTCACGAGTTTTTCATGACGCAATCAGCATGGTTTCCGAACCTGCGAATATTTTACTGATAACACAGAATCTCTGCGGAACAATGTCGTCCATCGAAGTGATATTAAACCCACCCTTCCCAATATTATCGGAAAGTTTTGGAGGGGGCCATGGCCTTCCTGGCCCACAGAGGATTACCTCGGCAAAGCTCTCCGCTTGCTGGAAGCAATAAACAACGGAAGAGTTGTCTTCAGAGTTTCCAGCAGCTGAGCAGCGGAGGGAGTGGGGCTTCAGGGAGTTGTGGATAGTTTCCGTTTCCCATATCCAGGCTTGCATCGTCGAGTTTGTGAGATTCGGAAGAATTTGCGATTGAGGACCAAAAGCAGAATTTTCGACGTATCATGTTGTTCTGCTACCGCGAAGGCTTTGATGCAGCGAAGACCACTCGAAGAATATGTGCAGTTCACGGGGAGAATGCTCCTCAAAGTTCTATGGTTAGAAAGTGGTTTTAGCGTTTCAAGGCCTCGAAGATAAGCTTAGTACAAGATGACCACAAGTTACGGAACCCGACGAAATCATCGGTCCGGCAACTTTGAACCCCGCCCTGACTACCAAAGGAATCGGAAAGTATACGGAAGTCTTCATGGAACCATTTGGAATCGCCTCTATCAAGCTGGCTGCTGAAGAATATTTGGCTGCCCCATGGTCTCACTGATCGCCAACTCGAAAGACGTGTGGATACGTACCACAATGTCCTCCGGAAGAACGCCAATTATTCATTTCTGAAGGGACTGATAACCGGCGATGAAAAGTGGATACTCTACAGCGGGGGTGGGTAACCTTTCGAGGTGCAGGAGCTACTCTGACGCGGGCTGACTCGCCCTCCGCCGCGCCTAATAGGCACCCGCGTACCAAGGATATTAGTTTGTAGGAATTCACAATGTGGCTTTTGTTCGGGGGCCACCGGGGTAGTGGCCTTTCGACGATCTTCTGGCGCACGCGGCTGCTTGTTGGGAGTAGGCATAGTCGATTCCAGCGCAGAAATGCGCTTTCCTCCGGGCGTGTTTAGTGGGGTGTAACCTCGGGCGGTTTCCGTTCATCACCCTCCTCGACGGAGAGATCGTTCTGGATGGGGAGGAGAACGGAATCGTCCCGCGTTGCCTCATCCGGGATACACTTCACTTCACCGTGCCGCAGGTTGCGGAGCTAGACTTTGACACCAGGATGCGGTGTATGCTAATGGAGACACTCGACGCAGATTCCTAGAGAAGCATCGACAAGGGCGTCTCTCGCGAGTGAGGCCGCGAATACGGAAACTGCGAACCTACCCAGAAGAGAGTCGGCGGCTGTTCCGCTCTGCTATTGTCGCCAGAATAAATACATGTATCGCCTTTGTTCTACCTCGATTCAATAAACAAAACATGTTCGATCGAGTATTCTGCCTCTCATTCCACTGCCCAACACGTAGGCAAAAGTCATATACAATCCAGAGATGGAGAGTTGGGTCCAGGGCGACATGCCCCGAAGTAGCAGCCACGCAACCGGATCTCACCGGCAAACTCTGGCTCCCCTTAGCTTGTGGGAGAATCCCGATCATGGAAGAGCGCAAGGGAAAGGTTTGTTCACGAACGCAACCATTTGTTCGTTCGCCGACCAGGAACCTGCGGCGAACAGGAATGAGCTTCCAGAACTCAGAGGCTATTTCAAGTAGTGACTGATTAACCCGATAACTGAAGACGGACAGGCCCACCTCCCACGATCAGAAGCCGGGGAAGTTCGAGGGGGGGGGGGGGGGGGGGGGGGGGGGAAGCACGATTCTCGAAAAAGCGGCAAGCAAGTTTTCCAACCTATTGGTTTTGAGTAGACCCTGCACCCCGTAGTACGGAATAAGGCTGATTTCCGGGAATACGGTCCGTATTATAACGTGCGATACGCGGCGATTCCGGACTCGAAGCCCGGTGCCGCCCCCGTTCAGGGCGCTCCAGGCGTGGAAAGTAGAACCGGTTCCGGACCTCCCATCGGAACCGCTCGCCGGATGCTCCCGCGACCCAGGCCCGTCACCGCCCGCCCCAACGCAGCGCGACGCCGAAAGCCAGACGGACGCGTATGGAATGGGATTAGGCCGTCACCGAAATCTCTCCCCGTTTGTGTGAGTTGTGTATATACTCCTGTTTTCTCCAATATATATGTTCATTTATGCTGGTGGATGATCGCCTTTTCGTTCCACGAGCTAACTAATGCCGCCTCGCGTTATAGTATTAGATCGGCTGGACTTCAAGTGGGAATAGTAGTTGTATTGGTCGATTTAGAGTTTGGCCTGTGGCCGTCTTGATTAGGCAGGATCGCTTGCGTCGATCCGTTCTCTCACCGCCGGAAAGACTGAGAACGCGACACAACGGCCAGTGCGCTGGCGAAGGACTTGCGTCCTTAAGGAGGCTAACGTCGCCCACCGCTATCGGTCTGCGGGCCGCCGGTGGC
Organism: Phytoseiulus persimilis; assembly: GCA_037576195.1. NCBI lineage: Eukaryota > Metazoa > Arthropoda > Arachnida > Mesostigmata > Phytoseiidae > Phytoseiulus > Phytoseiulus persimilis. The sequence goes on along the minus strand of CM075102.1, from coordinate 6,055,366 downwards.
CGAATGTGCGCGGAACGAAGGTAGGACAGATATTCTCCCCGGAACCGTCTCCACAGCGCGCGCAGAATCAACTGCTGCTGCCGCCAACGCTTTGAGTAAACTATTGAAGTCGCCGCTTCGCGGTCGTTCGCTTTTATCCTTGTTTCCGGGAGACCCTATTTGGCTCTGTAGCCGTAGAGGAGATACGCTGGGCAGAGAGCGCCAACTTCATTGGGATCGCCCTGGACTGCCGTGAGCGGTCTCTGGCTGACCATCGCCTCTACTTCTGCCAAGACTGTTTCTAGCACCCGGAACGGCAACGAGCTTCTACCTAAGATCTTCCCAAGTGGTCTCTTCACGCACTGTACTAAGCGTTCCCAGCATCCGCCCTGCCAGGGGGCTCTGGCTGTGATAAATTCCCATTCTATTTCTGCGGAAGCTAGGTGGTGCTGAACGGCTGGCGACTTGACGTGTTCGAAGATTATCTTCAGCTCTTTGGCTGCTCTGACGAACGCTAGCCCGTTGTCGGACCTGATTCTGGTGGTTCCGCTGAATCGGCTCAAGAGATTTCTCAACGCCAGCAAGAATTGACTGACAGGTCCGGAACCAATTGTAGCTGGACTGCTCTCGGATTCGAGCACACGAATAGCAGTATGTACGACTTGGCGAGATCTCCGCTTGGGAGTCTATAGCTGATTGGTCCCGTGTGATCTACTCCGCAAACCGTGAATGGAGGCTCTGTTGACAGCCTGGGGCTCGGAATCGGGGGCGCTGGCTCCGCTGCCGCTTCGATCCGGAACAACATGCAAACTTTACTGTCTCTGAGGACTGCTTCGACTGCCTTGCGCGCCGCGAGGATGAAGTACTTTTTCCTTGACATGCTCAATGTTGCCGCGACGCCGCCTACGTGGAAGCACTTTTTCTCATGGAAAAACCTGAGGAGCAGCCCAACGGCGTGCGCCTCCCCTGATAGCACGATTGGATACTTTTCATCATATCCCCACTCTTCGCCGCGTTCTAGTCTGGAACGACATCTAATCAATCCCTGGCCGTCCAGAAACGGTGCCAATTTGGACAGCTTGCTTTCTTTCGGGATTTCCTTACATTCTGAATCTAGTTCTGCCCTAAACTGGCTTTTTTTGGAGAGCTTGGATGAATTTGATCGTTGCTCTCCATACTTCGGTTGCCGAAACCGGAGCATCCCGCGGGGATTGCCTCGCTATCGAGTAGCGGCTTGGAAGCCACCCGAGGATTCGCCCCGTACTGTTGACCAGCACGCTCCAAGATTATAATCGAGAGCCATCCAATATTGGTTGACTTCGCTCCACCGTCAACATGCTAACCGCTTTCCTCTCTGACTCTACTTCGCTTTCAAAGAACTTGTTCAGTGAGTGCTCTTTTGGCCGCCCGTTCTCCGCTAGCCAACTCGGCCCTTTAAGCCACATGGAACTGTGTTCCTCTGACGCGATGCTTGCTCCGCGGAGGTGACGTAGTCCCAATCCAGCGTCGCTGTCAGGGATTGAATTTCTCCCACTCTATTCGCTACGAAAACTTTCAGTCTGTCTGGGGACTCTTCGATCCAGTGTAGCGTCGGGGAGTTGTCGGACCAGTAAGGGGTCGATTCGAAGTGATAATTGAGACACTGCTTGATCCTCGACCCCATTCTGGCCGCCATGACTGCCCCGACAAGCTCTAACTTATGGATCGAGTAGTTCGATTTTATTGGAACCACCCTCGCTCTTGAGGCGACGGAAAAGATCTGCGCAGAGCCGCGTTTCGACATCTCTCTGATGTATGCCACACATCCGAGAGCCGACAGGCTCGCGTCGCAAAACACGTGCAGTTCTCGGGTGACGTGGCGCTCGTTTGTGTTTATGTTTCGTTGTATACGAAAATCCTGCGCGTGCTTGAGCGCGTCCGTAGTTTCTAAGAATTCTCTATGAATGTCTCCCGTCAGCTCTGTGTTCCAATCGAGTTTTAGTTTCCAGCAAGCTTGTAGCAGTATCCTCGGTCTGACTGTGAGTGGAGAAATGAATCCGGGGGGAACATAAATCTGTGCCGTGCTCTTCAGGATCGTCCTTCTCGACGGGCAACGTCTATGTGAAGTTGATCTGTTTCCTGATTCCAACCTATTCCCAGGAATTTGGAATCCTCCTGATCGAAGGCGACCTGAACATCTGGGTCGCTGAGCGATCTTTTTAACTCTCGACCTAGAGCTGAGCTATTCGCTGCCCGTTTCCGCAGCCTGAAGCCTCCCGTCTGGAACGCCCTGAACATGAAATTGAAACATTCCGCGCCTTCGTTTTCTGAATCTACTGTGAAGACCAGATCGTCCATGTAGAAGTGTTGTTCCAAGTCTTCCAGAAGGTGCGCTTTGTCTGGGTGTTGTTGCGCGAGGTGCCTGATATGGTAAGTCAACCCAGCGCAATGAATGAATGAATGGCGACGCTGATGTCCCGAAATCGAGCGTAGTGCTCGAGGGAGAAAATTCTACGATTCGGCGCCCGCGGATCATTGCTAATTCCCGGGGCCCAGGAAAATATTAGGAAGGTGCGGTGTTCGGGGCGGATCCTGTATTGCAGGAATTTAGTCTTAGGCTAATGCTCTCTCAATGTCCGACACCACCGCGATCTCATCCCTGTCACAAATCACTGCGGGCACACCAAGGAAAAGACGGTTTCACGTGGTGGACGCGGCAGCGAAGCGGTGACAGGGAAAAACGGGAAAACGCGAGGAAACGGGCCCCGGTTTTTAGGACACGACGTGGTCACGCCGGAAGTAGGTATCTCACTGAGGATAGTGCCGACACGACGCAGCCGTGCGGCCTTACCCCCTTGCACCAGTCGTTCACCGCCGCGCTGTCCGCGGGTTTATTTGAATGGGTGCACTACATGGGCACCTAGAACTAGCGCACCGAATCTGATTCTTGACACTGCCCGGCGCGGACATCGACGCCTCTGAACCTGAGAAGAGCGGGCTCCATAAGATCCCGGACGGTCTTGTCACCCTAACGGGCCGAGTTTCCGATCGCGTGATGTCTTTTCTGAGCGAGATTCAATACCGGAAGGCACTTGATCCGTCGCAAACGGGTCAAAGCGCGAAATCTCGGGTTCATGAGTGGGACGACATCGGAGGTTGGATTACAATGACGAATGTCGCGACGTGCGCGCTTGGGAACGTCGACTCCTCCTCCGGCTCACAAGTCTCTTGAATTTTATAGGGTGAGCACGTGGTCCGTGCGCGACTGTTGAACTCCCAGTGCCGGATTTTCTTTTCGTTGTGCTTCGCTCGCTGCGCCCGACCTCGAAGTGACAATGAGTGATCAGCGCAACTCCGCGAATGCCGCCCGTGCCGAGCGGGGGCCGGGGCGCTCAAGGTCCCGCTTGGCGAGCGGGACTCGGTGACGATCGCCGAGGATGACGCCGAAGACGAGGAGACGTGGACCGCGTAAGCGGTGTGTAGGTGGAGGGGAACGGGGCTGGATGGTGGGTGTTCCCTTTTTGAAGACAGCGCTCTTACTTCGATGGGAACAGGTTTGTGCGAGTTCAGGGATCCAATATGCGGTGCGCGTGATATTTGAATAGCTTAAATGGGAATAGACCTAAAATGCCGCGTGACAGAGTCGTTCCGCTCGCTGTAAACGAGCGGCTCGTTTGGTGCAAACATAATAGGTATCGATCGACTTGACTATTGTACAGCGGGAACTCTAACTCTAACAAAAAAAAAAGATGCGATACATAAATGTCGCGCGCTCCCGAGTACAAATCGAGAAAGAATAGTGGAGAAGATCCGCGCTGTCTCCCTCGAGAGGATAGAGCAGTTTGGCCGGACGCGTGAGATTGTTGCCGTTTGAAGTTCTGATGATACAGGAGCGGGCGAGGCCGTCGCTGGCGCTTCCGAGCAGACGCTCCACTCTCACCACTGGCCAGAACGCGCGTGATTTGTCGTCGTCTTTGAGAAGGCAAATATCGCCGACGCGGAGAGAACGCTGTGATACTGGCCTATGCTGCAGCGCGGTTCGAAGATATGCCAAATATTCGGAGCGGAATCTCTCCCAGAAAGCCGCCAAAATGCGCTGCTGGAATAACCATCTCTTCGAAAAAGAGATGGCACCCACACCTGCTCGACACTTCGGGGCGACCGTGGTTTGTGGAATGAACTTGTGACCGTCGTTGCTGTATAGTAGGTTGGCCGCAGACAGCGCCCGTGGCTCGTAAAGGCCCATTTACACTTGTTCACTTTGGATGATCATTCTGAGTTTCCATCCAAAGTGAGAAATGTGAACTGTCGTCCACTGCCCGTTCGTCCGCAGTGAACGGTGTATACCCTGGATAACGAAAAATCGAGCCAGAAATGCATGAAGCCGAAAAATCGAGCCCGAAAAGCATGAAGTTGAAGAGCGTGAAGCCGAAAACCTCCTCTCCCAACAGCGGAGCGGTCGGGACTGGCTTAGCGGGGAGGAATTGCACCTTCGTTATGCTCAGCCTACCTACTTCTTCTGCCTCGCTTACGTCTTCGCTGTTCCACATCCACGGTCCCTAGGTCGAACTGAGCGAAGGTGTAGCTGCTACAGGAAGCAATCTGCTGAGCGCGAATATTGAAGTTTCCGAGGTCAACTCGCTAGAACTGAAGAGGAATCTCCACCTCCAGCTCCAGTACTATTCGCAGAATACGCTGTTACAACACCTTGTTCTTTCCCACCGAAGAGGGAAAACCGGCATCGAAACACTGATTCTTCGCAGCAGGTGTCATCCAAATGAGTCTCACAAAGGTACAGATCGACGAAACGATACAGAAATCCCATCCCGCCAAACCAGTCCCGAACACTCCGCCGTTGGGAGAGGAGGTTTCCGGCTTCATGCTTTTCGGGCTCGTTTTTTCGGGTTCGATTTTTCGGCTTCATGCGTTTCGGGTTCGAATTTTCGGCTTGGCGGACCCTAACCCAGTGAACATCCAGAGTGAACGATTAAACGATTCTGGTCTAGAGCAATTTTGGAGGAGCGCGTCGTTCACTACACGCTGCCCTCTACACTTCAACAGGAGCCCGCTCTTTTGCGGAGCATCGCATAACGGTTTTGTCGAATCTGAAGGAAAAAACAAAAAATTGCTTTCCGTTGGCAAGACAGTCATATGGCAGCCTTCCTAGACAGCTATCGTAACAACGAGCTTCTATGGAATAGCAGCAGTGCGGAGTACAATAAAAGAAACCTGAGAGACAGGGCGCTAGCATCCATGGTGTCGGACGGAAAAAGATTCGACAGTCTGAACGCAGTGGAGCAGGCGTGGCGGACATCTTCAAGCCAAAATTATTTTGGTTCGATGCAGCAGACTCGTTCCTCCGCGGCGTTTGCCAGGCTAAAGCGAGTACTTCAAATCTGAAGGTGAGTGTTTTGTTCTCGGAAGGGGGGACCCATATTGCGGCGAAGCATTAGCTTTCTGATTCGCCTATGACGGGAGCGCAAGGTGAGGCGCTCAGCGACATCAATTCATACTCCATTGCCAAGGAACCGTATCTATGGTCACGAATCGTTCAGCATATTCTTGACGAGTTTTGGTTGCCAATTTTGCATGGTTCGTGCTTGGGTGTCGTGAAAGGTCTTTGAGTCTTGCGCTGGCTCCGTCTGTCACAGACCCCGGAATAAGTTGGCCCGCATCCCAATCCTCGGAAGTTAACATATCTCTCTGGAGGTACGGAGCGGCAGCCGTCGTCGTCTCGCGAAGTCAGTAATGGAGTGCACAGGTAGTCTTCACGACCTGTTCCGTGGTCTCGATAGCCAATGGGAGCGGCTTTTCGTAAATCCGAAATTTCTCACAGAACTCCCACAACGCGTAGCCCACGGCAACGGTGATTACCGAGGAGGAATCTTGCACAGACGCCGAGGCCGCTGACGATGAACACTACTCCGACGAAGAAGAGCAGCCGGTGTACGACGCGAAGCTCCCACGGAGCACAGCCTCCGCTGAGTCGCGAGATCCCGACCGCAAGCGGAAGCGTCCGTCAACGACCGTTCTTCCTGGACTCGCTGCGGCCATCACGCAACTGCGCGAAATCGCGACGGTCCGACGACAGCCAACCGAATACGACCATTTCTGCAGCAGCCTCGCGGCTTAATTGAACAATGTTAAGGAATCTTATGTGCTTAGGACTCCCTATCGTATAGCGGGCACCATGCGAGAGTTGTTACTTTTTGGGAACGGAAAACGCGATGGATTCGCCACTCGATTCATTCGCTCCACACACACACTTGTTGGAGAGGGTTTATTCTGCACGTTTCTCTTAGAGGTGGCGGCGCTTTCGAATTGTATTTGAGAGCTCTAGGAATTACGCGATCATCATTGGATAAGAGACATGGTTATTTGACATTCCCGGCCGCCGGAAGCGGTTCAAGAAATAATGATCGCGTCCGAGGTCATCATTAAATGTAAAACAGATGAGATCACAAGCAACCGGGTAATAACACGGGTGTTAAATTCTGATATACTCAATTGTTCTCCGATGGAGATTCGTCGACTGGTCGACTTTGGGCTCTTGGGCTCTCGACAATTTCGAGGGGCACGAGGAGTTGCGCTGCCCTGCGCGTCGTTCTTCCATTCGGTGTCCGGATCGTGTACGTTCTTGTATTGCCGTCCCGACCGGTATGGCCTTCGACAATACGCACAAGAGGCCATTCGATGCGCGACAGCTTGTCTCCCTTTAACAAACAGACGTCACCGGGCGCGATAGCCTCGGATTGTCGTCCACGAGTCTTTTGCGCTGAGCGAAGCTGAAGGATGTACTCCTTGTACCATCGCATCGACAGCGCCCTGAAGTGGTTAGTTCGAGCAACCACGATGTTCCTCAGATCATTACCGGTCACAGCGCCGTTTGGTCCCAGAGAGTCGAGCGGTTGGAGACTAACTAGGCTCGGGACATACGGCCCGCCGTGTAGAAGCTGAGCTGGGGTCAACGGTGACGGGGAATCAGGACTCACTTCGACGTAGGTGATGGGTCGATCGTTGATCACGGCTGCCAGCTCTTTGATGATTGTTCGAAGTTCCTCGAACGAGACCAAGCTCCGGCCGAGCGTTTTGGTCAGTGCAGCCTTCGTCACGCCAATCAGCCTCTCGAAGAAGCCGCCATGCCATGGCGCTCTTGCGCAGTTGAAATTCCAATCGATCAGTCTGCCCTCGAGAACATTTCTCACCTCGGAGTTGTTCATGGATCTGAAGAGACGCTTTATATCGGTAGCCGCCTTGACGAAATTGCGCCCGTTGTCTGACACAAATCGCAGGCAAGCCGGATGCTCCGCTAAGAAACGACGGATCGCCGAATGGGTCTGCGGAGTCGAAAGCAACGGGGTCAATTCGAGATGTATTGCGCGTGACGAGCTACATGTAAACAGTGCCACGTAGGCCTTCTGCGGTCCATCCCTGGTAGGTGTGTAGAACGGTCCGCAAAAATCCACGCCCGTCGTCTGAAATGGGGAGATAATGTCGACGCGGGATTCAGGCAGGGGAGCCTCGATTTGAGCTGCAACACGGCCTTGACGGCGCTTGCAAACAACGCTTCTGTTCAGGATCATCTTGACGATTTGTCTCGCTCGCGTGATCCAGAACCTCCGCCGGAGCTGGCTCAAGACGGTCGAGACGCCGAAGTGCGCGTTCACCCGGTGTGCGTCCAAAACAAGCAGGTTGGCGTATCGGGACTCTCCCGGTATGACCATGGGATTTTTCTCCTCATAACTAAAGAAGGGTCCCTGGGTCAGGCGAGTTTTAGCTCGAAGCACCCCACTGCGGTCGATGAAAAGCCTGAAACCTCCAAGCTTTGAGCCGCGAGGAAGATTCGTTTCGGTGAACGTAGCCTCGATTTCCCTGCTGAAGTGCTGAGCCTGAACTGCTCGGATGATCCCTGCCTCGGCGTCCCGGTGGAGCTCGGCCCTCTCTGCCCGTGGCTGTTTCCGCACCGCTCGGATGAAACGAAGCACATTTGCAAGAACTCGGACGGCGCGTGCTGCCGAGCCGAATAGGGTCAGGTCCAACGGCGGTGTGCGTCCTGTACCCACCGCGGGTGCAGCCACATGACGAACCTCCCGATCAACAGCCTCCAGACTGGCCTCATGCCTCGGCGGACGAGAGATCGGTTGAGCGCCTACAGGCAACCGAAGCCAGGCTGGACCGTTCCACCAAGCAGCTGACGCCATGAGAGTGTGAGCAGAAATTCCGCGCGTTGCCAGATCAACGATGTTTTCCTCGCCGACGCAATGAAACCACTCCTCTGGTGAGCTGTGCTGCTGTATCTCCTGGATACGGTTGCAGACGAATGTCTTCCATTGACCCGGGGTGGATCCCGTTATCCAATGGAAGGCGATTGTCGAGTCTGTGTAGAACCGGATTGTCTCGAAATGGATGCTGATTCGTTCCACGATGAATTCCTTCAGTCGGACGGCGATTAGAGCCGCAAGCAACTCAAGGCGGGGCAGGGATGGTGAGGAGTCCATCGGCGCCAGGCGGGACTTGCACATGATCAGCGACGCCGAGGATTCGCCATCGGGGAATCTGTATTCTACGTACGCAGCGCAGGCGTATGCGACCGGAGAGGCGTCAGCGAAGACGTGCAGGTGGTAGCTAGTGGGCTCGTTGTTCCCCTTGGCGTAATGTCGGCATATATCGAACCCTCGGAACTCACGAAGCTCTTTTGACCACTCCCGGAGGTCCGAGAGCAGGTTCTCTGGAATGTCATCGTCCCATCTCAGATTGGCGGACCAAAGCTGTCGGACTAGCAGCTTGCCCCGGATCGTGAACGGAAGGATGAATCCGAGTGGGTCGTAGACCGACGCCACGATGCTGAGCGCCGTTCTTTTCTTCACAGCTGATAGAGCATCCAACCCAGTATCCATTGGCGGAATGTGGATTCCCAGAGTGTCGGGCGTAGGCGACCACGCAATGCCCAGCACTCTGAACAAGTTGGCCTGATTCGACTGGAACCCTGAGGGATTCACACCGGTGTCGATCAAATGTTCGGTGACCGCTTCTGAATTTGTTTTCCACTTCGCCAAAGACATGTCGGCAGAACCCAATGCCCTCCGAAGTTTATCCGTGTAGTCGATGGCCTGAAGCTCGGTCCGGAAACTTTGGACAAAATCATCAGCGTATAGATGCTCACCGAGCTGCTCACCAACCTCCGGCTCAACCTTTCGAAGATGCTCACGGATTGTCGCAGCGAGGAGGAAGCCGGAGGATGTTGCTCCCCAAGTCACCTTCTCCATCTGGAATGCTCTGACGCGATCTTCCTGTGGGAATCTCCACAAAAAGCGGAACAGTCTGCGATCGGCCTCGTGGAGCCGAATTCTGATATAAGCCGTCTTTATGTCTGCTGAGACGGCGATCCTGTGCAACCTGAAGTTCATGAGGATGGTAACGAGATCGGGGTTCAAATTGGGTCCGGCCAGTAGGTTTTCATTCAACGAGGTGAACCTCTGCTGTCCTCTCCGGTTGTTTTCTTTCGCCGAGCAATCGAAAACGATACGCCAACGTTCTCCGGATTCCGTATGAGTGATGACTTCGTGATGAGGCATCCAGTAGGTTCCGTCGACCTCAGAGGAGCCTCTCACCGGGAAGGCTTCGATCTCGGAGGCGTGTCCATCCTGGACGAACGTCATGATTTCTCGATGGTAGCGTGCGTATTTTTCGGGGTTCTGCTCCAGGTGTTTCAACTTGCTGTGGAGACGGCGTAGAGCGACTGCGTGATTATTTTGAAGGTTTTCAATGGAGTGCTTCTTCGGAAGTCCAACGGTGTAACACGAGCCGTCGTACGTGACGGTGTCAATGAACTGGCGGAGAGCCGATTCTTCGTCGGCTGTTAACGATGATGAGAGCGCAGGTTCCCGGATGCCGATGGTTTCAAGATTCCAAAGTCTCTCCACAAGCTCAGCCGGTCGAGAGGTGGCGCAAGAAAATTCAGTCTGACGTGCTTGTGACCGCTGAGACAAGGTGGCCACACAGCACACCGCGTTCACTTGGGTTTCTCTGGCTCGTCTCCCGGTCTGTGCGTTGGAGATCGGGCCGCCGACAGCCCAACCAAGGCGACTATTGAGCGCGACCAATTCTCCGCTGACGGTCTTAGGAGCCTCGAGATACAGAATGCGGTAGATTTGATCCAAGCCGACGATGATGCTCAGCGGAGCGCTCACCTCGCCGGTCACGAGGGAAGCATCCGCCAAGGGATGACTTCTGGCAAACTCCTCGACCGCTCGCGGGACTCCGCGTTGAGGACATTTTGCGGGTTGACTGGGAAATCACGTCCTTAGGCAAAAAGGGGAACCTTAGACTTTGGTTCACGGGCACTTTGAAGAACGATTCGGAATCTGTCGGCGACAAACTCCTCCTGACTGTTGAAGGTATCGATGGAGATCCTCCTGCTGCTCAACGGCCGGACATTCATGAGTAAGCGACGGGTACTTGGCGAGATGAACGTCAGTCCAGCTCCGTAGTCCAGGAAGATGCGGACGGGAATCCGTCGTGCACCGTCGAGGATGTAGGCTTGTGCTGTCAACATGACAGTTGGACCCTCGGACTCACCGATGCATCCGATGACATTTGATACCACTGTTGTCGCCGGAGTCGACGGACTCGGCGAACGCCCAGGAACGTGCATGGACGTGTAGTGCTGAGACGATTTACAGACACCACACGGTGCTCTTGGTCCCCTGCATTCCTCCTGTCTTGAGTGGATGGTGCGGAAAGACTTCTCGCATCTCCTCTGTTTCCTCAGGATGTCCAGTCGCTTTTCGATTGAGATCGACGCGGGACACCTAGATGAGTTGTGTTCGCTGGTTTGGTCTGCTGTTCGCGGCTGCGATGGTCGCGGTAATCCTCTTCGCGCTCTGTGATCTTTTCGTCGTCTGGCCGCCAATTTTCTCGGTCGTCGTCGTCAGGGCCTCATCGAGGTAGCCACTGTCCTCGTAATCGCGCAGGTGCAGCAGAATGTAGCGGATGGTGCGCCGAAGCTCGGGAACTGGATCGGCCTCCGGAGCCCCGAAGCCGGGTTTCGATTCATCAAGATCCGCGGTGGCGTCGAACAAGTGATAAGCCGGAGTGGCCCCGGATTGTCTTGCGAACGGCGTCGATGCCGACGATGGAGCCACGGGAGGAGTGGATCTCTGTGTTTGCGAATTCGATAGCTCGACACGCCGCCACTGCCTGAAAGTCTGACGCAGAGCCGGCGGCAGAGCAGCGTTCAGTGAAGATTGCACTGCTACTGCAAGCGAGCTGAAGGGGACGCCGAGACTCTCGAGAACTTTAGTGTTCGTCTGCACCTTGATGACCAGCCCTCTGAGCGCGACGATGTCGTTGAGGTTGTCGATTTTGCGAAGATTCAGGAGCTCTGTCAACAACCGCTCCTTATCTACGTCGACGCGCGAGTAGTTCTCCTGAAGTGTCGAGAGAGCTATCTGATAACTGGCGTCCGTCAGCTCAAGTGCGTCGATCAACTGCTTCGGCTCGTCGGCCACGAACTTCCGGAGCGCGATCAGCCGCTCACAGTCCGACGCTCGGGGATTTTTGGAGATGAATATTTCGAACTCCTTCATGAAGGCCCGGAATCGGAGCCGGTCGCCCTTGAATACCTCCGGCCGCTGAGCCGCATCGAATTCTCGCGAATTGCGGATGATGACCTCGGGTTGAGCCTCGGCCGCCTGAGCTGGTTCGGAGGAGTCGTCTGGCTCGACCGCCTCCCGGCGAAACCGAACGGCTGGCCTTTGCGGCGTGAAGAACGTGGTCGCATCCATGTTGGCCTGCTGCCTGTTGTGCGCAGCATCCAGCGTCGCGGTGGCCCGAAGCACCCGAAGCTCGAATGCGTCGCCCTCCTGGGCATCGCCGTCCTGATCTTCATCGATGAAATCCGGATGCGTCGTGATGTCGCAGTCGGGCGTCTGGACCTTCTGGAAGATTCCCTTGATCAGGATCGAGAGCGCATCTGCCGACTGGCCCTCGGGGATCTCGGGACTGGAGGCGTCCAGGTCACCGAGAGGCCGAATCAGGGACTCAATCTGCTCCCCACATCTGGATCGACTGGCTTTCAACGTCTCGAGCGGCTTTCCAGGGCGCTTCGGGGTGTTCTTTTGTTTCGGCGGCATGACGGGGGAGTTTCGGAGCCTCGCACAAACAGAACACGGAGTCTCGCGATGGTACAGTTTCCACAAATCACGGCACCATGTTAAGGAATCTTATGTGCTTAGGACTCCCTATCGTATAGCGGGCACCATGCGAGAGTTTTTACTTTTTGGGAACGGAAAACGCGATGGATTCGCCACTCGATTCATTCGCTCCACACACACTTGTTGGAGAGGGTTTATTCTGCACGTTTCTCTTAGAGGTGGCGGCGCTTTCGAATTGTATTTGAGAGCTCTAGGAATACGCGATCATCATTGGATAAGAGACATGGTTATTTGACGAACAACATGCCAGCGCACAGAGCCGTCGCTCGCATGGACGCTCTGCAACGCGTAATGACGGCGGAACGAATGTCACAAATGACGGTCGAGGCTCCCATTTACACCATTCCTGGCCCGATCGCGCGCCGCGTGCGTCGAGACGATACGCCATCGACGGGCGGGAGCTCACCACCCGAGGACGGCCTAACAGAGCTCACGATGCTTTGACAAGGTTCTGTTATGATGCTAATAAACGAGATCTCGATGCACCACAGTCCGTACCAAGGACCAAAATCCCGTGCGCCTACGGGTTTAAAAAGCCTTTATGTGTCTTCTCTTCTGAACTGACCTGAATGAAATCTTCCAAGGCACGGTAGATGGCTCGACACACTTTCGGGAGGAAAGCGGAGAATGTGCACTTCGGCACCCGATAGAGAGCACTCAATGTGCTGAAGCTGTCCCCCGTCGCGAGGTATCGAAGTGTCATCGCCAGTTTCGTTCCTGCTGGTATCGCTTCTCGGAACTTCGTGTCTTTCTCAGTGATGGTAGGGGCCACTTTCTCTAACAGGTAGCAAAATTGATCCTCACTCATTCGCAAGTGGTTGCGTTAGTCGTCGGGGCTCTCTCTAGCCCATTCGTGGAGTACGGTCGACGACGCTCCGAGCTTTCCACGCCTCGCGACCGATGGTTTGACCCACCAACGCCGTCGTCGACGTCGAGGCTTTCTCTGCAGCTCGCTCGTGAGATCCTGAATCAGACCTTGGACGATCAGGTCCACACCGGCACTGACAATCTCTTCCGTAGTGACTGGCAGAGGCATTTCGGAGATCCTACAGCGTCCTTTGTTTTGTCTTCCGACTACTCGCTAGACCTTCCGACTTGCTGCCAGCGCTGGACTAACTTTCAAACGGTGCTCTCGGCGCGGCGGCGCCATGCTTTTGGATGATTAAGTGTAAACAGTGGATGAACACTTTGGATGAACATTCTCGCTTTCACTCTGTATGCTCATTCTGTAGGATCATTCAGAGTGAACAAGTGTAAATGGGCCTTTAGGGTCGGTTGAGACTGCGGTTATCGGGCGGCGATTGACCACGGCCACGACTCCCGCGACGATCACCTCGAGATCCCTGAAGTACGGAGTTCAAGTTACGAGCGCCTTGCGCAGGCAGCGCTTGACTGTTCCGACAGAGCGCTCCAAGAACGCGCCGACCCAAGGAGCGGCTGGAGTGATGAATTTCCAGGTCAGACGAGAACGGTCCAACCATTCCGCGACGTAACCGGTGGCGATGTTGTCGTAGATCAGGCGAATCTCCAAATTGGCTCGGTGAAATGAGGCACCATTGTCTGAGAATATATTATTTGCCGACGGGTAGCGATGGAGAAACTTCTGGATCGCTCTCAGAACCTCAAACGTTGACATATCCGTAGTGAGTTCGATGTGAATCGCCCGTGTAACGGCGCATGAGAGCAGGAGAAGATATCCTTTGCCGCGCCGGCCATCGTCCTGTTTGTAATACAGAGGACCCGCGAAGTCGACTCCGCAGAAGAAAAACGGCGGCGCCTGTTCTATGCGGAATTCTGGCAAGGGCGGCGTGGGCTCTGCAGCCGGCTTTGCGTTGAATTTCTTGCAACCGGGGCTTGATCTCAAGGCCGCGGTCGTAAACCGGCGGGCCTTCAGGACGAAATAGCGTTTCCTGAGTTCCTGGAGGGTCATGGCAGCTCCGCCCCAGTGGAGACAATCCTTGGCATGGACGTACAATATCAACAGACGAGCCCAACCGTCGTTGCCGGGGATGAGAATCGGGAACTTGGAGTCGAAGGGAAGATCTCTCGACTTCTCGAGACGTGTTCTACAGCGAATGAGTCCCTCGGAGTCCATGAAAGGTTGATACTCAGCGAGAGGGCTGCTGTTGGGAATGTTCTTGCAACCCAGGGAGAGCTCTGCGGAGAAATACCTGCCCTGAATTCTCTTGATGAGATCCTCTTCGGCCTGGATTTACTCGGCGGAAGAGAGCTGAAGTTATCCCTTGGCCGCTGAACGAAGAGTGGCCCGGCGAGACGGGAGCGCTGATTTGAAGCGGCGGCACGCAGAGCGTTGCGCAAAGGCGCGCAACCGGTTGCTGTAGGCTTCAGCTCTCAGCAGCTCGAACCACGACGAAAGACGGTCTGGGTTCAGTAAATCGTCGACGGGATTGTCAGAGATGAAACGGAAGGAGAGAAAGCTGGCGGAAGCCGGGACCGCCCTGAGCTCCTCCGTTGTGGTTTCAAGCGTCTGAGTTGGGGCTTCCCAGACCGGGTCCGAGATCCACCCCGGTCCGTGCAACCACCGAGCGCGGCAGTCGGATTGAGATATGTCGGAGCCGCGGGATACAATGTCCGAAGGATTGTCTGCAGTTCTGATGTAACGCCACTCTGCCGAATTCGAAAGCGAGATGATTGCTCTCACTCGGTTAGCGACGAACGGGAGCCACCTGTCTGGACCACCGTGGATCCACGCGACGCAGGCCATGTTGTCTATCCAGAAAAACACTCCGGACATCTCCGACTTCAGGAACTTCCTGACCTGTGCCGCAATCTTGACAGCCATGACTGCTCCCATGAGCTCGTATCGATGGATGGAGCCCTGGCTCTTGAGAGGGGTGACCCGAGCTTTGGCTACAACCAAGCGTGCCTCGGCATGCCCATCATAGATGGTACGGAGGTAAATGGCGCATCCATAAGCTTCAAGCGAGGCATCCGCTGTGCACCTGAAACTCTCGTGGGAGCCCTCGCGGAAGATGCATGATCTGCCGAACCTCTGGGAGGCGATAGGAGAAGAAGCCGATGGACGCAGATTCGACGTCAGGCTGTTGACTGTCGGCGGACGTGGTGGTGGGCGATTGGTCCCTGTTCGCGACGTCGGACGGGTGTCGGATGGGGAGCGTCTTTGCTGAGAAGTCGGCCGCGACTGGTTGACAGCGGAGGCTCGCGATACAGGAATTTTTGACGGCTCCGTGGCAGAGAAGAAGGCATGATTCGATCTCATTGCCTGATAAGCAGGAGCGGGAGCTCTGAAGCGCGATGAGCCGTTGCCGCCGAGCGTTAGGCCCGCCGAAAGCGGTCTCCTTCTATCTCTTCGACCAGCGCTTAAGTCCCACTCGGCCTCTCTTCTGTCTTTGACTGTTAGCTCGAGGAAGGCAATGAGAAACTCCAGCTCTGTCATTAGCGGATCGTTAAGGCGTTGCTTGCGATATTTCCTCACGAACTTCTCACGAAGGTCCGGGGGAAGGCATTGTAGCGCGCGCTGGGTCAACATGATGGTCAGCTCGGCAAACGAGAGGCCCATGGCTATGAGAGCGCGAACGTGCAGGCTGAGCGTGTCCGAGAACGACTCGAGGCGGTTGTTTGAGACCTGGCCTCGATCAACGAGCGATATGAGCTCGTTCACGTGGACCTTCTGTGCTAGCTTGCCATCGCCGAACTTGTCTTGCAGGATTCCTTTCGCGATTTGATAGTGGCCGTCTTCCCGGTTCAGGTGCGCAACGGCGTCTTTGGCTCTTCCGGATAGTGAGCGGCATGTTGAACTTCTCGATGGTAGAAGCCGAAGTGTCATCGACGAAGATCTTGAAAAGTTGCTGCCACTCTCTGAACCTCGTGACGTCGCCGGAAAACACCGGAACTTGCCTAGCTCTACCACCAAGATCCGCGGCTGGGCGACTGGCAGCCGGAGCGCCGTAAGGCTGGCCCATAAGTTCAGGCTGCGAAGCCTTGAACTGTTCGGGAAGACCAAGCGACGCAACTCTCGGAGGTTCTGAGGGGGGGACTGGTACTGCGACGTCGCTGGTGACGCCAGAAAAGGCGATGGGGTGCCTTGTGTGCTACCGGCGGTTCGGGTCCGAGGGCGGGAAGTAGACTTTACTCATGGGAAACGCCGGCGGCTCCGACGTGAACGGCAGCCGCTCTGGTGAGAGGATGTGTGGCTGCTGAGCGACTTGCTGGGCTGGTTGAGCTGGCTGGCTCTGAATATTTCGGATCCATTGACCAGATCCATCCCGCGCCAGGCCAGCTGCGTCCATGAAGCTGTATCTGAAGCGTACACCGTCGTCCGAAGGCTGCGGTGGTGGGTTGACGGGAGTGCTCTCGAGGCGATCCAACGACTCACGCTCTCAACATCTTCCGCTGAGTGCGCGCGAGAACGACCTTGCTGCGACGATGACGCCACCCAATCCTTCAATTGGTTGAAGTAAACCCTGGCTTCGGCCAACCGACAGCGGTGCTGAACAGTACCGAGCTTATCGTCAGGTTCCTCACGCCTTAGCCGCAGGGCCAACTCGTCGATCTCGTCCGACAGAACGGCGAGCTCAGCTTCACCCGCTTCGAACAAGGGGCCCATAGCCGTGAGTTTCTGGCTCACTTGCTCCGGGGATAGTTTCGTTGCATCGACATCGATGATCATGTCCTTGATGCCCATCAACTTTACGAGTAGAGTACGACGCTCGAATTTCTTCTGATCAAGAAGTTCTGCTAGTTGAGTGTCCTCAGACGAAGGCGCAGCTCGGATGGAGGAAAGATCTTTGAATATTGAGTCGTCCTTAGTGAATTTGCTGGAAGGAACACGGGAAGGTCCCGGCTCGCTTGTTTGCTGCTGTTCACTGTTGGAGGACAATTTCGAGAAAAAATCGCTAGAGGGTGAGCGAACGACGAGGATTCTTCGAGATTAGCGCGATCGATCGAGAGTAGCGCCGGCGAGAAGCGAAGCGCCACTTGGTTGAGGCGGCGTGGTGCTCTGTGGCACTTGCACGAGGCTGCACGTCGTAAACGGCAGGCTCAGGAAATGACGACACGGAATGAGCCACTTGCTCGAGACCGGACGGGAGTGAACGATTCCGGGACAGAGTGATGAAGCCGAACTGAGTTTGCAAGCTCACCGAAACGTCGCACGAATCTTCGGATAACCAAGCGGTGTGGTACCGCGGGTTCAAATGACTTCTGACACCAAAATGTCACAACTCACTGCGGGCACACCAAGGAAAAGACGGTTTCGCGTGGTGGACGCGGCAGCGAAGCGGTGACGGGGAAAACGCGAGGAAACGGGCCCCGGTTTTTAGGACACGACGTGGGCACGCCGGAAGTAGGTATCTCACTGAGAGTAGTGCCGACACGACGCAGCCGTGCGGCCTTACCCTCTTGCACCAGTCGTTCACCGCCGCGCTGTCCGCGGGTTTATTTGAATGATCTCTGACCATGCAGGCGCCGAGAGCGCACCGCATGGGCACCTAGAAATAGCGCACCGAATCCGATTCGTGACAATCCCTTCTGAATCTCAGCAGGACCTTGAATATGTCCGGCAATAGAATTGGACCATCGTGGAAAACGTCGTTGAGCGCTGCCTCGTCTTTTCTGCGCGCGCCCGCGTCCTTCACGACTCTGACTTTCAGAACCTTTTTCTCCGAGTCTCTCTTGACTATCGGCAGCATCGGGAGATAATGAACAAGTTGGGCCGGCTCCAACTTCGTCTACCGCCGCGAGGAGCTCTCTGTCTTTGGAAGCTTTGATTAGAAATCTTTTAACGTGAAAACGTTTTTATCGAATACTTCTAGGGACCCGTCTGGGACTGCGTCGTCATTTGAGGGACGGAATTTGTACGCTTTTGAAGCCGTACAACTCCGGTTCTGGCGAGCATAGAGGACTCCGTTGTGTCTTGAAACCTTGCAAATTTACGGTGAAGTCTTGTATTAGATTTTGGTGTTGTTCTGACAAGCGTAAATGTGTCTGCAGCATTCATTTGTCTACCCCCTCGAGAATCTGGAAAATCGGCACAAATAACCGTTTCATTCGGTTGCGAATCGGTATGAGAGAACGGGTTCCTCGGGAAGTGCGCGATTGTTGTGAGTCAGTTTTGACACAGCAGTCGTTCTGTTGTTGAACTATTGTGTTCGAGGGTATTTGCGTTCCAACGAACTGCATTTCGGTGAAAACATTGGCAAATTCGAGTATGAGGCATGGAATCAACTGTTGGATGCAAGTTTCTATCCAACTCGCAATCTCGCGGTGAGATGACACGTATCAGAAATAGGGCCCGAAACTCTATGCACGAAAATATGCAAGAAATATGCACAGAATATGCACGAAATATGCACAGAATATGCAGTAAATATGCGCAGAACATGAGCCGAATATGCGGGATATGCAGAATATTTTATGTGTACATCTGCACAGAAAATATTCGCTAGGTTCAGATTTCTGAGATGGCTCGAGATATTCCACGAGAGTGCAGCTTGTCGAGTGCAGTTCTTGCTATCAGATGCCTGGGGTCCGCCGATGTGAGCGGAGTTGAAGGTTTCGCGTCGAGTTCGACTTGGGTTTGCGATGATGCAGTGAAGTTCATAGCTGAAGAATAGACCTTCCGAGGAGGAAATTGCTCAATGCTGAGACTGCGGGTGGATCAAGGACGAATGACGAAGAAGCAGTAGAGAAATATGCATTCCGGGGAAGATAACTACGATAACTATTGGACTTTGTGCGGTGATGGAAAGTTCAGCCAACACACCTGTTGATCACCTCATTTGTTGAGCCATCATCACCTCATGATGTCAAAAACTACTCAAGTTTGAAAGCGTAAATTCAGGTTTCATTCTCGAGGATCGACGAGATTCCTCATTGGTTACACAACACGACGATGTACTTCTTCAAGTTCTCGAACTCAAATGCTCTCCGATTGTCTCGCAGGAAGGATTTGAACCTTGAGAACGTGCGCTCAACTTCTACGGAAGTGATTGGGGCGTAAGTTAGCCTCGAGACGTCGTCCGCACTGAAAGCTTGAACGGCCTTCGAGATTTCTTCGCTGCATTCACCCTGCAGGGACCGAGCTACCAGACGTAGTTGCTGATATCCAGGGTTGTTCTCGAAGACTTTCACGGTCTTCTCGCGAACACCCAATAAACGCCGAGCCTTGATGTTATTCATCGTCGCTCCAAAGTCTTCAATGATTGCCACGGCGTCGAGGCGGGACATGTCTCGAGTCTCAAGCCTCGTAATGAGTCCCGGTAAAGCGCCGAAGAAGGTCCGAATCGTCGCAAGTTCGGTTTTCACGGCGGGTATCCTTAGTATCTCCTGAGCCTTCGCGATAGCGTCGGCGTCGGTCGGATCAAGCTGATCGCAGACGAAGCCGTGGATCTGTTCGAAGTTTTCTGCGTAGTACGTCGCGGCTTCAAGCCATGTGCCCCACCTTGTGAATATAGGAGAGGGGGGAGCGGAATTTCTAGAGCCGCTCTGAACGCGACGATTAGGGAGGGGGCCTTCAAAAAGACCTTTTTGATGCTTGAAATGAGCAGATCAACGTTGGGGAAGGTCAGCCTGACTTCATCTGCAATTCTATGTAACCCGTGCGCTACGCAAGTCACATGGACCATTTTTGGAAACAGTCCTTGCAACGTACAAGCTGACTTCTTCATATAAGAGGCTGCGTCAGTTACGAAAAGGAGAACACGGTCGTGGTTCGTTTCTCCACGCCATCAAATTGATAAGCTGCGACAGAAAAGCTGTGCGATTGTGGTTGAATTCGTCTTCTCTAATTGTTCGCACGCCAAGAGGTAACTCCTACTCGGCTCGTTCGGCATCAATCTCCCGACCAGTACATTGGCCACGTACCTCCCACATGAGTCGGTGGTCTCGTCGATTGAGATCCAGATCGGGGACTCTCCGATAGCAGATCTGATGCTTTCGAGGGTCTTGTCATACAGCGGCGACAAGTAACGTTCACGTAACGACGTTGGACTAGGGACATGCTGGCCGGACCAGGCCTCGCGGAAATTCTTCAAAGATTCGTTCTGGAGTTTTTCTAGAGGTATGTCAGCCTTCAAGAAAGCTTCGCATAACTCTCCGGAAAATTGTCTCCCTTGTGATTCACCTTCATTTGAGGACTGATCAGCCTGCCTTCTTTCGAGAGAAATTTGGGGGAGTCGCAGAGACTTTTCGTGCTTATTCGTCGTCAGATGCTGTACGAGACTGAATCTTCGGGGTTTTTCAAAGGTTGTCGAGCACAGACCGCATTTGATGGAGTCTCCAATGATGATGAAGAAGTCCGTGCCGAATTCTTCGACGAGACTTTCCAAGGTGCCTTCTCGTCTTTGCGTAGCCATTTCCCGTTCGAAGCACAAGCTCACTCTCCGAGTTCCTCCACGAACTGGGAGCTATCCTCGATGAGTCGTTCGCTGAGACAATGTTGCGAGATCCCTCTAGCGTCGTGTTCCGAAGAGTCTCTTTCTCGGAATCAATGTCTGTCGGAACCTCGACATTCGATAACGCGGTGTCAACATGCATGGTAAATGTGTCGTGATTCCCCACCTAATCACGATGGACTATTGTCTGCGAGCATCCGGAACATACCAAGTCGGAATGTTGAAACTTCCGAAAGCACAATCTTCAGGGATATCCACATATGAAACTTGCGATCGTTCACTACGAACGTGAATCGAGCGCGAGATCATCAATCGAGAGAAGAGTAATCCGAAGAGTTGAGAGAAAAGTTTGTGTTGAAGCTGTTCCACGGAGAACGAATTCTGGGCGGAGTGGGAACGATCTGTCCTCGCGAATCGTCACTAGCATATAGAATATGCAAGTCGCATATTCGGCGTTAAAAATGCATATTTTATACGCAAACTGCCTTTTTTCTATACAAAATATGCATCTTGCATGCTAAATATGCAGTTGCATAGATTTTCGGGCCCTAGTTATGAGCGATTGAAATTAGGGGCCCAGAACTTTTGCATCCACCCAATAGATGTCTGGGAAAGATAATTCTTCTGCATGTTCGTCATAGAAGCAGCCCAATGGAACGGACTGTTGACCAGGAGTAATTTCCAGGTACTTATCCTCACTGCGATGGACAGTTCGTTGATTAGCCGTGAGTAGGGATGAATTTCCGAGACTCGGAACTCGGAAAATAATTTCCTAATCGGATATTAATATTTGACTCGGAAACGGAGATCCATCATCAACGGACGTTTCCAAGCCGAAATCATCCAAGAAATAGTTTCCGACTTGGGAATGAGAAACGGAGCATCTATAGGAGGATATGATCCCACTCATACAAGCGAATAAGTGAAAAGCGTCTCAACGGAGCCAATGGCGGATCACAGGTTCAAATCCTCCTATAGATGATCTGTTTCTCATACCCAAGTCGGAAACTATTTCTTGGATGATTTCGGTGGGTTGGAAACGTCCGTTGATGCTGGATCTCCGTTTTTGAGCCGAATATTGATTTCCGAGTTCCGAGTGTCGGGAATTCATGCCGAGCCGTGAGCAAGTCTCCATCGCCGTTGGCGCCGACATTCTCCAGCTTGAGTTGTTGACTGCCATCGGGTGCATCATCAAACTGTGACCAGTCTACCACGATGTTGTACAATCCGTACAGCGGCGTGGTCTGTAGGTAGTACGGCCAGGCTTTCACGTCGCGTCCACTTAACAAACCCGCCTAGGCGGAGCTTTCATGGATGAGGCGTCTCTTAAACGCTACATGGAAAGCCTGATCTTCGCTCAATTGACGCGGTAGAAATGAAAACATGAGTTGAACATCGACGGGAACATTAATCACCTGGCCCACAATCGAATGGGCTCCGCAAGGCTGACGAAGACGGCGAATCTGCATGTAGGGGTATCGTGGAGATATCAGTCGAGTGGTGATTGCGTTCAATGGGGGGAGATCTTCGGGTTTTGCTGGGTATCGGAAACCATTGTATGCTGCCAGATGTGGAATTTTCTGTCGGTTCAACGCTGGAACATAATCTTGCTTTCAAAGACTCATAGCCCATAGCTTTTGAAAGTTCGACATGGTTCACGGTCGCTTCCCGCAAATCAAGTTGGATGTCGCTGAAGGTACTCATTTTCATCCTCTAGTCGCGCGGCAAGTTTCATCCCGGTGCGAATTTGCGGCGCCGAGATATCAGCAGTTGAATATGAGTAGAAGCGGTTTTTCCCCAGATCGATCCCGGAATAACCCTCCCAGACTTCCAAAAGTATGCTCAGATTGGTCCCGGAATCACCCCTTCAGACTTGGAAAACTATGCTCAGACTTGTCTCCTCGACTTAAAAAGAGGTCACCGCGACCCGCTGCCTATAGCATTCGATAGGCCTTGAGAAAAGCTTCGCAATGTTTTGCCTCATCGGCGCTGTAGCTCCACTGGTCCTCGACACCGATCGTGGTAAATTATTGATGGGATCAGAAATCTCGCCGGCTCGTTGGCCGTGTGGCATAAACCAACGCCTTGGGTGCCACGCTAAGCTAGCAATCGCGGGTTCGATCCCCGGCCGGGACAACAAATTTCTTGAGTGGTAAAAAGAGGATTCAATTTATATCAGAATTGAATCTGAACCATCTTAAGACCCAAGCCCACCGCCCGCAATGGGATTTGCGAGGCGATAGGGAGTGTTTCTGAAGCAATACCGAAAGGTGATTCCGGGACACTTCTGAGGGCTGGCTGAGAGGTTCAGCCGGAAAACAAAAGGGATCAGAAATCTCTCGAGGTGATGTGGGCGAAGGAAAGCCAGCTTTGGATAGTGGAAGAAGATCCCAACTCTGCAACTGAACCCTCAGCGAATGATGTGTATCTCGCAACTGCTGTTTTTGGTTATCTGATTCCTTGGAGCCCGTTGTCGATAGTGTCGAGCCCAGTGTTTCGCCCCGTCGAACCGTGGTCTGACTGAGAGGATTCTGTACTCCGCGTCCTCGAGAGAGATCTTTAGGAACTGGTTACCGGCGACAGGCCGGCTTCAACATACGAGAGAATAACATACAACCGAACGCCCTCGGACTGCAAGCTCATGATGCCCCTGCTGCGTAAGGAGAATGAACTAGTACGCAGTTTTGCTTCATGGGAAGCCTCATCGAGGGCAGGAAGCGATGGTCGTGAGTACCATGGACATCCGTAGGTATGGCGATGGAAATCAACCAATAGGAAACCAGCTAGGTAGGAGAGAATCAACCCTCACAGCTATAGGTACCCCATATAAACCCCATAGTCGCACGAATAACGCACAGTCGTTCTCATCCGTTGCTCGGTCAGTTGGTGCTCTACTATGAGCGTGCCTGTGCATGAGGTTCCAGTGAGATTCGTTGGCCCATTGCTGCTAGTGGTCCGCCGAGCCGGAATACCCAACTCGACACGTTACCAGCACTTGAAGCTCGACGAGTAATTCCTCCACTCGCACGACTCGTGTCCGGTGTCTCTTGAGTCGTTGTTACGCCCACCCGCTCCGTGTCCCCTTTGGCAGGCATTCCCAAAGACCGCAATATTGGCATCACAGGTACCAAGTCACTGCACACGCTGACATTGAGACAGTCGCTGCGAATATTATTCGTTCACTCATGACCAATTCATCTTCCGAAAGCAGTGAATTTGAAGTTCTGCGCTCGCCATCCCCTATACCGTTGTCCACCCAACCTGACGACTCCCTAGAATCCATCGCCCGTCTCCTCGACCTATCCTTACTATATATAATCGGCTTAGTCTGTCAGTTTGTCCGCACTTTTTCTGGAAGACATGAAGGTGACTCCGGGACCAATCTGAACATATTCTCCCGAGTCTGGAGAGGTGATTCCGGTACGAGTCTGACTATACTTTCCAACTCTGGAGGGGTGATTCCGAGACCAATCTGACCATTACTTTCCAACTCTGGAGGGGTGATTCCGAGGCCAATCTGACCATTACTGTCCAACTCTGGAGGGGTGATTCCGAGACCAATCTGACCATTACTTTCCAACTCTGGAGGGGTGATTCCGAGACCAATCTGACCATTACTTTCCAACTCTGGAGGGGTGATTCCTAGACCAATCTGACCATACTTCTCCGAATCTGGAGGAGTGATCACGAGACCAATTTAACCATACTTTTCAAAACCATGATGCTGATTCAGTGAAGGGTGTTTCGATGCCACGGAACGCCGTCCAACCGCGCACAGCGCGGCCGACTCCAGTCGGCCAAAGGCCGGCTGGTCGTCTATAAACGCCTAGTCCCGATCTCCCGCGTTCCTCGACTCCGTCCCTGCTGAACGCACCCCAAGTTGCACAAACTCGAAACATGTCAAACCTTCCTTCTGGAAACCGACTGGCCAACTTGGCGGCATATCGCCTCGACCTCCGAGCCAGGAACTTTGTCCCGTGAAGAACGTCTATCCAGATACTTCTGATGGCGGAGCCAAACGTTTCCGAATGCGCGATGGGCCAGCTCGCAACAACCGTCCAAAAATATGCAAAGGCAAACCTACTCGATCGCGCGATTCTCATAAACTCTCTAGAAATGCCGCTGATCCAGCTCAAGTTCAGTGGTGACATCTCGCAGTACGTCGCGGCTGACATTTACTCCACGCTTGTTGACGATTTCGGAAATACGACGAAGCTCAAGCAACAAACGGCAGTCAAAAAGATTTTCGGAATCCGATTTGACCAGCACGAACCCCCGTGCAATTGTAACTCGATTCCGACTAGACATCATATTCCGTAGAACGGAGTACGGCAACTGAATCTCCGTACCGGCCCAGTGCGGCAATTCAATTTCCGTACTTCCTTGTACGGAAATTCAATTGCCGTACTACGGAATATGATGTCTAGTTACGGCACCTAACGGCGGCGGTCATCGGGTGCAAGAGACTGTGCATGGTGCTCATGTGTATCGAGATTCTTCGTTGTCCTCAGGATTTCATGCACATATTTCAAGCTTCAACCTGCAATCTGAAAGATCCTCGGTAGGCGATCCCCGAACGTAAGGCTCTTCGCAACCGTAGACCCACACAGGACCCGTTTGTGTCAACTGGAGCCTAGGTCTCTCCCAGGCAGCCGATGCGTTAGATGAAGGAGGTCTCCAGTCGCAATCGATTTGACGGTATTCACGAACCAAAACGGCTGACAGGGGCTCTCCGCGAAATGAAGAGATCCAGTTGCGGGCGATAGGCGGAAGGTGGATCAATCATGATCTTGATGAGCATCAGCTTGAATCCGATCGAGTGCTAAATACAGATGAGCATTTTATGTGGGATTTCATCGGGGAATGCGTCGATAACCGAGTCTGGCAGCCGTTGATTCGAAATCTGCGGCACTTCGCAGCTGAGCTGTAAACGGCACATATTGTTGCACGTTGAATTCTTTGATGGAAAAGGGTCTCAACATGTCCTTAAGAGCAGCCTACCAGTGCACTCTCGCCTACAGCTTGCCTTCACGTCTTTCTGGCACCATCGTACCCCTATCAGGTGCGGCCAGGTTTCTCGTTTGTTCGCTTGGAGAAAGGTGTCATCTTCACCCAGAATGGATTTGGAAAGGAACTTGATGACCTCCGATTGCGAGGTTATTCTCAACAAAAACAAGATTCCATCTTTCATCTCTGCCTCAGTTTTATTCTCCGGAATACTGGTGGCGGCTTCAAGAGCAATCTGTGCGGTTGCCATCGTGTCCGACTCGAAACCAGGTCGCTCTTCGCCTCTCACCTTCGCCCAACTCTAGAATCTCGCGCGCATGGGGAGTCGGCCACTGTCTCGAAAAAACATGGCCGTTCTCCGGTCAACTTGACGGGGGAGAGAACCACCCGCGCAGACTGCTGGAGCACGAGCGGTTGGAAATGTTGAGGGTTCTTGAGACTACGTCAGCTGAACACGACCACAAGCGCCGCCATCTCGCTAGCACGGTAGCTGGACACACATCGTTACTTCATCCGAATCCACGCCGGACTGGACGATTCCGACGGGAACGTGGTCGATCCTCTGGTTTGATCCAGTGGATCACGTTGAACGGTGTTCCAGTGCAATCTGAGAACATCGTTTTTTCATCCGAATCAACGTCAGACCGAACGATTCCGACGTGCCATCTTCGGGGGAGAGTGCCATCACAGATGGGAGGCAACAGTGTATCGGTATCCCCCTAAAGAAGTGCTACCTACACCCATCGAGTTTCCTCCCCTTGTCCTGCTCGAGAGCTCGTCCAGGAGAGGTGTGGACTATGGAGGGCCGAATTCCCGCAAAATGGTGGAAGAATCGAGTAAGCAATGTTGAGTTCGGGTCGGCGACTTTCTTCAGACTTCGAGAGAGCGGGAATCAGAGCTGAAGAGACTCAGGTTTTGCCTCCCGTCGTTTCGTCGAGACCTGAAACTCCTTTGAGGGCCAATTGAGCGATCTGGGATCTCAGTCATCGAACACACAGATATGGATATCTATTCCTATGATCGCGTTCCATTAAGTCACGTATACACTCCAGAAGCTCAAACCATGGGCAAATATACAGGGAGCCTTCGGAACAGTTATCACATTTCATCACAGAGCTCGAAATTGTATCGAAACTAGTTTTTCAACGGTTCACCATGAACTGCCGGAAGTATCGCGCACTCAAGGATTTCAAACATCATCCGACGTCTGAAATACGGCATATCGATTTGGCTGAAATTCATCCAGGCGTCCCGGGCTTCGAAATCCGCGAATTTGAGCGCGAACACTCCGCAGTCAGAGCCATTCTGCTGCTGCGGTACTTCGTTGACGTGAACGAGCATCCACTCATCGCAACCGAGCCAAGATCTCTTCTTGTCCGCTGGCTCTTCCTCTAGGTAATTGTACAGCATCAGCAGGCACTCATCGTTGAGGCCATTCATAGAATCCATGTACTTGATGACCTTGTCCCGCATATCGATGACAATCATGCTCCAATGATTTTTGCGGAAGATGGGAACCAGGACAATATCGTAGGCGAATATATCGTCGTGCCGAGTCCACTCCCGAACATCGTTGTAACCATGTTTGCTGCAGCACTCCAGGAAGTAGGTTTCGGAGGCGTACACTTTCGGGAGGTGCGTCACCTCTGTGCTTCGTTTAACGATGAGCTCCAAGTACAGGGTGGTCATCGTAAGTCGGGAACTTTCTTACTTTCTCTTCTTTTGTTCATTATTCGGTGAAAAATTATCCGATTCCGGACTTTTTTTTGCATTCGATAGCTGGAAGGATGGCGCATCTTTTCGTCCTCGATTTTCGCAAATCAGAGATTGCCTTTACTTTCAAGTTTTCTCAAAAAAACAGTCGGCAAACTTCTGAAGTCGACCGATCGAAGTCGTAACTGTCGAAGTCGACACAGGATAGGATGCTGCTCAAACGCCCGGCAACTCCAGATTTCTAGCTCAGGATTTCTGAGGCGGACGAAAGATCGTTTCAACCTTGACCTCAAGATCGCGTCTTCTATGCATTTCGGCCCGTAACTCCTCAGGGAAGCCGAATTCGGAAAATTTTTCGATGGCAAAAAGCTCTTAGATTGGTCCAGACTACCCGACCAAGGAGTTGTCGGGTCGATCCGAGAATTCCCCCCCCCCCCCCCCCACCCGAAAACCCCGCCTCCTCAATTTTTTGAAATAGTTGTCGGACGGACCCGTAAACTTCTTCTTCAGGTTGAGGCCCAAAAGTGTTTCCAGATCACGGCGCGCAATGGGTAGGTTCGATACGCGCGCGAGAACTTTGTCAGGTGGCTTAATCAAAGCTTCGTGTATAACCGCGTTCATGTCCGCACTGATCGGCGGAATTTGAGGATTCGATGTCATATCCTCGGACGCGGCGACCTCTTGAGGGTGATTGTCCAGGAGACCTTGGTTCGCGATCGGGCTTCTAAGCGACTGATGGAGCTCTGCGTCCCAGGTCGCGTCGTGTGAAGCTTGTCGCGCGTAATCGTGATCACATGGGCTCCGCGAGGTTTCTCCGTGATCATGTCCATCGTTCATAGTTTTATTCCGCATCCACTGCTCTAGTATGTGGTGCTTCGAAGACTGGCTCTTCAAATGACGCATGAGGCGACGCAGATGTGCTATTGATGAAAGACCGATGCTTTGAGAGTCAGACTTCGTGGTGGAATGTCATAATTGATGTGTGTCACAACCTCTACAGGCCTTTTAGGAGCTCACAGCTGCCGACTCATTTCATTCGCCCGATGAACGCCCGGGGACTGATGTAGCCCGTTGCTAAGAGATCCCAGTTTTGCTGGATGATCTTTTCGTTTCCTTTAGTGATGACTCCTGGCCGTGATAATACCCGTTCAACCCCTTCTACTTCGTGGGTTCCCTGGTTGATAGTTGCGTCTTGGAACAATTTACATATGCCAGCTGAAGGATCAATCATGAGTCACATTTGATGAAATCGATAGGGGCATCTCGCGACAAAGCGGAGATTAGGTCACTAATGATGGCTGAAGCCTGTACTCCAAAGCAGGGGTCGGCGAAATCAACCCGAAAACTTGGGCCCCGGAGCCGGTCAGGAATCTCGCCCAGGTCACCCAAACTTCAAGTTTTGGGCCTCGGTGCCATGATTCGGGGCATATTTCGAGCGGGAGAAGTTTGCCGATCCCTGCTATGAAGCAATGTACATCCCATCTAATGAGCCTATGGCGGTTGATGGAAAATTGACGAATAAGGCTCCAGATAGTGGCTCCAAAAGTACCCATCAGATCTCAAACTGCGGGATTATTTTTCTTGACCATCCGTTTCAGTCTGGCGTTGAAGGACTCGATGCCGTCGTTAGTGCGGAACGGGGCCCGGAACAGAGATAGGTTCTCTGGGCTGATTTTCTCCATCCATTCAAGTTCAATGTAGGATATCAAATTCCAGAACTGGCGAATGAAAATAAGTTATTGACTCGCTGGAGAGGATGAAGTTTCCATTCGGAACGAAACCACGCTGAAGTATCTCTGCTGGTGTGTATAGAGGCATTGTCCTGCTGGCGGATGAGGGTTTCGTCGTCAAAATTATTCAGAACCAGTAGTAAACTTCTTTTTGAAACTTGCACGTAGCCTTGCACTGTTCATACGACACGACACAAACCTGCCCCACTTGCTGAATGCGGCTCGACAGAGCCACCGCCCAAGTTCCACTTGCTGAAGATTGAGGCTCCTTCCGCAAGTCTCTCCAGTAACTTGAATTGCTCTCCGGCCCGTCAAGGTTGAACTTTTTTTCGTCGGGGAAAATGGACCACGAGGTTTTGGAGGTATGGAGCACCCCACATTTCCGATATGACGTCTTTCTCGCTCGGGAAGCTTCAAACGAGGTGCTCCGAAAAGTCTGGGGCCGAAAAGTCCAGGGCCGGAAATTCTGGGGCCGGAATGTCCGGGGCCGAAATGTCATGTACCGTATGGATTGTTAGTGCGCAAGCTGACAAGAGCGGAAATTGGAGTCGGCTACATTTTATCCTAGTTGGTACTTTTATACTTGCTGATCGTAATTCGATTGGTACCCATCGCTCTCTGAGAACTTCTGATTTGGAGCGGATACGGGGGCTGTATTTCAACCGTTTCAGACGTCCTATATAGTCGGTGTCGAATTCTAGCCATACACGTTTCGACCTGTGTCGTCACACGAGCTTGGAAGATTTTCAACGTGACGTAACTTGCCCATGGCTTCGTTTACAAATCCATCTTCCACATGTATGCTCATTGTTAGCATGCATGGACAGCCTTCAGTGGATGTGATACTGTACGGCAGATTGCCTGTGTTTTGACATTTCATGCGATGCACCCCGACCTGTACCCCATGTAAGAATCCGACGCAATGCTCATCTCGGTGGTTGGTGTGGTAGGAACCGCGTCTCTGTTGTAGGCTTCAACATCTTTGTTGTTGAAGAAGAGGTGGACTACGTCACTGTGTAAGTTATCGTCACACCGACCTTGCGGTCGGAATCGTGATTGGAACATGTTTGTTGTAATATTTCGCTCAGACGGCCAAGCATACAGCGACATCGGCTGACGAGCCGATGGCCATGGTACGGCGTCCCTGACGGAAGCGCACGTCTATAGTTACCCTCTCATGTAACCCCGATCCATGGGATATATAAGCAGCTTACTTTGCTTCAATAAACATCGTATTCTACCTATCGTTGTAGTCGTCGTAATCGTCGCGTATGCTACGCCAACGCTGTACCAATTCTCAGTCCGCTTTCTGAAGAACGGTGCTTACGACTCTTCGAGTATTCGGAACCAGAGGCTCTCATCATTCAGATTAAGTTTAAAGTGCACGGAATCTTCGACAATGTTCGTTTACTGCGCATCTATTTTCTCGTCGCAACCGATTTCTGTGAGCACTGCGGAGAGGTTGATATCGGTTTGCCCCATCACTCTCACTAGCGGAAAATATTCCAACGATTGCCATCGAACAGCTCTACCTTCTAGAGATCTCTGTACAGTGCTGTACACTGGAGCAGCATTGAGTGGTGGTAATTGTTTAAGGTCGCCGCAAGCGATCGAATCTAAACCGCCGAAGTTGTTCCCGTATTCGCCTTTCATTCCTTGTAATCGTGTGTTGACCGAATGGAAAACATGTGAACTGCACATACTTATTTCGTCTATGATCACACATTTAACGTTTTGCAGTAGATGGCAATGAGTTTGGAGCAATGCTTCGGGAAGTTGCGCCGTTTGTCTCGATGGAGTGAGCCGGAAAGCGGCATGAACAGTTACTCCGTTTATCCCGACCACTGCTTTGCCCGTTGTTGCTGTCGCTATGTGTGCATTGCTCAATGAATTATGCTGATGAGTATAGCCGACGTCTCACCGTCAACATTTCACTTTGGGGTCTCGCGATGCCTGTTTGTTTCATCTTCACTTGTTCCATTGTGTTTTCTGATTAGGGCCCAAAAATCTATGCAACTGCATATTTAGCATGCAAGATGCATATTTTGCATAGAAAAAAAGCAGTTTGCATATAAAATATGCATTTTTAACGCCGAATATGCGACTTGCATATTCTATATGCTAGTGACGATTTGCGAGGAAAGATCGTTCCCACTCCGCCCAGAATTCGTTCTCCGTGGAACAGCTTCAACACAAACTTTTCTCTCAACTCTTCAGATTACTCTTCTCTCGATTGATGATCTCGCGCTCGATTTACGTTCGTAGTGAACGATCGCAAGTTTCATATGTGGATATCCCTGAAGATTGTGCTTTCGGAAGTTTCAACATTCCGACTTGGTGTGTTCCGGATGCTCGCAGACAATAGTCCATCGTGATTAGGTGGGGAATCACGACACATTTACCATGCATGTTGACACCGCGTTATCGAATGTCGAGGTTCCGACAGACATTGATTCCGAGAAAGAGACTCTTCGGAACACGACGCTAGAGGGATCTCGCAACATTGTCTCAGCGAACGACTCATCGAGGATAGCTCCCGGTTCGTGGAGGAACTCGGAGAGTGAGCTTGTGCTTCGAACGGGAAATGGCTACGCAAAGACGAGAAGGCACCTTGGAAAGTCTCGTCGAAGAATTCGGCACGGACTTCTTCATCATCATTGGAGACTCCATCAAATGCGGTCTGTGCTCGACAACCTTTGAAAAACCCCGAAGATTCAGTCTCGTACAGCATCTGACGACGAAGAAGCACGAGAAGTCTCTGCGACTCCACCAAATTTCTCTCGAAAGAAGGCAGGCTGATCAGTCCTCAAATGAAGGTGAATCACAAGGGAGACAATTTTCCGGAGAGTTATGCGAAGCTTTCTTGAAGGCTGACATACCTCTAGAAAAACTCCAGAACGAATCCTTGAAGAATTTCCTCGAGGTCTGGTCCGGCCAGCATGTCCCTAGTCCAACGTCGTTACGAGAACGTTACTTGTCGCCGCTGTATGACAAGACCCTCGAAAGCATCAGATCTGCTATCGGAGAGTCCCCGATCTGGATCTCAATCGACGAGACCACCGACTCATGTGGGAGGTACGTGGCCAATGTACTGGTCGGGAGATTGATGCCGAACGAGCCGAGTAGGAGTTACCTCTTGGCGTGCGAACAATTAGAGAAGACGAATTCAACCACAATCGCACATCTTTTCTGTCGCAGCTTATCAATTTGATGGCGTGGAGAAACGAACCACGACCGTGTTCTCCTTTTCGTAACTGACGCAGCCTCTTATATGAAGAAGTCAGCTTGTACGTTGCAAGGACTGTTTCCAAAAATGGTCCATGTGACTTGCGTAGCGCACGGGTTACATAGAATTGCAGATGAAGTCAGGCTGACCTTCCCCAACGTTGATCTGCTCATTTCAAGCATCAAAAAGGTCTTTTTGAAGGCCCCCTCCCTAATCGTCGCGTTCAGAGCGGCTCTAGAAATTCCGCTCCCCCCTCTCCTATATTCACAAGGTGGGGCACATGGCTTGAAGCCGCGACGTACTACGCAGAAAACTTCGAACAGATCCACGGCTTCGTCTGCGATCAGCTTGATCCGACCGACGCCGACGCTATCGCGAAGGCTCAGGAGATACTAAGGATACCCGCCGTGAAAACCGAACTTGCGACGATTCGGACCTTCTTCGGCGCTTTACCGGGACTCATTACGAGGCTTGAGACTCGAGACATGTCCCGCCTCGACGCCGTGGCAATCATTGAAGACTTTGGAGCGACGATGAATAACATCAAGGCTCGGCGTTTATTGGGTGTTCGCGAGAAGACCGTGAAAGTCTTCGAGAACAACCCTGGATATCAGCAACTACGTCTGGTAGCTCGGTCCCTGCAGGGTGAATGCAGCGAAGAAATCTCGAAGGCCGTTCAAGCTTTCAGTGCGGACGACGTCTCGAGGCTAACTTACGCCCCAATCACTTCCGTAGAAGTTGAGCGCACGTTCTCAAGGTTCAAATCCTTCCTGCGAGACAATCGGAGAGCATTTGAGTTCGAGAACTTGAAGAAGTACATCGTCGTGTTGTGTAACCAATGAGGAATCTCGTCGATCCTCGAGAATGAAACCTGAATTTACGCTTTCAAACTTGAGTAGTTTTTGACATCATGAGGTGATGATGGCTCAACAAATGAGGTGATCAACAGGTGTGTTGGCTGAACTTTCCATCACCGCACAAAGTCCAATAGTTATCGTAGTTATCTTCCCCGGAATGCATATTTCTCTACTGCTTCTTCGTCATTCGTCCTTGATCCACCCGCAGTCTCAGCATTGAGCAATTTCCTCCTCGGAAGGTCTATTCTTCAGCTATGAACTTCACTGCATCATCGCAAACCCAAGTCGAACTCGACGCGAAACCTTCAACTCCGCTCACATCGGCGGACCCCAGGCATCTGATAGCAAGAACTGCACTCGACAAGCTGCACTCTCGTGGAATATCTCGAGCCATCTCAGAAATCTGAACCTAGCGAATATTTTCTGTGCAGATGTAAACATAAAATATTCTGCATATCCCGCATATTCGGCTCATGTTTTGCGCATATTTACTGCATATTCTGTGCATATTTCGTGCATATTCTGTGCATATTTCGTGCATATTCTGTGCATATTTCGTGCATATTCTGTGCATATTTCTTGCATATTTTCGTGCATAGAGTTTCGGGCCCTACTGATAACTCCGCTCCCAAGAGCGCAGAGAGAGAATGAAATAAACGAAATGTGCGGAATTCAGCCGGCTTCCAGATGGTTTCTTTTAAAAGCACCGTGCTCACAGGATCGATTTTACTGAAAGGGTCGAAATTCGAAAAACCGCGATTTTGCGGTTCCGGCGAAACTGAGATTATGACCCCCTGGTTTCTCTTTGGAAACATGGAGTTCGTCAAAAAATGAGCGGTTTCAGAAAAAAAGTTGAGCATCTTGGTCACGGCAAAGCGGAGATATCGGCTCCCGAAGATTCAATATTTTTCTGTTTTTTTGGTGACCCTTTTTCCGCCGGTTGAACGGTCCCATGGATGGGATACGCTGGAAGAACGTGAAAATTTCAAAAACTCCAGCCATCAGCCCGGGATTGCCACCCGAGATCAACTGATCCGGAGCGCAATGCTCTACGAGATCCTCAAGGGGAATTCAACGGCCGAGACGAAGCAATTGAAACCCACGTTCCGTGAAGCCACTTCGTCTCTTTCCACAGTGAAGAGGTGCTTCGCCAAGTTCCAAGACAGCAACCAGGACCCGAACGATGAGGCACGATCAGGCCGACCTGTCGAACTGAGTGACGACGACTTGGTTGCTCTCTTCAACGAGAATCCGTCGATAACAACTGGCGAGTATATACCGATGAATGGGTCGCAGTGAAATGAGTCTTCCGTCGCTAGAGATGACGAAAATGATTCCGACAATCCGACTCTGATTCTAAGATCTCTTCTGAAAAGCGTTGAGAGGACGTTTCCGAGAGGCTTCTGAGAGTTTCCAGAGAAATTCCAGCGTATTCCATCCATGAGACGTTCAATCGGCGGAAAAAAAGTCGCCACAGAATCACGAAAAAATCGAATCTTCGGGAGCCGCTATCTCCGCTTTGCCGTGACCAAAATGCTCAATCCTTTCTTTAAAACCGCTTATTTTTCGACGAACGAGAAAACAGGGGGTCATAATCTTAGTTTCGCCGGGACTGCAAAATCGCGATTTTTCGAATTTCCACCCTTCCAGTAAAATCGATGCTGTGAGCACGGTGCTCTTCAATATACGTCGCGGTTGATTCCATCTGAAAGCCGACTCAATCCCGCTCATTTCATTTATTTCATCATCTTTCTGCGCCTCCCGGGAGCGGAGTTATGAGCGATTGAAATTAGGGGCCCAGAACTTTTGCATCCACCCAATACATCCTCGCAGCTAGGGGCGCTGGGACAGCACAGCCCTCTACAGCTGCTATCTTTCACCCAACGCCTCCAACGAACACTTTGAAGACACAGTAGACGAACTATCACACAGCATCAACGCACAACCCGCCAACACGAACACGATCTTGACAGGAGATTTCAACTCAGAATCCCCAGCATGGGGCAGCCTTTACACCAACAGAAGAGGTCGCACTCTCCTTGAGTGGTGCGCAGCGAACAACCTCACCATCGTTAACCACGGCAACAAACACACATTCGAAAGGGGAAACCAAAAATCACACATTGACCTCACAATGGCTAACACCAACGCAGAAAGCTGCATCTCAGACTGGTGGATAGACACCGAGCTCGACAGCCTCAGCGACCACAAGTACATTCATTTCTCAACCACAACAAACAGAGGCAACAACCCACGCAATACCCAACACACCCGCAACACTTACAAATACAAAAACAACTACCAAAACATCGATATCAGAATATTCCTCCAGGATTTCAGCAAACACATCAGCAAGTACAAACCTAATAATGTCGAGCAGCTTGGAAAAAGCATACACAGAGCATGCCGTAAAGCCAATATCTACACTAAAGACACAGACCGAGGCTCCTACTGGTGGAACGACAGGGTCGCGTAAACCAGGCGACAGTGCCTCAAGGCAAGACGAGCCTTCACCAGAGCAAACCCTGAAGACAGACACAATGAAAGAGCAGAATACGAAAAACAAAAATGCAGACTCAAGCACGACATCAACAAATCCAAGAAAGAATCCTGGCGCCAGCTATGCGAAGTCATTGAAAAATATCCCTGGAACATGGGATACAAAATAATCGCGAATAAACTCAGGCTCCCCCGAACACAGATTCCAGACAACCTAATGAACGAAACCATTCAGACTCTTTTCCCAACGCACGACAACATCGACAGATCCATCCCTGCTCCCCTAGAATACACCTTTCCCGAAATCACCGAACAAGAAATCACCGACACAGCCAAACAGATCCCAAGCAACAAATCCCCAGGTAAAGACGGCATTCCCTCCAAAATCACAAGAATCATCATGACGAAATTCCCAGGCGCATACAAAGTCATTGTCGATAAACTAATCAAACACGGCGACTTCCCGTCCACCTGGAAAATCGCTGAAGTCGCCCTCATACACAAAAACGGAAAACCGAAAGATCACCCTAACTCGTACAGACCAATCTGTCTCCTCAGTACACTCTCAAAATCCTTCGAAAAGATCATTTACAACAGACTCACAAACGAAATATCCAACAAAAGACTGCTACACGAAAACCAATTCGGCTTTATTGAAGGCAAATCCACCACAATGGCGATAGAGAAGGTCCTATCGGGTCCCAAACTAGAACTCAAAAAAGCCAGCCAAAACCGTAAAATGTTCCTCGAAGTTCTCATAGACATCAAAAACGCTTTCAACTCAGTCAACTGGACCGCCTTAAAAAACAGCATCTCATCCCTAGACATATCACATTACCTCAAAGCCATCCTCAACAGCTACTTATCTGACAGGTGGGTCAACTGCGGGAGCATCCGGCACGAAATGACGGCCGGTGTTCCCCAGGGATCCATCTTAGGCCCCACACTTTGGAACATAATGTACGACGACCTATTCAGAACGCAACTTCCATCCGACTCTGAGATCATTGGATACGCGGACGACATCTGTCTGGTCACCAAGGGTGACGACGAGAGAGACTGTGCCGAAAAGGCCATCGAGTCCCTCGAAATCGTATCCGAATGGCTACGGCACAGGTCACTCTCTACCGCCCCATCCAAATCTGAAGCTATATACATTACACGCAAACATAAAATCACGCCATTCCCCATCATCTGCGAAGGCCAACAGATCAACATCAGAAAAAATGTCAAATATCTCGGAGTACACATAGATAGCAAGCTCAGCTTCCACACACACCTCAAACGAACAACCGAAAAAGCCACTAAAATCTCAAACCGACTCTCAGCGCTCATGCCACGAACACATGGCGCCGGCGAAGAGAGGAGAAAAACCCTCTCATCAGTAGCATGGTCCATCACAAATTACGCGCACAGTATATGGTCCTCCTCCCTACATCACAGAACCTACAGACAACTAATAGACAAAACACAACGAATAACAGCCCTTAGAATCTGCAGAGCCTATCGAACAGTGACAACAGAAGCAATCTTCATTCTAGCCAGAACAATACCCTGGCACATAAGACTGCTAGCTCCCAACCAAAACAGCAACGACGACTACTACCCGTTCAGTCTCGAGGACCACTGCCTTCAGCAGTGGCAAATCATTTGGGACAACACGAACACGAAAGCACAATGGACAAAAAAGCTTATCCCCAAAATCGACCTCTGGTACAACAGACTCCATGGTGAACTCACATATCACATGACACAACTCCTCACGGGACACGGGGCCTTTCAATCTTACCTTTTCAGGATAGGCAAGAAGGTCTCCCCTACATGCGTCCACTGTAGCAGCGGGGACGAAGACACACCAGAACACACCATTTTTCACTGCTCGAAATTCTCCCCACACAGAGTAGCAT
This sequence comes from Phytoseiulus persimilis, assembly GCA_037576195.1. Taxonomy (NCBI): domain Eukaryota; kingdom Metazoa; phylum Arthropoda; class Arachnida; order Mesostigmata; family Phytoseiidae; genus Phytoseiulus; species Phytoseiulus persimilis. Next base: position 6,017,879 of record CM075102.1, on the reverse strand, counting down.
GCTTCGGCCCCAACCCTGTAAACACGGAAAATCTCATCGAACACATCACAAAACAGCCTCAAAACTGGAACTTATTCTCTTCCTTAGCGTCAGCCATCCTAAACTCAAAAGAAGAATACGAGCGAGAACCCTCCTGAGAACTCCTCCTCAACACATCAGCACAACACAATAACACACCAGAAGCAAGGTAGATACAAAGTTACCATAACGCAGTGAGACCTCAGAGTCTCCCGGGGAGGAGCTGAAGAAACTTCGGGATACCGGCCCCTCTCCGCGGCAAAGAGGATGGGTTTTAGTGAGTTTGCGAGTCTCACAGTACCCGAGTGCGAAACATCTGCCTCGGGTCTGCATCAAGCATTTCCCACCTCTATGGATATAAAAAAAAAAAAAAAAAGCTAGGGGCAATGGATCCGCAGATGCAATTGCAGTTGAAGTTCCAAACGCAGTCACCCATTGTTGCCGTGTTTTGAAACTCGGGAATCGAATCGTGGGAGATCAACGAGCTCTTTGGGAAAACATTCAAGCAAACAGCATGGATTGACAGAAAATAGTCCGCTGCCGACTCGTGACGCGTCATCAGGAGACCGAGCGATACGGGGATATTGTGAAGGCTTGCGCCCCGTTGTAATTGACTCCAGGCTTGAGTGAGTTTCATGAAATGAGAGTGAGGCACGTTTGTGAATTGCCGTTATCGTTTCCGCCGTTGGTCGCGGTTCCGCACCGCGGTTCTCACTTACCGTTCCCACAGAACCGTGGGTCTGGAAATTAGCGATGCCTCGGTGCGAGTCGATTGAAACTCTCTCCGCTGCATATCCTGACGATCTAGTCGTACTCTAAGCTGAAGAGAGAAGCTGGATAGAATCGAATCGATTGCAAGCATCGGAGTGTGGAGCCGGTTCGATCACACTGACGGTTCAGAATCTCACGGAAGGCCTGTTTCTCAGCCTCAGAGTGACTCCCTTCTCCGGCACGGAATCTTATTGAAACGTGGGAAAAGGTCGTCCGTGAGAGGCAGCGACAGAGATTCGTTTGGGGAAGCCCAATCCGTTCTACCGGGGTTGCATTGAAGAATTCCGAGCAAATCTAGAATCCGATCAACAATCTGATCGATATCTTCATACAGAGTGCTCTCTAGCGAATTCGATTCCATGAGCATCCGGTTTCTCTGAATACGAGCACACAGTCGGCACCCCTGGCATTAATCGGGGTGTTCTCGCATTCCGGGTTGCATCTCCGCTATGTGCATTAGGAATTCATGTGACCACAGCCCCTCCCCCGAGCGCACCGGTCTCTCCGCCTCGATCAGACCTTGAAAGCGGTCGCACCCTCCGCTGGTGCTCACTCCTTCGTCGGATCGCGTCGGAAGAGCATCTCGAAAGTGCTCTCTGAGTTATCAAACTGTGCCGAAGTTCCGAGGCGTGTGTCCCGCTCCTTCAACCGAACGTGAGAAAATGAGCGCGATCGATACCCCTTCCTCAGGTGAGCGCAAGTGTGGACGCATCGCAACGAAACGACCGATTCCGGACACACCACGCGAAGCGGACGATCGCCCGACGAAAAACGAGAGGAGACTGCATAAAGGATTCGGTAACGCTCAACAATCGAGGACTCGGCGGAGCGGAGTATCGGCCCGGGAAAATCCGATTGACTCCAGACAGAGCAGGAAGATCGCCCTGGATGGTGCTCCGATCGCCACTGGTACCGCTCAACCCCAGGGGTACCGAATACCCAGACTCTTGTCCAAACCAGCTGCTCCATTGAAAGTACCAGAGCCGATTCGTGAAGGTTCTGAGATGGAATATCGACTGTCGCTGATACTTGGAGCTGCGAGAGTACCATCGGTTCATGAGTACTCCACTGAGGAAGAATCGGCCGGAGGAGCTTCGCCTGCCACTCTGTCAAATTCTCCAATTCAGGCTCTACATCCATTCCGGGATAACTCACAGGTTCCGTCGACCGCTAAATATTTCGGCGGAGGGTCAGCCGGTGCTTCACTGGCGATGGCCGCAAGTTTGTGGAATTATGGATCAGCTCATTCTATCGTTGATTGGAGTCATCAGACGCAGATGGTTCCGCAAAAATGGATCCCGGAGTATTTTACCGAAGAGTATCTCGCCGCGCAGAGGCGTGCCGAAGCACCGCCAAGCCCGCCTCCCTTCGGTCTGGTTCCTCAGTTTCGGGGTGCGAAATCAGGGAATAACCAGGGCTCGCTGTCGTTACCGCCTCACTCCACGATGCTGCCTCTCCGGCGAGACCATGAGCAAAGGAGAGGACGCAGACATCCTCATCGCGCGCCGAGGTCCTTGTGCAAATTTTTCGAAGCTGGAAACTGTCGACTCGGCCCGAATTGCACTTACTTGCATCCGGGTGTGAACGGCCACATGTATTGATGGGCGGTTATTATGAAATTTCCAATAAAGCATCGTCTCAGATTAGAATTTCGACTGCTCATTCTTCGCAACATCTCTGAATAATGTTGGAGCTCTAGATGGAAATCAGTTCGCGTTATAGTCATGCCGGAAAGTGATTGACGAACTGAGAGTCGATTCCCGAGCAGCGGATGAGATTAAAAAAGCTTCCAAATCTTGCAGGAGGAGAAAGAAGGGGTGACCGAAAAAAATCGTGTGCCAGTTTACTCAGCAAGGGATCCCAATGTTATCGACTTCGGGGATTCAATTGCCAGTAGGTCTCTCATGCGTATGGAGTTATGCGTCCGGGGAATCGAGCCTTCCGATGTATTTGGTCCGATCCAGTGTGCGTACACGGACGCCCCCTTCCCTTGATCACGCTCGGGTCATTCGTCCCAGATTGATTCCGGGAGCTCGTAGGACTATGCCGGCATTCGTTTCCGGTGGCAAGGGGTACGTGAAAGGGTCGAATGATCTCGAGAGTATCGAGGACAGACCAGAGCTACGCAGCCGTGGTGTCGGAATTCGTGAGAGGACGGGGATGACTTTTACCGAATTGCTAAGACTCGGTCCGAGAAGACGTTTGACGCCGAAGCACCAACGAGTCGAACTCAAGGCATACGGGTAACGGATGCTCAAACTCGACTGTAAGTACAGGAAATCTGATCACTCACAATCAGCATGCCGCCGAGGAGCACACAGATTTATCATAATAGGAGTCGAACGAGATCGAGAGCTGTGATGAGATGATAGATACGCCGAATGACCTGGAATACGAAAAAAAGGCGGCGACAGCGAAATTTCACAAACTGTTCATTGAACAAGAATCAGGTCACGCGTGCTCTGTGTGTGATCGGGTATGATGCCGTGATTATCTTGGCGGTGCGGGACAGGGACATTGGCCATTGATAGAAGTTATAGGGTGTGTGGATCGTCCTGCAAAACTGTGTTCCACCTGTGACGACTCATTGAGGAAAGGAAAAATTTCCACATAGGCCGTCTTCAATGGATTCAAATGCACGCCGAAACCGAATAATCTGAAGTGAATCGGGAAGTGAACGCCATCACAATGCGACTCATAAGTCCCCGAGTCCTGTTCATGCAAATCCGATGACTCCAAGTAGAATCGGGAACACACAGAATCCTCGGGCAAATCGTACTTTGACAATTTTATCACCGCCCGTCGACGTTCCGGAGCGCTGAAGATAAGACCGTCGCGAATAAATTGAGGGGGAGTTTAGGCGGGAGCACTCGGGAAAATTTCAATCCTTGTGACCGCTATCGATACAGTATCTCTATGTGCTAGAGCGTTTTTTTTGTCTCTAGGGGGTGGAGCATACCCCCAAGAAAATCATCGCCTCGTTTTCCTTTAGGCGATCCTTCGTACTATCCAGTTCATTTATCAACAAATCTCATCTGCGTCCCGACTTGGCGTTCACATTTCTGCGCGTCGCTTCAACCTTTGGTTGAGCTGTTCCTGGTTTTTTGTCTCAGGGCGCTGGGTTGGAGCCTGAATTTGAAGAAATCTCGTTATCATCATGGAGCTCCTCACGAACGGCTTTGAAATGCCGTCTGAAAATCTGGGTCTGGAGCTTGGATTCAAAACGTGGCTCTCAAGGTCGATGCACTGTCTTTTCCGAAATGTGTGTTTCAATGAACTTGGAATGTTCGAGACATGATGGTCTCCGCACGATGGGAAGCTTCCGAAAACTATTGGGTGGATGCAAAAGTTCTTGCTCAGTTTTTCCGCCAGTTGAACGGTCCCATGGATGGGATACGCTGGAAGAACGTGAAAATTTCAAAAACTCCAGCCATCAACCCGAGATGGCCACCCGAGATCAACTGATCCGGAGCGCAATGCTCTACGAGTTCCTCAAGGGGAATGCAACGGCCGAGACGAAGCAATTGAAACCCGTGTTCCGTAAAGCCACTTCGTTTCTTTCCACAGTGAAGAGGTGGTTCGCCAAGTTCCAAGACAGCAACCAAGACCTGAACGATGAGCCACGATCAGGCCGACCTGTCGAACTGAGTGACGACGACTTGGTTGCCTTCCTCAACGAGAATCCGTCGATAACAACTGGCGAGTATATAATGATGAATGGGTCGCAGTGGAAGGACTCTTCCGTCGCCAGAGAAGACGAAAATGATTCCGACCATCCGACTCTGATTCTAAGGTCTCTTCTTGCAAGGCAAACATTGATGAAAAGCGTTGAGAGGACGTTTCCAAGAGGCTTCTGAGAGTTCCCAGGGAAATTCCAGCGTATCCCATCCATGACAAGTTCAATTGGCGGAAAAAAAGTCGCCAAGGAATCACGAAAAAATCGAATCTTCGGGAGCCGCTATCTCCGCTTTGCCGTGACCAAAATGCTCAATGTTCTCTCTGTAACCGCTTATTTTTCGACGAAATTCATGTTTCTGAAGAGAAAACAGGGGGTCATAATCTTAGTTTCGCCGGAACTGCAAACTCGCGATTTTTCGAATTTCGACCCTTTCAGTAAAATCGATGCTGTGAGCACAGTGCTCTTCAAAATATGTCACGGTTGATTCCATCTGAAAGCCGACTGAATCCCGCTTCTTTCGTACATTTCATTGTCTTCCTGCGCCTCCCGGGAGCGGAGTTATGAACGATTGAAATTAGGGGCCCAGAACTTTTGCATCCTCCCAATATTTCGGAGTGCCTCGCCAATGTCGTCCAGGTGTACACGTGACCCCATTTCAAGTTGTGACCACCGAAATTCGTCGAAGAGACCGTCGAGGTGCGTCACCGGAACATATTCCGTACATGGCAGTGAAACTTATGCGCTAACGTGGCGATGGGGGAGGTCATGAACTCTCCCAGCTGATGCCGTTTGATTCGTAATCCAAAACATCGATTTGAAACACGAGGCTTCAATCTAAATACGAGATCTTCAATCATCTGTAACACTTGTATTCCGAGGAAGCTAGAGAAGATGACACATGCCAGGGCGCTTCCGACTCCTATCACGATTCAGTCAGCAAAGCTGAAACAACTCTTCGGCCAATGATCCCAACTTTACTCTCCGCTAGGTCATGCATGCTAACGTATCCTACGTTCGACAGCTTCAATCTGGTGCTTGAACGTCCCCAGTTTTTTTTAATTCTGTCTTTCGACCTGTTTTGGTATCCAAACTCTTCGGATCGATGGTAAGACCGGGTTTCACAGCTCATTGGACGAGCTGAGAAGTCATGGTGTGTCGCAAGAGTGTGACTAGGGTTTGCGAAAGCCCGCATTTCCAGGACAGCAAGCCCGCGGGCTCCCGCAACTGCTAGGTCAGGACCGCAGGCTCGGGGATTAACTGTCATTGATATAACTACTCAGATCACTATTATCAAACTCCGCTAACTATCAGTGATAGTCAAGATTCCTGGGGCGAGTTTCATTTAGCCCGAAGCGAAGCCCGCAAGCCAGCGGTTCTCATTTGCGGGCTTTCTGTTGCGGTTACCCGCAGAATTCATGAACCGGCTAGGGCTGATATGGCTTGCGGTCCTGAAAATGCGGGCTAGTGCAAACTCCAGCAGTGACCATGGTAAGGCCGACACAAATTCGAGTATCACTGACACTTGATCGAACTTCAATCTCGTCCCCCAGTTTTCGAGGCTGGGCACGCCCCCTGGAACTTCAGTCCTCAGCCACTCTGAGAGAAGGAAGAATATTGTAAGATTGCAAATGATCTCGCCCTATGTAGCTCCAGCCCTAGGCATCGTTCATTGTCCCCGACACCTTTAGAAAGCGCCTCGGCCATCTCGGAGAAGATGGTGCGAGGGCGGAATCGGAAAAGAGAATCGGAAGTTGATCATAGAGAGAGAACACAGAGACACTTTTGTGGCGCGTGAGATTGAGGTCGGTCGCAACTGCGATATCCGATTAAGATTTAGCACTCCAGTGAATTGAAAGCGAGTGCTAGACCACAGCGAGTCATCCCTACGAGTGGTGGAGAGTGCGTTCCGGTCCACCGTACGAAAATGCCAATGTTTAAGTCCCCGCCGAAGAAGCGGTCCGCGCACGGTCCAGCGTAGGGATCCAGCCCGATCCTGATCTTGCATACAGATTTCTCACGCAAAACACAGGAGACTGGTTTTTCGGGGCCAACCGTCCACCGATCTGCTGCTGCAGTGCGAAGTCAAAAGTTCCGAGCCCTTGGCTCGTGGGTTTGTTCGAGTGGTAGTCTGGCCTGGCCGAAAGGGTTGAAGCCTCGATTCGGCGACTGTCCGTTGTCGAACTCTACTGCCGGAAGAAATCTAGCTACGGCCAGTACCACCACAGACCCGGAGAGACGGTGGCGCGAATGGGAGCCGCCGCGCCGCCTGTTCACTCCTCCCGACGGCGCACGCTTTAGACATCGGCTTCTGGATATTTATTTGACAACGATAGCATATGTGGAAATCATTGACACTTATACACTTTGACTTTGGAATGATTAATGAATGCCTCAAGAGGCTGAAGGCCCGTTGATAGGTTTTGGACTTCCAAGCGCGGCGAGGTTTGCTTCACCACTCCGCCTTGCCAGAGAACAGTACTTCTCTCTCTGCCCCGCCACCTCGTGGCCGCGGCTCTAACTGTTGTATTCGCTCCATCCGAGCGCTGCGCCTAAAGTGCACGCAACACTCCTGCCGAATTAACCGGCGGTCTAATTCCTAGTCATACTTATTAATCACAGCACTGTTCCCACAGGGTTTTATCTGATGGGAATACGACAGAATGTAGATGTTGACTGTTGAAGGTAATTTGCATGCTCTGAGCCACCTATGTGACACTCAATGGTTCCTCTGAGAAAAGAAAGCGGAAAATATTCCTTGCTCTGACTCAGGTGCTCTGTGAAAACGATTGAAGGTTGCCGAGCTCTGACATGCCGTGTTGCTTCTTGGACTTTCCAGAAGACTTGAAAAAAACTCTGAGGAGGACTGCTGTGAGTCCCTCCCCCGGGAAAAGAACAGACGTGGAGAAGCTCTCAACTTGAAGCGCCTCGACCGTCTTTCTTTTGATTGCAAAAGTGTGGAAGTGAATGTGTTCAGCGACTTGAACATCGATGTGCGACTGTGATATTCAAAACAGTCGATCATTGCTTCTTGTGGCAAGTGACCGAAAACAAAAACGAATTCTCTGACGAATTGTCGCTCTCAATGGAATTGTTTTTCTCGATAACCAGATTCATTGACTGTCTCTCGCACACCGATAGGATAGATCATAGACAGTGGTCTTTTGAGGATCTTCCCGTTAGGCATCTTTATCATGCATGAGCGTCTCCTGAGATCCGTCCTTTCTCCTCCGAACAGGCTGACTACTTTGCAAATGGGCCAATGGCCTCGCGACGGGCTTGGGTCGGCCACGATGCACACGTCTCCGACTTGGAGCTCGTGCGGTTTCTGCGGGAGAACCTCATGCGCGCCACGCAACTGTAGCAGATATTCTTCGCGGAAACATTTCCAGTATCCTCTGAGGATCGACTCCTGTCTTTTCCAGGCTTTGTTCGCGATGACTGCCACCCCGGCATTGCTGGTCGGCAACCTCGCGACCGATGTGTCCGGGAATCTTGATCGTGCATGATGGCCATTGATTATGTCTGCTGGACACAACGCGCGCGCTTCACAATCATTTGATGTGATGTGCGATATCGGTCGCAGGTTGATGCATAACTTGATTTCAGAAAGGATGGATTCCATCTCTCGGAACGTCGGGATACGCTGACCCAATGCTTTCCGAAGCGGCCTCTTGATCAGAGCCACGACGCGTTCCCACCATGCTCCGCTCTGGGGATATCTATCTGTTATGAACTCCCATTTGATGCGATGCTTCGCCAGCTGATTCTGAACCTCTTCGTTTCTGATGTTTTCATGAGCGATGATCAACTCTTTGCTCGCTCGCTGAAACGTAGCCGCATTGTCCAATATCATTCTCCTGACGGCCGGATGCTTGTTGATGAATTTTCTTAAAGACAGCAGAAACTCATAGGTAGTGAGGTCTGGGGTGAGTTCCAAATGTACTCCTCGAGTAACTGCGCAGACGAACAAGGCGATGTACGACTTGCTCCTCTGCCCTTGTTGATCCTTGACAAACACCGGCCCCACAAAATCTACCCCTGTAAATTCAAAAGGTTTGGATTCCTCGATACGGAATGCCGGAATCGGCGGTGTGATTGCCGCTGCTGGCTTTGCCCGATACCGTGCGCAAACACGACAGTCCCTGAGGACTTTGTTGGTCGAGCTTCGCGCTTTGAGAGCCAGAAATTCGGAACGAAGATGGTGCAGGTTGGTTGAAATGCCCTGGGCATGGAGGCTTCTTTTCTCATGTATCCAAGCAATGAGCAGGCGCGTGAAGTAGTTCTTGCCGTCGAGAATAATCGGGTACTTCTCCTCAAACGAGAGATCGCCCGACTTTTCGAGTCTTGAACGGCACCGCAACACGCCTTGCTCACCCTGCATCGGATTGTAGAGAAACAGCTTACTGCTTCTGGAACGTTTCTTTCCTCCCGAGGCGAACTCATCTGGGAAGCAAACTTGTTGAAGGTTTTTAATCAGCGTCAACTCCGCTGCGAGATATTCCGAAGACCATTGGTCAGGTGTTGACAGCTGCTGGATCTCCTTTATGCGATTCGCCACGAAGGCTTCTCGCGCACCCAGGCAAAGACTGCCGAGTTGTCAGTCCAGAAGAATGTCTTCCTAATCGAGCCCCCGAGCGCCGGCCTGAGCCTGTTGACCAGTCTGGTGGAGACTAGGGCTGCCATGAGCTCTAGTCGATGGATGTTCCACTTCCCTTTGTTCGGGGCTACCTTGGGTTTGCTGCAGATGAATTTGACTCTTGGGTTTTCATCGCCCTCATAGAACTCGCGCACGAAGACGACTGCCCCATGAGCTTGGTTCGAGGCATCCGAAAACGCATGGATTTCGGATCGTCTGGGGACTTCGTCGATGCGAGCCCTTGTTCGCCTGATGAGAATCCTCTGCGCATCGTCTATCTGAGCTACGAAACTGTTATACTTTTCGAGGTGTTCTCCGGCTAGCGGGGTATCCCAATCGAGTGCTGCCTTCCAGAACTGTTGAAACAGTATTCTTGCTTGAATCGTAACCGGACTCAGGATCCCGAGCGGGTCGAAGAGCTGAGCCATTCCTGACAACAGCGTGCGCTTGCTCGGCTTGGCTTTTCGAAACGTCTCGACGGCGTTCGCTGTGAATACTCCGAGAGAATCGGTGTTTTGGTTCCACCTGATTCCTAGATACTTGAAATTTGACTCGCCGTGTTTGACTGAAACCGATTCTTCCGACAGGTCTCGCGATACTTGGTCCGCGACTTTCCTCGAGTTGCATGCCCACTTAGCGAGCGGGAAGCCACCCGACGAGAAAATCTCTCTGCATTTCTTGATCTTATCAACAGCTTGACCCAGGTTGAGAGCCTTGAAGGACAGATCATCGATGTAGATCGAATTCTGAATTTCCTCGATGAAGTTGATCTCGTCTGGACGGGTGCGTTTTTCATTGTCGAGATGGTATTTCACTCCCGCCTGATAAAGCCATGGGCTAGATGAGATGCCGAAATTGAGTCTCCTGTACCAGTACTCCTTGATGGGGGCCTTCTGATTGATGGACACCCCTGGTCGCCAGAAGAATCTGAGGAAAGTACGGTGAGATTCGTCGATTTCGAACTGGTGGAAGGCTTTTTCGACGTCTCCAACCACCGCGATCGCGGCTGATCGAAACCAAGTTAGAACAAGGATTATATTCGGCAACAGATTCGGTCCCGTGACCAGAACATCATTGAGAGAAGCTAAGTCTTTCGATCGACAGCCCGCATCTTTGACGACTCTGATTCTGAAACCGTTCGCTGCGGCGGGGTCGAGTTTCTTGACGACTTGGAGCGGAAAGAAATGAGCGAATTCTCCTGCCTTTCTCTTGGGAGCTTCTTCAATGTAGCCGTTTCTGAGATAGGTTTGAATTTCGCTATCGACGGCGCTCAACACCTCTCGCTTGCTTCTGCTTATGAGTGTGTTGAGACGCATGAGAGATACTTTTTCGTTGTCGCCGAGCGACAGGAAGGAATCGTTGAAGATCAGTTTGAGGCTGTATCTTCCTGATTGTAAACGCTGAATGTTTCGCTTGAACAGTTCATCGTAGCGTTGCAGTTCCGCCAAAGATTCATCGCGCGCTGGTGGCTCGACTCCGAGGACTTCCGTTTCGAATAGAAACTGGATATCGCTTTCCGTGGATGTTGTACGCTAATTGATGGCTGTGCACTCTGCATTCTCGTCCGGCCCTGTGCCATGAGCTTGCAAGGCACAAAACGTCGTCGGGGAAGAGTTGAGAGGTGCTTTCTTACCGAACGTGAACCAGCCTAGACGGGTTTTTAAGGCGATGAGTCTGCCTTCTGATTTCGATTCGTCGGTCCAGATCTGCCCAGGATCATCCGTTCCAATGAGGATATCTATGTCCTTGTACTGGGGATTGTCTAAGAGATCAGCATATTCCGTGATGTCTCCTAGCTGTTCCGCTGGAGGGAAAATGGTATCTGTAATGACTGGTATGCCTAAGCATTCGACGGGAATGGGAGAACTGGGAGCAAATCTGCTCGTGAGATAGACTCCGAAACGAAGATATTCGTGATTTTCTGAGGTCTGACCTCCTAGAGTATGATTAATCAGGAACTCTTTGCCTGTGATTGGCGCTTTAAGCTTGCTTGCCAATCTGGTGGTGATGTACGATCTTTCGGATCCTATGTCCAGAAGAATCCTTCTCAATTCTACCCGGTTTTCCGTCGAAACGTAGGCGTAACCAGTTGCTAGCTTAGATTTTCGCTTTATTCTATTTGTCAACTCCTTATTACAATTCGAGGTGCGACTAGAATTCGCGTTGAATGAGATGCCCATGAGTGTTGCTGTCTCATCCTCGGCTGGCGTTTTCAAGCACAGCATAGAATGATGGCCGCCTTGGCAATTGTTGCATTTGATTTTGCTCTTGCACTTAGCAGCCACATGATTCCTCTGCAAGCACTTCGTGCAGGCTTTCGCCTTGGTCACGATGTCCACTCGCTCTGAATTAGACATCACTTTTCTACACTTGGCAGACGTATGATTTTTTAGCTGGCAGAAAATACATGATGGATCCCCCTCGGATTGTTGGCTGCCAAAGAAAGCGTGGCTTTCCCTGGCTTTCGACTCTCCGAGAGCGTGCTTATTTTTGTTTGCGTTTTGTCGGAATCTACTTCGATCGAGAGAGCTGCCGCTTCCATCTGCCCGAGCGGCCGATGGCGCGGCTTTGATTTTGTTTTCCTTGACAAGATATTTGAGAAGCGCTTCGAGTTGGAGAACTGCCTCGTTAGTCTGAGATACGTTGTGAGATCTGAGAAAGTCGCTGCGAACCGTAGTTGGCAGATTATCTGGCAAAACCGGCAATATCATCACTGCAGCACCTTCAAAGTCCTTAACTAGAGTCTTGAGAGCCTTGATATCCTGACTAACTAGAGGAACCAATGAATGCCACTTATCTGGGGACCTGAAGGTCTTCGATGTACAATGTTTGAAGATGTCGGCTGCGTAGGCGTATTGCGCCGAAAACACACTTCCGTATTCCTCGTGGATAATGTCGATGGCAGTCTTGTAGAATTCGTCCTTCAGAAGCAGATGTTGGATTGTCTTGAGGGCATTGCCTGTGAGACAAGACCCGAGTCTCTTGAACTTGTCTAAAGTTGAGCACGATGACAGGGCACTCTCGTAGATCTCGAACCACTCCCTGAACTGTCTCGGATCACCGGAAAACTTAGGAATCTTTTCCTCCTGTTTCACGAACACGTCTGTGGGGAACACGATTGGTCCTTGAGCTGAAGTTGACTGCTGGGCTCCGTTTGGTGCACCCGGTGCCGACGCGTTGTATACCGGCGGGAACAGTCTGGCCCGGAGGTCCTTGGCCTGTCGCACCGCTCTGCGTAGGCTGAGATCGTACACATCGTTTTTGTCCTCCCAAGTTTGACGCTCGGTTATCTCGGTCGCGGTGGTATGTGGTTGCAACATCTCACGAATGTTTTCGTTGAGACTCTCTACCTTTCCTAGGTAGGACTCCAGCATGTCCATCTCCGACAAGAGTGTGATTTCATCTAGGCCCGACGGGTTTTTCATCCATTCGCTCATCGCATTGCACTTCCTTGAGATTTAGGAACGAAGAGCAGCCCTGGCGGCCCGTTTCGCATCGTAGTCCGCCTGTTCGACGCTTTGTTTCAAGCGTATCTGCATGATGAACAAGTTTGAGGTGGGCGAGTTGCCCTTGGCACGAACTGGGGATCACTTTTGATTTGAAGTTTGTTCTGACACCATGTTTCACAAGCAAAACACAGGAGACTGGTTTTTCGGGGCCAACCGTCCACCGATCTGCTGCTGCAGTGCGAAGTCAGGAGTTCCGAGCCCTTGGCTCGTGGGTTTGTTCGAGTGGTAGTCTGGCCTGGCCGAAAGGGTTGAAGCCTCGATTCGGCGACTGTCCGTTGTCGAACTCTACTGCCGGAAGAAATCCAGCTACGGCCAGTACCACCACACACCCGGAGAGACGGTGGCGCGAATGAGAGCCGCCGCGCCGCCTGTTCACTCCTCCCGACGGCGTACGCTTTAGAGATCGGCTTCTGGATATTTATTTGACAACAATAGTATATGTGGAAATCATTGACATTTATACACTTTGACTTTGGAATGATTAATGAATGCCTCAAGAGGCTGAAGGCCCGTTGATAGGTTTTGGACTTCCAAGCGCGGCGAGGTTTGCTTCACCACTCCGCCTTGCCAGAGAACAGTACTTCTCTCTCTGCCCCGCCACCTCGTGGCCGCGGCTCTAACTGTTGTATTCGCTCCATCCGAGCGCTGCGCCTAAAGTGCACGCAACAACAGATACCAAGAGGACATCGCTCAAGCCCGAGCGGTAGCCGTTTCACCCTAAGCCAGGCCGTGGTACCCGAAGAGACCGAGCACGCTCCAGCTGTAGGAACAAAGATTGATCCGGCGAAGAACGTCACTGGTGAATTCATTGATCCTGCACAGCCAACTCAAGCACCGTCCCAAGAACCGGCCCCCGCACCAGCAATTCCCGAGTGGAGGAACAGCCTCGATCTTCCGGGTATGTCAGAGATTGATCTAATGCTCCTGCTAAGCGACCTGCGAAACGAACTACTCGGTATAGAGGGGAGCCCATGGAGAGACTAAAGGCCGGTGGACTACCCGAAGTTCGCAGCCACGCCGTCGGAAGATCCAATAGCCTGGCTCCGCGCCTTTGAGAGGGCGGCGGAGTACAGCCGAGATACAGAAACCAGAGAGCTCGCGAGAGCTCCGTTCTCACTTTAAGGACGGGCGTTGGACTGAGTCGACCAGAGGAAGCCACAGGACGACACGTGGCGTCGATTCGAGGAGGAGTTCGAGGAAAGATTCATCGACCGAGCGGCCAAACGGCACAACGCGGCAAGGAAGCTGGACTCGCTAGTAAAGGAAAGCGGAACAAAGTATATGCCACATGTAGATTACGTGATCAAGCTCTGCAACGGAGTTGATCCCGCGAAGTCAGAAACCGGCATCATCGAAAGATGCATCCAAACGCTCCCGCCGGATGACATCCGAGCAGTGATTGCGACGGTGAAGTCAACCACCGTCAGCGAATTGCGCAGTCATCTAGCGTGGTTGGACCGGACCCTGGCAGTCTCGAACGCCGCTAAGGATCGGCCCGGCTCCAGCACGGTCGAGTCGAATCGGATCTCAAGACCATCGATGAGTCGAGAAGGTTCCAGCAGTGAAATCAAGTTCTTCCGCTCACGCTCCAGATCTAGCGACCGCGAGAATTAGCCACGCCGGAGACACGCTCCTGCCACTGAAAGACGTCCACGCTCACCGCTCCGGGAGGTCAAGTTCCAGCAACAGCTAAGAAACCACTCCACCACTCCACACCACCCCGACCCTGCACTGATCCCGCAACCAAGAACGCTGCTCCTGCAATATGCAGACGACGACGCATACTTCGAAGGGAACCGACGCACCACTGGCGGAATAGTTCTCTGCAATTGGTGCAATAACATAGGACACACAATGAAGTACTGAAGGAATAGGAAGGCCGGTTACCCACGAGTGTAGATGTCATCCCAGTCGGGAAACGCTCCTGGCCGTTGATTGATCTTCCCCGGGATACCAGCACCGCCAACCTTCACGGGAACAAAGTAGATATCTTCCTGAGCCAGCGCGGACCAATCCTTGCTCTAGCTGATCTGGGTGCCGATATATCCGTAATTAGATCCAACTTAGCCCAAAAATTAGTCAAGTTCAAAACCGATCCGGCTCACGACACAGCTCCAGCATTCGTGAGAGTCGCAGACGGTTCAAGAATCAAGCTAGGGGGATCATGCACACTTCGTGTGGGGTTTAATAAAAATAACATAAGGTTCCCGTGCGAAATTGCCATCATTTAGTCTCTGAGCAATGAAGTCATTCTGGGGTTCGATTTTCGGCAAGCGCACGTCGCAGTATTTGACCTACGCACAATAAAAATTTATCTTCGCACAATATTCAAATCAGACGTTCACCCCAATCTCAGGAAAGAACCGGCACTGGCTTCCGTAAGCCTGAGGCCAGAAATTAATTCACGTTCCAGCCCGCGCGGAGAAGTGCTCGACGACCCACAAGGCAATTCGAGGGAGGTAGCGTTGTCGGAACCGATGTCGACATCGGAGACCGCGACGAAACTTGGTGTCCGGTTTAGTATCACGATTCCGCCTAGAGAAGCTAGAATTGTAGACTTGGAGGTGTTGAATGTCGACAACTCCAGCAACGATCATCTTTCCGGCTCTTCCTTCGTCCTGATCCCAGCTCCAGCACTCCAAGGAAAAAAAACGGGGCCAAGTTCAGCTGCTGAACTAGTGGTTCCGTAGGCTTACGTCCCGCATCGATCTGATCAACGACCAGTAAATTGGAAGCAAGCCGCTGACGGCAG
Organism: Phytoseiulus persimilis; assembly: GCA_037576195.1. Classification (NCBI taxonomy): domain Eukaryota; kingdom Metazoa; phylum Arthropoda; class Arachnida; order Mesostigmata; family Phytoseiidae; genus Phytoseiulus; species Phytoseiulus persimilis. Next base: position 6,002,514 of record CM075102.1, on the reverse strand, counting down.
AGCGAGTGGTAAGTGCCAGTCGACAGTGCCGTAAAGCACAACTCTGGGTGGTTTCAGTTTCGTTGCGGCTAGCTTCCGGCACAACAAGCGAACCCTCGCCGGTAGAATGTAAGCCTACATTTGAAGAAGTTATGGACGCCTGCAGCGGTAGTGACGATCCAGCCCGGCTGTTCTACCACAATCATTGAGAACCATACGATCTAGCGAGTTACTCTACCCAAAGGAACAGTGGCGTAGCCAGGGGGGGGGGGGGGGGTCAGGACCTCTGAGTCCATACTATTCGAGTCGAGCTTTCGGAATAAGTTTTGAATCAATCAATCAATCAAGCTTATTCACACTAATGTGTCGGTTGTTTAAAAAATAGATAATAACAAATGATAAAAGGAGATCACAGCTCAAGGTCCAGGCTGGAGAGACTCGGTCGGTTAACGCACTCAGTTGCGTGGTAGAGATCACAGTGCGCGCCGCAGAATTTGCATTTACAGTCAGAATACATTTCATGATAAGTTTCGTTCAGACATAAGCGGTGACGGAATCCGTGGACACTGAGTCGTGTGATGGTGTTCCTGTTTTTGCAGTTCCCTCTTTTGCAGTTTCCATTTGTCTGAGGTCATCGCGGGTGAGGTCGCGAAGCCGGGGTGGATCTCCTCTCGCTTCCTCTGTGATTCCGCTTCGACGTGTCGGGCCGCCTCTGTGAGTGTGAGTTGGAACGAGGCTTGTAGGTCTGAAGTAAATAGAGGTGAGCCGCTCATCAAGTACACGAGTCTGTTTCGCGTGCACCTGTGTACACCTAGGACTCTCTTTAGATATGCGGCCTTCAGGGAGTTTAGTTTGTTCAAGTTTTGAGTGCTGAGGTGGTTCCATGTGAGTTGTATCCGTAGCTCGCGATCGGTGCTAATTTCATGTGGAAAAGCTCGATGGCAGTGTCGATGGATAGTTTCTGGAGCGATGGTATGGATGCGAATGCCACCAGGGCCTTGCGGACTCTGTCATCGATATGTTTGCTGAAGCAGAAGCCTGTCGACGTCAGCGTGATCCCAAGATAGGTGAAACAGTTCACGTACTTTATCTCGTGACGGTAGAGGGAGAGGCGGTCGGCGTTAGCGAGGCGTCCTCCTCTACGGAATTTTATGGCTTCTGTTTTGCTCACGTTGATTGATAGTCCGAGTTCCTTCGCGTAACGGGACAGAGTGAGCACCGCGTTCTGCAGATGGTAGTTGCTTATCGCGTACATAACAATATCATCCGCGTATATTATCAAATCCACCAGTGGATGTTTTGCAGCTATAATGCTTGGAAGTTTCCCGGTGAGGACGGAGAAGAGGGTTGGACTCGTGTTTTCGCCTTGTGCGAAACCATTTGTTTGTTTGAGTCCCTTCGTAACCGTAACCCCGTCGTCGATGTCGATATTGTTCCTCTGGAGAATGGCCTGTATGAGGCGTAGCAGTTTTGTGGGGACGCCGCCTTCGGCCAACGTTTCCAGCGCTATGGTCCGCGATCCCGAGTCGAAGGCTGAACTGAAGTCGATGAAAATGGCGTGCAGGTGGTGGGGTGGGTGGTTCAGAGCCCTTTGAATGTCACGCAGCAGAGTTTCGCATGCCGATATTGTTGAACGTCCCTCTCGAAAACCGTGTTGCTGATCAGGGATCAAGGTTTGCATTTCGAGGAAAGGGACTAGCCGTCTCAAGATGAGTTTGGATAGCAATTTGAAGATATTGCTCTTATTCGTGATGCCTCGCCACGATTTCGGATCTGTGGGACTGCCTCTGGCTTTGGGAATGATTATCAAAAGTCCATTGTTCCACGTTGCTGGGATGGTTCCGAGTTCTAGGCACTTGTTGAACAATTTCTCCCACAGGGGAATCAATCCGATGGACATTTTGATGTGTTCATTGTGAATTTCATCGGGGCCGCATGCCTTGTTAGCCGGAAGTGACGTCACTGTATCGTAGATTTCCGTAATTGTGAACGGTTTTTCCATGTCTTCCCTCCATCTCTGTATCGTTTCAGACCAGGCAGTGGAGAAGAGAGGTATTGTTGACGGCACCGAGTCTTTTGATGCCAGGATCTCCTCGAAATGCCTGCGTAGCTTCGCAGGGTCTATCGGACAGGAGCGCCAGATTGGTTTCGAGACTTCCAGCCAGGTGTATGGGAACTTGGAAGCTTGCACGATCATTCGGGTTTCGAAGTCCTCCCAGTGCTTTCGTTTCGCTTCACTGAGTGTCCTTCTGTATGCGGCCTTTGTTCTGGCCAGTAGAGGTCTCATTTAGTCGTGTTGGCCTTGGAGGGTCCTAGCTTGCAACATGATCTTTTTCAGTTCCGTGCATTCGGAGGTCCACCACGGTCTTTCTCGAAGCTGACTCCGTGGTCTGGCGCAATATTTCAGCAGGTTTGTTGATGATGTTGCCAGTTTGTCGACGTCGGCATCTTCCATCCATTGTGATCGGTTTTTCAAAGCATCCAGGCAGTCCGCGAGTTTGTTCTGATCGATTTGGCGGGAAGGTGGTGTTTGCTTTGGAGCTTCTCTAGTTTCCTTAGGCTTTAGGAATTGTAAGGAGATTGGGGAGTGTGTCGACATGAGGTCGGCCTCTCGCAGGTGTGAACTGGTTCCGCAGAATTTAATCCATTTGGGCGGGAGGTTGGTTGCGAAGACGTCGATTGTTGAGGACCCCATGTGGCCGTTGAAAGTGGGGATCTCTGGGTCATTCACGACGTAGAGGCCGAAATCCTATAACGTCTTTAGGAAGGCTGAGGTTCTCTCTTCTTCGGGTTTGTTCAGCCTCGAGTACAAATCGCCCATGAGTATAGTTTTGCGATCTTTGTATACTTCTCTCAGGCAACGCTCGAGTTTCTCGACCATGTCTGTTGTATTCTCGGCTGGGTGTGGGCGTATGTACATTGCTACTATATCGATGATCTCGCCCCGGATCACAACATAGTTGTCTTCTACCGGTATTGAGTCCATTCGTTTCAGTTTTTCATTGTAGTGAACCGATACACCACCACTGGCTCGGCCGAATCGGCTTGTTCGGTTAGCGGGGCAGTGGGATACGTAGAAGCCTTCGATCGGGTCGGGAACTGAGGTCCAGGTTTCTGTGAGGACAAGTACATCGACATCATTGAAGGCTGAGGCAAGATTGATAATGGCGATCTTGCACCCTCGCAGTTCCATAAGACTACAGTCCGCAACACGAATTTATCGACACGCATTCTATGTGGATGATTTCCGCACCCGCTGGATAACGAAGTCAGTGTTGCCATGGGAATTCCACTAGGTGCGACAGACTTTGAGATTATATCAACCGACTGAGAAGAACGAAGTTTAGGCTCAGGATCGAACATTTTTGATATCCAGCTGTAACACGAAATTATCGACAGCGTTGAAATCGCGCATTCGGTTGGAGTTTCAGCATTTTCTCGTGAGGCTGATACCGACGAACGTCAAGTTAGTGCTAACGAAGGACACACAAGTACGATTTGTCGACTCAGAACTCCGGCTCGTCAAGATTTGTGAGAAAGAATTCATTCCCTCAATATGGGACGAAAACCGGCTCTGACTCCTCAAGAAAGGATTCGCATCGATCAATTACACGGCTCTGGGCTCGCAGCAAGAGCTATCGGACGAGAGATCGGCAGAACAGCGGACGTAGTGCTGCGGTATTTGAGATTAGGGGCGGAGTATGGCATCAGATCGTACAAGAAACGAAGCACAAAGCTCTCAGATCGTCAGAAACGGAAGATAATTCAGGATGCGAGCAACAAGAGTGTCTCTTGCGCTCAAATCATAGACTCAAACAACCTCCCAGTGCATAAACAGACCGTCTGGCGCGTTTTGAGAAGTGCGTATCATCTGAAATTCAAGAAAATGTGCGGGAAGCCTCCGCTGACGAAAAAGCACCGAGACACTAGGCTCGATCGCGCCCAGGAATGGATGAGTTGGACTTCGGAATGGGATAAAGTTGTCTTCAGCGATGAGAAAAAGTTCAATCTGGACGGCCCGGATGGATTCCATAACTACTATCACGATCTTCGGAAAGAGCCTCGATTCTATTCCAAAAGACAGTCCAGGGGCGGTTCAGTTATGATCTGGGGAGCGGTCAGTCGCCGCGGGACGTTCCAAATCATCTTCGTGGAGACAATAATGCGTTCCGTGGACTATAAGCTGCTACTCGAGAACCACCTGCGACCTCAAGCTTTGGAGAAAGTTGGAACGGATTTCATCTTCCAGCAAGATTGCGCCTCCGTGCACACGGCGGCGATAATCAAAGATTGGTTCCGGGAGAGCGGAGTACGTTTTCTTGACTGGCCTCCGAAGAGCCCCGACCTGAACATTATTGAGAACCTCTGGGGAACGTTAGCTCGGCTCGTCTATCCCAATGGGAAGCAGTACAACTCAAGAGAAGAACTGAAACATGCGATTCTTTCTTCTTGGGCCAGAATTGGGGAACGAGACATAAAACCACTCTATGATTCTCTCCCAAGGCGCATTTTTGAGGTCATCAAGGCGGAAGGGGGTTCGACGAAGTATTAACTTGCGAGAATTCCGAAATCGTGGAATAAATCAGCCTGTCGATAATTTAATGTTACGGCTCGAAATCGATTTTCTGGAATCTTACGCGTCGTCTTCCTCGAATCGAAGAAATATTCTATCGCCACAATCGTGGTGATGCTGGGAGTATTCCATGGCAGCATCAACATCATCTCTCTTTGTCATCAGGAATAGTCTAGAAAACTTGACTGTCGATAATTTCGTGTTGTGGGCTGTATCTCCAGTTTCTCCCATTCGGGCGGATGGGGTGATTCGAGGGAGTTCCGTGGAAGATATTCTCGAAGGGACCGTTCGTGTTGAGGCGGGGAGCCTCTCGTCCGTATCGATTGCGTGCGTTTGTTTGGGGTGGCGGGGCGGATCGACGGTTGCGGCCTCGTTGCTGGAAGTTTCTCGATGGCGATTGTGTCCGATGGGCGGACCGAGATGCAGTCAGTGCGTCGATGAGCGATTGGAGCTGGTAGTGCGTGATGTTCGGTTGTTCCGGACTCGTTTGTGCGCGGTTCCTCTGCGATGGCGTCCGTTTGGGTGGTTTCGTCGGAGTTTGAGGCTCCGTTTTCTGATCAGAGCAATCTGGTCTAGTTGCCTTGAGCGATTGGGAGAACGCTCTGATTTTGGCAACCAGTTGCTCACCCCTAAAGTTCATTGCGTCGTCGAAGCCGCCGTGGAGAATGATCTGTAGAGGTTGGGTGTACTCTTTGATCGCTTTTTCGGCCTGGGTTATTATGGAGTCCATGTCTGGTTTGGAACTGCTTCGGAATAGGACGGAGCCCTTCCCGGGCAGTTGTTCGATGATCTTGTGTCGTAGTCTTCTCGTGGAGCTGTCACCGACTATTAGGACTGATTTTGACGGCATCGGCTTACTCCTGGCTTCTTCGGAGTGCTGTGTTGATGTTTTTGCATGATGCCCGGTCTCGTCTGGGTTTGGAATGGCGGCTTGTTTTTGGGAAAGACGGTGTATTTGGTCTTCCAGTTTCCTCACTTTAGAGAGTATGAAGGTTAGGCACGACACTATCGGAGGGTTCAGTGCGATGTTCTGTTGTTCTATAGTGAGCATCAATTCTTCCATTGACATCGACGAACCCGGCGATGAGCATATGCGGCATTTCCACGGGAAGTTGGCATTGTCACTTGGTTCGGCCTCGTCTGGCAGGCGGCATTTACCGTGAAACATTCTCCTGCACGTGGAACATCGTATCATGAGTCCGTTGATTCCCTCATTACATCGAAGACAGAGTAGGTGGAGGTCGGCCATTGTCTCGAAAAAACATGGCCGTTCTGCCGTCAGCTTGGTAGGGGAGAGGAGGAGCGGGAAAACAGTGGAGAGAGAGCGGTCGGTATCGTTGAGGGCTCTTTAGAAAAACTTGAGAACTTTTCACCATCGCCATGCTACTCGCTCACAGTCAGCTCAACGAAGTCATTACCCAGCAGTTGAGTGGCCCGGAAGTCGCGTTGCCTCTGTGCTCCGCCTCAAGATGAGCCTTGAGTAGATGTTAGTTAAGTTGTAGTTAACCAGTCGAGGCCCACCAGCGCTCTTACATCACCAGAAATTCTTTTAGAACGTGCCCCCAAAGTAATCTTCGGAGTGTTCCCCACACTCCGTGATGCCAGTCAGGAGACCCATTTCTGAGGGCGATGAATTTCTAGGCAATCTTATTGAGAGCGTCAAACTTGACTCATTTGCTTTTCTTCCTACACTGGAGATGAAGGAACTATCCTACGGCTTTGACACGATGAAGAAAGGGCGCTGATACCGCTCTCCTTCTCTGTTTGGTAAAGGCCCTCACGGTCACTTCATATTGATCTACCAAACTGTTACCCGTCACAAGGAAAGAATGAATGGGGTTTCGTCGTTTTGTACTCGGCTTCGACGGTTGCATTCGGTCGGAAATGCCGATCAGCGCTGAGAGCCAAAATCTCCCGGCGCTCAAAGTTGCAGTCGCATGAATCTTCCTCGATCCCCGGTCTGACTAAGTCGGTTCCCTCCGCAATCAGATGCCTAGGACGATTATTATGGGAAGCCTCCAGAAACCAGAGCAAAACTAGGAATCAGATATTGGAGACCTTGCCTAAATCTTGGAGTTCGAGAACCTCGTTCTCAACCATGATCTCGGAGAGCTTGATCTGGGAGCGGGGAAAAGAACTTCTCATATCAAACCGCCCGCTGATCGGCCTTGAGCTTCCCCCCTCTCCCTGGCTGATTTGACTGCTGGGCGGCCATGTTTTTTCGAGACAATGGCCTACACTCGAGTAGGTCCACGTCCATTTTGCTTGAGCGTTGCAATTTTGGAACGTTTTCTGCCTGATTCGGGGATCCGGCGGATAGTCGCCTCTTCCCTGGGTTAAGCTTTGGGTTTTGCGGTCTTTGTACTGGAGTGTTTTTGTCGCTTTCGGTGGGATTTCCGTCCTCGTCGGCCTGCGTTGTGCTTTAGGAGAGCCCCTCAAGTTCTTTGGAGGAGTCCTGAAGGCTCATTCGCTTTCCGGTGGGGTTTCCTAGCGGTGGGTCGAAGTTTCGCACCAGGTCAAGGGGCTGCTGGGGTCGAAATAGTTTCACGGTCACACATTGGCGTGATTTTCGTTTTTCGGGTTCACTGGGTTGGGATGTAACCACACAGAGTCTGGTCGCCACTGGCCAGCAGTTTTTGAACAGTCTATGCTAGGAAATCGTCGAAATTCCTCGGAGCGATCTGAAAGACACCAGTCACCTGTCTGCTAGCAGACGACGACGTTTTGAATCTCAAACCTTTCGAAATGCAGCAATGTATATTATAATATGGGGAGGGCGATCAATAACGACGATCGATCCTGAGTCATATGAGGAGAGGCTCTAGGACACTCAGAGATCAGCTCTCTCGTCGGTGTTGATAGGGCGATCGCGATTTTTTCCCGTGACGTCCGCGACGGACGGAGGGCGCTTTGTACGAGTGGAATAGGTTTCGCCTGACGCCTTCAAATGCGAACGCGCTGTCCACTGCAGTCGTACTGAGCGCTCTCCTTGATCACAATGTATTTGAACCTCATGGAACGGAGACAGAAATGAAAGGAGACATAGCGGAATAGTCTGCTGACGAGTATCCAATTCCTTCTTCAACTCGAAGTCGGTGAACTTTGCACACATCGTTGCGAAGGCGACACTCGGCGGAATTTCGAAAGGATGGAAAGGACAGTCGAGGAAGTCACCAGGCCTTGACAGCTATCCCGGGAAGCAAAACATTGCTTGCGAAACATTGCTCGCATTTTCAAGTTCCTCTTAAAAATTTCATCGCAGTGCCTCTCCCGTTCTAAATCTAGCATGAAGAGACAGCAATATATCTCCCAATTCTTCGGGAAACGCGGAGAAACCTCTGCCAAAGTTGATTGTATGCGCACCGATGCCTCAGCTCAGAGGAGCTCTTCCGAATGTCCATCGCAACCTAAAAAATCCGGTTCTTTTCTATTAGGCGTCAGCCGAGTTAGCGCTTAGCGAAACACTCCGTCAGCATGGCGGAAGGCGAGCTGAGGAGAGAGGATATAGCCCGCGAGGATTCGAACGGGCGAGCGAGCTGGTCGACAGCAAAAGGATCTGAAGGAGTGCGGGGGATTGGGTAAGGTTAGGTTAGGTTCCTGGCGAGCGAGCGAAGCGATGCGAGCAGACCGACAGCAAGTGTGCCCGAAGCAGTGGGGGGGGGATTGGGTGAGGTCAGGTTAGGCTGGCGAGCGAGCGAAGCGATACGAGCACCTTCCAATTCGAGTCAGGGACAACCAGTGTAGTTTGGAAAACCGTTAACAGCGTTGGAGGGGCGGGGTTGACGAGATTCAAATGGAAACCAGAAGAGACATGATATTCAAACGAAAACTGCGCAGTAGAATAAAGTTCGATCGACGCTTTTGAGCCCGTGTCATTCATCATGTCTGTGAGCCTTTTTACGTTGCCGTCCACTGAAGCTGAGGCAGTAGCTTTCTTGCAAGGAAGAGGAATCTTCCCGAAGGAGCCGAAATGCTGCAGAGGACATTCGTTACGGCTATACGTCGAGTCCAATCGGGTTTCCTGGTGGTGCGCCCCATGTGAGCTTCGGCTCGGTTCTCGAGTTCCATTGGTTACCACGATACGGTTCCTCTACGCATGGGCAACTGAACTATTGTCAACGTCGTGGTGTAAAGATGAACTCGCGATATCGCATGCCACAACGTCTGCCTGGAGCGCTTCTGTGCGAGAAGTCTGCTTCCAATATCTTCAATCTCGGCCCAGAACGAAGATCGGTGGTCCTGGTGTCGTCGTCGAAGTCGACGAGAGTGTCTTCTCCAAGAGAAAGAACCATGCAGGTCGTGTTCTTCCCCAGCAGTGGGTCTTTGGCGGCCTCTGCAGATCAACCAAAGCCTGTTTTGTTGTCACGGTACCGAACCGAACAGCCGACACTCTGTTCCGAGCTATTCGTGACCACATCGAAGTTGGCTCCGTCATCTACAGTGACTGTTGGAAGGGGTACAAGACTGCGGACTTGGACAGAGCTGGATATACTCATCTCACTGTGAACCACAGCAAGAACTTCGTGAATCCCGAGACTGGGGTACACACTCAGAATGTGGAGCGTTTGTGGGGCTCTGCGAAATGGCGGAACAAGCGGCATAGGGGCACTGCCCGTTCGCAACTCGATTCCTATCTGGTAGAGTTCATGTGGAGGAAACAGGTAGTCGGCCCACCGTTCGAGGCTCTGCTTGCCGCCATCGCTTCCCTGCATCCTCCTCACCCATCCTCCTCTCCCACTTGCTAAGTCACCACTACGGCGTTTTGGCGCTCGTCAACTTAACTCGCCTGACGCCTATTAGAAAACACACCAAAAATCCAAGGTTACCAATCATCCTCTCGACATAGGTCAATTCGTGATGACCAGCGAAACTATGCAGCTGTCCGCTCTCACTGAAGAGAGGAAACCTGAAGTTCTGACAAACTGTTGGACACCGGATGAGAGCTATAGTTTCCCGAGACTGATTAAATCGGGCCAGACTCGTACTTTCCAACTTAGTTACCTTAGAAGATGGCCGTGATTGGCCTACAGCGAAACGCAGGAGGGGGTGCCTTCTGTCGCTTCTGTGTCATTTTCGCCCGAGGTGAGTCAGCCGGTCGTGGAAAACAGAAGTCCCTTGGAGCTCTCGTAACGAAGCCGTTTGTCAAGTACAAAAATGCTGTACAGGCTTTTGAGAGCCAAGAGAAGATGCTCTATGACAGAGATGCAGAGGTCGATGCTCAGAATTTTATCGAGTGGTATGCGCTCAGAGATCTGCCATTTGTCAGAAGTCGAGTCTACCAGGGACGCCAGCAGCAAGTAACGAGGAACAGATCGCGATTGATACCAATTATAAAAACGATTCTATTCTGCGGACGGCGAAACCTCGCACTGCGTGGTCATGACGAAAGCGGCGACGTGTTGCGTTTGCGATCGGAGGCTCTTGGGTCAAATGACGGAAATTTCCGCGCCTTGCTCCGGTTTCGAGTCGACGCTGGCGACAGTGCTTTGGAGGAGCATCTATCGGGTGGTCCAAGAAACGCCCTATACACGAGCCCTCAGTAGCAGAATGAAATTATTGAGGCAGTCGGGAAATGTATCAGGAAGAGGATTGTTACTGAAGTTAACGCAGCGAGGTGTCACTGTTCTCGCGTATGAAACCAGAGATATCAGTAAGAAGGACCAACTGACCATTTGTCTGCGTTATGTCGGGTCCAGCGAGGATCAAAAATTTTGCGAGAAAGCTTTCTTACGTTTTGCATTGTGACCAGCAAGACAGGCGCTGCACTAGCCGAGAGCATCTTGCAGGTCCTACATAGTGAGGGCGTCATTGTTAGCAAAATGAGGGGTCAGGGCTACGATGGGTGCAGTTCCATGAGCGGAATCCATAACGGAGTTCAGGCGGAGTTAAAGAAAATCGTGCCCCAAGCTCTATATTGCCATTGTGCAAGTCATTGCCTCAATCTTGCTCTTGCACGCTCAGCGGAGCAACCGAATATGCGGCAAATGACAGGCACCGTCGCGAGCACGTGCTCTTTTATAAGTAGTTCATCACAGCGAGTTAAGCTCTTGGAGGACGCAGTGGAATCCAGCATGCCGGAAAATAAAATATGACGCCTCAAACCTCTATGCGTGCATGGAAACCGTGCTGAGATTAATGAATGAGATTCAGAAAGCTATTCAGGGAGGCGTCAGAAGTCTGCGCTACGCTCGACATCGACGTCAGATTGCCACGACTCTGCGGGAGGATGACTCACAGAGAGAACCACCCCACGATGGACGTTGAGAAATACTTTCATGTTTCTCTATATTTGCCCTACGCCGACCAGCTCATAGCAGAGTTCTCGTCACCTTTCCGAGGTCTTCAAGACAGTGCGGTCAAACTGCAGTACCTGGTACCCGAATTCATACAGAAGAGTTCATTCGATGACATAGCAGAGGTCACTCTCTGCGAGACCGACTTAAATTGTAGAACCAGCGTGTTGCATTCTGAGTATCGACGATGGAAAGTGAATTTAACACAATTCAAAGAACGAAATCAAGCTTCCTTGGATTCAGGGCCAGTGTGTCGATTACTTCGTCCGGATCAACAGTGATCTCAGGGTGTATGCTCATGGAGGCCAGCTCATTTAGCCTGTTTTCAGTCATTACTAGGGCCAGAGACTTCATGCAGTATGCATAGTGAATATGCAGTATGCTCAAAGCATGGTGCAATATGCATGTTGCATATTTGATATGCATATTGCATGGCGCATATGCAGTATGCAAACTGCATGATGAATTGAATCGATTCAGAGGAATACAGCTTTCTTCGCGAAAAATTACAATTCATTGTGAACCTCATTGATTGCAGAGTGCTCTAACGTACATTTTCATGTTTTCGAACTCGAAGCCTTGACGGTTTTCCCTCAAGAAAGCTATGTACTTCGAGAACGTGCGTTCGGCCTCTACGGAGACGCAAGGAGCGAATTTGAATCGAGAGAGCTCCTCGCAACTGTATGTCTCGATGACTCTTTCGGTTCCTTCATGAGTTATGCCCTGCAGAGAGCGCGAGATTATCCTCAACTTCTGGAAGCCCTCGTTCTTGTCGAATACTCTCGCACATTTATCTCGTTCACTTTGGAGTCGAGTACTTTCCGTTCTTTGCACATCATTTCGGGAATCGTCGATCAAATCTACAGCGTCCGACAGCGGCAGTGAGCGACTCTCTAATTTGACGATAATATGGGGTAATGCACTGAACTTGGCGCAAATGACTGAGAGTTCCTCTTTCAAGGAGGGTTTCCTGAATATTTCCTTTGATTCTCTGATCGATGCTGCGTCCTCTGAAACAAGCCAGTCGTCAACGAAGCCTCGAAGCGCCTCGAAGTTCTCTGCGTAGTAGAGCGCTGCCTCTATCCACGTGCCCCATCGTGTAATTATGGGCGATGGCGGCAAAGGTGTAGCCAGCTTGCGATGGAAGAGTTGCTGTCGGTGGGGAGCCTTCAGGAACACCTTCTTCATATTTGAGATGAGAGTGTCAGCATCCGGGAAACAACGTCTCACTTCTTCCGCGATCCTGTGCAGACCGTGGGCCACACAGGTCACATAACAGAGCTTCGGGGAGATATTTTGTAGTTTTCGCTGCCTTCACCATGTACGACGCAGCGTCCGACACGAAGAGTAAGACGCGATCGTAACACATCCTATCATGCCAAAGTTTTTGCAAGGTGTCACAGAATAGCTGGGCTATCGATGTCGATTTCGTTGCTTCGAGAGTTTCGCAGGCGAATAGGAAACACCTTCCGGACCTCTCTGGGACCTATTCGCCGAGGACCACGTTTGCTATGAACCTGCCACAACAATCGGTGGTTTCATCAATTGAAACCAATATGGGCCTGGGCTTGTCCTGTAAGACTTGCCGGATGTTTTCGAGGCTCTCCTTGAGATCCCAGGAACATAGCCGTCCCGAAGCGTTGTCGGAGCCGGAACATGCTCGCCAGTCCACGTTTCGAGAAAGTTTTTAAGATGAGGGTTTTGCAGCTTGTCCATAGGGATATCAGCTTCGAGGAAGGCGTTGCAGAGCTCTCCCGAATACTGACTCTTCTTCGAGCTTTGAGATGACCTGGTCAGATCTTCTCTCTTACTTGACAGAGCGTCGCGCCTTTTCAGAGCCACTTTGTGCTTCGCTGTGCCGATGTGCTGTTCCAGGGTGAACTTTCTTGGGTTCGCGAACATCTTCGAGCACGGGATGCACGTAATCGATTCCTCATCGAACTCGAAAACGTCGGATCCGAAAACTTTTGCAAGTTCCCCCGGGGTCGACTTCCTCCTGGGCATAATTCAAACGATTCATGGCACAAACACGACTGATGTTAACCCGAAAGGGATTCTGTGCTAGAATGAATCTGTTCCTAGAGTCAGAACAATTTCTTCCCCGTCGTCTTGTAAATGCAAGATGATCCGCTGACATATATGTGCCGCGATGATTCAATGCAGCGAGTCGCTTTGAGGAGTTCTCAAGGTTTCCTCTCATACATTTCTGAGCTTAGGTCGAGAATGCTCGATCATCAAAGCTCAGGCTAATCGAGACATCATCCGGGAGCGTCAAATTTCACCTCATACACGACTGAAATGGAATAGGCGTTGAACAAGCCCGAGAGGGAGCGGAAGCAAGCCCGTCCCGGGAGAACGCGATAATCACACTATATCAAGCGACAAACTCATGGTTCAGCGTGAAATTATGAAAAAAATGAAGATCCAGATTTTCGCGCCCTCATTGTAATGCTCGTGCCTTCATATTTTTTCTGCATATTTTGGTGCATATCTGCATACTTTAACTGCATATTTTAGTGCATGAAGTCTCTGGCCCTAGTCGTTGCTGACCTCAAGTATGTTTTCAACGCTCGTGAACAACTGAACGTTCGCTCTGCAGAGGAAGTCGTCTTTGGTAACGTGACGAAGATCTGCAGGAGGATTGTGATCTTCGGGAAACTTCTCGTGCAACACTGGCTCAGGGCATCGATCGCGTTCCTTGGTTTTTCATCTGGAGAAACATCCGCCCACTTCACATTCCATCGTCGATACTCAGCATGCAACACGCTGGTACTACGATTTAAGTCGGTCTCGCAGAGAGTGAGAGCCTCTGCTATGTCATCGAATGAACTCTTCTGTATGAATAACTATGGATGCGCGGGTCATGTTCGATGAAGTAATAATAAGCTCAACTTGATACCCATATATCCCACTGCTTACATTGGACTCCATGAATGGATAGGCTCTATGGATTCCCCATCAACGGTTCGGGATAGGACGAGGAAAAGGTTTCTTCACGGTGTTACAAAATGCGTGGAAGGTAGGCAGATTGAGGAAAATTCTAGCCAAGGGATTACACGGCGGAGAATGAAATGGTTCTGTAGAAGTCAACTTCGACCTACCGCTCCACTGCGATAATTCGGTGCCAGGACGAAGAAGAACTTCCCTATTAAGTAAGAGTCTAGAACGTACTCATCAGAAAAGGCGGCGCATTGCTCTCAGAACTACGGTCAGATGCTCTCGAAACCAGTCCTGAAACTGTCGAACGGATCCCCTCACCGACTCTCCCAAACAGTTCGGACCGGTCTGAAACCATCCCTCAATAACTAAGAGATCTCGATCGGATCGCGCTCGGAGCACGACCCCGGAATCACAGTCAAAACAACACTCAAATCACATCGCCGGACTGACCCGGAAGAACCCCGAACCCGTGTGAGAACCCCTGTCAGCGTCAGAGCCTGGTGTCGGACCGCTCCAACAGAACCTCAAAAAATCCGAAATGGTCGCCGGAATTCATACCGATCAGAGCGTCCTGAATACAGACCGCGGTTGCCTGTGGGAATTCAGTGAGCACGGTCCTGAGCTGCTCGCGAATGTTGAATCCATCAGAGATCCACTCTTAACGTCACGAATCTAGATGCACGTTTGCCGGAGAGAGCGGCCTTCGCCTATATGAGGAAGATCCTCTGGGAGAAGCTCCGGAAAGCGATACGTGAGCAAGATGGCGGAAATCCTTGAGTTTTTGTGTGTAGTGATGCTCATCCTCATTTTTTTAACACGTCGGTGGTTATGTGCATAATAAGTTCCCGCCGCAACGCGAGGGACTTCGTCGGCTCAAGGCGCCGAGATTGAGGTGACGTCTAACAATGGGGCCTATTTTGGTCCGTTAAAGTGGACCGAAAACAGCTTCCTGGGAAGAGCAAGTACTCTCAGAGCTCACTCTGAGCGCTGACGTCGAGCTGTATGACTCGCTTCTTCAATGAAACGGAATCCAAACATCTCACGTCATTTATGTTATGTCTAGGGAAACGATACTGACTACACGCCTCGGAGGGATAACGAGGTTGGGAAATGAGGAGTGTTTTATTTGATTGAGATATGTCCTCAACGGACGTTCGTTGTAGCCCACCACAGAATACGACAATTTTCAGACCCCAGATCATCCAGATCCTCCGTCCACCTTCCGGAAAGTACCATCCCACGAATCACTACCCGAAAAAATGCATAGCTCGAATATGCATGAATATTATTTCCACGAGCTTCAAAAATGAAGCTATTAAGACAGAAAATCGAACCGTGCTCGTCGCTATGCAACCCGTGGATTGGATTGATCTCGGCGATCCCCTCCTTCGGGGACTCTAGCGCCGCGTTCGGAGTGCATGTTTCCGATCACGAGGGGAAGCATGAACTCCGCCTCTTCCAAGCTTCGAGCGGAGCGCTCTGATTCCAGATATGATGAATCGTTTCGCATATGGATGGGAATCGCCTAGTTCCTCCGATTCGGAAGAACTTCACGCCTTCCTCGTCGAACTCGAGGACTTGTAGTCCTCTCACGTGCTCACGCCTCCCCACCTCCGTCCATTGCTCGGCACCATTCGAAACATCCACAACGAAACTGTATCTTCGAGTGTCGAAGTCGAACAATCGCACCATGATCCTGTCGATTGTGAATCCAGCCCCAAGCCTGACGATTATGCTGTAGTTGGGATTTTCGAAGTCGTGGTAACAGAAATGTTCGATGGCAGCGCTCTTAGTCGAACTCAGAAGTTTCCGGTCCTGATCATCACACTTGCCACTGATGATCTTCGCTCCGAGAGAATCCATGACAACCTCGTTTGAAGCTAACTGATTCGGAAACTGATTCAGGTTTTTGTCCTCGTCCACGCCCCAAGCCTCGATTGTCAAGGCTCCGACGATTCCCTCATCGGCGGAGAGTTTTGACGGAAGCACAATTCTCTCGAGTTGCTTGGCGCTCATCGCCACCAGGGAAACATTCTGCAAAGTCTGTTGCAGTATCCTCTTTTCCAGATAACTGGAAACATCGACTCCGATTCCAACCAGATAGATTGCGATCAGTAGGCCTACCACAGATATGAGAAACGGCTGATGAAACTTTTCCCAATGGGCCGTCGTTTCCGAGCTGAAGAGCCCTCAAAACTTGAAATTCAACATGGGCTCCTATGGGAGCCTGCCGGATTGGTGGTAGCCAAAGCCAAGCAAGCTCTGAAAATCGTTGTGAAAGGTTTGGGGGCAATGTCCGGAAAATCGCGCCACTCGACGGTGGTGTCACCAAAGCGCTGGTTTCAATGCCATAAACAAATTGTCTGCACTCTCCACGCGCTGTGTTCCTTTTCTGCGGCATTACCTGGAGCTTTGGTGAGATCTCTGTTCGAAACCAGGAAAGTTGTTGAAGCAGTCATTGTGATGTCGATCAGAGTCAATGCATTGGTGCCGCTGGTCCAGCAACAGCTGGAGTCCTTGCATATCGCCCCAAGTGCTCGAGAGGACGCCCGGGAGATCGAGAAGAAACTAGCGGCTGATATCGTGTCAACGGTGACGAAGTTGGCGGACAAAGATTCTGTAGACGTTGAGGAGATCGACGAACTGTACGAGTCGCACGGCCTTGGCGACGATTACGAGCCTCTGATCGAAGCCCTGGACATGGGAGGACCGCAAGGACTGTTCACGCTCGAGCAAATCTGTCGGATCCTGGGCTGCATTGATGCCAACCCAAACTGGGAGTTCAAATCAATACAGCACAATTTCCCACGTGTGCGGCAAGTACGGTGAGCTGAACATGAGCGACTTCAAGGCTAGTCATTCTTGGATCTCTGAATTCAAAAATGCGCACAGAATATCGTCGCGGAAAATCGTCAACTTCGTCACCTATAAACAGCACTAGGCATCGCAGCGGTTCGGGAATCGCAAGGAACCGCAAGAAGCCACGCGGACTAAGCTTTAATCTAGTGCCCTTATCAGCGAGCTGAGACCTGCACCGTGTACTGCCTCGGTAGACCTCAGTTCGAATTTTAGAATGGGAGCCGAAATTTCAGTGAAAGCTCAGAAGTATCATCTGACGCCACCGCCAGGCCGACACCTTTTCCCTGAAGAGCTTGCCACGATGGCGATGCTACTCCATTGCACACCAGGGCCATGCCTCGGAGGAACGAGAGCCAAATTTTTAAAATCACCATGCTCTCTGCTTCGTCCCACGTCGCACCGTCGCGCTGCGCAAGTCGCATGGTACGGATCGTTGCACGAATCGTCAAAAATATATGACTCTCAGCAGCTGGGGGAAACGAAAAATATAGCTCTGACCGTAGCTGCATTTGCGTTCGGAGTTCCAAACCCAGTGAGTAATTATTTTCTTTTCTCGAAACTCAGGAATTAAAGACAGAAAGATCGACGAGCGCTCTGAGCAAACATTTGAGGACACAGCATGAATTGAACGGAAACAGTCCACTGCCGACTCGTGACTCATCATCGACGGAACGAGCGACAAATTCTGAGCCAGCCCTTATCATTTCGGCCGTTGGTCGCGGTTCTTCGCTGTCCTCACTTGCGGTTCTTGGACCGCGGTTCTTACTTGCGGTTCTCACGGAACCGAGAGCCGCAGTTCACAAAATTTGCGGTTCCTTGCGATGCCTAAACAGCACCGATCGAGAGAACACATCGAGAATGGAGCGGTTGAACTGGTCGTGCAGCACGGAGATCAGTTTTGAGATGTGGACCCGACGAATGTCTTTCGACATCGTCCACAAAAATCGCACGCTATCTCACACAGGAGAATGATTGGCAACGGCGACCGTGAATGCTCTCGGATCCCTCACTCACAGTTACACAATCCATCCTGTGATCAACATGGACGGAGCGCTTGTTGGAAAACTCTACGTCAACTCGAAAGAAACCGGCAGTCAATTCGGTCCGATCGTGGCGGCTCCCATGCCGAATTATCCGAATGGGTATGTGACCTGCACCAAATCGGGAAACTTGACGAAAGAGCTTGTCCGCATGTGGAGTCGACCGACTTCGAGGACATCGTGGATTGCTTACATGACAACAGATGTGTCCTCAAGATCGACCTCCTGACAAGATCGCGTCCTCTTCCTATTTTGGCACCTAACTCCTCAGGGAAGCCGAATTCGGGAAATTTTCCGATGGCGAAAAGTTCTTAGATTTGCGGTTCGATACGACATCTTTCTCAGAAAATTGAGGAGGCAGGATTTTCGGGGGGAAAAAGAGTTCTCGGATCGACCCGACAACGCCCTGGTCGGATAGTCTGGACAAATCCAAGAGCTTCTCGTCATCGGAAAGTTTTCCGAATTCGGCTTGCCTGAGGAGTTACGGGCCGAAATGCAAAGAAGAGGCGATCTTGTCAGGAGGTCGATCTTGAGGTCAAGGTTGAAACGATCTTCCGTCCTCCTCACAGATCCTGAGCTAGAAATCTGGAGTTGCCGGGCGGAAGTTTGCCGACTGCTTTCAATGTAGGCTTACATTCTACCGGCGAGGGTTCGCTTGTTGTTCCGGAACGAAACTGAAACCACCCAGAGTTGTGCTTTGCGGCACTGTCGTTTAGCACTTATCACTCGCTCTGCCGTCAGCGGCTTGCTTCCAGTTCACTGGTCGTTGATCAGATCGATGTGGAACGTAAGCCTACGGAACCACTAGTTCGGCAGCTGAACTTGGCCCCGTTTTTTTTCAAGAAAACTTGAAAGGAAAAGGCAATCTCTGAGCCATTTTTTTACCGATTCATCCTTCCAGCTATCGAATGCAAAAAAAGTCCAGAATCGGATAGTTTTCCATCGATTTATGAGCAAAAGAAGAGAGAGCAAGAAAATTCCCGACTTGCGATTCTCTCTCCCTGTATTCTCGACGGAGTGCGGACGAACTGACAAACGGACAGACTGAGCCGATCATATACATACCAGCCGGCCTCTGGCCGACTGGAGTCGGCCGCGCTGCGCGCGGTTGGACGGCGCTCCCTGCCATCGAGGCACTTTTCTCTCCCTTCACTGGGTCAGCATTCTGATTTTGAAAAATATTGTCAGATTGATCCCGGAATCACCCCTCCGGAGTTGGGAAGTAATGCTCAGATCGGTCTCGGGATCATCCCTCCAGAATTGGAAAGTAATGCTCAGATCGACCCCGGAATCACCCCTCCAGAGTTGGGAAGTAATGTTCAGATTGGTCTCGGAATCACCCCTCCAGAGTTGGAAAGTAATGCTCAGATTGACCCCGGAATCACCGCTCTAGAGTTGGAAAGAAATGCTCAGATCGGTCCCGGAATCACCCCTCCAGAGTTGGAAAGAAATGCTCAGATTGGTCTCGGAATCACCCCTCCAGAGTTGGAAAGAAATGCTCAGATTGGTCTCGGAATCACCCCTCCAGAGTTGGGAAGTAATGCTCAGATTGGTCTCGGAATCAACCCTCCAGAGTTGGGAAGTAATGCTCAGATTGACCCCGGAATCACCCCTCCAGCTTTTGAAAAGTATAGTCAGACTCGTACCGGAATCACCTCTCCAGATTCGGGAGAGTATGTTCAGATTGGTCCCAGAATCACCTTCATGTCTTTCAGAAAGAGTGCGGACAAACTGACAGACTAAGCCGATTATATATAGTAAGGATCACCCCTCGAGAGTTGGGAAGTAATGCTCAGATTGACCCCGGAATCACCCCTCCAGAGTTGGTAAGTAATGCTCAGATTGGTCTCGGAATCACCCCTCCAGAGTTGGGAAGTAATGCTCAGATAGGTCTCGGGATCACCCCTCCAGACTTGAAAAGTAATGGTCAGATCGGTTCCGGAATCACCCCTCCACGTTTTGAAAAGTATGGTCAGATTGGTTCTAGAATCACCCCTCCACGTTTTCGAAAAGTATGGTCAGATTGGTTCTAGAATCACCCCTCCAGCTTCTGAAAAGTATAGTCAGACTCGTACCGGAATCACCTCTCCAGACTCGGGAGAGTATGTTCAGATTGGTCCCAGAATCACCTTCATGTCTTTCAGAAAAAGTGCGGACAAACTGACAGACTAAGCCGATTATATATAGCAAGGATTGAAAAGTATGGTCAGATTGGTTCTAGAATCACCCCTCCACGTTTTGAAAAGTATGGTCAGATTGGTTCTAGAATCACCCCTCCACGTTTTGAAAAGTATGGTCAGATTGGTTCTAGAATCACCCCTCCAGCTTTTGAAAAGTATAGTCAGACTCGTACCGGAATCACCTCTCCAGACTCGGGAGAGTATGTTCAGATTGGTCCCAGAATCACCTCCATGTCTTTCAGAAAAAGTGCGGAAAAACTGACAGACAAACAGACAGACTAAGCCGATTATATATAGTAAGGATCGGCTTAGTCTGTCCGTTTGGCCATTAGTTTCCAACACTGGAGGGATGATTCCGAGACTAATCTGGCCATTACTTTCCAACTCTGGAGGGGTGATTCTGGGACCAATCTGGCCATTAGTTCCCAACTCTGGATGGGTGATTCCGGGACCAATCTGGCCATTACTTTCCAACTCTGGAGGGGTGATTCTGAGACCAATCTGGCCATCACTTTCCAGCTCTTTTTTTTTTTTTTTTTTTTCTCTGGCGGGAGGGGAAATCCCTTCGGATACAAGAGATAGGACTTTCGTCCGTTACCCTAGTTATGAGGTGTGTCCTCTAAAACCCCTCCCTCCGCCCTTTTGGTGACTGGGCACTCAGGGCAAGCCCTGTATCGCAGATGGACTCCAAATAGGGGCGGCATACAGTGCGATGGATTGGGCCACTGTGGCCAAAATCCTCCTTTGGTCCTCAGATGCTCCATAGGTGCGCGGTAAAATCGTCGCTATGTCGGTTGCCGCTTTCGTGGCCTTATTGACGACCATCTTGATGTGTTCAGTCCCCTTCAGGTCTGACTGTAATAGAACTCCCAAGTATTTCGCGGATCTGGCCACTTCTACTCTATGTCCTTCCACTACCACTCTTGGGAGGCGGTCCTTTTTGCGTTTGATCAGCATCACGGCCTCCGTTTTCTCAGGCGCAAGGGCGAGGTGATTCGCTTTCATCCACCGTGAGATTATGTCAAGTGAGTCCTGTGTGATTTCTTCCAGTTCCTCAATTGATCTTGCCTTCGTTATGATCGCAAGGTCGTCAGCGTATGCGATAGTCACAGCTCCCCTTGGGAGTACCTCTCTCAAAACGTCGTCATAAGCCACATTCCACAAGGTCGGTCCTAACACCGAACCCTGCGGAACTCCCGCTGACATTCGATGGGTTCGACCTTTCTCGTCGACGATCCATCTATTTTGTAGGTAGCAGCTCAGTATTCTCCGGAGGTAAGGGGAGATCTGCCTCTTCTGCAGACTTTTCAGGACTACCTCCCACTCCACCGAATTGAAGGCATTCCTGACATCCAGAAGGGTGATGAGGACACGGTCTCTCAGCTTCCGTGAGCGCTGCTTCTCGGCATCAACTATTTGTGTAACCCTTTCCAGGGCAGACAGGGTGGATCTTCCTCTTCGAAAGCCAAACTGGTTTTCGGAGAGACGCCCGTCCTCTTCAAGCTCATCTTGTAGTCTCCTGTTTATGATGCTCTCCACTGCCTTGGCGGTTGTGTCCAGCAGGCATATGGGTCTGTAGGAGTTCGGTTTCCCAGGTTTCGGGATCAGTACGAGCCTTGCAGTTCGCCATTGGGGTGGGAAGATTCCACTCTGTATGATCGCGTTTGCGGCTTTTCCGAAGATGGATGGCCATCTCTTCATGAGTATCTTGAGAGCTTCTGCTGGGATGCCATCGGGTCCTGGTGTTTTGCGGAGCGCGATTCGATCGGCAGCGTCTATAACTTCTTTATTGGTTACCTCGGGGATATCTTCTTCATTGATGGATAAGTTTTCTCTCTCGAAATCGGTGCCCTCTGGGAAGAGGTCCGAGACTGCCTTGTCAATTGTTTCGGAGGATAATTGTCGCCTGTGTCGGCCAACCTTATCTCGGATGATCTTGTATGGAAGACCCCACACATCCTGTCTGAGATTCTCAAGGAGATCCCTCCAGCTCGCGCGTTTTGCGTCCAAGATAGTCTTCATGTACTTCTTTTTTTCCAGCGAGTATCTTGTCAAGGACTGCTGCGTTGCTTCGGGATTCATGTGTATTGTTCTTCTCGATCGCACGTAGTTTCTTCGTGCTGAGAGGCAAGTTTTTCTCTGCTCCGCGACTTCTCGCGTCCACCAGTACGCTGGCCTTTTTCGGCCAAGCTGGGGTGATGTTCTCGAGGATGCTGCCTGACAGGCATTGCGTAGGATCTTCAGAATAACATGTTCATTTACATTCATATTGAGATCTTTAAGTCTCTTGCATTCCTCATCTATGCTTTGCGCGAGGATCTCCTGGTCGAGTCGTCTTGCAATCCAGCCGGTCTGTCTTTCTGGTATTTGTTGTTCTTCTCCTACAGCTTCCATCTCCACATACAGATGGTCGCTGAGCGACTCGAATTCATCATTGACCGTCCATCCTGAGATCCCAGACGGGATTCGTGCTGCAGTGATGTCGATGAAGGTCTCCTGTGTACCTCTTCGGAATGTGGGGGTCTTGCTGTCATTGAGTATATACAATCCGTGTCTTGCCAGTAGCTCCTCCAGGGCATTGCCCCTGGCTGTGTTGCGAGCACTTCCCCAGGCCGTTGATGCCGCATTGAAGTCTCCCGCGAGGATAACCTGTCCGCTCGTTCCTTCAACGACGTTTTCTAGTGCTTCGATGTATTCAATAAATTCTTCTGTATTCCGGTTCGGTGAGAAATAACAGCTGAGGAGGCGTGTGTTGCTCTCGGCGAGGGCCACCTCGGTGATACCTCCAGCTATCTTCCGTTCCTTGATACTTTCCTTACAGTTACGGGTGATCCATATGGCAGTATCCCCTGATTCTTCAGAAATCCATCCTTGGTCTCTTCCGAATTTTCTGTTAGATATTTTTCTATTAACTTCGCTCAGTATACATACGCTGATATCTTCCTTGTTGACTCTGTCTTCCAGGAGAGCGTGTGCTGCTCTAGATCGGTTGAGGTTGATCTGTACTATCTTCATGTTTATCGTAGGTTTCCTGATGGGACCCTCTTCCCGTTCTGCATTGTGATCCATCCTTCAGACTCCTTTGTTCTGTTTCCTATGAACTTCTCATGCGTCTCGGCTCCTGTGGGTTTTCCGATTGCTGGTCCGCGGTTCTCGACATTCTCAGTTCGCTGTCCACTGCTTCGCGACCGGTCTCGCATCGTCTGGATGATCAGACGATATTTCGGGCACAGTGATGAGTATGCCGAATGTCCGCTTGCTTCACAGCTTGTACAGAAAGCTTCCGCTGATTTACAATTCTTGCCGATGTGGCCGTTGCCTCCGCATCGGTAGCACTTCCTCTCTGTTGTTTCTTTTACTGAGCAAGTGTTGGATTTGTGGCCCACTCCCTGACACCTGTAGCAGATAGGAACATCGTACCATTCTTTTACGCTGCAGAGTTGCCATCCGATCTTGATCTTTCCTATTTTAAGCATCCTTTCAGCGTCGGATTTGGATAGTCGGACCAAGGCTGTTCTTTCCCCTGATTTCGTTTCTCTTATCTGTTCCACTCGAATGTATCCTTCCTGCTGCCTTCCTAATGCGTTTCTGAGTTCTTTATCGATCTCCAACTCGTCAGTGACCATGTCCATGCGACACACAATGATGGTGGAGTTTAGTTGGGGCCCCCGCGTTTTCGCGCTCAGTTTGAGCTCATCAGAGATGTATTTGGCTAGTCTCTCCTGTCCTCCATTTTTCTTTTCCCGAATCTGGATCCTGACACCTTCTCCTGTTTGGCGCACCCCTCGGACGTCGACTCCAAGAGCTCTGGACGTCTCCGTGTCGATATTGCTGCGAAGGTTTCTGAGGACATCGGCAAAGCTTTTCTCTCCTGTTCCGACGAGGATTGATCCTTCGTTTCGTCGCGAGGTCTTCTTGCCGTCTGTTTGTCTCTTGTCTGCTGACCTTTTGGCAGGGTCTCGGAGTGACTTGAGCGAGAGCTCTGCTCCACCTTCAGTGCCATTGACGATCCAACATGCCTCCGCGAGTTTCCCATATAGTTCGTGGTCGGAGTTACACGGTATCTTTATCAGAACCTTTTCTTCGATTTTATGACAGCTCATTTTCACATGCTCTGCCACTTTCTGAAGTATTTCTGCGATGTCTATCGGTGTAGCGGCGCTCTTGATCTTTCCCACGATGAGGGTTCTCTTCTCTTTAGCGACTTGTGAGGCACCTGCTCTTAGGAGCGCAGGCGACAGCAGTGCAGTTGTAGAAGCGACCTCACCGTCCTCGAGGCTGTGGATTTCCTTGACCGCGGGGAAGAAGCGTGACAGCTGCTCAATGATGTTCGTCGTTCTCTGATCCTGATCATCGCCGCTGTGGATGAGTACACGGCAGCCGCGGTTACCGACAATTCCAGCGTTGCTTTTGGTTACCTTCTCGAAGGTTTGCTTGGGCCATTTCTTCTCGGCAAGGTGTACCATTCCTTCCAGGGTTTCCAGATTTGAGATCTCTCTCTTTATTTTATCAGCTTCTTCTTGCTCTAATCTTGTCTTCCGCTCTGAGGCACCCTTTGTTCCGCATTCGCGTTTCGTACATATCTCACAGGGTTTCGTCTCAGCTTGTATCGGGATCGTCACACTCTCTTTGATGAGGTCTCTGACTTCTCTCTCAAGCCTCGCCACTCCCCTGATGAGTTCTTGGGTGATCTTCTTGACTACTTTCGCGGTGTTATGGACTTCGTTCTCGTATAATTCGTCGATTTTCTTCTTGATTATACTGTTTATTTTTCCAGCAATTTTTTCTCCCAAATCGCAGGTTTTTGCCCTCTTATCGCACTCTTCCTCATCTGTAAAAGAAGGGTCTTTGCGCTTCTTGCTACTCCTTGATTCGTTCTCCGATATGGGCTCTTCTACCCTGAGAGTTGCTTCCGGGGGCAACTGGATTGGGCAAGTAGACTTCTGTATCTTATCCTTGTTAGTCTTTGCTACTGAAGCCTGGAGCCCAACAGCGTTCGGGTTTGCCTCTATGACGTTTTCCGCTCTCTCTTCGACCTCTTCGTCTATCGTTTCCATGTCTGTGCGCTTCATCTCTTCTTCATCGCCCTCTTTCTCGCCTTGGTCGCACCTGCGAAGGGTTCTCGGCAGACCCATCTCCGAGATTCAACCTCCGGATAACCTCGATGTGTTCTGATATGGTGCGGAATCTCTGTGCTGTCTCCCTATACGGATAATGCTGAAGGTCTCCTCGTACTGAAGTATGTGGACACGGTGGGTCCGAAAAGTTGGTCAATCACCCGTAGGTGCAGCCGCGTAGAATCCTCTGAAGGCGCCCTCGAGCTTCTGGGACCGTGTGTAACGACCGATTTTGCCGCTCACAAGGTTCCTCCCGATTCCCTCTTCCGATTCAAATCGTTGCTCAACAGAAACTTCCCGTTGAAACACAGAAAACTGTGACTTTCTGTCTGATCGATGGATAAAGTCTTCAGCGATATCACCCTTCGTTATCGTCTTGCTTTTCTTTTTTTTTTTTTTTTTTTCCTTTCTCACTTTCCAGCTCTGGAGGGGTGATTCTGGGACCAATCTGGCCATTACTTTCCAGCTCTGGAGGGGTGATTCTCGGACCAATCTGACCATTACTTTCCAAATCTCGAGGGGTGATTCCGAGACTAATCTGGCCATTACTTTCCAACTCTGGAGGGGTGATCCTGGGACGCATCTGGCTATTACTTTCCAACTCTGGAGGGGTGGTTCCGAGACTAATCTGGCCATTATTTTCCAACTCTGCAGGGGTGATTCCGAGACTGATCTGGCCATTACTTTCCAACTCTGGAGGGGCGATTAATGGACCAGTTTGGCCATTACTTTCCAACTCTGGAGGCGTGATCCGGAGACTAATCTGGCCATTACTTTCCAGCTCTGGAGGGGTGATTCTCGGACCAATCTGGCCATTACTTTCCAACTCTGGAGGGGTGATTCTGGGACCAATCGGGTCATTAGTTCCCAACTCTGGATGGGTGATTCCGGGACCATTCTGGTCATTACTTTTCAACTCTGGAGGGGTGATTCCGAGACCAATCTGGCCATTACTTTCCAACTCTGGAGGGTCGATTCTGGGACCAATCTGGTCATTACTTTCAAGCTCTGGAGGGGTGATTCTCGGACCAATCTGGCCAATACTTTCCAACTCTGGAGGGGTGATTCCGAGACCAATCTGGCCATTACTTTCCAACTCTGGAGGGGTGATTCCGAGACTAATCTTGCCATTACTTTCCAACTCTGGAGGGGTGATTCCGAGACTAATCTGGGCATTACTTTCCAACTCTGGAGGGGTGATCCTGGGACCAATCTGGCCATTACTTTCCAACTCTAGAGGGGTGATTCCGAGACTAATCTGGCCATTACTTTCCAACTCTGGAGCCCGACAACGGGAATCCCAGCGTTCGTTCCTGAGTGAACCACGCGAAGAGTGCGGCTTCCAACATTTCGTTCCTGGGCTTTTTCATCGATTGGTTATCTACCGCTGAGACCTTGCTCTCGGTGAGTGTCCATGAACGCTACAATGGGCGCGTAATTTTTCCCCAGATGAGAGGTAGTAGACTTCGTTTCACCATGCTCATCTGCTAATGATGAACCCGACGCGCAAACTTTCAGAACAGTCAACACTCTCTTCGGTTTCCGTCCAAACATGGTACTCAGAGACTGCTTTGAAAGATGTACCGGAGCAACCGATCGATTCTGGAGTCGAGCCATAGATACCCGATGAAATTCGCTGATCTTGATGTCGCTTCCAGCTCACTGTACATCACTCCGATGGCGAATATTCATTAGAGAGTCGTGGAACATATTCACGTCAAAATTACTCTCAGCGTCTCGTTCTCACACCACGATAAGGTCATCCCGATAGATCGACCCGGTATTGACTCGGTTCTGTCCTTGTCGTGTATGCGAATGAATGAGTCCTGAAATGATGTCCGAATCAGCCCAGGACCAGCTTCAACTATGATTCTGGGGAAAACCTCAAACGTCCCTTTGTAGATGAATGGTCAAGGTTCGAGAATGAGTGTTTCTTCCATATGCCGGGGTTTTCGGAATGTAGGATCGAGCCACTCTGGCCTTGGAATACTTAGGTCATCATGGATCCCCCTCGTATGTGTTTCTCCGACCGTTCAAGATCAACCGTCCGCTTGAAAAATACCCTTCCGGTCGAAATTCTCCAGCTATGGATCATTTTCCGGAGCCGGAAATCCGCTCCAGACCGAGTGATTTCCCGTAAGGAGAGACCTTGGATCAGCGTAATCGGGGCGGAATCGGTGCGAAATCCCTCAGCAGGGTCTCTCCTCACGAGAGATCAGTTTCCGGTGCATCGGACCAGGAAAATATTTCATCGGACATGCTAGTCCGGTGAATGATTCTTGGCACTGGCTGGTCCGATGCGGACCATCTGATCCGACACTTAAGATCTTCAAGTGTACACGGCCTTTATACCGCAAGTTCTCATCAAGAGATCCATCCCGGCGTAGCCAAATGGTGCGGAAACCTTGCGAGAGGATGTCGGCACTTCGTATTATATTGAGGTAACACTGGGAAGCTTTTCGTAGAGCGAACATGTCTTCCACGTCCCGACGTTCCGGTACCGAGTCTCACCCGGTTCTGACCGATCAGAGAGCGGCCCATACTGAAATCGCGTTCAGGTCAAACTGATGGAGACGGCAGAGCGAACAGAATCCGGGGAGACCATTCCAGCGGCCGGCAACGGCCCCCGCCGGCTCTGTGAAGCGCCAATTCTTCCCTCAGAATTCCCTCGTACCAATTCTTCACACAGACAGCCGCAGCAGCATTCCTCATTCAGAAAATTCCCGCTGGCCCTTTTTTGTCTCCATTTTGGAATCGCAGCTATGACAGTGCAGAACGGCGACGATTTTCGAGATGAATGTCCCACGTTTTCTGAATTGTTCAATCACATTCTTGCGGAGCACTCAGACAAGTTCAGATCCCGTCTCCTGATATCGTCGAGGAACAGGCCGACTGCTGAGTGAACCAAAACGAAAGCACAGTGAGCTCCGCTTAATCGGTACACATCGGGACCAGACCATACAGATCCGATTAGGCGGACGATCCTATTAAGCGGAAAATAGAGAGAGTATATCCCTAATACTGGATTTTCGCCCGGAATAAATCTTCTCCTACTGTATATAATCGGCTTCGTCGGTCAGTTATCGTACAGTGAGATCGATAAGCGGTGCTCAAAGAAATCAACGAAGACACTGCTTGATTTCAAGTTCTGGGGTGGAAGCCTAGCACAACGTGAGTGTGAGCTGTTCGACATCTATATGGGGCAGGTTCGACAGAAAGCTACGGCCTGCAAATTCATGGACATATCGGACGGAGTATGGATCGTAGATAGACTGATAAGAAGTCAGCTTATCATCGGCCTTGAGGACAAAGATCTGCAACGACAGCTGCTCATGAAGGATGTGACGCTCGAAGAAATAATCGAAAAGTGTCAATCCCATGAAGGAAGCAAACGCAGCCAAACGGTGATAACGAAGCTGGAGAGTGAGAGAAACGCCATTGCTGGTTTCCAGCCGCACCGATCGCGTGGAGCTACAGCAATGGGTGAAGCACAGAACAGACATGGCCGCTTCCATGAATCACAACAAACATCAGGTTTTTGGACGAGAAAAGAAGTGTTTTAGATGTGGAAAACTGGGGCATTTTCAGTATGAGTGCAAATCGAGACCGATGAGGAACACAAAGAAGGTCTTCATGATACAGGAAGAACAAGATCACAGCAACGACGACGATGGAGAAGAATCGCTCGAATCGGACGTGTATGCCATCAGATCCATGGAGGTGGGAAATAAAAACACGTGATGCAGCAAAACAACTCAGCGAACTCGAAGTGGAGGGAGATCGTGAGAATTGGGAAAGACAAAGTACAGGTGGTCATGGACACTGGAGCGGAATGCAGTGTTCTTCCGATTGGCTTGGTTGAGAAATTGCTTCAAAACAACCGGGGAGTCAAACGGATGCCAACCACAACGAGACTTGTGTCATATTTTGGGGTTCTATTTCGTTTGGCGCCCGGGGAGGTTAAGCTAGCGAGCATCAACGCGCCACCAGGGTTCGCCTACCGACAGGCTCAGCGGAGCTGGAACTTTTTCAGAATACGCCCGCCGACTTGAGGAGCCAAAGGTAAACACGCCAATCTGGCGAGTTGACGCTCGAAGGGAAGAGAGTCACAACATTGGCGAGGGATGACGGTGATCGGTGCCCTGCGTATCGGTGTGTTTCGGCCTCTGAGGCCGTTTGCTGTCAGTCTGCTCGCATCGCTTCGCTCGCTCGCCAGAAATCTAACCTAACCTTACCCAATCCCTCCGCAGTGCCCTTGGGCCGCTTGCTATCAGTCTGCTCGCATCGCTTCGCTCGCTCGCCAGAAACCTAACCTCTGTTTTCGGCTGAACCTCTCAGCCAGCCCTCAGGAGTGTCCCGGATTCACCTTTCGGTATTGCTTCAGTAACACTCCCTATCGCCTCGCAAATCCCATTGCGGGCGGTGGGCTTGGGTCTTAAGATGGTTCAGATTTAATTCTGATATAAATTAAATCCTCTTTTTACCACATAAGAAATTTGCTGTCCCGGCCGGGGATCGAACCCGCGATTGCTAGCTTAGCGTGGCACCCAAGGCGTTGGTTTATGCCACACGGCCAACGAGCCGACGCCAGAAACCTAACCTAACCTCACCCAATCCCTCCGCAGTGC
The DNA here is from genome assembly GCA_037576195.1 of Phytoseiulus persimilis. Taxonomy (NCBI): domain Eukaryota; kingdom Metazoa; phylum Arthropoda; class Arachnida; order Mesostigmata; family Phytoseiidae; genus Phytoseiulus; species Phytoseiulus persimilis. Next base: position 5,972,905 of record CM075102.1, on the reverse strand, counting down.
CCTTGGGCAGCTTGCTGTCAGTCTGCTCCAATCGCTCCGCTTGCTGTCAGTCTGCTCCAATCGCTCGATACAATCGGGCTAGGAAGCCCTCAAAATACCACAGATCCATAAATTACGACGGCTTCTGGCTCGCTGCCTATTGCTGACCATGCTCCCTTGCTTGAGACCAGCCCGCGCTTTGTTCAAACGGAAACTCGCCAGGCCGTCAGTGTGGTGGCTTGCAGCCGCTACTTCGTAGTCGGCTCAAGTCGGCGGGCGTATACTGAAAGAGAACCGCGGAGCTTACCCATCGGTCTGCGCCATTCTACATCACAGCACTGCCGCCGGCCATGTATTTTAGAGGGAGAGGGCGAGAGTGTTGGCGGGCCAATGGCAGAGACGAGCCGCGTCAGCCCGGAGACCCGAGGGTGCTTGATTGGCAGGCTTCCGTGAGTGATCGTTTCAACAAAGGGAAAACAACGGGTTGGCTGGAGTTTTCAGTGAAGGCCCTGCTTCCTCGACGAGGAAGAGGTCCTTCTTTTCTGAACTGACTGGATCCGCCGATCGATGCGTTTATGTTCCTTGGAGGGAGAGATGATTCGTATATGGAGGCGCGCGGAGGGAATACTCGATCGAGAAATTTGGTGGGAATCGATTTCATTCCTGCGATATATTCGGCAAGGCTAGCTTCCTGCTCAAACTCGCGACTGATTCCTCAGAGCCTCCAAGAAGTGCTCAATCTCCACATATCGAGTCTTGTCGTTTATGCAAGAGAGCCTGTCGAGGTGAGGAGGCGACCCTCAGCTGTTCTTATTGATATCGCCTCGGCCAGTGCCGAAGAACGTGATTCCGCTAAGCAATCGGAGTCAGTGGGATAAAAGCCCCGGATTCGAATTCCTGCCATCCCAAGGGCTGATTCTCGAAAGCGACCGATCCTTGACACGCTAGTGGTCGACTCTATTGCAATGCTAGGGTCGATCACATAGATACAGGTAACCCCGTTTTCCATTTGATGCCCTTTCTCTACCCAGTTGGATGAAATCCGTCTGAAAGGGACTCGAGAACATGCAGAGTCTCTCAATAGAGCCAAATTGAGGGCAGTATCTCGTGCGGATCGCAGGGCATGCCATAGACACATCCCGATGTGGTGGTGGTCGTCGTGGGACGTTCTATTCGCGAACATCATTGATAAAAAATCGTTTTTCGTCTCTCCACCTCCGAAACTCTTCTCCCCTTCCCCGCCGGCCCCATCCGTTAGGGATTATGCTTGGGGCTCGGGTGACACCCTCAAGGTGAGCCTCCCAGGTCCCCCTGAGTTTCCATTCAGAGTAGGCAAACGCCGATACTGAGCCCTCGAGCTCCCGGTGGAGATGATTCAGGCCGAAGCTTCCTCGGCAACCAGGATTCGGTGGGAGCAATTCGTCGACTACAAGATCACGGCTTGACATCGCGATTCCCAGCAGGCTTGGACTAAACAAGTAAAAAATCTGAGGATCAGATTCTTCGGAGGATAGCGCGGCCATACCACTCCTGGGTGAAGGCAGTCCCCAACCCCTGTCCAGCCAGTTCGTCGGCTCATCCAGAAGAGGACCAGATCACATGAACGAAGTTCAACGATAAGAATTCCTACATTCCCAACGAAAAGAGTGAACTTGCAACATTGACCTAACTGGAAGGAACTGGCAGGCGTACAACAATTCGAGCTGAGAGAAGTGTCACAGTTAGGAAGCAGGAAACGTGTAATGAGCGAGCTTGCAAAAGTATCACTGTCAAGGGAATAAAATGGGCTTTCAAAGTCAATCAAAGTCAGGTGTAAAATATCAATCTTGAAAGAGGAATCAGTGAGGGATACAGAGTTGGACTTTCGAGGAAGAAGGATTTTAGTGCGGTTGAAAGGCGTACGAGTGGTCTCCAAGATAAGGGAGCGGGGGTACAATTTTTATGGGCGTGATCATGCTGGGAGGCTTGGCTTTCCGCCCAATTTAGGAGTGCAGCGTCTTGCTCATCAATACCATCATCATGCAGGAGACCGTGTCTTATAGCGGCTGGAAGAGTGAGAGATACTTGTGAAAGACTCGACTGGAGCGGGGCGAGACTTCTCCGAGTCAGTGTGAGAAGTGTCTCATATCAATGTTTCCAAAGTAGACCCACCCCCTCCAGCCCTGAATTTCGTTCGACGAATAAGGTCCACCGAGGTTATGAGGCCCATATCCAAGTAATTCCAGGACTTTTGGATCCTCACCTCGTTCTCGCATGTGGATCGACTTGGGCGGGACCGGATGTGTTCGACACCAGCAAGGCGAATGTTGTAATCGAATAAATCGTTCTGAGCAGTGCCCTCGAATACAGCTGGAAAACAAGTCGTGGCTTCGGAAATTATACTACCTGGGTGTGTCATTGATACAGTCATGTGAAGTTCAGAACAGAAGCCGCGCTACTCACAGATGAGATCCCACACGGGGCCGTGGGCCCCCAGCTCGCGTAGTAGCCTTGCATTGTTGGACTCAACGGCATTATTAGTGCGACAAGGTGCTCTGTAGTTGGAAATCTCAACGGGACCTCCACTTTCCAACCAAAAATATCTTCTATAGTTGAGGAAAGGGATGAAGCGGACATCAGCCATGACCGCTTCTTCTGAAAGGAATTCGAATGCTGCGTTTATTTCTTCCGGAGGAAGCAGGGGTAGAGCCGTGAAAGCGAGAAATTCCTTGAGAACTTCTCCCGGGCGCCGGATTTCGCGAGCCAGACCCACTGCCTGTCTCCCCGCGTACCTAACCAAGCTCTGTGCGTAATGAAAGAGACATCCGTAGACATGACAGTGAGGGAACTCCGAGCTCATTGCCGAGCGCATCGCATTGTCGAAATCGCTCAAATAGGCTCTTGAGAGTGACCAGCTTCCTTCGCGCAGTGATGTATTCTCGTGAGCCCAGACTGAGAAAATAGAATATATGGGAGTTTCAGCCAGAGGAGTTCTTTTCCCTGCTCCCAGATCAAGCTCTTCGAGATCATGGTTGCGAACGACGTTCTCGAACTCCAAGATTAAGGCAAGGTCTCCAATATCTGATTCCTAGTTTCTCTCTGGTTCCTGGAGGCTTTCCATAATCGTCCCAGCCATCTGATTGCGGAAGATCGTTCACAATGCTGTCGTCGAGCTCCGACCTGCATCACAGGCCGGCGCTCGCTGATGGCCAGGAAGACTGTTAGGCTTGCAGTACGTGGGGAACTGAATGTTTGATCGAAAGCTCAGGGCGGGAGCGGGGACCCGATCGGGTACGCTGAGGGAATCGTCTCAGTCAGACCGGAGATCGAGGAAGATTCATGCGACTGCAACTTTGAGCGCCGGGAGATTTTTGGCTCTCAGCGCTGATCGGCAGCGCAACAGCTGCCACGCAGCGAAAATTTCCGACCGAATGCAAGTGTCGAAGCCGAGTACAAAACTACGAAACCCCATTTGTTCTTTCCTTGTGACGGGTAACAGTTCGGTAGATCAATATGAAGTGACCGTGAGGGCGTTCACCAAACCGAGAAGGATAGCGGTATCAGCGCCCTTCCTTCATCGTGTCAAAGCCGTAGGATAGTTCCTTCACCTCCAGTGTAGGAAGAAAAGCAAATGAGTCAAGTTTGACGCTCTCAATAAGATTGCAAAGAAATTTATCCCCCTCAGAAACGCGTCTCCTGACTGGCATCACGGAGTGTGGGGAACACTCCGACGATTCCTTTGGGGGCACGTTCTGAAGGAACTTTTGGTGATATAGGAGCGCTGGTGGGCCTCGACTGGTTAACTACAACATAACAAACATCTACTCAAGGCTCATCTAGAGGCGGAGCACAGAGGCAACGCAACTCCCGTGCCACTCAACTGCGGGGTGATGACTTTGTTGAGCTGCCAGAGTCACTGCGGTGGACGTCCATCATTGTGCGAGTAACATGGCGATGGTGAAAAGTTCCCAAGTTTTTATAAAGAGCCCTCAACGATACCAACCACTCGCTCTCCACTGTTTTCCCGCTCCTCCTCTCCCCTACCAAGCTGACGGCAGAACGGCCATGTTTTTTCGAGACAATGGCCGACCCCCTTACCGGTGCCAGAGGCGACGAGAAGCGCAGGCGGGAGAGGAGCGTCAGGCAACAAGCGGCGTACTCTTGGGAGTTGGTCTGGGTTCAGTGCCTGGCCTAGCAGTTGCAATCAGAATAGACAAAGAATTGCTCGCGGCTCATGCAGCTCCGCGGTCGTCGTAGACCATTCCCCAAAGCCTTGCGACGCCTCTCGTAGGCCAGTAGACTGCTCCGGCCCCTTGCCGTATCCCATCACATTCTGGTTCACTCTATTCCATTCCCATTCCCATACTATACGACTCAGTTCCCATACTCGTTTTCGCTGGCAATCGAGCCCGCCGTCCCTGTGTTTTGATTCCGGGCATCCCCTCTCCGCATATCCTCTCCACTTGTCGGCTAGGATGGCCTGTGAGAACTTGGAATAACTCGCAATTTTCGGCTGCTCAACTCGCCAGGCGCCAAACGGAAAAGCACCTATTTTGGAGAATAATATCCTACCGGAGAGTGCATCACAGTTGCACTAGCACACCGCGGAATGGCGGTCATGGAAAAGTTCTACATAGTTGAGAATGGTTTGATACCGACAATCAGTGGTGATGCTGCAGAGGCGATCGGTCTGATAAAGAGGATATGAGGCGTGAGTGAGAACACAGAGAGAATGGAATGGACGCAAAGATACCCCCGGGTATTCCAAGGAATTGGAGAGATAAAAGGAGTGGAGGTCAAACTACGTCTCAAAGAGAACTATCAGGAGCACATAAGTCCATGTCGGCGGATCCCTGTTGCATATGAAGATGCAGTTCAGCAAGAAATACAACGTATGTTGAGCAAAGGTGTCATGGCCAAGGTGAACACACCTACTCAATTTGTCAGTAACATTGTGGTAGTTCCCAAGCCAAATGGAAAAATCAGAGTATGCCTTGATCCACAACATCTGAACAAGGCTTTAAGAAGAGGTCCCCATCCAACAAAACGGCTCGAACAAATTCGCAAGCTGAACAAGGCAGCTTACTTCACCACGCTGAATGCAGATGAATCGTTCTGGCAGCTCAAACTCGACACACCCTCCTTATACTTGTGCACGTTCACAGCACCCAGGGGCCGTTACAGGTTCAAGAAACTCCCGTCTGGGATTCTAACGGCTACCGATGACTTTCAGAAGGCAACTGATGACCTTTTCGAGGATATGAAAGGGGTTATACCGTGCGTGGACGACCTAATCGTCTAGGGCAACACAAAGGAGGAGCATGATCGGCGGGTGTAAAGAGTCCTGGAGCGTTGTGAAGAGGTTGGAATGGTTCTCAACCCAACCAAGTGTCATTTCACGCAAACATCTGTAAAATATCTAGGACATATACTAAGCAAAGAAGGTTTTCACATTGACTCGGAAAGGATCAGAGTTATCAAGGAAGTACCGGCGCTGAAAAACAAGAAAGAAATGCAAAGATTCCTCGGAATGGTCAACTTCGTAGGACAGTTCGAGGAAAATCTATCTGAGAAAATAAAACTATTGCGGCAGCTGACCCGAGACGATGTGGTTTTTGAATGGTCTCAACGACATCAGGAGTGCTTCGAGGATTTGAAGAGCTGTCTCGTATCGGCACCAGTGCTGCGTTATTTTGATCTGAGTCTACCAGTGGTATTGTCGGTGGACTCATCTGAGTACGCAGTTGGTGTGGTGTTGATGCAGGAGGCAAGACCCGTCGCATACTCGAGCAAAGCACTGACACCAGCTCAGCAGAAGTTGCCGCAGATAGAGAAAGAAATGATAGCAATCGTCAATGGATGTTCAAGGTTTCACTATTACATTGGAGGACATCCAGACGTGACCGTAGAATCAGATCACAAGCCCCTGGAGAACATCTTCAAGGAGACATTCGTTAAGGTGCCCTGCAATCTTCAAGCACACTGGCTAAACTTCACGCGGTACGGGTTGGAGGTTGTACACACACCAGGCAAACGAATACCTGTTGCGGACTTCTTATCGAGGCTCCATCCGAAGGAACTGCTAGATGACAACATTCACATGAAAGTGGTTGCAAGCTTGGCAAAATCGGAAGACGACCTACAAGAATATGTTAAAGCCACGCAGGCCAACACTGATGATGCTACAGGAACTATATGAAGACGGATGGTCAACAGACAAGCGGTCGGTGCCGGAGGAGGTACGACAGTACTGGTCGTATAAGGAAGAAATTCATGGTCAAGACGGACTGATATTAAGATCCAACAGAATGATAGTACCTCAAAGCAGAAGAGCCGAGGTTCTCGAACAACTACACTCTGGTCACAGCGGGTGCAAAAGAATGAAACTGAGATCTCAACCCTTGCCGGTCCGTTGGCCGTGTGGCATAAACCAACGCCTTGGGTGCCACGCTAAGCTAGCAATCGCGGGTTCGATCCCCGGCCGGGACAACAAAATTTCTTAAGTGGTAAAAAAAAAAGATTTAATTTACATCAGAATTAAATCTGAACCATCTTAAGACCCAAGCCCACCGCCCGCAATGGGATTTGCGAGGCGATAGGGAGTGCTACTGAAGCAATACCGAAAGGTGATTCCGGGACACTCCTGAGGGCTGGCTGAGAGGTTCAGCCGAAAACAGAGAGATCTCAACCCGCGATTCACTGGCCCTAGATTAACGGTGACTTAGAGACGAAAGTAAGAAGCTGTTCGCTGTGTCAACAGCATCAGAAGCAAGTGCAGAAAGAACCTCTGATACAAAGCGAGGTACCAAAACGCCCATGGGAAATCGTTGGCGCGGATCTCCTCTACTTCAACGGAAAGTACTACCAGGTGGCGGTAGATCACTACAGTTTCTACAGGGTGGCTTTTTTAGTCGGGAATTTTCGAGCCCGATCTTGTTTTGGTCATACCTTCGTCAATTTTTGGATTTTGGATTTTTTCGAAACTCAAGGAGTGATCGAAAGAGGATATCGAGGCGGTCATTTTGATACAAAATTCGGGCGGATATGATAAAAATCCCGGTCAGAAGATGGCTTCGAAAATGACCCTTTTTTTTTCGAGGTCTTCCTAAAAGTTATCGTAAAAATGTCAATAATAATCGGATCGGACTCGTGGGGGTCGCATTCGACGCGAAAAAGGGAGCCGGTCATTCGCCAGAAAACCGATTGAAGTTATCTCGTTTCTCCGAAAAATGGCAACCGGGTACCCGACTTCGGGTACCCGGTTCCAGACTCGGGTGAACCCGGGTATATGAGGCGGGTTCTACGATGGCCGCCTACCGAATCGATTCCGGGGTCGACCCGACTATACTTTTTGGAGTCTATCGAGGTGATCCCAAGTCTGGAGGGGTGATTCCAGGACCAATCTGGCCATTACTGTTCAACTCTGGAGGGTCGATTCCGAGATCAATCTGAGCATTACTGTCCAACTCTGAAGGGATGATTCTGGGACCAATCTGAGCATTACTTTTCAACTCTGGAGGAGTGATTCCGAGACCAATCTGAGCATTACTTCCCAACTCTGGGGGGAGGGGGGGCTGATTCCGAGGCCAATCTGAGCATTACTATCCTATGATTTCCGACATCTTCGTCAGCGACGGTCGCCTTGGGGTCAAAGATCTCGACCCACCTCTAACCTGACCTTATGGCGAATTCCCGAATCTGAGCGTGTGAACTTAGTAGTGAGTGAAACAATCCCCTCTACCCGATCACGAGTGAGCTCTTGGGGTACTCGAAGTAACATCCGCATCGCTGACAAGGAAGTTCCAACGAAACTATCCGGCTCACTGACGGAGTTTCATCGGTCGTATAGAAATGCACGTTTCTCACTGAACTCATCGCCAAGTTGTTCTCATCCCTGAGCAATGTGTTTGTCTCATCCACTGACTGCTCAACTGAGTTATGGGGAGCCCTGTTGCACTGAGAACTTGCACCTGCTGCGAAGAATCAGTGAGCTCGACTCGCCGCTCGGTGCCTATGCGAGTCCCAGGCAGGCTACAGACTCATTCAGGTGATTCGGGAGCACCCGTACGTGATATCACCGAACCGTCTGGTTCACCGAACCACTTGTTGACCACGGAGTACACCGGCCGTCGGTGGCTTCGACGATTCACTTCCAGACAGCGGAGCAATCTCTGATCGATTCCGGTTTTTCCCTTCCGGTGGGAAAGAACAAGGCGTTGTAACAGCGTATTATGTGGATAGTACTAGAGCTAGAGGTGAAGGTTCCTCTTCAGTTCTAGCAAGTTGACCCCGGAAACTTCAAGATTCGCGTTCAGCAGATTGCTTCCTGTAGCAGCTACACCTTTGCTCAGTTCCAACAGGGGACCGTGGATGCGGAACAGCGAGGACGTAAGCGAGGCAGAAGAAGTAGGTAGGCTGAGCGTAACGAAGCTGCAATCCCTCCCCACTGAGCCAGTCCCGACCGCTCCGCTGTTGGGAGAGAAGGTTATCGGCGAAATGCTTTTCGGGCACGATTTTTCGGCTTCATGCATTTCGGGCTCGATTTTTCGGGATCCAGGGTATACACCAGTTCCGGGATCGACCTGACCATACTCTTCGGGGTGTATGGAGGTGATTCCGAAACCGATCTGACCATACTTTTCGAGGTCTATGGAGGCTATTCCTGGATCGATCTGACCATACTTTTCGGGGTCTATGGAGGTGATTCCGGAATCGATCTGACCAGACTGTTCGGGATCTAAGGAGGTGGTTCCGCGAACGATCTGACCAAAATTGTTGGAGTCTTTTTTTTTTTTTTTCTCGTGGAGTCTGAGGAAATCCCTTCGGACACCAGGGATGGGATGATTCCTTTGCCCTGGCAGTGTGGTGGATCCACTTAAACCTCATATCTCCGCTGTGAGGCACCGGGAACCCAGATTTTCGATCTGTCTATTACTTCCGAATCCCTCACAGTCGCACCTTGCTCGTTGTCTATGTTCCCTGAGCTACTTTGATATCGATTCCCATGTATTTTACTTTGATTTTTTCAGGATCTGAGATGTCTCATGGGAGGCCCTCTCTGGTCAATCCTCTCCTTCCTAGCGCTATCTTCTTCGACATGACTTTTCTAATGAAACTGGAGATTCTTCTCCATTCCTCTTCGCCGCTCATCATTTTCTCGATGAGTTCGGGTGTTTCACTTGCATCAATAAGGTCTCTCTCTCTCGCGAAGGCATCGCAGTGCAGCAGGGTGTGATCAACGGTGTCTTCTTCGCCGGATCGGCAGTGGACACAGATCGGTGTTGGAGCTTTCCCAATTCTTGAGAGGTATGCTTGAAAATCTCCATGTCCAGTGAGTGCCTGGGTGGTGAAGTAATCCAGGTCGCCGTGTTTTCGTTGGTACCACTCTTTCACATTCGGAATACATTTGTGCGTCCATCGTCCGTTCTTCGCGTCGTCCCATCTCCTCTGCCATTTGTTTACGGTTTCGTCTTCAACTTCTTCCCTTGTTTTGGAAGTTTCGCTGATGAGGTCGTCATTTCCCTCCTTCTTCCTTGCTGCCCAAATTTCAGCTCGTTCTTCAGCAATTAAGGTCCATGGTGGTGTTTTGGCTAGAACCAGGAGTGCTTCAGTTGATGTTGTCCTGTAAGCCCGGGTTATTCTTATGGCCATGATTCTTTGTGTTGTTTCCAGCAGCCGTCTGTTCTTCTCAGTGGAGAGAGTTCTTCGGGACCATACTGGGGACGCGTAGAGTGCGATGGATTGAGCGACAGTTGCTAGAGTTCTTCGCTGTGCTTCAGTTGCTCCATGCGTTCTGGGGAGAATTTTTTCAATGTCTCTGGATGTCCTAGTAGCTTTTTGAGTGACAACCCGGAGGTGCGTGTTTCCTCTCAGGCAAGATTCGAGGTGAACGCCGAGGTATCTCACTGAGTTTCCTATTTCTATGCCGTGTCCCTGTAGGTGGAGTGTTGGGTTTCTTTCTCCTCTTTTCTTCACGAGCATTACCGCTTCCGTCTTCTCGGGGGCTAGGGTGAGTTTATTGATCTGACACCATCTCGAGACTATATCCAGTGAGTCCTGACATCGTCGAGACTCATCCATGAGCTTCTAAATTCAAAGGCCATCAGCAGTCTTGAACGCCTTGCTCGAGTGTCCTCTTGAATACCAGACAAAAATTCCGTATCGCTTCCTCAGGCTGTATTTGTTCTCCTTTCACCCCTGACCCCGTTTTTCACGCCCCACTCATGGGTTCCCGTGCAGGAAGATGGCAGCCGTCAGCTTCTCTACGCTCACACAGCGTGTTCATGGCTCGAAACCAACAATATTCCGGTGTCGTCTCAGACCGCCCCCCGCCGTTAACGACATTGCAGTTTCGGAAGCAGCTTCGTCAGTGTCAGCAAACTCAAGTCTAACTAGCCCTGGTCTAATTATTGGGAAGCTTCCCATCCCTCGCGACGTGGATGCTTGGACGATGAGAGTTTTTTTTTGGATGATTTTCCACCGAGTTATGAGCAGAAGAAGAGAGGGTAAGGAAGTTCCCGACTTACGGCGACCACCCTGTATATTAGGTTCAGAAGCTTATTCCATTCGGAAAGAGCCTGATGGTCGTCCCATGGGCGACAAGACCCTGTCTTCTTCTCGAATCTTTCTCCTTTCGACCATCGGCGTATTCGAAGTCTGTCTATTTATCGGTACATTCATGGAAAATGTTCAGCTGAGATGTCTGTCGAGCTGGGTATTCTGGGTCGGCGGACCACTAGCAGCATTCGGACTACGAATCTCACTGGAACTTCATGCACAGGCTTGCCCATTGTAGAGCAAAAACTGACGGACCGACGGATAAGAAAGTCCGTGCTTTATCCATGCGAATATGGGGTTCACAAGGGTTATCTAAGCTGTGAGAGTTGATTCGCCCCTACCTAGCTGTTCTTCTATCGGTTGATTTTTCTCGTCGTACCTACGGATGTCCATGGCTCTCGCGATCCTAGCTTCCTGCCCTCGGTGGCGCTCCCCATGCAGCACAGCTGGGCACCGATTCATTCTTCGTACGCAGGCACTTAGCTGTATGATATTCTCTTGTATGCTGGCGCCGGCCTGTCGCCTGTGGCCGATTCCTGGAGATCTCTCTCGACGACGCGGAGTACAGAATCCTCTCAATCAGACCATGATTCGACGGAGCGAAACATTGAGCTCAACAATGTATTCCCTCTTCCCTTCTCTACCGGGATTATATATACGAGCTCCTCATTCCACTCGAATTTTCCACTCCTCTGGGCCGTTCGTGAATGCGTTTTCCCCCAAGGCTCCTCTCCCTTCTCCTTCTCGGCAGTTATCGGCGAGAACGTTCAACGACATTCAGACGACTCTTCAGCCTCGATGATCCCGGCGATGTGCCTCTACCAAAATCAGGATCAACGCTGATGAAACACCTGAACGAAGACTTTGTGTTATGGTGCAAGGTTCCACAGGAGACACTACCGGCATGGGTATGGACTCAAGCACGACTGAGACCTTTGTATTCTCAATGATGAGAACGATGAGTCTGCTGTGGAGCGGAGTGTTCGAACGATCGCAACAACCACCACCTTGTTGGGAATCCTGACGATAACGCGCAATCATTTGTGAAGCTACACAAGTCAGAGATCGATTACACGTCCAATCGCATCGTATGTTTAAACTATTGGAACGCTCTGAACATCACCTTCGTTGTATTCATCTTGATCAGTTACCTCGAAGAACTTGTCGTCCGATGAGTTCGCTCCGGCATTCGAAGTGTGTGTATCCGAGATTTCCGGTCTGGCCGCGAGGATGAACGGCAGTGGAGACTCCTCTTCGGTGTGCTGGAATGTTGAATCGTCGCTACGCCTCCTCATCTGTTCGAAACGACGTCCCCATATACCGTTGGGAACTTCAGCCCCACAAATGCGAGAGCCGCAGTTTTTCGTGACCACGCCTGGAATCTGCGCGATTGTGAAAGCTGATGGTGACCACCGGTATCGCGAGCCGAGTGCTGAAGGGGCGTCAGAGAAAGAATCTATAGTCTTAATCATGGCTCGTTGAATTGCCTATTAACTCCAATCACTCCAATCTGCATCTGAAGCATAGACACTGACTGGAAGAGATATCCACTCCTCTAACGCGAGAAAGGTTGAACCCATACGATTATACAAAGTCGTGTTCGTGCAGTGAAGTTCAGCGCAGTGAACAGTGTATTTCCACAAATCTCCAGCCTCAGATGTTACGTGCGGAATACAAATATGGCTTGAGGATCATGGAAACCCCCGACCAGAACTCGCGGGGATTCACTAAGTCCTCCGGTATGTTGCCGGATTTCCCTAAAAGCGCGCGCAGCAGAGCAGGCGGTGGCACTGTTGACACGACTGTTCTGTTCGGCCCACGTGCGCGCTCTTCTCGTTAGCACGCGATAACCATCGATCTAGTTTTCAGTCCAAAAACTTTCCGAACCGACTCCGAAATCGCGACCATCAGGGCGATCCAATGAACGTTTCCCTTGGCCGACGTCAAGGGTTGTAGATTTCACTTTGCTCAAAGTATCTGGCGCAAAGCTCAACAGTTGGGCCCCAGTCAGTTCTACAACGACAGTGATATCAAAAAACTGCGGCGCTCTTGTACAGCGTTGTCCATGGTTCCCCTCCAGCAGCTGGATGAGGCTTGGTTGGAAATAAATGCGCGCTCCCCCGACGTGAATCATCCAGCCCATGAGGCCGCGGAAGCTTTCTACTACGGAGTCCGTACCACAAACCATCTGGAGGGATGGCATTCCTGTTTCAATTCGCTGGTAAGGAAAAGACGCGTGAACATCTTCGAGATTATGAATCGACTCAAAGAACAAGAGGAGATCTACCGGGCATAGATGTTGTTGCTTCGTAACGAGCAGAATGCACCAAAGCCGGACCCGAAACACGAGAGAATCAATGAGAACATCATAAACTTTACAGAACAGTACGAGTCCCGAGAGATCGCCCTCATCCGGCATGTCCGCTTGGTGACATTCAGTTCTTAACCATTCTCAACAAGTAAATCAACGACAAACTTTCAAGATGAGAACGATAAAAACGACACCTAACGGTGGAGGACGACTTTCGGAGTCCTAGTAGTAATATTGAGAACTTCAATCGGGATAGGAGACTAGAACTCTTGGATAACGTCATTCTCTCGAGAGAGGCAGTATTGGCTGACTCGAACTTCCGAAGTTCTGTCGGCGCGAATTGGATACGGAGCTTCAGCGCAGGAGGATTAAGCGGTGAGAGAGGGCAGTTCGTATTCGGGTAACTGGGATTCAGGTAACTTGGACTCAGGTGACTGGGATCCGGGTAACTGGTACCCGACCGCTCACAGAATATGTACAGAGTTACCAGGCAGCCCGCATCATTTCTTGAACTATCATCTCATTCGTTGGATTGGTTGCTCTCGAATAGTTCTCCGAGGCTTTCTGCCTAATGCATGCGTGGGCTGGAGAAATCCGACGAAACAACCTCGTCGCAGCTGTTGCTCAGCAAGTTCACCTCCTCAACGTAACAGGGGAGCTTCCCGGCTTTCACCGAACGTCTCAGTCAGCGAATTATTTTTATATGTACCTCCTGCCAACAGCTCCTGTTATGAATTTTTGCGGGAGACTCCGGTTCACGAGAATGTACTCCGCGATCTCGGTGCTTTTGCGGAACAATCAGAATCGACTATATCTACCCCCACTGCAGGATTCCCATTGGTCTGAACCTGCTCCTCTTCCGCCTGGCTGATCCGAAAACCCCAGCCGATCACCCGTTCATAGATCCGTTCTCGCTGTCGGTCCGAGATTCACTCCGGACGTCATTTCGTAGTCTACGGAGGCGATTCGATAAGTCGAAACGGTTCCCTTCTAAATCCGCCCTCCCTGGGACATTCTGAGCCATTCTGGAGCGTGAAAGTCGCGCAACATGTGGACGGCGCTCACGGATGGATGGGACACGCAGCTAAAACCACGGAAGCTCGTGGATCGGACAATCTGAACTCAGGCAATGGAACGTAATTTCGGCGCGCAAACTTCTTACAGGTCCACGACTACTCCCTAATCGCAGTTCACGCCTCGGTGGGGACACTCATTCGCAGTATCATGTTTCCTCTGCCAGCTTTCCTTCCGAACGTCGAGGGGAGCGCGTTGAGATTCTTTTTGAGGACGGTTGGTTAGGCGCTCATCTCGGAGACGCTTTCACCGCGGAGCTGTCGGATCTGAATTTTTCCGGGACCCTTTGCGACCCCCGCTCAAGGCGGTCTCGCTGGTGGGTTTCGTCAGTTCGCCGGGAGGCGGTCGGAGAAGCGTGCGTGATAGGCTGCGTGGTGATTGAAGGTACGGCTGCAAGGGGGACATCCGAAGAAGATGCGTTCAGAACGGCTCCATGATCTGCACCGGTGGACTCTCTGCCGCCTCGCGGTGTGTACAGCAGTCCCCAAGCGGAACCAACATCATCCCGGTTCCACTTCGATCCTCTTTCTTTCTCTAAGAAATGTTTGACGCGCCTTGATATATTCCTGCAACGTTTCCGCTATTTCGTTAGTCCGCCAGTATATTGGTCGTTTATGTGCCCAGCTCGGGTTCACTGTCGGGGTCACCATGAAAAATCGTGGCTTCGTGGTGTTTCCCCCGGAAACCGACCACAGGGACGGAAGTCGAGTTTTGATGAGATGGAAAATCGAACGGAAGACGTCTAATCGGTTGAATCGGAAGACCTCTCGTTAAATAGATAGATATTTACTATACGCCGGATAGAATACTCGCATCGCAATCGAAAAGAACGAAGATCAGACTTCCGAATCTTCAATACACAATACTCTTCGGAGCTTCTCTCTCTGGGATTAAATGAGTTCTACGATCGGAATTGAATGTTATCGGATTGCTCCCCTTGAAAATGACGCCGCGACCCTCCCGAGCAAGCGGTGGGGGAATGAAGGCGCCCCTGCAAATTTCAGAACGAACACGAACCGTCGTGATCAGGAAGATCAGACGCATGCAGGGAAGAAGAGCCGGAATCATTAGCACGAACCACCCGGGGACTCCGACCCCACCGGAGACTCCCTGTGTTCCACCGGTGGAATGAATGCCGCACGTTGGAAACACTGTGTTGGACATTGAATTCGATGCGGTGCGATATGATGAGACTTGTCTCGAATAATTCGGGAGTGACTCGGCATTCGACGAATGGCGGGATTCATTTGGAGAACGGGGACTTGGACGCGGCTCGTACTACCGAATCCTTAGGTGCTCAAAGAGGAACACCTGACTGAATCTTCGCGGGAGACGGACATGTTTTTCCGAGCTCCCTTGGTGATCAATTATAGCGCTCTCGTGGGTACAGATCGAAGACTCGTCTTGAGTCTCATTCCTCTGACACAAAGACGATCAAACTCCGGCCCCGTAGGAAGCGAAGAAAAATCGCAGTTCAAGAAAACCGGTTTTGGAAAGCTTCCTCCCGGTTCTGTCAGGTCAGTAGAAGTAGACCTACTTTTGCGGGTCCGCACAGGGCGATTTTTTGCACCTCAGTTGCGGGGCTGAAGTGATGTTTCACTCCCCGCCGGCGAAAGGTGGAGCAGAGGCTGCATCGGACGAAGATGTGGGGGCTCCCAGCGAGAAAGTGCTGAGTCAGGCACTCATCGCGGAAACGCACGTAACTGACGGAAGGGACCAGGCTTTCGACGTGGGTACGTCCGTTGAAGGGGAAGACAGGAGCACGGCCCTAAAAAGGGCTCGCGACCAGGTAACTCCGGAAGCCGCGAACACAAAGTCGAAAAAAACAGCTGATAGATCCGTTCGCGGACGTCGACCGGGCGTTCGAAAACCTGGCGGAGTGTCTGGACGAGAACTCCATGGAGTCTCAGAAACGAAACGTGCTTATCACAATCAAGCACGTCTGCAGAGATAAGCTGCCGCCGGCACTTTCCACGCTGAGGGAGGCGATAAGATTGGCTAACATAGACAATGGAGCCCAGAGAAGGGCCATGCAGTGCATGCAAGTAACCATTGACGGATATCGACTGAAGGAGGCTAGGGCAGGGTCGAAAACTGACGAGGCAACGAGCGTATGCTCGAAGTGTCGGACCAGGGAGCGCGACGTCGAAGCGGGAAAGGCACGCGCGGAGGCGACCAGGTGTGCGGAAATCGTGGAGGCTCTTGATGCGGCCGTGACCGACGATGATCTTCCAAAGGTTGTCGACCAGGAGTGGCCGGCCTCGGCCTACTCGCGAACCGTGCGCTCGGAAGCTGACGTGGAAGCCTCGCGGCACGTCCGGGTCATGATGATCACAGAGGGCGACTCGACGGATGAGGAGGAGCTGCGCAGGCTGGCCCTTCAGTTCCCATCAGCGATCCAAGTGGTCGGCAAGCCAGCCGGCTTCAGGGCAATCCTGAGGGCTGAGGACGGCATGCGGGTGCTCGGCTCGTCTGTCGAGGTCGAGGGGGGTTTCAGACATCTAGTCATCGGAGTCCTGCCCAAAGACGACGGCAGCGTCAAGGAAATTCTCACGCTGGCGCGGACGCTACTGGCACCCGCTGGGAAGTTCACGGAGGAGGATGGCGAACTCCCACTCGTCTACCTCTCACCATCGAGACGGAGCTCGAGGGCGCTACAGGCCATAGAGGCGGCGTGCCGTCTGACCACGGAGGGCGGACTCACTGTCGAGGTCTGCACGAGGAAGGTCGCGACCAGTGCTACCGGAGCCCACGGCCAGCCATCCAAGGTGAGTATTCGGATCAAAGTTGGGACGCATAACAAATATGCGGATATAGTCAAGAACATCAGGGACAAAGTCGACGTCGAGAGCACCGGATCCCGGGTGATAGACCTGGGAAGGAACAACGACGGGGACGTCATCCTCCGAGTTATGGAAAGCAAGGCGGGAGCCGGCACGGCACTCTCGAGGGAGCTCACCGAGAAGCTGAACGCCGAGGTCGACTATCGTCAGTTGGGTCCGAAGATCACCACGGTTGCCCTATGGAACGTGAGTCTGTTGCTTTCGGGCAAGGGCATCGAAGAGGGACTCAGAAGACTCTTCGCCTTCGGGGACGACGTGACACTCAAAGTCACTGACCCGACGAGCGGGAGCGGACACGGGACATGGCGCTCCCTAGTAACCACAACATCGGAGGCGGCTCAGGCAGTTCTGAGCCGCGGACCCTTCAAGATCAACGAAAATGGCAGGACGTGCCGACCGGAGCGGTGGCTCACGGTCCAAACATGCCATCGTTGTCAGAAGCCCGGCCAGTGCGTGGCGGAATGCAAGGAAGAGGAGGTCCTGTCCCAGGCATGCCACAGGTGTGGTTCGCCGGAGCACAAGGTCCGCGAATGCATCTCCGACGTAGTAAGGTGCGTCGTGTGCAACGCGGATGGCCACCGCGCTCGAAGCGCGGCGTGCCCCGTGTACAAGGCGGCACTTGTGGACCTCCTCAAGTCCAAGAAGAGCGACGTAAATCGAGAGGCGGCACCTCCGAAGGGGCAAAAGAAGAAGAAGTCCAAGGTCACTATCCGAGCCGAAGACGACCAAGGCGACTGGATCCAGATCGGTTCCGGCGCTGGAGCAGGTGAACCCAACCCTCAGTAGTGATGCCAAGGCTAAAAGTACTACAGATCAATCTTAACCGGGACCGCACGGCGCACGATGTGCTAGACGACACCATTCGGGCGCAGGCTATCGACCTGTGCCTGATGTCGGAGCCAAACTGTTGAGTATTTGATGTTTTACCCAGAGCAGTCGTCGGCACAGTTTTGGTAATCAGGGAAGACGCCAGTCGAGTAAGCGAAGCGTCAGTGAACTTTGAGCATGATCAACCGCGCAGAGGCGATACTGTAGATCCCTGAGATAGAAATCGGACGCCTGTAGACTGACGTCAAACGTCGGTGTTCGCCGTGTAGCTCTCCCCTGTCAGTGACTATGAAAGCCGGAATAAAACTTCAGTGTGTTGGGGGAGCCAAACATTCTGTCCACCAGAATTGTCGTTTTCATTCAGTAGCCGTCGTCTCTAGGCAAGTCTCGTACTCGCCACCGATCCTCTCATCCAGCCGCAAAGAAGCTAGAGCCAGGCCCAAAAGGCTTATCACAAACCGTGCCCGGGCGACGATTGATTGGGTAGTCGACGCGGAGGCGGATACTGCTGTGTGGTATGGGGGACCTCAGCGAGCCGTCCGAAGCTTTGGGACCGGGGCGGGCTTCAGTTGGGTTCAAGTGGACGGAGTGGGCACTTTTTCCAGCGTCTACTTCTCACCGAACAAGACGGTGGAGGAATTCAGGGGTTTCCTTGAGGGTGTTGGGGACGCGATCAACGGGATAGGCAGGGGGCCCTTTTCAATTACAGGAGACTTCAACGCGGCTTCACCCACCTGGGACAGCTGGCGGGAAGACCAACGAGGACGAGAGGTCCTGGAGTGGACGCACAAAGACAGCTCAGCCTCCTGAACGACGGTGTCGAGCCCACGTTCAGAAGAGCAAGAGGCGGCCAGCTGCAGGAATCCTTCCTCGATCTCACTTTTGTTTCAGAAGAGATGATCGGCGTGGTCTCTGGCTGGAGGGTCCTGGAGGAAGACAGTCAGAGCGACCACAGGTACCTCTACTTCGAGGTTTCCCTGGCTGACGAAATTCGTGCACCAGTAGCCCAGCGCAAGACGTGGCAGCTGCGGAGGTTGGACAAAACCGTCCCCCGTGCCTCACTTGCCGAGGGATGCGAGAGTCTGGGCGAGGATACGGCGACCGCCGACGACCTCCAGAGCATAATGGAAACGGCCTGTCGGAAATCTGGCCCGAGCTCGGGACCGTACACGGGAGCTCACAAACCCAAGTTCTGGTGGACAGAGCAGATCGCGGCCACCCGGGTTACCTGCAACCGACTCAACAGAGCCATGACGAGAGCGTACGGCTTTCGGAAACGAGAGAGACGGCGCAACGGCTTGGCGGACGAGAACGAACAGAACCTGCGGCCACCGCCCGAAGTCGAGCGATACAAACGCGCCGCCGAGGGCCTCCGTGGACTGATTCGGAAAGCGAAAAGGGACAAATGGAAGGAACTGATCGGGGCGGTTGGACAAAGATGTTTGGGGGCTACCCTACCGGGTGGTCATGGGGAAGCTTCGCAAGAGGCCCCCTGCGATCCCTCCGGACATTCTGGACTCCACCGTCCACGAACTTTTCCCAACCCAGGTCGCGAGGCCCCCTCGCTCGTTCCAGGTCGACGACGAAGACGTCCCGGAGGTTTCGGACGATGAGCTGACCTGGGCCAAAGAGCGCCTCGCTGGCGGTAAGGCGCCCGGACCCGACGGGATTCCACCGTCGGTGGCCAAGATGCTGGTCACCGAGGGCGGGGGTAAGATTAGGCAGCTCTTCACTAGGTGTCTAAAGGAGGGTAGATTCCCGGGGATCTGGAAAAGGGCGCTTCTCGCGCTGATACCAAAGCCAGGGGTCACGGGGAAATTTCGTCCCATATGCCTCCTTAACGCTCTGGGCAAAATTTTCGAGTACATCATTCTGCAAAGGATCGAGCACGAAATAGGCACTAAGAGCGCTCTATCGGATAGGCAATATGGCTTCAGGAAGGGCAGGTCAACTCTTGGAGCTCTGGAAGCAGTTCTGCAACGCGCCAGGACGGAGAGGGAGAAAGGCACGTCGAAGACGAGGAACTTCGTACTTCTCATACTCCTGGACGTCAAGAACGCATTCAACTCGGCCAACTGGGGGGTAATCATGGATAGCTTAACGGGCAAGGGTTTCTCCCAATACCTCTGCAGGCTACTCTCGGATTATCTCGCGAACCGCTGGCTGGAAGCGGGTGGTCGGAGCTACGAGGTCACCGCTGGTGTCCCCCAGGGATCGATCCTCGGACCGACTCTCTGGAATCTCGCCTAGGACGGGGTTCTGGAAATGAACCAGCCCGAAGGAGTAGAGACGATTGGCTATGCCGACGACCTCGCTCTGCTGGTAACGGCACGGGATCTGGTCACCCCGAAGGAGAGGGCGAATGAAGCTTGTGCACGGGTTGTAGAGTGGATGAATTCTCGCCATCTGAAGCTCGCGCCTGCCAAGACTGAGGCCCTCTTCCTGTCAGGCCGGAAACGGACGAGCGCCTTTGGCGGCCTCGTGGTGGACGGACACCTCGTAGAGATCAAGAAGTCTGCGAAATATCTCGGGACTGTCCTCGACGCCGAACTCACCGGAAATGCGCATATCAACAAGATATGCCTCGGAGTGCAGCGGGTCTCCCTGAACCTTGGACGAATCTTACCGCGCTGCGGAGGGTGCTCGGAGGAAAACCGAAGACTGCTGGCCTCAGTGGCCGAAAGCATGGCTATGTACGCGGCGTCCGTTTGGAGCGACTTGGCTTTGCGAACGAGGCACGACCGGATGAAGTTGCGGTCGGCCCAGCGGACACTGGCTATCAGGGTATGCCGGGCATACCGGACGGTCTCGACGGACGCACTCCTGGTGCTTGCTCGGATGCTGCCTTGGGACCTCCTGGCGGGGGAACGGCGCTCGCACTACACGGCCCAAAACTTCGACCTCGTACACGCCCGAGAGGCAACAATGCGCATATGGGAAGAGGAGTGGACCTCGGTAAGACCTGAGGAGGCGCTCACGGGAGCATGGACGAGGCACTTGATCCCGGACCTCGGTGAGTGGTTCAACCGCCCTGGCGGCGAGCTATCCTACGAAGCCACGCAGGTTCTGACCGGCCACGGTCAGTTTCAAACCTACATTGCCAGGATCGGGAAAGCTAGTTCAACAACTTGCGTTCTCTGCGATTCGGGCGTACCGGACGATGTGGAACACACGGTTTCGCATTGTTCCGCCCTGCAGGAGGCCCGGAACGTAAGTTCAGCCGAAGTCAGAGGCCTGCAGGTGAGGGAGTCACTTGGATATATATTAGGCTCTGTCGCCGCCTGGAACGAAGGGATAGGGTACCTCAATAGAATAATGCGTGCAAAAAAAACGGTTGGAGGATTCCAGGCGGTTGGCTTTGGTGTCACAGATGGCCCGTCAGACCAGCCAGGACGGGACGGAGGGAGGAGTGGGTTCTAGTGACAAATCGTCCCCGTATGTTTTCTCAGGTCTTGGCGCGTCGCTCTTCGGGGATGACGAACAGCCTGCCGAGTAGGCCGCCTTCGGTCCGGGAACATTCACGCCACGCGGATGAAGAACCTCTGGAATCCAGAGCAACTTGCAGTGACTGAATGAACCAGGTGCCCCCCTCTTCGGACTTCGAAGTAATTGCTCGGCAGGTTTCCGACCCGAAGAGGGACGGGGGGAATACGGTGTTTAGTGAGTTTGCAAGTCTCACACTAGCTGCATGGTCACAGCAGTGCATGTGCACCAGGCATTCACCGAAACCCCCACAAAAAAAAAAAAAAAGATGCTCAAGGAGGGCTTGGATCGGTTCTCGAGCGATCTGGCTGACTTTTATATTCGATTTCATTTTATTGGACCTTACATATGCACATATGTTCCCTCTCATTTCAGGGGTGAATTGTATTGCGTTCACAGATCATAGTTCGTTGTTCTCCCATCACCTCAGGATATCCATCGTCCTTCTCAGGTTCCTCGCTGTTGAATCAGGGTGAATCCTAGGCGGTACGGGAATTCCGTCTGGGAGTATTTTCCTCCCTCGCATTCCAGAATAACATGTTTGTCGGTTTCCGGGGCTCCACATCGAGCGCATCGAGAGGCCCCGGGAGTTCTGTCGGCTCTTGGTGTTTAGTATTCCTGCTCTGGCTAGCGCCAATAACCGACTGCCCCGGGTATTCTGTCGGCTCTTGGTGTTTAGTATTCCTCCTCTGGCTAGCGCCAATAACCGACTGCCCCGCGAGTTATCGTACAGTTCCCTCTCGAGACCTCGAGTCTCTTTGAACTCTCGATAAACAGTTAATGTGGATCTGGACTCCATATGAAGTCCAACTCATCCCGCATTCTCGTTTTGAGTTCTTTGCGGAACATATTCCATATTGGTTTTTTCAGTGTATGTCTGGTCAGACTGAGATCTTCAAGGTCATACTGGGTTCTCAAACTTCTGAGTCTCTCCATTGCCTTCACTTTTGTGTTTGTTACCTCAGTTGCCGTGAGTACCATTCTCGGCCATCTGGATGGATACATCTGTTCCACTCTCTCGAAATACATGATGTTGCTGATGGTCTCCATGGCATCGAAGGAGGACCAACCTAGTTCTCCCTCAATAAACTCCTTTGATACGGTGGAGTGTGATATGCCCAAGGCCCACCTGCCCGCGTCCCTTTGTCTGACTTCAATGAGGTTTCTCAGCCTTCTAGGCATGGTGATCACTCCATTGCAGTAGGTCAGTTGTGGTATTGCGGTAGCTTTTCAAAGGATTTTGGATACTTCAAACCTGTTGAAGCTCCAAAGAGTTCTCGCGTTGAGTCTTTTGATCGCCATGTTGGCCTTATCCGTCAGCTTATTCCAGTGTTGGCATAAGTGATCTTTGTCGGCCGATATTTCGATCTCCAAGTACTTATAGGATTCGACCATAGGTATTTACATCACTTGCATCTGTAGGTCTCGATTTGGATTAGGATCTGATGAGGATGGTTGAAATACAATCAGTCCGCTCTTCAGAGGGTTAAATCTGATTGACCTCTCGTCTCCAAATTTGGATGTCACCTCTATGAGAGTTCTCATCTCCGTCGTGTCTCCGTCATGAGAAGCAAATGGTCTGCGAACAACAATCCAGGAATCGTGGTGGACTTCTTCTCCCTCACATCCCAGAAGTTTCCTTTCTTCGCAAATCTGAAACCAACCCCCGTCTTCGGGAGTTTTCTTTCTAGGTCTGCGACGTATAGGCTAAAGAGGATAGGTGTTATAGGACATCCTTGACGAAGCCCGACCGTTACGGGTACTTCCTCGCAGGTATGATCCCCCTGTTTTATGAAGATGAAGGTTTATTCGTACAGGTGTCGGATGAGCTCAATGAGTGCCTAGCACATCGCCCTTTCCTCTAGGGTTTGCCACAGCTGTGGGCGATCGATTCGATCGTATGCTTTGGTGGCATCGAGAAATACGCATACGAGACCTTTCTTTTGGTATCTCGCAGTTTCTATCGCTGATGTCAGGATGAACATGTTATCCTCACCTCGTCGATTCCTTCTGAGCCCATTCTGCATCTCGGTCAGCTGGTCGGTTTCCTCAGCCCATTTCTGTGTATGTCTTCCCAATGTTTTGGTGAATACTCTATACAGGACGTCGGATACCGTTTGGGTCGCTATGTGGATACATTCCCTCTTACTGAATTCGGTTTTTCCAGCAGTGAGATTCTTCCTTTCCTCCATTCCGTCGGCACTTCGTGGATGCCTCCAAGAATCAAATTGAATTCATCGGATATACAGGGTGTGTCCTCTAAGCTCCAACATTTTTGTGGTCTCCTTGTTTTGAGCTGTATTTCGGCCAAATTTTATCCGATCTGGTTTTTTTTTTATCGGAAGCTCTTGAAGGGGCGCATATTTTCGCATTCCTATCTTTGGGGACCAGATCAGTGTCACGTTTTCCGGAGCTTGTCGAAGTTTTCCTCAATTCAATCCATGGCCCCTACAAGAACCTACCGGGGAATCGCCGATTCTCAACCAATTCCGGAAAATAAAACACGGAAAGATTCCATTCGATCCCAGCTACAAAACGCTCGCAGAGAACGCGCAGATCGGATGCGAACCGGAGGAACGGTATTCAATCCGAGATACCCCTGAATTGAGCCCTCCAGACCCCCTGCCGACCTCTCCCGTGGAGAACCGCCCGTAACTTCTCAAGGAAGCCGATTTCGAGAATTCCACTGATGGCAAAATTTTCTTATTTCGAGCCAAACTACCTGAACAACAAGTAACCGGGTCGATCCGATAACTTTTTTCTCACCTCAAAAGTCACTGGGCTCATCTCATGTCCCTGACTGAAAAGGCGCCCCCCGCAGCAGGTTGTAGAAAGTCATCGCGGCAAACGGCTCCTGGTTCGATCAAGAAACCTTTGATTCCATGCGCCTCTCCCGAGCTGTTACTCGTCAAAGCCGTCCTGACCCCTGCCGAGTTGTCGGTGCGTTTTCAGTGAGGGACATGTGATGAGCGCCCGGTGACTTGAGAGGTGAAAAAAAAGTTATCAGATCGACCCGGTTGCTTCGTTTCCGGAATTCTGGAGGGCTCAATTTGGGGGTTTCTCGTATTGAATACCGTTCCTCCGGTTCGCAACCGATCTGCGCGTTCTCGCGAGCGTTTTGTGGCTGGGATCGAGTGGAATCTTTACGTTTTTTATTTCCGAAATTGGTCGAGAATCGGCGATTCCCTGATAGGTTCTCGTAGGGGCCATGGATTGGATTGAGGAAAACTTCGACAAGCTCTGGAAAACGTGAACCTGAACTGGCCCCCAAAAATAGAAATGCGAAAATATGCGTCTCTTCAAGAGCTTCCGATCAAAAAAAAACCCAGATCGGATAAAATTTGGCCGAAATACAGCTCAAAACAAGAAGGCCACAAAAATGTTGCAGCTTAGAGGACACACCCTGTATATCCATATCAAACACCTTCCAACTCTTTGAGGATTCTGGCCGGTATCTTGTCCGGTCCTGTTGCTGACTTTTGAGATATTTTGGCCAGCGTGGCTTTAACCCCAGATTCAGTCACGAGGAGTTCTGCCGGGGGTCTTGAGAGAAATGTGCACCTGACAGTTTCGTCTCTATCTGTTGGCGCTCCAAGAAGGGTGTTGGCTACTTTCGTGAGATGGCTTTTCATATCCTGATCTTGGATTATGCTACCGCTTTCATCTGCTACTCGCATTCCTCCTGGATTTTTTCTTTCATTTATTTTTATGTAATCCCAGAAAGCTCTCGACTTGGCTTGTCTGGCTGCTTTCATCATCCGATCGTACATTCTTCGATCTCTGATGTGTAGCAACCGATTGACTTCGGTACGAACTGCCTCTTGAGCCGCTCTGGATCGTTGTCTCGCTTCGACTACTTCCCCACCGGTGAGTCGCGCTTTTCTCCACGCACGATTTTGCTCTCGTCTGATTCTCGTCAAGTGCGATAATTCAGAGGAGAACACTCCTTGTTTCGTGTCGAGATTCACGAGTTTGGTGGATTTGGTTATCGCAGTTCTAACGGTGTCTATCAGAGCCCCATATGTTGTCGATCTCATTGATCGAACTCGAGTCTCCAATTGGTTTGAAACCGTTTACTTACGGTATCAGGAGGGACTACTCGCCGCGTCTGCGTTCGGCGGGAGCCATTGTTCACTTCCAATCTGGCGGAATGCGGATTCGGCGCCGTGAGATCGTCGGTCTATTGTAACCGGGATCGACACAAGATTACGAGAGCGGATCAGGGACATATATAAGGTCGTGAATGCTTCGAGTCAGTCAGAGTTGCTCATCCCTTGCTATTTGCATCACGCGTGCTATCAGCATCATCGCTTTTTGTCTCGTTTCGGCAGCTCATGCCGACGGAAAGGACCAAAGGTTCTCGAGACGTAGGTTTTCGCGCTTGACTTCGCTGTTTGACTCGACCTGCCAAGAAGCTCGAATCTAAGATCAAGCATTTCTTGCAAGTCCAAGGGTGCGTCCAGGAAGCGCCGGAGACCCGAGTCGCCTCTGTTATCGAGAGGATAATCGGTCACCTCAACGAGACTTCCGAGGCAGGTGGCGATGCCGACGCCCTGCGCAGGGCCAGGGGATCATTCGAGAAGAACTCCGAGGCCTTCAAGGAAGCTGTCCAAGAGTTGTGAGTTTCAAACGTTGTGACCTTGACATGATCTTTTTCGCACGATACTGAATCCGGGCGTCTGATTCAGCTTCCAGAAAGCTCACGACGAATATACTGATTGCATGGCACGGGCCGAGAGCAGAACTCAAAAGTACTTGTGTCGGTCTCGCATTGTGGACGATTGCTTACACAAAGTGATACCCTCCGCCTGCGAGATGAGCCTCTACCCAACCGAGGAAGTCCATGAAATCGCTGGGGAGGTCGGTCACGTCAACGAGGCTCTTGCCAGAGATTTCGGCTCGGTCACCAACAATTTCGGCATATATCTGTC
Organism: Phytoseiulus persimilis; assembly: GCA_037576195.1. Classification (NCBI taxonomy): domain Eukaryota; kingdom Metazoa; phylum Arthropoda; class Arachnida; order Mesostigmata; family Phytoseiidae; genus Phytoseiulus; species Phytoseiulus persimilis. The sequence continues at coordinate 5,946,920 of CM075102.1, read as the reverse complement.
AAAGAACCTCAGAGGTTGCGTCTACTGGAGTTGGTGACGCCTGCTGGCTTTGCTCCAATTGCGTCCAGATGCGCTCCGACGGAGTCATAATGTCAGCAACCCTCGTTCGGAACGTATGTCTCGGAGACATCGAGCCATAAGGTCAAATGGAGCCATCTCGGAGCGGCGAGGCTTCGGCGCTACTCACGACCAGAGCCGGATCGACCATCAGGCTAGATGAGGCTATAGCATACGGCGGAAATTTTCCGAGGGCGGCGAATTTTTCGGCGAAGAAAATTTGACGCAGCTAGCATACTTGACGGCGGCGACGAATTTCTCTGTATCGGTAAGCTCTCCGATATTCCCACAAACGGAACTAACTCTCATCCGCAAAGGATGCCATCATTATCTCAGCAGCGACTCATTGCCTTCATTTGAACAAAAAGCGAGAGAGTGCCTACGGCTAAGCGATGTTACAGCCGGAGAAGCCGCTCCTTGTTCTCTGTCCCATCCAACACCAGCTACCTATTTCAGACTTGAAACCACGCGCCGGGACGCTGCTCGATGCAGCTTTCATTTAGTAAATATAGTCAATATCAGTATTCAAACTGTTTAAGAAAGCCGCGGGTACATTTTTCCCGATTCTTCAAATTGATTTGATATTTTGGCGATAGAGATTGAGGATTTCCGGTCCCCGATGATCGTGTGAGCATCGTGGGGCCGGTCCAATCACATCGTCACCTGCGATTTCGCATTGGGGAGCTACAAAACGATGCTGGTAAGTGAGTGCACTCTGGCACGTTCGTTTTTCCAATCTCTATCACGTGAAAATTTTCCCACTCTCGAGTATGGCTGGAAGATCGACTCGAACTCGGGCTGATTCACTATTCCTACCGTCTCGGCGATCTGGACTCGTGACCATGCGAATGAGTCAAGCCCCGATGAATCCACCACTCGCCCTACATTCCCTCCGAGAGATCATCCTGTTCCGTCGGTTCCTTTTAAGTCTGGGATCGCCGATGCAACTCCAGACAAAGATGTGATCAAGATGTTTGTTGATACCGAATTCAGACGAAGGGCGTATGAATGCAACGCATAGAACAATATGCTGCATTTGGCTCATCCCGCTGAAGATCGGGATTTCTAATTTTCATCCCCGATAAATCGATTTGTGTATTCAATTTTCTCGAACCAGGTGGCGATATGTATCCGATACGGGGCCGGCAACATCTCCCAGTTTGGGGGCGGCGATATCTCCCAGCCCAGGGACGGCGAATTCTCCGAGTTTGATCCGCATCACCTTCGACATCACATACGTTTGGAGGTCTACGAGACGATCTCCCAAACCGAAATCTCGGTTCTGAACGGCGGATTCTGGACGCATCTTGACAATATTCTGCAGCGGGGTCGACAGCCATCGCGCCACCATTAACAACGCTGCGTTGGACAACAGTTCATGAGAGCCAGCCGCAATAACGATTTCACAGGCTTTTCCTCGCGACTGATTGCGACGATTTCTTCCAGCCTGGGGGCGGTGAATGCGTAAATCTGGTCCTGTTCATGGCCTCGATGAGCTCCCCCGGAGGAATCCGTTCGTCGTGACGAGACAGACGACATTAGCGATAGGCTTGCTGACTCTCGCCCAAAAGGAGAATCCATCTCCGGCTCCCTATCACCTCAATAGACCCCCAAAAAATATGGTCGACTTCGGAATCATTTCAATAGGCTCCGGGAAGTATGGTCAAATCGAGGCCGGTTCGTCTCCGAAGTACGCTCAGAACGAAGGTAAAATATGATCAGACCTCTGGGAGTTCCGTAGCCGGAGAACGTAGCGGAGCACGGAAGGGTCGAATACGATGTCATCCGCTTCCCTCGCTGACGTATCCTATATTCGACTGCGTCAATCTGGTGATCAGACGTCACCAGGCTTTTTGTCTCGTTCCAAAAGCAGATGCAAGAGAATCCGCGATCTTTTCTCCTCGAATTCAGAGGCTTCGCCAACTTCCCACAGGCGGCGCAGCTGAACTCGCCCGGCATGATGTGGATGGGTCCATCTGACAAAAAGTTCCCGACGTTACCGGAATTCCGCTCTCAGCCAGGGGGAACCAACGAGCCGAAGAATCGCCATGGAAAATCGTTCGTTTCTGGTGTTCTCGCCGGAAACCGACCACCGGGCCGGAGTTGAATGACGACCGAAGAAAAAACGATCGGAAAATGTCTAATAGGTTGGATTGGAGAAATATACGCTCCAGCATGCGATTCGCGACGAGACACCAGTTTGTCGAAATGTCACAGAATCCTCTCTGGTCAGGTTTTAGGGGTTGTACGGCACCTGCCCTCGTAGGGAAGTTCTCATGTTCCGGCTCCTTTCTTCTTGTCAGGTGGGAGCAGGATGCCGGGCACTCTTTTTCACAGATGAACACCCCCTGAACATCCCACCGGGAGGGCTCACGTCGAAAATACCGCGGCAGATATCGACGGCAATTCCGGAGGGGTGATTCCGAGACCAGCTCTTGGAAAATCGGCGAGCCCTCTGAGTTCGAGGGGTAAATGAATCGCTCATCCTCATCAATCTGCTTTCGGATCGGAACGATGAACGAAATAGAGTCGAATGGTCAGCGCCAGATTGTTGTCGGATGAAGGAACTGCATTTGGGGAAGGATGGATCCCAAATTCGCCCACCGGGCTCGGGAAAGCCGTTCTTTTTTGCCATGAGGGAACTTCCAATCGTATTAATGGGATCATCCGAAGGGAATATCCCGCCTTAGAAGACCGGATGAATTTTGAACGAGCGATGGTATCACTGTCCGACCCATTCAAGAATGAAGTCAACGACCTCGTAGATGATGACAAACTTCTGAGCATTTACACCTTTCATGGAGAAGAGATCTACAGTCATCGAAGAGAGTACGGCTGTTATGAAGCTCTCGCAAGTAGGCTTGAGAAGTAGCATGGAACTATGGAGAGCCAATGAAGAAAGCAAGTCTCACCAACGTTGAGATGAAAGTTACGTTCCTCAAGAGAACATTCTGAATTCACTCCGGAATAATGACATTGGCCAGCTTGAAGTTCCGAACTCCATGCCCGCCCTCGTCAAATCCCGAATCAATGTATCATTATCCTCATCCGAGTACTGCAGGTTGATGCGTCAGAATAACTCTGAATAGGGAGCTCTGATCAAACACTGGATCGCTCGATTCATGGATCCCAGACCACCTCCCGTACGTTTATTCTTCACTGGTGCTGCGGGATGCGGCAAAATGACTCACTGAAACCATCAATAGAGACTCACAACCGCTGCGTCCTATCACAAGAGTATCAACGGGATGCGTACGTATCAGCAGCATATACTCCCTTCACATTTAGACGCAGCGCTTTCGAACGTCTGCACATCCTGTTCATCGACCAAATAAGTATGATTGGTGCAGGAACATTCCACAAGATAAACGGAAGATTGAATGGTATCACCATGAAAGACGATAAGCTTTTCGGCGGGTTGGACATCATTTTCTGTGGGGACTTACGACATCTCCCCCCGTCCGTATGCCACTATTTGCCACTAGATGAACCCTCAAAACGAGGGCCTCACCCATCTTTTCTGTGGCAGTCTTCAGGGTACCACCCTCTCCGAATGGTTATGAGTTACGAGACAACGAGACTCGGTCTTATCAACGCTGCGAACGAGAATTGGCAATGGAGACGCCCTTAGTCCAGAAAAGATTTCATTGATCGAATCACGATCCCGAAAACGAGAATGGTATGAAGAACACGTGGAAAATGCCGTCCGTCTCCTTCACGAAAGTGAGGACGTCGACAACGAAAACAGAAAATTCGGATCAGCAGAATTGTATTCGAATGCCATTGATAATTACGTTGTATGTCAGAAACGAGACCAACAAATAAGTGCCCGGACAAAAGTCCGAATGAAGTGTACAGCCGAATAAGGTTCGGTTTTGGGCCCCGAAGGAATCCGGAAAATAATTACATGGGGTGATCGCCCTCCCCTAGGGGAACATTTCCCGCTATTTGGTTCATTCCAATCACCCTCCATGTTCTTATATTTCACTAAAAATATTCGTGTCACAAAAAAAAGCTCGAAAAAATGCAATATTCAAAGACTCACTGCTCGAGGACGAGAAGAGATAGAAACTTCAACTTTGATTCGTTGGAAAGCTGAGGGAAAACGCTACAGAATAGGTCTATTTGAAATGCAGAAAAAATATCCTGCATTTCAAAATAATGATTTTCAAAATCCAGTTAACATAACACTAGGGAGCCATGCGTGTTGACGGATGAAAATATTCATGATATATGCACCTGGGACCCATCTATTATGCATGCAAATATCAGCCGGATTGGAACAGTCCTGAGGATAGAAATTGGCAAATCTTCATCTCGGACCCCTCTAGTGGGCATCATGCCCAAGCCGCTGCAATCATTAGGCTTGAGCTCAGTAATGGGGAGTCCCGCACGTTTTGCATGCGAGTTGATGCATGGAAATATTCATGTTGAGTGCACACGGGACCCATCTATTATGCATGCAAATATCAGCCCGATCGGAATAGTCCGAAGGATAAAAATTGGCGAATCTTCATCCCTCCTCTATTGCACTACAGCCAATGAGCTTGACCTCAGTGATGAGAAGCCCCAGCATATTTGCCATGTGTTGTTGGTATCGCGAAGCCCGAGGAAGTCATTTTGATCATTGCCGCGTCGACTCACAACTCGCACTCGCGAACCGTTCACTTTTGAACTGAGTTCATTCGGTTTCGGAACGATATAGCCAAGCCTTTGTGCTGCAAAGGTTCATGTGCGGTCCGTAACCTTATGCACGGGGGACTGGAAATTGGCCCGCTGGTCGAGCCCGGGCGGCACTTTCTGTGATGGTCTTTGAGGGGTTCCGTTCCGACCTTCCACTTGATGCTCAGAGTCGGCGTAGTCGGAGGGGGCGGCAATTTTCAAAAATCGCCAGCCCCGCCCCAGTCGGGATACGCGCAAAGACTGAACATATGTATGTCTCCGAACATATGTCTCTGGACATATGTCGAAATGAATCAAGCATCTGGGTATGGAGAGTATCCACCGCGGCCGACCAAGACAGAGGATTGTGCACTGTGCACTCCTCAAATCAGATATAAGCATCCGCTCGTTCGACAACTCTCTACTGTGTCAGTGCTAGTGTCCAGAAGATTCAATCTCCATCCTTGGCGAGAATGCCCCGTGAACGTTGCTGCGGTTGTGGAACCTGGGTTAGCGAGCTTGAGAAAACCATCAGCAATAACGACGACATTCGACTTTACGGAATAGCCTTTCCTGGAAATGAAGTGAGCATGGGAGATCGGTTCTGTTCTAAGTGCCGTGCAATCGCAAAGCGCTCTGCGACAGTGGCGAGCCACCTGAGCCTGGCGGACGCCGGCCCACGGGTTCAGGACTTTCGACTCCCCATCAATCCAGCAGTTCGTCTGATCCTGATCTCAATGAAGAAGACTTCACGCTGCCACCGATTCACGTGGAGCATGGAGATCCGCAACTTATAGAGATGCCGTACAAGAGGGTTGTCTTCAGAGGAGTATTGTTTCGTTTGCGGTTCAATACAAGGTCGCAACAGAGTCCCACCTCAGCTCAGGATGCAGGTATTCTTGAAACGGGGACTCTTCGTCCCAAAGAACAATCGTTGCTGTGAATCGCACCTGATCCGGGACAGACTCTATGAAGACGACTTGATGCGGCTCCGGCTGAGTGCCGACACTTCACTCATTGATAAGGAAGATCTCGTCCAGTGCATCGAACTGTTCGCCAAGGAAGCCGGTGCGACCATCAGAGACCGAGCCGGCAGCCTCAGCCTGACAGATGAACAAATCATGTTGTTCACGGGCCTTAATCACTACCAGTTGGGCCAACTCGGATTGATGCTGACATCCATGCGCAACTTACAACACCGGAGTATCGTTCAGGGTCTGGTCACTTTCCTTTTCAAAATGCGAAGCGGCAACTCAAACGCTACGGTCGCCGCTGTATTCGGATTGCAGCGTCCTCAGCAGGTCAGCGATATTGTGAAGTCGGTCGTCGGCTCGTTCGAGAGAGACGTTCTCCCGTTCCGATTTGGTTTCAGCGCTTGTTGCCGAGCTGACCTGATCCAAAATGAGACGTCAGACTTCGTCAGGAACCTGTTTGGAACGACGGATCGTCTGGCACTGATTTACGATGGAACCTATCTTCGTCACGGCAAATCTCGCTGAAATTCTGAATGATGACGGAACCATCAACCTCAACATGCATCGTGACTACAGCAATATCCTGGAGTTGGAAGTTCTGTCGCGCCATGTGAAGAGGAAGACTTATCGTTGCTACATTGATTATGTGCCTGGAATCGGTCATGCCGCAATCAAACGTCATTATTGCGAGTGTGCGAACGGGACTCGCACAATAAGTTGCTGCTCACATGTAGCGGCCGTGGTATACTACCTATTCAACGCGCGCTATCTCTCCAAGATTGTGAGACCAGCAGAGATTCTGAATTCATTGTTTCACGATGGTATTAGTGTTCCCGTTATCGATGAAGACAGCGATGAAGATTGATGACCGTCTTCGAATGATATGATGATGACGATGTTATAAGTCCAAGAATAAACGAATATGGCTAATATGCTGGGGTTTCTCATTACTGAGGTCAAGCTCATTGGCTGTAGTGCAATAGGCATGATGCACATCAAAGGGCTCTGGGATGAAGATTTGCCAATTTTTAACCTTCGGACTATCCCGATCGGGCTGATGGTTCGCATGCATAATAGATGGGTCCCGTGTGCACTCAACATGAATATTTCCATTCATCAACTCGCATGCAAAATGTGTGGGGCTCCCCATTACTGAGCTTAAGCCTAATGACTGCAGCGGTCTGGGCATGATGCCCACCAGAGGGGTCCGAGATGAAGATTTGCCAATTTCTATCCTTAGGACTATTCCGATCTGGCTGATATTTGCATGCATAATAGATGGGTCCCAGGTGCATATATCATGAATATTTTCATCCTTCAACACGCATGGCTACCTGGTGTTATGTTAACTGGATTTTGAAAATCGTTGATTTAAAATCAAGGAGATTTTTTCGCATTCAAAATGGACCCATTCTGTGCCGTTTTCCCTCAGCTTTTCAACGAATCAAGGTTGAAGTTTCTATCTCTTCTCGTTCTCGATCAGGGAGTCTTCGAATATTGCATACTTTCAGGTTTTTTTTGTGACACGAATGTTTTTAGTGAAATTTAGAAAAATGGAGGGTGATTGGAATGAACTGAATAGCGGTAAATGTTCCCCTAGGGGAGGGCAATCACCCCATATAATTATTTTCCCAATTCCTTCGGGGCCCAAAATCGACCCTTATTCGGCTGTACCCTTCGACAAATCCGGAAATCTACCCTACACTCTACCCCTATGCCTTGAGGTTTGGGTTTGGAATGCCGAAAACACCGATTCCCGAAAACTCGAAATACCGAACGCCCGAAATGCCGAAAGTTGTTCCCAACAGCCGGGAAGCAGCTGAGACTTCTATGTCGAGCGCAGAGCCCGGCAATCCAGAAATACTCTTTTCGCGTTGTTCACCCATTCATTCCCGATAAGACGAGCCTGTCTCATCTCTCGCAAACGGCAAGAATTCGACGACAATCTTTCGATAATGCTGGCTGGGGACTGGACCCAGATCCCAAAATCTGTACTTCAGGACGAGCAAACCTTTGTCGGATGGTCGCCTGTTTTTGAAGCCTCGATGCTCCCTCGCGTTGACCGTGAGCCTCGCGCTCGGAAGTCTCTGACGATCTGTGCTTCGCAATCAGGAAGGTCCACTCTAGGCTACGGCCGAGTTTGGCACTCTCCGTAGCAACATTGTTGAGAGGGAAACTGAAAACACGGTACTCGCTACTCCTGTTCTCCCGTAATGACTTCGGGTGAACTGGACCCGAAAGAATTTCGGCGCCGAGTCTCCAGCCAATATGAGCGATTCGCATATTCAGCAGTCGGTCCGCCGTGCTCGCGGCAAGGATCAACCCCAACAGAAGGAGAAGGACCGTCATCTGAACAATCATTCTGGAGTCGACAAACTGACACGAGAAGGATACAGTCTTACTCTCGTATCAAAGAACGATAAGCTTGGACATGTGAAGAATGCGGTCCACAGCGTCGTGGTTCATTCCTACCACCGCGATACGTCTGAGCGCCTTATTGAGATCTTTGAACTCGTGCTCGTCGAGGCCCGAGTCCAGGCCTGGAACTAGCGCTGCGGCCAGCATTCGTGGGCTATTAATCGCTGTCTCGTTGCTCGGCTCTTTGGCGAGGAACGCCCGTAGTCGATTCTACCTTCCACTGCTCCTTCCCGTTATTTTCAGTCGGACTTCCTCGCCTGCTTGGCGGCAGCCTTTGATTTCGACATCTGGTGCTCTGGGGTCTTCTTTCCTTCGAGGTTCTCCAGCACCTCGGCGACGGTTTGGCCTTTTGCGCTGATGTCAATCGTCGTCTGGCTTGTCCTCTGTGATCGTTCATTTTGCAATCGTTCTCCTCGGTTCTTTGTCATCTTCATCGAGAACTCCGCTAAGCCTCTTTCTTCCAGCCGTGTCCTTTTCGTTTTCCGGCGGAACCTCTCAGCCAGCCCTCAGAAGTGTCCCGGGATCACCTTTCGGTATTCCTTCAGTAACACTCCCTATCGCCTCGCAAATCCCATTACGGGCGGTGGGCTTGGGTCTTAAGATGGTTCAGATTTAATTCTGATATAAATTAAATCCTCTTTTTACCACATAAGAAATTTGTTGTCCCGGCCGGGGATCGAACCCGCGATTGCTAGCTTAGCGTGGCACCCAAGGCGTTGGTTTATGCCACACGGCCAACGAGTCGTGTCCGGTAGGCTTCAGGGATTCTGCGGACTTCCATACCGTCAGCCTTCGCCGGCATCCTTATAAGTCGTAGTCTCGGTCTCAATCGCTTTCATCCGGTCAATCTTGTCCTCGATTTGTAGTAGGCTCGAGTTGGAGTGACTCGAAGTGATCGCGGTTTAGCCGAGATCCAGAGGATAGTGGAGAGAGAATGAATGTTAGCGCCGTCAGCAGAGTGTGCGTCGGTGTGTGGAATGTGTGTGTGAAAAGAGATGCATGAGAGACGGCCACGAGCGGAGCGAGTGGTAGCGTCGATGAAAGTATCGAATAAACGGAGTGACGACGAATCACCGTGAGATCCCTTACCTTCGAGAGTCCAGGCCTTAGAGCACGTAGGAGACGATTACAGCAGCGGTGGGATTCTCTTGAAGTGGAGTGGATTGGTGATAAGTGAAAAATCAGGAGTCAAGGTCAAGGTCACGTCAAGATGGAAAAACTCGTGGAAGAGCTTCGCAAGGAAGTCGAGCAACTCAGGAAGGAAAATATCGAGAGAGCCATGGAAGGCTACAAGGTTAACGCAGGATGGCGTGAGAAGGTGCACGACACATCAAGAGGAGTCAAGGAGTTCGCCGGGGGCTCGGTGGCCGAATCGACCGAGTGGCTGACGGATCTCAAGCTGGCAAGGAAGGCCGGTAAGTGGTCATGGGATTTTGCGGAAGCAGTGCTGTTTAACAAGTTGGTTGGCCCGGCAAAGTATTGGCATCGTGATTTTGGATCGAAGGCGGGAAACTTCGAAGAGTGGGTTCAGGCATTTGAAGAGGCTTACATTCCGAAGGAGAGGAAACGGGACTTAATGGAGGAGCTTTTGCGAAATAATCAAAAGAGGGGAGAAGGTATCGAAATGTACGTGCGGAGAAAAGAAACGATTGCATTGAAGTTGGAATTGAGTCCTGAGGAGACAAAGGGTCAGATTCTGGAAGGTCTGCTGCCGGAGTACCTATTCATGGTTCACGAAATGAGGGGCCGAAGGCATAAAACAACTTCTGACTTAATCAGGGATATGGCTGAAAGCATTGAGATCGAAAGGAAAATAGGAAGGAAGGGTTTTCCGGGGCCAGATCGTAGGGAGAACCGATTCGACGCGGGAGTGACTTGCTATAATTGCAGCAAGGAAGGCCATAAGCAGGCGAGATGCCCGAACGGACAGAACAGTCGACAACGAGTAGATTCACAGTGCCGCCACCGCGAATGAATTCGTACGGCAGATTTCAAGGAGGACCTATGGGGGATTGGCGAAGACAGCCACTAGATGAATTTCGTCGTCGCGAGCAACCAACAGGAAGTGGTCGGTACCACGCGGCGGACAGCGGTAATAGAGAACTGACGTGGCGGGAGTCAACACCCACCAGAAACTCGTCGGGTAGACCAGAACCGATCATTTGCAACCGCTGCAAGCTACGAGGACACGTGGCCGCGGACTGCCGACGAGTCAGGCAGATGGAAGCGGTGGAAGAACGGGCCGATCATGGGTCACCAAGAATCGAGGAGGTAGAGTCAGACATACGTCAATGCAGAGAAGACGAAGTGAGGGAAATCGTTCCAGGGGAAAGCAAAGGTATAAAGGAGGTAAAAGTCAACGGAATTCAGTGGCAAGCGAAGGTGGATACTGAAGCAGATGTCAGTGTCATTCCGATGGGAGCAGCCAAGGCACTGAAGCTTGAAGTAGGACCGAGCGCGGTAGCGAAAATACGGGGAGTAGGAGGAGGATCGTGTACGCCGATCGGACAGACACAAGTGCAGCTAGAAGTAGACGGACTAGAGCTGGACAGGGTGACGATGACAATTTTGCCAGAAGGAGCTCTAGAGGGAGACGAAATTCTGTTGGGCAAAGATCTTTTGGATAACCCAGCACTGGTCACGGTGTACAGGGAAGGTCAGGCATGGGTGTTGGAGAATCGAGCGTTCAACGAGATAGCTAAAGTGTTGCCACAGCAGAACAGGAAGGTGAAGTTGACTCTGAAGTCGGAGGTTCGTTTGGAACCAAGAAGCTTGGCGTTAGTTGAGACAGTGACAACTCAAGAAGATGGCGTCCAGCGCGAGGGGCTAATACTTCTAGAAACCACCAACGGGGAAAGAAAGGATAAGGAAATACCACTGGGCGGGCTGTACGAGCTCAGCGAGGACGGAGTGATCATACCTGTAGCGAACCGAGGGAGAACCGAGCTAGTATTGAAGGAAGGTACGGTGATCACAAGGGGAAAAATGATTACCGAAGAAGAAATATTCAAGTTGAAAAGGAAGGATAAAGCAGCAACCGTAGGACAGGCGGTCAGAGGCGGGACAATCCAGTCGAAAGAGATCGAAGAAAAGCAAGTCATCGTAGGGTCGAGATTACCGAGGTCAATACACGACAGGCTGGTGACACTGATCAACCGGTATCGGAGTGTCGTGGCAACTTCCATGAGTGAGTTGGGAAATACAACTTGGGCGGAGTTTGATATCGAGAAGTGGAAGGTAGTCAGCCGGTTAGGAGAAAGCCATATCGATTGTCAGCGGTAGAGAAGGAGGCTCTGAGGGATATTCTCGAACAGATGAAGGGAGCAGGAATGATAATGCCATCGCAGTCAACATATGCCAGTCCGGTTTTACTGGTAAAGAAAGGGGACGGTGGATGGAGAATGGTGATCGACTATCGGAAGCTGAATGCGCACACGAAGCGACTCAACTATCCGTTGCCACTGATTGATGATGTCTTGGATGAGATAGGGGGAAGGGAGACCTATTCAACATTCGATTTGGCATGGGGATACTTCCAGATTCCGATGACACAGAAGGCAAGGGAGAAGGCGGCGTTCGTGACACCGGAGGGGCACTTCGAACCGAAAGTACTGATGATGGGGTTATGTAATGCACCAGCAAAGTTCCAGGAGCTAATGATGAAGGTGAAGAATACGATTGGATCGCAACAGACATTCCCTTATTTGGATGATCTGATAACTGCAGCGGACACGTATCAAGAGCACCTAGAGAAGATAGAAAATGTCCTGAAGGCACTTCAGCAGGCGGGCTTGACAATTCGAATAGAGAAGTGTAGGTTTTTCATGGAGTCGGTTGAGTTTCTGGGGTTCAGGGTTTCGAAGGACGGAATCAGGCCAGGTAAAAAGAAACTAAACGCAGTCATAGACTACAAAGCACCAACAGATGTTCACGGGGCAAGAAGATTCCTCGGTTAGCGTCATTCTTCAGGAGGTTCGTGAAAAATTACGCGACAATAGCGAGTCCAATAACGGAGTTATTGAGGAAGGAGGCAAAGTTCGAGTGGTCGGAAAAATGCAATGCGGCGTTTGAACAATTGAAGCGGGCACTGATGGGCGCGTCATTGGATCGGTTCGTGCCAGGCAGACCGACTCAGCTCCACACGGATGCGTCATTAGTGGGCTTGGGGGCGATATTGTTGCAAGAAAACAACGGGCAATGGAGAATGGTGTACTCGATCAGTAGGAAATTATCGACAACTGAAAGGAATTATCATTCAACCAAATTGGAGCAATTGGCAGTCGTATGGGCGATGGAACGACTGAGGCATTATCTTTACGGGCAGAAGTTCACCGTGGTGAGCGACTGTAACGCGGTAGCAGCGCTCAAGGCACTGGGAGGATCGGCACAGCTGAGTAGATGGCTCAGCAGGATAGCGGAATTCGATTTCGATGTTAAGCATAGGGCCGGAACTTCAATGGGTCATGTGGATGCACTTAGTAGAGAGCCGGATGAAGAGGGCGAAGAAGTTGAGGAGGAGTTCATGCCGACGGATTCAGTGTCGGTGAAGCTGATTAAAACACAGACAGAGGAGGATCAATTCAGAGCAATTCAAGCCACAGATGAGGATATCAAGAAAAGGATGGAGGTTCTGGCGAAAGGCAGTCGAGAAAGGACCGTGAAGGAGAAAAGCATGATAGGAGGATTCTGCGAGGTACAAGGAATACTCTACAAAGAAGAAGGGGACAAGAAATTGTTCGTGGTTCCAAAGACGTTGAGAAAATACATCTTGGTTATGAATCACGACAAGGCGGGGCATTTTGGCAAGGATAAGACTCTGGAGCTGATAAGGAGAAGATACTGGTTCCCGAAGATGAAGGATTATACGAAATTTCATCTCCGAGCATGTTTGGACTGCATTTACAACCAGGAACAGAGGTGGCAAAGGCGAAGGACTGACGAATGCGATTCGCCCGGGAAAGAAGGCCGTTTGAGAAGTTATTCATGGACCATCTAGGGCCGGATCAAATCGGAAGGAGCATATCATCGCGGTTGTAGATGGGTTCACAAAGTTTGTGGTCATGAAGGCGGTGGTGTCAACAGCGACCGACGAGGTGATCAAGTTCTTGGAGAGAGTGTTCCAAATGTACGGGAAACCAAACAAGTTAGTGTCAGATCGGGGAACGGCATTCACGTCTAAAAAGTTCGAGGCGTTCTTGGATAGAGAGGGAATCACCCATCTGAAGATCAGTACACAATTGCCGCGGTCGAACGGGCAAATAGAGCGATTGAATAAGGAAATAGCTAGATTATTGAGATCATTCTGCAAAAGGAGGACCGGAGTGATTGGACGAGATGGTGTGGCAACCGGCAGCAGAAATTCAAGATCAGATCAGGGCGGTTTTGGTGCGAAATCAGGACAAGTACGCGTACTATAGCGATTTGAAAAAGAGAGCTCATATCAGATTTTCGCTGGGAGATGTGGTGTTCGTAAGACGACTGCCAATACCAACGGGGTCGCCAACGAAGTTGCAGCGGAAATTCCGCGGTCCTATGGTCATTACTAGCGTCTTGCCGAAAGATTCGTACGAGCTGACCGAATTAGGAGGCGAACGAAACTACGTCTGTACAGCTCACAGTTCACAGCTCAAGTGGTTTCAACCGCACCACGAAGAAGAGGAAGCCTTGGAGGAAGAAAGTTCGGAGAGCTCAGAAGTCATCAACATCAGCAGCGATTCGGGTGGCACACCGATGGATTGGAACCAGACATTGGTAGAGGATGGAGCGAACAAACAGCAGGAAACGCAGGGAAGTTTGAATCAAACAATTGATATGAATTCAGCGATATTGGAATCACCTGCGAGTGATCAAAGAGAATTAGGTAGAAGACGACAGCCAGATAGGGAGTCGAGGCGTAAACCTAGTAATTTCAAGTATTCGAAGTAGTAGTCTGTTGAGGACAACATTAGGTAGCGTGGGCAGAGCGAGTATAGAGTGCGCAGCGTAGGGAAATCGAAGATGATGTTTTGACTCGAAGAAGCGAAGCGGTAGATTTGAATCAAGTGGAAGTTGAGATAGAGGGCGTGACGAAAGCGCGCAAAAGAAGTCGCAGACGGGATTCAAGAGGAAGAAACAAATCTTTTCATCTCAACCATGGCCGGAGAAGGAGGTGCACCAGGGCAGCAATGCAGAGGCTGTGGGGACAACCGCCATCAGTGCGGTTTCGCCGGATGCAGAGCCAGAGGGCAGGAGTGCTTCAGATGTGGAGGACGAGGACACTACGGAAGGATGTGCCCGCCAGGAGGGATACCGCGGTGTTGGAGATGCCAGCAGGATGGCCACATCATGGCGGACTGCACGGGGACCCCGAGGGCCACCCCTGGAGAAGATGAGCGGACGGACGGTCCCGCAACGGAGCTGGCTGTTTCGACAGAAGAGGAGGCACCGACGGAAGGGCAGGACGATGCTCGCGAAAGGGAGTACGTTCGGATCCGAGAGCTGTTGGAGTTCCCGTTGTGCTTAGAGATCTCGGCACCACCCTTACTGTAATGCGTGAATGGCCACGATATTTGCGAAAGGAAAGTCAACGAGCGACGAGCATCATAAGCGCAGGAGGGACCGAGATGATCCATAGCGCGGACCTTTGAACAACGGTAGTTGCGCTCGCTCACGAATACTCATTTAGCTTATTCTAGGCTAGTATTATTTATGGTATTGGAATGGCTGTGTGAATGAATGAAATACACCGCCAGGAGGCAGGTTTTGGTAGCGGTGGTCGAATGTAGTAGGCTCGAGTTGGAGTGACTCGAAGTGATCGCGGTTTAGCCGAGATCCAGAGGATAGTGGAGAGAGAATGAATGTTAGCGCCGTCAGCAGAGTGTGCGTCGGTGTGTGGAATGTGTGTGTGAAAAGAGATGCCTGAGAGACGGCCACGAGCGGAGCGAGTGGTAGCGTCGATGAAAGTATCGAATAAACGGAGTGACGACGAATCACCGTGAGATCCCTTCCCTTCGAGAGTCCAGGCCTTAGAGCACGTAGGAGACGATTACAGATGCGACCTCATGACGATCGTGAGGTTCTGGAGGAGATCCCCCTGCTCGCGAGTTTCGCTTGCTACTACTATTCGAGTCCTGCAGTATCCTCTCGATGTCTCTCGAGCGGTCTTGTGAGACCCGGTTGGGCTCCTTTTTGCATAGCCCTGCTCTCGCGCTCCGCTCCTGTCTTGCGTGGTAAGCTGGGTGTCGCTGGTTAAAGCGTCGCTCCGGGGGTCACCGCTGCAGCGCGCTGACTCTCCTCCCCCGGAGTGTCGCTGGTCAAGTTCGTCATGTCATTCATGCGCTCCCGATCGGGGTCCCGGATCACGTTCGCACGCTTCACCGTCGTTGCCTCCTTCTCTGGCGTCCTCCCTTCTCGCCCTGCATTCGCGAAGGGATCGTTGCCAGGGGCTGCCTGTGTCAGGCCGGGACTGCCTGTCGCTGTGGGCTATTCAGCGGTCTGTTCATTCTCGTGACTCCCCATTCCCATCTCCTTGTTTTGTACCGCCGATCTCCCCTATGGCAAAGTTCGGTGTCACTCCCACGTCCTCGCCGCGTTCCGGTATTGTGGTCTCTCCCGTAGGCCAGACGACTAGGGCGACGCATACCGCGTTTGCGTTTGACGTCGCTCTGGTGAGAGCCTTCACCAACTCGAAACAGGCGATCATTACCAATAATAATGTTCGGCCTCCATTCGCGGCAGATCCATATCCAATACGAGCCAGCTCTCAGCCGGGCACGAGATCGATTCAACGTTGAGCGTAACGTTGTCAGGATTCCATCACCGAGCTTGCCTTGGAGTTGTTCCGTTCTTTCGAGAGAACAATGAGCTATTTCCCTCAGTCGAATCGATTGGTTTGCTCGGTAATCTCGCAGCGACTGCTGCTTCCGAAGCTGCGCTGAGTCCGCCTCGATTCTCAACGTCCAGTTGTTGCTGACAAGTATACCTGGCATCTGCGACAGCCCCTGGTTCTCGAACTCGAGTCAGCTTGATCAATGTGCGGAGGAAGTGTCGATCTGTTCCAGGATTGGCATCATTGAAGTCGTCAAAGCCGATGGAACGGAATCGGAGAGCTCATAAGTGATCTAACTACTGTCCTCGGAGTCATGATAGGTCCCGCAGATCTCGAGCAGCGTGGGTCGCGGGTCAGAGCTCCTGACCTAATTTTCCGATTCTTTTGTGCGATTCATGGTCTACAAGTTGGCTTCCCTTTGCTGAGACATGTCCGTTGGCTGTTGTGGTTTGTGAGTATTGTGTCAGTCCCCCTCGTTGCGCCCTTGACTTACGTCAGATTGACCGGGCAATTCTCCGAGTATATCAGCCTGTCGGAGCTGACCAGCTCATTTGGAAGGATCTGGTCCGTCAACGTTAACTTGCAGATAGTGTACTGCTACATCGCTAGACGCGAAGATGTCGAATCCCTTCTCCTTCACGGTCCTACCTCGTTCAGCGATTTGTTCATACCTGTGCTCGCTTCGTTTCCGTTCCTCGTTATCTCTATTCATTCCGCCTTCGAGGCCAAATCTACGATGATCATTATTGGCCACAGCTGCGCTTTCATATATGAAATTTCGGTGATGACTTTCTTCATGCTATATTTACATGCAGCTGGGAATGTTCTGTGTCGTCAGCGGGGCCTGGTTACGCTATGCGCAAACACCAAGGTACGCTCCGATGTCATCCGGCGAGAGAAGCGGGACATCCGAGCCCTGATTCGAACCCTGAATTCTTTGTTCGCAGTGATACTCTCAATGCATCACTTCCAACTCTTCTGCTCGCTCGCCTACTTCTTCGCAATTACTGTGGGCCACTTCACCTGTGTGTTCGATAAGGTTTTGTATCCTTCCAGTCTGGCACTCTTTTGTTCCGAGCTGCTCCGCTGTGCTTGGAAGAGTTCTGCGCTCGCCCGGGCCTGCTGGGACGCTGAGAAAGTTTTCTTGAAGCGATCTCAGACGGATCGCTTCTCGCATCTTTGTGCTCACCAGGAAGTTCATCGATACTCTCAGCTTTCGCGAACACGTTGGACAGCTTGCGAGTGGGCTGTTTCTACGCGAGTGTGCGCAACTTTTCCAAGTTCTTGTCGACAGTTGTGACATGCGTTGCGGTAGTTCTCCAGTTCGATTACAGAGTAGTCTACGAATCACGATATCACCGAAAGAGTCCTCTGCTCCTCACGACTGAATTCTCGGTGCAGCGCGATCGTTATCTGACGGATGCGTACTGGTGGAGGTGATGCAGAAAACAGCCGACCTCTAAGTTGGAAGATTGATGACTCATGATTCTAGAGATCGTACCGGCCGCAGCCGCTTCCCGGAAGTTGGTTGATTCGCACTCCCGATGGGACCGTTGGCTCTCGACCGTTCTTGCGGATGGCTGTGTCACATAATAATTGTTGAGGAGAGTCACACTGCTACCGAAAGCGAACTCGAAGAAGAAGGACCTCAAAACATATCTCCCACTTACGATTTCTGGTATTATGTATCCGACCTGGAAGTGAGGTTGGAGCAAACTAAAGCTGGATTCAAGGTCAGGACGAAGGGAAAACATCTTCGACCTGCAACAACCGAGACAATTTAACATGTGTGGCCTGTTATTGCCGATGACCTGGTGCTGATAGCATAATCCATGGAAAACATGGAGAGGTTACTGGGAGTTGTATCGGAATTCAGATAAGGAATGGGACTCCAACTCAACCCCGCTAAGAGCGCGTTTTTAGAATTTGCAAAAGTAAGGACTCAAACTCATGGGAAACTCCCGAATACAGACCCAACTGATACCTGTACTCGGCCAGTACAACTACGTGGGTCACGCTCTGCAACAAGACGAACAACCTCCAGGAACGGAAAAAGATCTGGTAGGAAAGAGCAAAGAAAGTGATCAGACAAAGGCACGCGGAATCCCTCTGGAGATTCAACAGGTTCGAAGTGACTAAGATCCAATGGAAAGAACAGCAGTAGCAGCACTAACGCATGCCAACTCGGTTACATCCATGCCCGTTGAAGTGCGGAAACGGCTCGAAAACCTGCAACGCGTGGCGCGACGATGGGCCTTGGGACAACCGAACGCGAACACCGCCGTCGAACTCATAGTCGGAGAACTAGGATGGTCACCGTTCGAGCACACGGGGAAAAAGCGAAACTCCAAGAACTCGAACCGATATCTCAATTTCAAAAAAAACTCGAGGAATTATTATCGAACACATCTATGATACAGTAGAGGCAGTGCTGCAGAGGCAACTGCTCGCGAATGAAAGAGAGGGATGTCTACAGACTACTAAGCAGTGGCGTACCCAGAAGGAGGGGGGCAAGGGGCCATGCCCCCTCCCCCAAAACTCTCCGATAATATTGGGGAGGGTGGATTGAATACCACTTCGACGGACGAATTTGTTCCGCAAATATTCTGTGTTATCAGGAAATCTCCGCAGGCTTGGGAACCATGTTGATTGCGTCATGAAAAAACTTGCGACGATGATGATCATCGTCATCCCATCCTCGGAAGCTCAGGTGCGCTCATCGCTGCAGTGAGCCCCTTCGCGCGATCTTTTATGATGATTGCGGACCTCAAAATAGCCGAGATGATGGCTGCACCACGAGAAAACCGCACTCCCCTGAACATGACCATGGTTTTTTGATGAGGTTCGTCCGAGATGAATCCTAGGAAGGCTATGCGACCTGCGAACAACAAACGAAGTTGCAGTAGTAAACGTCGGAGACGATTCGACATCCCCTCTACTTTTGCCCACAGCAAACGATAGTTGGGAACCTTCTCTGCGTGACAACCGAGGGAGAATAATCCCTCAAAAACAAGTTCCCTCCGCTTCACTTTTTTTCCTCGTCTGCAAGCGGAGGCCAAACATGTTTTGTTTGATCTCCGTCTTTCAGTCATTCTCCGACGCTCCAATAGCAGGTTTTTGAGCTGCGCTCAACGTCTTCTGAAGTGTTACGTTCTCTGACATTTCCCTATCTGTCGCGTATACCTTGACCGCGTATTCCGGAGTCTACTGAGGACATACCGCGGACCAACGCGGGCGTTGATTGCGGCAACAAGCGGCGGAGCATGTCTGCTGCGTCTGCGTCGAATTCGTCTGGAAGCGTGGCCCCCGGTTTCAATGCTCATGAGAATTTCCGCCTAGTCCGCACGCAAGCGCCGTTCGTAATTGCATGCGCCAACCTCGAAGCCCGTCGCAAGCGACTACACGCCCGGCCGCCGCTCTCGCAGTCCAAGCCCCTATGGCTGCACCGAGCGCGTCTTAAGCACCGTTTTCCCCCGCCTCGCCAGCCTTGTCGACGGAATGGTATCCTGTGTTTTCGCTAAGGTCATGCCGAAATTCATGGAGTTCCGGGTCCGGGGAAGCGACTAACCTGAAAAACTCACTCCGAAGGGGGCAAAATGGGAGGAAAAAAAATAAAACCAAGGCCGAACGGCTGGGTGAATTTTTCATCGGCGAGAAGGCTTTGAAAGCTGGCGCGATTCCGCATGTTCTTGCCCATGAGGAGAATCTTTCCAGAGTCATTCGTGAGGGAGCTTTAGACCGATTTCTAAAATCGCCCATGACTCCTCAGATATTCACTTTTAGCGCAGAAATGCGCTTTTCCTTCGGGCGTGTTTACTAGGGTGTAACTGGGAGTGGAACAAAAAAATGGGAACGAAAAAATCGCAGCGGGAGGCATTTAAGATTTTTTCCCGGAGCAAGGGGGATTTGAATTCGAGGTCGAGTTTCGTGTGGTAAATCTCGGTGTCTTGTCATAGGTCAATGACAATGAAGTGATGGTAGGTGAAGAAATAGTGAAGATTGGTCCCGGAAAAACACCTCAACGACTTGAAAAAGTGAAGGTCAGATTGGCCCCGGAATCCCTCCTCCAGACTTGGAAAGTAATGGTCAGATTGGTCCCGGAATCACCCCTTAGACCTGGGAAAGTAATGGTAAGATCGGTCTCGGAATCACCCCTCAAAACTTGAAATGAGAGGGTCAGATTGGTCCGGGAATCACCCATCCCAGCCCTTAAGATTTTTCCAGAGCGAGGGAAATATGAGTTCAAGTTGAATTTCATGCGGTAAATCTCGGTGTCTTGTCAGAGGTAAATGACAATGAAGTCATGGTAGTAAAGTAATGTTCAGATCGGTTCCGGAATCACCCCTCCAGACTTGGTGGTTTTGGGAAGATCTCAGGAGGAAGTCATTCTCCCCCTGCGAGCCTCGGCAAAATATTGTCAGATTGCTCCCGGAATCACTCCACCAGACTCGGCAAGATGTTGTAAGATTGGTCCCGAAATCACCCACCAGACTCGGCAAAATATTGTCGAATTGGTCCCGGAATCATCCCTCCAGCCCTCGGAAAAAATATTGTCGGATTGGTTCCGGAATCACCCCTCCAGACTCAGAGAGATATGCCTCAGATTGGTGCCGGAATCACCCCCATGTATTCAAGGAGGAATGCGGACAAACTGACAGACGAAGCGATGATAGGAGTAAGGATCCTCGGATCCAGGGTACGAAAATCAATTTCTGTACCGGCTGGTACGGGAATTCATTTGCAGTACTACCGGAAAATGATGTTTAGTCTCGGAATCACCTCTCCAGACTTGGGAAGTAATGGTCGGATCGGTCCCGGAATCACCCCACAAATCTGGGGAAGTAATGATCAATCGGTCCCGGAAGCACCCCTACAGACTCAGAAAGTGAAGGTCAGATTGGTCCCGGAATCGCTCCAGAAATCGATGGTCGGTGATCGACCCCCTGGGGCACTGCAGTCCATAAACTTCAACGAATCGCTCAGGGGTCTACGTTTTCACCCCGTGGTCGACAGGTGGAGTTGCTATTCACGAACGCAGAGGAGCACCTATGCAAGCAACTCCCACAATTACCCAGATCTCATTGATGAAGATCCTGGTGACATTTGTGCCTGTAAAATACTCCTATGTAACCAACTAACCGTCCTTGTGACAGTATATATGAATCCGGGAACATCGTTTGAACTCATTGAAGTTCCCACTGAATATGACCATGTTCTGTCCCCTGGTATACAAAACCAGAGAATTTCATGATTCTATGCGGTGATTTCAATCGGACTTGAAAGACCCCCCCCAGAAAGGAGAAAAATATCGAATTTATGCGAGATCAATTCGAAATCTTGAACTAATAACCGATCCCGAGATATCGACAACACGTGCCGAACATGCATCGATACATATTCTCGAGAGGCATCCAAGATTGCTTCTGTTACACACACTAAGCTACTTCATCATCAAAACCCGGTATTCACTTTTCTGACCAAGTTCTGAGCGATCTTCTAACCTTAGCATGACAATTTTATGAACGCCCGTCAAAGTTCCGGAGCACTGAAGATAGGACCGTCGGAAAAGTTAGGGGGACTTTGGGCGAAGCACTCGAGAAATTTCGGACACATGCCACCGCCGTCGATAAGAAATCTCAATGTGCTGAAGCGTTTCCCCCTCTCGAGGGGATGGGACACCCCCCAAGAAAATCGTCGTCTCGTTTTTTTGTAGGTGTTTCAAACCAATCCGCCGTACTTTCCAATTCATTTACCGACGAATTGTGTCTGTATCCCGGCTTGACGCTAGATTGTTCGCATTTCTGCGCCCCGGTTCAACCCGTGGATGAACCGTTCCTGTTTTTTTTTCATCGGATTAAGAACGGAGGATGCGCGGAATTTCTCGGGCTAGCTGATGCCGTCGATGAACCAATTCATCTTTGTGGGCAAATAAATGTATTAACCTCTCTTTGGTGAGAAAGACGCATTTTTTTAACCAGCACAACGAATTTTCCACGGTTGAAGATGGAACAGCTGTAGAACTATTCTGCGTCCGGATCAGTTTCTTCTTCTCCTTCCGAACTAGACACGTACAGGCCTTCATCATCTGAGACTTCGGAGTTAGTTTCATCTGATGCATCCGATTCGCTATCGCTATCCAGCAATATAGTTTCCATTGAGTTCAGAGCATCTTGAGGTTTCAGCAGACGGTCTATCACAGGATCAAGGATTTCCTCGCGGTCTCTCATGCTCTCGATAAACACCTACAAGAGGATCAGATGTCACTAAAGCATCACTAGAAGGTCGAATAGTGATTTAACTCCCGTCGTTTTTCTCGTGTTGAGCAATCGGAGCCGACGACACTCCATGTGTCGAGCCTCCTCCGTTAGGAAACCAATGGGAACCTCGTGGAACCGGATGACTTAGGCGCCATGATCAAGAATTTATAGATTGTAGGAGTCATGCGAAATCGCGGATGTGAATCACAGGCGAGCAAGCGCTGCTTCGTCTCTTGGGCATATGTATGGAATTTGTTTGCATCAATGTCGGATTCCGAGGACAGTACCGCTATAATGTTTCTGAACCGATAGGTGAGCTCAGCATCGAGTTTGGTGATTACCGCGCTCTTCTCTGGGTCCGAAGAATTTCCTCGCGGTATTGCCGTCATTGGTATTCCCGAAGTTTGCTAGCTGTGGATCGACTAGGATATCGAGCTCGCGTCCTCTTGAATCCTGGCACGGAACGCCGAGGGAGCTGGTAACAAGGCCCCAGGTTACCGATGTTTCCAGGCAGATGGATGCATTCCTTCACGGTCTCCGTGGGGGAGCGGTGATGGATGCCAGGGAATTGTGCGGAGGGAGCCGGTGGTCTCAGCGGAGCGTTCGAAGGGCTCAAAATACCAACTTTGGAAAGGGAGAAACCCACATTTCCGCAATCAAGTACCGGAGCGGCTCGAAGCTGGAAAGGTTGGCCTAAAACACGGTACCAACTCCGTGGCCCGCAGATGCCCGCAAACATGTTTCCCCCGTTCGTCGAAATAGGCGATTTTCGGTGAAATTTCACTGATTTTCATTAGTCTCATATAAGCGCCAGAATTCAACAACCGGTCGGCTGAGTGACTCGGTGTCTTGTCTCACAAGGGAACTATACGAAGTGTAACATCCAGATTTGAATGAGAAGCTGCCCGTTTTGTAGTCCAAGGTGGGTCATGTTCCGGCCCACAGTTGATCGTCTTGAATGGGCCCGTGTTTTTTTTCTAGGGAGGTCCGAAATGCCGAAAAAAAAGAGGTTCTCCTGTTTTCCAGCGCCGATTGACCCCCTGTTTTGATTGGTGACTCAAGTTTTTGACCCTTAATTAGTGAACGATATGGGGAATAAGCATTGAGACGGACTAGGCACTCACTTCTTCCACCTGGATCGTTTGCAACCGAGCGGCAGCACGATATGACACCTCCTTGCGTTCATGGTCGTGGATTAGCTCCGACGTCCTGAGGACGACGGAAGCAACTCCTAGCGAGAGAAATGACGCAAAAAAAACAATCAATTACAAGCAAGCATATTCTGTAGCATTTCTCTCCCAAGTTTTGTTGAACACACCAAGAAAAGCTTTGCATACGTTAGCAGCATGGTATGAAATGGGCTAAACACCTGTTGAAGACTATGCCTCATAGTTCACCCAGAAATTGCTTTCCGCTTTGATTTAGGTGAAAAAGATTCACTCGATCTCTCTGTGTACAACCTGGTTCAGTCACTGATTCAGAGTCGAAAGCTCCAGGCACTATCAGAAATAGTGGAGTCAATGGGCCCTGGAAAGCCGGAAACGTATTTTTTCCGTATTTCGGGCTCCCCGAGAAAGAAAAACACGGATCCATTCAAGACGATCAACTGCGGGCCCAAACATGCCCCAGCGTAGACCACCGAACGGGCACCCTCTCATTCAAATCTGGGTGTTCACTTCGTATAGTTCCCTTGTCAGATCTCAAGAGGAGTATAAAATCGGCACTTTTTCGTTTTCCATTTTCATTTTCGCTGAACAGTCAAACAACTAAAAAAGTGGGTGCTTGTTGGATATTCGTTCCCTGAAGTCAGTCGGTAGACACCGATCTGGAAGTTCTCTGGGAGCTGGAAGATCACGGCACGAAATAAACAGACAGAGTTCCGGTTAGGGAATGCGTGGCTCCTCAAGAGCGAAGCTTCTTCATTGCAGTATTTATACTTGGCGGGAAAGCGTGAGCTGACCGCGGCCAGAGCTAAGTGTCTAAGCCCGGTGGCGTAATCACGCACACGGCTTGTCCTTGTCCCCGTTACGGGTGTGAGTAGTTAGACATGTTTCAGATACTGGAGTGTAACGATATTTCTCAACACCCTCCCTTAGATGGAACAGTCTCTTTTTACAACCAGATGATCATGTTTGCAATCAGTGATAATTCACAGGCTTCGGTCAAATCTGGACTCAACTTTCCCATGCAGTTGGTGGAGTTATTAGTACACAATGTTCTGTGGAACTCCCAGGTGTACCAGGGTTCTTTCTCACCGATTGGTACAGGTCGGGGTTGCCCGACTGCTACATGAACACTTCGTAATCGTTCTCGTTAAACTGTTTGAACACATTTGACCTGAGATGCGACAGCAGGATCCTGAAACGATTGTCGCCACCCTGTGCTTGTCGTCTCTCAAGGTCCTTCCTTATTATTGGTTTAGCACCTTGCCGTGTATGGGAAAACCTCGAGTGCTCTGGTTTAGTTCACTTTTACCTTGTTTTAGCTTTGCTGAGGTTCCATTCTTACCTTGTTCACGTGAAACTTGTTAGTACTTTTTCTGGGGTCTGAACAACACTATGAACCGTTGATGGTTTCTGTTGTTCTGAGATTGCAAGTGGATTCCAAGCGTGGCGAGGGAGTTGATCCGACCCGTGTGACCATCCAGTCGGGGGAGGCGCTATCCATAGCTTTTCAAGTTTTCTCCTCCGGGGCGATTTCTCTTCCTATTGACAACCAGGAAGATCTCCATCTAGCTCCCACGCATCCAAGCGCTCTTCAGCTTCTTGGCGTGCATACGATTCCGATCAGACACGAACTCGGCTCTGGGGTATCCATTCAGTCTTTCTGTCCATTTCGACTGTGATTCCCATCGATATGTTGTTCGCGTGTCATTAGTCCTTTTTTTTTCTTTTCTAACTCCTGCGAGGGTCAAGGAACTTATCACCTTAGATGTTCTAGCTCATTCCTGTTGTTGTCCTCCGAGGACACAGTACCCATCCAGACTTTGTCATACCACCGAAGGTATTGTGTCTCTCATCTTCCGCAACAGCAGACAAGAAGAAAGAACTGGTTCATCGAACCAGCGCTGAGGTAGCTCCTACCACAGCGGTCGAGTTTCTGATGAGAGTCTGATCGTGGTGAATGTTCAGGAATCCCAGCTTGCCGCAAACTACGGGAAGCTGGTCATGGATCTTAATTTTTGAGTGTGTGCACAGTGATGTGCCTGGCTTTGTGTCGAGGAGTCTCACTCAGTCGTACCGCAGGATTCCAACCTGTTTGGGAATTATTCGACACCGTTCAGCGGTTGGGCGTTCAGCAGGGGAATTTTGCTGACAACGATGCTAAGCTCGTAGCACAGCTCAATCTGTTCGCGAAGTCTGTGGTCCAAACCTCAGTGGTAACGGAAGTCATCGTAGCATCTGATCAGATGAGAGGGACTGTAGATGAGCCGAAAAACCTACTCCGCTTGGCCAAGGAAGAGCAGCAGGGGCTCGATCTACGTCGGGATTACCTTGCTGGTAATATGGTATCAATTTGGTCAGGCTCGTCATCTTCAGAGCCTCCGTTTCGAGGTGAACACACTTCAACAGAAATCAACCAACTTCCGAACGAAGTGTCCGCTACAGCTGTGTCATCCACAGCACCGTTACCAACCTCCAGGGTAACATGGATAACGTCAAGGATCCTGAAGCCTCGTTCAAATCGTTCGAATCCAAGATACTCACTGATCTATTGGATCTGGAATTCCAACATCAAGATGCAGTTTGCCAGGGAATGAGAGCATATTTCTCACACAACATCACATGCATTGGCAATCACTCTCATGAGATTGATATTGTCAAAACCTACCAGGTTTCTTTTGACAACGGCTGTCGGAAGGGTGAGCTCTTCTTCGGATCAGCCTGCCAAGACGAGAGTCCACTCGTCTGTAGAGGATGTCAGGACTCGGGATTTTGATCATCCCGTTTAGTCCAACGTTTTCTCTTTAGTTCAGGCCTTTGTTGGCCAAGTGGCGGCCATGCTTCCCAAGCGAAATGGGTGCTGCTCGCCATCTTTACCGTGCTCTGTATCGGTGAGTCGATTTCTTACCGCTTTAGCCTGTCTTGGTTATCAAGCTCTCTTTTTTTTTCTTTCTGTGTGATGGTGAGTCTTGAAGTTGTCTTGTTTTCGGGAGGAGTCTTATGGTTCATCATTCCAAGTGAGACTGGGGGTACCTTTGCTGGTCGCAGTTCCACTGCAGTCCATTGACCGTCACTCGGTTCTCAAGATCTACCGAACCACTGCTGAGTGGTCTTCTGAGGATGAAGAAAGCTCCACTCCTATATCGACAACGACTCTCACCATCGGTCCAACTCTTCCAAGCCGACTTATCTCAGCCAGGGCATGTTGGTACTCTCGCGTTGAAATGGGCTGAAAATGCCGCCACCACTTGGGATTAGAATGCCTGCTCATCGATGGACCCCCTGGGGTTCCATCATACGTTGCATGTTCGTCTTAGGGCAGCATCCCATCCATGTGGTCCAGACGGATACACCCGTCACTGTAGACGTACTTGATCTTGTCCGTCGCCGTCCGCCTCTAGCGGGCATGGGAGCTTTGCCAATTAGTTTTCACTCCAAATGCATTTGTTTCCTGGGCAGTTGTTCTTATTCGAGTGTTACTACATGATCTGGCTTATTTGATCATGGTGCTTTGTTTTCGGGTCAGAGTGTCATCAGCAATCAGCACTCTCCTTTTTGAATATGAGGATCCCTGGAATGCTTCGATCATTACTACGGATCAGCATTTTTTGGTTCCGGTCCTGACTCTCATCATGGCTTCCGATTTCTATCGTGCACTGGAGGCTTTCTTAGTGCCATTGCCATCTTAGGAGTCTCGGGATTCTCTGTCCGAATGCTTCCAAGCATTCTGGACCTGGATGTCGTAAGCAAGATTGGCTCCATCCACCTGCATCGGCAGCTGTGCTTCTGATGCTCAAAGTGTCCAATCTTCGATAATCCGGTGGAAGGGCATAGCCAGGTTTTCATCCTTCCCGCCATTCATGTATTTCATGATCAGAACACGAGTCATTTTATCTCATCGAGTCGACTCCAGTGTTCGTTCCGAGGGAGGTTCTTTTGAACCAATTCCCAAATCTTCTTCTGTTTCCCAGAGTGTGGTCTCACCATCACTCACCCCGCTGTTTAGTGCACCGGCCGAAATGGACTTATTAACAACCCCTGTTCATATCAATCCAACTCGTACCTTATGTTTTTGGCCGCGCCACTCACGAGCGTTCACTTCCCACGTGAGCCCGATTCTCTCCAGATTCATGTATGAATGGGATAGGATACACTCCAGTTCGGAAGACCAGTTTCTCAAAAGTCATTCACTCGAACTCCAAGCCTTTCAAGAACGACGGGATATTTGCCCGAGAGTATCACGAGATGTCTCAGTCGATGATCAAACCGCTTGTTCTTTTGACAACTACCCTCCCTGACTCAGTACCTTCGACCCTTTCCTCGGTGTCATTGTCAGGTGTCTATTCGGTTAGAGAGCCGGTGAGATCGCTTAACGGATTCTCACTATGTCTGGTCTGAATCTTTGATTTCCTACTCATTTTGTTTCAACCTTTCCCCTCTGCTTATGCATTATTGAGACTGCTGTACTTCAGCCGGTCTTAACATCTCATTTGTTTTCCAACTTGTACCAGTCATGACCGTTAGCCCAATTCGTGGCTTCAGCATTCAACAACAACAGTCATGAGTGGGTCGTGCGAGTTCTTGCTGTTGGGACTGAGCCGGACCAGGACGTCGATGAGTCGAAGCCAGCGTCAGTCGGTTCGAGTACCACTTCAGCCCCTCCGTCCAGCACTTTCTCTCTGTCTTCAACACAACTGAAGCTTCTGATTCAGCCCTGCCGAGCAGTTCTGAGACTTCAGCAACACCACTCCGGCATCGGATGACGGCACCACAGAACTCAGCGTCACAGACACAGCCACCCGCTTCGGCTGATGACACCACCACCACCGAGGCACGGTCTAAGAGCCTTTCCATTTCTACCAGAAGATACAAATGTATCACTCTCGAATACAATCGGATTTACTAGTCAGCTGGACAAAATGTGTGTTTGTCCACCGATCTACTGCTTTGAGGCTTGAGCTCCATGTGTTCCGGTATGATGAGACCGAAGAGTTCGCATCACCCTCGGAGCATGCCAAATCTCAGAGATCAAGTACTGACCTGATGAAGTTCTTATGCTTAGGATCAAATCCGATCATCATAGATTCATTATTTATTTTGTGAATGGGAAGTCTCAATGTCAGCCTCTCATTCATCTTCTACAGTGGATTGGTGTGGTGACTCGGGTCCCGTCGGGTGTTAACCTACAGAAGGCAGGATTTCACCCATCGCTGGTACTGTCTACGCCGTCCTGATTGAATCGAGAAGGTTATGCCTTTTGAGCAGACTTACATCACAACAAGTGTAGTGATCACAGTTGCGTGGACCTAGAGGAATTTTGTTCCACTTGATGAAACAGGTGTAGGTGCTGGTGGTTTCTCATGTGTATAGTTATAGGATTCGATAAAGATATCGACTCCTCCAAATGTTGTTCCATTTGGCAACGGGAGAGCCGCAACAGGAGATGCTCTCTCAATGCAGATTTGATCGCTTATCAAGCAATCGCATGGGAAATAATCGATGTTCAGTACGGATATCATACAGGGTTGTCTCTGTCGGTTGCACTGCGGGAGGCAATCATCCTCGCACTGGGAGGACACAGCCGCTTTTGCCGCTACCAGGAGGAGAGCGAACTGCATTATCTGTAATGCCATCTTCTCTCTGTTCCTTGAGCCAGAAGTATCGTATGGCTGTATTGTAACGTATTGTAACGTTCAGATTCCTGGGCTTCAGTCAACAGTTGGATGCAACTTGTGTTGTCCACGTGGAGAGTCGGAGTGATTTGATGTCCGACTTTCTGTAACAGCCTTCTCAGCCCCAAACAGGTCTTACTCATTTCACTGCATTTCACGATATTGCTTTCAAAGGGGATGGAAGCGTTATACAGCTTTGGCTTCTTGAAGACCAACATACTGGCGCTCCAATAAACATTTGAGCTGCTCCACTGGTACTGCACCGAGTGTTTCTGCGACCACATTACAGCAGGCATCAATCTGGCGTGAGCACCGCCAGTATACGTGGGACCGTGGTTCCGGTTTCTGATGGAAACCTCAACGTTTTTAAACCGACGTTCCATAGGTGGCGTGTTGGCTTGTCTACGTATCTTGACTCTAGTCCAACAGCGTAGGAACTATATCCTCTAGTTCCTACCGCCACGAACCTCAGAGCCCCTTCGAGCTCTCTATACATCAGAGTAAGATCGATTCTATCCTCATATGCAGATTCTGACGTTGAGTCGATTGGTACAGTAGACACGTTACAATCTGACATCTGGAAACGATCTGGTGGCTCGGTAACATACTGGGCTTGATCCTAATGGATCCTACCTCCGTCGGGAGAGATCGCAATCCTCAATCCCAATAAAGCTGTTTCATAAAGATCGTTTCGTCTGATGGCGCAGACGAGAAGGACGTGCACATATCCGTGTGGTTCAAACGGAGACGCTCCTGTGCAGCGATTGACAGTACTCCCATAATCGTGTCAAACTTCGCCACAGGCTAAACAGACTATCATAGTCAATTCCAGCTCTTTGTTTATATCCTCTTACCACGGGCCTGGCCGTCCTCTTGATTATGCTATTGTCCTTATCAGTTATCAACGAGAATACCCATCTATTCGTCAGGACATTTTGTCCGCGTTCGGGTCCACGAGTTTGAAAACCTGATTAGTTCTGAGGACTATAGTTCCAATGCCCTTGCCGCAAACCATTCATTTTTATACTTGAGCGATACACGTCCGCTAGGTTAAGAGGCACGTCTGCCTGTGAGTTGAACCTGCCTAGGGGGTCGCTAGTTTCATTGGTAGTACTACTTATTACATTGTAGGCTATCCCTGCCTCAAAATGGTTCGGCTTCTTTAAGGTACCTTTGTCTCTTAATTGTACTTGCTTCCCTCGATTGGTCCCTCCATCCTTGCCGAGCTCTGGTTTCTGGTGCGTCCGCGCGGTTCTCTGGCAGGAGAGGCTTCATCGCCGGGTCTCGAACCCGATGCGATGGCTCGCTCGTCGTCTACGTTCCTTTCTCCTTCCAAGTTGTCGTCATCACCGGTGCTGTCTGGCTCACTGGTGTCATTGGGTGAGGGATCCGCTTCCTGTTCTTTTCTTCATCCATAGGAGGCCCGTTGATATTCGCTTGAACCTCTTGGGGAATTCCCGTACCCGATAGAAACTTCTAGCTTATTCTGGAGGAAGTAGGTTTCTCGGAATCGGCTATGATTATCGGTCAATGTCTTGAAAGCGTTATGTCTGCCGCAGGAAGGCGTACTGACGAAACAGACATCGCTCTTGATCCATCCGTTACGAGGGGCAAGTGAGCTGCTGAGTTCCGGCCGATAGCTAGCTCTGGGCATTTTTCCTTTGACGCAGCTATCAAAGCTGAGGAAATCTTTGATTACGTCATATCCTTGACGTTGTAGCATTGACTTGAGCCGTCCGGCGTTGAAATGAGCGAAATTCCGGTGCATTTTAGTGAGGCTGACCTTTTTCTTCGGTTTGATGCCTTCGGCGTTGTATTCGGAAGAGTCCACGGCATACGGGGGTAAGGCCATCCTTCCTTGTTGCTTGAATGGACGTCTTCCCGAGTCATGATGATAGAATTCCGGGAGATCCTGATCCCAAACTTGTCATCTGCGAGCTTCGAGACCGATATGAGATTTCGGCGGAGTTCGGAACGTACAGCACCTCATTCAGCTGGATTGTCACTGGCTTTCCTTCTTGAATGAGTGTCACGTAAACAGTTCCGGACCCAGGAGCTCTCAGGGTCCGGGAACCTCCCAATCTCACTTTGCGTGACTGGTGGAATGCTGCGTAGTGCGTCATGTGCTCTAGAGAATTACACATGTGAAATTGGTACCGGAGTCCACCAACATATTCGTTGTCAGGTGTCGTAATATGGGACTCTACAATCTCCATCTCACAGTTCAGGATCTCAACACACATCAGCTTCTGTATGATGGTGCACTATGTTGTTGTCGATGGCGGTTGAAGGATCTCATTCCGCCGCGCCGTGGCTGCTGGTGCGCCGAGGTTGCTGCGGGCGTTGATATCGATTCTCCACTCGAGTTCCACTGTCACTTGGAGCGTTGCATCGCGTAATCATGTGTCCAGAATGAAAGCAACCGTAGTAGTCATTTTCTGATGTGCTGGTCATGTCCGTTTACGCTTGACCTCTCGCTGAATGTCCTTCGGTTGTGTTGTCTCCCTGATGGAGTCCGAAGACGCGAGAACAGGGCTGTCACTTCACTGGTATCGAATCTACCGCGCCGTATTGGCCTCCATCTCGATAGCAGATGTTAGATGGACAAGAGACTGAGCGTGACTCATCTCTTGCGAGTGAAACTTGCTTGAAAGATTCCCAATTCGGGGGCAAACTTGCCAGCAGAATCGTGATTTTCAAATCAGAAGGCAAGGAGACCCCTAGGGCCGTCGCAGCGGCTTAAGATCCTATTGAACCTGAGAAGATTCTCACCAGCGCTTTTGTTGGACAGATACATGTAGGTAGTGAACTTCGACAGTGCCACTCTCTTCAGCCCTCCGTTGGCGATTGTTGAAAACGTCCAGTGATTCCTCTCCACATTCTGGAGCATTCACTGTTTCTGAATTTGCGTGGAGAGCGAGACCAGCAAGATCGGAATGAAGCGATGCAAACAGAGTGCAGCGTGCAGCTCGATTTTCCTGCATCGAATTTTCTCTTCTGGATTTTTGCGGCCTTGACTATTTGCAGTGGATGGCGGTGGTATCAGGTTTCCCATCGTCCACATCTAAAGCAAACGGATCGGCATCCAGAGCTGCCGATATCATTACTCCGCCACTCTGTGTAGTTCGCTCCGGTCGAGTCTGAGCTTTAAAAGGTCCTTCTGCTCGGTGTCTTGAACCCATGTTGAACTCGTTCAAGTCCTTGTCGGTGTCGTCCGTTTGCTCCGACACTCTTCCTGCTGAAGGTCCAATGCTTAGTCGCCTGTCTTCCGCCGAATGTCCTGGCATTTCATCTCCAACCTCACTAAAGCCGTGGGAGCTACTGGAATCTTCCTGTGTTCGTTGACTCTCCGTTGGATCCATTTTCTTGTCGCACCTTGATGTACCTTCACCGGCAGGTAACTACACGCGAGAGTCACACACACACTTCACAGTGTTCACTTCCAAACGACAGTGTCCACAGAGTCGTATCGTGCGCAATAACGAATGTTGGATATTCGTTCCCTGAAGTCAGTCGGTAGACACCGATCTGGAAGTTCTCTGGAAGCTGGAAGATCACGGCACGAAATGAACAGACAGAGTTCCGGTTAGGGAATGCGTAGCTCCTCAAGAGCGAAGCTTCTTTATTGCAGTATTTATACTTGGCGGGAAAGCGTGAGCTGACCGCGGCCAAAGCTAAGTGTCTAAGCCCGGTGGCGTAATCACGCACAGGGCTTGTCCTTGTCCCCGTTACGGGTGTGAGTAGTTGAGACATGTTTCAGATACTGAAGTGAAACGATATTTCTCAACATATATATACAAAAATCCAGGGTCCGTTTGTTTGTTTGTTCTCAATAGGCTCCTCCGGTATTGATCGGATCAACTTGGAACAAACTGCATAATGTAGGGCGGCTCACCGGGAAGGACACAGGCCAGTAAACTGGAGAGTGGAACGAGAAAATGGGAACAAAAAAAAAAACAGGAACGGTTCACCCACGGGTTGAACCGGGGCGCAGAAACGCGAACAACCTAGCGTCAAGCCGGAATACAGACAAAATTCGTCCATAAATGAACTGAATAGTACGGAGAATTGGCTTTGAAAACCTACGATGAACAAGACGACGATTTTCGAGGGGGTGTTTTCCACCCCCTCGAGAGGGGGAAATGCTTCAGCACATCGAGATTTCCCGGCGATGGCGGTAATATGTATCCTAAATTTCTCGAGTGCTTCCGCCTGAAACCCCCCTCAATTTATTCTCGACAGTCTTATCTTCAGTGCTCCGGAACGTTGACGGGCGTTCATCGAATTGTCATTTGGAGGTCAGAAGATCGGTTAGAATTATTTCAGGAAAGTGAATACCGGGTTATGATGACTGAGATAGCTTATGTGTACCACAGGAGCAATCACGGTTGCCTCTTGAGAATGTAATATCGATGCATGTTTGGCCACGCGTTGTCGATATCTCAGGATCGGTCAATCGTTCAAGATCAAGTTGGTTTCCCATGAATTCGATCATTTTTTTTTTTCTAAGGGGGTCTTTCAGGTTCCAGTTGAAATCACCCCATAGAATTAGTGGAGTTCTGGACACCAGGGGACAGAACATGGTCATATTTCAGTGAGAACTCTTTAATGAGTTCGAACGATGTTCCCGAATTGATATATACTGTCGCAATGACGGTTGGTTGGTTACGTAGAAGTATTTAACAGGCACAAATGTCACCATACTCTTCATCGATGAGACTGGCGTAGTTGTGGGAGTTGCTTGCATGGGTGCTCCTATCCGTTCGCGAATAGCAACTCCACCAGTTCTGTGTTGTCTCTTGTTTTGGGTCACGGGGTTGAAATCATCTAGCATGATTACTTTGTAGTTATCATTCCGAGTTCCACTAAGACAGAGAACTGTGGATCGCATGTAGACTTTGTCGCTTGTGACATCCAATGCGTGTGCTGGCAAACTTTGGACGTTGCATGACATTAGGCTCGTGGTCGCAGAATCCATTCGTTCTAATAGTTGACGATCATGAGTTTTGAATCGGTGATTACTCGAACGTTGTAGTTTCGTTCAGAAGTGTACCATTTGAGGAGCGGTCGCTCATTTTGGATGATGGAATTGAAATTTTTCGGGACAATCATCGGGCGATGTCAAGAATGAGCTTTCGACCGTTTTCACTCTCGACATAGCGACGTAAACCAACCGTTTGTGAGACTCTACTGCTCACGGAATGACTACACGGTATTCGGTGTGGATACTAGGTTGGTACGGGTTCACTCCGTCTCCTCTTTACTCTCGTCGTAGTATCCTTATTCACACACTCATTCACACTCTATTCATTCCTCTCTCATATTCTCGCGGGATTCTCCTCTTTCTTTCCACTGACTCCCCTCTCCAGTACAACTGGTCGCCGCTGGGTCGTCTCTCAAGACGCTTCTCTTAGAATGCGACACTCGACCACCGCTACCATACCGGTCTCCTGGCCAGCACTTCTATTCGGCACACTCCGTCCTGATATCCGATCTGCCTGAACGAGCACATACCTAGATGAGCACACCTTCGTCGTGAGAACTTCTATTGTCTCTTCTTTTTTGAATCCACTGGCCCTCCATACATCGATATGCTGATTCCTTCAGCGACTTCTCGACACTAATAATTAAATCATTCCATCTGGCCCTCCTTACAATTCTCTACAGTTGTTCTTACAACTGGTCTCTTCATTTATAACTATTTGATGGATATATTACATGTCCGCGAATGGGGACGGTGGGGTGTAGCGGATTGAGTAGGAGGCGGGGGGGTGGCACTGCTCGGTAGTCGCCCGGTTCGGGTCGACGCGGTCGGACTGATCCTGTCCTTGGTGCTGCCGTCGCTGGGGTGGTCGTTTTCGACGCTCCCGACTGGCCCTCCTTCCGTTTTGGTCGTTCGTAACCTCCGGTTACCTTCAAGCCCGTCCGTTCAAGTTGTCGTCGGGTCAGTTCGAGTTGATACTCCACCGGGTCGAAGCCGCAGTTCCTGACATACTTGGCCACTTCCTTCCCATCCCTCCTTGCGACGTAGCCTCCGTCGGCTGTCTTCTCGTAGACCACCTCCTTACAGTCTCGTGACATATGGCCTACGCCCTTACATTTGTGGCAGACCCTCTCTTTATGTTTCGGGCAGCAGCGACTGAAGTGCCCAACTTCCTTGCACAGGTTACACGTAACCCACCTGGCTTTACAGTATGGGGCGATCTCCACGTGCCTGTCGTCGCCACACCTCGTGCACCTCCTTATCGGCTTCGCTACTTGTTCCGCGGCAACCGACCGCGTTACGTTCACTTCCAACGCCAATCCTCTTTCGTCTCCGAGGTTGACCGCCCGGCTTCTGGGTTGTTCGTCCTTCGGCCCTTCGCTCTCGATACTCTCCCCTCTCCTTCACTCTTTGCTTCCCTCTACCTAGTTCAATTCGCTCTACTTTATACGTGCACTTGTTCTGTTGATTCCTTCGCAACCCTCTCCTCTTCCATAGCCGTCTCGAACCACGCTACCTAAAGTTGTCCTCGACTTTCTACTTCGAGTATTTTCCCGCGAATTTCGACTGTCTACCTGGTTGTGCTCTTCTATCTATTATATAATTTCTGCTTTATCCCTACGTGCCGGTTCTAATCGTGCTGTGTTCAAATCCCTACGAGCCCTCTGTTGTGGCTGATTTCCCACTATTCTTGGGTCTACATTGATCTGCACTTCCTCTGTGTTGGAATAAGGTCCACGTAGCTCAGTTGGTGACACCTCACCTAGAAGTATCTGTAGAGTATGGGAAGAGCACGGCACACAATAAAGAGACAGGGATTCGGTGTTAGAATAGAGTAGCTCCCTGAGCATTGCTTTATTGGGGTTATATATACCACTGTGGAAAGAAGAGCCAGTCCATGAAGACCGGAAGGTCCTTCATGGATGGCATTGTTGTCAGCATCTCACAGAAAAGGGTTCCGGTCAGAATGTCCTCGTCTTCTGGACCTCGTATTGGTTCAGACCAATTCCAGCTACCCAGAAATATGGCTATATTTCATCATCCTCCCTTGGATGGAATCAGTCTGAAGAGGGCATTGTTCCACTGGGAACAATTCACTTCCTATCCTCTTTATCTCAATGATACTGACAAATTTGGTCATTGCCACCAAAGTTTAGTAGGATTTGCTTTTGAGTATTATTCGTCGCTTGGCATCACTGGGCCAATTTTTCGATGCAGAGTATTTTTCTTCTTCAAGAAGTGAACGAGAAACTCAATACCTACCCCGCTCCATGAGGCGGACGTGCACAACATTTGAAACTTCAAGCACGACATTTGAGAACGCGGCTGAGACTGAGACTGTCTCCAACCCGCTGCATAGACGGTGCTGTTCATTCCCTTCTCAGTCTACGAACTGAGAGGTACTTGTTCTACGTTCCGAAGATTCAGCTTGTGATCATGTCCGAAGAACAGCTCTCTATGGTGAACGTGTCCGAAGACCATCCAATGACATCGACAGAGGCAGCCCCATCCCCAGAGTCCGCTGGCCAACCGGTAGGACCTTTGATACGAGAAAGCTCGTTTGTCGTCTCCAATGTCGTTGGGATTTCACGGGTTGAAAGCCAAAGTCGTTCAGTCATGGACAGAGCTGTGCGCCGCAGGGATTTCCGACGGCGGCGGCGACGGACCAAAAATGACACGGCGGCGACGTTCGCCGCAGCGCGCCGTGGCGGAGTGCCGCCGTCCTCTCATCGCGTGGTGGACGAGCATCGAGCCTGCGCTGTGGGATACTGAAGATAATATTTGATGCAGTTTGGAAAGGCTCTTATGTTCTCCTGTGACGCGGAGAGAGAACGACAAAATTTCGCACAAGACGTTTAACCTCCGTCGGAGTTCTGCCGCTCAGTCGGCACAGAGGAAGTTTTTATTATCATGGATGAACAGGGTTTTTTGCCATCGTTAGGGGTTCCATAGAGCAACGTTTCTCGCGCAGCACGTTCCCAGCTAAGGAAAATCGTCTTTCCGGTTCAGCCGACGTGGCTGGGATCGAGAGAACAATTTTAGCGAGTTTTGCAACTGTAGGAAACAGCTTCGAGTTTGTCAACCGAAGAGAACCCAAAATGCGCGCCACCAAAGCAGGATTTTATCCTGATTGGTTTCAACTTGGTTTTTCCATCCATGTTCACCGACAGAGACAAATAGCGGTCCACTTCGCTGACAATACTGTCTGACACACTAGCGTTTGATGAATACCTCGCGATAAGTGAGGATCCCCCTTTCTTCACCGGAGACTGAACGACAACAGAAACTTCTTCGTTCATCTCTGGTGCATTTGGTGGCGCGTATTTGTGAATCGAGCTGACTAAGAACTTGGCAACGTCGCCTCCAGTCACTTCCGCTCTGATCTTTGGAATTTTTTTTTTCATCTCGGGATCCAAGAGTGCACCAAGAACTTCGAGGTCCCGGAAAGGCCTCATCCTGCCTTGAACGCATGTTTTCAGCTCGTCCGCCATCTCTTTCCGGAATTCGATGTCGGAGAGACTCGATTGGATTGTGGAATCGTTCCCGATCCTGTCCAAGGTGTTCTCAATATCGATGACCCCGATAACGACCATGTTAATCGTCGGCTTGGTCGAACTTTGCATCAGGATCATGAGATCCAAAATAACCTGAAGAAGGGTTGCAATTGAAATCGAATCGTAACTGGAAAGAAGCTGATCAGAGGAAGGAGAATGCTCAACCAATAACACCCACACTCGATAATATTCGGCGATGGCGCGAATCTCTCCCATGTCTCCCGGGTTCAGCAGAAGTTCGTGCGAGCCTGTCTTCATCAGAACTTCGTTCAGCACCTCGTGAGAAGCAGCGGCCGATTCGAATAGATGGCAGACTGAGCCCCACCGTGTGGGCACGTCGGCTCTCAGGCCTTTTGGGTCATAACCGCGGACAGGAGTGTTATCTGACATAGAATCGATGAAACGGTCGTCCGCATTGTCGTTCTAAGGAAGCGTGGACGAACGGTTAGTACCACGTCATCATGTTATCAAACAGTCCGTGATTGTGATGAACTTTCAAAGAAAAATAGAGTCGAGGGCACCCTCACCTTCTCGATGTCCTCTGCTTGTTTCAGGGCATCCAGATACTTTTCGTCGTCCTTCCTTTCTTTGGCAAAGTGAGCGATCATTTTCTTTTTGTAAATTAAACGCCGGTAGATTCATCATCAAAGTCTCACGATGCTGCAGAATTCTCTTGCCGATCGATGTCTTGGTGAAATCTGCGGTCAAGGCTCGATGCATCCTATGATCGGCGCACCTGATGTGCACGTTATCTCGAAACCCTCGGACCATGTTGCTCGCTGAGTCTCTGTTATAGCCGCGAACCAATAAGTCTGGGCGAGCTCAAACTCTCTGAGGGTGGCACGAATCTCTTCGAGGATCGAGTTCCCGGTGTGAGGTGCGGGGAAGTAATCAGTTTTCAATGGAACACACTTCAAGCGGAATAGATCGTCGATATAATGCAAAACAACCGCAATGTACGGCAGCTGGCGGTATCTGTCCGTCCAAGTGTCCGTCGACACGTGAAAATGAGAGTCCTTCGGTAGCGTCTCAATCACCGTCCGTTTCAACGCATCGTACGCGTCGTCCAGAGCTTTTCTAGAGATCGTTGTCCGACATGGAATGTCGGAAACGCTGGGTGCGACCCCTTTTTTGACCAGAAATCTTTTCAGACCTGTTCCTTCAACAAACGAGAAGGGCAAAAGATCCTCACTTATCCAGAGTGCAAGATCCCTGGCCAGAACGAATTTCTTGGCTCGATTCGTCTCCGTCGAAACTTCTGTGCCTTTGGTCACTGCCTTTTTCCAAGAATCGAGTAGTTTGTTCGCTTTCCGGCTGCTGAGATCCTCATCTGAAGATCAATGACTGTCTATCAATCTACTATACATCTCGCGCTCATTCTGCGAAGAGAAGCATGCATCGCTCGGAGAGAAGTAGTGTAGTATTTGCTAATGAAAAGCCAGGTACCTGGATGTTCCTTCGAGATATGTTGTAGCAGCGTTTCGGTGCCGGTCGACTCAGAATAGGACACCACATTACCCTTCTTTTCGAAACACAGCGCTTGCAGAACACTTTCTTTGATTCAGCTACGGAGCCCGAGGAATATGAAAGACGGCCGAAGACCCGCCATACCTGAAGGTGATGAAACCTTTCGGAACGATTCTTTCACGCCACCTTGTCGTGATATCTACACATCTATGGATCTGTAATTCGAACTTACTCTCGAAGGATATTTGGCAACATTCGACTTGTGGAGCACCACTATGAAATCATGTTTTGGGGACGACATCGGTCGGAACGATATTCCCGTCGCCTGAGCGTCAATCTGTAACGGGTTCTCGATCGCGTTTGAGCCCGATGGAATAACTTCTCTGCGGACGAGGCAGGAACACAAACTCGCACATGAGCGACATTCGTACGAGCTCGAGTTCGGAATCTCTTGGCAACGTGCACATCGCAGAGACCTCTAATGAGAAGAATGTTTCCGCCTTTTTCACAGAAGCCTCATTCATAGCAGAATTGGAAATGACGATCTCTGGGAAAGAACCTCGGTCGCTCTGAGCACCCGTTCTCTCTCAGGCGCGATGAATGTGATAATTTGTCCTCAAGGATGACTTCTTAACACCGAATTCTATAGAGGAGCCCTTGATTGGCGTGTCTGCCGCTGGCGCGCCAGCGGGAAAATCAGACGACGGCGCCCCGGCGGCGCGCTGCAAAACTTGATGGCGGCTGGCGGCGGAAATCCAACCGCGGCTAGCCGGCGACCCGGCGAATGCATGGCGCGGCGCACAGCTCTGGTCATGGATCGTGTCGCTCGCATGGAAACCAACATTGAACTGTATCGGAACGACATGATTTCCCGCGTGAACCAGCTTTCGTCGACCCGCGACATGCAAACAGTAATTCGCGAGCTGGTGAACGGACGAATCAGAACGCTGACAACTTCTCGCGACTCCTGGTACAGCTTGATCTCTTCGCGAAGTCTGTAGCATCCACCGAGCAAATTAAGCCAATTCTTCATTCGATAGAAGAGCTCCAAGTGGAATCGCAAAAACAGCTCCGAGTCAGTGTCCAGAGCGCAGCAGCTCAAGAGGCTTCGATCGAACGGCAGGACGCCTTTGCAAACAGCATGGGCCACGACTGAACAGATCAGTTACTTGCATGAAGTTACAGCCAGTCTCAGAAAAGAGCTAAACACTCTTAATGACGACCTGGGCAAGCTTTCGATTGATCTGCAGTCTGTCGGTTCATCTCAACCGAGCGCGTCGCCCGAGATTCAGGCCGAGTTATTGAAACTGAGCCGTTCCATGAGTCAAGCCGAAGAGAACTCCAAGATGATTTCTGAATTCGTGAAGAAACAAATCAAGGATGTTCAAGATAGTCAACAAGACTTCGAAGTTCGTCTCATTCGGATGGATTCAGCCTTTCGAGATTTCGCTGACCGTACCAATCAACGACATCGAAGCCTGGAGCAAGCAGACAAGGACATCCGAACTCGTCAGGATCAGCAATCTGCCACGGTCACGAAGTTTGGAAAAGATACTACCGACGTCGTTTCGATGCAGTGTATCCTGAACACGGAGGTTAAGAATCTCACGTCTGCAGTCACCACACTAGGCTCGAATGTTTCATGCCTTGCGACCAGCGTGCGTTCTCAACAGGCCGAGGTGGACCGGCTCTCAACAACAGTGAGATCTCAGCGGTCCTCCCTCAACTCCGTGAGTCTCGCCATTGCCGAAAACCTGCA
The DNA here is from genome assembly GCA_037576195.1 of Phytoseiulus persimilis. NCBI lineage: Eukaryota > Metazoa > Arthropoda > Arachnida > Mesostigmata > Phytoseiidae > Phytoseiulus > Phytoseiulus persimilis. The sequence continues at coordinate 5,906,146 of CM075102.1, read as the reverse complement.
GTCAACTGAGGCCCAAACCGAAGAATCGACTCGGGGTTCCGTGTGAACACGTGGAGAGCACGAATGTAACCAACTGCTCGCTGGAGCTCCATTCGTCAGGATGCTCGAACGATAGTGAAGAAACGCAAATGGATCATCGGATTTCTTCTCCTCCTGATCACAGGTACGTCAGTCACAAATTCTCTTGATCAGAGACGGTCTTACAGACCCATGGTAGTTTCAACAATCTTCTCCGGCACTGACTAATTGGCTGCTTTGTTACAGTTGGAACTGGAAACATTCTCATGTCCACTCTCTGGATTCAGTAGCAAGAATCAATCCGAATCCATCGCAGAATCCGATCGATCCGGAACCTGTTACCGACCGCAGTCTCATCCCCGATGCGGCGCCACCATCCAGCAAAAGAATCTCTACGCTGTACTTTCCAGTGCGAGCGTTATGACGATGGTTGGGCCTGTAAACATCGGTACGAAGAAACCTGCCTGGTTGTTGATGGCAATGCGCCCGTGACGCATTTTCTGAGATGCATTGTTTCAGTAAAGTCCACAGCATGCAGTCCCTCTGGGACGGCGTCCAAGTGCGTCCTCGCTTGAGACATGAACCATCTCAGAAACCACTTGTTTTCAATCTCAGGAGTTTTTTTATGCTTTTCGAGAGTTATCGATACTCCGATCAGCTTCTCAGAGTAATCCATCGACCACGAATGCATATTTTCTATCCATGTCGGATTAAACAACATCTCTCACAACACTCCAAGTTGTGTCGACAGAGGGGACCCCTTTCTCATCGAGTTCGGAGGTATACGAGACCTGACTCGATGTGGGTTTCCACATTTCACAATATACTTGCGATGAACTCGATGTCTCAATTCAAGTCGCTGGCCAGCCGAGTGGCCCGGGGTCATCCTCTTTCTGCTGAGTTTAGCTCTCAGTCTTTATTTCGTTTGGGGAGTCTTTGTGTCGTATGTGCTCCCTTCCGTGAGACATCCGGACTTTTCATCAGTGGATGAAGGGAGTGCTTTTTACCAAACACTTTGCCCAGAGGATCATCAAAGTGCGTGTTGCTCATCTGAGTCTTTCTCGTTGTCTACATATCGCTCGATGGACAGTTCTTCAATTTCCCTTGAGCCATCGACCACGTGGCTTGAGGTATCTTCCGCTCTTTTTCTGCTGCATGTTTCCGATCCCTTCAGAACTCACATCATCTAACTCTGCATCGGAACCAGTTGTTCCTTCTGTGATCTCAACCATGATCTCGCCTACGCGTACTCTCAAAACTTCCGCAAGCTTGACGACTTTCAGATTTACTAGCCATCCCGTTTACCAGTGTCCTGTGTTGCTTTGATCGGAGCAGAAGTTAGCCTACCAGAGGGATCTTCTCGGGGCTTCTCTCCGTCGTGAGATGGATTCATCAAAGTCAAGTGCAAGTTTTAGATCTAGATTAACCAATGTTTAACTGAGCTACCAGAGGGATCCCCAAGGCTTTCTCGTTCTCGGGACCTTGATTCAGCCAACCGAGAGTCCTCTCCGTCGTCATCAGATCATTGGATTCATCAAAGTCAGACATCTTCTGTCTACTAGATCTGCGTTCCCGAACCATTTATAGATCTAGCATTTTCAATGTGTCGCAGAATCTCGGGCCGTCAATGAACAGAAGAGCAAATCTGGCCCAGAGGCCATGATTGAGACCTCGGATGATCTCGTCGTCCTCGAGGCAAACCCGGTGCGTATGAACGTGTCCACTAGAATCACGACTACGACACGTCCGACTCAACGTACCACCCTGAGGCCGGTCGGAACCACAACATCGACCACCTCTCGCAAGCCGTTGTCACAACCCTCACCACGGTTCGCTCAACGACAACCACTGGTCAGGCCAAGAAAGCTTTCATCATCGACTACCTCAGAGGCTCCCGACGTTTCAACATCAACAACCGTTGAAGACAAGTTGGAAACATCAACCACAGAAGGACCGTCATCAACCACCGATGAATCCTCCAAGTCCTTTCTCTCCTCTTCATCGACCGATCCGGCTGTCACTGATGTTGACAGTACAACACCGGGCGTTGTTATCACCGAGCCGCCACCAATGATTCTGTACACACCCGTCAATCGGTACCAGTGCACGATCATGAGTTACAATCGAATTTGTAAATCGCTCATTAACAAGATCTGCATTTTCGTCCGGAGAACAACTCCGCTCAGGAACACAATGACAGTACATCTATATGTTGGACATGAAGAATTTGCCATTGATGATGAGCATGACAAGTTCGGCCAACAATGTAAAAATTTTGTCAAGTATTATTCATGAGGAAGTGAGAGTGTTCTTATTTGGCTAGAGTTGCTTTCCGTTTATTTGAGAGGTCACCGTGAATGAGCGAATCCTAGATGTTTTGAGTGGTGGCGCCATAGGGCGAGCCGGTGTTCATGTTAGCCCCGGCAGCAGAAGGTTGATCTTCTCTGCTGAGACGCTGGTACTGCTGCCGACGCCATGTTTGAATGACGCATCGGGAACAGCTAGTACCGCCATAGATCACTACGATCGTCGTGAGGATTACCGCGTAAAGTAGGAGAAAGTTCGTCTTTGTTGATGGGTTTGGAACAGGATTTGGTGGATTCGGATGTGTATAGTTGTAATACGCTTCCCAGATGTCTTGGCCTCCACACCCACCTGTCCGTCGGGAAACAAACATGCGACCGTTGGTGACGCTTTTTCTCTGCAGCCATCCAACGTGAGGATGCAATCCACTGGGAAGTGTTCCGGACTCAATTCTGAGATCATGCATGGTTGGTTGGACCGTATGCAGAGGGGCAAACAGCAGGAACTATACTCGAAGAAGCTGGTGACCGTTGCCACGAGCTGAAGCACCAAGATTGATTTGAAACTCCACATGGTTTTTGATGCCTGCAAGATTCCGCAGCGCCACAAAGTGAGTTTCAGGCAGAGCTTTAGTTCTATGTCTGCGATGTTCTTATCAGTTACACAATGCTCGATTTTAAACTCCCCAGCCTCAATCTTTTCTCTCATCCAAAAGTAGCGAATTTCGATATGCTTACTTTTTCTGGAGACCTGTGTGGTGGTGAAGAGATTCAAACAACCTGTGTTGTCCACCCGAAGAGTTGGCACCACTGGGTATCCGACCTCTCCCAGAAGGCGGGTCAACCAGACCACGGACTTTCCCATTTCGCTACAGGCTATGATCTCGCTTTCCATGGAGCTCAGCGAAATGCAGTTTTGTCTCTTTGAGGACCAAACTACGCACGCGCCTCCGAATAGGATGAATGCGCTGCTCGTGGATCTTCTGGTTGCCTTGCACCCACTCCAGTCAGAATCACTGTATGCGATTATGCCATCAGAGACATCACCAGTGTATTTCGGACCGAAATAGCGTGTTCCAGACAGATACCTCAATACTTTGAGACCAACGTTCCAGAGATGTTTGGTAGGCCTCTCCAGGTGTCGAGCCAACATGTTCAAGCTCTGTTCACGCTGTACGAAATTTCTGCTCGGCTTACCACGGAAGCGAACATCAAACCCCCCACTAGTTCTCGATATGGGAGACTGAGATCGACTTCCCCCTCAAAGGCAGATTTCGAAGTGGCATCGATTGGAACAGGAGATGCTTTGCAGTTCTTCATGTTGAAACGGTCTAGCAGCATTCTGCTATGTATTGAGCCTGGTTGACCTGGATAGTTCCTCGGTCTGGGGAGATTTCAATCCTCATTCCCAAGAAGAATTCCAGTGGCTTCGCGGTGAGTTCAAACGTCTCTTGGAGTTCCTTGACCAACTCATCATTGGTTTGTTCTTTGTCAGATGCGATCAGGCAATCATCGACATAAACCAAGATGAAAACTCTGTTTTCTGTTTGAGAAATAGAGGCATGGGTCGAGTTTGCTCCTCGTGAGTTTCACGGATTTCAAGTTTAGCAATGTGTCTTTCAGCTTCTTGTTGAAGCAAAGGGGACTTTGGACCGCTCCGTACATCGCTTTGAGTAGCTTACATACTCTTCCAGTTCCATCTTCCATTCCCGATGGCTGTTTCATGTATAGAGTACGGTCCAGTGGGGCAGATAGGAAGGCAGTGGATACATCGGCTTGCCAAATCCACAATCTTTCCTTGGCGCACATTGACAAGACAGTACGTATGGTCTCGTACTTTGCAACCGGCGAGAACAGGGTATCATAGTCAAGCCCGGCTCTCTGTCTGTGCCCTCCAAGGACAAGGTCGAGCTTTCCTTCTCACTATCTGGCCATCCTTGTTAAACTTCAAGGAAAAGATCCAATGATTCGAAAGGACATGCAGTCCTGGCTCGGGATCTACGAGCTGATAAACCTCATTACTCTTGAATGATTCTAGCTCCGAAGCCATTGCGGCGAGCCAATCCTTTTTGTACTTAGAGCGATTAACATCAGCTAGGCATGAAGGTACGTCTACCTCTTGTTCTGAACTGCCTAATGTTTCGCTTGTCTTGTTAGACTTCTCGTAGCGCTACTAGTGGCAAGGAAGGCTAACCCTGCCTGGTACCTATCCGGCTTCTTGAGAGTTTTTCTCTACTTCTCAAGGCATACTTGCGTCCCTCGGATTCTCACACTCGCCGTTGCCGGAGTTTTCCTTGGTGTCCTCTGTTCGCGCGAACTTACGGCAGGCGGTGTCGGACCGCCGGGCACATCATGAGGTTGGGGCCGATCCCAAATTCGACATCCACATTTCTCTCTCCACTCCAGTCGTTGCTGTCGTCATCGGCGCTGTCTCGGCCGCCGGCGTCGCTGGGAGAGGGTTCTTCATCATTTGCTGGAGGCTCGCTTTGCTATCCGTTGATGGGGAATTCTGTGAAGGTTCTTCGGAAGTTGATTTTCTTCCTCGAACAGGGTGCTGGTTCCTTCACTAGGATATCTCGGATACGATGAATCCTGGTCGTTCCAAGTTCGAGTACACGGTAACTGAGACCGTCTTCGTCGATGCCAACGACTGCTCCTGCGATGGCTCTCTGATCCAGCTTGGTTTTGTCAGGCTTGATATTGTAGACCAACAGCGGGTTCCGAACCTCAGAACTCTACCCAGATAGGGCTTGTGACCAGTGATGATTTCGAATGGGGTCTTGCCAGGAGGGTCGAGGGATTTCGTGACATTCAGGCAGAAAGTTGAAAATGAAATTGCTTCCCCCCAAACCCCCTTCTTTAACTGGCTGTCGATAATCATGGTTCTTGCGAGGTTCAATAGTGTACGATTCAGGCGTTCACTAATCGAGTTGAGCTGCGGTGTGTATGGGGGGGAGTAGGAGTAGTCACATCCTGTTGAGGTAAGGAGTGACTGCAATCTCCTGTTGACAAACTCACTCCCGCCGTCCGAGTGGAAATGATACACTTGTTGTCCGGTTCTGAGCCTGAACCATTTGAGGGAGTCCTTTACTCGATCGTAGACTTCCACTTTGTTCCGGAGGAAATACGTTTTACGGAAGCGGCTATAGTCGTCAGTCAATGTGAGGAATGCTTGATGTCCTCCGTAGGACATGGTGCTCACAAAACAGACATCACTGCTGATGTATCCGATCCGAGGGGCGCGGGAGCTCATCGGCTTTGATCGATAGCTCGCTCTATGCATTTTTCTTTTACACAGCTCTCGCAGCTGGTAAAATCCTTGAGCACCTCATAGCCTTGTCTCTCCAACATTGACTGAAGCCATCCTACGTTTATGTGGGCGAATGTTCGGTGCACTTTTGTTAGGCTGATCTTTTTCTTCTTCTCTTCTTTGCCCTCAGCTTCGAGTCCTTCGGCCGTTTCAGTGGAGTACAGAAGGTAGAGACCATTTTTACGAATCGCTCGTATGGTCATCTTCCTTTTGTCATGAGCATAGAATCCCGACAGATCCGCATATCGAAGCTATCATCAGTGAGTTTCGAGACTGACAAGAGATTCCGACGGAGTCGTGGAACATACAGTACATCCTTCAGAAGAACAGTTTTGGGCTGTCCATTCTGCACGAAAGTCACACAGGCAGTCCCGGACCCAGGAGCGCTCAGAGTCCTAGACCCCCCAAGTCTGACCTGTCGTGCCTGAGGATATGGTACGTAGTTTATCAAATGATCTTTGAAGTTGATCATATGAAAATTCGTTCCACTATCCACGATGAACTCATTGTCTGGAGTCACACTGTTTGTCTCTGCTTGCTCTAACTCACAATTGTAGAACTCGATGGCGCGGACTTCGCTGTGGTTGGCGGTTGCGGGTTGTTGATTTTGCCGGTTTCCAGGTCGCCTTCCGGGGCGCCTCTGGTGATTCTGATGTTGTTGCTGAGGACGATGATGGTGCTGTCGTTGATTTCGGCCAGAGTGCCCACCCTGCACTGGGACGCGACACTGGGCCATGAGATGTCCAGTCCGCCCGCACTTGTAGCAGGTTCTCTCTGTTGTTCGAGTGACGGTGTGGTTAACACTTGTTCTGTTGAAGGTCTTCTGACGATGCTGTTTGTTACGGGATGTAAGTCTCGAGAACAAGGCCGTAACCTCGTTAGCATCGAAACGTCCTGTTCTGATCGCCTCAAGTTCGATAGCTGCCATCAGATGTGTCAGAGATTGAGACGCATCCTCCCTCGCGTTGAAACCCTGCTTGAAGGCCTCCCAGGATGAGGGAAGACTATCGAGAAGAACCGTTATCTTCAAATCATCAGGAAGTTGGACGCCAAGAGACGCAACATGAGCCGCTATCTGCTTGAATCGGAAGAGGTTGTCCCCCCTGTCTTGTTCGCCTGGTACCAAGTTGTGGAACTTGGTGAGAGCCACCGTTTCAGAGCACCATTTGTAAGGGGACAACTTGCCGGTTATCTCACGCACATTTCTGCGGCTCATGTTGCGTCTCTTGGCGTCCAACTTCCTGATGATTTGAAGATAACGGTTCTTCTCGATAGTCTTCCCTCATCCTGGGACTTCTGCCTCTTCAAGCAGGGTTTCAACGCGAGGGAGGATGCGTCTCAATCTCTGACACATCTGATGGCAGCTATCGAACTTAAGGCGATCAGAACAGGACGTTTCGATGCTGACGAGGTTACGGCCTTGTTCTCGAGACTCCGTACATCCCGTAACAAACAGCATCGTCAGAAGACCTTCAACAGAACAAGTGTTAACCACACCGTCACTCGAACAACAGAGAGAACCTGCTACAAGTGCGGGCGGACTGGACATCTCATGGCCCAGTGTCGCGTCCCAGTGCAGGGTGGGCACTCTGGCCGAAATCAACGACAGCACCATCATCGTCCTCAGCAACAACATCAGAATCACCAGAGGCGCCCCGGAAGGCGACCTGGAAACCGGCAAAATCAACAACCCGCAACCGCCAACCACAGCGAAGTCCGCGCCATCGAGTTCTACAATTGTGAGTTAGAGCAAGCAGAGACAAACAGTGTGACTCCAGACAATGAGTTCATCGTGGATAGTGGAACGAATTTTCATATGATCAACTCCAAAGATCATTTGATAAACTACGTACCATATCCTCAGGCACGACAGGTCAGACTTGGGGGGGTCTAGGACTCTGAGCGCTCCTGGGTCCGGGACTGCCTGTGTGACTTTCGTGCAGAATGGACAGCCCAAAACTGTTCTTCTGAAGGATGTACTGTATGTTCCACGACTCCGTCGGAATCTCTTGTCAGTCTCGAAACTCACTGATGATAGCTTCGATATGCGGATCTGTCGGGATTCTATGCTCATGACAAAAGGAAAGATGACCATACGAGCGATTCGTAAAAATGGTCTCTACCTTCTGTACTCCACTGAAACGGCCGAAGGACTCGAAGCTGAGGGCAAAGAAGAGAAGAAGAAAAAGATCAGCCTAACAAAAGTGCACCGAACATTCGCCCACATAAACGTAGGATGGCTTCAGTCAATGTTGGAGAGAGAAGGCTATGAGGTGCTCAAGGATTTCACCAGCTGCGAGAGCTGTGTAAAAGGAAAAATGCATAGAGCGAGCTATCGATCAAAGCCGATGAGCTCCCGCGCCCCTCGGATCGGATACATCAGCAGTGATGTCTGCTTTTGTGAGCACCATGTCCTACGGAGGACATCAAGCATTCCTCACATTGACTGACGACTATAGCCGCTTCCGTAAAACGTATTTCCTCCGGAACAAAGTGGAAGTCTACGATCGAGTAAAGGACTCCCTCAAATGGTTCAGGCTCAGAACCGGACAACAAGTGTATCATTTCCACTCGGACGGCGGGAGTGAGTTTGTCAACAGGAGATTGCAGTCACTCCTCACCTCAACAGGATGTGACTACTCCTACTCCCCCCCATACACACCGCAGCTCAACTCGATTAGTGAACGCCTGAATCGTACACTATTGAACCTCGCAAGAACCATGATTATCGACAGCCAGTTAAAGAAGGGGGTTTGGGGGGAAGCAATTTCATTTTCAACTTTCTGCCTGAATGTCACGAAATTCCTCGACCCTCCTGGCAAGACCCCATTCGAAATCATCACTGGTCACAAGCCCTATCTGGGTAGAGTTCTGAGGTTCGGAACCCGCTGTTGGTTCTACAATATCAAGCCTGACAAAACCAAGCTGGATCAGAGAGCCATCGCAGGAGCAGTCGTTGGCATCGACGAAGACGGTCTCAGTTACCGTGTACTCGAACTTGGAACGACCAGGATTCATCGTATCCGAGATATCCTAGTGAAGGAACCAGCACCCCTGTTCGAGGAAGAAAATCAACTTCCCGAAGAACCTTCACAGAATTCCCCATCAACGGATAGCAACGAGCCTCCAGCAAATGATGAAGAACCCTCTCCCAGCGACGCCGGCGGCCGAGACAGCGCCGATGACGACAGCAACGACTGGAGTGGAGAGAGAAATGTGGATGTCGAATTTGGGGATCGGCCCGGATGATGTGCCGGCGGTCCGACACCGCCTGCCGTAAGTTCGCGCGAACAGAGGACACCAAGGAAAACTCCGGCAACGGCGAGTGAAGAATCCGAGGGACGCAAGTATGCCTTGAGAAGTAGAGAAACTCTCAAGAAGCCGGATAGGTACCAGGCAGGGTTAGCCTTCCTTGCCACTAGTAGCGCTACGAAGTCTAACAAGACAAGCGAAACATTAGGCAGTTCAGAACAAGAGGTAGACGTACCTTCATGCCTAGCTGATGTTAATCGCTCTAAGTACAAAAAGGATTGGCTCGCCGCAATGGCTTCGGAGCTAGAATCATTCAGAGTAATGAGGTTTATCAGCTCGTAGATCCCGAGCCAGGACTGCATGTCCTTTCGAATCATTGGACCTTTTCCTTGAAGTTTAACAAGGATGGCCAGATAGTGAGAAGGAAAGCTCACCTTGTCCTTGGAGGGCACAGACAGAGAGCCGGGCTTGACTATGATACCCTGTTCTCGCCGGTTGCAAAGTACGAGACCATACGTACTGTCTTGTCAATGTGCGCCAAGGAAAGATTGTGGATTTGGCAAGCCGATGTATCCACTGCCTTCCTATCTGCCCCACTGGACCGTACTCTATACATGAAACAGCCATCGGGAATGGAAGATGGAACTGGAAGAGTATGTAGCTACTCAAAGCGATGTACGGAGCGGTCCAAAGTCCCCTTTGCTTCAACAAGAAGCTGAATGACACATTGCTAAACTTGAAATCCGTGAAACTCACGAGGAGCAACCTCGACCCATGCCTCTATTTCTCAAACAGACCAAACAGAGTTTTCATCTTGGTTTATGTCGATGATTGCCTGATCGCATCTGACAAAGAACAAACCAATGATGAGTTGGTCAAGGAACTCCAAGAGACGTTTGAACTCACCGCGAAGCCACTGGAATTCTTCTTGGGAATGAGGATTGAAATCTCCCCAGACCGAGGAACTATCCAGGTCAACCAGGCTCAATACATAGCAGAATTGCTAGACCGTTTCAACATGAAGAACTGCAAAGCATCTCCTGTTCCAATCGATGCCACTTCGAAATCTGCCTTTGAGGGGGAAGTCGATCTCAGTCTCCCATATCGAGAACTAGTGGGGGGTTTGATGTTCGCTTCCGTGGTAAGCCGAGCAGAAATTTCGTACAGCGTGAACATGTTGGCTCGACACCTGGAGAGGCCTACCAAACATCTCTGGAACGTTGGTCTCAAAGTATTGAGGTATCTGTCTGGAACACGCTATTTCGGTCCGAAATACACTGGTGATGTCTCTGATGGCATAATCGCATACAGTGATTCTGACTGGAGTGGGTGCAAGGCAACCAGAAGATCCACGAGCAGCGCATTCATCCTATTCGGAGGCGCGTGCGTAGTTTGGTCCTCAAAGAGACAAAACTGCATTTCGCTGAGCTCCATGGAAAGCGAGATCATAGCCTGTAGCGAAATGGGAAAGTCCGTGGTCTGGTTGACCCGCCTTCTGGGAGAGGTCGGATACCCAGTGGTGCCAACTCTTCGGGTGGACAACACAGGTTGTTTGAATCTCTTCACCACCACACAGGTCTCCAGAAAAAGTAAGCATATCGAAATTCGCTACTTTTGGATGAGAGAAAAGATTGAGGCTGGGGAGTTTAAACGAGCATTGTGTAACTGATAAGAACATCGCAGACATAGGAACTAAAGCTCTGCCTGAAACTCACTTTGTGGCGCTGCGGAATCTTGCAGGCATCAAAAACCATGTGGAGTTTCAAATCAATCTTGGTGCTTCAGCTCGTGGCAACGGTCACCAGCTTCTTCGAGTATAGTTCCCTGCTGTTTGCCCCTCTGCATACGGTCCAACCAACCATGCATGATCTCAGAATTGAGTCCGGAACACTTCCCAGTGGATTGCATCCTCACGTTGGATGGCTGCAGAGAAAAAGCGTCACCAACGGTCGCATGTTTGTTTCCCGACGGACACGTGGGTGTGGAGGCCAAGACATCTGGGAAGCGTATTACAACTATACACATCCGAATCCACCAAATCCTGTTCCAAACCCATCAACAAAGACGAACTTTCTCCTACTTTACGCGGTAATCCTCACGACGATCGTAGTGATCTATGGCGGTACTAGCTGTTCCCGATGCGTCATTCAAACATGGCGTCGGCAGCAGTACCAGCGTCTCAGCAGAGAAGATCAACCTTCTGCTGCCGGGGCTAACATGAACACCGGCTCGCCCTATGGCGCCACCACTCAAAACATCTAGGATTCGCTCATTCACGGTGACCTCTCAAATAAACGGAAAGCAACTCCTAGCCAAATAAGAACACTCTCACTTCCTCATGAATAATACTTGACAAAATTTTTACATTGTTGGCCGAACTTGTCATGCTCATCATCAATGGCAAATTCTTCATGTCCAACATATAGATGTACTGTCATTGTGTTCCTGAGCGGAGTTGTTCTCCGGACGAAAATGCAGATCTTGTTAATGAGCGATTTACAAATTCGATTGTAACTCATGATCGTGCACTGGTACCGATTGACGGGTGTGTACAGAATCATTGGTGGCGGCTCGGTGATAACAACGCCCGGTGTTGTACTGTCAACATCAGTGACAGCCGGATCGGTCGAGAGGAGAGAGGAGAGAAAGGACTTGGAGGATTCATCGGTGGTTGATGACGGTCCTTCTGTGGTTGATGTTTCCAACTTGTCTTCAACGGTTGTTGATGTTGAAACGTCGGGAGCCTCTGAGGTAGTCGATGATGAAGCTTTCTTGGCCCGGACCAGTGGTCGATGTTGTTGTCGTTGAGGTACGTTGAGCGAACCGTGGTGAGGGTTGTGACAACCGGCTTGCGAGAGAGGTGGTCGATGTTGTGGTTCCGACCGGCCTCAGGGTGGTCACAACCGATACGTTGAGTCGGACGTGTCGTAGTCGTGATTCTAGTGGACACGTTCATACGCACCGGGTTTGCCTCGAGGATGACGAGATCATCCGAGGTCTCAATCATGGCCTCTGGGCCAGATTTGCTCTTCTGTTCATTGACGGCCCGAGATTCTGCGACACATTGAAAATGCTAGATCTATAAATAGGTTCAGGGAACGGAGATCTAGTAGACAGAAGATGTCTTGACTTTGATGAATCCATCTCACGACGGAGAGAAGCCCCGAGAAGATCCCTCTGGTAGGTTAACTTCTGCTCCGTTGTGAAAGTCGTCAAGCTTGCGGAAGTTTTGAGAGTACGCGTAGGCGAGATCATGGTTGAGATCACAGAAGATCAAGGAAACAACTGGTTCCGATGCAGAGTTAGATGATGTGAGTTCTGAAGGGATCGGAATCACATGCAGCAGAAAAAGAGCGGAAGATACCTCAAGCCACGTGGTCGATGGCTCAAGGGAAATTGAAGAACTGTCCATCGAGCGATATGTAGACAACGAGAAAGACTCAGATGAGCAACACGCACTTTGATGATCCTCTGGGCAAAGTGTTTGGTAAAAAGCACTCCCTTCATCCACTGATGAAAAGTCCGGATGTCTCACGGAAGGGAGCACATACGACACAAAGACTCCCCAAACGAAATAAAGACTGAGAGCTAAACTCAGCAGAAAGAGGATGACCCCGGCCACTCGGCTGGCCAGCGACTTGAATTGAGACATCGAGTTCATCGCAAGTATATTGTGAAATGTGGAAACCCACATCGAGTCAGGTCTCGTATACCTCCGAACTCGATGAGAAAGGGGTCCCCTCTGTCGACACAACTTGGAGTGTTGTGAGAGATGTTGTTTAATCCGACATGGATAGAAAATATGCATTCGTGGTCGATGGATTACTCTGAGAAGCTGATCGGAGTATCGATAACTCTCGAAAAGCATAAACAAACTCCTGAGATTGAAAACAAGTGGTTTCTGAGATGGTTCATGTCTCAAGCGAGGACGCACTTGGACGCCGTCCCAGAGGGACTGCATGCTGTGGACTTTACTGAAACAATGCATCTCAGAAAATGCGTCACGGGCGCATTGCCATCAACAACCAGGCAGGTTTCTTCGTACCGATGTTTACAGGCCCAACCATCGTCATAACGCTCGCACTGGAAGTACAGCGTAGAGATTCTTTTGCTGGATGGTGGCGCCGCATCGGGGATGAGACTGCGGTCGGTAACAGGTTCCGGATCGATCGATTCTGCGATGGATTCGGATTGATTCTTGCTACTGAATCCAGAGAGTGGGACATGAGAATGTTTCCAGTTCCAACTGTAACAAAGCAGCCAATTAGTCAGTGCCGGAGAAGATTGTTGAAACTACCATGGGTCTGTAAGACCGTCTCTGATCAAGAGAATTTGTGACTGACGTACCTGTGATCAGGAGGAGAAGAAATCCGATGATCCATTTGCGTTTCTTCACTATCGTTCGAGCATCCTGACGAATGGAGCTCCAGCGAGCAGTTGTTACATTCGTGCTCTCCACGTGTTCACACGGAACCCGAGTCGATTCTTCGGTTTGGGCCTCAGTTGACTGCAGGTTTTCGGCAATGGCGAGACTCACGGAGTTGAGGGAGGACCGCTGAGATCTCACTGTTGTTGAGAGCCGGTCCACCTCGGCCTGTTGAGAACGCACGCTGGTCGCAAGGCATGAAACATTCGAGCCTAGTGTGGTGACTGCAGACGTGAGATTCTTAACCTCCGTGTTCAGATACACTGCATCGAAAAACGACGTCGGTAGTATCTTTTCCAAACTTCGTGACCGTGGCAGATTGCTGATCCTGACGAGTTCGGATGTCCTTGTCTGCTTGCTCCAGGCTTCGATGTCGTTGATTGGTACGGTCAGCGAAATCTCGAAAGGCTGAATCCATCCGAATGAGACGAACTTCGAAGTCTTGTTGACTATCTTGAACATCCTTGATTTGTTTCTTCACGAATTCAGAAATCATCTTGGAGTTCTCTTCGGCTTGACTCATGGAACGGCTCAGTTTCAATAACTCGGCCTGAATCTCGGGCGACGCGCTCGGTTGAGATGAACCGACAGACTGCAGATCAATCGAAAGCTTGCCCAGGTCGTCATTAAGAGTGTTTAGCTCTTTTCTGAGACTGGCTGTAACTTCATGCAAGTAACTGATCTGTTCAGTCGTGGCCATGCTGTTTGCAAAGGCGTCCTGCCGTTCGATCGAAGCCTCTTGAGCTGCTGCGCTCTGGACACTGACTCGGAGCTGTTTTTGCGATTCCACTTGGAGCTCTTCTATCGAATGAAGAATTGGCTTAATTTGCTCGGTGGATGCTACAGACTTCGCGAAGAGATCAAGCTGTACCAGGAGTCGCGAGAAGTTGTCAGCGTTCTGATTCGTCCGGTTCACCAGCTCGCGAATTACTGTTTGCATGTCGCGGGTCGACGAAAGCTGGTTCACGCGGGAAATCATGTCGTTCCGATACAGTTCAATGTTGGTTTCCATGCGAGCGACACGATCCATGACCAGAGCTGTGCGCCGCGCCATGCATTCGCCGGGTCGCCGGCTAGCCGCGGTTGGATTTCCGCCGCCAGCCGCCATCAAGTTTTGCAGCGCGCCGCCGGGGCGCCGTCGTCTGATTTTCCCGCTGGCGCGCCAGCGGCAGACACGCCAATCAAGGGCTCCTCTATAGAATTCGGTGTTAAGAAGTCATCCTTGAGGACAAATTATCACATTCATCGCGCCTGAGAGAGAACGGTGCTCAGAGCGCCGAGGTTCTTTCCCAGAGATCGTCATTTCCAATTCTGCTATGAATGAGGCTTCTGTGAAAAAGGCGGAAACATTCTTCTCATTAGAGGTCTCTGCGATGTGCACGTTGCCAAGAGATTCCGAACTCGAGCTCGTACGAATGTCGCTCATGTGCGAGTTTGTGTTCCTGCCTCGTCCGCAGAGAAGTTATTCCATCGGGCTCAAACGCGATCGAGAACCCGTTACAGATTGACGCTCAGGCGACGGGAATATCGTTCCGACCGATGTCGTCCCCAAAACATGATTTCATAGTGGTGCTCCACAAGTCGAATGTTGCCAAATATCCTTCGAGAGTAAGTTCGAATTACAGATCCATAGATGTGTAGATATCACGACAAGGTGGCGTGAAAGAATCGTTCCGAAAGGTTTCATCACCTTCAGGTATGGCGGGTCTTCGGCCGTCTTTCATATTCCTCGGGCTCCGTAGCTGAATCAAAGAAAGTGTTCTGCAAGCTGTGTTTCGAAAAGAAGGGTAATGTGGTGTCCTATTCTGAGTCGACCGGCCGAAACGCTGCTACAACATATCTCGAAGGAACATCCAGGTACCTGGCTTTTCATTAGCAAATACTACACTACTTCTCTCCGAGCGATGCATGCTTCTCTTCGCAGAATGAGCGCGAGATGTATAGTAGATTGATAGACAGTCATTGATCTTCAGATGAGGATCTCAGCAGCCGGAAAGCGAACAAACTACTCGATTCTTGGAAAAAGGCAGTGACCAAAGGCACAGAAGTTTCGACGGAGACGAATCGAGCCAAGAAATTCGTTCTGGCCAGGGATCTTGCACTCTGGATAAGTGAGGATCTTTTGCCCTTCTCGTTTGTTGAAGGAACAGGTCTGAAAAGATTTCTGGTCAAAAAAGGGGTCGCACCCAGCGTTTCCGACATTCCATGTCGGACAACGATCTCTAGAAAAGCTCTGGACGACGCGTACGATGCGTTGAAACGGACGGTGATTGAGACGCTACCAGGAGGACTCTCATTTTCACGTGTCGACGGACACTTGGACGGACAGATACCGCCAGCTGCCGTACATTGCGGTTGTTTTGCATTATATCGACGATCTATTCCGCTTGAAGTGTGTTCCATTGAAAACTGATTACTTCCCCGCACCTCACACCGGGAACTCGATCCTCGAAGAGATTCGTGCCACCCTCAGAGAGTTTGAGCTCGCCCAGACTTATTGGTTCGCGGCTATAACAGACTCAGCGAGCAACATGGTCCGAGGGTTTCGAGATAACGTGCACATCAGGTGCGCCGATCATAGGATGCATCGAGCCTTGACCGCAGATTTCACCAAGACATCGATCGGCAAGAGAATTCTGCAGCATCGTGAGACTTTGATATGAATCTACCGGCGTTTAATTTACAAAAAGAAAATGATCGCTCACTTTGCCAAAGAAAGGAAGGACGAAAAGTATCTGGATGCCCTGAAACAAGCAGAGGACATCGAGAAGGTGAGGGTGCCCTCGACTCTATTTTTCTTTGAAAGTTCATCACAATCACGGACTGTTTGATAACATGATGACGTGGTACTAACCGTTCGTCCACGCTTCCTTAGAACGACAATGCGGACGACCGTTTCATCGATTCTATGTCAGATAACACTCCTGTCCGCGGTTATGACCCAAAAGGCCTGAGAGCCGACGTGCCTGACATCAGTGGAGAGCAAAGTGCGAGCGGCCGCGGAGACGTCATCCTGTGATAATTTTGATTGCACCAATCGAGCCGTTGGGTCAGTATGAGCCGAGCGGGGTCGGACGAGCGCAAGCGATTGTGACGGGAGATTCTCATCTCTGTGGAAACAGTTGAGATTCTCACGGATGAGGGATGTGAGGGACCGGCCACGAACTCTTTCGACGGGGATCGTGAGGAATGCCTAAAACAGAACAAGGAAGACCAGGCCGGGGGGCTGTTGGTTGAGCACACTTCGGTCAGGAGTCCCGTCAGTCTGCTTGAGTTGGACTGTCCCTTCTCCTCTTCTGTGGTCTTCTTGCCGATGACTTAGTTGTTTCATCTGTGTTGTGGGGATCGTCTGGCGTTTCCGTATGACTCTGTCTGTCGATATCCTGTTCTTGATGATCGGAATCGATTTCCTTGCGCCGATGCACTGTAGCATCCTCCTCCATGCGACTTTGCATTTCGGATTTTTCCCCAGTGCGGCTCTGTATGGTATCGTCTAGCGGACACTTTTCGTTCTTTGCGTTTTCAGACCCAACGGGACCTTGTGCATTCCTTAAATTCATCTGACGGACAAGTTGCAAATGTTTCCGGTTGCGACGGATAACCGTTCCGTCCCTGAGCTTGACCAGATATGATCTCGAGCCAACTGCTTCGGTGAACGTTCCTGCGACCCACAGCTCAGATTTTCGTGTTCGTTGTACTCGCACTTCGTCTCCTGGATTGAGTGGTTTGAGCTCTTTGGCTGACTTATCAAATTTTTCTTTCCGCGAAGATTTTTTTTTCTCGTTTGTTTTGAGCTGTTCCTCGTTTTGTATGTACTGTTGGTCCATTACTGATAGGAGTTTGCACCTTAGTCGCCTTGAGAAGAATTTCTGTGCTCTGCTCGAATTGTCGGCTTGTAGAGTGTTTCGCAAGTCCAATAACGCGTACTGTTAGTTTTCTTGGCTCGTCGTGTATTTTTTCAACAGTCTCTTTGCTACTTTGACAGCGGCTTCCGCTTTTCCGTTTCCTTGGAGAAAACACGGAGAGCTTGTGATGTGCGTTGTGCCCCAGTCTTGCGAGAATTCGATGAAGCTGGTTCATGTGAATTGAGATCCATTATCGCTATGGAGTTCAACGGGGGCTTCATACCGTGCCAAATGTTTCTCAGTTGCCGTGATGACTTTCTCTGAGGTTGCTGTTTGTCTACCTCGAAGTAGTCGGAGTACGAATCCACCGTTACTAGGTAGTGTCTGCTTCTCCACGTGAAAATGTCTTGGTAGACTATTTGAAAGGGGTATGTTGCCAACGGAGTCGGCAAGATCGGTTCCTTTGGTTGTTTCGATAGGTTCGACAGACATGTGTTGCATGTTTCACAGAACTCTCTGAGCTCCGATTTCACAGACGGCCAGTATATGCAGTGCTTGGCTCGCTTCCATGAGGATGGAAAGCTGTAGTGACTGTAGTGTGCTAACAATAGCATTTCTCTTCTGAGTTCTTTAGGGATGAAAACTGCTTCACCCCTGAATATCAGATTATCTTGGGTTGTTAAGTCTGCTTTGTGTTTCCAGTACGGAACCAAATCCTTGGGGCATGATCGTTTGCATGCTGGCCTTCCTTCGATCAGTATTTTCCGAAGTTGTACAGACTCCAAGTCGGTTGCTGATGCCTTCGCTATCTCCTCCGATGTTGAGTTTCTGATTGGGGTTAGCCTGCTAGCGTTGACGTTCATTATCTCTGTTCTGAAAACTATACTGTCTTCGTTTGATGTATCATGTGATTTTCTGTACGTATCCCGACTAAGCCAATCTGCTATGCAGTTTCTCTTTCCTTTCACGTATCTTAGTTCGAAGTTGTATTTTTGTAGATAAAGTAGCATTCTTTGGAGTCGCTTGGGGGCGGTGTGTAGTGGTTTTTTGAAAACACTGATCAGCGGTTGGTGGTCCGTTTCGACTGTGACGTCCGGATGTGCGAAGATTTGATGTTCGAATTTCTTGCACGCTATCATGATTCCTAGGAGTTCTTTTTCAATGACGGCATAGTTCAGTTCGCCCGGTTTCAGTGCTGCGCTACAGAAATCCACTGGGCGGCCCTCTTGCAGCAGGACCGCGCCGATGCCGCTCGGGCTCGCATCAGTTTGGATGAGAATTGGAACTTTGTGTCGAAGTACGCGAGTACCGGGGCTTTTGACAGATATTCCTTCAATTTGTCGAATGATCTCTGTTGTTGGTCCCACCTTGCGAGCTCCACGTTGTCTTTGAGTAGTGTTCGTAGCGGCGCTGCTATTTCTGAGTAGCCTGGTTTGAACTTCGAAAGATAGTTCGTTGACCCTAGTATACGCAGTAGGGCTTTCTGTCTTTTGGTGGTTGGGTTTTCTGTATGATTTCGATCTTTTCGTGGTCTGGGCGCAGTCCGTCTCGAGTAAGTATATGTCCCATATATTTCACCTGCGTTGCACACAAGCGTAGTTTGCTTCGGTTGAGGTTGAGATTCTTCTCTCGACATCGTTGAAAGAACTGTTTCAAGTGTCGTAGATGTTCTTCTTGCGTTGTACCATGTATTAGAATGTCGTCGGCTATGACTTCCACTTGTTTGGCTTGATATATTTCCGGTGATACACTTAGGCCTTGTGGCATTCTGAGATATTTGTATCGTCCTAGGGGAGTCCAGAATGTTGTGAGATCGGTTGAGGATTCCTCCAGGACACATTGGAAGAATCCATCCGATGCGTCAGCCACCGAAAAGAATTTCGCATTCGACAGCCGAGGCTATACATCTGATAGCATTGGCAGTGGGTGGTGAGACCGTCTTGCTGCTTGGTTAAGGTGGCATGGATCGAGAGTCACTCGTGAGTTTTTTTACTTTCTTTGCGACCACCAGCATATGACTGATCCATTTCGTCGGTCTGCTGACTGGTGTTATTACTCCTTGAGCTTGCAGCTGCTGAATTCTTTGTATTATTTGGTCTTTGAGTGCCACAGGTGTTTTGCGTGGCGGACATTGTATGGGTATTGCATCCTCCCTCAAGTCGATTCGGACTTCACCTGGCAGACGGCCTAGGCCCTTGAAGATGTCTTCATATTCCTGCACAAGCGCCTCTAGCTCATTGCTGTATTCTGGTGATTGTTGTATTTGGTTCACGAGTTCAACGTTGTCCCCGAGTTTGATGAATTTCAGACTTATCGATGTCTCCGCACTGAGTAGTGGGTGTTCTCTTAACTTGGCTACTTCGAACGTCACTCGGATTTTCTTGCCTCCGTTAGCTGCGTGGATCGTGAATCGGCCGACCGAATTGGTCAGATCTCCACCGTACATTCGTAGTCTCGTGTTTGACCCTTCCAAATTCGGCACTGCTTTCTTTTCACGCCAGGGGCGTGCCCAAGATTTTCTCTCGGGGGGAGGGGCAATTTTTTGTGCCCGGAAACAAGATCAGGTGTTGAGAACTATGTATAAGGCAGGCAATTGTGTACAGGAAAAGTAAAACAACATTGCTTCCCTCCAGAATAAATATTGTATTAGTCATATCCATAATCACATATATCGGACTCGACCGACGAAATTTTGTGAAATTGGCTTGAGCACCGCAGTATCGCATTTTCACTCAATGAGTTCTTGCTCCAGCCTTCATGCTAGTACACTGACGAATAATAATTCTCATATACCAGATTCTTAACAGAATAACACTTCAAAGCGCAATCGAATGATGGTGAGCTGATATCGACTTGGATTTCTGGACTTCTAGAGAATCATGTCCAGTTTTCTTGGATCCGTCGCGATGAGATCAATGACTTCTTCCGGCGAGACTTGAATTTCACGTTGAATGTTCATGGGAGCCAATCCGTTGAGACGCTCTCCATCCATCTCAGACCTTAAATACGTTTTGAGCAGTCTCAGACTGCTGAAACTTCGTTCCGGGGAGGCAGTTGTCACGGGTAAGGTAGCCAATATTTGAAGAAGTACGAAAATCTTCGGGTATTCAGCCGGAGAACAGCGATTGAGAGCTTCGATTGCGCTCACAGGAAGCTCATTCTGAGGGCACTTGACCCATCTGGCTTTCCACAGCTCGAATTCGCCTCGAACGATGCTGTTGCCGCAGTTCAGGTCAGCTTCGTAGAAGTCTATCGTGTCGAGCAAGTCTTGGAAAGAGGACTTCACCGTGAATTTCGGCACCAAGCATTGGACTTTCAGAACATTTTGCCTCGAATCGGCGAACATTGATATGAATCCTTCTATCAAGCTATCGAGATATGGGAGGTAGATCGAAACTCGGAAATGATCCTCAAGGGTATTAGAGAGATGATTCTCCCTCTGAGTTTGTCGTTCACACAGCCGAGGCATGCGGGCGTCGATATCTAGATCCGCGCAGAGCTGCGAGACCTCTCCGAAGACTGTTTTGAATACCTCATCCGCATCTTTTCGCCGTTGACTCAAAACTGAGAGGACGTTGTCCGCGGTCCCCAGTGCAGCGAAAATGTCAACGTCTTTCGCTTGGAGACTTGTGGATAGAGGCAGGAAGAGTGAAGAGAAGGTTTCTATGATGAGCAGAGATGCTACGAACTCGCATTCAGAAATCGAACTGAGTAACTGATGTGCTCGAAGTGCGGCATCTCCGATTCCTAGCCTGAGCTCTCGTAAAGCATGACTTATGGGTACGAGAAGTTTCCTGAAGGTGATGAACGCGAGATGACTCTCCACCCAACGAGTGGCACAGAGAGGCTTCAGCCCACGCTTGCTCGAAGAAGGCGCGTGGGTTTCCACGAGATCTTGCAGAAGTCTCACGCGCACAGAGGAGCGCGAGAAGAAAGCGCAGACTTTGGCCACCAAGCCGGCCGCTAACCGTATTGGTACGAGCTCGCTAGAATGCACCAATACAAGATTCAAGGAATGGCTAGCGCAGTGGAAATACAACGCTTGTGGAACGACAGCTTTTATCTCTGCCTGGACTCCTCTGGATGACCCACTCATGGCGCTGCAACCATCATATCCCTGGCCCCTTAGGTTCCTCACATCGAGTCCTTCTTCGTCGAGCGCATCATGATGCTCCGAGCGAGTCCAGCGCCTGTTTTCTGGGTCACTTCGCAAAATTTGAGAAAGACCTCTTTCAGTACATGTTGATCGTTCCTTGTTCCGACGTAACGTAGGCATATAGTGAGTTGATCCTTCTTGCCGACGTCCCTTGATTCGTCGGCCAGCACAGAGTAAAATTTTGATCGGATGACTTCGCTGACGATTTTTTTCCGGATTATTCTTCAAATAACCTTGATTATCTCGTTCTGGAATTTTCCACTGATGTTTGTCGCGTTTCGCCTCGAATTGCTGAGATGCTCTGCGAGAAGATGGTCGCCGGTATCTAGGCGGTATCTGAGCAGAGCTCGGAAATTGCCTTCGTTGGTACTTCCGTCTCCCGGGTCCAGGCCCTTGGCCCGCAGAACCATGTTCGTCTGAACTCCAAATGGCTGCAACAGACGGATGTACGAGCTGCAATAAGTCAAGTTAATACTACAGTAATGCCGATTGATGGAGTCCCAGTCGATCAACTCAACTAAGGAAACATCGCACAAGACGTGATATAGTCGTTTGCAGGTTTTGTGGATAAAAGTCACTCGACTTTCAGTGAGGCCATGCAATCTGCTGACGCAGAACAGTTGAAGAAAGCGGTGAAAAGCGAATATGATTCCCTGATGGCTAACAAAACTTGGCGTCTAGTTGAGCGTCCGGTTGGAGCTAATCTGATCAAATCGATGTGGCTTTTCAGAGTGAAATATCTTCCCAACGGAGCCGTGGCCCGTCATAAGGCACGCTTAGTGATCAAAGGGAGTTCCCAGAAAGCTGGGGTGGATTACTTTGAGACTTATTCACCTGTCTCCGGGCTCACATCGATTCGGTATCTGCTTTCATTGGCGGCGGTTCAGGATCTGGAAATCGTGGAATGCGATGTTACCACAGCATTCCTCTACGGGGAGCTGGATGAAGACATCTTCATGGAGCAACCGGATGGTTACAATGACCGGAGTGGGAGAGTGTGCAAGTTGCAGAGAGCTCTATACGGCCTGAAACAGGCCCCGCTCCAATGGAACTAGAGGATTTCAGCAGCTCTGAAAGAGTTAGGTCTGGAGCCATGTTCAGCTGATGTCTGCGTCCACGTGAGAGAAAAAGACGCTCTCTATTCTGCCTTATATGTTGATGACGGTCTCTGCATAGCACGATCCTTGGATGTGATCAACGACTTCCTGGACTCACTTCAAGAAACTTTCAAGATGACCAGAGGTACTGCGGACTGTTCCATTGGAATCCAACTTCAACGTCATCGAGAAAAGAAACAAATCAAGCTCCACCGAACGGCATACACGGAGAAAGTCCCTGAAAGATTCTCTATGGCGGACTGCAATCCAGCTGAGACGCCACATCAGGCTGACCTGATTCTCAGGCAAAACATAGATGAGTGTGGTAATGCCCTTGAAGCGTACAAGGCCCCGTATCGCGAGCTTATTGGCTCGTTGCAATATTCGGCTGGTTGTACTCGCGCAGAAATAGCGTACATTGTGAATCAACTTTCACAGTTCCTGAGTTGTCCATCGAAAGTGCATGGGCAGTGCGCGAAGAGTGTGTTACGTTATCTCAAAGGAACAATCAGTGACGGAATCGTCTACTCGGCTGGAGAGGATCGGAACATCTTGGTCGCTTTTAGCGACGCCAGCTGGGCGTCTGAGATCGAAACGCGAAAATCCATTTCAGGTATATGCCTAATGTTGAATGGCGGGATTGTGAACTGGAGATCGAAGAAACAGTCAAATGTCGCGGACTCCACATTATATGCGGAGTATGTCGCAGCACACTCGTGCACCCGGACTGTCGTCTGACTGAGAAGACTCCTGAAGGAGCTAAATTTTGAGCAGGCTTCTCCAACAACTATGTGGTTGGACAATGCTGCCGAACTGTTCGTAACTAACCCCGTGCATCATGAACGTTCGAAACACATCGATATCAGAGTTGGGCAGATTCGAATCATTTTGATTCGAATCGTCTTGATTCGAATCTCTTCTGATTCGAATCATTGGATTCGAATCAGATCGGATCAGATGTGATTCGAATCGTCCTGATTCGAATCAAAATGATTCGAATCACGTGATTCGATAGCTTCTGAGTCGACTCATTCTGATTCGAATCATTTCTGATTCGACTCATTCTGATTCGAATCATTTCTGATTCGAATCAAGTGATTCGATGATCCTGATTCGAATCATTTTTGATTCGAACCAGAGGATTCGAATCATGTTCTGATTCGAATCATTATCTGATTCGAATCCCTACTATATATGATCGGCTTAGTTTGTCAGTTAGTCCGCACATTACTTTCCAACTCTGGAGGGGTGATTCCGAGACCAATCTGGCCATTACTTCCCAACTCTGGAGGGGTGATTCCGTGACCAATCTGAGCATTACTTCCCAACTCTGGGAACAACTGGGAAGTAATGCTCAGATTGGTCTCGGAATCACCCCTCCAGCTTTTGAAAAGTATGGTCAGACTGGTCCCGGACTAAGCCGAGTATATGTAGTAAGGATTCGAATCGTGTGATTCGAATCAGATGATCGATCCTGATTCGAATCAAAATGATTCGAATCACTTTTGATTCGAATCAGCCTGATTCGACGGTTTTTGATTCGAATCACTTTTGATTCGCCACTCGGTGCGATTTTGCTGCCACTCGGTGTGGTGCCCCAACTTTGACAGTGAACTCTAACGTTGTAATCTCCCGGTTACCGCTGCAATGCAGCCCGTGGCGAAAGGTACCCGGCTAGCTACATTCTCCAAAGTAGGCGTAGTTCTGAACTCGGAGGTCTTCAATCACGGACAGCTTTATGTCGCATTGAGTAGAGTCGCATCGTTCGATCGGATCAAAATCAAATCAAACAGTGATTCGGTGAAGAACGTAGTGTATCCCAACGTTATGTGAACGGTCACGCCATGCGGAAGAATCGCGGAGGCGCTCAAGAATCAATTTAAATAAATCAAACGCGAAGAATCAGAATGAAGCACAACAAGAGGCATTCCCACTACACTGAGTTGATCGAACCTGATCGCGTTATACAGTTGCCAGCAGTGATTAAAGGAACTCGAAAGCCCCACCGCCCAGGAGCGGGACCGCCTGGACAGGCGGCCGCAGGCCGGCTGGTGTTTCTCGATTCGAATCTGCCCAACTCTGATCGATATCAAGTCTCACTCCACTCGGGAGATGTTTACAGCAGGAGAGATTGCTATAAAGCATGTTTCAACGAGCCGTCAGCTGGCGGACATTTTCACGAAAGGTCTGCCGACCCAGATGTTCAAGTTCCTGAGGCAGTTGATCGGAATCAGTTGAGCATACTGTTGGATTTTAGTCCACTGTGTTCAGCCGGTGGACACTCGATCTGGAAGTACGGTCTGTGGTCTGGAAGATCACGGCACGAAAAAAAGAGACAGGGGTCTGTCGCTCTTACTTAGCTCCTCGTGGGCATTGCCTTTATTGTGTGTATATATACCCAGCAAAGAGTGTGGGTTTGCATGAGCCGAAGGCGGACGGCCTTCGGCTCAGGGTTACATACAATTCTGGGATACTGCTGTACTGTATCTCCCAGTAAGGGCTTGTCGCCCACGGTACTGTGTTACCGTTCCCGTATTCACTAAACTGACCGTCTGAACCAAGACGTGTTTCAGATACCAGAAGCAGAGTGATATCTCAACACATACTGTTGTTGGCTGTTGAACGAAATTATAAAGCACACGGTGTTGAGCCTGATTGTGATGCAAGACTGATTCTTCTTTTATTATTGTATCGACACCTCCACTCTTGACTCCCTGTGTGGGTTTCCTTCCAACGCGCGTCATTTCAAGATATCACTATGAACACATACTCTCAATCCAGGGTCGTGGCAACGAGAGGTAGTGTTGAAATATGCGTTGTCACGAATTACGACTTTTCTACACATGCGCGTTGCCTATAGTGCTACATAAGAAGTCCTCGGAATTAAAACGCAATCACAACGGAGTTCGATCAAATCCTTACTTCTGGAATAGCCATCAATTCTAACTGATCAAGGAGTTGTTTTTCATCCTTCTCTCGAGAACTCCTTCCAGTTTCTTGTATGTCTCAACATCATTGCGGACGCTTTCGTGTGCTACGTACACGCTGATGAGTATCGAGTCTTGTTTTTGCAGTGTCATGCCCACTGCCACAAAGTCTTTTTCTCTTTCCACCCACTCTTCCTCTTTGAGGCTGTCCGGTATCAGCATGCCGGTTCCACCTCTGGCGTTTTGCCCGGACCGGCCATCCCTGTTTGAGCCTACAAACCTTTGATTAGCCTTAGTAGTAGCCTTTGATTTTTGGTCGTACCTCGTCATTCATGAGTTTTGCTCCGCTTAACCTGATTATTCCTTCTTCCGTGTCTCCGAAAGCATTCATCATAAGCCTCTTCCATTCCTCTTTTGTCCTGCCCCCAGCTAGATTGAAAACACATATGTTTAGGGTGTCTAGAATAACAAACGCATTTTTACTTTTCATGCCTCTGCCTCTCACCCTCATGTTTTTTTTCAACCTCTGAAGCAGTCTTTCGCTTCTTGGGGCAGTGCACCTCATCCTATTCCTCCCACGGTTTTTCCCCCGGACAGGGTTTTGGTATGGGTCTCCCCTACCCCTGGTCGGATACGGGGCAGAGATCATTGAGTATGGAACGTCTCGCTCCACCTTGCTCCTCTACCCCTGTGTGCACTTCTTTGGCGACTTTGTTGCTGTCCTGTTGTGGGAAAGCTGCCCCTCTGTACCACCTCTGTGTGTTGCCTGTGCTCCCCGCTGGAGGCTGGGGAGCACTTGGCCCCAGTCTCTTTTTTTTTGAGCTAGAGTCAGTCTTTTGAACTCCGCCCTTATCTTGGCTACTTCTTCGTCTGAGGCTTCCGCCGTTCCACTATACCATTCCACAACGGTCTCTGCCACTTTCTCCTTACCCACAGGTGTAAGGATTGGCTGCCTCTTAAGACTAGCCTGTTCCGTGCCGCACTGAGTCCATTGATTGGCCACTATGTGCCAAAGGTTCGAAATGCGGATCTTGCATCCGTCACACTCCTTAATGGTGTTTTTAACCCACTCACAGATGTCGTCGTTTATCTCCTCGGCTACTTGCCTGAGTGAGTCGACAGGAGGGGTGACAAGAGTTGCCCAGGTGACAGAGTCAACCCCGGGCTGCGCCGCCACTTCGTTCAGCGCGCTCTGATGTGTGTTGACCACTTCATCGATTCCTGTGGGCCTAAATTTGGCGCTCAACAGGTTGCCCAGGCCTACAGACCAGAGGATGTCTTTCACCTCTGTTTCTGGCCTTTTGCTCAGAAAAACCTTGGTTTTCTCAAGGTGTTTATTTATGGTCTTGGGCCAGTTGCCCTG
Source organism: Phytoseiulus persimilis (assembly GCA_037576195.1). NCBI lineage: Eukaryota > Metazoa > Arthropoda > Arachnida > Mesostigmata > Phytoseiidae > Phytoseiulus > Phytoseiulus persimilis. Next base: position 5,879,449 of record CM075102.1, on the reverse strand, counting down.
CTTAATTGTTACGCCCTTCTTGTATATCGCTCTCAAGCCATAGGGGCGTATCCATGACATCTGGCAGCGGCCCATCGCCTGCCATCAGCACCAGATTGACTTCTTCTGGTTCATAAACGGAGCCTTCGGTCTCCATCTGTTCAGGGCACATTCGTGTCCCTGTTGCTCTATCTTTCTCAAGATACTCTCTGTATCTTTTATTTGTCTCATTTAGCGAGCTGTTCAGCTCGATTAGTTGATCTTGCATAGCAATGATCTTATCTTTTGCCTCTCGCAATTCTGCTGAGAGTCTCTCACTGACTGGCTTTTGGTTGTTGAGTTTTCTTACAACGTTGCCAAAGCTGCCACAGCGCTTGCAATTAGTCATGAGCGCGCATGGGATGCATCGGACTTTGGGATCAGACTCCAACGCCCGCATCATCCCTATGCATTTTGCACATACCTTCGATTGTGCCATTTTTTTTTTCCTCGAGTTCTTCCACGGTTATTTGTTACCTGTCTCTCACCGACTGTCCTCTTCGTGAAATTTCTCCACACACACTTCACGAAATCACTTTTTTTCCCAAAAAAGCGCCAACTCGGACCACCACGTGCTCACCCTGCCTTAGCGGACGGCATCATCTGCATCCGTTGACGCCTCCCGAGATCTTTCGAGACCGAAAAGCCGAAGCCACCCTCTGCCTGGACCTCCCACTTCGGTACCGCGTGCCCAACCGCGCGTACAGCGTCGAATATCTCGCCATGTTGGAGCGAGATTCTTTTGTGGAACCGCGTAACATCACCGTCGATTCCGTACTGGGTTTCCGACCCCTGGTGATGCAGGGTAAGCCCCTTACGCAACAGGCTTTCCAACAGCGGGCCGTTGAACAGCCTCTTGCCCGGACGGCAGAGGGTACTGGAGCAGCGCGACGCCAAACGGCAACTGGCACGCGCTCAGCGTGTTGAGGAAGCCCGCTCTTGCACTGGCAATAAGCGTGCTCCCTCTGGAGTTGTCATATATATGATCTATCGTGCCTCTCTGCTTCTTGTATTTCTTATATCTTTCTAGGCTGGATTTCCTTCCTATTCCTTCTTTCCATTCCCTTCCCGTATATGCTTTGATTTGTTCTTCAACCTTTTTGCGGAAGGATCTCCAGCTTCTACCACCTCCTGTCGCTTCCGGAGCTTCTATTTTGTCACATTCGTACATTCTCTTGTATGCTGAGCTGAATATGTTGCATGTTTCCATTGCCTCTATGATTAGTTTTGGCCATATATGTCTGGACATTTGTCCGGCTCTGGCAAAGTACTGTATTTTACTTGATTCTCTGCGTTCGTATGAAGCCCACCCCAGTTCTCTCTGTCAATCTCGCTGTCTAATTTCGAAGACCCAATGACCTATTTTGTCAATCGATCGCCAATTCGAACATGCCCTGCGCTCGTGCCACCGCCGCCGGACTGAGCCACACCCTTGGAGGATCACCGAGTTGAGATGGATAAATATCAGTTTCTCATCATGGAAGACTCCAAGTGGCCTCTGGCTGAACTTACGGAGCCAAGCGAAGATTCACGGTGTAGCATACAGGCCGTGTTGCAATCGTTGATGGATAAAGATGCGCAGTTCCCTCCCCATGGCCGTACTCTTCCTTCTCGGAGAGAAGAGCGTCGATTCAGATTTTGTCAGACCTTTTCGTTCGTACTCGAGAGATGACAATCGGCCCCGATGGCTTTGCTCCATGTCCTGATGCAGTGGAGCAAGGGGAGAACACTCGTGAACTGCCTCTCGGAGGGAATAGTCACGTTGTGAGGGCTTTGTAGTATCTGGAAGCTTCTCTTCCTGATCATAGACGGCGTTGAGTCCTTTCTTGAGAGGAAGAATCGACCCGAGCCTGACCGGACCGAATATTTTATGGCACTGGATCTCGAGCTTCCCTGGCTCAGTTCGAAAGCACGGAATCTAGGGGATCCAGTGAGTGAGGACTCGAGCGACACGAAAAGTTTGGAGCCCCTTGATCCTGCGTCTTCGCCACTTGGCAGGAGAACGAACTTCCCTCCATCTTTGAATTGTCCACAGCGAGCCAGTAGGTGAGAACGGCGGAAGAAATGATAGATGCATAGGAGTAAACCGCGAAAATCGACTTGACGAGCCCGGAATAACATAATCTGGGGATGGAAAGCGTCACGGGGAAGTTCCCGATTTGCCGAGGGACTTCAATCACTGCACGTAAAATTGAGCATGAGTCCTACGTGCGATGTTTATCGGAAGATGGCAGTGCGATCAATCTCGAGCTAATTCCAACAGCTTTCAAATTTAAAGGGCGACGGTGTTGAAGAGACGGAGGAACAACCGTTGGGAGAAGCGCTTTGCGTGTTCTGATCTGCGTCAAGCCAACGTCGAGTGCGATTTGTGTGTGAGAAAAATCGACGTCTCTGAGATTTTTCCCCGTGTTTTTTGGTGCTGTGCTCAGTTGACAAGTGCCTTTAACTGTGTGCGAAGTTTTCGTGGAAGACAGAAACTTGTTTATGCCTGCTTCCCGAGTTCCCTACAATCACGGTTTCGTATCCTTCTCCTCATTCATGGCGAGGGATTGTTGCGAATATAGTAAATAGACTGATATAATAATTTCCGAGGTCAATGGAGGTCATTCCGAGGTCGATTCGACGATACTTTTCGAGGTCTATGGAGGTTATTCCGAGGTCGCTTCGACCATGCTTCCTGGGCTCCACGGAGGCTCGGGGCTCGATTCGGCGTCCCTGAGTTCCTGCTCTCGGACAATTCCGTAGAACTCTCCGACTCTTCGTTCAAAGATCACGATGTCTTGATCAGCGGTGCTGCAAATTCACAACCTACGATGATTCCGAGAACTCAGTCAGCCAGTTCGTCGCTCGTCCCCTCGGTATTGGCACCGGTGATGGCAGCCACGTTCAACTGGTGGACCAGTCGACCATTTCAGAAAAGGAGAGAGACAGTAAACTTGAGCGAATTTGTCGGCGATTCCAATCGCCGATGTCACATTGAGTGCTGGTCGCTTCCTCGTCTCTTTAATTGTATTCCAGAGTGAACACGACAGTTTACGGGTGTCTACAAGACCGTCCACGAGACCTCCTATTGCCATACACGAGGTAGGCTTCAGAATCATCTGGAATGAAAGGGACCACATGTGCATCTGGAAGATCAAAATAAATCCAATCCGAAAGGAAAAAATCGACGCTGATTTCTCGAAGCTGAAACGCGAACCACAGAACGAGCTCCTGACGCGCACGAGGAAGCGATTCGATGTCGGATTTTGCTCAATAACGGGCGAAAGTGAATGAAGAAGAGTAACAACATATACCGATTGGCCGAATTCGAAGATATTTCAGAAATGATGCCGACTCTCTGCCTCCATGACAGAAATCGCAGTCCAACAGCGGGCTCGAGGTCATCTCCGGTCGGCGGAGGGTTGGGTGGTTGGTAATGAGGAGGTTCGGCTCTAGATTTCAGAGAAAGAAGATGATCAGGGGTCGGTAGAGAGTGTATGACACGCATTTTAGAATTCCGGGAGAGACCATCCAAGACACTTTCCGTCCAAGAAGCGAACGTTTCCGAGGGAGACGCGAAAAACCGACCGAGTCACTACTCTGCACGTGGCGCATCCGCTTCAGTGCCGAGGAGGCCTCACGGCCGCGGAGTTCTTCGGTCGTCGGTTCTTGCAACATATTTTGCTCGGCATAAAAGAGAATGCTACACCTCAAAAGAATATACAAACGTGAGAAAATAGGAGCTCCGGGAGCGACAGGAGGTGGTAGAAGCTGGAGATCCTTGCGCAAAGAGGTTGAAGAACAAATCAAAGCATATACGGAAAGGGATAGGAAAAGAAATCCAGCCTAGGATGATATAAGAAATACAAGAAGCAGAGAGGCACGACAGATCATATATATGACAACTCCAGAGGGAGCACGCTTATTGCCAGTGAAAGAGCGGGCTTCCTCAGCACCAAATCCTTCAGAGCAAGATTCGAAGGAGGCGATGCTAAATGTGTGCTACGCGGACATCACACAGAGTCCCTAGAACACGTGATAATGGAGTGCAAGGGAGGCCAGCGGAATGAAGCGGGGATCTGCAGAAGACTAGACCTGCATGAAGACTCAACGAGAGGAAATGTAGAGCGGACCAAACGGACTCTTGAAAGATGGGAGAGAGCAACGAAAGAACACAGCCCACGGTTCTGCAAGATCAACGACTAACAATCCTAACCAGAAGAGCGTACTCGCCCCCGCGCACGGGGTTTCTGACACATAACGAAATGTGTATGGGCAAGAAATAGTTAATAAACCAATCAATCAATCAGAGTCGCGCGGAGGGGCAAAACTTCGAGCACAGAACTGCGTGAGATCTGAGGACCCTAGATTCTCTGAAATATTCTTGGATCGCAGAACCATATTTGTATAGTCTGTAGGCATTGATTACAGTGAAGCTTTCAAAGAGTTCATTGAGCCGAAGGAATCGCATTACATGAGTTACCCTATGCCGTGTCCTGCTAACCTAGATCCGGTCTTATTGCCGTGCACCGCCACAAGACGTATACCCACAGAGGAGGAGGCATCGTCCGCACTGCCCGGAGAATAAGCGCGCGTGACAGGAATTCTTGAGAGTTCTTGGGGAGCATTAGATCTGGACGGAATGGTCGAGAGTGGCATCGTTGAACGAGATGATTGAAATATATAGACGTCTGGAATATCAGTAGAATGCAATGCCACAAGCTGAGGATCCGAGTTTGCAAGCGAAACCGGCATTCCGTGTGAGAGGATGCGAAGTCGAGGAAGAGTCGCGGAAATTCCTCCGGCGTGGCCCCTGACAGAACCATTGGGGGCGTCAGCGATTTCAGATGCCGGGGACTGAGTGTTAAAGTATGGCAGTCCGATGTGGTGCGGAAAGGAAAACGTCAGCTTGGAGGACGATACAGTGGAATCAACGCTTCATCACCAAAGATGAGCAACTTTTTTAACGCCGTGGGGGGAAGTTCTCAGCCTCGAAAACGATGCCCTTCTGTAACAACCTCCCTCGCACATGAACCGCTCCCTGGTTTTCGACACGATCTCAATTTCTTGCAGCATCTCTTTTTTTCTTTGGGATCGAGCCCGGTCCGGAATTCGCGCTACGCAGACTCCCAGCTCAGCGGTACCACGACGAAGCGTTCGCGTACCTGTTACAATACTGCCTCATTCGCTCCCCGGGAGAGCGATGACAGGGTCTGTCTCCCATCTACAATATAAAAGAGAAGAATTGTTCCATGGTGTCTGATGATCTATATCCTATCATCCCGTCATCGGAGGAAGTTATGTGAGCTATAACCCGCAGCCTGAGGGAGCCTCAGTGTGGCGTCAACTCCTATCTACCCGGTCTTTCTTGCAGCATATCTTGATTTCCAGCGCCGTCAGGCTCTTGGTGAAAATGTTGACGACCGTCTCGGCCGCTGGTGTGCATTCGAACTTGACCGAGCCTCCTATGACCAGCTCTCCCATGGAATGGTGTCGCAGGTCTATATGCTTGGCTCTCTGATGCTGGACCCTGTTTGTGCTCAGGAGTACTGCCCTCTGATTGTCACGCCGGAGCTCAAGTTGGGAGCCGAGCGAAGTTTAAGATACATTTTTGTCCTTGAAATCAGGTGGTAAACATGCATCCGGGCCGGTCGTTGAGGCAGTTGCATCCTAATCTCAATTCAGATGCAGCCTTCAATTCCCACAACACAACCTGGGGCAGCCGCTCCAGCTCACCTAGAGGGCTCGAACTATTAATATAATAATTAATATAATATATTATATTAATTATTATATATATATATATATATATATATATATTATATTATATTATTATTATTATTAATTATTATATTATATATTATATTAATTAATATAATAGAACACTCACTAGCCACAGCCGTTCCATTCTGCAGAATTCCCTTCAGACTGTTCCGCTCATCAATCGAAGCTCGATCCGCGCCGCAGGCGGTTCCTCCTGCAGCTGCGGATAGGCTTCTCGATGGAATTGTGCCCTTAGTGCTTTAGGGATCGTCAGCGGACGAGGAAAAAGTGCGAAACGACAAAATTTGGGTCAATCGTTGATCGGAGAGTTTCCCCGAACCAAGCCTGATTGTCACGCCGGAGCTCCAGTAGCTGCTCAATTACAAACGTTGAGACTCGAGCGAAGTTCGAGATACATTTTTCCTTCAGAGCTGGTAGACACAGCTTGCATTCGCCTTCGGTCGTTGAGGGAGTTGCATCCTAATCTCAGTACAGATGCAGCCTTCAATGCCCACAACACAACCTGGGGCAGCCGCTTTCCCTCACACCAGTGGGCTCGAGCTAGAACACTCACTAGCCGCAGCTGGACTCTACATACTCAACGATGCAAGAACCCCCACCTTCCAGACCAAGAACAGACCATCCTTCATCGACATCACGGCTTGCTCCAAGCCCGCCGAGGCGATCAAATGGAGAGTCGACGGAGAACCTACGCCTACGCATTGGCCATTGATTTAGGCAGGAAACTGTTATGGTATCCTTCGCCGCAGGCAGGCATCGAGTTCGTTATACGCTGGTTACTCCATAGCATGGACCAACCAACGTGTCGAGCAATCATTCGGACATCAAAGGAGGGATTCGCAATTATATCTCCGAGTCGCAACCGTGCTTGGAGACATCTGCAGAACCGGTGCACTTCATCCGGGCCCTGGCCTCAACTGGAGAAGCTCGATAGCCACTGAAATAAGATATTGTGGCAACGAACATAACACTCCTCCTCACCGAAATATTTGACGAGCTACTCCCTCACATTGGACTTCGATTGGTGAAGTTTCGCAGTAAAAATGGAAGGATGAGTACGCGTTGTCTCGATTTTCACAAAATCATGGGCTGAGAGTTGAAGTTCCCATGCTCACATACAGGGTACAGATATGGTCTCTTCGTTAGTGGCTGTTCACTCGAGTCAGCCTCTGGATGCAGCCGACGAAGAAATCAGGAAACATAAGTTTCGACCAGTCTGCTTCTCTGTCACGCATCTGATACGAAACGAAAGACCAGATGAATTCACCCCGCTGTCGGATCAAAATGGTTCGGTTCTCTGCCCCCGCTTGACGCTGGAGCCGGGTTGGCGCCGGGGTGAGGCTGACGCGCCCCGCTGCCACACTAGTCCAAGGACCTCGTCGAGCGAATGAAATACAGAGCTGGCAGCTGTGCTCCTGGTAGGGCCTCAAGAGCTCGCAATACTTCGGAACAGATACTCCCCCACGGATTGAGCCTTACAAGCTCCTTCCGACAGCGAAATCGACTCGGGACCACATGAGATATCATGCTATTGATTGAACAAGTGGGTCCGATCAGCATGAGTGAAGGAGTTCTCCCAAACAAAGACGATCTCTATTCCTCATCAGCCTAATAGAATCGAACGAGAGAGCTCCGGTACTTTTGCGGCTGAATAAGCCCAGTCAAACCCCGTTGTGGTTGCGAGTCACAGCAAGAGCTCAACCCTGACCGCACTCCCCGAAGGTCGCGGGTGTGCCCTCAAAACAGATAGGCAGCTGCGTCTGTAACCGTGGGGCAGTGAGAATTGGGGTTGAAACGCATTCTAACTCAAATTATTAGGGCTCATCCATTGGTCGAACTAGGTACCGCCCACTTGAAATCAGCAGATAAAACGCTCGTAGTTATTGGGACTCTTCGCATTCGCCTGCGTGAGCTTACACGTTGGAGCTCGAGTTCGAAATTCGAACAGTCTCTCAATCCTTTTCCGGAGCCATCAAACACACAGAGAAGATCGCGATGCTCCAAACACAGCAATCCCTCAGCGTCACAGGGGCAAACCGCTTCGAGTCCCCTCACAGCTCGAGGCAGCTCATGGAGCAAGTTCCCGGTGTAACCTTCATCGAGGACGAAGAGGAGTCGTGCATGGTGCGAAAGGTGGCCGCCCAGCTCTCCGGACATCAGGGTGCCGGCTTCCCAGGAACGAAGCCGATAAGTTTGGGAGTGCAAAACCTCCCAACGGTGACCAAGGAGCCATACGGAGTCACCTGGAAATCGGATGGAGTTCGTTTCCTAATGCTCATCGCCCAGGCCGGTGAGATCTATCTTCTCGACGAGAGGAACAACGCTTTCTCTGTTGCGAATTTGTCATTCCCATACCGGAAGGATCCTCGAAAGCACCTCTTCTGCACCCTGCTCGACGGGGAAATGGTTCTGGACCGGGAAAACGGTAAGGTCTTCCCTCGCTTTCTCGTTCGGGACATCGCTCATTTCCGGGTCGACAAGGTCCGCCTCATGAGCTTCGACATAAGGAAGTTGTGCATCGACAAGGAAATCATCGGTGCGCGGAGTCAGGCCATTCTCAACGGCCAGATCAAGTTAGCCGAAGAGCCTTTCGAGATAGGGAAGAAGGAGACCTTCGGCCTTGATATGACGGAGAAGCTCCTGGCAGCCAAGTTCCGTTCACAGGTTCCCCACAATATCCTAGGGTTATTACTCCAGCCCATACGGACGGCTTACACCCCCGGAGTCTGTCCCGGTCTTCTTGAATGGCAAAGCTGTCAGGTCTACGGACCAATCATCAGGGTCCCAACCGACCAAAGACCACCTTCTAGGCTTCATACGCTCGAAGGTTGGAGTAACACGAGAGAAGTCGGCGTCCGCAGTCGAGGAAGCTTCTCCTGAGAGGCGAGCAGAGACAGAAACAGTTGTCACTGCTGAGAGCATCGGTTGCAAAAGATCCAGAGAGGATAGCGACCCCGGAAACTGTAGAGCTCTCAAAAAACAGAAATTCTCAAGTGAGCGAACCCCTGACGACTACACTGACCTTCAAGAGTTGTTCTGATTACATTCATCAGTGTTAATAAATTCATGTGGCCGAAATATTTTTGATATCATTCGTTTTTTTCATGGGAGAACAACTCACGGAGAGGCTCTATAATTCACAGAAGGAACTGTGGGTGCGGAGAAAAGGAAGATTGACAATGGGGGAAGAGCCATCGGAAAAGAATGCATGCTCCGCCGCTTCGTACACATGGTTCACAAATCTGATGGAACATGGCGACCGGTCGGATATTTCAGAGCTCTCAACGCGATAACAGTGCCAGGCAGATATCCAGTCCCTTATCTCGAGAACTTCGCTTCGAACCGCGAGGTCTGCCGTGTATTCAGCTCCGTCGATCCGACTAAAGCGTCTCATCTAATTCCTGTGGCAAAAGAGGACATTCACAAGACTGTTATCTGCACACGCTTCGGGCTGTACGAATACCTCCGGACGCCGTTTGGACTCGCGAACGCGGCCCACACGTTTATACGCCTCATGGACTTGGTCACCCAATGATTATATTTCGCATTTGTACATCGCGATGATATCCTTTTGATAACTCGCAACGACCAAGAACACCTAATGCATCTGAACCAACTATTCAGCTGCCTGATGTTCTTCGGCCTCGTCATCAATGAGCCAAGTGCAGATTCGCTGTTCCTCAATCGAAGTTCCTCGGTCATCTGGTCTCAGCTGAAGGATTAGCTCCTCTCCCCGGTCGTGTCAAAGCAGCTGTGCTCCTGGTAGGGCCTCAAGAGCTCGCAATACTTCGGAACTGATACTCCCCCACGGATTGAGCCTTACAAGCTCCTTCCGACGCGAAATCGACTCGGGACCACATGAGATATCATGCTATTGATTGAACAAGTGGGTCCGATCAGCATGAGTGAAGGAGTTCTCCCAAACAAAGACGATCTCTATTCCTCATCAGCCTAATAGAATCGAACGAGAGAGCTCCGGTACTTTTGCGGCTGAATGAGCCCAGTCAAACCCCGTTGTGGTTGCGAGTCACAGCAAGAGCTCAACCCTGACCGCACTCCCCGAAGGTCGCGGGTGTGCCCTCAAAACAGATAGGCAGCTGCGTCTGTAACCGTGGGGCAGTGAGAATTGGGGTTGAAACGCATTCTAACTCAAATTATTGGGGCTCATCCATTGGTCGAACTAGGTACCGCCCACTTGAAATCAGCAGATAAAACGCTCGTAGTTATTGGGACTCTTCGCATTCGCCTGCGTGAGCTTACACGTTGGAGCTCGAGTCTGAAATTCGAACAGTCTCCCAATCCTCTTCCGGAGCCATCAAACACACAGAGAAGATCGCGATGCTCCAAACACAGCAATCCCTCAGCGTCACAGGGGCAAACCGCTTCGAGTCCCCTCACAGCTCGAGGCAGCTCATGGAGCAAGTTCCCGGTGTAACCTTCATCGAGGACGAAGAGGAGTCGTGCATGGTGCGAAAGGTGGCCGCCCAGCTCTCCGGACATCAGGGTGCCGGCTTCCCAGGAACGAAGCCGAGAAGTTTGGGAGTGCAAAACCTCCCAACGGTGACCAAGGAGCCATACGGAGTCACCTGGAAATCGGATGGAGTTCGTTTCCTAATGCTCATCGCCCAGGCCGGTGAGATCTATCTTCTCGACGAGAGAAACAACGCTTTCTCTGTTGCGAATTTGTCATTCCCATACCGGAAGGATCGTCGAAAGCACCTCTTCTGCACCCTGCTCGACGGGGAAATGGTTTTGGACCGGGAAAACGGTAAGGTCTTCCCTCGCTTTCTCGTTCGGGGCATCGCTCATTTCCGGGTCGACAAGGTCCGCCTCATGAGCTTCGACATAAGGAAGTTGTGCATCGACAAGGAAATCATCGGTGCGCGGAGTCAGGCCATTCTCAACGGCCAGATCAAGTTAGCCGAAGAGCCTTTCGAGATAGGGAAGAAGGAGACCTTCGGCCTTGATATGACGGAGAAGCTCCTGGCAGCCAAGTTCCGTTCACAGGTTCCCCACAATATCCTAGGGTTATTACTCCAGCCCATACGGACGGCTTACACCCCCGGAGTCTGTCCCGGTCTTCTTGAATGGCAAAGCTGTCAGTCTACGGACCAATCATCAGGGTCCCAACCGACCAAAGACCACCTTCTAGGCTTCATACGCTCGAAGGTTGGAGTAACACGAGAGAAGTCGGCGTCCGCAGTCGAGGAAGCTTCTCCTGAGAGGCGAGCAGAGACAACAACAGTTGTCACTGCTGAGAGCATCGGTTGCAAAAGATCCAGAGAGGATAGCGACCCCGGAAACTGTAGAGCTCTCAAAAAACAGAAATTCTCAAGTGAGCGAACCCCTGACGACTACACTGACCTTCAAGAGTTGTTCTGATTACATTCATCAGTGTTAATAAATTCATGTGGCCGAAATATTTTTGATATCATTCGTTTTTTTCTTGGGAGAACAACTCACGGAGAGGCTCTATAATTCACAGAAGGAACTGTGGGTGCGGAGAAAAGGAAGATTGACAATGGGGGAAGAGCCATCGGAAAAGAATGCATGCTCCGCCGCTTCGTACACATGGTTCACAAATCTGATGGAACATGGCGACCGGTCGGATATTTCAGAGCTCTCAACGCGATAACAGTGCCAGGCAGATATCCAGTCCCTTATCTCGAGAACTTCGCTTCGAACCGCGAGGTCTGCCGTGTATTCAGCTCCGTCGATCCGACTAAAGCGTCTCATCTAATTCCTGTGGCAAAAGAGGACATTCACAAGACTGTTATCTGCACACGCTTCGGGCTGTACGAATACCTCCGGACGCCGTTTGGACTCGCGAACGCGGCCCACACGTTCAAACGCCTCATGGACTTGGTCACCCAATGATTATATTTCGCATTTGTACATCGCGATGATATCCTTTTAATAACTCGCAACGACCAAGAACACCTAATGCATCTGAACCAACTATTCAGCTGCCTGATGTTCTTCGGCCTCGTCATCAATAAGCCAAGTGCAGATTCGCTGTTCCTCAATCGAAGTTCCTCGTTCATCTGGTCTCAGCTGAAGGATTAGCTCCTCTCCCCGGTCGTGTCAAAGCAGCTGTGCTCCTGGTAGGGCCTCAAGAGCTCGCAATACTTCGGAACTGATACTCCCCCACGGATTGAGCCTTACAAGCTCCTTCCGACGCGAAATCGACTCGGGACCACATGAGATATCATGCTATTGATTGAACAAGTGGGTCCGATCAGCATGAGTGAAGGAGTTCTCCCAAACAAAGACGATCTCTATTCCTCATCAGCCTAATAGAATCGAACGAGAGAGCTCCGGTACTTTTGCGGCTGAATAAGCCCAGTCAAACCCCGTTGTGGTTGCGAGTCACAGCAAGAGCTCAACCCTGACCGCACTCCCCGAAGGTCGCGGGTGTGCCCTCAAAACAGATAGGCAGCTGCGTCTGTAACCGTGGGGCAGTGAGAATTGGGGTTGAAACGCATTCTAACTCAAATTATTGGGGCTCATCCATTGGTCGAACTAGGTACCGCCCACTTGAAATCAGCAGATAAAACGCTCGTAGTTATTGGGACTCTTCGCATTCGCCTGCGTGAGCTTACACGTTGGAGCTCGAGTCTGAAATTCGAACAGTCTCTCAATCCTCTTCCGGAGCCATCAAACACACAGAGAAGATCGCGATGCTCCAAACACAGCAATCCCTCAGCGTCACAGGGGCAAACCGCTTCGAGTCCCCTCACAGCTCGAGGCAGCTCATGGAGCAAGTTCCCGGTGTAACCTTCATCGAGGACGAAGAGGAGTCGTGCATGGTGCGAAAGGTGGCCGCCCAGCTCTCCGGACATCAGGGTGCCGGCTTCCCAGGAACGAAGCCGAGAAGTTTGGGAGTGCAAAACCTCCCAACGGTGACCAAGGAGCCATACGGAGTCACCTGGAAATCGGATGGAGTTCGTTTCCTAATGCTCATCGCCCAGGCCGGTGAGATCTATCTTCTCGACGAGAGAAACAACGCTTTCTCTGTTGCGAATTTGTCATTCCCATACCGGAAGGATCCTCGAAAGCACCTCTTCTGCACCCTGCTCGACGGGGAAATGGTTTTGGACCGGGAAAACGGTAAGGTCTTCCCTCGCTTTCTCGTTCGGGACATCGCTCATTTCCGGGTCGACAAGGTCCGCCTCATGAGCTTCGTTATAAGGAAGTTGTGCATCGACAAGGAAATCATCGGTGCGCGGAGTCAGGCCATTCTCAACGGCCAGATCAAGGTAGCCGAAGAGCCTTTCGAGATAGGGAAGAAGGAGACCTTCGGCCTTGATATGACGGAGAAGCTCCTGGCAGCCAAGTTCCGTTCACAGGTTCCCCACAATATCCTAGGGATATTACTCCAGCCCATACGGACGGCTTACACCCCCGGAGTCTGTCCCGGTCTTCTTGAATGGCAGAGCTGTCAGTCTACGGACCAATCATCAGGGTCCCAACCGACCAAAGACGACCTTCTAGGCTTCATACGCTCGAAGGTTGGAGTAACACGAGAGAAGTCGGCGTCCGCAGTCGAGGAAGCTTCTCCTGAGAGGCGAGCAGAGACAACAACAGTAGTCACTGCTGAGAGCATCGGTTGCAAAATATCCAGAGAGGATAGCGACCCCGGAAACCGTAGAGCTCTCGAAAAACAGGAAATCTCAAGTGAGCGAACTGCTGACGACTACACTGACCTTCAAGAGTTGTTGTGATTACATTCATCAGTGTTAATAAATTCATGTGGCCGAAATATTTTCGATATCATTCGTTTTTTTCTTGGGAGAACAACTCACGGAGGAAAGATTCCTCTCGATCCCAGCTACGAAACGCTCGCGAGAGCGCGCAGATCAAAGTAAAATCCCTGTATGTAATGGATAGATACCCCTAGGTTTTTTTCTCGAGAGCTCTTGATCAACGACAGAAGAAATACTCTGCTTTTGACAGAGAACTCATAGCGATCGTGTTGGCGATCAAGCATTCTCGTTTCATGGTCGAAGGCCGACAATTCACGATTTTCACCGACCACAAACCTCCAACGACAGCAACCGCCTCGAGAACGGAGAGATAGCCACGGCAAACCAGTCACCTGGAACTCATCTCGCAGTTCACGACGGACATCCAGCAAGTCCAGCATGTGGAAGGTTCCGACAACGTCGTCGTCGATACACTCTCACGGCACAACCAGATCGCCGCCATCATTCAGCAAGTTGCAGCCCGTTGGACACTCGAAGATGTTGACGCTAAAGATGTGTCAGGGCCAGAAAGAATCACGCGCGCATCACCCATTTTGAGGAGCCCGCCACGGCGGCAGTGGAGAGAAGCTATTGGAATGAAGGATATGATGAGCAAGAGAATCAGAGTGAGTGCGACACAGCACGAGTACGAGACGCAGCTCCGGCGTCCTTCCTGTCTAGCAAAAGGGCTGAAACTCCCCATTCCTCAAGTACACAAAAGTAGTGCCTTACAAATTATCAACTCAATCGGGCAATGAGTGACTGAGTCGGACGAAGGAATCACTAAATTTCTAGGCTAGAACCAGAAAACGGAGCGGGTATTGGGTTGTCACTTTTTACCGGGCTGTCCGGCGGGCAAAATCTCATGTGTTCTTCTCTTTCCTGATTATTCTTCCGATGAGTGGCGGCAGATTCGAATTCTGTCCATCCTTGACTGCTACAGAGAACTTCTCATTCGCAATACTTGACATTCCCCGTCGCAAATAGCGGACGACTGCTGTCTTCACAAGAGCTTATGTTACATACTTGTCCATACTAGCGCTATGCGTAGAATACAAATGTCCGTATCAGGTATATCACATGTCTACACACTTTATCCGAATAATATCGAATTCGATTCCAGTATTCTCTCATTTATCGCAGTTGATTCGTTCCAGGCCCGAGCGCGATAAATGAATTTCCGCGAAGTGGGGTAGTTTATTGGGAAAATGCTTTCTCTGACCTGCATGAGTAGATTCTACATCCGGATTTCATCTTGATGCATTCTCTGAAACTCGACCCAGACCTACATTGGACCTCTTGATAAAATCAGCGGGCTACGCGGTTTGGCTACTCTCCCTCATCGATGACAATAAAATCGATGGAGCTCGACCCAACTATCGAATCGGGTTCTTCCGCCGGTGGAGTCTGCGGGGGAGTTTTATGCTGAGGGTTCAATAACATGGTTGTTGGTAGATGTTTGCGTTTTTTTCATCTGATTGAGCACGCTCTTGTACGGCTCCATCGCCTCATCGATAGCGTTGCGGAATTGAAGTGCTCGGGTCATGTGAGAATCCCATGAACCGATTTGATCTTGCATCTCTCTGACACCCCTCACCAATCGTGAGAGACGCTCTAATGAGAGACCTTCATCTTCATCCTGGACGTTGGTGCGGTCGTCCTCTTCCTATGGTTCAACTCCTTCCTGAATTGAACTTTCGACAGCGAATAAGTGGACGTCCGTCGAGGTTTGCGAATCGGCGTCCAGCAGTTCGCTGACGTCAGCGACGGTCATGTCGTCAAAACCTTCGCCTCCAAGCTCATGAGCCAGCTGGACTGCTTCGTGCAGCGCAGAATCGCTTGCGTCTTCGAGCGTCGGACCACAGTTGTCTTCGAAGATTCCGGACCACAACTTTTTCCAGCTTGCAGCCACAGTCTCAGCTTTCATGGATTTGAAAGCGATTCCGATAGCCTCCAAACAGGACGCTATCGTGAACTTCCGCCAGTATTCGGTGACCGATAACTCTTCCTCGCAATCCATGGAGTCAACAAGATGCCCGGAATGATCACTCTGCTTACTCCTTCGTTCACCGCGAGAGCCTCTTGCGCACAGAGCTCGAAGGTCGCCTTGATGTCAGCGGCCGGAAGGAGGAGTAGGGAAGCGAAAGCTAGGAGCTTTCCGAGCTCCTGGCCTGGAAATCAGTGCCTCGTGAAGATCTTGCAAATTGGTCACATTACGAGGCCTGACAGCCGTTGATTGGCGGCGACCGGTCCGGTCTTGCTCCACAGGTACAATCTCAGTGGCTGCCTCCATCGGGAGTCTAGAACCGGAGCACATAGTGTCGGGTCAACCGATCATGAATACATTTCAATTCTTCCTAGATGAGCTTGAATCACTTCTCTTGTTCTGCGGGGATGGCGTCCATGGGTGACAATGAGGAGTTCGCTTTGAGTGCCCGCAGCCAGTCACCTCTGGCCGTCCGAGCGCGGCGTCCGTATCTGTTGGCTTCAGGAAAACGGTTGTGTCGGCCGTTGATGTATGCTATCTGTCCATCGTTCCGGATCTTGCCCATAACTGAGCACTTGACGTCCCTCCTGCAACCGGTTACTCTGGTTTGAATCTCATTCAGGGCTAGAGCTCGCAAACTTTCCTTTCGATCCATGATCGTGTTCTGTATCAAATAATCCATCAAATTCCACATGCTGGACCAAGCTGGACAGGAATAAGTACTCACGTGAACAGCTCTTCGCACTTTACGTACGTCCCTTCCCGTCAGCCGTTTCTTTATCTCGGCAGAAAAAAAAAACTCAGAGACGCCCTCTAGGTCTCCCACTCTGTAGGAACCTCCAGTATCACACCGAACTTTCTTGCCGAATTGAATGGCATCGCAAGAACTCAGGTATGCCCTGCTAGCTCCATTTTCAAACGAATGGGACTCTGTTCCAACAGGAACATAACACCGACGAGTCCCGCCAAAACTGCGCCGCGCGTCCCGCTCCCATTCGGACACACGATAGCCGTGAGCTCAGAGACTGCACGGGGGCTTCTTTCATAATTTCCCTTTATCGGATTCCATTTGTGCTCGGCTGGTGGAAGATCAGTGCATCTGCTATTCCCTCCTGATAATTTTTTCTTCCGAATGTAACTGAATTTCTCATTTTAACGCTTCCTGACATCGTCTGGAACATTACTCGTAACACCACTATAAGGACATCAGATCGCTCCATGTCAATGCGGGGGATTGCAGAAATTATAGAGCATCTGAAAATCACGGGCTATCTCTCTACGGGAATGCTCTCAATCATATCTTGCCGCCGACGGGCCCGAGATAGCACCGCAGGCCTATCTAGCTTGAGCCCATCATCCTCAATGAGAGTCACCTATCTATCTTGAGTGAATTGACTTCGTTCTGGCAATCAATCATATCTTGCCGCCGACGGGCCCGAGATAGCACCGCAGGCCTATCTAGCTTGAGTCCATCATCCTCAATGAGAGTCACCCATCTGTCTTGAGTGAATTGACTTCGTTCTGGCAATCGCCTTGTCATTGGAAATGAGATGGGGCTTCAATTTCTCTCATGGCAGGCTGCTGATAAATGCTGGGGATTCATCGCATATATATATGGTATATGTATATTCTAGCTATTGGAGCATCGTTCACGCCTTGGGCGATTTAGCCGGATTCGAGAATCGCTCGCCGTCACTAACGAAAAGCGCTCAATCCACCTCGGGAGCGTATTTTCTCGAATCTCTTATCTCCTTCATCTGGATACAGACGCAAGCTATGGCGATATCACAGCCGCGCTGGAACAGGACAGGAGCATGTGTGAATGCATATCAAAAATGCACAGGTGCCTCGGCACACTCGAGTCAGAGTGGACTCGAACCAAATTGGTACCCGCTCAAGGATTGTTTGCGCTCAAATCCGGCGTCCACCAAAATCGGCTCGTCGCTCAAATTGGACCTTCGCTCGAATCAAGCTGCTGCTAAATTTCAACTCCCGCTGAAATTAGACTCCCGCTCTAATTCAACTTCCGCCGAAATTCGACTCTCGCTCAAATACGACCTCTGCTCAAATCTTCTTCCGCTCAATTCACTGGTAACCGCCTTGGGCGAGTTGCTGGAGTTATTCACTAGATAGTCGGTAGAACTCTTGAACAACAGATCTGCAACTGATGGTAAGATAACGGCGGATGAACACTGATTGGGAATCGCGACATCCCGAAAATTTATCCGTGATACACGACGGAACATGTGTATCACGGATAGATACAGTTCTCCACTGTACCGTGTGCCTTCATTTACGGGGTGGTCAACGTAGGTCGGGAATATTCGAACTCTCCCTTCTTTTAGTCATACCTCAAAAGTGGTCCGATCCCGGAATTTTTTTTCCGGATCGATAGCTGGAGGAATGGCGCATTCCAGCTTGATTCGAATGAATCGGTTGAAACCTCTTTTTTCTGGAGAGCCGCGGAAAAAGTCAATTTTTTTTTTCAACTTTTCCAAAAAACTGCCCGTTAAATGTCCTAAGTGAACCGATCCAGGTCGTCATCATTCTCTTGAATGCAGCGAAGAATGCCCCTCATTCGCTTAAGAAATGGCGAGGATCGGTCGGAAGCACGAGAAAAGGCGATCGACGCATAGGCATCTCAAAAATCACTCATCTTTTGGCAAAATCTCGTCCTCGATGCAATTCCCCCCGTATCTCCTCAGGGGAGCCGAATTCGAAAACACTTCGTATGGCAAAAAGTTCTTAGAATGGTCCAAACTATCCGACAATGACCTTTCCGGGCCGATCCGACAACTTTTTTTTTGCCAAAAAATCGAGCTCCCCCAATTTTCCGTCCTTGATGCCTGAAAGTTCGCGCTTCAATTTGCAGTTGCTCGCCTCGACGAAATTGTTGGTTCGGTTTATCACTCTGAACAGGGAAAGCTCTCTTGGACCGATCTTCCGCGACCAATGTGTTCTCATGTAAGCTATGAAGGGCTGAAACTGTAATGTCGAACGTGTCTGAGGTGTGATTGAGAATGGCAAGGGTACGTCGCCGGAGTGAAATTGCCGTCTTCTGGAATGACTGTCATGGAGCCGGACTGTATGAATCAGGCTCACCTGCGGGCTGATAGCCAAAACCTCGTTGGCAAGCTCTTCAAAGCAGGGGAGAATTTCATCGGGCGGCAGCAGAGGGAGCGCGATGAACGCCAACAGCTTAAGATCTCTCCAGGTTGTCGGAGTTGTTTCGCAAAGCCCACCCGGCTGGAGCTCGCACGGGGCGTGAGGGCTTTAGAGTAGTGAAATAAGCTGCCGAACGCATGGCCTCGTCGAAGTCCCCCATGTATGAAGAAACGTCGCCATGAGTCTCGTTCTTGAGGAAGCGGAAAACCTCTCTGTATGCTTCCGCTGAGCGAGACTTCATCAGTGCAACAACGACGATCCCGACCTGGAGTTCATCGAATTGAGCTCGTTCAAATAGAGCTCACATACTCCAAGATTGCAATACCGAAGAAAACGAAAGTTAAACGCCATTTCCCTACTTACATAGCCGTTCCAATTTGAATGAATCGTGAAGAGCTGGCGGAAGGGTGTTCTTCTGACAACTTTGTATGTAGCATCCGCTTGGATTTCGGCTGAATGCGGCAGTAAGTCAAGCTGCCTTCTGGTTGTCAAAATCACCGTTTGGGTCCCGCCACAGAAGAAGCTCAGCAGTCGTTCACCATCTTTGGTGACAGTGTAATCCGGCACACTTTTCGCTGCTATCACCTCATGGAGTCGCTCGGGGGTGCGAACAGGGGTAGGCCGTTTCCGTGCGCGGTGGCGTCGGCCACTCCTTATGTGACTGAGCAAGTGGATTTGCCTCGCAGCCGCCATCGGTAATCTGGTTTGGGAAATTATCTTAGGAATACGCATCAGGCTAACACAATTGGGGTGAATCTCATGACTTCTACACCGAGTTATATGGGATCACGGATGGACTGTACGCACTCCCTTCGTTGCTTCCGGATGGCATTCATTGGAGCCTGGTAGTGATCGTCATTCAGGGAACGGATCCACCTAGCTCGAGATGTGAATACCGCATGTCCTTGGCCGTTGTGCTCCGCCCAATGATTGTGGATCCCCGTGATCCTAGTTACCACACCTTCATCCGTTATCTTGCCTCTCACTGGACATTTCGTCGGACTGAAGAAAAACTGATACCTTAGAAACGGTGATTCCAGGATGTGCGAACAGGAATAGAATGGGCCACCCAACCTCGCCATTGGATCTGCGAGGGGACGTACGCGGCATAAATAACTCACGCTTTCCATTTCTTGCACCGTATCGTGTATGCACCGTCTTTGTGAAGTCGCTCGCGGTGGAAAAAATATTCTGAGAATCCTCTCCGACCGTCTATCTCGTACTCTCCCTCGGAGTCACACCACACGAAGTGCCCGAAGTGAGCTCCATCGCATAAATTAAAACGATATCCGACGCGATTATTCATATTGCACCATCCGTTACCCGAAATTCAAAATGCGCTAACCGCTCGGTCATCAACGACGCTGATGACGTTGTCCCTCTCCACTGCGGCGGAATCCCATGTGACCAGCGTTCCAATAGCTGGAGAGTTGGCATTGAGTGATCTTAACGGCGTACTTTCCGTCGTATTTCCCTTCTTTTTTCTTTGTTGAACAACTCACAAAGGGTAGACTCTATGGTTTGCAAAAGGAACCGTGAGTGCGAAAAAAATGAAAATGGGGGGGGGGGGGGGTAGAAGAGCCATAGGAAAAAATGCCATAAGAAAATGTACGCACGACCCAGAAGAATGGAAAATTCAGCTGGAGTGTGGGGCTCATATAGACAATACCCCAAAAAAAAACCTATGGCTCAAATGGTTTGAGGACTCCTTTGAAAAAATGAAGTCTCTCTCCAGTATGACTTCAAGGTCCCGTTCTCAGATCGCCCGATGATCAAAGGAGTCGAACGTGAAGATTTCCTCGAGATCTTTCGGAACTCAATCGGATTCCATGGGTAGAGGCTTGACTCCCCAGAGGTTTCTGATGCAGTCAGCGGCGGTCATGTTCGCGTTGTGGAGCAGAAGCTCGATTGCGTTCTCCGGGTGTTTGAATTTGTCGCAAAAGGCTCCCAGGGACGGAACGATGCTTCTGGAAAGAACCATCATTCGGGTACATAGCGATGTCAACGATAAGACGCAAGAAGCTGAGTGGAGCATGCTCCGAATATTCCAATTCCGGAACTCACTGATCGCGGTCGACTCTCCTCGGTGCAATCTTGTCTTGACTTTTCGTCAATCATGACTCATCGTTAACTTGCTTGTGCCTCTTTGCACCGGCAAGACCCAATCTACGAAATCCGGGTCAAACGAAGAAACCCCCGCTGTGAGCGAAACAGGTGAATATTTCTGGCTCCAGGGAATCGGGCACGAGGGATGATTTTATTAAGCCTGGAGTATCTCGGTGAACCCTAGTGGACCCTGCGTCGCTGAGTTAGAAGGAACCGGGAACCGATCTCAGCAATTCTAAACAATTCCAAGACACAAAGTTGCTGGGAGAGCCTCCCCATTGGGGAGGGCGGGGATGGGGGAGCGCGGCGGGTCGCGCTGGTCACTCTCTCATAATGAGAATCCCGATCCGCGATCGCCCAAAGATATCCCATCGTATCGTATGTCCATCGTCCAGCCGTTTTCCCAATTATTAGCGCAGAAACGCGCTTTTCTTCGGGCGTGTTTACTAGGGTGTAACTGGGAGTGGAACGAAAAAATCGGAACGAAAAAATCGCAGCGGGAGGCCTTTAAGGTTTTTGTGGAAGCGAGGGAAATTTGAATTCAAGTTGAATTTCGAGTGGTAAAGCGAGTGGTAAGCTCGGTGTCTTGTCATTAGTCAATGACAATGAAGTGATAGTGTTTTTTTGAAAGAATGCTCATCACGCGGCGACATTGCCTCCATGGACAAAATCTCGAGAAGCAAAATCCAATTCAACCTGTGGCTGAACCGGGGCGTGAGAAATAGTGAGGAACCGTACGTCAAGTCCGGATACAGATTAAATTCAGGCAAAGGAGTGGACATTGCCTCGACGGGCACAGCCACGAGGAGCAAAATCCAATTGGTGGAACCGTGGTGGACGACGTCAGTTCCAGGGTGTGGAACTTCAACTCAGCCTCTTATGGAACGTTTGTATGGAAAGATGTTTCGATCATCTCAAAATACTCCTTCAGAGAATGATGATACACGGTGATACCATCGTCGTGTTCCAAACCGATCAATGTAGGGAAGGAGACCTGGAAGAGGCTTGGATTCAACGAGGACAGTACTTTAAAGATGATACTAGACACAAAGGAAGGACTGGAGGAGTATGAGTTATGTCGCATAGATCAGCCACACCACTGCCTCTTAGCTAGGGTCTCCTCCAAGATACTTGGAATGGGAAGATAGAGAGGAAATGATCATTAAATATTGTAGGTGTTGTAAACGATCTCGCCCCATGTAGCTCCAACTCTAGGTATCGCTCATTGTTCCCGCCACCGCTAGAGAGCGCCCCGGCCATTTTGGAGAAGATGGTGCGAGGGCGGAATCGGAAAGAAGAATTAGAAGTTGATCATAGAGAGAGAACAGAGAGTCACTTTTTCGGTACACTCCGTCGAGATCGGTCGCATCCGCGATACCCGGTCAAGATTCGAGGAGCCAGCGAGTAAAGCGAGTGAAACCCCCACGATCCGGCAGTTTTACAAGTGGTGGAGATTGCGAGTTCGAGCCACCCTACGGAATGACGACGTTCAAGTCGCCACCAAAGACCTCGCCGAAGAAACGCGCACGGTCCAGCGCAGGGATCCAGCCCAACCCGGATCCCTCACAAAGTTACGAGGAAGACATCGCTCAGGCAGTGGCCGTGGCCGAGCATGGGTTCACCGATCCAGCTCAAGAACCGGCCTTCCAACAAGACCCAGCAGCACCGTACGACTAGCACGACCACGTGTTAGGGCTAGCAACAGGTATGGAACCCCAATACCAGATCTCGCCTTATGACCAAGCCGCGGCGTACAAGAGACCAAGCATGCCCCAGCAATTCCGAAGACCATTCCAGCCCGGAGATTTGGTTTGGCTCCACGTACCGCTACGGAATGTCGGCCAGTCGGACAAACTACAAAGCCCCTTCTTCGGACCGTTTAGGATAGGCGAGCAAAAAGTTGCGGAAACGTTTTTGATCATCCCCGAGCCCGGGGCGAAACTACCGGGAACAAGAACGAAACCGCATGTGGTCCACTCTTCACGCCTGAAAATAGTAGTAACTGCAGAAAGCCAAGCAAACCCAGCTCATCAAGACGAACAGATCGCAGAAGCCGACAGCACTGCAGAACCGGCCCGAAAGATTGACCTAGCACAGAGTGACCCAGCACACACCGATCCGGCACCGATTGATCCAGCGATCCAAGAAAGAGATAGAAAGAATAGGGAAGGGGATCTGGAAGAGGCTTGGATTCAACGAGGACAGTACTTCGAAGATGATACTAGACACAAAGGAAGAACTGGAGGAGCATGAGTAATGTCGCATAGATCAGCCTCACCACTGGCTCTTAGCTAGGGTCTCGTCCAATATACTTGGAATGGGAAGTTAGAGAGGAAATTATCATTAAATATTGTAAGATTGTAAATGATCTCGCCCCATGTAGTTCCAACTCTGGGTATCGCGCATTGTTCCCGCCACCGCTAGAGAGCGCCCCGGCCATCTCGGAGAAGATGGTGCGAGGGCGGAATTGGGAAGGAGAATTAGAAGTTGATCATAGAGAGAGAACAGGTACCCGGTCAACATTTGATGAGCCAGCGAATACAGCGAGTGAAACCCCCACGATCCGGCAGTCTTACAATACCCATACTTGCTCATCAAAGTAACATTCTTTCCGTTTGTGCTAGAGCTCGTTTCGTGGGTGTGAATTGGGAAGAAACTCCTATGGCGAACAAGGGAAATGGCGAATGAGCGGTTATTATATGTTATTTATTTTGGGGGAGGGGTACCCGGAAGATGAGTGTTGCTTCAACGGGTACCCCTCTGTTGTTGGCGATGGTGACGTGCCGGATCGTCTCGTCCCCCGGCGCTCGTAAATTCCTCTCCGACTCCATCCATATTCTGGAGAGGATTGCCTCGGGGGGGGGGGGGTCGCCGGTCGGAGGTGGAACGATGCCTCCATGGAGGCATTTCGTCGTTGAGAATTGGTCAATGAGAGGGTGATTTTATATGATGAGGGTGCTTGGTCTCGAATGTTCGGTGACAAAAATTCTCTGAAGGAATATTTTGAGATGATCGAATCAAGTTTCCAGTGAAGGTGAACTGTTTTCTGCTGTGTGAATGAGCGATGATTCTGAATTAATTCTGTTATATTCTTCATATTCGCTTCTGGAAGAAAGTTGAACACAGATTATAATAACCTGACAGGTTTTCATGAGACTCCGCTGATTTCGTTGAGAACGAAATCTGTAGGTGGTTGTGAAAGACTGAGAGTCTGACAGATACTCGGTCGTTCTGAACCACTGTCAGTCTTTGTGTTTGGAATGCCGGGGCGGTGTGCACCCGGAATCCCGAAAACCCAAAATAACGAAAACCCGAAATAACGAACGCTCGAAATCTCGAAAACCCGAAATACCGAAAATCATTTTGGTCTCGTGTTACATCAACCGAGGCTTCTATGCCGAGTGCGGATTCCAGCTATGAAATTGGATTCGACGGCGCTCACTAACATCCATAGATTCCAGAACGGTTCAAATCCGAATCTGTGAGCAAGTCTCCTCATAAATCGTATCCAACATACAGCAGCCGCTCACATATACGAGAACAGTCGGGGACCCGCTTCGCTGGTGGGTCCCGGAGGTCGAAGAGGTCCCGTTTCACTACCAACCCAAAACCTATTTGAAACCGCGCATAGCTCCCAGATCTGCAATGCTGTTCTCAATTCAGCGCTGACGTTGATCGTCAAACGAGCGCCGGCACGGGTTCCGTATACAACCAGATACGATTGAAGGGAACAGATGAGGATTTCAGATTCAGATGGCCTCGTGTATGGGCTTTTCGTGGTCAATCAGCCACTCTTGTACGGAACAAGGCGAGCTCTTCCGAAAATTCGACTTCAAGTTTCGCCAAGTTAACCGGGCAGAGCAGGCTTATCAGGACTGGCATTCATCAAAGAATCTCGAACTTTCGAGGACTGTCATAACATTCCCAAGATTCCTGACAACCTTGCTTGGCTCAACCCAGCATACAACGGCTCCCGAATGATCCGGGTAGGCTCCGGCGAATGATTCCGGCAGTCCTCCGTGAATGTCAATGCTTTCGAGTAAGCCTCCACGGCCGGGCTCGGCGCTCGACATAGAAGTCTCAGCTGCTCTCCGACGGGAGGGGAACACCTTTCGGCATTCCGGGTTTTCGGGATTCAGGGCGTTTGGTATTTCGGGTTTTCGGTATTCCGGGTTTTCGGCATTCCGGACCCAAACCGCCGGGGCAGGTCAAACGAAAGTCGTCCGAGACTTCCTCGCAGGATTCAAGTCAGGCGAAAGCCTCAAAGACCGACAGGGAGTTGAACACGAATAATCTGACAGCTCGATTCTATTCAGAGTCAATTTGCGTTTCGGTTGTCTCGAAATCGAACGTTAAAACTTGGAAGAAGTATAACGGTGAAGGGAAACTTTTCTCAGCGATTGTCGCTGATGAATTTTCCGAAGTTCAGATTACAGCTTTCGGGGCTGAATGCGATAAATTTTTTGACGTCATCTAGCCCGGATGTATGCTAGAAATAAGTTATTTCAAGTGTAGCAAAGCATCTAGATACAACAATACATCGAATACGTTTGAGATCATATTAACGAGGGCAACATGCGTGAGACAGTCTAATTCCAGTATAGTGATCGTCAATGCAGCACCAGTTTTTGCGTCTCTGAAAAGCGTCCAAGATGGAACGGAGAATCAGATTGTGAATGTCGTCGGAGTCGTGAGTCATACTGGAGAATCACAGACTGTGTTCCGTAAGAAAGATAACAGAGCACTGCAAAAGAGGGAGATATGTCTCGTTGATGAGACCGAATGTCCCATCGGATTGGTGATTTGGAATGAGAACGCAGAAAAACTGCAACCTGTCGCGGGGACGATATTATCCGTCGAGAAATGTAAGACGTCCGAGTATGAGGGTACAAAGACCCTCATTTTGATTGATGTCACCGTGACTGAAACAGATCCTCAAACAGAAAGAGGACGGGAACTACGGAAATGGTGGTTAGCCAGATGTGCGGTTACGTCAGAAGCGCGTCGAGTGAACCCGGTTGCTGTGGAGAATTCGACTTCATTTTTGACATTATTGACTCAGAATGTCACATCTAACAACTACGTGTTTCACAATGATATTCAAATTTCAAACATCAACATCGGTACTGCTTTGTATGAGTCTTGCCTTTCAGATAATTGCTCAAAAAAGGTCCATCGGTCGGAAGATGGGAAATGGAACTGCGTCAAGTGTAAAAAGACCCACGACAGTTATAGATCGCGGTTTCTTCTGAAGGTTTTGATTCATGATGAAACACAAGATATGTGGTGTACTGTTTTCGATAGAGTGAGTTGATTCGCAGTAAGATGAAATCGGAGTCATTCAACCTAGGGATTGAGTTTTGGATCATTCCGATGGCAATCCAGTCATTCTGAACCATATTTCTAGGAGGCGGAAAAGATCGTTGGTACGGATGCTGGTACAGTGGCCCGTTTGCGAGCGGATGACCAAGCTGCGTTTGAGGCTTAGTTCGCCAGTGTACAGGAGAAGAAATTCCGTATGAAGTTCTCGTATCGAAAACGAGTTCGTCAGAAACATATCCAAATTCGGTCAGCAGTGACTAGGCTCTTGAATCATAATTGAATCCCTAAGTCGATTGTTGACGGGTCGGTTTCTAGGGTACATGGGAGGAAGAACTTCACGTGCTTGAGGTCCTTTGAGTTATGTTGTACCTGGTTGGAAGGTCTTCGAACACGATGGGTCCAAAAAAGACGAGGGGGGTTTTTAACGAATAGGAGATTCACAGTTGTCCGGTGAGAACTGTGAACCTTCCATTCGAGTTTTCCCCTCTCGAGGTTGGCTTGAGAGGCCCCTCAAAAAATCATGGTATGGGTATGGGTTTATTGATCTTGACTCGGATTGAGATATGTACAGGTTTACATTCTGTTCGAGTCAGCCTTCCATTTCAGGTGCTTCCGCAGATCGTTTGGTCTCCTTTTCCCACTTTTCGAGGGCAAGCTTTGTCTTGTACACTAGTGATGGGTCTTGCATTTCCTCTGGGAGGCCGAGTGCTTTGAGGAAATCATCGTCTGTGTAGTACGCGTCATTGCATTCGAAGATTATGTGTTGTACAGTCTCTTCGTATGTGCCGCATCTCGGGCAGGTGTTGTTGCCCTGTTGTTCGGAAAGTCCTCTAGTTGGCAGCATTCCTGCTCTTGCTAGGGCTAGTAGAGCATCTCCTCTTCGATTGCCGTAGAGGTAAGACCTTGTACCGGGGGAAGTTTTACCCCTGCGGTATAGGCTTAGGCTGTTTTTTAGAAGCATGTCTCGCCTCCAGCCGTGCTCCTGCATTTCTTTAACTCTCTTTTTTATCAGTGAGTTATATGCGTTTAGGGCTGGTGTTCCTTGACTCGATGTTGGTGGCTCGATCCGGTCACAGCCGTATTGGTGGCTTAGTGTCTGCGTTCGGGTGCAGAGTTCAGTCTGTATTCCGAGTATCTCCATTGTGTTCAGGAGAGATTTTGGCCATCTCTCATCTGGCATGTGTTGGATGCGTTTCATGTATCTGAGTTTGCTTTGTGCTTCCCTGGCTTCGAATAGGGACCATCCAAGTTCTCCCAGTATGAATTCCTTGGACACTTTGTAGCCTGATATGCCAAGGGCCCAGCGGCCTGCATCACGTTGAGTTTTTTCCAGTAGGTCCTGTAGTTTCTTCGACGTGACTGTCACCGAGTTACTGTATGTGAGTTTGGCGACTGCGGTCGCTTTCCATTGGGCTTTTGAGATTTCGAATCTGTTGAAGCTCCACATGGATGTGGCGTGCATTCTGTGAAGGGCAGTTGTAGCTTGTTGTTGCCAGATACCTTCTTGTTTGTCGAGGTATCTTCTGCTATCAGATAGCGTGATCCCAAGGTACTTATACTGGCGTACGATTGGGAGGGGCTGTCCTTGTATTTCTAGGTTGCTGTGTTCGCCATCGTTCGATTTCGAGAATGTAACTATGGCGCTTTTTGCGGGGTTGAAGGTGAGCTTTCTTTCGGTACCGAATTCGCCCGTTATCGACAGTAGCTTCCTCAGTTCGCCCGCGGATTTTGCCATCAGGACTATGTCGTCGGCAAATAGGAGACCTTGGATGTTGAAGGAACCTTTTTCCCTCAGATCCCATCTCCATTTTTTTGTTCGGACTTCGAAGCCTGCTCCACTTTGCGTGAGCCTGGTTTCGAGTTCCGAAATGTAGAGGATAAACAGGGTGCTGGAGAGGGGGCAGCCCTGCTTTAGGCCGGAGCTGGTTTCCACCCATTCTGATGTATGCTCCCCTTCTATGATTTTTGTTTTATTCGAGGAGTATAGATCTTGCAGCATCGTTATCCAGTCATTGTTCATTCCCATCTCGGACAGAATGTTCCATAGTAGGTTTCTGTCGATTCGGTCGAATGCTTTGGTTGCGTCCAAGAAGGCGCAGGTTAGTCCGGTGTTCGTTTTCCTGGACATCTCGATGGCTGTGGTTAGGACGAATAGGTTGTCATCGCCTCTGCGATTCACTCGGAATCCATTTTGCATTTCCCCGAGCAGCCTATTGTCTTCAGCCCATTGTGAGATTCTATTTGCTAGAATTCTCGCGAAGATTCGGTATAGGACCGGCGATATCGTAATCGGTCGATATGTGTGGAGTTGTCTTTTTTTTGAGTTCGATTTTTCGATCATCGATACTCTATTTGTTCTCCAGTCGTTCGGAACCTCGTGTTTTCCGGCAAATATGTCGTTGAAGAGCTGTTCGATGTAGGCTATGCCATGGTCGTCCAGCTCTTTTAGTATTTTGGCCGGAATGTCATCCAATCCACAGCTTGTTGGTTTCAGTTTGCTGAGAATCTTCGAGATTTCTCCTGCGCTGGTGGTGATTCCGGTGGGATTGGGTATCATCTTGCAGATAGTGGTTGGCTGTGTGATAGGGGTTGCCTCTAGTAGGTCGATGGCAATCTGGGTTAGGTGCGACGGGAGTAGTTCGGTTGGTACTACTGTCCCGCTGTTATCGATGATCTTTTGTGGTCCGCTCGTTCTCGGTTTGTTTCCGTTTACGAACCGCCAGAACATCCTGGCCCTCTCATTTCTCGGGGCGGAGAGAATTTCATTCAGCGTTTTGGAGTCTCGCTTGTGTATTTCTCTCTCGACCTCCTCTCACGTCTTGCTGCGCTGTTCGGTAGGCTAGCTCGGCGTTGATTCTGTCGGGTTCGGATTGAGAAGCGCGGGCTGTTCTCCATTGTTTGTTTTTTATTTTTCGGGTTTTAACAAGTTCGGAGATGCGCTCAGAGTACACCATTGGTCGGTCTCTGAGTTTTATTTTGCGGCTTGTGCGTTGTATGCTGTCGTGAATGGTTTCACGCAGTTGTTCGTACGAGATTTCTGCTTGCTCCCGTTTTTGCTGGAGTTCTTCGCAGATCCGTGCACTTGCTCTTTTGGGATCAATCAGCGTCACTTTGCGGGGCTGAGTTGAGGGAGCTGCTTGGTTGATACCGATCTGTACTCTGAGTAGGTTATGGTCACTTATTGTTGTGATTTCTCTACGTTCATCGATATGCATCCAGTTGACTTTCTCAAGCGCTTTAGCGTTGACTATGATCATGTCAATTGCGGACTTGCCCCTTGTTAGACGTCCCTCACACTTTTGAGTTGTGTTGAGGATGGTGTATCCAACTTCGATGGTGAAGTCCTCTAGGAGTTTGCCTCTGTGGTTGTTGACGCCTCCAAGTTGTTGGAGGTGCGCATTTGCATCTCCGCCGAGAAGCACACAGTCGGTGTCCGTGCATCTCTGTTTAATGAAGTTTTTTAGTGAGTCAAAGAATTTTTTTCCATGATCTCTGCTCTGGTGGGCTATGTAGTATGAAATAATTATCCATCTATTTGATCCCACTTGTGTTGCTTGTGCCACCCAGTCATCCCCTTTTACGACCCATAGTTGGCATAGGTTGCTGGATGTCAGGATACCGACCCCCCCGTGCGGGTAGCTTCGATGGCTGCCTTTGCGGTTGCTGTAGCTGTACTGGTATCCCTGTATGGGTGGGCATGATTCGTCGTTCATTAGGCGTGTTTCGGATAGAAGCATTATGTTGATGCCTCCACCCGTTAATACGTCTCTCTCTAGTGAGGCCCATTTGGCTCTATTGAATTTAGTTCCATTAATGTTTAGTATTCCAAATGTACATACTTTATTCTTGAATTCGGATCTAGATTTAGTAGGTACATTGTTAGAGTTCGTGGGCCTGGCTCCCCGTCATCGTGCTGTCTTCGGTCTCACCGCTTTGTGTGCGGGATCCGCTCCGCCTCGATGCTCGCCACCCGGGGGCTTGGGTCCTTGGTTCCCGTGCCTGCCCGTGGGTCGGGGGGGTTGTCGCTGCTGCTGTTGTTGCTGCTGACGTTGTTGGCCGCCGGAGGGACCCGTTCGGTGGGTTCCGGCTCTGTCGTCGTCTTCCTCGCGCTTCGGCCAGTAGTTTTGCCACTGATCTGGCGAGCGCGGTCGTGAGGTGTTTCGCTGCCTCTTAGCGGCGTTTTCACCCGACCGTCTCGGTGGTCGGAGTGTGCCTCTTTGCTTCGGAGGAGTGATCTGGGCGTGTCTGTCCCAGGTTCGGTCCGGGGCAGACGACGGTCCCGGTTGATCTCTCAGTCCCTTTGCGGGACTGGGATCCTTGTTTTTGTTGTTGCACCGTGGGCACCTGGCTTGGCCAACTTTGGCAATGGCTTCTTCGAGAGCCTTTTGCTTTTGGTTGGCAAGCTCAAGTGCCTTTTTACGGTCTTCAGATTTGTTCTGAAAACTCGTGATATACTCACGGCGCTTTGTACAGAGCAGTTCTCGGTCCGCATCTGTAAGGCAAAGCGCCTCTTCAACGAATCGTTTCATTCGGTTGAAACAGATTCTGAGACCGATCATGTTGTATCGGATCTCGGTGGAGTCGTCGGGCACGCGGATGTTGGCGTTACGCGGATCGCCCGATATCAGTCTCAGGTCAATCGGCGTAACGTTCGTGTCCCTGACGGCTGATGATGCCAGGATCTGAGAGTTAACAGCAGCGACATTCGGAGTCGTGCTGTGCTCTAGCATGGTGCACCACGCCACGGAAAGCACCCCTGGCAGGGTCCTGAGTGTTTCCAGTGGCGTGATGATGCTACTGGCTACCTCTTCGATGCTTAGTCCGCTCTTTGCGAGCTCGACCAGATCGTTGACACCCACATGGCAGACAATGTGGACTTGTCTGTTGGGGTTCGCCGAGAGGTATTTGCGAGCTTCGGCGTTCGCTCGCGAGACATTCATGTCGCTCGTACAAACGAATTGGCCGAACATTTACTTTTCATTCCAAATAAAGTTAGGACTTCACTTGATTACATGTGACTCTCTTTCTTTTCCGATTCATTTATGGAAGAATGAATTCGAAATGGATAGATCGAGATAGATTTGATATCTACCATGCCTGTAGAGGCGGAATCTACATTTCACTCAGTTGGATAGAGAAAGATCTGAGTCGTATAAAGCATTTGGTCCCTAACGCGAACGACCTTTTGAGGTCCAAGTTCTCACTGTCTCAGGCTGCTTTTTTTGCTGCGGAATTTGTCCCCATAGTCTTCATAGAATAACAGTACAAGGATATTAGGTTTGACGGAAAACGGTGAGAACGAATGACTGGAGCCGACGACGACAATAAATTTCATCGAGCAGTTGGACTCAACAGACGACTTCGATCTCCATGGCTGAACTGGACGGTTCCGAGATCCGCAACCTTCGATGACGCTCCAAACGCGGTGACGGCTCACGAAGAGAAAGTACTATGTCGGGTCTAGCCCTCGTCGTTAACTTCACGGTAGCGACACTGGAGTTTGAGTAGATATGCCGAAGTTCCTAACGTGAAAACCATGAGAAGCCGGAGCGAATCAGGCTCCATGGACCTCTAGCAGTATGATTAAATCGAACCCTTGTCCTAGATGGTTACTTAGGAGCGTCACGCGTGTTATGTATAAGATAGCTGTATGTCAAGCGAAAACGCCTTCAGGATTTTCTGTTTTAGACAAACGGCCGCAACAATGCTTCGCAACCGGGAAATGTCACTCTGAAGTCGGCTAAAATCTGATTTGAGCCGGGACTTAAGATCTGAAACTTGACACACGAAGTTTCATTCGACAACGACGATCTGAATTATATCAGTTTTCCTGGATTGTAGAAATAGGTTTCGCGAGGTTTACTCCGAGAAACTAAACTATGGAGGCGAATGCCCTCCGAGTTTCGGTGCCGATAAGGGCTGAGGGAGGAAGGATATTGGAGAAACCTTCGGTGGGGGATACAGGGTGTGAGTCAGCTGAGATAATAGAAGTTATCGACTCAGAGTGCGATTTAGGGAATGTCCAACAATCGAGACGCAGCAAACGAGGAGTGGGAAAAAAGAAACGTGCGATGACGGGTGCTGAACGCAAACTCCGGTTTCTTGAAAAGAACAGAGGGAAAGTTCAAAATAGAACCAATCAGGAAAAAACACGAGGGGAGCGAGGGCCCGGGAAAAAAGCACCAGCGAAGACCTCCGCAGAGCGTAAAATACAATTTCTTAACAAGAAGAAAGGTAGGATCAGAGGGCAGAGTACATCAAGGATATTTTCAGAAGAAAGGGAATACCTATATCGGAAAATTTCCCACATGATACTGAATAGACATATAAGAAAAATCTAGGTGGCACAAGGCACGTGGACGAATCGAATGATCTCGAGAGTATCGAGGATAGACAACAGGTACGCACTCGTGATGTAGAGTCTCGTGAGAGGACAGGCATGACTTTTGGCGAACTGTTGAGAATCGGTCCGAGGACATGGTTACCGCCGAATGCCCCGAAGCGAGGAACAAACGAGTCAAACGTTCCACATGTGACGCCTCATTGAGGAAAGGAAAGATTCCTACATTGGCTATCTTCAATGGATTCAAGTACACACCAAAACCGATGGATCTGCCGGAATTGAACGCCATCACAATGCGACTCATAAATCCTCGGGTCCCGTTCATGCAAATCCGACGCCTCCGACTAGAATCGGGAACATACAGAATCATCGGACAGATCATAAATGTACCAGTCGACGTACAAGAAATGATTTCTAGTCTGCCAAGAGACTTAGCGGATGATTATGCATTCAATGTTTCGCTGAAGAAACACACAATCCATAAGAGTTCTGCATATTCTGGACAAGTCAAAAAAAGTGACTTGAAGTCATGGTTAACCTATCTACAAGGCACTCCATTGTATACGTTCTACAATATTGAAGTCGATTGGGCGAAGTTCGAAAACAATCATGATGACAATGCCCAAGAAGAAATCGAAGAAGTTGATGTCGAGAATGATTGTGAACTTCTGCTCTCAAAACAACAATCGCTCCTTTGGAGTGAAGAAAAATACTTGAACATAGCTCCCGGACAGAAATCGACTCCATTGAGTATAATCTACGATGAACATGCCGAGGAACTATCGTTCCTTGCCATTTATTATGGGGTTGCTCGCCAATTTCGACAAGGAGTGAAAGAGACCCCATTCCAAATCATGACAAGTGAAATCCGACGGAGCGACAGGCAAGGAACAACACCGGAACACATTCTCTACATGGCCGCCAAAAGCATGCGATTAAGAGTTTCCAGTGCATTACATGCCAATTACCGATGTAGTGGAGAACTGAACAAAATCACACGTGAAATGATCGAAGACAATAGGTTCCTAGAATACTGTGTGCAAAATAATTTTGCATTCTTGAAATCGATTCCCAACTCAGTTGAATACTGGATGTCCAGAAAGAAAGATCTTTTTGCCATGATACGGCAATTGGGGAAACCAACTTTCTTTTCGACGATGAGCGCAAACGAGGTGCGATGGCCTCATCTCCTTAATATTTTGAACAAGATAAAAACCAAAGAGAACGAAGACACAGAAGACCCACTGCGAGACTTCTCTGCGACTCATAGATCGAAACTCGTCAATGATGACTCCGTAACATGTTGCATTTACTTCTGTAAAATGATACAAACAATAAAAGGACTTCTCCGGTCGAAAACTAAGAGCCCATTCGGAAAATACGCGGTGGTGGACCACTTTCTACGTGTGGAGTTTCAACACAGGGGGAGCCCACATGTTCATATCCTCCTTTGGTTAATGAATGATCCCAAAGAACCCCTCTCAGAGCAAGGAATGCCGAGAACTGTGGATCTGATCGACCATTTATGCTCTGTGGACATTCTCCATGACCTAGAGAGCCAGTATTATGCCCCCCTTCAAGTGCATAAACACACTTTCACGTGTTATAAACAAACCGATGGAACCAAGAAAAACACCGATACTTGCTGCTTCAACATCCCGTTTTGGCCGAGTTTTGGTACAAAAATTATATTACCCATGCCGCCCGATGACGCTAGACGAAAGGTCTTACGAAAGAAAGGTCAACGAATGAAAAAGAACTTGGAAGAGCGTGCGTATGACAATATCGATGACTTCCTCCAAGACAACACGGTGACCTACGAAGAATATTTGAACATCATCCGAGCCTGCGTATCAAGACCCACCGTCCTGTTCAAGAGAAATATTAAGGACATATGGACAAACACATTCAATCCATGGATAGCGAACATACTGAAGGCAAATATGGATTTACAGTTCATACTTGACGAATTCTGCTGCGCCTCCTATGTAGTAGAATACATCAATAAGAGCAATCGCGGCATGACAAATCTACGACGACACCTGTCTGAATTACAAGAAGAATATCCTCTGTTTTCGGCTGAACCTCTCAGCCAGCCCTCAGGAGTGTCCCGGATTCACCTTTCGGTATTGCTTCAGTAACACTCCCTATCGCCTCGCAAATCCCATTGCGGGCGGTGGGCTTGGGTCTTAAGATGGTTCAGATTTAATTCTGATATAAATTAAATCCTCTTTTTACCACACAAGAAATCTGCTAGAAGAATATCCTGATCAAGATTATACAGACCTTCTGAAACGAATGAGCATCCGTATGTTGGATGCGGTGGAAATGAGTGCACAAGAAGCAGCTTGGTATTTACTCCGTCAACCAATGAGTTTAAGTAGCCGGGAAATCGTTTTTATTCCGACCGATGTACCGAACAAACGTATGACATGTCACAAATCACGCACCAAAATGGACGAAGAAAATCTTTCAACTGACTCAACGGATGTTTGGACCAAGAATATAATACAGAAATATGAAGCACGATCGTCGAGTCTATCGGATCTCAATCTAGCAGACTTCGCAGCGAAGATGACCATCAAAAGAGGAAAGAGAGACATTGAGGGGAATCAAATATATCATCAAAGAAGTTTTAATCGGATCATCCGATGGAAATATTACGCCCCTGGGGACCAAATGAATTTCAAACGAACAATGGTATTGTTGTTCTATCCATTCAGAAATGAAGTCACCGACCTCCTGGATGATGACAAATTTCTAAACATCTACACCTTACATGAAGAAAGGATACACAGTCACCGCAAGAAGTCCGACTGTTATGATGATCTCGAGAAAACTCTTGAAAAGTATCGTGATCTATGGAATGACAATGAGGATAAAACATACCAGGAACCTTGTGATGAAGGCTACATTCATCAGGAAAATATTCTGAATTTACCTCAGAATGATGACATTCGCCAGATAAAAGTTCCCAACTCCATGACCGCTATCGTCAAATGTCGAGCAAACGTATTATCCACATCAGAATACTGCAATCTGATGCGGCAAACGAACTTCGAACAGAGAGCTCTGATCAAACACTGTATCGCTCGAATCATGGATCCCAAACTACCTCCCGTACAAATATTCTTTACTGGGGCTGCAGGATGCGGCAAAACGTTCACACTGAAACTATTGATGGAGACCTACAACCGTTTCGTTCAGTCGCATAACGATCAACGAAATGCGTACGTGGCGGCAGCGTCAACTGGAAAGGCTGCAGTTGCGATACGAGGAACGACTGTCCATAGCGCATTTAGTATCCCCACGATGACCAGACACAGCGAGTTGTCTTGGGAAGCCCGTCAAGCATACCGTAACGCATCCGAACACGTGCACATCATATTTATCGACGAAATAAGTATGATCGGTGCAGGAACATTTCATACGATAAACGAAAGATTGAATAGTATAACCATGGAAGACGACAAACCCTTCGGCGGGTTGGATATCATCTTCTGTGGAGACTTACGACAACTCCCCCCCGTTTGTATGCTGCCAATTTATGAACCGGTGAAACGAGGACTTCACCGATCAGTTCTATGGCAGTCTTTGGGATACTACCCTCTCCAAACGGTGGTGAGACAACAAGACTTGATCTTTTCAACACTACTCACGAAAATTGGCAATGGAGACGCCCTCAATCAAGAAGAAATCTGCTTGATCGAATCAAGATTCCGAAAAAGGGAATGGTGTGACAACCACGTGAAGAGTGCCATCCGTCTCTTTCACAAAAATGAGAACGTCGAGAACTACAACAGAAAAGTCGGATCACCAGAATGGTACTCGACTGCCATTGACAATTACATTGGTTACCGGAAACAAGACCAACTAGTGAGTGCACGAACAAGAGTTCACCAAATGAAAATGACAAAAAGTGGAAATCTACCCTATGCTTTACCCTTATGTCTAAATCAACCATACATGGTGACATGTAATATAGACATCGACGACGGCATCGTCAATGGAGCCATCGGCTTGTTGCGATACGTTGATTTCAAAGAAAAGACCACAGTAGAAACCGACGAGATAACAAATCGCAATTGCTCTACAACCGAACCTTACTGTCTATGGATAGAATTCACAGACAATGATCAAATCGGAAAATCCGCGAGAACGAAACATAGACCCTCATTGGTAACAAGACAAGAGTTACAACAGAATTGGACCCCTATTTTCAAAAAAACCCTTTCCTTTGAGGTTTCAAAAATAATCAAATGTCGTCGAACAAATTTCCCGACCTGTCTGGCCTGTGCCATAACAACCCACAAGTCCCAAGGTGGCACCTTTGACGAGATCGTATTTGAATACCATAAAAATCTACAACAACAGATGGTGTACGTCGCTATGTCGAGAGTGAAAACGGTCGGAGGCTTATTCTTGACAACGCCCGATGATAATCCCGAAAAATTTCAATTCCATCATTCCAAACAAGCGACCGCTCCTCAAATGGTACAACTTCGAACGGAACTGCACCGTTTGAGTAATCATCGATTCAAAACTCAAGATCATCAGCTATTAGAACGAATGGATTCTGCGACCACGATCGTGATGTCATTCAACGTCCAAAGTTTGCCAGCACACGCATTGGATGTCACAAGCGACAAAGTCTACATGCGATCCACAATTTTCTGTCTAAGTGAAACTCGGAATGATAACTCCAAAGTCATCATGCTAGATAATTTCAACCTCGTGACCCAAAACAAGAGACAACACAGAACTGGTGGAGTTGCTATTTACGAACGGATAGGAGCACCCACGCAAGCAACTCCCACAATCACACCAGATCTCATTGATGAAGATCATGGTGACATTTGTGCCTGTAAAATACTTCTACGTAACCAGCTGACCGTCATTGCGACGGTATATATAAATCCGGGAACTTCGTTCGAGCTCATTAAAGAGTTCCTACTGAAATATGACCATGTTCTGTCCCCTGGAGTACAAAACCAGAAAATTCCACTAATTCTATGCGGTGATTTCAATTGGAACTTGAAAGACCCCCTAAAAAAGAAAAAAATGATCGAATTCATGCGAAATCAGTTTGATCTTGAGCTATTGACCGATCCCGAGTTATCGATAACGCGTGGCCAAACCTGCTTCGATATTATATTCTCAAGAGGCATCCGAGGTTGCTCCTGTGATACACTCATAAGCTATTTCAGTCATCATAACCCGGTATTCTTTTTCCTGGACTAATTCTAACCGATCTTCCAAACTATTTCAGTCATCATAACCCGGTATTCACTTTCCTGGACTAATTCTAACCGATCTTTAACCTTTACATGACAATTCGATGAACGCCCGTCACCGTTCCGGAACACTGAAGATTAGACTGTCGAGAATAAATTGAAGGGGGTTTTAGGCGGAAGCACTCGAGAAATTTAGGATACATGTTACCACCATCGCCGGAAAATCTCGATGTGCTGAAGCATTTTCCCCTCTCGAGGGGGTGGAACACACCCCCCCGAAAATCGTCGTCTTGTTCATCGTAGTTATTTCAAAACCAATTCACCGTACTATTCAGTGTATTTATCGACGAATTTCGTCTGTATTGCGGCTTGACACTAAGTTGTTCGCATTTCTGCGCCTCGGTTCAACCCGTGGATGAACCGTTCCTGGTTTTTTATATTTTCTTTGAACGAATTTGTATCTCTCTTGAAAGTTAATGGATAATTAGCCCGTATGTGTGTGGACAGCAAGCTCTATGCATGGGCTTTATTCCGGGGTAGCGAGCAGTTGAAGTTGGGAACTGCAGTTAGATGGTCAAGGTGGCGGAGGGGGAATTCTTGAAGACAGATTTCCTGGAAAGTCCATATATAAGTACACGACTACATAGCTGTCAATACCAGATCCAAACATGAGGCCATGCCATTCCCTTGTATGCGATGATCCCACTCGAGTGGTCTTGTTGGAGCAGCCGATATCCTCAACGAGCCTTCGGTTATTTGAATCGGGCGCGCTCCCTCTCCGACTGCCGTGAGTGTCGGCTCCTCCTCTCCCTCGAAAATCTCGACGTCTGCTACATTGTTAGCGACCCTTTGGCCGTTTACCTGCTCGCCGTGGGAAACGGCAATAGGGTACGATTCAAAATGGCGGTTCACCGCCGTTCGCCGCCAGTTCAGCGGGGAATCAGAGAAGGTGAACGCGGGCGCGATCCGTAGCATCAGGGGCTCGTTAACACCGACGGTCCAGAGTTTGATCTCGTGGTGAAGAGCGGATTAGGAACTGTATCGATCAAACAGAATCGTTCGCTGGGTATTCTGAGTTCCATTCAGTCTTTCGTGGAAGGCGAGTGGACTGCGAATCCTTTTGGTCGGTTCTATTATCTCAGACACGTTTCACGTCTCGGAGTGACCTAGCTCGCGAATTCTGCCGCGGTGCGAACCCGGGCGAACAGGTTTTCATCATCCCATGGATGCTAGAATGATTCTCGCCAGAACTTCCCTCTGATGCTGATCAACAGACTAGCTATGCGTTAGGCCTTGAACCGCTGAGACTCAGCTATGGCTTTGCTTCTATGATGACTTGATTCCCACGAAATCAGAGTATGAACTTCCTCATTGTTGGTCTACACGTCGATGACAAATGATTTTGACTGACTCGCTTTTCAACTACGTGTGACCTGAGTCACCAGACAACTCATGGCATGCCGGCGCCGCCTTCATTGAATCTCTCACCCAGCGACCTCGGGAACAAGCGTTCAGACGCCTGAACGCGTTCCCTGTACGAGCAACCGGAGTCGTCCTGTTCTGAGCTAAGAGCTGATACATTCTCCTCCCTTGGAAATGTCTCCCGAGCACGTATCAAGATCTTCGACATCCGCGATCGCGAAGATAAAAGGGAAACAAAGAGACTAAATCGGCAGAGATCGCGCAGGAAGCCTCCAAAATATGTGAAACGCAGAGGAACACGATGAAGGAACCGCAATCGAGTTTCACACTGAAATGCCTGCGCTGAGTTGATGATAGAGGTTATTGATCTCATAAGAAATGTTGGCCCTGAGAAGGGCCGTTTTTTTTGGCCCTGAAAAGGGCCTTTTTTAGTGGTCAGGAGGACCGTTTCTTCGGAGTTCAGTGTCCACCGTATCCGCTGGGGTATATGGCTGAGCGCAGTATCTCGAGCATTATCCGAAGTCTGAAGTAAGGCATGTCGCTTTGAGTGAAGTTTATGTCCGCATCTCGAGCTCCGTAGTCGGCGTATTTTAGCGCGAAAACTCCGCAGTCGGATCCGTTCTCTTGCAGAGGCAGCTTCTCGGCATTCGTAAGGTGCCATTCGTCATAATTGAGAGAACATCCGTTTTTTGCCTCATGTTCTTGCTCCAGGTAATCCAGTACTGCGTCTAGACACCGCGTATCCCGACGACCCATCGAATCCATGAACTTGATTTCTTTGAGTCTAAGATCCACAATCACCATCGACCAGTGGTTTGTAGAGAAAACAGGGATCAGGAGTATGTCGTTCTCGAAAATGTCTTGCCCTTTCGTCCACTTGCGCACAGCCTCATAATTCCACTGTTCGAAAGCTTGCAGAAAGAATGAGCTGAATGCGAAGACTTTCGGAAAGTCTGGAGACTCCCTGCTTCGATGGACGATAAGGTTCAGATAGAAGTCCATCACAGTATCGCTGAGCCAATTCAGTCTTTCCAGAGTTTTCAAATCTTTGCGAGTAACTTTGTGGTTGGAAATGTGCAGAAGAACTCTGTCCGATTCGTCCTTCAGAACCTCGTCGATCGTCTGACATATTTCATCGGTGATGGGTGGGATTTGAGGATTCGATGTACGGTGGCAATCATCATTCTTTGAATCGATCTCGTCTTGGACCTCGCCCCGGTAGGCAGGTCTTGACCGCTCATTTTGAGGCTCATCAAGAGGAGACGGCTCTGTGTTCGCGTCTTTCTGCCTGTCAACAGGATCGGTCACAGCAACTTCATCTTGGGGTACGGCCACAGCTCTGTGATCGCAGGCTGGGTGTTTTGCGTAGTCATGGTCTTGAGGAGACGTCGAGAAGAGTGCGTATGTATGATCGCCGAAAGGATGAATTATCGTTTGCAGCTTGTCCGACAACCCATGGCGTATGGCCGCTGGAAGACAAGTCGGGAAGTCACGAATCGATGTTAGAGTTCACCGCACGCACATTATGAATCAGGTTGTACGAATGAGGTTTCTGTTAACAACCGCCACGATAACTCACCTCCACCCATTCGATACTTGACTTTGTTGATGAACTCGCGAGGGCTCAGTGTTCCTTCAAGGAGCCCCTGCGATGCCTCCCTTATCGTATCAAAATTTTTTTTGGTGATTCGATTCGGTTTCGAAACAACGTTGACAATCCCGTCTCCGCGGATGTGGATGTTCGTCGTAGGATCGCAACAAAACTCGTTCAAGGCGGCTGGAAAAAGTTAGGAATTTCAAACGAATGCCACCAAATCATTATCGAGGGCAGAGAGTGATGTGGAGAACCTGTCCAATCGAAGCGTAAGGTGAACTCACCCACTAATTTCCAGGTCGATGGATGTGCCCCAACTACTTTCTTGAGTTTTGCGTGCCACGACTCCACTGCATTGTTTGTTCTACAAGCATTCGGAACGTCGAAGACAGACAAATCAGCGACACCGATGGAGCCCAGCCAGAAATCCTCGATGTAGTCAACGAGCCGACGGAACTGTGAAAAATTATATCACTTGCTACACTCAGTGACAAAGGTCCATCCCGTCCGAGGACACGTTTATGGCTCTGAAGCCACTGTCATTATCACGGAGTATCTTCGATGCGAAATCCCTCGATTACTGACCTTTGGACTGGCTCGAAGTGCTTCATTTCGCAGCTCGATGAACATTGGTTGGATGTCATGTGCTGGAAGCAGCGGCAGTGCCGTGAACCCGATGAACCTCTTGAGAATTTCTTCGGATTGGGGATCAGTGGGCGTGCGGATCTCCTCCGCGAGCCCGACGCGAGGACTGCTAGCTTTGCGGACAAGGGCCTGCGAATAATGGAAGTGGCATCCATATCTTTTCGCTCGTGGAAATTCGTCGAGGACAGCACGCCTCATGGCGGCATCAAAATCCCCCATGTACGCTGAGAGGATGTCATTGCGCGTTTCGCGCTTCAGGAATCGGAAAACCTCTCGGTATGAGTCGCAATCGCACTTCTCCATGAGTGCACAGAGAATCAGTTCAACCTGGAATCAATTACACCATTCCGGTGAGAACTCAACTCCGTGTGCCTCATATGATTGCGCAATCTCAGCAATGACTTACGACGATTTAGTGCTTACATGGCCTTCGAAATTCCCATGGACCGAGAAGATCTGCTTGCAGAGTCGACGGGGCGTCGTCTGATATGTTGCGTCGGCATGCAGCATTTGAGCGTTTTTGACGAGATCTAACTGATGCTTTGTGGTCAAGATGAGCGTCCCGGATTTTGGGAAATGAAAACTGAGGAGTCGCTCGCCGAATTGAGAAATCGTGTAGCCAGGAATGGGATCGCCATTTATTCTGACATGCAGAGCTCCGAGGTCGCGCACTTTGGTGGGTCTGACAGAAGCGGCTTGCCATCGAGCCGTGCGAGCGTGTTTCTGCGGAACGACTGTGCGGGCCTCGTCTGTAGAGAGTCTGGAAAAGTTTGGACAGAGGGTGTGAATGAGCTTCGTTCAAGAGGTTGGCGAAACTTTTTCCGGGCTTCAAGAGAGAGAGCAGCAAGATGCAGCTTTGAGGTTTTATGTGGAAAGGTAGTGACTTCGTGTTCACTCACTTCCTCCGAGCCTTCAGTATCGATTCCCTGGTTGGTTCCCGTGGATGTTCCCGAATGTCCCTGATCCACTCAGCCCTGCATTCGTAGTAGGCTCGGCCGAGGCCACTGAGTTCCGCGAGGTGATTGTGACGCTCTTTCAACCAGATTATCACACCATCGTTCGTGAGTTTTGCTTTCACCGGACACGTTCTGTAGGGACAATTCAGAACTCTTAAAGGACGCTTCCTGTGATTCGACAATATTCTTGCGACTTGTACTCGACACTGGAGGATATCATGCTGAATTTTCACGGGGAGCTTCCGCTAATCGTCGTGGGAACAAGGACTCACCTTCTCCAGTCCTTGCAAGGAACTGTCAAGTTACCGTCGACCTTCAGTGAAACTTGATGGAAAAAATACGTTGACTCGCCGGAGTCCGCATCCACTCGATATTCACCTCGCTCGTCGCACCAAACGTATTCTCCGAATCTCGCACCAGCACATCTAACCATTTGCTCTCCCACTCGAGAACGAAACATATTGACATCAAAAGCCTCAGAGAATCGATCAAGTTTTTCCTCGGTATGTTCAAACGTCTTCCGGACGGGTTCAAACGGGGTAGCGCGCGCAATAGGCGTAACGGATTTGGCGCACTCTCCCATTGGAGCTGCTTCCACTCGAATCGTCCGGCGAACCCGACAATCCCGATCGAGGATGCCGAGCAGCACTTTACAAGTTCCGTCATCCTCAATCGGCGTTGACCCAATGATCAATATTCCTCTGCCCGCTCGAAAACCTTTCTGCGCAAAAGCCAGGAAGCGCTTACAGGGCTCGACCGGAGGGACGCAATGGTTTCAGTCCCCGTCGCGATGAACTACTCATTCAACTGGTCGTCGAGGCGTGCTCTATCGAATGTTTGCGCAACATTCATCTTCCTAAAGATGGTTTCGAGCTCTCAAATGGTAGCAGATCGGAATCCATATCGAGCGACCGGGGCTGACTGTCATTTCCACTGACTCCACCATCCGATCACGCTGAGCCGCTTCCA
Source organism: Phytoseiulus persimilis (assembly GCA_037576195.1). NCBI lineage: Eukaryota > Metazoa > Arthropoda > Arachnida > Mesostigmata > Phytoseiidae > Phytoseiulus > Phytoseiulus persimilis. The sequence continues at coordinate 5,836,177 of CM075102.1, read as the reverse complement.
AGCTGATGTTACCGTCTTCGGGAACCATGATCTAGCATCCTCTGTCATGTCACAGCAGGCCAAATCATTTTGTTTTGGAACCAGTCCCTGTTCATGGATGACGTAAACTGACCACAATATGATGCCTGAGCAGAGGCTTCGCGAGCCTTCATCAGTGGCGCCAAGCTGAAAAGCACGCGACAGGGAAATATTCAGACAAATAGAACTGTTTTCTCTCCTGACTCTCCCTGCCATGTTCTTGATACGCGTGAGGTACTAAGAACTGATTTTGGAGGAGACGCAATCGTGGTTCAGGGGTCGTGTCGTCTTCTTAGATTCCATCCTGATCTCCCGGGTAGCCGAATGTCTCAGAGGCTCGCATTCGAGAAGTCTGATAGGTTCAAAACTAGCAGGAGGAGAGAAAGTCCCCTCGATGCCAAGAAGCTGCACTTGTGATATGCTGACCTCACTCAGCTCGTCATGGATCTGTCGGGATGTTTGCGACATATTCAGGAGCGCATAATACCAAGGGTCGGATGACTCTTGACGAATCTCCAGAAGCCGAACAATTATCTGGCTCGATTAAGTTCTTCCAGCTGGGTGGATCGTTCCGATCAGCGTCTGCAATTCATCGAAGTTATGGTCAAGTTTTCTCTGGGGACTTTCGAGTTCAAAGGGTGAACGTACGGCTGTCGCCGGGATTAGCCCACGGAAGAGCGGTTCATGAATTAGAAGCATGATGATGACTCTTGAAAAAATTTCAACCCCGTTGCAGTCGTGCCGAGCTCCGTCTCCGACAATGATAAGGAAGTCCGATCATGACGGGTCATTTCGCGACGGCTTCCTAAGGATGCTGGTCGCTGTCGATGTCGCAGCAAATCTCGTTTCTGGTACTGGGCAACGTTCGCGCGTTTCCGTGGTTCTCTGAGGTTCTTTTCACTCACCGGTCGAGAGACTTCACTTATGCAATCGATTCCGAAGCAAAAGGCAACCATAACGACGGCCAGAACACCGAGGCACTGCGACTATCCGCAATAGCCAGCACAACCAAACTGACATTCTGAGTACATTCTGCACGAGCCCCACTACGCGACAAGACACGTCGTGCACTCACATTTCTCACGAGCGGCCACATCCATCAGAGCCGGCACTATCCGACAGGGTTGCAAATGGGCTGCTTCCGGAGGGGTGATCAGTTCCATTCCAGGAGTGAATTTGTCTGCATTCACAATTCACTTCGGTTGTTCCTCCATTGTCCCAGGATTTTCTACGTCCCTCACAGGTTCTTTGGTGTTCAATCGAGGGAAGTTCGACTCGCAACGTGAATTGCAGCTGGCGGTGTTTCGCTCCCTCGCATTCCAGAATGACGTGTTTGTCAGTGGCGTGTACAAGGCGCGTGGGTATTTTGTCATCTTTCGATGTTCAACTCCACCTGGAGCCCCGTTTGGAGATCTTCAAACGATTTCCTATAACCTATTTCTAAGACGTGTGAGACTTTAAACACTGGAAAACTTAGGATGCGCGAAGTGTCCGCGATCTTCCGATCCGTTATTCTGGAATCGTTATGTTCATTCACTGGCGTTCCAGCTGTCTCAGACATGCGTAACGAGGTCGGCAGCGCCTACATCATGTTTCCGAGCTCAACTCCAGGCAGAACTCTGCTCTGGGCCCCCCGCAATCTGTTCATGCATCATTTATCTCATCGACAGCGGTTCGAAGAGCTTGACAATATTCTAATCTACAGATATTTGTGGAATTGTGTTCTTCCCGTCTGCCGCCTGGAACATTAGAATCAACCTTTCTTCTCTGCTCTTAGCCTCGAGAAGATGTGTCGCACCCTCCTATCCGAGGTTTCTCGAGCCTACCACCGAGCCAGCACATGCTGAAGCCACATTTAATGGTTTTGGGGAAGGTGGAAAGCTGATGCCGAACGGCCCGAATCTATGCTATCAGCTGAAAAATTCATTGATCCCGACGGGAGCGGAGAATGCAGAGACTCCTCCTCTGAACCCGCGCTCGTTGAACGAGAGGATAGCTCCGTGGCTGGCGAGATCTGTCCATCATTCCGCGATGCTGGAATGCGAAAACTCATTTCCCGACTCCAATAAACTTTGCTCCCATCCCAAGTCCTTCAAGGGGTAGGATACATGTCTCTAGTTGACAGAATGATGATTGAAATTAAGCGGCGTCATCAACATAGTTTTCGTTAATTCATTATTTCCATGATCCAAAGCTACAAACCAGCAGCTTAAGAACCTTCGATACTTCAAATTTCGCGCTTCCTGGCCGTCTGGACACCCTCCGAACTGTCGGCGAACCGCCATTTTGAATCGTACCCTATTGCCTATACCCCTCGCCGTCCGAATCGTCGGCAAACCGCCATTTTGAATCCGGTCTTATTACCTAGAGCCGAAAGATCCGGTTCTTGTCGGTTAGGCGGGTAGCGAGTTGCTGCTAGCCGTAGCAGACGAAAGCGGCCCGCTGGCGTCGCGGAAAGCGAGACAAGGGACTCGAACTGGCGAGCGCGCGGAGCAAAGCAAACAGACTGACAGCAAGTGGCCTGATGGAAATGCGGGGGGATTGAGTGAGGTTAGGTTCCTGGCGAGCGAGCGGAGCGTTCGAGCAGACTGACAGCAAGTGGCCTGATCGCAGTGCGGGGGGATTGGGTGAGGTTAGGTTAGGTTCCTGGCGAGCGAGCGAGCGAAGCGACGCGAGCAGACTGACAACATGTGGCCCGATGGCAGTGCGGGGGGATTGGGTAAGGTTAGGTTAGGTTTCTGGCGAGCGAGCGAACCGACAGCAAGCGGCCTCAGGGCAGTGCGGGGGATTGGGTGAGACCCATACTTATTCTCTACGCAAAATCCAGTGCCTGGTAAGTCTCTTCGGAGTCTCTCCTCTCTCATTTTCTTCTCCCACTCGCCAACTCGGCATACCGGCGTTTCGTGTTTTGTTGTTTTCATTCGAAACCCGCCTAACCGAAAAATCCCGACCGACCGTTCGTCAATCAGATTTGTGAACCATGTGTAGCGGCGAAGCACGCATTCCATTCCTATGGCTCTTCTTCAATGATCATTCTTCCGTCGTCTGCTCGCGCTCCTAAACAACACCGCGTGTTCCGAGCGGGTCCGAGAAAAAATCGGAAGAAAAGAGGAGCAAGGTTGGAAAAACGTGGAGTGCTGTGACCGAAAGTTAGGAAGAAACACCGGGAAGACACACCAACAAGAATATTGTAGGTATGTCTTCGAGCTATTGCACTAGATGCGCGAATGTCATCCAGGCAACACTGCTTAGAGCGAACCTCTCTAAGATGCGAGACGAGTTAGAACCAGCTAACTGTAAACGCCACAACTGGCCAGGGCGAACGCCGACATGGCCACCGCACACGCCAGCGAAATTAAGCGGCGCGTAGCGGCTGAGAAGAAAGCGCAGTAGGCAGCCACAAAAACGAATGTTGGCAGAGCCGAAACCGAGATTGAATCAGCAGAAGAGGGCGAAACTGAGCCCTCCACATGCACATATTTGGTCGGAGAAGAAATTTTCGAAGACCTCGAATCCGACAGGTGGCTGGCAGGCCTAACGGGGAAGGACTGTGTCCTCAGTGTAAACACGGCCTAGTAGAGAAGCACCTGGAAATAGTTGAAAAACTAGTCCAGGAGAAGACGGCAGACACTATGCACGTTTTCCTCGATACAGGCCGAGCAAACCTACGGGACGAGAGCTCTCGTAATTGGAAGGCGAGGAAATAATCTCAGCCCTAGAATGCACGATGGCCGACGACAGAGTCGCCTCGGCGGCCTGGATAAACCTCCCCGGAATAGAGGACTTGGCAACGGCGGCTACCGAGGTCATGAAGCAGTGATCGAGCAGTGGATCGAAACGAAGGATCGCACTCAGGTAGCCCTCATGAATTTGAGGGGTATCTACCACAACAAAAGCTTGTTCGACAGTGGACACTTAACAAAACTGGGTGGCCAGGGGGTGGCAAAAAAGATCGCCGCCTGGTACGTCGACAAGATGGAACTCGACGAACAGGGGGCAGAGGAGCTCCGGGCTCGAATGAAAAGAACGAGAGCCAAGGTAGTCGACACAGAAAGAGGGGGAGAAAGCGGAAGAAGCGGCCGATAAGCAAGGCCGTGGAAACGCTAGGGCTCCCAGCAGAGACGGGGCAGGGGGGAGCAGATACACTCCACGAGGACGGGAGAACCCGAGGAGCAGAGGGCGAAATAGTCCCTACTACCCGAAGCCGAGGAACCCTAAGTTCGACCAAACACATGGCCCTCGAGTAGAGGTGGCCGATGACGAAGATCCGTGAAGACACGTCTGTTTTCGTTTCTTGGAGGTGTTCTGGCGAACTGAGCCCGATCGGTCTCGGTTAGGCTCCGTTTCACCGAAACTCAGTTGATCGAGACCCACTTCATCGAAGCCGAAACCCTTATCATCGACAAGTCTCCTCTCCCAGTCGCGGAGCGTGGGCCGCGGAGTTAGCGGGAACCAACGCGGCCCAGAGTTCGCGTTTCATGCCGTTGCTCGCCTCGGATCGCCCATCACCGCAGCCGCGAGGCGATATCAATCACAGCCCTCTCCACCATCAACTTCCTCACTCCAGACAGCCACCTGCTTGATTAATTGCTATTTTGTCCACTTCTGAGAATATGAATGAGTTACTGATGTCAAGGGCATCAAAGCGTCATCATTCGCGTGTTTCAGTTTCGATATCACATTTCAATAAAAAGAAGGAACAGGTTGAATTTTGAGCACCGTTCTGAGCAATTTTCTGCGCATTAAGGGGTGACCGTTGAGCTCTGGGAAGTAACGTTCGTAAGCTGCTGTAATTCTGAGCTCCCCAAGATGGGTGTCTCCGAAACCGTATCTTCTAAGAACAAGCCGATGTTCATCGTCGACAACTTTCTCTTCGTTGTCGAGAAGAAGGTCAACGGAAAATTCTATTGCCGATGCATCAAAAAGCGAATCGCGGGCTGTCCAGCACGGGTAGCCATCATGAAGGTGAGTCACACGTTTTTAATTTGTCAGATTGTATCAGATTTGACAGAGCTATCCATTCCCCGGCAGGATATATTCCGAGAAAACAATCGCACGGACGCTTCATATTCATTTGAAAATCTGACGCTGCGGTGTAGAGATACAATAGAAGTCGTCCCAGGTGAGGCGTTCGGAGCCGTGGTTTGTTCCTCATTTTCAGCACCAGGCGTTCAATCACCTATTTTTAGTTTCGCAAGTTCCAAACCACGATGTGAAATGTATGGGGTGCCCTATAATCCTGAGAATATATTCAGTAGAAGCCACTGGACGAGAATGCGCGGAAACTCATGCAAACTGAGAGTTCGGAAAGTTGGCTCATATTTAGTTTGCTTGCGGCGTGATTTGCATTCATATCCTTCTGTTCTCGGGCCGGTAACGTCCCCATTTCACTCATGGCCCTCTCGTTATAGTTCGGTGCAATTACATTTCCTAGGTGAGCTACCGTTGTCTAGTAATCTGCATTCTCAACAATCTCCATCGATTGATCTTTCAAGGTCCCGGATCCTGTCGTCGACAAAAGAAGTGGAGAGCATTTCCATGGTCCACAAGATGGAGAGGTTCTACGTAGGGCGGCCACGAATGCAATGAAGAAAACGGTACTGGAGCAGCCCGAAAAGAGTATCCGAGGAGTATACACGACGATGAGAGCAGCGGCCATCAACGATCTTCAAGCAGAGTGCGACTCTGAGCAAATCGGAGCGGCAATGCCAAGTTTTCATAGCATCCGTAGCATCCTCCAACGCGAAGGAGCGAAGGTTAGGCCACATCTCTCAAGGTCGCTTGCGGACATTATCCTGGGGGGCGAGTGGACGCGAACGTTGAATGACGAGAACTTCTTGCTGTTCAACGACGGAGCTCGAAACAGGATTCTGGGGTTCAGCACCAACGACCTCATAATCAAGATGTGCGCAACCGACGCCATCTATATGGATGTAACGTTCAGGGTTGTGCCCAACCTGTTTGATCAACTATACACTCTCCACGGTTTCTTCGAAAACGCGATGATTCCTTACGCCTTCTTCTTGTTAGCGGACAGGACGAAGGAAACTCACGTACGTATGTTCAAGCTATTGGAAGATTTTGCGGAATCTATCGGAGAAATCTTCAGCCCCGCACTTTCCAACTGGATTTCGAAATAGCAACACTCCGTGCGATTGGGGAAGTTTTCCTTATTGCACAGGTCAAAGGCTCTCATTTCCATTTTTGTCAGTGCCTCTGGCGCGCGGTACAAAGGTTCGGTCTCGCGAGGTTCTATGGAGACCAGGCGATAAAACGATTCATACGGTGCGCCGGAGCCTTGGCCCTCGTGCCTCTTGATCTGCTCGACGATGCTTGGATCGAAATAAATGGCGAAGCCCCGAGCACGAGGCTTTCGAGAAGCTCGAAGATTTCAAGATGTACTTCATAGACACCTGGCTCGAAAACGACACAGTTTTCCCTCGCGCTTCATGGAATCATTACGGCAATTTCGGGCCGCGAACAACGAATCACGTCGGGGGCTGGCACGAGGCCCTCAACGCAACTGTCAAGAAATTCCACGTGAACCTATTCGAGATGATCGCCCATCTTAAACTCCAAGGAGAGAGATTCCGGCATGACGCGCTTCTCCTCGATAGTGGCCAGCGCCCTCCAAGGGCTAACAGCACCTATGAAGCGCTAAATCAAAAGATATCGGGGCCTGGTGAATCGGTTACATTCAAACCAGATAACCCTTCTGAGATACGTACGTCATGTCGCGTACAACCTGCCGTTCTTCGAGTCGCAGTAGACAAGCCTGTACCCCAAAGCCCCGGGAGTTATCTCGAAGCGGTACGGTCAGCGAATGATTTCAGCTCCTGTTTAGCCAAGGAGTCGACCATGGCTCGGATTAAGAGTTCTATTTTCCGCGGTTGCGCTTATCGCATGCTTCCAGTTAATGTTCATGGAGTCTCCGTATGTGATTTGTGATAATGTGATGTAGTCGCTGACTATCTATATATATAAAAATCCAGGGTCTGTTTGTTTGTATGTATGTTTGTTTGTCCTCAATAGGCTCCTCCGGTATTGATCGGATCGACTTGGAACAAACTGCGTTTTGTAGGGCGGCTCACCGGGAAGGACATAGGCCACCCACCCCCTCCCCCCTCCCCCCTCGCGATTTACCCCAACTTTGACCCCCTCCATACTGTCACCCGCATCCAAATTCTGACGATAAGGTGCACCGCCCCGTTATGACGCCAGCCAGACTCTTAGGCCTCATCCCATCGTCATCGGATATCCTTCTTCACCCCCTCTCCTATACATCTCTATATATATAAAAATCCAGGGTCTGTTTGTTTGTTTGTTTGTTTGTTTGTTTGTATGTCCTCAATAGGCTCCTCTGGTATTGATCGGATCGACTTCGAACAAACTGCATAATGTAGGGTGGCTCACCGGGAAGGACAAAGGCCACCCACCCCTTCCCCCTTTCCCCTCCCCTCCTCTCCCCCTCGCGATTTACCCCAACTTTGACCCCCTCCAGACTGTCATCCGCATCCAAATTCTGACGATAAGGTGCACCGCCCCGTTATGACGCCAGCCAGACTCTTGGGCCTCATCCCATCGTCATCGGATATCCTTCCCCACTACCTCCCCTATACATCTATATATATAAAAATCCAGGGTCTGTTTGTTTGTTTGTTTGTTTGTTTGTTTGTCTGTTTGTTTGTTTGTCCTCAATAGGCTCCTCCGGTATTGATCGGATCTACTTGGAACAAACTGCATAATGTAGGGCGACTCACCGGGAAGGACATAGGCCACCCACCCCTCCCCCCCTCCCCTCCTTCCCCCCTCGCGATTTACCCCAACTTTGACCCCCTCCATACTGTCACCCGCATCCAAATTCTGACGATAAGGTGCACCGCCCCGTTATGACGCCAGCCAGATTCATCCCATCGTCATCGGATATCCTTCCCCACCTCCTCTCCTATACATCTATCATAAAAATTCCTGGAGGGGTGATTTAGAGACCAATAAGGCCATTACTTCCCAACTCTGGAGGGGTGATTCCGAGACCAATCTGGCCATTAGTTTCCAACTCTGGAGGGGTGATTACGAGACCAATCTGGCCTTTAGTTTCTAACTCTGGAGGGCTGATTGCGAGACCAATCTGGACATTACTTTCCAACTTTGGAGGGGTGATTCCGAGACCAATCTGGCCATTACTTTCCAACTCTGGAGGGGTGATTCCGGGACCAATCTGGCCATTACTTTCCAACTCTGGAGGGATGATTCCGGTGCCAATTCGACCATTAGTTTTCAACTCTGGAGGGGTGATTCCGGTATCAATCTGGCCATTACTTTCCAACTCTGGAGGGGTGATTCCGGTGCCAATTTGACCATTAGTTCTCAACTCTGGAGGGGTGATTCCGGTATCAATCTGGCCATTACTTTCCAACTCTGGAGGGGTGATTCCGGTGCCAATTTGACCATTAGTTTTCAACTCTGGAGGGGTGATTCCGAGACCAATCTGGCCATTACTTTCCAACTCTGGAGGGGTGATCCCGGGGCCAATCTGAGCATTACTTCCCAACTCTGGAGGGGTGATTCCGAGACCAATCTGGCCATTACTTTCCAACTCTGGAGGGGTGATTCCGGTGCCAATTTGACCATTAGTTTTCAACTCTGGAGGGGTGATTCCGAGACCAATCTGACATTACTTCCCAACTCTGGAGGGGTGATTCCGAGACCAATCTGAGCATTACTTCCCAAATCTGGAGGGGTGATTCCGAGACCAATCTGAGCATTACTTCCCAACTCTAGAGGGGTGATTCCGGGGCCAATCTGAGCATTACTTCCCAACTCTGGAGGAGTGATTCCGAGACCGATCTGAGCATTACTTCCCAACTCTGGAGGGGTGATTCCGAGACCAATCTGAGCATTACTTCCCAACTCTGGAGGAGTGATTCCGAGACCGATCTGAGCATCACTTCCCAACTCTGGAGGGGTGATTCCGAGACCGATCTGAGCATTACTTTTCAACTCTGGAGGGGTGATTCCGAGACCAATCTGAGCATTACTCCCCAACTCTGGAGGGGTGATTCCGAGACCGATCTGAGCATTACTTTTCAACTCTGGAGGGGTGATTCCGGGGCCAATCTGAGCATTACTTCCCAACTCTGGAGGAGTGATTCCGAGACCGATCTGAGCATTACTTTTCAACTCTGGAGGGGTGATTCCGAGACCAATCTGAGCATTACTCCCCAACTCTGGAGGGGTGATTCCGAGACCGATCTGAGCATTACTCCCCAACTCTGGAGGGGTGATTCCGAGACCGATCTGAGCATTACTTTTCAACTCTGGAGGGGTGATTCCGGGGCCAATCTGAGCATTACTTCCCAACTCTGGAGGGGTGATTCCGGGACCGATCTGAGCATTACTTCTCGAAACCTTAATGCTGACCCAGTGAAGAGAAGGAAAAGTGCCTCGATCCCAGGTCAGAATCCTATCGAGAATCGGTGGCCACCCCCGAAGGTGTCCCGATGACACCGCATGTTAGGCAAGGTGTGTCTGTCAGCAGTAGACTCCCAAAGCAAGGGACGGGCCAGCCAGCGTAGTCGGCCGAAGGCCGGCTAGTTCATCATAAAAATCGATCATAGAAATACCTGGAGGGGTGATTCCGAGACCAATAAGGCCATTACTTCCCAGCTCTGGAGGGGTGATTCCGAGACCAATCTGGCCATTAGTTTCCAACTCTGGAGGGGTGATTACGAGACCAATCTGGCCTTTAGTTTCTAACTCTGGAGGGGTGATTGCGAGACCAATCTGGACATTACTTTCCAACTTTGGAGGGGTGATTCCGAGACCAATCCGACCATTACTTTCCAACTCTGGAGGGGTGATTTCTTGACTAATCTGGCCATAACTTTCCAGCTCTGGAGGGGTGATTCAGAGACCAATCTGGCCATTGCTTTCCTACTCTGGAGGGGTGATTCCGAGACCAATCTGGCCATTACTTTCGAACTCTGGAGGGTTGATTCTGAGACCAATCTGGCCATTACTTTCGAACTCTGGAGGGTTGATTCTGAGACCAATCTGGCCATTACTTTCCAACTCTGGAGGGGTGATTCCGAGACCAATCTGGCCATTACTTTCCAACTCTGGAGGGGTGATTCCGAGACCAATCTGGCCATTACTTTCCAACTCTGGAGGGGTGATTCCGAGACCAATCTGGCCATTACTTTCCAACTTTGGAGGGGTGATTCCGAGACCAATCTGGCCATTACTTTCCAACTCTGGAGGGGTGATTCCGAGACCAATCTGGCCATCACTTCCCAACTCTGGAGGGGTGATTCCGAGACCAATGTGGCCATTACTTTCCAACTCTGGAGGGGTGATTGCGAGACCAATCTGGATATTACTTTCCAACTCTGGAGGGATGATACCGGGAGCAATCTGAGCATTACTTCCCAAACCTGGAGGGGTGATTCCGGGAGCAATCTGAGCATTACTTTCCAACTCTGGGGGGGGGGGGGATCGCGAGACCAATCTGGCCATTACTTTCCAACTCTGGAGGGGTGATTCCAAGACCAATCTGGCCATTACTTTCCAACTTTAGAGGGGTGATTCCGAGACCAATCTGGCCATTACTTTCCAACTCTGGAGGGATGATTACGAGACGAACCTGGCCATTACTTTCCAACTCTGGAGGGGTGATTCCAAGACCAATCTGGCCATTACTTTCCAACTTTAGAGGGGTGATTCCGAGACCAATCTGGCCATTACTTTCCAACTCTGGAGGGATGATTACGAGACGAACCTGGCCATTACTTTTCAACTCTGGAGGGGTGATTCCAAGACCAATAAGCCCATCACTTCCCAACTCTGGAGGGGTGATTCCGAGACCAATGTGGCCATTACTTTCCAACCCTGGAGGGGTGATTCCGAGACCAATCCGGCCATTACTTTCCAACTCTGGAGGGGTGATTCCGAGACCAATAAGGCCATTACTTCCCAGCTCTGGAGGGGTGATTCCGAGACCAATCTGGCCATTAGTTTCCAACTCTGGAGGGGTGATTACGAGACCAATCTGGCCTTTAGTTTCGAACTCTGGAGGGGTGATTGCGAGACCAATCTGGACATTACTTTCCAACTTTGGAGGGGTGATTCCGAGACCAATCCGACCATTACTTTCCAGCTCTGGAGGGGTGATTCAGAGACCAATCTGGCCATTACTTTCCTACTCTGGAGGGGTGATTCCGAGACCAATCTGGCCATTACTTTCGAACTCTGGAGGGTTGATTCTGAGACCAATCTGGCCATTACTTTCCAACTCTGGAGGGGTGATTCCGAGACCAATCTGGCCATTACTTTCCAACTCTGGAGGGGTGATTCCGAGACCAATCTGGCCATTACTTTCCAACTCTGGAGGGGTGATTCCGAGACCAATCTGGCCATTACTTTCCAACTTTGGAGGGGTGATTCCGAGACCAATCTGGCCATTACTTTCCAACTCTGGAGGGGTGATTCCGAGACCAATAAGGCCATTACTTCCCAGCTCTGGAGGGGTGATTCCGAGACCAATCTGGCCATTAGTTTCCAACTCTGGAGGGGTGATTACGAGACCAATCTGGCCTTTAGTTTCTAACTCTGGAGGGGTGATTGCGAGACCAATCTGGCCATTACTTTCCAACTCTGGAGGGGTGATTCCGAGACCAATCTGGCCATCACTTCCCAACTCTGGAGGGGTGATTCCGAGACCAATGTGGCCATTACTTTCCAACTCTGGAGGGGTGATTGCGAGACCAATCTGGATATTACTTTCCAACTCTGGAGGGATGATACCGGGAGCAATCTGAGCATTACTTCCCAAACCTGGAGGGGTGATTCCGGGAGCAATCTGAGCATTACTTTCCAACTCTGGGGGGGGGGGGGGGATCGCGAGACCAATCTGGCCATTACTTTCCAACTCTGGAGGGGTGATTCCAAGACCAATCTGGCCATTACTTTCCAACTTTAGAGGGGTGATTCCGAGACCAATCTGGCCATTACTTTCCAACTCTGGAGGGATGATTACGAGACGAACCTGGCCATTACTTTCCAACTCTGGAGGGGTGATTCCAAGACCAATCTGGCCATTACTTTCCAACTTTAGAGGGGTGATTCCGAGACCAATCTGGCCATTACTTTCCAACTCTGGAGGGATGATTACGAGACGAACCTGGCCATTACTTTTCAACTCTGGAGGGGTGATTCCAAGACCAATAAGCCCATCACTTCCCAACTCTGGAGGGGTGATTCCGAGACCAATGTGGCCCTTACTTTCCAACCCTGGAGGGGTGATTCCGAGACCAATCCGGCCATTACTTTCCAACTCTGGAGGGGTGATTCCGAGACCAATAAGGCCATTACTTCCCAGCTCTGGAGGGGTGATTCCGAGACCAATCTGGCCATTAGTTTCCAACTCTGGAGGGGTGATTACGAGACCAATCTGGCCTTTAGTTTCTAACTCTGGAGGGGTGATTGCGAGACCAATCTGGACATTACTTTCCAACTTTGGAGGGGTGATTCCGAGACCAATCCGACCATTACTTTCCAGCTCTGGAGGGGTGATTCAGAGACCAATCTGGCCATTACTTTCCTACTCTGGAGGGGTGATTCCGAGACCAATCTGGCCATTACTTTCGAACTCTGGAGGGTTGATTCTGAGACCAATCTGGCCATTACTTTCCAACTCTGGAGGGGTGATTCCGAGACCAATCTGGCCATTACTTTCCAACTCTGGAGGGGTGATTCCGAGACCAATCTGGCCATTACTTTCCAACTCTGGAGGGGTGATTCCGAGACCAATCTGGCCATTACTTTCCAACTTTGGAGGGGTGATTCCGAGACCAATCTGGCCATTACTTTCCAACTCTGGAGGGGTGATTCCGAGACCAATCTGGCCATCACTTCCCAACTCTGGAGGGGTGATTCCGAGACCAATGTGGCCATTACTTTCCAACTCTGGAGGGGTGATTGCGAGACCAATCTGGATATTACTTTCCAACTCTGGAGGGATGATACCGGGAGCAATCTGAGCATTACTTCCCAAACCTGGAGGGGTGATTCCGGGAGCAATCTGAGCATTACTTTCCAACTCTGGGGGGGGGGGGGGGATCGCGAGACCAATCTGGCCATTACTTTCCAACTCTGGAGGGGTGATTCCAAGACCAATCTGGCCATTACTTTCCAACTTCAGAGGGGTGATTCCGAGACCAATCTGGCCATTACTTTCCAACTCTGGAGGGATGATTACGAGACGAACCTGGCCATTACTTTCCAACTCTGGAGGGGTGATTCCAAGACCAATCTGGCCATTACTTTCCAACTTTAGAGGGGTGATTCCGAGACCAATCTGGCCATTACTTTCCAACTCTGGAGGGATGATTACGAGGCGAACCTGGCCATTACTTTTCAACTCTGGAGGGGTGATTCCAAGACCAATAAGCCCATCACTTCCCAACTCTGGAGGGGTGATTCCGAGACCAATCTGGCCATTACTTTCCAACCCTGGAGGGGTGATTCCGAGACCAATCCGGCCATTACTTTCCAACTCTGGAGGAGTGATTCCGAGACCAATCTGGCCATTACTTTCCAATCCTGGAGGGGTGATTCCGAGACCAATAAGCCCATTACTTTCCAACTCTGGAGGGGTGATTCCGAGACCAATCTGGCCATTACTTTCCAACCCTGGAGGGGTGATTCCGAGACCAATCCGGCCATTACTTTCCAACTCTGGAGGGGTGATTCCGAGACCAATCCGGCCATTGCTTTCCAACTCTGGAGGGGTGATTCCGGGACCTATCCGGCCATTACTTTCCAACTTTGGAGGGGTGATTCTGAGACCAATCTGGCCATTACTTCCCAACTCTGGAGGGGTGATTCCGAGACCAATCCGGCCATTACTTTCCAACTCTGGAGGGGTGATTCCGAGACCAATCCGGCCATTACTTTCCAACTCTGGAGGGGTGATTCTGGGACCAATCTGGCCATTACTTTCCAACTCTGGAGGGGTGATTCCGAGACCAATCTGGCCATTACTTTCCAACTCTGGAGGGGTGATTCCGGGACCAATCCGGCCATAACTTTCCAACTTTGGAGGAATGATTCTGAGACCAATCTGGCCATTACTTTCCAACTTTGGAGGGGTGATTCTGAGACCAATTTGAGCATACTTCTCGAAACCATGATGCTGACTAAGTGAAAAGAGAGGAAAGTGCCTGGATTCCAGGTCAGAATCCTATCAAGAATCGGTGGCCACTCCCGAAGGTCTCATGACACTACATGTAAGGCAATGTGTGTCTGTCAGCAGTAGACTCCCGAAGCAAGGGGCGGGTCGGCCAGCGTAGTCGGCCGAAGGCCGGCTAGTCTATATATATAAAAATCCAGGGTCTGTTTGTTTGTATGTATGTATGTTTGTTTGTCCTCAATAGGCTCCTCCGGTATTGATCGGATCGACTTGGAACAAACTGCGTTTTGTAGGGCGGCTCTCCGGGAAGGACATAGGCCACACACCCCTCCCCCCTCCCCTCCTCCCCCCTCGCGATTTACCCCAACTTTGACCCCCTCCATACTGTCACTCGCATCCAAATTCTGACGATAAGGTGCACCGCCCCGTTATGACGCCAGCCAGACTCTAAGGCCTCATCCCATCGTCATCGGATATCCTTCCCCAACCCCTCTCCTATACAGGGTGTGTCCTCTAAGCTGCAACATTTTCGTGGCCTTTCTGTTTTAGGCTGTATTTCGGTCAAATTTTATCCGATGTGGGAATTTCTTTTTTTGATCGGAAGCTCTTGAAGAGACGTATCGGAGGAGTTTTTGATCATCGGATCAGTGTTGAGTTTTCCAGAGCCTGTCGAAGTTTTCCTCAATTCAATCCATGGTCCCTGAAAGAACTAACCAGGAAATCGCCGATTCTCAACCGATTTCGGAAATTGAAAAACGGAAAGATTCCCCTCGAACCCAGCTACAAAACGCTCGCAAGAACGCGCGTCAATGAGATGAGCGCCCAGTGACTTTTGAGGTGGAAAAAAAAAGTTATCGGATCGACTCGGTGACTTCGTTTCCGGGTAGTTTGGCTCAAAATAAGAAACTTTCGCCATCAGTGAAATTTCCGAAATCGGCTTCCCTGAGGAGTTACAGGCAGTTCTTTACTGGAGGGGTCCGGGAGGCTCAATTTTGGGGTATCTCGTATTGAATACCGTTCCTCCGGTTCGCAACCGATCCGCGCGTTCTTGCGAGCGTTTTGTAGCTGGGTTCGAGGGGAATCTTTCCGTATTTTAATTTCCGAAATCGGTTGAGAATCGGCGATTTCCTGGTTAGTTCTTTCAGGGACCATGGATTGAATTGAGGAAAACTTCGACATCCTCTGGAAAACTCAACACTGATCTGATGATCAAAAATAATGGAGCGAAAAGATGCGTCTCTTCAAGAGCTTTCGATCAACAAAAAAATTCCCACATCGGATAAAATTTGACCGAAATACAGCCCAAAACAGGAAGGCCACGAAAATGTTGCAGCTTAGAGGACACACCCTGTATACTTCACATGAAGAAGCTTTTCAGTATCTGTTAATCAAAGAAACGGATTTCTCAATTCGTCATTATACGAAGCTCAAGTCTTTCTTCAAAGACATGTACCGTGATACAACATTGCGCACTGATTTCATTAGGTCTCTGCCTTAACTTGCTCTATTATTCATTTCCACACTAATACCTGACTTTTCACTGATGTCACTCACACGCGAATGAGATAACATATGGTTCTGCCTTATATAGCGACGGGGGTGTACGTCTTTTCGATGAACGTCAGATGTTCCGAACTCTGTTTTGGATGAATGCATTCGGGCGGTCGACGGTGGGTCCAAGAGGCGCGCCAAATTCAATATCTCTAGGGTGCCGATCAGCGACCGTTTGAATGACTATTTGGGCCGTCTGCCTTTCGTACGGCGGTGGAGTGAAAAAGTTTGAGCGACGACGGCAGCAGCGGCACTGTGTTAGGAGGGACTGAGTTCGGCAAAAGTAGAATCCGCTCCCTTGAAGGCGTGAAGTTTGCCATCACGAAGGCAGCTGGTGAAGTTGTGAAGAACCGTAGGACGGGTTGAAAGCACGCGTACCCATTTTCGCTGTTCATGCGGGTCACTGACAAGGAATGACTATCAGTGGATTCTCTGACGAGCAACATTCCTCCAAATGATGCATGGTGAAAGGTTCCATCAAAACTTCTCATTGGCATCGATTAAACCGAAGACGATTTTGAGGGACTGACAGTGTTCCGCCGCACCTTAATGCGACGCTTTTGATGCATTTCGATGATACTTTTCAGTAATCGTCTGTGTCGCCTCAGTCCAATCAGCACTCTATAACGCGGCGCCGGGATTGCTTCTTTCTTCGCAAGAATATGTTGCGAAAGCCGCATTGGGCGTTCAGAAAGGCAATGGGAACTCTCGCTGAGCCTTCGCACGGAGTCATGACGCTGTGTTAAGGTGTAGATTATTTATTAACATGATGATCGACGAACGATTTGCTACGCTATCCCATGGCTTCCCCACCTCATCCCGCCTCTAAATTTATCTGGAATTTGAGTTTCTGAATCAATCAACGTGCTCTCAGCCTTCGCCAAAGCCATTTGGTAGGATCTCTGACCGGAGGACTTCGTACACACGATATGCCATGTTCCCTACAGAACGCTCGTAGGATATTATCCCTGTTCCGGAAGGAAGGAGTTGGCACAAGCGGCATCCCGATGCTTTTCATATTCTCCGAGGTGGCGCGCTCCATGTTCGGATTTTCAGAGGATGCCGAAAGAGGAAAAGTGTTCCTGATATGGGATACGTATGTCCCTTACGTGGGAAACCCCAGGATTTGGTATCATACGACGATGAAAATCTCGGAAACTTCCACTGAACGCAGAATCGGATATTGAATCGCTAGACGTCTTAGGTCGCTCTTCCTGACTGAACTAAAGGTGACCCTCTCGACTAACGTGGAGAACCTTGTCGAGGCCTCGTGCGGGCCCGACCCTTTCACGGCCAATGCTCGGTCGCCCGGCGGCTCCGACCTGCAGAGAAGAAAATAGGGGGTTTTAAACTACCTATTCCACTACAATGTTCATCTGACCCTGATGACAAAGCACGGGGAACATGAACTGCTAGATCGATACTACTTGACCAGCGGCAGCCACGACGGGCTTGTTGATGATGACAAAGACGATGACCCTGGGCCTGGAAGACTCACCTCTCCAGCGGTCCTCAGCCATCGAGTCGCCGCTGAGGCCGAGGAGGCTTCCGAGTCGACTTCCTTGGGAACTCACCCATTCTTGCATCCGTGGTCCTACGGGACACTCTATCTCGCGCGCCGAGGGCTGGGCAGCGCCACCGGAACGTAGCAGCATCACATGATACAGGTCGTTTCTTTCTCAGACGAAGCTCGCAGCGAACTGTACTCTGCACCAATTCGGCACGCCGTTCATCCTATCTCTGTAGGGCAAAATCTACCGATTTTCCCCTCATTCTCGTCACTCGGATCAACCATTTACGAGACCCCAACCACTGACTGAAGACATCGAAAACTCCCGGATTTTCATCTTAGTTGAGAGAAATCATCACTTCTTTGTGAGAGGAGGAAGTGGGGCACATTCTGGGACACATGGATCATGATTCGCAGGTCGAATTGCAAAGAAAAGGTCATGTTTCACATCTTCCTCAACTCTTAAGTAATTACTCTCGAACTGGCTCGAACCATGGTCGACTCTCCAGGAACGCTACATCAGACTTTCTGAATGCACATGCCGTTTCGATGGGGAATGAACGGTTGTTGAGCTTAGATTCTACCGTTCACCGAGTCCTTGGCGTCTTCAAACATTTTGCTGAGCATATCGATGGTTTCCTGAACGTTCGAGCTGATAACCTTGACAGAATCGCTCCTTGACCTCCATCTACTATCTGGTTCAAAGCAACCTTGAACGGCTCGCCAGAGTTTTTGACGCCTTCTTGCTCGGAAATCCTGTCAATGACTGAACAGTTGAGCCATGCGCCCCAGTAGCTGTGAGCACCACCGGATAAATTAAAAGGCACAGTTTGTTTCTTCCCTCTCGATCGGATCTCGTACGGGCGTATACGGAACGAAAATTTCATGACGTTGATGGGTAATTAGGAGAAGCTCTGTACCTCATTCACTATGCACAAGTATCTGAACTGGACACTGTCGGAATAAGAACGAAAGTCCACGACGAACGTGGAAGCCCTATAGTCCTATCCATGGAGTCGGAAGCGAGAGTCTTTGAGTCAGGAGTCAGAGTCTAGAAGTCGCCAATGGGAACAAAACAGCAGGACGAACGCATTAAAATGAATGCTTGACTGCTCAATTCGGTTCATTCAACGTGTGGTTGTGGACCTTATGTTCCAGTCGCAACCAATCCTTCATTCGTCCTCAACGACGAAGCCGGAAGACGACACGAATCGATCGTTCCCAGGATCACCGGAGAAGCTCATATTTTGTGATGAGGCGGAGCAGTCTCCTTACGCTGGCCTGACCCACCACGTTATATCACATTCTGGAGGAAAATATACATCTCTCAGGGTCGGCCTCAGTCGTGGTCGAGTCGTAACTCAACAGTTCCAAAGAACGAAACCGAAGCTGATCACCGAATTTCGTCATCTTCACTCGCATAAGAAGCCATTTCATACCCCATTCCCATGGCTACCAGTTTATAGCCCCCAGAAGCACGGTTTCAGTGCAGCACCCTACTCATGTTTACATCGACCCAGACCTCGTCGACCGCCCGGATGCATCCATCCGTGAGATAGTCCGGAACACTTGACGCACATCCCGTTTTTTGGCCCGTTTGTTTATAGAATTGAATGCATTCTGTTGCGCCCTCTGAGCGCGGGCGGTTGAAGGACCAACCGGGATCCCGTGGGTTCTAGAGGGATACGCCGCCGTGTCAGCGGGGGGGAGCCGACGGCTTGAGCCCTTGAGCAGCTCTGCGCGACAGCCACAGCCACCGAGCACAAAATTGATTCTGGGGTGCTCGAGAATCCAGAGAAAACGGATGTCAAGTCGGAGCTGATAATCAAGCCCGCGACAGGCGGAAAGGGTGTGGGCAAGAGGTCGAGATGACGGGTCATCAAATCTCGATTTGGACGGCTCCGCTCCTCCGTGCCGTTGAACTGGACCTGATTTTTGGGCGGAATCCGGTGCCTTTAATCCGAGTGCAGCCATGAGGGGCATCAGCTCGAGAATATTTGCGCTATTAGGGGCATCAGCCCGAGAATATTTGCGCCATTAGGGGCACCAGATTGACGTTCCGCCCCGGGCATCCCCGAGGTCGCTACGCTACTAGTTCACAGGTCGCGGCCGTGATTTACAATCAGTCCCAGGCGCGCTATTCAGGATACTCAGACCAGCAGACCATCTGACCCCATATTCCGAAGATTTCTGCATCTCTACCATTCAATACCTGCATTTGAGCTTCTGACTGATGGTTACTTTGGGGAGTACCCGATGGAGACCCTGCAGAATATGAGAGCTCTAAAAATGGATGACGCAGAGAAGCCCCGCAAAGGTCTCTCTGCGTCGTTCGCGTCTTATCTTCCCTCTCGCGTTCAAGCTCGGGTTCTCACTGGACCACAGCACCGCGGCGAGCATGGTTGCGAATACCGTGATCGGATTCCAAAACCGGGTCGCGATGCCTGGGCTGGGCGATACGCTGCCCCCTTGATGCCCGGGGCGGACCGCCTCGTCCGCCCCTCCCCATCCTCTTCCTACGCGAGTGCTGTGAACTGCAGCCTACAGTTCGATGTCCGCTGCTGCACTCGAAATAGGGGCACCGGATTCCGTCCAGCTCAACGGCATGAAGGAGCGGAGCTGTCCATGTCGAGATTTGATGACCCGTTATCTCGAGATCTTGCTCACACCCTTCCCGCCTGTTGCGGGCTCAATTTTCAGCTCTGACTTGACATACTTTCTTTCCTGACTCTCGAGCACCGCAAAATTAATTCCGTGCTCGATGGCTGTGGTTGCCGCTCAACCCATCGGCTCCTCCCCGCTGACACAGCGGCGTATCCCTCCAGAATCTACGGGATTCCGCTTGGTTCTTCCACCGCTCGCGCTCAGAGGGCGCAACAGAATGCATCCATTCCTATAAGCGAACGGGTCAAAAGACGTTCACCCTAGCGACGGGGGGTCGGACATTGTCTCGAAAAAACATGGCCGTTCTGCCGTCGGCTTGGTAGGGGAGAGGAGGAGCGGAAAACAGTGGAGAGCGAGCGGTTGGTATCTTTGAGGCCTCTTTAGAAAAACTTGAGAACTTTTCACCATCGCCATGTTGCTCGCACAATGGTGGACGTCCACCGCAGTGACTCTGACAGCTCACAGTGAGCTCAACGAAGTCATTATGATAAGCCTTTTGGGCCTGGCTCTAGCTCCTTTGCGGCTGGATGAGATGATCGGTGGCGAGTACAAGACTTGCCTAGAGATGACGGCTACTGAATAAAGACGACAATTCTGGTGGACAGAATGTTTGGCTCCCCCAACACACTGAAGTTTTATTCCGGCTTTTATAGTCACTGACAGGGGAGAGTTACACGGCGAACACTGACGTTAGACGTCAGTCTACAGGCGTCCGATTTCTATCTCAGTAATCTACAGTATCGCCTGTGCGCGGTTGATCATGCTCAAAGTTCACTACCGCTCCGCTTGCTCGAATGGCGTCTTCCCTGATTACCAAAACTGTGCCGACGACTGCTCTGGGTAAAACACCAAGTACTCAACAGCTCCCTCCTACACAGAACAGTCGCTCGCAGATCATAGCCGGAACCTTCTGATGTGGGGAACATTGCATGTGACATTACTCGGATGCGCGATTCCGCGATTACAGATCTCTTCAGCGGAAGCATCTATCGAACATGCAATGTGTAGAGACTTCACTAGATACTTTATCAGTTCAATGGTTCGAATTCTATAGAGAAACCTCAAGCTGATGTCTGTCTAGACATCTTTGTCGCGAAATTTGCTTTGCAATTGAACTGACATACGACCGAATCTCGAGACAAACTCTCGCCAAAATCGTATAAAAGGGGGTGGTTCTGAGCACTCAATCACCGAATCTCGCGGAGTGAGAATCAAGATGCCCACAGGCAACAGCAACAACCCTTCCGAGGAAAACCGTCAAATTGTGATCGGCACGACTGTTTTGGATGATGAAGTTGTCATCGTCATTCCGAGGAGACTGGTGCAAGCCCTGAGGGCATTCCGCAGATTAGGTAGGCACCGTCCCTTCCTTGCGATCGTCGTGTTAGGATTGGTCCTCGTCGTCTGGATCATCGTCGGTGAGTGAGGCCAAAAAAAAACTAACGAACTTTATTGTTGACATGTGCTGTTGCTGTTTCTCGATCTCATCATCTCAATCGTTCCCCATTCAGATATGCCCGCGCTCCCCAGCGTTGTGCATCTGGAGGAAGTCATCCGGGAGCAAATTGACTTGCGTCAATTCATGTGCGAGCGTCTGGCCCAGAATTGGGTTTGCCTCTCTTCGGCAACAAGGCGCTGCCTCCTCATGCGGGCAGAAGTCCCGGTCCCAACCTATGCGGTTTGCCGCGTCCAGAGGCGCGCTTTGAGGATGTTTGTCAACGTCTGTGGAGACCTCGAAGTCTACCTTTGTTACGAATAAATAGAGTATGTATTCTGATGAGCTCGGTTTAGAATTTTTTTCTTTCTGTGACCAAGATTCGAGTGTTTTCTTGGAGCATAAAAAAAATTGGAAGGGGAGTGGGAGTCTTGACACTAAACATTGCTTGATGAGTGTTGATGCATCGAGTGCCACTTCCAAAAACTTCCCCCGCCTCGAGAGCTACCTTCTCTTGATCCGTGCTCTCCACGATGGAACTCCAAGGACTTGATCTTGAGTATTCCACTTTGAATCAAACCAGTGAATCGAGTGTTCGATCGATGGCTTTCAATCTGCGCGCGACTCGTGGAGTGGCAAGATATTTGTTGTTCGTGATTTCTGCATTGACGGTCGTTCTCGGAATCCTAGTCTACTCGGGTGCGTATCAGACTTCGTTACATTTCCTGGCTACGTTTCCGTGTGAGCTGCATTCCAATGTTTCCGTTACTCTCCTACAGTTTTCCTCTTGAGCTCAACCTCCACGAGGGGGGAGCGCATGGTTCGCGAGACCGTGCGCTCTCGAAATTTCACGAGTCTGCAGACGGTCGGACTTCCGACGCCGGCTGCAACGCCAAACCCGACTACGACAGTGAAAACGATTCTCACGACACCAACTTATCGGTTCGTTACCGAACAGACCGCTAAGGGTCATTCTCCAGCCACGACCACTCACGCTACCAGATATGATGAGCGTCGCCACACGACGACTCGTCGTTGGATGCCGAGTTCAACAACTCCAAGGCCTCTCCGTTCTTCGACGACGACTCATCATTGGTACGTTGAGCGCACAACTGTCATCCAAAGATTGTACTTTGGACAGACTCGATCACCTTCTCCTTCAACAACATCTTCGTCGGTGACGACACGGCGTCCGACGACTCCGGTTCCCATGGTACCGACTACAACCACCACTCAGTCATCTTTGACTACTGCCGAGGGTGTTGTTACTTCGGATCTGCCGGTTTCCACAACAACAATTCGGATTCTACCTTCTTCTTCCACAACCGCGCGTTTGACTTCTCCAAAGTCAACAACGCATTCGGTGACAACTGACGCCGCTCCGATTTCGACTCTCTCGAGTTCCGAAATGAACACCGATCCGATTTCATCGACTTTACCACCCAGGCGATTCCAATTGGATATCCGCAGATATCACTGTTACCAGATGTCGTATGTGCGGACCTGTATCTATCGCAGGGATCGACGCTGTGTCGTCATCCCTCTGCACATTCCGACTCCGGATCATTTGTCAGTTCGAGACTATGATCCACGTAACTTTGCTGCATATGCACAAGATGTATCCGAGATACAAAAACTTTGTTCCAATTACTCGATCTTCTCCGCCTGACTTATCGAATAAAGGTTCAAATCTCTTTTGTAAATAGTGAGACGTGCGTTTTATTATTTGGGAAAAACGAGATTCACAAGAAAGAGTTGCATCTCAAATCTCTTCGGATGTCGGTCGGTATGGTCCATCCTCTTGTTCAAGAGGTGGATCAGGCATGCGAGCGTATGAACGCGCTCGAATCCCTCTGATCCATCTTATGAGGACGACCAGACCGGCGAGCACCGAAATCACATTTGTGACCACGAAATATATTGATAAAAATTTGAACCAATATCCATTTCTCCGATCAGGATCGGGCACTGGGGGTGATGGTGTTGACGGGTGCGTATGGTTGAAGTATGGAATCCAAATGTTTTCTCCTCCTACGGCAGTCCTGTTCTTGATCAGGCATACGAATCTCTAGATGCCAATCTGAGACAGCTCGCCTCGAGCTCTACGCAGTCGCATGGAAAGTTGTTCTCATTCGTTTGGGAAATTGTACATGGCCAGTTCATCTTCTGGCAATCAGTGTCGCAGTCGGAGTAAGTGAAGTACTCTGACGCGCTACTGGCCATCACGCACACTGCGATCATCATCTTGAGGGTTTCCATCTGCAAGTGATCTAAGTCTTTGGAACGTTTCTCTAGGCAGGCACTTCGTCAGAATATCAGCAACGTTCTGTGCTGTCGGGCAATAGTGGATTGTGACTTCTCCGCGCTGTGGTTTCTCTCGACAGTAGAAATGTCTCACCTCGATGTGCTTTGAGCGCTTGTGGAAAGAAGGATTCTCAGCAAGAGCGATCGTCGACTGGTTGTCAACGAGCAACTTTGGTACGACTGGATGTCCAAGCTCTGCGAGTAAGCGCGCTGTCCAAATCGCGGTCTTGAGTGTCTCAGAGAGGGCCACAAGCTCCGCCTCCATTGAAGAGAGCGTCACGGACGCTTGGCGGTTGCTCGCCCAAGAAATGACTCCACCTCCGAACCGAATCAATGATCCAGTGGTGCTCCGTCTCGTTTGCTCGTCGCCAGCGAAATCTGCATCGCTGAAACACTCGAGCAGCTCTGGACCGCTCCCCGTGTACCGGAGACCGAAAGTCTTGGTACCTTGGAGGTAGCGCAGCACTTTCAATGCGAGATCCCAAAGACGTCTGGTGGGACGATCCAGGAACCTTGACAGGTATCCTACCACGTAACCGACGTCAAAACGCGTCGCAATCGTGAGGTACATCAAACCACCAACAATTGAACGATACGGCAGTTCTGGCTCGATTTCGTCACTGGGATTCGACTTGTAGCTGTTGTCCATTGGGACTGCTGTTTCCTTGCATTTCGACATCTGGAATCTGTCTAGCAGTTCTTGGATATACTTTGATTGATGGACACGAATGACGGAGTTGTCATCTGATGATTCGACATGTAGACCGAGAAAGAACTCTAACTTCCTGGAAGTGATTTCGAATTCCTTACCGAGGTTCCCGAGAAACTCCTGCACGACCTTTTGGTCTGATCCCGCTGTCAATCCATCGTCAACGTACAAGGCTACCAAAATTCGTTTTGGGCCAATTGTGAAGTACACGCAAGGATCAGCTTGGCCCTGTGTGAGTCCAAGTCCTGTCAGAACCTGGTCGATCTTCAGGTTCCAAGCCCTTGATGCCTGACAAAGGCCGTAGACTGCCTTCAAGAGTTTGCAGACTCGATTCGTTCCATCTTCGAACCCTTTTGGTTGGTTCGTGTAGATTTCCTCCGACAGTTCCGAGTGCAGAAACGCCGTCTTAACGTCGAATTGGTATAGTATCAATCTCTCCCTGGCAGCTATTGATAGAATTGTTTTGATGGTATCGAACCTAGCTACAGGCGAGTAGAGCTCTGTGAAATCTATACCTGGACGTTGGCTGAATCCTTGAATGACCCATCTTGCACGGAACCTCTCGATGTTACCTCGGGCGTCTTTCTTTGCTTTGAAGATCCATCGATTCCCAACCGTGCGTTTGCCTTTTGGAAGTTCGGTGAGCTCCCAAACCTTGTGGAAATCGAGCGACGCCATCTCCTCTGCCATTGCACTAAGCCACTGTTGGCTGTAATTGGACTTGTGAACATCTTCTAAACATGTTGGTTCGTCAACCAAATTATTTACACCGGTGCTTACAGTTTCGTTGACACACACTGCGACGTGTGCGCTGCCGGCCTGGTACCTCTCCGGAGGACGCAACTTGGATCGATCTCGTAGCTCGTATCTCCCGCGCCGTTCGTTGCGTTTTTCACTTGGGGCAGCCGCTCCTGCGGCGCCATGTCCTTCATTCGAGGATTCTCTTTCCGGCACGGGGCCCGCGGATGCTGCTTCTTCTCTTGCTGATGCGTTCTCTCTGGTATCTGCTGATGGATTGGCTTCTTCGATCTGCTCTTCGCCGTTGCCTTCTGGCGCTTCTGCTTCGGCGGCATTCTCTGAGGTGACTCCTCCATCCAGTGGACTGGGAGTGCTCACTTTCACGTCCTTTGTCCTGACGATCTGTCTGGTCTCGGGATACCACACACGATAGCTGAGTCCATCTTCATCGATCCCGACAATGTAGCCTGGGAATCCTCTGGTGTCCAACTTGTCCTTCTGCGGGGTGCGGTTGTAAAACTTGCACTCGGTGCCAAATGCTCTGATGAGACCGATGTATGGTTTTCTCCTCATGATCATCTCGTACGGCGTCTTCCCGGCTGATTCGACAAACTTTACGCAATTCGTCGTGTGGGCGGAAAAGCTCACGGCTTCCGCCCAAAGGTACTTGGGAAGGCCACTGTCGATGAGCATGGTCCTTGCCAGGTCAAGTAACGATCGATTTAAACGCTCACTTATACCGTTAAGTTGAGGCGTAAAAGGAGGGGAGTAACTTACATCAGCTCCGATGGCACTCATGATCTCCTTCACTCTCTGATTCTTGAACTCAGTTCCTTCCTCAGAATGGAGATGATACACAGTGAAACCGCTTTGATTCTGGAACCATTTGACGAACTCCGCGATGTGGTCAGGCACTTGATCCTTTGATTTCAAGAAGTACACTTTTCGAAACCGAGTCATGTCGTCAGTCAGCGTGAGAAACAGATTCGCTCCTCCAAGAGATCTCTTACGCATAGCGCAGGTATCCGCGTGTATGTACCCTGGTCTTGGAGCTACCACTTTCCCGGGTTTCGGCCTGTTGCTCGAACGATGCATCTTGCCTTGGGTACATACGTCACATTTCACGAAGTCATTGATTATCTCGTATCCTTCGCGGTTCAGCATTTTCCTGAGGGTCTTAACGTTGATGTGAGCGAACATCTCGTGTACCGCTTTCAGACTTACTTTCTTCTTCAGTCTCGCAACGTTTCCCTCCACTGGTTCACTTGCATGGAACACGAACAATCCATTTTGTTGCTCAGCTCGAACTTCATCGTTGTCTCGGAGTATGGTGATGGCCTCCTCAGTTACCAAAATACGAAACTTCTCGTTTAGTAGCTTTGAAACTGAAATTAGATTTCTGCGAAGCCTGGGTACGTACAGAGCGTCCTTTAGACATAGCGTTGCGGTCTTGTTGTCGTTGTTCACTGGCACAATTGCGGTTCCTGACCCCTGTGCACTTAGGGTGTTGGATCCGCCGAGTGCGACCACTTGGTTGTCTTCGAACGGCTTGTAGTCCGTCATCCATTTCAGGCTGGTTAGCATGTGGTGGGTCGAGCCGCTGTCAACAGCGAATATCTCTTCAGCACTTGCTTGATTTATTTCGGCTTGCTGGCATTCCACGATCAGGGCTTCAGCAATGTTGGCTTGCGGCGGTAGTGTTCTCGATTGTCCTCTGCCTCTTCCTCTGCCTCGAAACCCGCCTCTGCGTTGATTCGCGCCTTGTCGGGGAAGTCTGCAGGCTGATTGCATGTGTCCTCGTTGATTGCAGTTGTAGCATATCACTTCGGATGACTGCACAGATGTTCTTCGGTAGTTGGATCTTCTGGCGAAGTTTCTTCTCCTGAAGTGTTGATTCCTTGAGGGGTTGAATCGGAAGAACATCGCTGTGATCTCGTTGACGTCACTTTGGTTCCTTCGAGTGGCTTCTCCTTCGATTAGATCCGTCAGTGTGTCCAGATGTTTGTCCGAGTCCAGTCGGGTGCTCCATCCCTGTCGGAACGGTTCCCATGAACTTGGCAGCGCCTCTAGAAGTTTGGAGCACTGGACATCGTCTGGTAAGTTGATTCCAACTGTGTTGAGCTCGAAGATGACTTTCTTGTAAGCGAGGAGGTTATCGCCAACGGATAGTCCTGGCTGGTATTCGAACGTCATGAACTTCGACAGTGCCAGGCCTTTCCTTGTGCCTGTTGCGCGCGTGAACTTGTTCTTGATTCGGCGCCATATCTCCTGTGCTGCTATGTTATCTGCGCTGTCGAGGAATAATGATGTGGCGAGATTCGGGTGTATCGAGTTGATTAGCACGTACCTCGCAGCTCTGTTTCCGATGGTGTAGTTCTTCATTTGCGTTTTGCCCTCTGGTGTGTTTGCTTGATCTGGAGCTGGTGGGTTGAGTTTCCCGATGGTTACAGGCCAGGCATACGGTTCTCCATCTAGTACGGATGGCATGACTGTGCGCCATGGTATGTAGTTCTTGCCGTCGAGTGCTAGGATGATGTTGGTTGCGACTCGTGGTCTTGGTCCACACACGATGGGATCTCCGGATGTGCTGGAGCTGGGTTCTGGATCAACTTCGAGACCGTCCAGTCCGTAGTGAACGAAGCCGTGGGGGCCTTGGGCATCTCTGGCGGATTGCTGTCTTGACATCGTGATGCTGAACTGTGACTCCCTTGATTCACCAATGTATACTTACGCCA
The DNA here is from genome assembly GCA_037576195.1 of Phytoseiulus persimilis. Lineage (NCBI taxonomy): Eukaryota > Metazoa > Arthropoda > Arachnida > Mesostigmata > Phytoseiidae > Phytoseiulus > Phytoseiulus persimilis. Next base: position 5,808,325 of record CM075102.1, on the reverse strand, counting down.
CCGACCAGCTCAACCTGAGTGTGTCGTGCTGATAACGCTGATAAGCCTTTTGGGCCTGGCTCTAGCTCCTCTGCGGCTGGATGAGATGATCGGTGGCGAGTACAAGACTTGCCTAGAGATGACGGCTACTGAATAAAGACGACAATTCTAGTGGACAGAATGCTTGGCTCCCCTAACACACTGAAGTTTTATTCCGGCTTTTATAGTCACTGACAGGGGAGAGTTACACGGCGAACACTGACGTTAGACGTCAGTCTACAGGCGTCCGATTTCTATCTCAGTAATCTACAGTATCGCCTGTGCGCGGTTGATCATGCTCAAAGTTCACTACCGCTCCGCTTGCTCGAATGGCGTCTTCCCTGATTACCAAAACTGTGCCGACGACTGCTCTGGGTAAAACACCAAGTACTCAACACATTACCCCGCAGTTGAGTGGCCCGGGAGTTGCGTTACCTCTGTGCTCCGCCTCAAGCGCTCCTATATCACCAGAAATTCTTCCAGAACGTGCCCCCAAGGGAATGGTCGGAGGGTTACCCACTCTCCGTGATGCCAGTCAGGAGACGCATTCCTGAGGGCGATAAATTTCTATGCAATCTTAACGGGAGCGTCAAACTTGACGCATTTGCTTTTCTTCCTACACTGTAGGTGAAGGAACTATCCTACGGCTTTGGCACGATGAAGACAGGGCGCTGATACCGCTCTCTTTCTCTGTTTGGTGAAGGCCCTCACGGTCACTTCATATTGATTTACCGAACTGTTACCCGTCACAAGAAAGAATGAATGGGGTTTCGTCGTTTTGAACTCGGCTTCGACGGTTGCATTCGGTCGGAAATTTTCGCTGCATGGCAGCTGTTGCGCTGCCGATCAGCGCTGAGAGCCAAAATCTCCCGGGGCTCAAAGTTGCAGTCGCATGAATCTTCCTCGATCTCCGGTCTGACTAAGTCAGTTCCCTCAGCGTACCCGATCGGGTCCCTGCTCCCTCCCTGAGCTTTCGATCAAACATACAGTTCCCCACATACTGCAAGACTAACAGTCTTCCTGGCCATCAGCGAGCGCCGGCCTGTGATGCTGCCTCTGAATGAATGTTGCTCGTGTGCTGGATCCGCATCTAACGATAATTTCTGCCAAACATCGAAACTAATATTCTCAGAAAAATATTCCGAGAGAACTCTCCGCATTGGTCTCATATCCAGGGGGAGCAGGTCGGAGCTCGACGACAGCATTGTGAACGATCTTCCGCAATCACATGTCTGGGACGATGATGGGAAGCCTCCAGGAACCAGAGCGAAACTAGGAATCAGATATTGGAGACCTTGCCTCGATCTTGGAGTTCGAGAACCTCGTTCTCAACCATGATCTCGAAGAGCTTGATTTGAGAGGAGGGAAAAGAACTCCTCTGGCTGAGACTCCCATATCTTCTATTCTCCGGGAACGCTTCCGTGTGGTTTCCATGGTCTACAGAAAGGATGCTCGTTCCGCTCTTGTAATCGTCCCCAGTCTGGGCTCACGAGAATACATCGCTGCGCGAAGGAAGCTGGTCACTGTCGAGAGCCCTCAGCATATCAAACCGCCCGCCGATCGGCTGTCAGCTTTCCCCCGTCTCTCTGGCTGATTTGACTGCTGGGCGGCCATGTTTCTTCGAGACAATGGCCTACACTCATAGCGACGTACTTTCGGAGGAATCAAACCCGAAATCCGACGAGCCGATGTATCCCAATTTCGGGCCGATCGAAGGAGCATGAGTCCATTCAGAGCAAGGACCAAACCGAAAAGTTGGGTGTGGTATTCGTATCTAGAAGGAACCTCGGGAGCCCAATGTTTTTCATGCAAAGCGGGATCGGGACAGCGGCTTAATCAAAACCACAATCCTAATATCTATTTCAATAAATTGGTAGAAATCATCAGAAGAGGATATTTGCATCTAACGATTCCGAGCTTGAAACCGGCAATAAATCTAATCCCGGGATCTCCTCACGCTCACTTTGTTCCTCTTCGGCTACTCCCGGTCGACTTTGAGAAAAGTTCCGAGGGGGTCGTTCCGGCGTCATGTCCAAACGAGCGTAACGGTCATTCGAATGAACTCCGCGATGATATCTTCCGAAATCGATACTGGTCCCGCTTCGCAGGATGGAGATGCCGCCTAGCTTCGGAGCGGGCACAGAATATTCTCCGGAAAAAAAATCCCAATGGTCACCTTTATTCTCCTCTCCCTTAACCAAGGTACTGGAATCCGATCGGTCAACGAGCTCGTTGGCGAACCACCTCGGAATAAAGCATGGTATCGCTGAAAATACCCCGCCGCCGCAATCCTCAGGGCAGAACTCCAGAACCAAATTGCAGCTCAACGTGGAGTCATCAAGAACTGCCGCGATCCGCAACAGCGAAGAAGGAGATCCTCCGTTTGAAACGGAGATTCCTCGCAAGAAAAGAAAACAGCTAGCTCTGGATTTATTCCTTGCTCCGAGAAACTCGATCAGAAGCGACACTCAGCGTCTTACATGTCAATCCAATATGAGCTTCAATAGCATAACAACTCCAGAAGCCATTAGGAGATTACTTATTCGAGCATATCCCGGCGAACCACCACCACCGCGGTCAGCAGCAACTCTGAGGAAACACCCTGACGAGGACACAACCAGAATCAGGAATGAGCTGAGGGGCATACTCGATGCGATGCGCGCTAATGGTTGGAGCTCCTCATGTATCAAGATGATCCTGTGATTGCGATCGTTGGTCATTTCGCATTTCCCTAATGATTCGCTTCGCTGTCTTCCAGGCGCAAAGTTTGCAATGTCTTTCGATGAGGCTACAGTGATAGGAACGGGCCGTTATCCGACAGTGGACCTACATCACTCTGAAAGAATTTTCGGTACGTCGAGAATCGCACCGCTCGGCCTCATGAGAGTTGAGGAGCGGCCAACCGGTGAATATTCAGAAGAAGTCATTCGTGCCCAGCTGGACGATTTCGGCCTTTCCAGGAGAGACTTCATCGTTGCCACGACAGACGGCGCAAGCAATGTCCTGAGGGCTGTGGCGACACTCGGTATTCATAAACAGAGGTGCTTTGCAGGCCTTCGACGTAGGAGAGACTTGATGAAGCTCTGAATGAAGAGGAAGAAATGTATGACTCGCATGCGACATGCGACTGAAGAGAGCAGCGATCGCCAGAGTATCGAAGAAGAAGTGAGAGGAACGGTCACTCTTGGCGAAGCCGTACAGCGACTCCGCAAAGTGGTTCGTGACTTCAAGAAGCGTTTTAACCTCATGGACACAACTCATGGATGACAACCGCAAAAACCGAGTTCAGCGCAAAAGCCCTGAATGCCATACTAGGTGGTACCGATCCTGGACATGATTAATCGAGCCCTGCGTATATTGCCGGCGTTGAACAATGTACTCTCGAGGCACGGGACGCCGGAGAGCGCGAAAGATGTCGCAGCCCTGAAGAAGATCGCTGAAGTCCTCGAACCTTTCAAACGGGGCATTATGCTCCTTTGTAGGAACGAGGCAACACTGATCCATGCGGATAGGGTTCTGAGTGTGATCCTGAGCGACCTCAACGAGACCGGTACTCAGTTGGCCAACGTTCTCTCCGAAAATCTGAAGGATGAGATCCGCAAACGGAGAACAATACTCTCATCTGTCCTCGCGGTTCTGGGGGAGCCTTGTTACGAGTTCACGGCCGAGTCCAGCATCAGCCAGGAGCGGCCCAGTGATGCTGAAATGCTCGAAATTCTATCGGGAATAGTGATAGAAGCTGACCTCTCATTTGTGTCTTTCGAGAATGCGAGATCATCGGTGAGCTGACGCGATTGTTCATATCAAAAGCTCACAATCGTTCCACGAATGCCACCTCTCAAAATCTTCTCCTCCCATTCAGCTGTCGCTTACATGGGAGTCGGTCTTCGATAGGCCCACAGCCTCTGTCAGCAGAGGAGAGACTTCAAAGGAAGGGGAGCGGAAGCAGGAGCTGGCCCTTCACCGAGCCGGCGGTGGTCTCGGCCGCCTTCTGAAACAGTGTCACGAGGTGCTTGTGGCGGTTCCAACGACATCTGTGCAGCCAGAACGGGACTTTAGCATACTGAAGATTCTCATCGGTGAGAATCGCGGGAGCCTTAATCCGGCCACTGTTGACAATATATTCACTTTGTGCAAAGCTTTTCAGTATGAGATCGCTTGGCTCGAGAGATTCCTCGGTATGCGATTTGCTCTCATACCCCAGTTTTCCTCACTTCTTACCTAAGGCTCAATAAATATCAGATGTTCTCTTGAAGAAATCCGCAGGCTGTTGAGCATTCTACGAATGTGCATTTAAACCACCGTCGGAATGCGATATGTACTTGGAATTTCGAGTCCAGCAATTTTCACTTCCCTTGAGACCACTGTCAAAATCATTCGTCGAGGCGCTGATCACTCATGAAACTGATTGCGTTTTTTTTGCGATTGACCGCGGTTTTCCGATTCGCGGTTTTCAGTTAACCGCAAACCGCGGTTTCTCAGATTGCGGTTTTTTGCAAGGCCTATCTGTACGCCTCACTCAATTGTCACGAGGACACATCGCTACCAGGAGGAAGCTACAGTCAAGTCTCTCTAACTTGACACTCTTACAAATTGTAAACCTTCAATAATTCATAACTTATGAGTAGGGACGCCATATGAGCGGACATTTTTTCCGCAAAAAGCGGACACGTGTCCGGCGGACATCCGAGGCACTAACGGACAGTGGAAGCGGACATCCGTTATTTTCGCGATTTGAGCATGCCCTTTCAGTACACGATGAGTTTTATTAGCTGGGATTTCGGGCAGTCATATATGTATCGAAGCAGGGCGATTCCGTTGTCATACAGACAGAGCTGCTGATGGAGCGATCGATGAATATTCTCCATTGTTCCAAGTTGTCGACAGGGAGACAGCGAAGCATGCTTGACTCCCGTCCAGGCGACAGAGACACCGTGAAGCGAGAATCTCTTCACGGACGATGTTCTTTCCCTGATTTCGATCAGTAAATGTCACCTCGCATCATGCTGATCTGACGAGGAGGTCAGATTATCCGAGGGGATGTTTTTCAACGGAGAAAAAAATCACTCGATTCCGGCATTGCGAGAGAGTGCATGACGGAAGAGTCGAGAGTCAAGTGGAATCGGGGCTATTCGAGAAAATTTGCTCCAATCAGGCGGGGAGGTCTGCCCTCATTTGGCTCTTGATCGAAAGTAAGATGGATAGCCGCTCATCCATGGATTTCGACCGTGAATCAAGCCACGATGAATTCCAGGAGCTCAAAAATTACCGAAACTGCTTCGGATCGATTTTGCAGCTCTGCATCTTGAGCAAGAGTCCATAAGGCCAATATTTCGGCCGCTATGCCTTCGAAACGAGACACGAAGATCTTGACTCTCTCGAGATTCTTGAAATGAAGGGAGGCCGCATTGAGGGATTCCCAGACGCGCAGTTGGTGGCGCGTGGGGCAGCAGCCCGTGCCCGATGAATGCTCGGCAAAATCTACTAATGCTCACGAACCGTCTCGCAGAGCAGGCGGAACACGTGTGTAGAGCATGTGAATTCAGGCGAATTACAGTTGGAGTCGATTCTTTCCAGCTCAGGGGAGAGCAATTATCAGAGGTGAGAACCTGGCGAGCCAAGCAATGAGTTTCCAAACATAGAGATTTGATTCCGCATCGATTTTCGAGTGAGCGTTCTTCTCCTCGTTTCCGCGGAATCATCATTTCATTACCAGATCTTCTCGAGATCGAGAGCTCCCGACGGCATATGATTTCGCTCCCCAACAGGAAGCACAAAGTCGAAGATGTATGAAGCCTCCCTTTCCAGAACCCATAGTATCTTAATCGAGTCCTGGTCATTCACATTTACTTATCGATGCATCCAACCCGTCAACTCGACACCCCTCCATTTGATCCGAGGTCCCGGAGGGAAGAATAAGAGTTTGTCCCTGACTACGGAAATATTATATTATCTTTATATTATGAAGCGCAGTTGACGAACGGCTAAACTGTCTCTTTGGCTGAATCAACACCCCTCGGGATTCGGAACAGCGCTCTCTTTCACATGAAGTGCCTGCGAACTCAACGATTACTGTCGTTCGCGAAGAAAACGGACATTTGCCCTGAAAAGCTAGAAAGCGGACTAAGCGGACGGACGAGGACATGTCCGCTCATATGGCGTCTCTACTTATGAGGGATCCAGACATTTTTTCGTAACTTCGTCCGTAGATCTAATGTCAGTGTTTGTTTATAACTTGTAAAACCTCCAATATCTTACAACTTGGAGCTATATCTCACTCCTTCTTAGGTGGATAGGGTCTCCATCAGAGCGGCTGAATTTTTCACTGATTGTGAGAGCAATGCGATCCGCTGGACCGCTTCGTCTTCCTCTGTTGGAGAGGGTCCTGCTGCACCGCCGTTCAGAACTTTCTACGCCAACGGTTCAGCGAGATTTCGTATTGACGTAACGGAGTTTTGTCTGATGTGCGGTCGGTTCGGTTCAAGAAGAATGAAGCCTACGAACCTCAGCCTCAGGAAGAAAATCGAAGTTCTTGACGATCTCAACTCCGAGATGGAGATCAGCGAAATCACAAAGAAATGAGAGATTTTTTGAGGAACGACCTACAACATAAGGCGAGACGCGGAGAAGATCAGACAACAGCGAGCGCGAAAACCGGATACACAGCGGAAACGGGTGAGACAGCGCAAGTTCGAAGACTTGGGAAAGAACCTTTACAAGGCTTCCGCCGCGGCTCGAAGATCCAACCCGTCCTTGGTCCTTTCCGGCGCCTTGTTGAAAGGAGAAGCGAAGTCCATCGCTGAGCGAAATGGGTCTTCTGATTTCAAGGGCTCCAATGCTTGGCTGGAAGGCCTCAAGAACCGGTTCAAACTTTCAGCTAAATTTAAATGCGGAGAAGCATTGGAAGTTGACCAGAGAGACATAGACGAATGGCTAGATGAGCATCGCGGAACTCTGGAGCAATATCCTCTCCGAAACATCTTCAACGCCGACGAGACAGGTTTCTTCTACAAAATGTTTCCCAATAGAACGGTTCATTTCAAAGGTGGAGCGTGCCATGGAGGAGAGCAGAGCAAGGATTGATTCACGGTCCTCTTTCGGGCGATATATGATGAGACCGAGAAACTGACGCCTTTTGTGATCGGACGTAGTAAAACCCCGCGATGCTTTCCGGAAGAATCCAAGAACGAGATCCATCACCCAGTCGAGCAGCTTGGTTGCCATCACTGTTCCCAGGGGAAAGCTTGGATGAACACTACGATTCTCACTGGATGGCTCCTGCAGCTCGAAGACGCTCGAAGGAAAAGAACCGCCACATCCTTTTAACTGCTAGACAACTTCGAGTGCCATGTGGTCGATCTTGAGCTGGAGTTCATCGAAGTTCTAATCCTTCCGCCAAGAACCACCTTAAAATCTCAGCCCATGGATCAGGGTATCATAAACAACGTGAAGCAGAAGTATGAGAAGATGTTAGCTGCAGAAGTATGAGAAGAAGACTACTGGTCCCAGGTTCGCGGCGGCTGTTTCGAGGGGATGAGCCTTCTCCGAGGAATCCGGTTTCTGAGGGATGCCTGGGATGGCGTAGAAGCGAGCACGGTCTTCAGTTGGTTTCGAACGTGTCTTCCGAGCGACCGAGGCTACCGTCCCATTGTCATCATCCACGAAAGTTTTCCAAATGGTCTGAACTTCGCGGACTCCGGCTAGGCCGATCAGAATCTTGTGGTCAGGGAAGATTACGACACCGAAAAGGATGCAGATCCAGCAAGGGGCCCAGAGCTCAACAACTTGGGTGTTGAATTCGACGACGAGACTGAGCTTCATGTGACAGACGACGAGACGAGACTGACCCTCATGTGACAGACGACGAGACGAAACAGGCGGGCAAACGGTCATACTTCTCCGAAGCCATTCAGGTCCCTCCGTTCGGGCAAGACCAGACCGGGCTCGGATCGCTCGTATCTGTGAGAATCTATGAGCTCCATGCGTAGCGTTGTGTTACTTGTGAGTGTTTGGCCCACTGCCTGTCGATGCCTGATACATTCCGAGCCGGGAAGAATGGGACCGAAGTGCATGCTGTCTGAAAAATGCAGCCTTGCACAATAATCTGCATAATCGCTAATTGGTTCTTTCCTCGATCTCTTCCCCACGAGCGCCGAACAGATCACTCGTTTGGAGGGTATTTAAATTCCTTTCAAATTTCGATCTCCTTATATCTTTTTCTCCGACCTGGACTCCCAAACTTCTTAAGTTAGCGAGACTTGGCTGTAGTCGCTTTCGAGAGCCCTCAACATTCAAAACCGCCCGCCGTTCGACTCTGTGCCTCTGCTCCGCCCCCGACTGATTTGGGGTTTGGGGCGCGAACATTCTTCCTAAAAACACGGCGACGCAGAGTTCTAAACAGACCATCACCGGGAGGTCCTTAGTGAGGCGACTGCTCACTCTTTGAAAAGGGTAGCTCAGATGGAATATAGGAACTCTTGGAGGTTCCTTGAACTCGGTGGTGCCGGTGCCCAGGCGGTAGAGTCCCCATCACATACAGGCGAGAAGCGCCAAAACGATATCGGCAGCATTTACGGCACTTGACCTGATCAAGTCACTGGATATCGAGGCGGGATTCTTGCATCCACAGAACAGGAGGAGAACCTCTCGAAGTTACGGTCATCCGAACGAATGCGAACAAACGAGTAGTTTATTGCAGAAGTCAGGATTGAGCATGGGATGTTTCTTTGAGGAGGGAGACATCAGGGTTACCAACGAACGGGCCCGATTCTCGTATTATTGGAAGGTATTGAAGCTTACCACCGCATCGCCCGTCAGAAACCGTGGCAAACCCTCGACTTGAGAGTCCGGCGGGAGTCGAGCTCGCTGAGCACCTCAGTGGAGATACTAAATATTGGGTGCGTGCAAAAGTTCTGAGCGCCAAACTTTGACAGCTCATAACTCCGCTTACAGGAGGCGCAGAAAAATGATGAAATGCTCAAAATACGCGGAATTCAGTCAGCTTCAAGATGCTGTCAATTATTCGTATTGATCCAACGAGCGGCAAGCCATCACCAACGGTTTTACTGAAATGATAGAAAATCGAAAAATCGCGATTCTTCGATTCCGGCGAATCTAAGATTATGACCCCTCATTTTCTCTCGTCAGGATCATGAAGTTCGTCAAATATCAACCTGTTTTGAATATTTTTCTAGCGATTCGGCCGCTTCAAAGCGGAGATATCGGCCTCGGGAGTTTCGATTTTCAGCCCTCTCGACCCCCATGTTGAGTTGATAGGAAAGAAATGGGCCTTCTCAAAAAATGCTTCATCTCCCCCAGAAAAACGAGCCAGTTTGAGATGCCGCATAGCACATCTCATAGTCGGGTCCAAGGCTTCAAGAACATGTCATATGATCCAATTCTTGGCGTTTCACCTATAGCCTCAAATTGCGAGTCGGAATCACAAACTCCAGTTCCGCTGGTTTAGCCGTCCCATGGCTCGCCCTGGCAGATCTTCCCTTGAAGCTCTTGGAAGGCTGTCGAGAACGTCTGCTGAAATTCCATCTCATGAGAAATGCTCCCTGCAGCTCCAGTTGGAAGAATCTGCTTGTTCTGTTTTCCAATGTTGAGTCTACGCGGAGCGACGTGGACGTTTGAGGACAGTGAGATGTCTTACTAAGAGTTCTCCACGCGCCACCATCAGTACCGTCAGTCGACGCTAGGTCCCACGTCGGAGTCATTGGCAGATTTTGAAGGTTCCCCAAACGCTCTGAACATTATCCGGAAATTGCGAGCCGTGATCTTGAAATCCGTTACGCGATGCTGTACGAGTTCAAGAAGGTTAAGGCAGCAGCGGAGACTCGGCGTGAAATGGAACAGGTGTTCAAGGAAGCGACTCCAACTGAAGCAACATTTAGGAGATGGTTCTCCAAATTTGGAAGTGGCGATATGAGCTTGATTGATGCAACGCGATCGGGCAGGCCCCAAGCAGTGGATGACAATGCGTTGATGGCCTATCTCGCTGACCATCCGTCGGTCGGCACCGACGATAGCGCGGAACATTTCGACGTTGACGCTTCAGCGATCCGACGGAATCTCACCAGGCTCGGTTTCGCCCCAAAACTCGATGCCAGGGTGCCGCATCAATTGAGCGAAAAGCACAAGAGTGATCGGATCAGTATCGCCACAGCTCATCTGGCCAGGCAAGAAACAGAACCCTTCCTGCATCGCATTGTTACAGGTGACGAAAAATGGGTTGTGTACCAGGATGTAAGCCGAAGAAGGTCCTGGAGACAGAGAGGCACCGAAGCCGCTGCTTGTGCGAAGCCAACACTCCATCCCCAGAAAGTCCTCCTGTCGGTCGTGTCGGATCATGAGGGAGTCGTCTATCTCGAGCTCCTCGAATCAGGGACAAAAATCACGGCTTCGAGATACTGCCGACAGTTGGAGCAACTCAGAACCGCTCTAGCTAGCAAACGTCCTCGTTTGCCCAACCGAACGGGCGTCGTCTTCCAGCACGACAATGCTCGGCCGCACACGGCCAGGGCAACGCGAGAGTTGCTGTCCGGTTTCCAATGGGACGTCTTGGAGCACCCCCCGTATTCCCCGGACCTCGCGCCCTCGGACTACCACCTGTTCCGTTGCCTCCAGAATTTGCTCAACAGCCGGGCTTTTAGGAACGTTCACGAGGTTCGAGAACACCTGGAGAACTTCTTCGGAAGAGAGAGGACCCCGGAATTCTACGGGAGAGGGATCGGAAAGCTTCCGGAACGCTGGAGAGAAGTCATTGTAAGAGGCGGAGATTATATCCTCGATTGATGGATGAATAAAACTTCTTTCCCGTCATCTTTTCCGTACAAGCCTTGTTCTGTGACTCCAGCAGACGTTTCCGAGAGCCTTCCAAGTGTTTCAAGGGAAGATCGTGCCAATGCCAGCCATGGGAGGGCTCAACCAGCGAAACTGAAGTTTGTGATTCCGACTCGCAATTTGAAGCTAAAGGTGAAACGCCAAGAATTGGATCATCTGACATGTTTTTGAAGCCTTGAACCCGGCTCGACGAGCTTCATGATTCTGACGAGGAAATGGGGGGTCATAATCTCAGCTTTACCGGAATCGAAACATCTCGATTTTTCGATTTTCGACCATTTCAGTAGAACCGTCGGTGTTGGCTGGCCGTTCGTTGGATTGAAAATTGACAGCATCTGAAAGCTGAGTGAATTCCACGTATCTTGAGAATTTTATCATTTTCCTGCGCCCCCTGGAAGCGGAGTTATGAGCTGTCAAAGTTTGGCGCTCAGAACTTTCGCACGCACCCAATAGTTCCTCAGGGAAACCGAGCCCATGTCACCTCCCTTGAGCCGTTTACAGACGACCGAGGAAGCGCACTCATGGCTCCAGCCTGGGCAGGAATACCCCCGAACAGATTGCATCGTGCAAAATAACAGGAAATCGACTCCCGATGTGCGAGCTGCGGACGGAAGCCCGGGACCGTGCCCAACATAACAATGAAAAGCGTCACCGATCAAGCCGGGGAGGAAGAGCTCGCCACAAAATTGAGCCTGACAAGGGGGGATTGGAGATTGACCCTGGAATCTGGGAAAAAAAACGAGAGATCGGTTGAACCCACTCGCTATAGGAACTGGGTCCCATGTGACATGTAAATGAAAGAAATGTAAATAACATATTGGAGGGTCAATAAACAGCAATAACCAACGGGAAGGGAAATGACAGCAACAGAGAGACTCACGGAATTGAGATTGCGATCTGGACCTGGGGAATCTTGGATCGAGACGCGCATTAGGCGCAGGGGCTTTCACTTCGCTAAGAACTCAAGCAAGTGTACACAATAGATTGGATCATTCACGGAAACAGAACATGGGAGCTAAGGCCAGACTGTGGGTGAACCGACAACTCGGAAAGACCCGACTTCACAAATCGGTTGCGGAGCATGAGTCGCGAGGCATCCAGTGGAATGCTCAATGCCAAGATTCGACGAGATGCCCGCAATCCTTTCGTCGATGTTAGCGGCCATAGATGCGGAAGACCGGGAACCGACGAATACGTCCTCAGAGAGTGCGAGGAGAGGAAGTACGCCCGTGAGTGTTCTCATAACGACCTGGACTTCACCCCGCCTCCAAATCGAAGGAACTTAGAAGGACGAGGTAATTGCGCGATATTGGGGAAACTATTACGAATGTCATGTGGATGCAGACCGATCCACCCACATAACTGAAGCGGTCACGTGTTCACACAAGGGACGAAATGAAGGAGAGAAGAAGAAGAAAGGGGAAAACTCATCTCGCTGAATCGTTAACTGTAAACTTCCGCAGAGTTTAATCCTTATTTATCACCGGAAACGGTGCGCTGCTACAAAATACTTCTGAGAGGAAATTACGATGAAGCGAGCCAAATGATTCCATAAAGTTCCTCCCGCCTTCCCGAGACCGAACGACCGTTGGGCTCTGCGTTTGAACTGAGCTCATCCGTGCAGCGTTTTTTTAGCGCTTAGAGGAAATTTGTGCGGGACTTCTCGCTGAGAGGCTCGGAGTGCATGTGCAATGATGGAGCGCACAGAGGGATTTCTGGTGCAGTGCGATGCCAGGCAGTTCGGCAAATTGAGTTGGTGTGACACTGGGGGATCACGACATTTCGGCCCCGGACATTTCGGCTCCCAGACTTTCCGGCTCCGAGACATCTCGGCTCCGGGACTTTTCGGCCCCAAGACACCTCGGCCCCAACACTTCCCGGTTCTAGCATACCGCCCCCGGGCATTACGGCACCTAACGGTGGCGGTCATCGGGTGCAGGAGACCGTGCATGGTGCTCATGTGTATCGAGATTCTTCGTTGTTCTTTGGATTTCATGCACAAATTTCAAGCTTCAACCGGCTATCTGAAAGATCCTCGGTAGGCGACCCCCCGAACGTAAGGCTCTTTGCAACCGTAGACCCACACAGGACCCGTTTGTGTCAACTGGAGCCTAGGTCTCTCCCAGGCAGCCGATGCGTTAGATGAACGAGGTCCAGTTGCTCCAGTTGAAATAGATTTGATGGTATTAACGAACCAAAACGGCTGACAGAGGCCCTCCGCGAAATGAAGAGATCCAGTTGCGGGCGATAGGCGAATGGTGGATCAATTATGATCTTGATGAACATCAGCTTGAATCCGAAGATCGCGACTTCTGTCTTGTGGGGACCACTACCTCCATCAGCAAGAGAGTGACGGTCGCTGGGGCACGGGTTCAACCTCGATTTCTATCCCGGCGGCCCCCTGCGCACCACCAGAATGGATGCGGAATAAGAATATCAATCCCTTCCCACTGGAGTTTTGGGTCCTCGTCCTTCTGGTACTCCCGGGAATATTCGTCCCTGCCTTGAACGCTGAAGCTTGCTCTGGCGTCGCTTCGCCACAACCTCGCTCCTTGGGATCCCCGTCCTCAACAATGTCCGTTAGGCGGAGCCTGCTCTTGTGTAGCGATTCCCGGTCATTCTCATGATCCGTAATGAGGGATGGAGTATACGATCGAATCGCACAAAGTTTTTGTTATGACTTTGAGGTGAGATACAGGCAAGATGAATAATAATATCAATCATAGAGCGAAGATGCCTTACTGGGTGATATTTTAATCAGCCTCCGCCCTTCAGTCAATCTAGAAGTTCTGTGCCACCCCTCTCAGGGAACCGGCAAGGTTCCTCCTGTCGATGGTTTGGACCAAGCGGAGAAGGTTGGCATCGCAGTCCATGTATTTTCGCCTCTTTTTTGGCGGAAGGCGCCCGGCATCGAAGCGTTCCAAGTCGCCATCCCGACTTCGCTGTACGTTTCTCAAACCGTCAATGAGCTTCCAGATTGACGGGTGATCGCAAGCGAACTCTGCCTGGAGGCGGCACTGAGCCGCCTCGGCAAGTTGTTTGTGCGGCCATCTCCATTCAGAGTTCGATCATAGACAGACCAGATATCAATGTCGAAGGGAGGCCTCTCTCATGATCGCTCCGTCCAACCTGATGCCGAGGATGCGACCGACATAATTCTGCTCGAAATAATCATAAATCGGACGGAGTTCCTGGGGGAGAACCTCAAGTAGTACGCTTAGGGCCTCCTCGATGAAGTCAGGGCGCACGAAGGCAACCGCGGGAATCGTTCTGGTGCATAAGGCGAACTCCGAATCGTTTTTGTAACGCCCATGCAGGCCTGCCGCACAAACGTGATGCTTCACGTTCTTCACCAAATGGAACAAGCACCCATTTCGGTCGGCCATTGGGTAGTGGTGCCTGAGAGCCTTCAACACAGCAAGCTCGAAATCCAGGGAGATCGTGATCGCGCGGAAATCGCGTAAATTCGCTCTGAGTAAGTCCAGCATTCTGACATACGTCGCCTCATGCTTATCTGGCAGCAACGCGTAGCACATTGGAACAGCAAAGCCGCCGCGGTCTGCCAGGATTACGGAGAGCTGCGAGAATTGCTGCGGTGCGAGGGAAAAGGTTCCGTCAACAAAGATCTTGTCGACGTATCGGATCCACTGTTTCACGTTTCCGCGCCCGAAGATGAGAATTCGGTTCCTATCTCCATATCCGGAATCAGCGAGTAGGAAGTTCTCTGAGGTTTCGGGTCTCGCGGGGTCAGTGCGATACATGGAGTAGTTATCAGGAATAACGATGGATTCCCTGTTCAACGGAACTGCGGGGGCATGTGAGTGTTCCTTGCGCACTCGGGCAATCATGCGTTTCATGGATCGGGGAGCAGGCATACAGCCCTTGGCCGCGCCGGAGAGTCCGTTGTTGAATCTTGTCATGAGTATGGCTGGGGATTCCTGTGTTTCGAGTATTCTCTCTTTCAAATCCTCGGTAGCTATGGTGATCTCTACGGCTGTGGGATCTGGAGCGTGTGAATGGTTCCCGACCGTTTCGACCACTCCGCCGGTTTCAACGCTAGTGCGGAGTCGTGCCTTGCGCGTGTCTTTATATTGACACCTCCGAAACTGCAGCCTGCCGTCCGTGCTTTTTCTTGCTTGGGTATACATGAAGCCCTCGAAAGCCTTCTTCGGCTTCCGCGGGTGGTCTGTATCAGGCAGGACATGGGGATTCACTTGAGAATGTGCTGAGACGTCCTGAAACGACGTGACTCGATTGCTTAACAAAGGCTCTGAGAGCCGATGGGCAGAGAAGTTATAGGATCGGGATTGGAGTGAAAGCGCGAGATTCTCGCGGAGTTCAGTACTCGTCTGTCCGCATCCTTGTTTTCCTTCATACACGAAAGACCTCACCGAGTCATGCCAGCAATTTGGCACACTTTCGACCTCCAGCGGATGGGAGATGTAAGCAGCAACTCACCTGAAGGGCGGACCCTGTATTGGATCTATGGGATTAACTTACTTGGTATCTGAACGAATAGCACAGTCAGTCGTTTGATGAGTTCTTGGATATAACGGCTCTGACTGTTTTTTTTTCCTTTCCAACTGTGTTCAAACGGCATATGGGAGAGGTTAGGGCTTCTCGAGGCGGGGACGTTGCGGTAGGCATCGGAGGAATTTGGGAACGAACGAACCGGAAAACCTTGAGACCAATGTGAAACCCTCAAGCCCTCATCTGTCACCGAAAAGGCTCAGAAATCGATAGCCATCCTACCACCATCTTCTTCCGCGCCAGAGCAAATCCGATCGAGTGTTAAATACAGATGAGCATTTTATGTGGGATTTCATCTGGGAATGCGTCGATAACCGAATCTGGCAGCCGTTGATTCGAAATCTGCGGAACACCGCAGCTGAGCTGTAAACGCGACATATTGTTTCACGGTGAATTCTTCGATGGAAAAGGGTCCGAACGTGTCCTTCACAGTAGCCTTGTAGCGCCTACCAGTGCACTCTCGCCTACAGCTTGCCTACACGTCTTTCTGGCACCATCGTACCCCTATCAGGTGCGGCCAGTTTTTCTCGTTTGTTTGCTTGGAGAATGGTTTCATCTTCACCCAGAATGTATTTGGAAAGAAACTTGATGAACTCCGATTTCGAGGTTGTTCTCAACAAAAACAAGATTCCGTCTTTCATCTCTGCCTCAGTTTTATTCTCCGGAATACTGGTGGCGGCTGCAAGAGCAATCTGTGCGGTTGCCATCGTGTCCGACTCGAAACCAGGTCGCTCTTCGCCTCTTACCTCCGCCCAACTCTGGAATCTCGCGCTCAGCAGGAAGCCGGCACATTCGAAAGGAACGAAGTGACATAAGTTCGAGCCACCCTAGCGTCTCGCGCGCCGCACCTGTCCGCTCAATTCGGTAGCCCGTTCGAATCGGACCTCCGCACAAAGGTAGCGTCACCGTTCGGGGCCGAGAAGTTCCGAAGCCGAAGTGTCTTGGAGCCGAAATGTCTCAGAGCCGAAATGTCCAGGGACCGAAAAGTCCGGGCCGAAAAGTCTTGGGCCGAAATGTCATGTACCGGACACTGGAGGTCACCTTCGTGTGGGAGAGCTAGGAGGAATTTCACAGTTGTTCTTCTATGGCAACGAGAAATCTCCGGATGGACTCTATCTGTACATACGGTGTTAAGAAAGCCTCACGAGAGTAATGGTCCGATGAGCATCAAGATTGTCAAGGTGAATATTTGAAACTGGCTGCGGGCATTGCGCGACAACCCCGAAGTTGCACCGATGGTGGCTATTATGGAGGAGCGCTTAGGATTCGAATAAATTCAGGGATGGTCTAGTAGACACGTTCTGGTGGTCACTCGGGATTCAAGGCTCCCGAGGGGAGTACAACTGGGGATCTTTCTTTGTTCTCCGGCTGAACCTCTCAGCCAGCCCTCAGAAGTGTCCCGGGATCACCTTTCGGTATTGCTTCAGTAACACTCCCTATGGCCTCGCAAATCCCATTGCGAGCGGTGGGCTTGGGTCTTAAGATGGTTCAGATTTAATTCTGATATAAATTAAATCCTCTCTTCACCACATAAGAAATTTTTGTTGTCGGCCCGGGATTGACAACTGGAGATCGTGCCTATGGAACATGACCGGACCGCCCGTCGCCAAGCGGAAAAAGTCAGGCCCAGAAAAGTGAAGACTTTGGAAGCCCTACACCAGGCGATAACTGGTCCCGAACTCCGTAGATACACATCCACGAATGATGGCGAGCGGCTCATCAGCCTCACTTGCCCGCAACACAATAGCGTCGTGCTGATCAGTAGGCGCAAGCTCGAACTACTCCGTGAGCCCTCATTGTACATGCTTCATGCAGATGCAACGTACAAAGTGGTTCCGAGGGGCTTGTTCACACAGCTCTTTACCATTCATGTTAATTGGTATGGGGATCATGTAAGCGCAGTTTCGTTGCCCTGTCAAATACCATCGTTCCCTGGCACGATCTGGTGGTACACACAATCGTCGGACCGATAACCCAGCTCAAAAATTTCAACTTCTTCCGAAGCTCGGTATGATCGCCAGCGCCTTGATGACGAAACAAACCAAAGAAGCTTATGCTGAGGTCTTTCCTTTCCTTGAAAGGAGCCCAGCCAGGACTGGCCATCCCTCGATACATGGGAGACTTCGACGCAGCGATGAGAGCAGCAATGAGCGTTGAGTTCGCGGGTGTCCGTGTACACGGATGCCTGTTCCACTATGCTCAATGCCTGGTCAAGTACGCTAGTTCACGCACAGTTGGGCTCTCCCGGGAAATCAGGTGCCCCGGCCCGCATCTCTCCGGATTCCTGGCCTTCGGAGCCCTACCCCTCCTTCCAGCTATCGATATCGGACCAACTTTTGAGCTCCTCGCGAGGGCTTCCCCGCGGTCGACGATTCGGTGAGCAGCGAACACGGCATTCTCGATGTCTTGATTAACGCGGATATGAACGAAACCTGTTCGGACCCTCGCGCAACATTTGTCGACAGCACCAAGATTCTTCCCGCCCAATTCATCAGTTCCAGCCATTCATCGACTAGTGGAGGCTACAGTGGCTCGAGATCATGCGAGTGGAGCGACTGTCTCTCTTCCGTGTGAAGTGCCGTACCGACAATGCGGTTGAGTCGAACAACGCGTTCCTCAGCAAGAAACTCAACGCACATGGGCGATTCTGGGATCTTGTCGGCATGTTCCTTTAGCGTTGAGATCATTCCGAAACTTGAACGTGGGCAATGAGCGTGTAGAATCCCGCGGGAAGCTCGCCTATTCTATTCGACCTTACTAGCTCATATCTGCAAGCAGAGCCAGCATGAAGTCGTGAACTGCAAGATCCGACTTCGCTTCCAAATTAATGTCCGTTCAAGGCCGAATTAAGCGACGAGACTCAACAAAGGCTTCCTTCACAACAACTGGGACAGACTGGATATGGGTCTCATAAGCCCCAAGATGTTCTGCGATCGTATGAAGTATCGCGTTGGGCTGGTTCGTCTACAAAGCATTTTTCTCCCTCAAAGCTGCTGAATATGAGCCTCCATGTCCATCCCGTGCGTCCCGATTGCGGAGCTCACTATTGACGTTTCCAGCCGCGTTGAAACACAACGCTTTTCACCAAGAGGGAGCGAATAATTCGACAGTCTCCGGATTGAAGGCGTGGATCTCAGCGGTGCAGAAAGATCACGAATACATCACCAATAGAGCATTCTCCGGAGACCACAACTACGCAACAGGCTTCGAGGGAGCCCTGCCGCACACAGGCGATCATGCGTACGCCGCGCGTCCCTTCGACGGAGACGAAGAAGATGGAATGAGCATCCTTAGCATCACCGAAAACGTCTTTCTCAAGGCGACCCCGATAAACTCAGCAGGTCCTTCCCAACACTTCGCACAGAGTGATCTGCCGACCGCTGATTCGATTCTCGAGACGATTGATGAGGCGTTTGACTTCGACCCAAATCGAGCTCTTGTGGAGGTCTCCAACCAGGTAGTCAGCCGGAGAGACCTAGAAACCTTTTCCGGCCGGAACTGGCTCACAGATACGATAATCAACATTCACTTGAACCAAATCGCGAAACGGAGCGAGGGATGTGCGCTCCTTCCGAGGGTGCATGTCTTCAACACCTTATCGTAACGGCCCTGTTTCGGCCTTCTTTCCCTGCAACATCAGTCATGGCTTCGAGGGAGCTCGTCGTTGGACGAAAAACGTCGACATCTTCGCTTACGATATGATCCTGATTCCCTTACGTCACGAGCTTCATTGGTCCATGGTGGTCATCGATTCGCGGGAGCAATCGATCAAAAGCATGGGCTCCTTGGGTCACCGTTACGAAAAATATCTAGAAATCTTCCGAGAATACTTGAAGTATGAAATGGTCAGCAAGAGGAAAGCTCAATGCGTTGACGAGGAATGCCTTTTGTTACACATTGAAAGCGTTCCTCGACAAGAAAACAATTTTGACTGCGGAGTCTTTGCACTGAGATATGCGGATTGTGCTGCTCAGTACGCTCCAATGAATTTCACGCGGAGCGACATACCTCGTCTGCGGCGCCAGATGATTCTGCAAACCTGCAGGGAGCTCTATGATTTTGCTTTCATCCGACACTGTTGACTCCCAGCATTTGTATCGACACCGGAGGAAAACATGCGCGCATCTATACATCTACTCATCCATTCTCCTTCGATTCCAATAGCCCGCGACAGCTGCTGATCAATGTTTGTGAGATATATATCACGAGATATATTGTACATATCATCATTGAAACGTGAATGACTAGATGAGTCCCAATCGCGTCTGTCGCTGCATGGAATTCTTCATTTTCTGTTGGACGTCACGCAGGTCTTCCAGAGGTTTCTCTAGTGTATCAGTCTCTCCGCCGAACAAACAGCTGCGGAAAGGTTTAATTCACGTCCTTCCCGGCGATACCTTGATCCGGATGTAGCTGCAGAATCGAGTTCGACGCCAAGAAGATTCTCAAACCTCTCGAAAAACGGATACGCGTCGCTGGGGTGCACTTCTCTGAATATTTGCCAGTAAAATGGTCTGATGAGACAGCCAACAGCGGAAGCTTGCGCTATGCAACCGGATCGTTGCCCAACGATTCGGGATTCCATTAAGGGACCAGCCGAAGCTGACGATGTCTCACTGTCCGCTATTGGGTTTTGGTTGCCTCGAATAGCGTCCTCAAAAGAGTTTCCTCGAATAGCGAGGGTGAATTCCTTCAACGGGTACTCGAACGGCTTCTGAGAAATGATGAGTCCTCCGATATTGCGTTTAGAAAGCCGTGATCTGGCGTGCGCCTGCGCTCTGACATTCTGGGACCGCGAGTTCACGGGGAAGAGAAAATAGCTCTCGAGCATCCATCCCCATGCAGACTTATCACGAGACGATCCAAGTTATTTGGCAGCGCAGATTTCATTCCAGACGTTGAATTCTTCGAAAACTGTCTCAGAATGCAGTCGCGAACGGACAAAATATCTTACAGAGTTCACGAGCGCTTTTCTCTCAGAGGCACTACGGAGCAAAGATAGCGATGTTCCGGATTCGACTATCCCAAATCTAATCCGGACTCATGGATTTCTCTGGGAATTCAGTCTCGGCTCTGCTCGTTGAGTCCGAACGCGACTCGGTGATAGATTCGAATCCGCATAGAGATCCACATCCGAATCTGGAACCGAATCCGGACTCGAGTCATGCTCGGATTCGTATCCACATTCAGAATTTCTGACCTAGCCGGATCCGGACCCGGATCGTCGAGGCCGATTCCTGCTCATCTCTGCTTGAAAGCGGCAGGCTCCACTTGTTTCCTCCGTCGCCTTGGTGAACGGCATGGACCGCCCGCTTGCGGTACGCTACTACGTCGGAGAGCGGGTAACTAGAATCATTCTTCGTGAATATTTCCCTGTCTACATTATGTTCCATGGAGAGTTTGGCTCTGCCACGCAGCTCCTGGTAATGCGGAATCATCAGAAAACTAGTTTGAACGCGGTCAGCCCATCGCTGTCCGCAGCCAGCAGATGGCCGCAAGTTGCCAGGGTCGCTATCCTGCGCTCGACATCCTTCGCCTCCTTCTCTCCGGATCAGATTCAGACAGGATCGCTCCATACAGACTGCATCCTGAAATTGGCAAGAAACACGGGCACCTCTCACTCTCTCGCGCGGCCTCGAACAGGAAGAAGCTAGCGAGACGAATAAATCACGTAGATGGAGTCGGAACTCGGTCGGGATGTGTATTTCGAAACGACTTTCTCGACCTGTTGGGGTTTCACCGCAAAATCTAGAAAACGTATCAATTCGAAGCCCGAAAATCTTCGCCATCGGATCGGTTGGACGGGACTAGGTCAACTGAAAAGCTTCATATGCTTCGATCTGGGTCGGAGTATCGCCACTGTAGCCAGCGAAACCTTCCAACCTTTTGACCGCGTCGACCCCACTCGTGAACTCACCGGAAACGTCGCACCAAGAAGTGTCAGCCACGCTGACCGAATATCGCGATTAATCCGTGTTCGGAAGCGAGCTCGCCACCGATAGCGCTCTCAGAGAATCCAGTCTCAAACGAGTTGAAATTCTCGTGTTGGAATTGGGACCCAATAATTCTCCGATTGCTCCGTATGAGTTTGTGAAGTTCGCCCCTGGCTGAAAATCCTCATCCAATGAGTGCGGAGGAGCCGGAGACACCAACTCCCAAGAGCCGTCAATATTTCCTGTCATTCAGCTTGGCTGCCCTCTCCTCATGATACACAGTCGCTCCGTTAATGACCTCCCAATGACGCTTTGCTTACAGCCATGGGCGGCCATGTTTTTAGAAAGAATGTCCGGTTCTTTCATCTTAGGCGAGTGACGAGTTAGGGCAGGCCAGGGCAGACCGAAATGCGCCGCTGTCGAGTCGGGCATTGCGCGATTCGGACGGGCGAGCGAGCGAAGCGATGCGGGCTGACTGACAGCAAGCGGCCCTACAGCAGTGCGGGGGGATTGGTTGAGGTTAGGTTAGGTCGCTGGCGAGCGAGCGAAGCGAGGGAGCACGCCCCTCTTGAGTCATTGTAAGGGCATAACCTGATCTTGCAGAGGCTTGTAAGATAGCATCCCGGGTCCATGGAATTGGATGATTATGACGAAATGACAGGTAGCGCCTGCGTATTTCACAGATCTTCTGTATTCTAAGGCCTCCCCGAGTCGATTTATTCTGATGGCCCCGAGCGTAGCGAGGGACCCGATCCCGCAGAGGCTTGGAAGATAGCATCTTGGGAAAACCACCAACTGCGCATTACGGGGGCGCTGTATGTACTGAGTCTGAGTCCGTTGTCCGGTTTTGAAATGAGCAAATTAGTGCGCAGTAAACTTTCACTTCCGGATGAACTCGTTCACTTGTTCTTCATGGCGCTCACAATTTTCGATTTGCCAATGAACGAAGATGACGCTGTGTTGTTCCTTCAAGAGAAAGTCATTCTTGCGAGTAGCCTCACATGCAGTCTGAAACATGAACTGACTCTGAAGTTCAACAGTGATCGGACTTTTTGGTGGTGTGCTCAGTGTAAAAAAAAATTGGACTGCGTTGCAATACTTTCTTGGACCAAACTCGCTTGCCATTGGTGAAAGTTATACGGTTTTTATACGCCTGGGCAACTGAGACTGCATCGATCTCGTGGTGTGAAGCCCAGTTGGGGATGAGTCCTAAAGCTGTTCATTCATGGAATGAAAATCTCCGTGAAACTTGCTTCCGCTCCCTTCAACGTCGGCCACAAGGAAGAATCGGAGCTCCGGGGCTCATCGTCGACGTCGACGAGAGTCTGCTCACGAAGAGGAAGAACAACGCTGGCCGGGTCCTACCGTATCAGTGGGTGTTTGGGGGTACTTGCCGAGAGACCAAAAAGTGTTTCATCAAGGCAGTTCCCAACCGATCGGCGCCTGTCCTCCTCAGTGCCATCCAGGAGTTCATCGAGCCCGGCTCAATCATCTACTCAGACTGTTGGAAGGGTTATCCGAGTGCTGCCCTTCAAGAGGCCGGTTACTTCCATCTTACAGTGAACCACAAATACAATTTCGTAAACCCTGTGACTGGGGTTCACACGCAAAGCATCGAACGATTGTGGGGATCAGCCAAATGGAGGGACAAGAGGCAGCGCGGAACTGCTCGTTCCCAGTTACAGTCGTATTTAGTGGAGTTCATGTGGCGCCACAATCTGGATGGAGCCTCGACCTTTGGGGCCCTTTTGGCAGCAATCGCGGAATGCCATATCCCGCGTTTCTGCTGCTCTCAACCCTCAGCACTCCTAGACCATTCCTATACTTTGCGGGAGGTCTGACGCAGGTATGTTTCGATCTCAGTTCTCCTCTCCCAACCGCCAATTCTCCATTTCGGCGTGTTCTGACTTTGTTGTTTTTTCGCGCTACCCGCCTAAAGCGAAAATACCGAATGTCCTAGAGTCTCTAGGTAATAGGACCGGATTCAAAATGGCGGTTTGCCGACGATCCGGACGGCGAGCAGACCTTAGAAGGGCGCGAATTCACAAATATTGAGGGTTCTGGAAACCTATCGCGCAGGAACGCGGCCAAGTGCTCTTAACCCGAGTCTCAGTAATGGAGGAATCTCGCGGAGATCTCTGAATGAAATACTCAGGAGAACAAGGCTCGGAAGAGCTGTATGCGAATGGGATGAATGGTGGACTATGAATGGTAGATTGCACAACAGCGCAATCGCGTTCTGAGTTGAGTCCGACTGTCCATACTAGACACTGCGGTGGCACGACTGCAGGGGATGTTCGAATCGGCGATCGATTGACAGAATAGGTCATTGCTTCTTCGAAATTAGGCAGCGAGATTGACAGAATCGCGCAGATGGGAGAAACTTCGAGCACTGAACTGCGTGAGATCTGAGGACCCTAGTTTCTCTGAAACATTCTTGGCTCGCAGAACCATGTTCGCATAGTCTGTCGGCATTGATTTCAGCGAAGCTTTCAAAGAGTTCATTGACCCGAGGGAATCGCATTGCATGAGTTACCCTGTCCCGTGTCCCGCTAACCTAGCGGAGGATCGCCATTTTGAATCCGACCTCATCGCCGTGCACCGTCCTAGACAGGTCTAGGTCATCAGTTCGGATGCAAGATGGCGGGCGACCGCCAAGTCAACGGGATTGAGAGCCTCTGCTCCTACCCCACGCTTTGAAGATGTCGGACAAAGCGGGGGAAATTTGAATCTGATTTGAATTTCATTTGTGTTGCTTTACGAACAAGATATGGCAAACTTCTGCTGTTTGGTTTAAAAGAGGGCATCGGAGATAATGGATGACCGAGTTATGTTTTGAAGCAAGAACAGATGTTGGATATCTGAAACCTGTCGGGCTCAGATCTCGTACGGGTCTGAGAGCATGACACATTCAGATGACTCACAGTACTCCCAGGTCACGACGTCTGGGAAATGCATCGCAATCGGGGTTCCACCCCGACAGCAGGCGTGAGGGACTGATACAGACAGTCCACATGAAACAGAGAGTACGGAGTCGGGTCTACAACCCCTCCGACCTCTATACTAGACCATCTGTCAACCTATGTTAATATGTGTTTCATCTGGTGTCTGTACGCTGGACAAATCGTGAAAGAGCTACGCTCCTCTTCTAGGAAGATGAGGACCATCATGTCGAATAAACTCTACTTTGGTACAGAGCCTTCCACTCTACACGTCTCTTGCGTTGTCACTCTTGTTGTCAACTGAGCTCGTGTTCCACACCTTCGATCCTCTACCTTCGAACCCTACGAGTTCTAGTCCTATCACGTTATCAGCCACGTATTCGCTACGTGACGACACAGCGTGACTTCGCGATCGACTATTGTCGGGTAAGCTGACCTCTTCCTATTCACTTAAATAGTATCTCAGCTAATAAAGTTGCAATCAGGTATATTTATTCGGCCCATGCAAAGTGCTCCAGATATCGAAGCTCCGTTCAATCTTGACGATCACGAGCTCCTAGAGTATCCTGAGGAGAGAGTGATGGCTGACTCCTCTTCCGCGAGCGGATCTGGTTCAAAATCCAATCATGCACGCAGCATCACATTGGCTGATGATGGCGGGGACCGGCTCGCGTGGTATTCACTGGTCACCGAGGTCCTGCAAAACAGCGGTACGCCTACTAAGTTGTGTCTGGCGAACTTATCATAACAGCGACCGGCGATCAAGCTGCGAACGCTATGGCCAACAGAGTCATTCTTAACTCAATCTCCCCGTTCTGATAGCTGCGTACTTCAGCATTTCTACCCAAGATCTCAATGCGAAAGATCTCTATCAGGCACTGAAGGAGCGTTTTGCTCAAACAAGCGGTATTGCTCAAGACATAGCTCATAGCTCGTTCTATAACTTCCGCTACCTCGAAGAATATCGATGATTTCAAACAAATTATGCAGTGGATCGCGCTTGCTGGTACAAAGGTTGACGAGAAACAGGCATGCCAGCGTCTCTTGCAGAGCTTGCCATCGTCCTGGGAAGGTCTTCGTTCGTTCTGGAGTGTTAGAGTCGGAACCGATCAGACTCTTCCCAACCTTTACGTTCTTCTCCGTGGAGAGGCAATGCGACGTAAAAACTCCTCTCAGGCGGATCCGACCGCCTTGTTTTCTCGTCTCTCTATTTGCTCAAATAGACGACCCAACTTCAACAATCGTCCTCAATACGACAACCGTCGTAAACAGAACTCATCTTACCAACCTCAATCACGTCCTTTGAACACTTTCCAACGCACTTCCCGCTTCAATTCTGACCCGTTCAACTCAAACTCCAATGCTCGCCCCAAGAACTCAAATCAAAATCGAAGAGCTGCCCCCATCCCAACTCAAGCTCCGCCCGCTAGTACTTGGAAATCAAGCCAGCCTTCTCGACCTCGTGTTTCGATTCCAACCCCACGCTCACGCCAGCCACCTCTGAATCGGAGGCGCAATTCTCGCCCAACAGCCTACAATGCTGAGACAGTGGATCCATCCGGATCTGATGTCAAGGTTCCTATTGCCTCTGCTGCGCATAATCATCTTGATTCCTTGGTATGCTTAGTCGACTCAGCGACCCATGATATCTGCAATAATTAGATGACTAATAGCTTCTATATAACTCAGATGCCAGAAAGAAACTCTCTCCCGATCCTTGATGGGTCCCCGCCAACTAAGCGGATTTAGGAGCAAACCGTCTCCGACGTCTGCAACAAGCGCGAGTCGTGCATCTACCGTGCATATACCCTGACCCGCAGCTCCTGCGGTCGCACTCGATTCATTGATGAGTTTCTGATGATGGGAATGGATGAATTGTGAGGAATGAATAGAGCACTTGATGAATGTCTCCAACCTCGATCAGCGTGGATGTTCGGGGGCTCAAGCCGAGGGGAAATCGAATAACGACACCCCCTGAATCCCGAGCGGTCTCAGCCCTTGTTCGCCGTAAACTCGCTCAGCCTCAGCTTGGCTCTCGAGGCGCTAGCCCGGCGGCTCCTCTCTCAAGGCATGCAGGCTAGGGAAGAAACTCCCGTTTTCGTACTCGTCGCTTGCGAACCAACACCGCCACTGAAGGAGAGAAGATCAAGGCAGGTCGAGTTCAGTAGTTGAACTAGTCGTTCCGTAGGCCTACGTTCCACACCGAACTCGCTGACGACCAGTATCGTAGGAGCCAGCCGCTGAGGGGTACGCGAGAAAGCCGCAAAGCACAACTCTGGGTGGTTTCATTTTCCTTGCACAACACGCGAAACCTCGCCGGTAGAACGTGAGCCTGCGTCAAAACAGCTTTTCGGCGAAACGGATTGTTAGAGCATGCATGGGGATGATTATAAGGCGGTTGTTATTGTTTCGAAATCGAACTCTCGAGTCCCTCGAGCAGCACAGACATGTGTGGTAGACTCAGGAAGGCAATATGGAAGTGAAGGAGATCCCATCCACAAATAATAAACCCATGTTCGTCCTTGAATTACCCTTTCGAGACTGAGAAGCACAAAGGCTCTACTGCCGTTGTATTCGGCTAAGACACAGCGGATGTCCCGCACGAGCAGTGATCCAGAAGGTGAAGTCCTGCGCGACCACCGCGCAGTTTCGAACATTAGGGAATTGCGGAAAATTATTTCCGGAGATGTCGTCACTGAGGAGACTCATAAGTAAATCTCGTACCGACCGCGTTAATCACCTCTGTTCAATCTATCCCACGATGAGAGTCCAGTGGCGTGTTCTGAATTTCCATTCAATGACAGACCGTTTTGCTCTGAGGCACACTTTTGTGATAACGTTTGGAGGGTTGAAGCCTGTTCCAGAAATTCGAGTGAACGAAGCGTCACATACGAATCTATCCTTCCGGAGATCTACCATGGAAACGGTTAGCATTCCGGGACTCACAGGATGACTCCGAATAGATTCCACAGTAGACTCTAGAGAGAATAGATTTGAGATCGTTTTTCATGATCGTCGTTTTTTCGGGAAATCACGAGGGCCGGTCAGAAGAAACATCGAGGTACTCGAGAATCCGCGCTGGTTAGTCTCCAATAGGCCTCTTCTGCGCACATTTACCGCAGGGAGATTGCGCTCGTAACCGCATTCAACCGTCGGGCGGTGATCACTCAGGAGGACTGAGATCTAGAATTCGGCGCTAAGCATTGAAGATAAACGAGCTGAGAGACATGGAAGTTGCTTTCAGCATTCAGCTCGGCACCGCGAATGTGCAGAGGCAATGTTCAGTCGAAATGTGATCGGATGATATTTGAGCTGGATCGTTGGTAACCGTGAGACGATAGACTCGGGTCGGCATATTTGGTTTACTCGTGAAACTAGTGAAATCGTGTGTGATGGCTCCCGTCAAACGAAGTTCGTAAACGCATCGGAAACGAGGACCCGACCAGTGATTTTAACTCGAAGTCTCACCCTCCACCTGCGGTCTCTTGATATTGTCATGAAGCTCAAGGAAGCCACATTCAGTCGAGGTACTCCAAAGACGATCGTATCTGGACAGGTAGCCAGAGAGCAGTCAGCGGAGACCACATGTACGTCACATGCAAGCGATTCTGTGCGCAAGACGTGTAGGGAGCGAGAGTAAGGCGAGAGAGAAGAGACTGAATAAAAAAGAGACGACGAGACGAAGACAGTGGAGTCGAATTGTGGACCCTCACGCCCGTCCCTTTCTTCCAACCCAACAGCCCTAGCTTTAGAGTTGAAGCGCCCCCGCTCCGCTCTAAGAGTAATTGTGCCCTGACCCAGCGTCCCGTCCTTGCCCTAGCCAGCGTCCCAAGACCCGTCCGACCTCGCCCTTCCACGCTTCCGAATTGTGTCCGAGTAAGTTCGCCTACTTACTCTAAGAGCGACGGCCTATCCATCCCCCAGGTCGCTAGGACGCCCAGTGAACGAGCTTTAGCAGATAGCGGAAACCTCGTTACAGTTGGTGGAGATGCGATCGATCCGCCCTACGGTCGATCGAATTAACGTGTAAACCAGTGCTAGGATAAGCAATCGTAGGACAGCAGCCCAATACCCGTGGTCTTTCGTGCCAGAAGACAAGACTTCTTTACGAAGAGTTGAAAGTGCCGCGTCACCCCTCGGGGAGGAACGCAATAGAGCGCGAGCGCAGTTCACTAATCTTACCCAACCCAGTGTCCACAGCACAATTAATGCTTATGAACCGAAAAATGAAGAATATTTGTCAAAATTAAGAGAGATGTCGAATAATTTCATTCAAAAATACTTGACGGAAGAGGGAATGTGCAACGAGCCCCGAACGATCAGAAATTAGAAGCAGAACAATCATCCGTTCCGACCCGCCTCACAACGACCCAGTCCCTGACGTCCGATCCTGAACGATACGAATTGGATTCTTGAGTCAACCACTCAACGGCGCAACGTCCAGGACCCGCTGGAACAAACCTCATCGCCTCCGACCAGTCGCAACGCAAAAACCCAGTCAAGAAAATGGCTATCGATCTCGGACCGAAATTCTTGATCGTCGAAACACTGCCCTACGGAACAACCCAAAAAGTTGCCGATTTTTCCAGTAAGCAAGCTGTTCTCGCAACATCGCGTCCCGAGGCCTTCATCAGCAACCGATACCCCGCGTGCACGTCTCACTTGTTACGAGAGGTGAACGCGGTCTACCAGCTAGAGCATCGGAGAACGACAGCGAAGCCGCACGCGAAAGAACAGGCAATAACGCAGGACCCCGCAATGGTTGTCGGAGTCTCAAAGTTGAAAGCCCAAGAGCCGGGCCGGCTCTTCTCGAGGAGGGAGGCAGTGTCATGAAGCTCAAGGAAGCCACATTCAGTCGAGGTACTCCAAAGACGATCGTATCTGGACAGGTAGCCAGAGAGCAGTCAGCGGAGACCACATGTACGTCACATGCAAGCGATTCTGTGCGCAAGACGTGTAGGGAGCGAGAGTAAGGCGAGAGAGAAGAGACTGAATAAAAAAGAGACGACGAGACGAAGACAGTGGAGTCGAATTGTGGACCCTCACGCCCGTCCCTTTCTTCCAACCCAACAGCCCTAGCTTTAGAGTTGAAGCGCCCCCGCTCCGCTCTAAGAGTAATTGTGCCCTGACCCAGCGTCCCGTCCTTGCCCTAGCCAGCGTCCCAAGACCCGTCCGACCTCGCCCTTCCACGCTTCCGAATTGTGTCCGAGTAAGTTCGCCTACTTACTCTAGGAGCGACGGCCTATCCATCCCCCAGGTCGCTAGGACGCCCAGTGAACGAGCTTTAGCAGATAGCGGAAACCTCGTTACAATATTTCCATGAACGAGCCATTCAAGCACGTCATAGAAATTCTTCGGAGGAGAGGAGCTTCCTGGGAGCCAGAAAGTGTTCTCTCTCCCCGGTGTGGAGTTTTCGCTGGAATTCTGGGAAGGATCTCGAACGATTGTGAGATCATCTCTCCTGTGTTTCAATCGAAAGGAATCGTTCAGGTTCTCCCTCGTTCTGTGACTTCATTTGCTCAGTTACAATCATCCGTCCACGGAAGTACCATCAGACAGGTTCGGTTCTTTCTTACATAAAGATGAGTCGGGTTCAATCGCCATGCTATAAGGTAGGAGAAATTTACGCCGTTCAGCTTCTTCTTGAAGCAGAACAGACTCAAGCTCCCGTGGGTGGATGACACCGTGATACTCGATGGGCGTGAACCATTTCGTTCGTTGAAACTCAGATGAATGGTGTCACCCCATCCGAACGTTCCACTCCGCAGTCCTTGCCACACCGCCGTGATTTTTTTTTAACAGAGCGTCATACTGATTCCTGCAGATGCCCATCCCACGATCTCGAAAACATCCGGAACTCACAACCACGGGCCGGACGAGGCCGAAGTCATCTATAGATCAACGTCCAACTCGATGGAGGCCGCAGTCGTGGCCCAGCCCGAAAAGACTCTCAAAGAAGTCTACCTTGGCGAAAGAGCGACCGCTATCGCTGAGCTGCAAGCATGTCATGAGACGGAGCAGATTGGCGCGGTCGTACCAAGCTTTGATGCAGTTCATTGTGTACAACAGCGCGCACGTGCGACAATCCGTCCGCCCCTCCCAGAATCCAGAGCGGAAATCGTGCTCGAAGGCGATTGCGCTCTGAATTCGGAAGGCGAGCCCTTCCTCCTCTTCAATGACGGGGTCGAGGATAGAATTTCGGGATTCAGCACTCGAGAGCTCCTGACTCACTTGTTCAACACAGATACGATCCTCATGGACGGCACATTCAAGTCGCACCGACTCTTTTTAGCCAACTGTACCGTCTCCATGGGTTTGTTGCTGCCGAGATGATACCCTTCGTGTATTTCTTGCTCCCTGACAAGCGCAAAGAAACTTACATCCGTATGTTCAACCTCTTGAAAAATCACGCAACGTCGACGGGAGCAGTCTTCGCGCCAGCCCGGTTCCAACTCGTCTTCAAACAAGGCACCCTACGAGCTATTGAAGAAGCGTTTCCTCACTCAGAAATCAAAGGATGCCCTTTCCACTTCTGTCAGAGTCTTTGGCGGAAAGTCCAGAGTCTCGGATTGGCAAGATTTTATGACGATCAGGCGGTGAGACGATTCATTCGGTGCTCGGGTGCGCTGGCTCTGGTACCATTGCATCTTGTGGAGGACGCCTGGATGGAGATTAATGCGGAATCAGACCATGAAGCCTACGAGTCCCTTGAGAAGTACAAGATGTACTTCATCGATACTTGGCTAGAAAATGAGACTGTGTTCCCTCGTGCGTTTTGGAACCATTACGCTAATTCTGGACCCAGGACAACAAATCATGTGGAAGGTTGGCATCAGTCGGTCAATTCCACGGCTAAGAAACGGCACGCGAACTTGTTCGAAATGATCTCATATTTGAAACTGCAGGAACAGAGATTCCCCCATGACATGATACTGCTCGAGGCAGGAGGGCGCCCCCCGAGGATGAACCTGACTTACGAGCTCCTCAATGAGAAGTATGGAGGTCTAGTGGCTCGCCTTCAAACCGACCAGCTCACCCTCCTGAGGTTCATTCGACACGTTGCGTTTAACCTCCCATCGTTCGAGACACGGTAGCAATCTCAACATGGTGCAGGCAGCAG
The DNA here is from genome assembly GCA_037576195.1 of Phytoseiulus persimilis. Classification (NCBI taxonomy): domain Eukaryota; kingdom Metazoa; phylum Arthropoda; class Arachnida; order Mesostigmata; family Phytoseiidae; genus Phytoseiulus; species Phytoseiulus persimilis. The sequence continues at coordinate 5,776,937 of CM075102.1, read as the reverse complement.
ATCATTTCACGGTTCGATTCATCATCCTCACTCCCGTACAACCTGGTGCCGCCGCTTCACTCTCAGAGCAGTCATCCAGACGGCAGATTGCATTCATTCGTCCAAATTCATTATATTCGAGTGCTACGGCTCACTCCCGATCGCAGTCAATTTGTTCGAGTGCGTTCGGTCTAGTTTGTGATCCTTTGCATATGGGCTCGATATTATATCTTCTGGTGGGATTTCCTAGTTCCGAACATCAGCGTAACCAGCGCTAGTGACGCTCAATCAAGTGAATCGTCTCGGGCATTGTCCATGATAAGATTCTCCCCTCTCGGTTCGCGACGCTGATTCATTTTTCAGTCGATGTTTCTATAGTCCAGAAGTGAAACCTATAAGTCTAAATTGTGACAGCCGGTGGAATGAAATAAGCATTTCGCACGCCTCCTTCCCCGGCTCTACCTTGTCTCATTTCTCTCACTTCGTTGTTGAGCTATGATATCGGCACAGGCAAGAACTGAGCAACTTCTCGACGAAATACGTGCCTTGCGGAGCCAACGCTATCGAAGTGAGACGCATTCGATCGCCTCCCACACTACCGATGGAAGACACAAGTTTCGAAACGTTGCACCGCCGAGTTCCGTGCTGCTCGCAGTGCGGGGAGTTCTTCAAGTACCTCCATTATCGGGACGACTCTCTACTGTTCTCCGAATCGTCCACACGAGCTCAAAAGGAACAGCTTTCCCGGACTGAATTCGGTCCTTTTGACACGGACGAGGCCAGAATATTACTCACACTGAGAAACCAAGCGATACACAGCCGACCGATAAGGGAAACTCCGAACGGGGGTGCACTGATACTAGCTAGATTGTTCTCTTTCTCCCGAGTTTATTTGAAGCTATTGGAGAATGTCAGCATTGGATCTATACCGAATCAGGAGAGAGCGCGCTGACAGCATTCCAAATTATACCAGATCCAGGCAACCGATGCTTAGTCGTCAACCGAGCGGAACTCTTGTCCGATGTGGCCTCAACGGAACAAACCAAATCTATTCTCCCGTGCCGTTGGGCGCCAAACTGCATTACTGCATACACCGCCTCCAATAACCCGCTAAATCAGCGGGGACTCATTCTGGCATCTGAGTTTCTGGCATCAGAGGCTTCGCCGCACTGCCTGTATTGAAGGGAAACTGGATCGGGCGACGTATCGCACGAAACCCGATTCAGCTGCACGGTCCCTGGGATACATTTCCACCGATCTGTGTGGTTCCATGTCAACTCGTGGTCTCAAAGGAGAACGTTTTCTCATGAACATGGGAGACACGATGTCTCGTTTCAATCGAATCTTCTTGCTCAAGACCAAAGATCATGCTCCCGCTCTCATCTAGCCATTACTCATTTGCACTCAAACCGGCACTCAGGTCAAGCAACTCTTCTGTGATCAAGGCCCAGAATTCAATCACAGTATCCACAGATCATCTCCGGTTGTCGATACTCTATCGTCTTAGGATATCCTTTGTCCTCCTAAGGTCCCTCGGTGTGGTGTTTGGGTGAAGTGAAAGGTGTTCCACGTGAGTTTACCTGATGGATGTCTGGCTATTTTGGGATTTTCAAGGTTGAACATGATTCTCAATGTTTTGAGTCTCTCGTTTGCTCTCACTTTGGTTTTTGTGATTTCTATAGCCGTGAGTACAAGTTTACGCCAACTGTTTTGGCCCATTTGCGTTCTCCTCTCAGACTACATGATTTTGCTATTGGCCTCTCTGGCTTCGAAGGAGCTCCACCCGAGTTCTCTTTCGATGAACTCCTTCGCTACTGTGGAGTGTGGGATTCCCAGAGCCCATCTACCCGCGTCTCTCTGCCTGACCTCGATGTGGGCTCTCAGTAGGCTTCGCGAATAACCGCATTTTCAAATAACCGCGGTTACGGCTAACCGATAACCGCAACCTCATAACTGCGGTTATAACCGCAAGTCATTCAGAGAGTAATATTGGGCATCGCTGGGATATTTTCCAATGAGTAGCGATATTTTTCATAGCGATAACGTCGGGAACCAGATGATTCTATGGTCATAGAAGTGACAACTCAGATTCTCGAAGACCCACCCCATATCTTCGGCATCGATGAAGCCCCCAGGGAATTTGATGATTTACGTCAAGAGAGCATCAGCTTGTGAGAGTAACTGGACAATACATGTACACAACGAGCGCGGCACATGGTGGGGAGACTGGTTTTCTGTAGGACAACTTTTCGCGATGCTCCTCAAAGCACGAGAATCATCCGTGTTTATGGTATCCCCTAGCGATAAAGCACATGGCTCATCGCTGGGAAGATTTCTAGGGCTCGCTCGATCATCATCAAAGTCGGAATCCATCTGATTTTACAGTCGATTTCAACGAGCAGTTGCCGTCCGTCGTAGTCTTCACTCTGTCCAACCTTCCGCGATGCTCTCAGATTTCTCGAAAACCTGATGCTCTTGTTCTTCGTTAGAGACCAGTCTCAAACTGTCGATGCTTCCCTCGAGCAGCTTCCAGCTTCCTCTGACTCCAAGTCGCTGTTTTCGGCTCCGAGATCATCGTTGCCGTGCCAGGGCAATAGAATTCCCCGTTTTCTTGAAGGACTGCGTCACGATTCCTCAATAGGTGCCTCAACATGCGGGTGCGGCGCACACAATAGCTACTTTTACTGCGCTTGGTTTCTTGATCTCACCGGATGCGCACCTTCCGCCTGGAAGATTGAGTCCGCCGCGTATAGTGCTCTCTCACGAAATACTTGGACTCATGAAGTAATGGAAACATCAAAAGGCTGCAGGTGATGTGTAAGATCTCCAGGAAAACCAAATATGCCGAGCGGAGTCGATCGTCTCATGATTTCCGACGGTTCAGGCCAGATATCATTAGATCACATTTCCGCGAAACATTATCCCTACACATCCGCTGTGCCGAGCTGAATGCTGAGAGCAACTTTCACGTCTATCAGGTCGTTTCTGTTCTATTCTCAGCGCCGAATTTCAGATATCAGTCCTCCTGAGTATGCTCATCAGATAATATGCTCCCCTAGGAAATCATATGCTTGTCAGACAAGATACACCCCCAATTTTGAGTTCGGTTGAAGATCGCGGTTAGAAGCGGTTATAACCGCAATTCAGTTGCGGTGATTTCGGTTATGACGGTTATCAACCGTGGTTAAATAACCGCTGCAAATACTAGTTCTCAGTCGTTATGGCATTTGAATCACTGCATTGCAGTATGTGAGTTGCGGAACTGCTGTTGCTTTCCATAGAACTTTGGATATTTCAAATCGATCGAAACCTCAAAGTGTTCTCGCGTTGAGTCTCTGGATTGCTTGGTTTGCTTTCTCTATCAATTTCGCCCAGTGGTGGCTCAGATAGTCATCGTCGACGGATAGCTCGATTCCAAGATACTTGGACGAGTCTACTACTGGAATGTTTAGACCTTGTATCATGAAGTTTGAAAGTGGATAAGGTTTGTTGGACGGCTGGAACAACACCACACCGCTCTTCAGAGGATCGAACTCAGTGGACCTTTCGTCCCCAAAAGCCGACGTTACCTCCAATAGATATTCCATATCCTTGGATTTTTTCGCAATCAGAACCAGGTCGTCTACGAACAGGAGCCCTGGTATCGTGAAACATTTTTTTTCCTCTCACATCCCGAAAATTCCCTTCCTCCGCAAACGTGAATCCAATCTCCATTGTCAGGAGCTGTTTTTCTAGATCTGCGACGCATAGGCTGTAGAAGATCGGAGATAGAGGGCACCCCTGACGAAGTCCATTTCGGATGGGCACCTCGTCTGACGTGTGGACTCCGTATTTTATGAATATACGGGTGTCTTCGTATAGGTTTTCAATGAATTCAATCCATGCTATACTCATTCCTCTTTCCTCTAATGTTTGCCAGAGCTTGGGCCGATCGATTCAGTCGTATGCTTTGGTAGCAGCAAGAAACACGCATATGAGGTCAGTCTGTGTGGCCCTCACGGTGTCTATCGCGCAGGACAGGATAGAGATATTATCCTCGCCCCTGCGGTCTCTTCTGAATCCATTTCGCATCTCCGATAATTGCCTTGCCAATATCTTGGTGAATACTCTATACAGTACATCCGAAACCGTAATGGGCCTTTAGGTGACCAAGTTCCCCTCCTTTGAGTTCGGTTTCTCAAGAAGTGAGAATCTGCCCCTCTTCCATTCTGTCGGTATCGTGTGGACACCCTCCAGAATTTGATCAAATTCATTGGATATGTATCCATATCTGATGTACTCCAATTCTCTGAGTATACTTGCCGGTATCTCATCTGGCCCCTGGGCTGAGTTTCGAGGTATGTTCGTCAAGATTGACTTGACCTCCGTGCTCGTTATCCTGAGGCCCACCGGTCGTCTTGAGGAGGTCGAGTGGGGTATCGATTCGAGACTGCTCGTCGCATCCAGTAAAGTTTTTGCTATTTTCGTCAGATGAACGGTCACGTTCCGGTCCGGAATATCAGTTCCGTTTTCATCCATTACTCGGACTGCTTCTTGAGCTTGTCTGTATTGTTGGATCGCCTCTTTTATTCCGATCCCGGTTTGTCTGGCTCTACCTCCGGACACGATTTCATTCTCGTCTGAGTTTTGTCAGTTGTGACAGGTCGGGCGAGAAGATAGCCCGGATCGGGGAGCGGTTTACGAGTGTACTGTTCCCGGTCACTGCAGTTCTGAGAGTGTGCGTGAGGTCACTGTAACTGGTCGGGCCGTTCGATCTGCTCAGTATTTCCAGTTGGACATTTTTGCTCGCGCTTCCTGAGACGCGTCCCACTCTCACCCTCACCTATTTGTAGGGTTATGAGTAGGGCCCGAAACTCTATGCACGAAAATATGCAAGAAATATGCACAGAATATGCACGAAATATGCACAGAATATGCACGAAATATGCACAGAATATGCAGTAAATATGCGCAGAACATGAGCCGAATATGCGGGATATGCAGAATACTGAGCTCGTGTTCCACACCTTCGATCCTCTACCTTCGAACCCTACGAGTTCTAGTCCTATCACGTTATCAGCCACGTATTCGCTACGTGACGACACAGCGTGACTTCGCGATCGACTATTGTCGGGTAAGCTGACCTCTTCCTATTCACTTAAATAGTATCTCAGCTAATAAAGTTGCAATCAGGTATATTTATTCGGCCCATGCAAAGTGCTCCAGATATCGAAGCTCCGTTCAATCTTGACGATCACGAGCTCCTAGAGTATCCTGAGGAGAGAGTGATGGCTGACTCCTCTTCCGCGAGCGGATCTGGTTCAAAATCCAATCATGCACGCAGCATCACATTGGCTGATGATGGCGGGGACCGGCTCGCGTGGTATTCACTGGTCACCGAGGTCCTGCAAAACAGCGGTACGCCTACTAAGTTGTGTCTGGCGAACTTATCATAACAGCGACCGGCGATCAAGCTGCGAACGCTATGGCCAACAGAGTCATTCTTAACTCAATCTCCCCGTTCTGATAGCTGCGTACTTCAGCATTTCTACCCAAGATCTCAATGCGAAAGATCTCTATCAGGCACTGAAGGAGCGTTTTGCTCAAACAAGCGGTATTGCTCAAGACATAGCTCATAGCTCGTTCTATAACTTCCGCTACCTCGAAGAATATCGATGATTTCAAACAAATTATGCAGTGGATCGCGCTTGCTGGTACAAAGGTTGACGAGAAACAGGCATGCCAGCGTCTCTTGCAGAGCTTGCCATCGTCCTGGGAAGGTCTTCGTTCGTTCTGGAGTGTTAGAGTCGGAACCGATCAGACTCTTCCCAACCTTTACGTTCTTCTCCGTGGAGAGGCAATGCGACGTAAAAACTCCTCTCAGGCGGATCCGACCGCCTTGTTTTCTCGTCTCTCTATTTGCTCAAATAGACGACCCAACTTCAACAATCGTCCTCAATACGACAACCGTCGTAAACAGAACTCATCTTACCAACCTCAATCACGTCCTTTGAACACTTTCCAACGCACTTCCCGCTTCAATTCTGACCCGTTCAACTCAAACTCCAATGCTCGCCCCAAGAACTCAAATCAAAATCGAAGAGCTGCCCCCATCCCAACTCAAGCTCCGCCCGCTAGTACTTGGAAATCAAGCCAGCCTTCTCGACCTCGTGTTTCGATTCCAACCCCACGCTCACGCCAGCCACCTCTGAATCGGAGGCGCAATTCTCGCCCAACAGCCTACAATGCTGAGACAGTGGATCCATCCGGATCTGATGTCAAGGTTCCTATTGCCTCTGCTGCGCATAATCATCTTGATTCCTTGGTATGCTTAGTCGACTCAGCGACCCATGATATCTGCAATAATTAGATGACTAATAGCTTCTATATAACTCAGATGCCAGAAAGAAACTCTCTCCCGATCCTTGATGGGTCCCCGCCAACTAAGCGGATTTAGGAGCAAACCGTCTCCGACGTCTGCAACAAGCGCGAGTCGTGCATCTACCGTGCATATACCCTGACCCGCAGCTCCTGCGGTCGCACTCGATTCATTGATGAGTTTCTGATGATGGGAATGGATGAATTGTGAGGAATGAATAGAGCACTTGATGAATGTCTCCAACCTCGATCAGCGTGGATGTTCGGGGGCTCAAGCCGAGGGGAAATCGAATAACGACACCCCCTGAATCCCGAGCGGTCTCAGCCCTTGTTCGCCGTAAACTCGCTCAGCCTCAGCTTGGCTCTCGAGGCGCTAGCCCGGCGGCTCCTCTCTCAAGGCATGCAGGCTAGGGAAGAAACTCCCGTTTTCGTACTCGTCGCTTGCGAACCAACACCGCCACTGAAGGAGAGAAGATCAAGGCAGGTCGAGTTCAGTAGTTGAACTAGTCGTTCCGTAGGCCTACGTTCCACACCGAACTCGCTGACGACCAGTATCGTAGGAGCCAGCCGCTGAGGGGTACGCGAGAAAGCCGCAAAGCACAACTCTGGGTGGTTTCATTTTCCTTGCACAACACGCGAAACCTCGCCGGTAGAACGTGAGCCTGCGTCAAAACAGCTTTTCGGCGAAACGGATTGTTAGAGCATGCATGGGGATGATTATAAGGCGGTTGTTATTGTTTCGAAATCGAACTCTCGAGTCCCTCGAGCAGCACAGACATGTGTGGTAGACTCAGGAAGGCAATATGGAAGTGAAGGAGATCCCATCCACAAATAATAAACCCATGTTCGTCCTTGAATTACCCTTTCGAGACTGAGAAGCACAAAGGCTCTACTGCCGTTGTATTCGGCTAAGACACAGCGGATGTCCCGCACGAGCAGTGATCCAGAAGGTGAAGTCCTGCGCGACCACCGCGCAGTTTCGAACATTAGGGAATTGCGGAAAATTATTTCCGGAGATGTCGTCACTGAGGAGACTCATAAGTAAATCTCGTACCGACCGCGTTAATCACCTCTGTTCAATCTATCCCACGATGAGAGTCCAGTGGCGTGTTCTGAATTTCCATTCAATGACAGACCGTTTTGCTCTGAGGCACACTTTTGTGATAACGTTTGGAGGGTTGAAGCCTGTTCCAGAAATTCGAGTGAACGAAGCGTCACATACGAATCTATCCTTCCGGAGATCTACCATGGAAACGGTTAGCATTCCGGGACTCACAGGATGACTCCGAATAGATTCCACAGTAGACTCTAGAGAGAATAGATTTGAGATCGTTTTTCATGATCGTCGTTTTTTCGGGAAATCACGAGGGCCGGTCAGAAGAAACATCGAGGTACTCGAGAATCCGCGCTGGTTAGTCTCCAATAGGCCTCTTCTGCGCACATTTACCGCAGGGAGATTGCGCTCGTAACCGCATTCAACCGTCGGGCGGTGATCACTCAGGAGGACTGAGATCTAGAATTCGGCGCTAAGCATTGAAGATAAACGAGCTGAGAGACATGGAAGTTGCTTTCAGCATTCAGCTCGGCACCGCGAATGTGCAGAGGCAATGTTCAGTCGAAATGTGATCGGATGATATTTGAGCTGGATCGTTGGTAACCGTGAGACGATAGACTCGGGTCGGCATATTTGGTTTACTCGTGAAACTAGTGAAATCGTGTGTGATGGCTCCCGTCAAACGAAGTTCGTAAACGCATCGGAAACGAGGACCCGACCAGTGATTTTAACTCGAAGTCTCACCCTCCACCTGCGGTCTCTTGATATTGTCATGAAGCTCAAGGAAGCCACATTCAGTCGAGGTACTCCAAAGACGATCGTATCTGGACAGGTAGCCAGAGAGCAGTCAGCGGAGACCACATGTACGTCACATGCAAGCGATTCTGTGCGCAAGACGTGTAGGGAGCGAGAGTAAGGCGAGAGAGAAGAGACTGAATAAAAAAGAGACGACGAGACGAAGACAGTGGAGTCGAATTGTGGACCCTCACGCCCGTCCCTTTCTTCCAACCCAACAGCCCTAGCTTTAGAGTTGAAGCGCCCCCGCTCCGCTCTAAGAGTAATTGTGCCCTGACCCAGCGTCCCGTCCTTGCCCTAGCCAGCGTCCCAAGACCCGTCCGACCTCGCCCTTCCACGCTTCCGAATTGTGTCCGAGTAAGTTCGCCTACTTACTCTAAGAGCGACGGCCTATCCATCCCCCAGGTCGCTAGGACGCCCAGTGAACGAGCTTTAGCAGATAGCGGAAACCTCGTTACAGTTGGTGGAGATGCGATCGATCCGCCCTACGGTCGATCGAATTAACGTGTAAACCAGTGCTAGGATAAGCAATCGTAGGACAGCAGCCCAATACCCGTGGTCTTTCGTGCCAGAAGACAAGACTTCTTTACGAAGAGTTGAAAGTGCCGCGTCACCCCTCGGGGAGGAACGCAATAGAGCGCGAGCGCAGTTCACTAATCTTACCCAACCCAGTGTCCACAGCACAATTAATGCTTATGAACCGAAAAATGAAGAATATTTGTCAAAATTAAGAGAGATGTCGAATAATTTCATTCAAAAATACTTGACGGAAGAGGGAATGTGCAACGAGCCCCGAACGATCAGAAATTAGAAGCAGAACAATCATCCGTTCCGACCCGCCTCACAACGACCCAGTCCCTGACGTCCGATCCTGAACGATACGAATTGGATTCTTGAGTCAACCACTCAACGGCGCAACGTCCAGGACCCGCTGGAACAAACCTCATCGCCTCCGACCAGTCGCAACGCAAAAACCCAGTCAAGAAAATGGCTATCGATCTCGGACCGAAATTCTTGATCGTCGAAACACTGCCCTACGGAACAACCCAAAAAGTTGCCGATTTTTCCAGTAAGCAAGCTGTTCTCGCAACATCGCGTCCCGAGGCCTTCATCAGCAACCGATACCCCGCGTGCACGTCTCACTTGTTACGAGAGGTGAACGCGGTCTACCAGCTAGAGCATCGGAGAACGACAGCGAAGCCGCACGCGAAAGAACAGGCAATAACGCAGGACCCCGCAATGGTTGTCGGAGTCTCAAAGTTGAAAGCCCAAGAGCCGGGCCGGCTCTTCTCGAGGAGGGAGGCAGTGTCATGAAGCTCAAGGAAGCCACATTCAGTCGAGGTACTCCAAAGACGATCGTATCTGGACAGGTAGCCAGAGAGCAGTCAGCGGAGACCACATGTACGTCACATGCAAGCGATTCTGTGCGCAAGACGTGTAGGGAGCGAGAGTAAGGCGAGAGAGAAGAGACTGAATAAAAAAGAGACGACGAGACGAAGACAGTGGAGTCGAATTGTGGACCCTCACGCCCGTCCCTTTCTTCCAACCCAACAGCCCTAGCTTTAGAGTTGAAGCGCCCCCGCTCCGCTCTAAGAGTAATTGTGCCCTGACCCAGCGTCCCGTCCTTGCCCTAGCCAGCGTCCCAAGACCCGTCCGACCTCGCCCTTCCACGCTTCCGAATTGTGTCCGAGTAAGTTCGCCTACTTACTCTAGGAGCGACGGCCTATCCATCCCCCAGGTCGCTAGGACGCCCAGTGAACGAGCTTTAGCAGATAGCGGAAACCTCGTTACAATATTTCCATGAACGAGCCATTCAAGCACGTCATAGAAATTCTTCGGAGGAGAGGAGCTTCCTGGGAGCCAGAAAGTGTTCTCTCTCCCCGGTGTGGAGTTTTCGCTGGAATTCTGGGAAGGATCTCGAACGATTGTGAGATCATCTCTCCTGTGTTTCAATCGAAAGGAATCGTTCAGGTTCTCCCTCGTTCTGTGACTTCATTTGCTCAGTTACAATCATCCGTCCACGGAAGTACCATCAGACAGGTTCGGTTCTTTCTTACATAAAGATGAGTCGGGTTCAATCGCCATGCTATAAGGTAGGAGAAATTTACGCCGTTCAGCTTCTTCTTGAAGCAGAACAGACTCAAGCTCCCGTGGGTGGATGACACCGTGATACTCGATGGGCGTGAACCATTTCGTTCGTTGAAACTCAGATGAATGGTGTCACCCCATCCGAACGTTCCACTCCGCAGTCCTTGCCACACCGCCGTGATTTTTTTTTAACAGAGCGTCATACTGATTCCTGCAGATGCCCATCCCACGATCTCGAAAACATCCGGAACTCACAACCACGGGCCGGACGAGGCCGAAGTCATCTATAGATCAACGTCCAACTCGATGGAGGCCGCAGTCGTGGCCCAGCCCGAAAAGACTCTCAAAGAAGTCTACCTTGGCGAAAGAGCGACCGCTATCGCTGAGCTGCAAGCATGTCATGAGACGGAGCAGATTGGCGCGGTCGTACCAAGCTTTGATGCAGTTCATTGTGTACAACAGCGCGCACGTGCGACAATCCGTCCGCCCCTCCCAGAATCCAGAGCGGAAATCGTGCTCGAAGGCGATTGCGCTCTGAATTCGGAAGGCGAGCCCTTCCTCCTCTTCAATGACGGGGTCGAGGATAGAATTTCGGGATTCAGCACTCGAGAGCTCCTGACTCACTTGTTCAACACAGATACGATCCTCATGGACGGCACATTCAAGTCGCACCGACTCTTTTTAGCCAACTGTACCGTCTCCATGGGTTTGTTGCTGCCGAGATGATACCCTTCGTGTATTTCTTGCTCCCTGACAAGCGCAAAGAAACTTACATCCGTATGTTCAACCTCTTGAAAAATCACGCAACGTCGACGGGAGCAGTCTTCGCGCCAGCCCGGTTCCAACTCGTCTTCAAACAAGGCACCCTACGAGCTATTGAAGAAGCGTTTCCTCACTCAGAAATCAAAGGATGCCCTTTCCACTTCTGTCAGAGTCTTTGGCGGAAAGTCCAGAGTCTCGGATTGGCAAGATTTTATGACGATCAGGCGGTGAGACGATTCATTCGGTGCTCGGGTGCGCTGGCTCTGGTACCATTGCATCTTGTGGAGGACGCCTGGATGGAGATTAATGCGGAATCAGACCATGAAGCCTACGAGTCCCTTGAGAAGTACAAGATGTACTTCATCGATACTTGGCTAGAAAATGAGACTGTGTTCCCTCGTGCGTTTTGGAACCATTACGCTAATTCTGGACCCAGGACAACAAATCATGTGGAAGGTTGGCATCAGTCGGTCAATTCCACGGCTAAGAAACGGCACGCGAACTTGTTCGAAATGATCTCATATTTGAAACTGCAGGAACAGAGATTCCCCCATGACATGATACTGCTCGAGGCAGGAGGGCGCCCCCCGAGGATGAACCTGACTTACGAGCTCCTCAATGAGAAGTATGGAGGTCTAGTGGCTCGCCTTCAAACCGACCAGCTCACCCTCCTGAGGTTCATTCGACACGTTGCGTTTAACCTCCCATCGTTCGAGACACGGTAGCAATCTCAACATGGTGCAGGCAGCAGATCATTTCACGGTTCGATTCATCATCCTCACTCCCGTACAACCTGGTGCCGCCGCTTCACTCTCAGAGCAGTCATCCAGACGGCAGATTGCATTCATTCGTCCAAATTCATTATATTCGAGTGCTACGGCTCACTCCCGATCGCAGTCAATTTGTTCGAGTGCGTTCGGTCTAGTTTGTGATCCTTTGCATATGGGCTCGATATTATATCTTCTGGTGGGATTTCCTAGTTCCGAACATCAGCGTAACCAGCGCTAGTGACGCTCAATCAAGTGAATCGTCTCGGGCATTGTCCATGATAAGATTCTCCCCTCTCGGTTCGCGACGCTGATTCATTTTTCAGTCGATGTTTCTATAGTCCAGAAGTGAAACCTATAAGTCTAAATTGTGACAGCCGGTGGAATGAAATAAGCATTTCGCACGCCTCCTTCCCCGGCTCTACCTTGTCTCATTTCTCTCACTTCGTTGTTGAGCTATGATATCGGCACAGGCAAGAACTGAGCAACTTCTCGACGAAATACGTGCCTTGCGGAGCCAACGCTATCGAAGTGAGACGCATTCGATCGCCTCCCACACTACCGATGGAAGACACAAGTTTCGAAACGTTGCACCGCCGAGTTCCGTGCTGCTCGCAGTGCGGGGAGTTCTTCAAGTACCTCCATTATCGGGACGACTCTCTACTGTTCTCCGAATCGTCCACACGAGCTCAAAAGGAACAGCTTTCCCGGACTGAATTCGGTCCTTTTGACACGGACGAGGCCAGAATATTACTCACACTGAGAAACCAAGCGATACACAGCCGACCGATAAGGGAAACTCCGAACGGGGGTGCACTGATACTAGCTAGATTGTTCTCTTTCTCCCGAGTTTATTTGAAGCTATTGGAGAATGTCAGCATTGGATCTATACCGAATCAGGAGAGAGCGCGCTGACAGCATTCCAAATTATACCAGATCCAGGCAACCGATGCTTAGTCGTCAACCGAGCGGAACTCTTGTCCGATGTGGCCTCAACGGAACAAACCAAATCTATTCTCCCGTGCCGTTGGGCGCCAAACTGCATTACTGCATACACCGCCTCCAATAACCCGCTAAATCAGCGGGGACTCATTCTGGCATCTGAGTTTCTGGCATCAGAGGCTTCGCCGCACTGCCTGTATTGAAGGGAAACTGGATCGGGCGACGTATCGCACGAAACCCGATTCAGCTGCACGGTCCCTGGGATACATTTCCACCGATCTGTGTGGTTCCATGTCAACTCGTGGTCTCAAAGGAGAACGTTTTCTCATGAACATGGGAGACACGATGTCTCGTTTCAATCGAATCTTCTTGCTCAAGACCAAAGATCATGCTCCCGCTCTCATCTAGCCATTACTCATTTGCACTCAAACCGGCACTCAGGTCAAGCAACTCTTCTGTGATCAAGGCCCAGAATTCAATCACAGTATCCACAGATCATCTCCGGTTGTCGATACTCTATCGTCTTAGGATATCCTTTGTCCTCCTAAGGTCCCTCGGTGTGGTGTTTGGGTGAAGTGAAAGGTGTTCCACGTGAGTTTACCTGATGGATGTCTGGCTATTTTGGGATTTTCAAGGTTGAACATGATTCTCAATGTTTTGAGTCTCTCGTTTGCTCTCACTTTGGTTTTTGTGATTTCTATAGCCGTGAGTACAAGTTTACGCCAACTGTTTTGGCCCATTTGCGTTCTCCTCTCAGACTACATGATTTTGCTATTGGCCTCTCTGGCTTCGAAGGAGCTCCACCCGAGTTCTCTTTCGATGAACTCCTTCGCTACTGTGGAGTGTGGGATTCCCAGAGCCCATCTACCCGCGTCTCTCTGCCTGACCTCGATGTGGGCTCTCAGTAGGCTTCGCGAATAACCGCATTTTCAAATAACCGCGGTTACGGCTAACCGATAACCGCAACCTCATAACTGCGGTTATAACCGCAAGTCATTCAGAGAGTAATATTGGGCATCGCTGGGATATTTTCCAATGAGTAGCGATATTTTTCATAGCGATAACGTCGGGAACCAGATGATTCTATGGTCATAGAAGTGACAACTCAGATTCTCGAAGACCCACCCCATATCTTCGGCATCGATGAAGCCCCCAGGGAATTTGATGATTTACGTCAAGAGAGCATCAGCTTGTGAGAGTAACTGGACAATACATGTACACAACGAGCGCGGCACATGGTGGGGAGACTGGTTTTCTGTAGGACAACTTTTCGCGATGCTCCTCAAAGCACGAGAATCATCCGTGTTTATGGTATCCCCTAGCGATAAAGCACATGGCTCATCGCTGGGAAGATTTCTAGGGCTCGCTCGATCATCATCAAAGTCGGAATCCATCTGATTTTACAGTCGATTTCAACGAGCAGTTGCCGTCCGTCGTAGTCTTCACTCTGTCCAACCTTCCGCGATGCTCTCAGATTTCTCGAAAACCTGATGCTCTTGTTCTTCGTTAGAGACCAGTCTCAAACTGTCGATGCTTCCCTCGAGCAGCTTCCAGCTTCCTCTGACTCCAAGTCGCTGTTTTCGGCTCCGAGATCATCGTTGCCGTGCCAGGGCAATAGAATTCCCCGTTTTCTTGAAGGACTGCGTCACGATTCCTCAATAGGTGCCTCAACATGCGGGTGCGGCGCACACAATAGCTACTTTTACTGCGCTTGGTTTCTTGATCTCACCGGATGCGCACCTTCCGCCTGGAAGATTGAGTCCGCCGCGTATAGTGCTCTCTCACGAAATACTTGGACTCATGAAGTAATGGAAACATCAAAAGGCTGCAGGTGATGTGTAAGATCTCCAGGAAAACCAAATATGCCGAGCGGAGTCGATCGTCTCATGATTTCCGACGGTTCAGGCCAGATATCATTAGATCACATTTCCGCGAAACATTATCCCTACACATCCGCTGTGCCGAGCTGAATGCTGAGAGCAACTTTCACGTCTATCAGGTCGTTTCTGTTCTATTCTCAGCGCCGAATTTCAGATATCAGTCCTCCTGAGTATGCTCATCAGATAATATGCTCCCCTAGGAAATCATATGCTTGTCAGACAAGATACACCCCCAATTTTGAGTTCGGTTGAAGATCGCGGTTAGAAGCGGTTATAACCGCAATTCAGTTGCGGTGATTTCGGTTATGACGGTTATCAACCGTGGTTAAATAACCGCTGCAAATACTAGTTCTCAGTCGTTATGGCATTTGAATCACTGCATTGCAGTATGTGAGTTGCGGAACTGCTGTTGCTTTCCATAGAACTTTGGATATTTCAAATCGATCGAAACCTCAAAGTGTTCTCGCGTTGAGTCTCTGGATTGCTTGGTTTGCTTTCTCTATCAATTTCGCCCAGTGGTGGCTCAGATAGTCATCGTCGACGGATAGCTCGATTCCAAGATACTTGGACGAGTCTACTACTGGAATGTTTAGACCTTGTATCATGAAGTTTGAAAGTGGATAAGGTTTGTTGGACGGCTGGAACAACACCACACCGCTCTTCAGAGGATCGAACTCAGTGGACCTTTCGTCCCCAAAAGCCGACGTTACCTCCAATAGATATTCCATATCCTTGGATTTTTTCGCAATCAGAACCAGGTCGTCTACGAACAGGAGCCCTGGTATCGTGAAACATTTTTTTCCTCTCACATCCCGAAAATTCCCTTCCTCCGCAAACGTGAATCCAATCTCCATTGTCAGGAGCTGTTTTTCTAGATCTGCGACGCATAGGCTGTAGAAGATCGGAGATAGAGGGCACCCCTGACGAAGTCCATTTCGGATGGGCACCTCGTCTGACGTGTGGACTCCGTATTTTATGAATATACGGGTGTCTTCGTATAGGTTTTCAATGAATTCAATCCATGCTATACTCATTCCTCTTTCCTCTAATGTTTGCCAGAGCTTGGGCCGATCGATTCAGTCGTATGCTTTGGTAGCAGCAAGAAACACGCATATGAGGTCAGTCTGTGTGGCCCTCACGGTGTCTATCGCGCAGGACAGGATAGAGATATTATCCTCGCCCCTGCGGTCTCTTCTGAATCCATTTCGCATCTCCGATAATTGCCTTGCCAATATCTTGGTGAATACTCTATACAGTACATCCGAAACCGTAATGGGCCTTTAGGTGACCAAGTTCCCCTCCTTTGAGTTCGGTTTCTCAAGAAGTGAGAATCTGCCCCTCTTCCATTCTGTCGGTATCGTGTGGACACCCTCCAGAATTTGATCAAATTCATTGGATATGTATCCATATCTGATGTACTCCAATTCTCTGAGTATACTTGCCGGTATCTCATCTGGCCCCTGGGCTGAGTTTCGAGGTATGTTCGTCAAGATTGACTTGACCTCCGTGCTCGTTATCCTGAGGCCCACCGGTCGTCTTGAGGAGGTCGAGTGGGGTATCGATTCGAGACTGCTCGTCGCATCCAGTAAAGTTTTTGCTATTTTCGTCAGATGAACGGTCACGTTCCGGTCCGGAATATCAGTTCCGTTTTCATCCATTACTCGGACTGCTTCTTGAGCTTGTCTGTATTGTTGGATCGCCTCTTTTATTCCGATCCCGGTTTGTCTGGCTCTACCTCCGGACACGATTTCATTCTCGTCTGAGTTTTGTCAGTTGTGACAGGTCGGGCGAGAAGATAGCCCGGATCGGGGAGCGGTTTACGAGTGTACTGTTCCCGGTCACTGCAGTTCTGAGAGTGTGCGTGAGGTCACTGTAACTGGTCGGGCCGTTCGATCTGCTCAGTATTTCCAGTTGGACATTTTTGCTCGCGCTTCCTGAGACGCGTCCCACTCTCACCCTCACCTATTTGTAGGGTTATGAGTAGGGCCCGAAACTCTATGCACGAAAATATGCAAGAAATATGCACAGAATATGCACGAAATATGCACAGAATATGCACGAAATATGCACAGAATATGCAGTAAATATGCGCAGAACATGAGCCGAATATGCGGGATATGCAGAATACTGAGCTCGTGTTCCACACCTTCGATCCTCTACCTTCGAACCCTACGAGTTCTAGTCCTATCACGTTATCAGCCACGTATTCGCTACGTGACGACACAGCGTGACTTCGCGATCGACTATTGTCGGGTAAGCTGACCTCTTCCTATTCACTTAAATAGTATCTCAGCTAATAAAGTTGCAATCAGGTATATTTATTCGGCCCATGCAAAGTGCTCCAGATATCGAAGCTCCGTTCAATCTTGACGATCACGAGCTCCTAGAGTATCCTGAGGAGAGAGTGATGGCTGACTCCTCTTCCGCGAGCGGATCTGGTTCAAAATCCAATCATGCACGCAGCATCACATTGGCTGATGATGGCGGGGACCGGCTCGCGTGGTATTCACTGGTCACCGAGGTCCTGCAAAACAGCGGTACGCCTACTAAGTTGTGTCTGGCGAACTTATCATAACAGCGACCGGCGATCAAGCTGCGAACGCTATGGCCAACAGAGTCATTCTTAACTCAATCTCCCCGTTCTGATAGCTGCGTACTTCAGCATTTCTACCCAAGATCTCAATGCGAAAGATCTCTATCAGGCACTGAAGGAGCGTTTTGCTCAAACAAGCGGTATTGCTCAAGACATAGCTCATAGCTCGTTCTATAACTTCCGCTACCTCGAAGAATATCGATGATTTCAAACAAATTATGCAGTGGATCGCGCTTGCTGGTACAAAGGTTGACGAGAAACAGGCATGCCAGCGTCTCTTGCAGAGCTTGCCATCGTCCTGGGAAGGTCTTCGTTCGTTCTGGAGTGTTAGAGTCGGAACCGATCAGACTCTTCCCAACCTTTACGTTCTTCTCCGTGGAGAGGCAATGCGACGTAAAAACTCCTCTCAGGCGGATCCGACCGCCTTGTTTTCTCGTCTCTCTATTTGCTCAAATAGACGACCCAACTTCAACAATCGTCCTCAATACGACAACCGTCGTAAACAGAACTCATCTTACCAACCTCAATCACGTCCTTTGAACACTTTCCAACGCACTTCCCGCTTCAATTCTGACCCGTTCAACTCAAACTCCAATGCTCGCCCCAAGAACTCAAATCAAAATCGAAGAGCTGCCCCCATCCCAACTCAAGCTCCGCCCGCTAGTACTTGGAAATCAAGCCAGCCTTCTCGACCTCGTGTTTCGATTCCAACCCCACGCTCACGCCAGCCACCTCTGAATCGGAGGCGCAATTCTCGCCCAACAGCCTACAATGCTGAGACAGTGGATCCATCCGGATCTGATGTCAAGGTTCCTATTGCCTCTGCTGCGCATAATCATCTTGATTCCTTGGTATGCTTAGTCGACTCAGCGACCCATGATATCTGCAATAATTAGATGACTAATAGCTTCTATATAACTCAGATGCCAGAAAGAAACTCTCTCCCGATCCTTGATGGGTCCCCGCCAACTAAGCGGATTTAGGAGCAAACCGTCTCCGACGTCTGCAACAAGCGCGAGTCGTGCATCTACCGTGCATATACCCTGACCCGCAGCTCCTGCGGTCGCACTCGATTCATTGATGAGTTTCTGATGATGGGAATGGATGAATTGTGAGGAATGAATAGAGCACTTGATGAATGTCTCCAACCTCGATCAGCGTGGATGTTCGGGGGCTCAAGCCGAGGGGAAATCGAATAACGACACCCCCTGAATCCCGAGCGGTCTCAGCCCTTGTTCGCCGTAAACTCGCTCAGCCTCAGCTTGGCTCTCGAGGCGCTAGCCCGGCGGCTCCTCTCTCAAGGCATGCAGGCTAGGGAAGAAACTCCCGTTTTCGTACTCGTCGCTTGCGAACCAACACCGCCACTGAAGGAGAGAAGATCAAGGCAGGTCGAGTTCAGTAGTTGAACTAGTCGTTCCGTAGGCCTACGTTCCACACCGAACTCGCTGACGACCAGTATCGTAGGAGCCAGCCGCTGAGGGGTACGCGAGAAAGCCGCAAAGCACAACTCTGGGTGGTTTCATTTTCCTTGCACAACACGCGAAACCTCGCCGGTAGAACGTGAGCCTGCGTCAAAACAGCTTTTCGGCGAAACGGATTGTTAGAGCATGCATGGGGATGATTATAAGGCGGTTGTTATTGTTTCGAAATCGAACTCTCGAGTCCCTCGAGCAGCACAGACATGTGTGGTAGACTCAGGAAGGCAATATGGAAGTGAAGGAGATCCCATCCACAAATAATAAACCCATGTTCGTCCTTGAATTACCCTTTCGAGACTGAGAAGCACAAAGGCTCTACTGCCGTTGTATTCGGCTAAGACACAGCGGATGTCCCGCACGAGCAGTGATCCAGAAGGTGAAGTCCTGCGCGACCACCGCGCAGTTTCGAACATTAGGGAATTGCGGAAAATTATTTCCGGAGATGTCGTCACTGAGGAGACTCATAAGTAAATCTCGTACCGACCGCGTTAATCACCTCTGTTCAATCTATCCCACGATGAGAGTCCAGTGGCGTGTTCTGAATTTCCATTCAATGACAGACCGTTTTGCTCTGAGGCACACTTTTGTGATAACGTTTGGAGGGTTGAAGCCTGTTCCAGAAATTCGAGTGAACGAAGCGTCACATACGAATCTATCCTTCCGGAGATCTACCATGGAAACGGTTAGCATTCCGGGACTCACAGGATGACTCCGAATAGATTCCACAGTAGACTCTAGAGAGAATAGATTTGAGATCGTTTTTCATGATCGTCGTTTTTTCGGGAAATCACGAGGGCCGGTCAGAAGAAACATCGAGGTACTCGAGAATCCGCGCTGGTTAGTCTCCAATAGGCCTCTTCTGCGCACATTTACCGCAGGGAGATTGCGCTCGTAACCGCATTCAACCGTCGGGCGGTGATCACTCAGGAGGACTGAGATCTAGAATTCGGCGCTAAGCATTGAAGATAAACGAGCTGAGAGACATGGAAGTTGCTTTCAGCATTCAGCTCGGCACCGCGAATGTGCAGAGGCAATGTTCAGTCGAAATGTGATCGGATGATATTTGAGCTGGATCGTTGGTAACCGTGAGACGATAGACTCGGGTCGGCATATTTGGTTTACTCGTGAAACTAGTGAAATCGTGTGTGATGGCTCCCGTCAAACGAAGTTCGTAAACGCATCGGAAACGAGGACCCGACCAGTGATTTTAACTCGAAGTCTCACCCTCCACCTGCGGTCTCTTGATATTGTCATGAAGCTCAAGGAAGCCACATTCAGTCGAGGTACTCCAAAGACGATCGTATCTGGACAGGTAGCCAGAGAGCAGTCAGCGGAGACCACATGTACGTCACATGCAAGCGATTCTGTGCGCAAGACGTGTAGGGAGCGAGAGTAAGGCGAGAGAGAAGAGACTGAATAAAAAAGAGACGACGAGACGAAGACAGTGGAGTCGAATTGTGGACCCTCACGCCCGTCCCTTTCTTCCAACCCAACAGCCCTAGCTTTAGAGTTGAAGCGCCCCCGCTCCGCTCTAAGAGTAATTGTGCCCTGACCCAGCGTCCCGTCCTTGCCCTAGCCAGCGTCCCAAGACCCGTCCGACCTCGCCCTTCCACGCTTCCGAATTGTGTCCGAGTAAGTTCGCCTACTTACTCTAAGAGCGACGGCCTATCCATCCCCCAGGTCGCTAGGACGCCCAGTGAACGAGCTTTAGCAGATAGCGGAAACCTCGTTACAGTTGGTGGAGATGCGATCGATCCGCCCTACGGTCGATCGAATTAACGTGTAAACCAGTGCTAGGATAAGCAATCGTAGGACAGCAGCCCAATACCCGTGGTCTTTCGTGCCAGAAGACAAGACTTCTTTACGAAGAGTTGAAAGTGCCGCGTCACCCCTCGGGGAGGAACGCAATAGAGCGCGAGCGCAGTTCACTAATCTTACCCAACCCAGTGTCCACAGCACAATTAATGCTTATGAACCGAAAAATGAAGAATATTTGTCAAAATTAAGAGAGATGTCGAATAATTTCATTCAAAAATACTTGACGGAAGAGGGAATGTGCAACGAGCCCCGAACGATCAGAAATTAGAAGCAGAACAATCATCCGTTCCGACCCGCCTCACAACGACCCAGTCCCTGACGTCCGATCCTGAACGATACGAATTGGATTCTTGAGTCAACCACTCAACGGCGCAACGTCCAGGACCCGCTGGAACAAACCTCATCGCCTCCGACCAGTCGCAACGCAAAAACCCAGTCAAGAAAATGGCTATCGATCTCGGACCGAAATTCTTGATCGTCGAAACACTGCCCTACGGAACAACCCAAAAAGTTGCCGATTTTTCCAGTAAGCAAGCTGTTCTCGCAACATCGCGTCCCGAGGCCTTCATCAGCAACCGATACCCCGCGTGCACGTCTCACTTGTTACGAGAGGTGAACGCGGTCTACCAGCTAGAGCATCGGAGAACGACAGCGAAGCCGCACGCGAAAGAACAGGCAATAACGCAGGACCCCGCAATGGTTGTCGGAGTCTCAAAGTTGAAAGCCCAAGAGCCGGGCCGGCTCTTCTCGAGGAGGGAGGCAGTGTCATGAAGCTCAAGGAAGCCACATTCAGTCGAGGTACTCCAAAGACGATCGTATCTGGACAGGTAGCCAGAGAGCAGTCAGCGGAGACCACATGTACGTCACATGCAAGCGATTCTGTGCGCAAGACGTGTAGGGAGCGAGAGTAAGGCGAGAGAGAAGAGACTGAATAAAAAAGAGACGACGAGACGAAGACAGTGGAGTCGAATTGTGGACCCTCACGCCCGTCCCTTTCTTCCAACCCAACAGCCCTAGCTTTAGAGTTGAAGCGCCCCCGCTCCGCTCTAAGAGTAATTGTGCCCTGACCCAGCGTCCCGTCCTTGCCCTAGCCAGCGTCCCAAGACCCGTCCGACCTCGCCCTTCCACGCTTCCGAATTGTGTCCGAGTAAGTTCGCCTACTTACTCTAGGAGCGACGGCCTATCCATCCCCCAGGTCGCTAGGACGCCCAGTGAACGAGCTTTAGCAGATAGCGGAAACCTCGTTACAATATTTCCATGAACGAGCCATTCAAGCACGTCATAGAAATTCTTCGGAGGAGAGGAGCTTCCTGGGAGCCAGAAAGTGTTCTCTCTCCCCGGTGTGGAGTTTTCGCTGGAATTCTGGGAAGGATCTCGAACGATTGTGAGATCATCTCTCCTGTGTTTCAATCGAAAGGAATCGTTCAGGTTCTCCCTCGTTCTGTGACTTCATTTGCTCAGTTACAATCATCCGTCCACGGAAGTACCATCAGACAGGTTCGGTTCTTTCTTACATAAAGATGAGTCGGGTTCAATCGCCATGCTATAAGGTAGGAGAAATTTACGCCGTTCAGCTTCTTCTTGAAGCAGAACAGACTCAAGCTCCCGTGGGTGGATGACACCGTGATACTCGATGGGCGTGAACCATTTCGTTCGTTGAAACTCAGATGAATGGTGTCACCCCATCCGAACGTTCCACTCCGCAGTCCTTGCCACACCGCCGTGATTTTTTTTTAACAGAGCGTCATACTGATTCCTGCAGATGCCCATCCCACGATCTCGAAAACATCCGGAACTCACAACCACGGGCCGGACGAGGCCGAAGTCATCTATAGATCAACGTCCAACTCGATGGAGGCCGCAGTCGTGGCCCAGCCCGAAAAGACTCTCAAAGAAGTCTACCTTGGCGAAAGAGCGACCGCTATCGCTGAGCTGCAAGCATGTCATGAGACGGAGCAGATTGGCGCGGTCGTACCAAGCTTTGATGCAGTTCATTGTGTACAACAGCGCGCACGTGCGACAATCCGTCCGCCCCTCCCAGAATCCAGAGCGGAAATCGTGCTCGAAGGCGATTGCGCTCTGAATTCGGAAGGCGAGCCCTTCCTCCTCTTCAATGACGGGGTCGAGGATAGAATTTCGGGATTCAGCACTCGAGAGCTCCTGACTCACTTGTTCAACACAGATACGATCCTCATGGACGGCACATTCAAGTCGCACCGACTCTTTTTAGCCAACTGTACCGTCTCCATGGGTTTGTTGCTGCCGAGATGATACCCTTCGTGTATTTCTTGCTCCCTGACAAGCGCAAAGAAACTTACATCCGTATGTTCAACCTCTTGAAAAATCACGCAACGTCGACGGGAGCAGTCTTCGCGCCAGCCCGGTTCCAACTCGTCTTCAAACAAGGCACCCTACGAGCTATTGAAGAAGCGTTTCCTCACTCAGAAATCAAAGGATGCCCTTTCCACTTCTGTCAGAGTCTTTGGCGGAAAGTCCAGAGTCTCGGATTGGCAAGATTTTATGACGATCAGGCGGTGAGACGATTCATTCGGTGCTCGGGTGCGCTGGCTCTGGTACCATTGCATCTTGTGGAGGACGCCTGGATGGAGATTAATGCGGAATCAGACCATGAAGCCTACGAGTCCCTTGAGAAGTACAAGATGTACTTCATCGATACTTGGCTAGAAAATGAGACTGTGTTCCCTCGTGCGTTTTGGAACCATTACGCTAATTCTGGACCCAGGACAACAAATCATGTGGAAGGTTGGCATCAGTCGGTCAATTCCACGGCTAAGAAACGGCACGCGAACTTGTTCGAAATGATCTCATATTTGAAACTGCAGGAACAGAGATTCCCCCATGACATGATACTGCTCGAGGCAGGAGGGCGCCCCCCGAGGATGAACCTGACTTACGAGCTCCTCAATGAGAAGTATGGAGGTCTAGTGGCTCGCCTTCAAACCGACCAGCTCACCCTCCTGAGGTTCATTCGACACGTTGCGTTTAACCTCCCATCGTTCGAGACACGGTAGCAATCTCAACATGGTGCAGGCAGCAGATCATTTCACGGTTCGATTCATCATCCTCACTCCCGTACAACCTGGTGCCGCCGCTTCACTCTCAGAGCAGTCATCCAGACGGCAGATTGCATTCATTCGTCCAAATTCATTATATTCGAGTGCTACGGCTCACTCCCGATCGCAGTCAATTTGTTCGAGTGCGTTCGGTCTAGTTTGTGATCCTTTGCATATGGGCTCGATATTATATCTTCTGGTGGGATTTCCTAGTTCCGAACATCAGCGTAACCAGCGCTAGTGACGCTCAATCAAGTGAATCGTCTCGGGCATTGTCCATGATAAGATTCTCCCCTCTCGGTTCGCGACGCTGATTCATTTTTCAGTCGATGTTTCTATAGTCCAGAAGTGAAACCTATAAGTCTAAATTGTGACAGCCGGTGGAATGAAATAGGCATTTCGCACGCCTCCTTCCCCGGCTCTACCTTGTCTCATTTCTCTCACTTCGTTGTTGAGCTATGATATCGGCACAGGCAAGAACTGAGCAACTTCTCGACGAAATACGTGCCTTGCGGAGCCAACGCTATCGAAGTGAGACGCATTCGATCGCCTCCCACACTACCGATGGAAGACACAAGTTTCGAAACGTTGCACCGCCGAGTTCCGTGCTGCTCGCAGTGCGGGGAGTTCTTCAAGTACCTCCATTATCGGGACGACTCTCTACTGTTCTCCGAATCGTCCACACGAGCTCAAAAGGAACAGCTTTCCCGGACTGAATTCGGTCCTTTTGACACGGACGAGGCCAGAATATTACTCACACTGAGAAACCAAGCGATACACAGCCGACCGATAAGGGAAACTCCGAACGGGGGTGCACTGATACTAGCTAGATTGTTCTCTTTCTCCCGAGTTTATTTGAAGCTATTGGAGAATGTCAGCATTGGATCTATACCGAATCAGGAGAGAGCGCGCTGACAGCATTCCAAATTATACCAGATCCAGGCAACCGATGCTTAGTCGTCAACCGAGCGGAACTCTTGTCCGATGTGGCCTCAACGGAACAAACCAAATCTATTCTCCCGTGCCGTTGGGCGCCAAACTGCATTACTGCATACACCGCCTCCAATAACCCGCTAAATCAGCGGGGACTCATTCTGGCATCTGAGTTTCTGGCATCAGAGGCTTCGCCGCACTGCCTGTATTGAAGGGAAACTGGATCGGGCGACGTATCGCACGAAACCCGATTCAGCTGCACGGTCCCTGGGATACATTTCCACCGATCTGTGTGGTTCCATGTCAACTCGTGGTCTCAAAGGAGAACGTTTTCTCATGAACATGGGAGACACGATGTCTCGTTTCAATCGAATCTTCTTGCTCAAGACCAAAGATCATGCTCCCGCTCTCATCTAGCCATTACTCATTTGCACTCAAACCGGCACTCAGGTCAAGCAACTCTTCTGTGATCAAGGCCCAGAATTCAATCACAGTATCCACAGATCATCTCCGGTTGTCGATACTCTATCGTCTTAGGATATCCTTTGTCCTCCTAAGGTCCCTCGGTGTGGTGTTTGGGTGAAGTGAAAGGTGTTCCACGTGAGTTTACCTGATGGATGTCTGGCTATTTTGGGATTTTCAAGGTTGAACATGATTCTCAATGTTTTGAGTCTCTCGTTTGCTCTCACTTTGGTTTTTGTGATTTCTATAGCCGTGAGTACAAGTTTACGCCAACTGTTTTGGCCCATTTGCGTTCTCCTCTCAGACTACATGATTTTGCTATTGGCCTCTCTGGCTTCGAAGGAGCTCCACCCGAGTTCTCTTTCGATGAACTCCTTCGCTACTGTGGAGTGTGGGATTCCCAGAGCCCATCTACCCGCGTCTCTCTGCCTGACCTCGATGTGGGCTCTCAGTAGGCTTCGCGAATAACCGCATTTTCAAATAACCGCGGTTACGGCTAACCGATAACCGCAACCTCATAACTGCGGTTATAACCGCAAGTCATTCAGAGAGTAATATTGGGCATCGCTGGGATATTTTCCAATGAGTAGCGATATTTTTCATAGCGATAACGTCGGGAACCAGATGATTCTATGGTCATAGAAGTGACAACTCAGATTCTCGAAGACCCACCCCATATCTTCGGCATCGATGAAGCCCCCAGGGAATTTGATGATTTACGTCAAGAGAGCATCAGCTTGTGAGAGTAACTGGACAATACATGTACACAACGAGCGCGGCACATGGTGGGGAGACTGGTTTTCTGTAGGACAACTTTTCGCGATGCTCCTCAAAGCACGAGAATCATCCGTGTTTATGGTATCCCCTAGCGATAAAGCACATGGCTCATCGCTGGGAAGATTTCTAGGGCTCGCTCGATCATCATCAAAGTCGGAATCCATCTGATTTTACAGTCGATTTCAACGAGCAGTTGCCGTCCGTCGTAGTCTTCACTCTGTCCAACCTTCCGCGATGCTCTCAGATTTCTCGAAAACCTGATGCTCTTGTTCTTCGTTAGAGACCAGTCTCAAACTGTCGATGCTTCCCTCGAGCAGCTTCCAGCTTCCTCTGACTCCAAGTCGCTGTTTTCGGCTCCGAGATCA
Organism: Phytoseiulus persimilis; assembly: GCA_037576195.1. Classification (NCBI taxonomy): domain Eukaryota; kingdom Metazoa; phylum Arthropoda; class Arachnida; order Mesostigmata; family Phytoseiidae; genus Phytoseiulus; species Phytoseiulus persimilis. The sequence goes on along the minus strand of CM075102.1, from coordinate 5,750,813 downwards.
TCGTTGCCGTGCCAGGGCAATAGAATTCCCCGTTTTCTTGAAGGACTGCGTCACGATTCCTCAATAGGTGCCTCAACATGCGGGTGCGGCGCACACAATAGCTACTTTTACTGCGCTTGGTTTCTTGATCTCACCGGATGCGCACCTTCCGCCTGGAAGATTGAGTCCGCCGCGTATAGTGCTCTCTCACGAAATACTTGGACTCATGAAGTAATGGAAACATCAAAAGGCTGCAGGTGATGTGTAAGATCTCCAGGAAAACCAAATATGCCGAGCGGAGTCGATCGTCTCATGATTTCCGACGGTTCAGGCCAGATATCATTAGATCACATTTCCGCGAAACATTATCCCTACACATCCGCTGTGCCGAGCTGAATGCTGAGAGCAACTTTCACGTCTATCAGGTCGTTTCTGTTCTATTCTCAGCGCCGAATTTCAGATATCAGTCCTCCTGAGTATGCTCATCAGATAATATGCTCCCCTAGGAAATCATATGCTTGTCAGACAAGATACACCCCCAATTTTGAGTTCGGTTGAAGATCGCGGTTAGAAGCGGTTATAACCGCAATTCAGTTGCGGTGATTTCGGTTATGACGGTTATCAACCGTGGTTAAATAACCGCTGCAAATACTAGTTCTCAGTCGTTATGGCATTTGAATCACTGCATTGCAGTATGTGAGTTGCGGAACTGCTGTTGCTTTCCATAGAACTTTGGATATTTCAAATCGATCGAAACCTCAAAGTGTTCTCGCGTTGAGTCTCTGGATTGCTTGGTTTGCTTTCTCTATCAATTTCGCCCAGCGGTGGCTCAGATAGTCATCGTCGACGGATAGCTCGATTCCAAGATACTTGGACGAGTCTACTACTGGAATGTTTAGACCTTGTATCATGAAGTTTGAAAGTGGATAAGGTTTGTTGGACGGCTGGAACAACACCACACCGCTCTTCAGAGGATCGAACTCAGTGGACCTTTCGTCCCCAAAAGCCGACGTTACCTCCAATAGATATTCCATATCCTTGGATTTTTTCGCAATCAGAACCAGGTCGTCTACGAACAGGAGCCCTGGTATCGTGAAACATTTTTTTCCTCTCACATCCCGAAAATTCCCTTCCTCCGCAAACGTGAATCCAATCTCCATTGTCAGGAGCTGTTTTTCTAGATCTGCGACGCATAGGCTGTAGAAGATCGGAGATAGAGGGCACCCCTGACGAAGTCCATTTCGGATGGGCACCTCGTCTGACGTGTGGACTCCGTATTTTATGAATATACGGGTGTCTTCGTATAGGTTTTCAATGAATTCAATCCATGCTATACTCATTCCTCTTTCCTCTAATGTTTGCCAGAGCTTGGGCCGATCGATTCAGTCGTATGCTTTGGTAGCAGCAAGAAACACGCATATGAGGTCAGTCTGTGTGGCCCTCACGGTGTCTATCGCGCAGGACAGGATAGAGATATTATCCTCGCCCCTGCGGTCTCTTCTGAATCCATTTCGCATCTCCGATAATTGCCTTGCCAATATCTTGGTGAATACTCTATACAGTACATCCGAAACCGTAATGGGCCTTTAGGTGACCAAGTTCCCCTCCTTTGAGTTCGGTTTCTCAAGAAGTGAGAATCTGCCCCTCTTCCATTCTGTCGGTATCGTGTGGACACCCTCCAGAATTTGATCAAATTCATTGGATATGTATCCATATCTGATGTACTCCAATTCTCTGAGTATACTTGCCGGTATCTCATCTGGCCCCTGGGCTGAGTTTCGAGGTATGTTCGTCAAGATTGACTTGACCTCCGTGCTCGTTATCCTGAGGCCCACCGGTCGTCTTGAGGAGGTCGAGTGGGGTATCGATTCGAGACTGCTCGTCGCATCCAGTAAAGTTTTTGCTATTTTCGTCAGATGAACGGTCACGTTCCGGTCCGGAATATCAGTTCCGTTTTCATCCATTACTCGGACTGCTTCTTGAGCTTGTCTGTATTGTTGGATCGCCTCTTTTATTCCGATCCCGGTTTGTCTGGCTCTACCTCCGGACACGATTTCATTCTCGTCTGAGTTTTGTCAGTTGTGACAGGTCGGGCGAGAAGATAGCCCGGATCGGGGAGCGGTTTACGAGTGTACTGTTCCCGGTCACTGCAGTTCTGAGAGTGTGCGTGAGGTCACTGTAACTGGTCGGGCCGTTCGATCTGCTCAGTATTTCCAGTTGGACATTTTTGCTCGCGCTTCCTGAGACGCGTCCCACTCTCACCCTCACCTATTTGTAGGGTTATGAGTAGGGCCCGAAACTCTATGCACGAAAATATGCAAGAAATATGCACAGAATATGCACGAAATATGCACAGAATATGCACGAAATATGCACAGAATATGCAGTAAATATGCGCAGAACATGAGCCGAATATGCGGGATATGCAGAATATTTTATGTTTACATCTGCACAGAAAATATTCGCTAGGTTCAGATTTCTGAGATGGCTCGAGATATTCCACGAGAGTGCAGCTTGTCGAGTGCAGTTCTTGCTATCAGATGCCTGGGGTCCGCCGATGTGAGCGGAGTTGAAGGTTTCGCGTCGAGTTCGACTTGGGTTTGCGATGATGCAGTGAAGTTCATAGCTAAAGAATAGACCTTCCGAGGAGGAAATTGCTCAATGCTGAGACTGCGGGTGGATCAAGGACGAATGACGAAGAAGCAGTAGAGAAATATGCATTCCGGGGAAGATAACTACGATAACTATTGGACTTTGTGCGGTGATGGAAAGTTCAGCCAACACACCTGTTGATCACCTCATTTGTTGAGCCATCATCACCTCATGATGTCAAAAACTACTCAAGTTTGAAAGCGTAAATTCAGGTTTCATTCTCGAGGATCGACGAAATTCCTCATTGGTTACACAACACGACGATGTACTGCTTCAAGTTCTCGAACTCAAATGCTCTCCGATTGTCTCGCAGGAAGGATTTGAACCTTGAGAACGTGCGCTCAACTTCTACGGAAGTGATGGGGGCGTAAGTTAGCCTCGAGACGTCGTCCGCACTGAAAGCTTGAACGGCCTTCGAGATTTCTTCGCTGCATTCACCCTGCAGGGACCGAGCTACCAGACGTAGTTGCTGATATCCAGGGTTGTTCTCGAATACTTTCACGGTCTTCTCGCGAACACCCAATAAACGCCGAGCCTTGATGTTATTCATCGTCGCTCCAAAGTCTTCAATGATTGCCACGGCGTCGAGGAGGGACATGTCTCGAGTCTCAAGCCTCGTAATGAGTCCCGGTAAAGCGCCGAAGAAGGTCCGAATCGTCGCAAGTTCGGTTTTCACGGCGGGTATCCTTAGTATCTCCTGAGCCTTCGCGATAGCGGCGGCGTCGGTCGGATCAAGCTGATCGCAGACGAAGCCGTGGATCTGTTCGAAGTTTTCTGCGTAGTACGTCGCGGCTTCAAGCCATGTGCCCCACCTTGTGAATATAGGAGAGGGGGGGAGCGGAATTTCTAGAGCCGCTCTGAACGCGACGATTAGGGAGGGGGCCTTCAAAAAGACCTTTTTGATGCTTGAAATGAGCAGATCAACGTTGGGGAAGGTCAGCCTGACTTCATCTGCAATTCTATGTAACCCGTGCGCTACGCAAGTCACATGGACCATTTTTGGAAACAGTCCTTGCAACTTACAAGCTGACTTCTTCATATAAGAGGCTGCGTCAGTTACGAAAAGGAGAACACGGTCGTGGTTCGTTTCTCCACGCCATCAAATTGATAAGCTGCGACAGAAAAGCTGTGCGATTGTGGTTGAATTCGTCTTCTCTAATTGTTCGCACGCCAAGAGGTAACTCCTACTCGGCTCGTTCGGCATCAATCTCCCGACCAGTACATTGGCCACGTACCTCCCACATGAGTCGGTGGTCTCGACGATTGAGATCCAGATCGGGGACTCTCCGATAGCAGATCTGATGCTTTCGAGGGTCTTGTCATACAGCGGCGACAAGTAACGTTCACGTAACGACGTTGGACTAGGAACATGCTGGCCGGACCAGGCCTCGAGGAAATTCTTCAAAGATTCGTTCTGGAGTTTTTCTAGAGGTATGTCAGCCTTCAAGAAAGCTTCGCATAACTCTCCGGAAAATTGTCTCCCTTGTGATTCACCTTCCTTTGAGGACTGATCAGCCTGCCTTCTTTCGAGAGAAATTTGGTGGAGTCGCAGAGACTTTTCGTGCTTCTTCGTCGTCAGATGCTGTACGAGACTGAATCTTCGGGGTTTTTCAAAGGTTGTCGAGCACAGACCGCATTTTATGGAGTCTCCAATGATGATGAAGAAGTCCGTGCCGAATTCTTCGACGAGACTTTCCAAGGTGCCTTCTCGTCTTTGCGTAGCCATTTCCCGTTCGAAGCACAAGCTCACTCTCCGAGTTCCTCCACGAACTGGGAGCTATCCTCGATGAGTCGTTCGCTGAGACGTTGCGAGATCCCTCTAGCGTCGTGTTCCGAAGAGTCTCTTTCTCGGAATCAATGTCTGTCGGAACCTCGACATTCGATAACGCGGTGTCAACATGCATGGTAAATGTGTCGTGATTCCCCACCTAATCACGATGGACTATTGTCTGCGAGCATCCGGAACATACCAAGTCGGAATGTTGAAACTTCCGAAAGCACAATCTTCAGGGATATCCACATATGAAACTTGCGATCGTTCACTACGAACGTAAATCGAGCGCGAGATCATCAATCGAGAGAAGAGTAATCCGAAGAGTTGAGAGAAAAGTTTGTGTTGAAGCTGTTCCACGGAGAACGAATTCTGGGCGGAGTGGGAACGATCTTTCCTCGCAAATCGTCACTAGCATATAGAATATGCAAGTCGCATATTCGGCGTTAAAAATGCATATTTTATATGCAAGCTGCATTTTTTCTATGCAAAATATGCATCTTGCATGCTAAATATGCAGTTGCATAGATTTTTGGGCCCTAGTTATGAGGTAGTGGTCGCTCCAGTTAAGGATTTATTCATGTTCGTAAATGTGCATTTCGCCTATGTACCCCGTACGCTGTCGCGTTGCAGAGCACATAGTCGATTGTCGATGAATGTCCACCCTGTGTTCGGGTGACCTTCCCGCGACATTTGCGTGACAGATTCAGAATAGATAGATCGTGTTGGTTTGCTAGTTCTGTTAGTATCTTGCCTCGACCGTCTATACTTCCGTCCAGTTCCTGAAGGTGGGCATTCATTTCGCCCGCCATCGGGATCCTACACGGTTCGGAATTGTTTTTCCGAATGATCTCCCCAATTTGTTCAAATTGGTCTCTGTTCGCCTTCTATTCAGTTCTCGCCGCGTAAACTGACACTATGAGCCATTGTTTGTCGTCAATCTGCGTGCTTGTAGCCACGAAGTCTTTCCCTCTTTCGGTCCAGTGTACGTCAGCCCGTGTGGATCGGATGAGTATCCCAGTTCCACCAGATGACATATTGCCGGAGGGTCCGACTCCGTTGCTCCCATAAAATGTGAAGCCCTCTCTTTGTGGGCTCCTCTATGCTGTGCTCGTCATCCCGCGTCTAGACGATGACGCACGACAGTTGCTGAGCACGCCCTGCCCGGTCGGGACCGCACGACGTGCCGCGTCCTGAGCGCGAACCCGGGAGGCGTCCCGCTCAATCCGAGCCTCCGCGACTCGCCGTGCACCACTCGGGGAGAGCGTGAGATGTGTTTCGGACAATAGTACCATATCGTCCTGGTCTGATAATTTTCCATCTTCCATTTTCAGGAGCTCTCTGTAGAGGCTCTTTCATTCGCTTGTTCTCTTTCCCCCTCGCATTATGGAAACACCAATTTCCAACTGATTGAAACATACATTTATCTCTTCTGTCCTTGTCGGTGTCCTCGAGGGGGAATCCTCGCTGGGAGAGATGCGGTTTGTTGAGGGCTTTCTTAATGAGATTGGAGAGCTCATTGAGCTCCTCCTCTCTCTTTGTCGGCGCCGGTTTCGATGGTGTGAGCGTTTGAGGTGGAGCCTTCTGGTCCTTGTCGGCCATCTCGGCTGGTTGCCGACTGTTGGCCTGTTTCCAGCTTTATTGTCGGTTCTGCCCCACCATGTCTGTGGCTTCGACTTTTTCCTTTCGTTGGTTTCGCGCGCCTACATAGAGGTATCGGCGATCCTTTTCTTCCCCTCACCCCGGGATGTGGGGGGGGGGGGGGGGGGGGGGGGGGGGTCTCAAGGTTTTGTCGATTGGGGGCGCGACCCTTGCTGGAACTCAAACCTGGTTTGTTTGGACCGCCCTCTTGGGGTCGGGGGTTTCTCTGGTTCGGGACATTGTGTCGAGTGTTTGTGGAGGTAGTCTCCGCCTCGACTCTATCGTCCCGGTTTTCCGACTTCTTTTCCAGGTACGCTGCGCCTTCCGATATGCGTTGGTCGATCTCGGCCGAAAGAAGTCTCAGGTCTCCGCCTATGTGGCGCACCATCCTGATCATTGCCTCGACCGTTCCTTTCTTACTCCAGCCATCGTCTGTAGGCGACTGATGACGTTCGCAGATGCATCGGAAATCGATCTTCCCCACTCTGTCTCCAAGCCCTTCTGATAAGGTGTCCATGAACACAGATTGCATAGTTGTTGGGGTCTACGCGGAAGGTCGCGTATGTCACCGTATTAACCTTGGGGTAATCCTTCAATTCAGAAAGTGCTTGTTGAGCCTCCGAGATCGCTTCATTCTTATTGTATGAAGCATCACTGAAGACAGACCGTGAGCACTCAGCTGACCGGTCGTGTTCAGAAGGCGCTCCCGGAAAAAGGAGATATTTGGTGCATTATCAGCAGCAAAAGTGCGAGAAGTAAATCCGTCTCGGAGGATTAGCGGGGGACGCAGGTCAGAGACAGAGAATATCCGGTTTTCACGCCGGATTGAGCAGCTTTTCGGACCTTATCCCTCAATCCACGGCCAGTCCACGTGGTGGACGGAACTGGTTCAGCTACCTCAATTCTGGACCGAATTTCGGCTCTCTGAAGACAGCTCCAGGTGAGTTGTAGGACATAGATCCCGAACGGAACGCAAAACCAGCGCTTTTCGTCGCAGCTCGCAGCACGTCCCTGGAGGATCGCGGAGCAAGATAAGCGAAGAGTTGGAGTGCATTGGAGGATCTCCAAGAAGAACCACAATTTCGGAGAGCATCCAAGCCGAGATACCACTCGGAGAGCCTTGGTACACCTGAAGCCGGTTGGTAACCCTGCTGCCGACCGGAGGCCCCGAGCGGGAGGCCGTCTTCGAGTGGTAGCACCTTGCACAGCTCCAAATGGGTCTCAAGAGGACCCCTCCGAAGGCAGTTCCCGCGCCGACATCAAGCCAGCAGCGACCATCAGGACAGCAAGTAGAGCTGAATGAGCACGTAGAAGCAGTGAGAGGGGAGGAAGCCATCGGCATGGAAGAAGCCGACACGGACACGCCTACAGAGGGCACAGGCGCAGAACTCGCAGCGAGCAACGAACTGAAGGAGACGATGACGCTCAACCAAACAAAGCTGAAGCTCACCGTCGGTCCCATACTGCGGAGCGTACGGGCCGCGGCAGATAACTCTCAGCAGAAACAGTACTCACCCAAAGCAGAAGGTTCATCAAGTCATGAATCGCGACGTAGGCTTTTTTTTCTAGTAAAATGCGCGCGTTAGCTACTTCGTTCTTGAGAAGATCCCGCCGTTGGTCCTGTTTATGCAAAGGCATCAGTACTCTTGTTTGAAACATGGGCCAATAGGGGATATTGAAGCGGCAGTGCTTTTCGTCCCGTTTTGTACAGGTGGATCCCCCAGTGGAAAGACTCAAGGGAGAACTCCTCAATGTTATTGAACACAAGCCGCGACATGCGAACAGTAGCCCACAGTTTGATTCCCGCTGCGGCACTCGTAATAATGGCGCCGGATTCCTGCGGAACCGATTGAGTCTGCTGCATAGTCGATGTAGCACCGGTACACTTTACTATTCCTGTGACGCGACTGAACTTCCAGTTTCAGGATGTTGCTTCTCTCGCAGTGATCTATACATATAAAAATCCAGAGTCTGTTTGTTTGTCCTCAATAGACTCCTCCGGTATTGATCGGATCGACTTGAAACAAACTGCATGATGTAGGGCGGCTCACCGGGAAGGACATAGGCCGCCCCCTGGAGGAGTCATTCCGAGACCAATCTGAACATACTTTTCAAAACCTGGAGAGGTTATTCCGAGACCAGTCTGACCATACTTTTCAAAAGCCGAAGGGGTGATTCCGAGACCAATCTGACCATACTCTTCGAAACCAGGAGAGGTTATTCCGAGACCAATTCGACCATTCTTTTCAAAAGCTGGAGGGGTGATTCCGAGACCAATCTGACCATCCTCTCCCAAGTCTGGAGGGGTGATTCCGAGACCAATCTGACCATCCTCTCCCAAGTCTGGAGGGGTGATTCCGGGACCAATCTGACCATCCTCTCCCAAGTTTTTTTTTTTTTTTTTTTTTTCTCTGGCGGGAGGGGAAATCCCTTCGGATACAAGAGATGGGACTTACGTCCGTTACCCTAGTTATGAGGTGTGTCCTCTAAAACCCCTCCCTCCGCCCTTTTGGTGACTGGGCACTCAAGGCAAGCCCTGTATTGTATTACTTCCGGGTCACCAAGGGCCGTCCGCTTCGTCAGTCAGCTCTCGTCTCCCTTTTGTTATCTATTCTCCGTTCTGTCTTGCGGCTAGGGTTCCCTACGGGACCTCAGGCGCAGGCATAGATTGCCCGTTTAGTTCCGCGTTTCTTCGCATGAGCATGTTCTCCTTTTTTTTGAGTATACATCCTATTTTGCGTGAGATTAAATTCCACTTACCTTCATTTTGCAGCATCTTCTGGACCAGTTCTGGGACCGTGCCTCCTTTTAAGCCTCGTCTTGGCTGAGACAGCGCTTCGCAAGTGAAGACCGTATGATCCACATCGTTTTCTGCACCTGAATCGCAAAGGATGCACAGTGGGCTAGGAGCTTTCTTGAAGCGATGAAGGTACTTCTGGAAATCTCCGTGTCCTGTGAGGACTTGGGTTGTGTGGTACGTTAGTTCGCCGAATTCCCGCTTGTACCAGCTTCGCAGATCCGATGTGCTATCGTAGGTCGTTCTGCCGGTCAGCGAGCTGCTCCAAGATTGTTGCCACTTGTTGAGCGTCTCTTCGCGTATCTCTTCATCCTTTTTGTGGGCCTCCTCGTCACTTCCGGACTCGTCGTCCCCATCTCGGATCTTGTCGCGCCTGTAGGTCTCCACTCTCTCCTGCGCTAGGAAGGGCCACGGGATCGCGCGGGCCAGCACAAGCAAAGCTGAAGTGGATACCGTGCGATAGGCTCTAGTGATCCTTATCGCGGTGATTCTTTGCGCTCGTTCCAGAGCGTCTCTGTTATTTTTGTATCGCAGCGCAGATGGACTCCAAATAGGGGCGGCATACAGTGCGATGGATTGGGCCACTGTGGCCAAAATCCCCCTTTGCTCCTCAGATGCTCCATAGGTGCGCGGTAAAATCGTCGCTATGTCGGTTGCCGCTTTCGTGGCCTTATTGACGACCATCTTGATGTGTTCAGTCCCCTTCAGGTCGGACTGTAATAGAACTCCCAAGTATTTCGCGGATCTGGCCACTTCTACTCTATGTCCTTCCACTACCACTATTGGGAGGCGCTCCTTTTTGCGTTTTCTCAGGCGCAAGGGCGAGTCTGGAGGAGTGATTCCGGGACCAATCTGACCATCCTTTCCCAAGTCTGGAGGGGTGATTCCGAGACCAATCTGACCATACTCTTCGAAACCAGGGGAGGTTATCCCGAGATCAATTTGACCATTCTTTTCAAAAGCTGGAGGGGTGATTCCGAGACCAATCTGACCATCCTATTAAGTCTGCAGGGGTGATTCCGGGACCAATCTGACCATCCTCTCCCAAGTCTGGAGGGGTGATTCTGGGACCAATCTGACCATCCTCTCCCAAGTCTGGAGGCGTGATTCCGGGACCAATCTGACGATCCTCTCCCAAGTCTGGAGGGGTGATTCTGAGTCCAATCTGACCATCCTCTCCCAAGTCTGGAGGGGTGATTCTGAGACCAATCTGACCATCCTCTCCCAACTCTGGAGGGGTGATTCCGGGACCCATCTGACCATACTCTTCTTAGTCTGGAGGGGTGATTCCGGGATCAATCTGAACATCCTCTTTTGAGTCTGAAGGCGTGATTCCGAGACCAATCTGACCATTACCCGAGTCTGGAGGAGTGATCTCGAGACCAATCTGACAATACTTTTCCGAGTCTGGAGGGGTGATCACGAGACAAATCTAACCGTACTTTTCAAAACCTGGAGGGGTGATTCTGAGACCAATCTGACCATCCTCTCCCAAGTCTGGAGGCGTAATTCCGGGACCAATCTGACCATCCTCTCCCAAGTCTGGAGGGGTGATTCTGAGTCCAATCTGACCATCCTCTCCCAAGTCTGGAGGGGTGATTCTGAGACCAATCTGACCATCCTCTCCCAACTCTGGAGGGGTGATTCCGGGACCCATCTGACCATACTCTTCTTAGTCTGGAGGGGTGATTCCGGGATCAATCTGAACATCCTCTTTTGAGCCTGAAGGCGTGATTCCGAGACCAATCTGACCATTACTTTCCGAGTCTGGAGGAGTGATCTCGAGACCAATCTGACAATACTTTTCCGAGTCTGGAGGGGTGATCACGAGACAAATCTAACCGTACTTTTCAAAACCTGGAGGGGTGATTCTGAGACCAATCTGACCATCCTCTCCCAAGTCTGGAGGCGTAATTCCGGGACCAATCTGACCATCCTCTCCCAAGTCTGGAGGGGTGATTCTGAGTCCAATCTGACCATCCTCTCCCAAGTCTGGAGGGGTGATTCTGAGACCAATCTGACCATCCTCTCCCAACTCTGGAGGGGTGATTCCGGGACCAATCTGACCATCCTCTCCCAAGTCTGGAGGGGTGATTCTGGGACCAATCTGACCATCCTCTCCCAAGTCTGTAGGGGTGATTCTGGGACCAATCTGACCATCCTCTCCCAAATCTGGAGGCGTGATTCCAGGACCAATCTGACCATCCTCTCCCAAGTCTGGAGGGGTGATTCTGAGACCAATCTGACCATCCTCTCCCAAGTCTGGAGGGGTCATTCTGAGACCAATCTGACCATCCTCTCCCAAGTCTGGAGGGGTGATTCCGGGACCAATCAAACCATCCTCTCCCAAGTCTGGAGGGGTGATTCTGAGACCAATCTGACCATCCTCTCCCAAGTCTGGAGGCGTGATTCCGGGACCAATCTGACCATCCTCTCCCAAGTCTGGGGGGGGGTGATTCTGAGTCCAATCTGACCATCCTCTCCCAAGTCTGGAGGGGTGATTCTGAGACCATTCTGACCATCCTCCCCCAACTCTGGAGGGGTGATTCCGAGACCAATCTGAGCATACTCTCCTTAGTCTGGAGAGGTGATTCCGGGATCAATCTGAACATCCTCTTTTGAGTCTGAAGGCGTGATTCCGAGACCAATCTGACCATTACTTTCCGAGTCTGGAGGAGTGATCTCGAGACCAATCTGACAATACTTTTCCGAGTCTGGAGGGGTGATCACGAGACAAATCTAACCGTACTTTTCAGAACCTGGAGGGGTGATTCTGAGACCAATCTGACCATCCTCTCCCAAGTCTGGAGGCGTAATTCCGGGACCAATCTGACCATCCTCTCCCAAGTCTGGAGGGGTGATTCTGAGTCCAATCTGACCATCCTCTCCCAAGTCTGGAGGGGTGATTCTGAGACCAATCTGACCATCCTCTCCCAACTCTGGAGGGGTGATTCCGGGACCCATCTGACCATACTCTTCTTAGTCTGGAGGGGTGATTCCGGGATCAATCTGAACATACTCTTTCGAGTCTGAAGGCGTGATTCCGAGACCAATCTGACCACAAGTCTGGAGGAGTGATCTCGAGACCAATCTGACAGCACTTTTCCGAGTCTGGAGGGGTGATCACGAGACAAATCTAACCGTACTTTTCAAAACCCGGGGGGGTGATTCCGTGACCAGTCTGATCATGCTTCTCCGAATCTGGAGGGGTGATCACGGGACCAATCTGACCATACTTCTCAAAACCATGATGCTGACCCAGTGAAGAGAGAGAAAAGTGCCGCGATTCCAGGTCAGTGTCCTATCGAGAATCGGTGGCCGCTCCCGAAGGTCTCATGATACTACATGTAAGGCAATGTGTGTCTGTCAGCAGTAGACTCCCGAAGCAAGGGAAGGGCCAGCCAGCGTAGTCGGCCGAAGGCCGGCTAGTACCATATATTCTCTGATATGGTACCATGAGCGTCGCTCATGTCAGCAAGAGACGGCACAGACTGGCCCAGCTGTTACGTCCCAGTGGAAGGTATCTCGAGCCGTGACGCTCGCCATAAACGTTGTTCAGGCGACTCCCGATTCTAAACAAGGTTCCGACCTTGTGGAGCATGTTGTTGTCGATCCGGTGATCGAAGAATCGGCAGAAAGCGCGTCTGCCTTAGAAGCGGGAATCTCCGAACATGATGTGAACTATATTGGCAATACTTGTGAATGTGCCCTCCAAGGAATCTAAATCGGCGCGGAAACTCGGAGGAACGGCGCTTCCCAGGACCAACATCTCTCATGAGCTCGCTTACCTTGATCATCGATTCAGCGGAGGCTTTTTAGTGTGGAAGTGGATCGCGGCTCCAAGTATTCTGGACCACAGTATCCTCGAAACGGGCGTTACACTTCGAAAAAACGAGAAGTAAAGCAACGGACGATGGCAGAAGAGAACGGTTCTTTTTCGAGCAGCCCGGCACGTTCGAGGGGTGCCGAAAATATTTTTTCGCCCTTTTCTCCCGTCGTGCAGGTACTTTTCGAGCCAGAAGTACCCAAAAATTCCATGTTTTGGCTCTGGAATCGATTGATTCTCATGGGCAAAAAGCTTTTTGCAGTTCAGATTCAGATGATTTCGTAGGGTCTCAGTCCAGCTTCTAATCGAACGCGTGAAACCACGAGTCTCCAGCATTCTTCGTTGTTGCACAGTAAGCGTTCGAATAATGTCACCCATTTCGAGGATTTTCTGCGGTTCATCTCTTCCTTCTGCACGGGTCATAGGTAGAGACGCCACATGACCGGACATGTCCTTGTGCGTCCGGTCTCCGGGATTTAAGGGGAAATTGGCCGGATTCTGAGATTCTGGAGAAAAGGTCCAAGGCTCGAGATCCAAGAAGATTATTCCCCACTGTTGAGAGATCGAAAGCAACCCAGTTCGAATCCAAGCCCTTCTGGGAGCAAATGTCCGGCTCTGGAGAGCATTTACCGTGTAAGAGCGCATCACGCCCGCGGACGGTTGAACGCCGTCTTCGCAGACCACTGTTTCGTCGGCTGGCGGAGAAAATTACCCACGCCAGCCATCGCGAGAGCAGAGCGAGCATCCCCCGCGGCGGACTCAGAGCATCAGTTTCCCACGCAAACTCTAATTTTCAGCGGAAGCGAAAACTGGAAAATACGCTCCTCCATGTCCGTATTACATTTTGTCGGGAAATACTCCGAGTGAAGGCCCTCTGGATTCTAGAATTCGGAGGAGATCTCGTATGCATATAACTGAAGAGAGAGTGGAGTTCACTCTGACTTCTCATCCTAGTACTTGAGACTCATCAATGCTGCATGGAATGAGGGAAACATATCGAGGCTTGAGCCCCTTCCAGTCATAAGAATTGGTGGATCTCAAAATGTCCGGTTTGATGTCCGGTTTCGGCACTGATGTCCTGTCCGGTTCAATGTCCGGTTTCGGCACTGATGTCCTGTCCGGACCATGTCCGGTTTACATGAGAAAAATGTCCCGTCATGTGGCGTCTCTAATCATAGGTAATCGAGGGGAATCAGGGAGACCCAAGTAAGGCAAAATGAATCACTCTGAGAGAGGTATCGAACCATGCATTGAGATTTGGAAATCTGGTGGGGCCTGAAAAACCCCCTTATTCCGCTATACCCTTCGATTTTTCCCTTCATCTCCCCAGCACACATACATGCCTCGTACATTCTTCTCGAACAGAGCGTAAGGTTAGCGGAGCATAACATTCGCGAAGGGTTGTCTGGCGGATGATAGTGATGCTTCCGGGAACGCCACCTGTTATCGCACGCAAAGCAACCATTCTCTCGGTGATGGGAGGTCGGATCTCGAATGGTAGAATACTGTGAAGGAAGAGAAACTTACCGCGGAACCCTCATGAAATAGATTCGTGAATCAATCTGACAAGGAGGATCGATTCCGCTGTGGAGCAGTCTTCACCGAGAATGTTTCTTATTCAGACCGGCGAGTTCCGAGTCGGAGCAAGGTTCCTTTCAAGGCGTGACTCACAATGCTTCTCTCCATCACAGTGCCTCACTTGCGTGAGGGTCACAGCGGTCCTCGTATCTTACTGGGGACAGAGCAGCAACGTCCTCTGCGTTCTAATATACATCACGGCGGCAACTTGTGGCGCTCTTGCTGGAGCGTACTCTGTTCTTGGATCAGATGATCGTCGCAAGGTGGGTTCTCCCGTCTTTGTATCGATTTCTGCTCTACATTTATCGGTATAGCTCTCGAAAAGTTCTGGACGACATTCCATGGCCAGACGTCGTGTACTTACGTCGAGAGATCTCAATCGATTCGCACTTCACTTCTAGGTCGCGTATCAGGATTTGGTGAAAAATCCCAAGGTACTTGAGTTGTTTGAGGAGGAACTACGGGAATCCAGATCCCAAGAGGTCGGAGAGAACCGTAATAAACAGATGGTTTTCCTGCATCGTATACCTGCCAGAGACCGTCGTTTCCGCTGATCTAATATACCTCTTTCAGGAAACCATCGACTTTTTTGTCGGCGAGTGGCCTGAACTCTCTGGTATTTACGACAGACAACTGATAGAAATTATTTCCCTGAGCATCTTATTTTGAGTTTGAGATCGAAAATCTCGACGTGGTCACTGGTCATGACTTGGTTGAATTTGGAATAGTGATCGATCAGTCGGTTGAAATCATTGCCGACAACTTTTCCAGGATTTGTACAGAGACGCCGCACCGGAACGGCGAGCTTCATCTCGAGGTTCCCGAGATTTTCACGCACTTTGAACCGCGCGGTCTGATCCCCAGCTGCTCGGCGAATCTTTGTGAGTCCAGGAATCGCAAAGACCCTGGATCGCTCTGCATATCCACTTTTTCCTGTCACTTTGGATCCAGACGTAAGCGGTTTGAACGAGAATTCCACTTGTTCTCGGACTAAACGAGTTTTGACAGGAAGTAGGAAGTAACTGTAACTGCGGGTGCGGAAGTTTCTGCTGCAGGTAACGCTGGCCTTTCCGGTCTAACACACCAGGGTGTCGTGTTTCCCGAAACAATTCGGATAAGAAGTTCTGGCACGACACTATTTAGGTTGGTGGTTACGTCGGAGGCATCTTGAGCACGCGTTTTTCGCCTCGATGGCATCTCTACGTTCCTGATCCGTCATTTTCCTGGTGCATTTGAGACTCGAATGATCTTTCCCACAGGAGATGCAAGAGTGATTGATTGGGGATGCGTTGCTTGAGAATGAGCAATGCGACTTTGGGCCTTATTGAAGTTCGTTATCAAAGTCTTTCTGTGGTTGCTTTGCTCCAGCCTGGTGCTTCTTCGTTGACAAAACTTTTGGGACGGCTTTCCCGGAAGATAGGACTGGTTGAAGAAACGCGATTTTGACGTAAGGAGTTCTCAATTGAATCTGCTTGATCTTCGATGAAATTCATGAGCGCTTCCAATTCACATTGATCCGACTCTGAGCCACGCTCTCATTGCGCATTGAAACGTTTCTTGAACGACATCGGCAGCGCCGCGAAAATAACTGGTGAGAAGAACGCAGAGAGGTTTTCATAGCTATTACCTAATGCTACAAGGGAACGCATATGCTGCTCGGGAAGGGACATGAATTCAAGGAACTCATCGTCTGTTGAGATGTCCTTCATGCACGTGCTGATTCTGAGCCTCTGAGCTGTCTCCGGAGCGTTTCTGGATGATCTGCTTCATGCTCTCGTAATTTTCAGCGCTGACGTTGAGATCGTACACTGGGCGCGATGCTTTCCCTACCAGGCAGTTCTTGAATATTCTTCACTTTTCGATTATTTCCAGGGGCCCCGAGTCTACGTAGAAGTTGGACGATCCCACCTTCCCCTGAGCTTCAGCGGTTCTCAATTGAATTTGGTGATTCTTGATGCCGGCTCTTGTGCGACGCAGATCTGGTGGCCTGTGCCGAGTTGCTGCTGCAAGAACGGGCTGCTCGCATCTACCGGCGCCGTCTGTGTTGGCTCCGTGATTTGATCCTGCTCCGCATCGCCGGCTCAACTCTCGTGGTAATTTGGATGACTCTGCGATTCTGATGGCGGGAATTGCTCCGTATACGAAGTGAAGAGCTCCCGGGCTCGTTGAACGCTGTCCAGCGTGTTTTCGGGTTGCGCTTCGTCGGCCAAACCGAAAGCGCTGGAGGATTTTCTCCAGCGATTGAATAGCTATTCAATCCTGAGCATGGGCTTTGTCATGGAACCCTGTTCCCCGTGTCCGATTCTTCAATCGAACACGGCTCGGAAGTACCGCTGGACGCTGTGTGGCAAGGTGTCGACAATGAGCCGACAATACCGAGGCGCTGTCTTATTGAGCAAGACACCGAGCTGTATCATTACGATATGGAGGGCTGGGGGAAACCTGCCAGAGTAAGCGGTTCCCCCGCCAGCGGGCGATGTCAACTCCATAGCTCTCTACCTGATTGGCAGTTGACATTTCGAACAAACAGCGCTGATACTCCTCGTCCCAAAGACTTCATTCCGGATATCGGTATGAAACGTCGCGAGCGGCTTGAAGCGTCTGACCACGAGAACAGACACTTGGAGCCGTGAGCACATCGATGGCGTCTACTGGTTACGGAGCAAGAGGATGAACTAACTCAAGCACTATTGGAAGACTCGCGGAGGCAACTCTGGATCGAGCGACCTTGGAAGCTCGTAGCTTGCTGAGGCTATCGACACAAGGGAGGGACGGTCACACAGCTCAGACGTAGGGTAGAATGATTCTTCTTGATGCGCGTTTTATTTACCGAACATCGGTGTGGGTAGTTTCCATGTGTTACAATCTCTGTTTTCGGCTGAACCTCTCAGCCAGCCCTCAGGAGTGTCCCGGATTCACCTTTCGGTATTGCTTCAGTAACACTCCCTATCGCCTCGCAAATCCCATTGCGGGCGGTGGGCTTGGGTCTTAAGATGGTTCAGATTTAATTCTGATATAAATTAAATCCTCTTTTTACCACATAAGAAATTTGTTGTCCCGGCCGGGGATCGAACCCGCGATTGCTAGCTTAGCGTGGCACCCAAGGCGTTGGTTTATGCCACACGGCCAACGAGCCGACATGTGTTACAATCTATCATTTATCTGCATTGCGCCTGCTCAGGTCGAAATTATTTGAGTTCTCACAACTGTATAGGTGATATTGGGAGCATTTCTCCACACACAATGTACATCTGCAGTTCTCGTCGGGGTCGTGTCTAATTTTCTTATCTCATATGAGATGATGGAAGCCGTGAATGGCCCCTCTAGTGAAAAGATGTCTTCTCTTGTAGTTTGATTTCTTCCACTCTTCGTTTCTCAGTGCCCGACAGGTGATGAAGTCTGCCATTTTCTCGTGCCAGCCTTCAATGTAGTTGCGGTATGCTTCGATCATAGGGAGGTCGTATTCATTCCTTATTTCCTCCGAGAACAGTTGGATGTCGTTCAGCCGGGAGACCTTTCTGTTCCCAGAGGAGCGGTGGAGGCACAATGATATTTCGAGGAACGATGCTTTCAGTTTGTCGAGCAGCTCCCATTGAGACTCTGTCATGTCTTCCCATTTGAGCTGCACTCCGAATGAGGCTATCGGGGCGACTTTCAGGTCAAAGAGTGTTAGAGCAGTTGCCAGTGAGAGTTCGTGGGGCGATGGGACTGAGCAGAAACCCAGTTTGGCCTTGTTGACTCTTTGTTGGACGTGTCCGGCGAAGTTTCCTTTCCTTGTGATTTCCAGTCCGAGGTAGCAGAAGCTAGGGACTTTCTCAACCTTCACTCCTGATAGTCTCGCCGAAGATGTCGCCCCCTGCGGGAGGGCCTCCCCGTCCCCGTCGCATCTCTGAATCCCGATGAGTATGGCCGTTTGGAGATGGAGAGTTATTCCGTAGGTGGTCAGGTGCTCTTGGTGTCCTAAATATCGGGCTGGCGTGTTTGTTACGAATATGTCTATTGTCGAGCGTCCCTGGTTTGAGATAAAAATTGGTATTGAGTCAACTGTCACTGTCCAGAGGCCCCAGCTATCCAAAGCTTCCGTCAGGATTTTTGTGCGTTTCGTGGTCCTTCTGTTTAGTTGTGCGTTGAGGTCGGCACATAGAATCGTCAGGATCACGCTGGATGGAGGCGTTGACCAGTTTCTCTTTGAAACTTTCGATTGATTTTGCAGGACTTATGTACAATGCAATGACGACGATGTTGTTTGCTTCAATGACTACAGTGTCGTCTTCGGCTCGTGTGCATTTCGCGGTGATCAGCCCGCTGTTGTATACAACCGTCACTCCGCCCATTGGTCTTTCAGGGCCTTCTGTTTTTTGAGCTGGACATTGTGCAGAGTAGAGTGAGGGCAACTTTAGATTGTCGTTAGTCTCCCACGTTCCGGTGAAGACGAAGATGTCGTATGCTTTTATTTGGTTGTCGTCTCATGATTTTATTTTCCTTCTCAAGCCCTCACAGTTCCATAGACCGGAAACGCATTCGGTCTCATCTATATTTTCCTTGACTGCCGGTTCCCACGGCACCGTTTCGAGTTGATTTCGTTTGGGCGAGGGATTCTTGTCGAGTGTAGGCCATTGTCTCGAAATAACATGGCCGGCCAGCAGTCAAATCAGCCAGGGAGAGGGGGGAAAGCTGACAGCCGATCGGCGGGATGTTTGATATGTTGAGGGCTCTTTAGAGTGACCAGCTTTCTTCGCGCAGCGATGTATTCTCGTGAGCCCAGACTGGGGCATACAGGCCGGTAGATTACAAGAGCGGAACGAGCATCCTTTCTGTAGACTATGGAAAGCATACGGAAGCGTTCCCGGAAAATAGAAGATATGGGAGTCTCAGCCAGAGGAGTTCTTTTCCCTCCTCCCGAATCAAGCTCTTCGAGATCATGGTTGAGAACGAGGTTCTCGAACTCCAAGATTAAGGCAAGGTCCCCAATATCTGATTCCTAGTTTCGCTCTGGTTCCTGGAGGCTTCCCATCGTCGTCCGATTGCGATCCGTCTGATTGCGGAAGATCGTTCACAAATTCACAATGCTGTCGTTGAGCTCCGACCTGCTCCCCCTGGATATGAGACCAATGCGGAGAGTTCTCTTGGAATATTTTTCTGAGAATATTAGTTTCGGTGTTTGGCAGAAATTATCGTTAGATTCGGATCCAGCACACGAGCAACATTCATTCAGAGGCAGCATCAAAGGCCGGAGCTCGCTGATGGCCAGGAAGACTGTTAGTCTTGCAGTATGTGGGGAACTGTATGTTTGATCGAAAGCTCAGGGAGGGAGCAGGGACCCGATCGGGTACGCTGAGGGCAGCAAAAATTCCCGACCGAATGCAACCGTCGAAGCCGAGTACAAAACAACGAAACCCCATTCATTCTTTCCTTGTGACGGGTAACAGTTCGGTAGATCAATATGAAGTGACCGTGAGAGCCTTTACCAAACAGAGAAAGAGAGCGGTATCAGCGCCCTTTCTTCATCGTGTCGAAGCCATAGGATAGTTCCTTCACCTCCAGTGTAGGAAGAAAAGCAAATGAGTCAAGTTCGACGCTCCCAATAAGATTGCATAAAAATTTATCGCCCTCAGGAATGCGTCTCCTGACTGGCATCACGGAGAGTGGGGAACCCTCCGACCATTCTCTTGGGGGCACGTTCTGGAAGAATTTCTAGTGATACAGGAACGCTGGTTGGCCTCAACTGGTTAGCTACAACATAACAAACATCTACTCAAGGCTCATCTTGAGGCGGAGCACAGAGGTAACGCAACTCCCGGGCCATTCAACTGCGGGGTAATGGCTTTGTTGAGCTGATTGTGAGCTGTCAGAGTCACTGCGGTGGACGTCCACCATTGTGCGAGCAACATGGCGATGGTGACAAGTTCTCAAGTTTTTCTAAAGAGCCCTCAACGACACCAACCGCTCGTTCTCCACTGCTTTCCCGCTCCTCCCCTCCCCTACCAAGCTCACGGCAGAACGGCCATGTTTTTTCGAGACAATGGCCGACCCCCATTTTTGTCTCCGTTTTCGTATTCGTTGGTTCTCGATCCGGTTGGTTCATAGTTGTTTTGGTCTTTGTCCGAGTTGTGGTAGAGGGTGACACCGGCTGCAATCTCTACTGGTCCCCCGAGTGTATACCGATGACTGTTGCTTCCATTTCTGAGTTCTCTTCGAGGTTTTCGTTGTTGACCTCTTCGTCCTTCTGGTCTTCACGAGGCACTCCTCGGTATTCCCTCACTGCCATACAAGCGCTCCATCCCGAGGGATCACTGGCTATTTCACCCTCTCCTCTATCGAGTTCGACGACGAATGAGGAGAACGTCGGGTTCATGACTCTGGGTTTCACTTCGGTCACTCTTCTTACTTTTTCGCTCACTGTGAGCGCATAGTCAAGAATCGTCTTTGCGCTGACCTCGGTGGCAATTCGGGTGATGAATATTCGATCCGAGTGTTCGACTCTTTGAAGCAACGCCGCTGTGGGTATGCTTCCACTACCCGTGCCGTACTCCATGGATGAGCCGGTGTTTCTTCGTACATCGTTTTCTTCAGATTGAGTTTGTGGTCTCCTAGCTGTGTTCGTTCTGTCGAGCTTGGAGGTACTCGTGAGGGTCTCTGCAGCTGATCGCTTGCGGGTGGACGTCAGTCTCGGTGTCACTTGTGGTATAACCTGTGATGTTCGATCCTGCTGATTCAAACAGGAGCGTGCGGCTCACTGTGGAGAGCTCTGTAGTTTCCATGATTCAGCGAGTCCAGGCGTTTGCGGAGGGTTTGATCTCACATTGTCGAGCTGGGCTGCTCCTTCGAGCAGTTTGATTTCTGCCCGAGCATCGTCCAGATCGTTCTTCAGTTCGATCACTAGGTCGGTCGGGAAAAGTATGCAGTTCATGAGCTGTGCCAGCTTCGGATATCCGGCCTCCACGCCCGTGCAATCAGGGCAACGGATCTCGTTGCCGGATATTTGTTCAGTCTGACAACAGGTGGTGTGCAGAAAGCTTCCACATCCCGTGCTGCATGACCGGAAAACACCGTTGCCGCTCGCCGACCGTCGGCAGATAGTGCATTGTATCTGTAGAACCATCCTTCTTTCACTCGGATGACTTTACCGTGGCAGGATGCGGTTCCAAGGGACAGTTGCGGCTGTTGTCGCGGGTTTACTTTCTTTGGTTCTTTTGCGATAAAATCGGGCCTACATTCGGATCGATTCGAAGGCAGGTTCGTCCCGTCACTCGTTAGCAGACGCTCAGAAGAATTATTCTTCCACCCTGGTCGTCCCTTTTTATTCGCTTTGTTCTTCGCAGGTGGTGTACTCGGTTCACATTGGACGGGGTGCTTCAGCTGCGCCTCCGTTGACCTCCATCCAGTGCCTGCGCACCCGACCCGAATATCGGTTTCGCCGCCTGCACATGTGGCTCATTTCATCGTCTACCTTCTATCAGTTTGCAATCTAGCCAACGTCGCGGATGTCGCCGTCTCTGGAGGGTACCGCTTGCATATGGTTCCGCTCAACTTCATGGCTACAGTCAACGTGATCGTAGTTCTTCATGATCATCACCTTGGCTCGACATGTGTGATCAACGATTCCTGTTTCAGGACGGGAAAGCGCGAAGGACTGAGACCTGCGTCGAAATCACCAATACCCAAAAACCACGTACCACGTTCAAGCCGTCCCCAGAATCTTGGTTATCGAGAATGTCGGATGACGACGCCGAGATCGATATCATGAATTTGGCCTCCTCTACGAATTCCGCATCAGGATGGATAGATAGAGTGCAACTGACGCCTGCACCGTGCTCAGCGTTTCCTTTCAGAACTATCTTGGTGTTCGCCGTACACCTGCTCGCAGCTGTTTACAGTAGCTTCCGGAAATTTTCCGAAGTTTCACGGTTTCAGTACTCAAAAGCGACTGGTTCAAAATTGTTTCGGGGGAGGAGGAGGATCGTCAACCGAGGAACAGGGAAATACCTGCCTTCAACGCCGCATTGCACTGTTTTCCGCAACTTCCCAACTCTACCACGGCCACACCTGAAGAGGTGAACAATCCCCAGCAGACTGAGCCCTGGGTCGACTACCATCCCGACTGTCCCAAGATCGGTGAGTGAGCACTCCTGTAGCCCTCTTTTCACGCCGTTTTGCGGCAGTAGAGGGAACCCTATAGCCGGTTCTAACGACTCTTCGCGCTGAATCACGAGATCCGCTCGGTCACCGCTTGTCACGAGGAGGCTTCAGCCGGGCGATCAGACGGAGACGGGGGATCTGAACCGCCAGCACCTCGAAAATTTGCCTACATCCTCTGCATCGACCTTACATGAGTCGAACAGACCAGCACAAGAGCCAGTCACGACGGCATCGATGAGGCCGACTAACACCCCGAGAGAGGGATATGACGCCAAGGTCACCGCCAGGAGGATGGCCCCTGCAAATAAACTGCGAGGAAGAGAGCGAGCCCCTTGGAGCCGGCCGAACGGGGGAAGAATCAACCGCAGAAGACGAGACGATGCCGGTACCTCCGGAAACCATGGAGCAAGCCACCGTACCGTACGCGCCCACATCAAGGGACGTCGGAGACGGAGACGTGATCATCCCGCTCAGAGTCGACCTGAAGAAGGGGATGCTGAGGGTGAAAAGCGGAATAGCGAGGGAGGAACCGGGAACGGGAATTCCTGAGGAAGAAGCCCCGCCTTCCGAAAACGAACAGAAACTCATGGATTCCTCTTCGCCGGGAAGGAGCCAGAAACGGAGAGCGCTCCCCGAGGAGAGACGTCGAACAAGAAAGAATACCCTGAACGGCATGCTCTGAGAACGAGATCAAGATGCTAATGTAGTCCCTCATCCGAGGAAAGGTCAACAGACCCGAGGAGATAGAAGCCAGAAACACGGCGAGGGAAGTCAAGGAACTGACGAAAGACCTCGAGAGAAACGTCGGGACACTGGAGAGGAAAGTTCTCAGAGCACTCTTCAGACCCAGCGGTGGCGAGAACGAGGACTCCAAGCTGGCCGTAGACTTGAACGCGACAAGCGCGGAACTGGGAGAATCCAGAGCGGAGATTGAAATATTCAAGACGGCAAATCGTGAACTCGAAAGCGCTGATGCGGAAATCCTGAGTCTCAAGGAGGAAATCCAAAAGATCATGGACGGAAAGGCATTGGACCCGCATAGTAAGGTAGGAGAGGAAGCTAGAGCGAAGAAATTGTGGAGGAGCTCGCCCGAGCGAAATCCCTCGTCGACATAATGCAGATCGCTTGAAAACAGTGGCCGAATTATGCTCTCGACAGCACGGGTTTCACGAAGACAGGAATCGCCGGAAACTGGAGCCTCAGAGTCTTCATACACTGCAAGGGGGACAAGGACCCACTGATCATGGATATCATTGTGCAGCTGGCCAAGTTTTTTCCCGCTATAAGAGAGATTGACTCTCTCGTAGACGGAGAAACAGCCTCAACTCAGATGATCCGCTCTCCTACCCTAAGCAGAGAAGGATGCCAAAGCCAAGAAGAGGAAAGAAAAACCCTGTTCGTCGGAAAACTCAAGGAAAAAGCCAGCCTACTCGACGCAGCGGAACTGCTCCGGGGAGTGGCCCAGGGGATCAAGAATCTGGATCTCCCCACTGAGGAAAAGATCCTCGTCAGGATCTCCAACACCGAGGACGTTGAGAATTTCAGAAAGATCGCCGAAGCTCGCTGGAGAGGTTTCAACATCCCAAATGGAGTGGAAATCACGATCGAAACGACGAAGAAAAAAATGGTCCAAAAAAGGATGCAAGGAAGACCCCAAAGAGGCATAACCAGACCACGCTCGAGGTGACAGCCACGGGAACCAGCTTTGCGGTTGTATCGAAGAATCTGAAAGGAAACGTCGACCCTAGGGCCTTTGGAGTGAACATCTCCAGCTTCAAACAACCAGGAGAGTCCAGACAAATGAGGATCCAGGACGGGGGCAAGGGCGGACACAGAAAGCTGGCAACCTACATCACGGGGCAGCTTAAACTCCAGACTACAGTGAGAGGCCCTCCGCTTACACCTTGTGGGGAACTAACAAGGGACTCCGGTGTCGGGAATACTCGGATGCTTTATTCCTGCGACTTCTCCTCGTGGTGGCACTCGACACAATACTCGCGCGCTCTACCTGCCGCTACTATGTTCTCTCATGCACGTTCTCTCATAGCTGAACGTACCGCTAACCTCGTTCTCTACAGTTCGACCACTGCTACCCACCGTGAATGCCGTCATTTACCTATATCTATCCTTAGACTGATTACCTCTTGGACCAGTTACTAATGACAATGAATTTATTCAACACTTATCCGGTTCCTCCTTCTGTATGCCGGCGCGGTCGTCCTCCGCTTGTCGTCGCTTCCTTCCTTCTCCCAACACGTACTCACGGAACCGGTCACAGGGCCGCTTCTCGTGGCCCGGTTAGCCGCACCAGAAGCACCATATGATCGCCTTCTCTGGGCACTGCCGTGACAAGTGCCCCATTTTGTCGCAATGGAAACACTTCTTCGTCTACGCAATGCAGACGGTATTCTTTCGGTCGTGGCTGTATTCGCCGCAACGGTCACACGCGTCCGTTGTCTTCTGGGCCGGTGTCCGTCTTTCTCCGTGTCGTGCTTCGGCTCCGTTTCCTTCCGCCTGAGCCTCCGGTTCCGGTTCCTCCGTGCACATGGGCTCTTCCACGATTTCGCCCCCTTCGTGCGTTGTTTCCTGGAGAACGAGGCACTCCACCTCTTCTTCTTTGTAACACTCCACCTCCTCCTCGCCACGCGCTCCTCGGCCTCCGACTCTCCCAATCCTATTCGGGCCACCACCAAAAACGCCCGTTCCATTGCAAGTCAAAGCGCTACCATCGCTTCTTGCATATCGCGGAGGTCGTTGCGTGAGACTTGAGCTTTCTTCATGGCTGACTTGAAGTTTTTCTTCTGCTCCCTGGAGTTTGGTTCCGAGCTGACTCGTTCAAGTTGTCGTTCAAGCTCTTTGTTCTGCTGCGTCCTCTATTTCTAGTCGTTCCTCCATCACGCCCCCTAGCGGCATTCGTCCACGCTACCGCCACTGCTGTCCTCAGGACGAACTTTCTAGACTTTTTTTTTCTACCTATGGGCACTCAGTTTCCGTTTCCCAAATCTCCCTTTCACTACTATAATCAGGTCTTCCTATCCCCGCTGCTCAGAATATTTCCCTTCAAATCTTCCTTCCCTCCGTGGATTTTTTTTTGCTTGCGCTGGCGCCTCCATGAAAGCTGAATGATCAATGTCGAGTGAGTAGGAGGAATATAGGGCTTCTCAAAACAAAACAGGAACGGTTCATCCACGGGTTGAACCGGGGCGCAGAAATGCGAATTACCAAGCGTCAAGCCGGGATATAGACGAAATTCGTCGATGAATGAATTGGAAAGTACGGTGGATTGGTTTTGAAACACCTACAGAGAAACGAGACGACGATTTTTTCGGAGGGGGGAGTGTCCGACCCCCTCAAGAGTTGGAAATGCTTCAGCACATCGAGATTTCTTATCAATGGCGGTGACATGTGTCCAAAATTTCTTGAGTGCTTCCGCCTTGAGCCCCCCCCCCTCCCCCCCGATTTGTTTTCGACGGTCCCATCCTCAGTGCTCCGAAACGTTGACGGACGATCATCAAGTTGTCATGCAGAGGTTAGAAGATCGGTCAGAATTTGTTCAGGAAAGTGAATACCGGGTTTTGATGCTGAAGTAGCTCATTATTGTGTCACAGTAGCAATCTTGGATGCCTCTCGAGAATATGATATCGATGCATGTTCGGCCACGCGTTGTCGATATCTCAGGATCGGTTATAAGTTCAAGATTTTCAAATTGATTTCGCATGAACTCGATAATTTTTTCCTTTTTGAGGCGGTCTTACAGGTTCCAATGGAAATCACCAAATGGAATCAGTGAAGTTCTCTGGTTTTGTATACCAGGGGACAGAACATGGTCATATTTCAGGAGGGACTCTTTAATGAATTCGAAAGATGTTCCCGGATTTATATATACATACAGTCGCAAGGACGGTTAGTTGGTTACGTAGGAGAATTTTACAGGCACGAATGTCACCAAGATCTTCATCAATGAGATATGGTGTAATTGTGGGTGTGGCTTTCGTAGGTGCTCCTCTGCGTTCGTGAATAGCAACTCCACCACGGAGTCAACCGTGGACCCTCTGAGCGACTTCGTTCAAGTCTATGGACTGCCGTGCCCCTGGGGGTCGATAACCGACCATCCATTTCTTGGAGCGATTCCGGGACCAATCTGACCTTCATTTTCCAAGTCTGGAGGGGTGATTCCGGGACCAATCTGACCCTTACTTTCTCAGGTCTGAGGGGTGATTCCGGGACCAATCTGACCTTTACTTTCCAAGTCTGGAGGGGTGATTCCGGGACAGATCTGACCATTTCTTCCCAAGTCTGGAGGGGTGATTCCGGGACCAATCTGACCAATACTTTCTAAGTCTGGAGAAGTGATTCCGGGACCAATCTGACCTTCACTTTTAAAGTCTGGAGTGGTGATTCCGGGACCGATCTTACCATTACTTTCCCAGGTCTGAGGGGTGATTCCGGGACCAATCTGACCAATTCTTTCCAAAACTAGGAGGATGATTCCGGGACCGATCTTACCATTACTTTCCCAGGTCTGAGGGGTGATTCCGGGACCAATCTGACCAATTCTTTCCAAAACTAGGAGGATGATTCCGGGACCGATCCTACAATTACTTTCCCAGGTCTGAGGGGTGACGAAAAAAAACCTAAAGGCCTCCCGCTGCGGTTTTTTCGTTCCCATTTTTTCGTTTCACTCCCAGTTACACCCCAGTAAACACGCCCGAAGAGAAGCGCATTCCCGCGCTAAAAAGCTTCCTCGTCTACCGAAGACGAGCCAATTTGAGATGCCGCATAGCACATGTTATAGCCGGTCTAAAAGCTTAGAAATCATGCCATCTTATCCAATTTTTTGCTCTCCAGTCATAGCTTCGAATTGCGAGCTGGAATCACAAGCTTCAGTTCCACCAACACGATTTTCCCTGGAAACTGTTGGAAAGCCTGAAATCGGATCATATGACATTTTTTTGAAACCGTCAACCCGACCATGAGATGTGCTATGCATTGTCTCAAAACTGGCTCGTTTTTTAGGGGAGATCGAGCATTTTCGGAGAAGGCCCATATTTTTCCTGTTCACTCAACATAGATCGAGAGAGCTAAGAATCTTAGCTTCCGAGGCCGATATCTCCGCTTGGCAGCGGCCAAATCGTTCAATTTTTTCTTGAAACAGCTCAATATTCGACGACTTTCATGATTCCTGAGAGAAAACAGGGGGTCATAATCTTAGTTTCGCCGGAATCGGAAAGTCGCGATCTTTCGATTTTCGACTCCTTCAGAAAAACCGTGGGTGTTGGCAGGCCGTACGTTGAATCAGGACGAAATCGACCGCATCTGAGAGCTGACTGAATTCCGCGTTGGAGTCTTTTATAATCTTTCTGCGACTCCTGGGAGCGGAGTTATGAGCTGGCAAAGCTAGGCGCTCAGAACTTTCGCCCGCACCCAATACTACGCAGCTGGAGATGATGACTTGATAAGGAAGATTCGAGAAACAGATAACCGCGTAGCTTCGATGTGAGTTCATCCGAATTCCCATATCTGAAAGTCATCGGACCGTGAATTGGTTGCAAATCGATCCGTTGCGGACTCATCCCATTTTTGGTCTTCACTTTTTTTCCGAGCACGCCTCGCTACCATGGTGGGCTGTATCTCATCCGAAAGCGGGACTCTGATGGAATTGCGGACTACGCATCGCTCACCAGGGCTAACTATTGTTCGCACCTTTCCGTAAACTATTCACCGTGTCAAGGTTCCCAGAAGTTATATTTCGGTTCTTTTCTCCTGTGCTGGCAGGACATGGAAGACGCAGCCTTATGCATCGAGTATGGATCTCTACTGATCTCTCGTGGGAGATGGTTTATTGTTCTCTTCTCAGCTCGCGCGCGGCGGCGTCGTTCAATTCAGGCTTGGTTGAGAATGATATTTAACGTATCCTAGGATAATTACACAACGTTTCGTAGATCATTCGACACCCTATATCCGGGCGTAACTAACCATCGTTCACCTCGCAACTATGTTTCAAGATTAAACGTATTGTTTATTAATGTGTTGTTACCACGACCTTGTCGGTACTCTCTCAGGTGCTCGAATCACAGAATAAGAGAAGCAAGAGCAGAAGCACACGCACGCAAACGTGAACTGCGAACTGCAGTCCACCGGCATGATTTTCCCTGGAAACTCTTGGAGAGCCTGAAATTGGATCCTATGACATGTTTTTGGAACCGTCAACACGGCCATGAGATGTGCTATGCACTATCTCAAAACTGGCTCGTTTTTTAGGGGAGATGGAGCATTCTTGGAGAAGGCCCATATTTTTCCTATTTACTCAACATAGATCGAGAGGGCTAAATATCCAAACTTCCGGGGCTGATATCTCCGCTCGGCAGCGGCCCATTTTTTTCTTGAAACAGCTTAAGATTTGACGACCTTCATGATTCCGAAGAGAAAACAGGGGGCCATAATCTTAGTTTCGCCGGAATCGGAGAGTCGCGATCTCTCGATTTTCGACTCCTTCAGGAAAACCGTGGGTGTTGGCAGGCCGCGTATTTTGAGCATTTCATAATCTTTCTGCGACTTCTAAGAGCGAAGTCATGAGCTATCAAAGTTTAGCGCTCAGAACTTTTGCACGCGGAAAACACCTCAATCGCGATCGGCAGCGACTTCTCCGAAGCCTTCAAAGAACATCTGGAATATTTGCGTTATGAAAGAGATCCACCAAAGATGAGAGGCAAAAAATTGAGATACCAAGCAGGCAAAGATATTTCTCGCAAAAGGCCTGCGGGAAGACGATTTCGTACATGATTCGATGCCGTAAGTACGGCATGTCTTTCTGACTGGAATCGATTTTCACGTCTTGGGCTCCGTAATCAGCGTGTCCGAGCGGACACCCCACAGTCATTCCCGTTCCGCTGCCGCGGGAGAGCTGGGATGCTCGTCAAATTCCATGATTTGAGGTCAAGTGAGCGTTTTTGTCTTCGTGTTCGAGAGACAACCAAGTTAACACTTTTCGCTAGCGCTCATGGCTGTGATTAGCGATCGAGCCCGTGTGCCGAATTTCTCGGACCCGCAAGTCCACCATTGTCATCGACCAGTGGTTATTCTGGTGTACGGGCTAAAAATATAATATCGTATGAGGAAATATCTTCTCCTCGCGTCCACTGCTTGACATCGACATACTTCATGGCGTTAGACACCTTCAGGAGGGATGTGCTGGAGACGTAAACCTCTGGCAAGTCGAGGTGGTTCGGACTGCGCTCGGCGATCAGGATCAAATAAACATTGATGTTAGTATCGCTGAGCCAATTGGTGCCGACAAGTGTGCGCAAATCAGACTGGTCCACGGAAAGCCTTGACAACTTCACAAGATCCGCATCCTCATGTTTCATGAACTCTCTGTCAATGGTCGTCAACACTTCCTCAGATATCGGGGGTACCGTTGTACTGGCGGTTCAGGCAGCAAAGGCGTCAAAGCTCCGTCACAGTACTGTTGGTGGAAGTCGAGGAACTCTTGAATCGGTTTCGAATGATCATGCGCTTGGAGCTGCTGTGGGTGACCTCTCTCAGGCTTCCCTTGTTGAGGATAGTTCAGTTGTAGATACCCCCGCGTCCTGAGGAGACAGGGTGTGCGGTGTGTCAGCACTTTCACCTCGTGAGGGTTCCTCATGAGATGGGGCCAAAGTATGAGAATGATCACCCGTAGTTTGCAGGTTCCGGGCGTAACCCTACTCCATCAAGTGAGCTGTCCATCAAGTGTTGCGGTGCCATGCGCCTGCTCGGAAGGCCGGTGCACCGCTCGGTTTCTTCTGCGGAATCTCAGAGCTGGCTTGTGGCGCCATCAGGGTATGTGTTCCTCAGAGCAATGGCGATTTCGGCGCTTTCAGTTCGAGGTCGACGGACCATTCCTCCTCCTGACGGCACCAAAGCCTGAAGAATTCGTGACAAGCCGTAGGTTCATTTCTTTCCGACTTGGACCTCATCCCATCACGACACCGAGAATCTAAGAAGGACGTGGAAGATCATCATGGGAATACGAAGAACCCAAAGAGATCTGTTGATACCCCTGAAGAATTCACTCCTGAGAACGGAGGGAACACGGTTCATTGGAATGAATCGAATCGAATCCAATGCATTTGCCAACTTCAGCCCGGATCCTAGCCTGAACCAGCCTAGAACACGCTGAGGCAAACTGAAAATTTCGTTGCACCGACTCGAACTTCTTGCGGAACATTGTGAAAACTGTGGTCTCAGATACACCATCAAACTTGTCCCAGAGTTGTACTGCGCCTTGAAATGACGCTGAGGGCCTGGATCTTGCCTGGCATCCACCAGGAGCCGCTCACCGAAAACTGTGACCACTTCTTCGCGGCTCCACGTGGGATACATATGAGCTAGGCGTGGCTCGTTAGAGCCTGGAACTACATCTTGCGTACTTTCCGTACTAGGCTCACAGTTACTGATTCCAAGATTTCCAATGCCCCGTGTCCTCGCCCCAGGTAACAGCTATGTGGATACTCAACTAAAAATGAACTCTGGGACGAATCTGGAGCGAGGAATGAGCCCTTCTGCGGGATCCATGGATCCCAAACACAAAACCTTGTGCAAGAGACTTCTCTCCGATCCCTGTCTGAACCACATGACGCTTAGAGGCTAAGATTGTGACCACTCGCTGAGGAACACGAGTTTTGGAATGTACAATCGGGGGCTCAGAAAGTGTTCCTCCACAACAGACAGAAAAGGGAATGATAAGAACGGCGTTCGAGAGCCACCACGAAACGAGGAATGAGGGAATCTCGGAGGGATTAAGACGGATGCGGGAACTCTCGACCGTACCCCGAGCCGACTATGATTGAGCCGGCAATACGAGTTGGGGGATTGAGAACAGAGATGAGATCATACAGATCCTGTCGATCATCCGTCGGGCAACGCGGTACGGCCCACCGAGCCTGTGGCTCCCCGAAGGTCGGGGACTTGTGGAGTTGACGCAGTTCCCATCACGCATCCGGAAAACGGTCATGATATCAGACCCGTGTGTGATACCTGCTCCCCTTTGTCGAGTATCGCGATGACAGATGATCACCGTGGAGGGCGGCGTGGAGGCGCATAGGAGCTGATTCAAGCGTTTGCCGGATCCGTTCGCTCTCTCCGATCGCCTCTAAGTTCCGAGATTTCATGATCTGGGTTTCTGTAGTTCATCCCGGAATTTCGACCGATTAGTTTGTGGTCAATCAGTCAAACGCCCCTCGCAAATGTTGCTTGTCGTGCATCCGTCTCTACAATATCCGCAAATCGAATCATCTCTGTTTTCGCTGATAGAGCGCCTTCTTCCGAAGCAATGCCAGGGAATCTCAGGAGCCATTCCTGTTGGGCGTCACAAAAACGTCGTCATAGTACTATCATCGTGCGTGGACCTCGGGCTTCACCACCACTTCAGCGTGTTGTCCGTTCGACAGGTTTCAGTTCCAAACAAACTTGGTCCGGGTTCTTTCATTCAACTCTGAACGGGTGAGTGAGGAGCTCCGCCCGTGAGGGGTTTTCCGGGATTGGGGCGACGAGTCGCGAGAGAATGTTGTCTCGAGAGGTTTTCATGAGCTTCGTGGGAAGCACAATTTCGTTTCCCAAACGATCTCTCTAACTTCCTTCGTCAGTCCGTGTCTTTCACCGTCCTCGAGATCTCATCGACGATTTTGGGTTTTCGGAGTACCATGTGAGGTTTCTGTCGTTGAGAATAGGGGCAGTATCATCTGGTTCAGGAAGCGGTCTCCCGCACCGAGTCGACTTCGAAACCGCGACCTCAACAATGGAGCTTGGACTCCTTATCCAGAACGCTTCATCGCAGGCAAAGTATCATCATTTTGTCTGACGGGGAGACTCACTGACACTTCGACGACTGAGGCCCTCTTCAGTAATACTGGTGGCAAAATCATGTTGCGTGAGTCTTAACCGAAAGGGTTTCTCTCGTGTGGCTCTACAAGGAAAGGAGGTTGCAGCTACTGTGGGGAAGGTTCTCAGCGGAGCTCGCTGGCTCGATTTCTCTATGTAGAGCTCTGGGTAAGGAAACACGAGAACTCTCAGCGTTTTGGAAGAGATAGCGGCGGGACATGCCAAACGGCTCCTTAGAAACACCAACAGCACACTAATAACTCAAAGTATGGATATTGCCAGACCAGAAAAGTCTACCCCGACCCGAGTTGGCCGGCGCTCGAGCGGTGCAGGCCTCTTGCTTCCCCTGGTTCTGCATACGCGGAGTCTGGCTGAAGAAAGAGACGGTCTGGCTCGGACCCGTCGCTCGGCAAGAATCATCGTCATCGTTGTTATCATGTTTTTCTTCACGGATTTCTCCAGCATGGACAGAAGACCTCCGGCCAAGATGGCGGAGCCGGGAGGACTTGCGGGCGAGGAGGAAAGGCAATGAGAGATTTCTTGACCAATTGTGAAACCGTAACTAACCTGACCCATGGCCACGCGCTGGCTTGAAGCAACCTGCTGACGAACGATTGGGCGGCCCCAATACAGAGGAAGAATTACCTTTCGCGCGTCCTGTTTCCGTTCTCACCCTCGGATTCGTCTGGAGTCGCCATATTGTCCGGAGGTAGATATCACGGCTGCCACCCTGTCGCTGTAGGTTGCCGTCAGCTGGTTTGAACGGTATTCGAACCCGAGACAGTTCGTTCAGAAACATGCGATTCTCTCGTTTCCCGCTCTCAGAAACCCTGTACTTCTGTTTTCGTAAGTTCGAAGAAACGGCGTACCACCGCTCCCTGTCCGGGTGAATGTTGTTTCTGATCGTTAAGTTAAAGGGAGTTGAGGTGAGTCTGGGAGCGTAATATGACGTAGGTTACAAAGGACAATGGAGTCCTGTTTGGCTAATCATCCTTCAAACTCAACTAACCTCGCGCCGACGACCGACAGCTCCATATGCGGATCTGAGAGCCCAATGGAGAGCACGGGATCGGATTTGGAACTTTTTGAGAGCGAAACAGTCTGAAAGCTGCGCTGTCATCCCACGCAGCAGTTTTGAGCTGGATCATCATGAGGGATGTACTATTTCAGGCCCGTGCTACGATGCTCTTCCGAGAGGACCGTCGTCGGTGCTGACCTCGCCTTCACACTGAATACAGATTCGGTACTCAGCGTTAGTCCGGGAGACCCTACATTGAGTAAGCCCCTCGATGTCCTCCTCTATGTTTCCAATCGTTGTTTTGGATCCCTCACCTTCATCTATTTGAAGGTGTTCTAACTTTGTGTTTCACGTTCAGCGCTGAGGCCGAGTTACTACGTGAAGTTTCTCCCTCATGTTCCACGGTTTGCGGGAATTATTGAAAATTACCTGGAATCGCACTCAGGATGGCGCTCACCGTGCGTGATTGGGATCGAGCGCTTGGGCGAGGCTGTTACTCGACGGTTTATTCTGGAACGTTGAAAGGCGGGAGGGTGGCAGTGAAACGCGCTCGAGGAACTAAAGAACAGCAATTCGCTTTCAACGAGATCCGGCAACTTGGGAAGCTGCACCACTGTAATATCATCGAACTTCTGGGAGTATTCTGGAACTCTAGAGGAACGTTGGACATCGTGCTTGAGCTAGCGGAAGGTGGAAACTTGGCCGAAGCTTTAGAAGATGCCAGAGAGAGAGAAGAGCAATGGAAGCGATCGACGATCTACCAGATCGCGAACGGATTGGCTTTCATGCACGGCGTAGGGATTCAACATCGAGATCTGAAACCAAAGAACATCCTCTTCAAAAACCCCTCTCAGGATCGCGTGCTCATAGCTGATTTCGGAATGGCCACTTCTGAGGCGGAAATGAGCGATGCGGGTGCGCGGATTTTCCATCGCCTCGAAGTTCGATTCACGAAGGCGAGTGATGTCCACTGCTTGGCTGGAATCAGCTGTTGTATAGCCGAAACCGAGAACCCTACATCCGTTCAGGACCTGGAACGGATCCGAGCCCGAGCGTTTCGCGGGAAATTCTTGCGGAGAGAGGGACGACGCTTGTTCGTAGTGGGAAGGGCCCTCCATGAGCACAGAGCTGCAAGGCCCACGGCTGAAGAGTTTCGTGACGCTTTTGCCAACGCCTGTCCTAGAACATACACCTGTGACTACGGAAAGGGGAAGGAGATGGACATCCAGGTGGAAAGTTATACAGACGCACACGTAGGAAACTACATAGGCGCACACGTCAAAAACGATATGGGCAAACCGGGAAAATTTGTTTCAGGCCTAGCGCTTTTGGGTCTTGGCGCAGCTTTGCTGTTTTACTTCTGCTGTTACACTCCCCAGAACTGTCAAAAGAGCGCAAAGGTGATCGTGAGAGGGCTTCGGAGTCAGAAGAGTCTCGAAGCTCCCAGTATGAGAGCCGCGGGGGCATGCCTCTGCCGATTGTTGAAAACATTCAAATGAAGAAAGGGAAGAAAGGTTTCGAGAGGCGTCCTGAATGTTCTCGGCCCAAAGCGCATACAAACGATAACGTATCGCCCAGGTCCGAACGCGCGATAGGTTAGAGACGGATACGGATCTTGCAAACTCTCCTCCCTTTCTAAGTATTGACACGAATGTCCTTTTATCCCTCTTGGCAGCGGCGATCAATCAATTTGTTGCCCCGCGGGCCCCCTCGGGCCGTAACGGACCGATCGTTTTGCCCCTCAGTGTTCGTCGTTTGGGCAGAATCCTCACCCACT
Source organism: Phytoseiulus persimilis (assembly GCA_037576195.1). NCBI lineage: Eukaryota > Metazoa > Arthropoda > Arachnida > Mesostigmata > Phytoseiidae > Phytoseiulus > Phytoseiulus persimilis. Next base: position 5,715,774 of record CM075102.1, on the reverse strand, counting down.
CCAAGCTCCGACGATGCTAATCGGAAGAAACAAGAGAAGCTGCGCCTCCGAGCAAGTTCTATCGACTTTATTGTATCATCATTGCGAACTGAATGGGAGCGCGATTGTAAATAACGATGGCTGTGGACACGAATGGTGTCCGAGTTCTTATGTTGATGATTAGCGAGACGGTTCATGCTGGATGCCTCTCGATATCCGTGCGAAATCTGGGATCCTTATCGACAGTCGCAACTCATTCTCGGCGTGCAGTCGGTTCCGGTATTTATGTTAGATAGACCCATGGACCGGGAAGCCTGCTCGAACAGATGTGTGCTGTCGGCCTGCAATTGCTGCAGCGCCGTTCGTCTACACTCCTCAATATCTACACGAGTGGTCCAGCTCAGGTGGTTGTCCTCGGGATATCCAAGGACAAGGTTGAAAATGGCGTCTTTTGCTGTATTCCCAGGAAGAGCCTTGCAGGAAAGACGCTCCTCTTCCACTCCTTCCAGGTACTTGTACCGGATGATCGCGAGTAAAATAGCACATCCCGCTACATCAGTGGACTCGTCTACCTGTTAAGCCCAACAGACACACTATGTCTAAGGTCGTCGCAAACGCATCTCTCGAGCCCAGTGGCGTCGCCAGAATTTTCTCTGGGGATCGCCTCGTCAACAACAACAGGAGAGCTTACTCTATGGTCTTCATCGATCGTCTCTACCATACTACATCACACCAGCCGGACCAGCGGACTGCGGTTCTTGCCATAGAGGCACCTTCCCCCTCTTCATATGGCCAGCATCGTTTCTGAAACTATCTGCGGCTCATCGGTACATGTTGTCAGTCTTCTGTGAAGCAGTTTCCACTACACTGATCAAGAATTTTGACCGAAATCAAGGAATATCGTCGAAGCTTGAAGAATGTCGTAGCCTGTCTCTTGAGTGTCCCTCGTTGGTTTGGCTTCATGTCCATTGATATGACATTGAAGCGCTTCATCGAGCTTGTAAGGAGCTCGTGTTGTGGTTTTCACTTCAGCTCGACGAAATCCACGTTGAATCTCACCTTCGGATGCTTCTGAACTGCCTCGTGTCTCGTAGAACGTCCTCTATGCGCTTGTAGACACTCGAAGACGGTCTTGTGGATGCTTGATGACGGTCTCGTAGACTCACGTATACGTCAGATAACCTCCTCAGACCCAGAAGAGTACGGTCAGATCCATCCCGGGATCAGCTCCGTAAACTCCGAAAAGTATGGTCAGATCGACCCCATATTCACCGCTATTGACTCCAAAAAAAAAGATAATTTTGCACGATGTAGCAACGTCTCGTCGACGCCGGAATCACCTCTTTATGCCCTGGAAAGTATGAACAGATCGACTCCGGCGTCAACTCCATAATTTCAGGAAAGTTTGATCAGATCGATGCCGGAATCGGCTCCCTTGACTCCGAAAATAGTGGTCAGATCGACCCCGGGATCCTCTCCTCAGACTCCGGAAAGCATCGACAGATCGACGCCGAATGATTTAACAAACAACAAGCCAAGCGGATATAATATGATAAGGATATTACTTGGTTTCCGAAGGCTAGAGATCTAACATTCCATTCGGAAGCTCGGCTGAGATAGTATGAACTCGAGAGTTCTGGGGCAATGTGCCGACTCATTGTGCTGTCGGAGAGCGGTGTGGCCTCGATCGCTTTTATCTGCTCATCGTCGAACAAACGTATCGCGGCTTCAACCATGCGCGGCTTGAGAAGTCATTGACCGATCGTATGTGCTCCGCCCGCTAGCCCGATTTTGCGGGAAATGCGGACGGATATCTCTTTAGATACTTCGTTCGGAAGATTCGCTCAGCAACTTATCCTCGGACTGCCTTTGGTTGTTCGCTGCTGTTTCGGAGAACGACGAGAGATGGTCAGCCAGTTGTGGATATCTGGCCCGGAAATGCACGCGAATTTTTGCTGGTGGCAAAGAGCCAATGAGTTGTTGCTGACTGTGTAGACACAGAGTATGCACGTTTGGGCTTGTCATCGTCATCAGCTCTTACAAACCCAAGCTCAAGTCTCTAAACATCAATGATGCACAGTGTTGATGAGATGCCGTCACTGTTCTTGGCACTCCGTGAATGCTCATCCTCCGACTCGATTTGCCATGGTAATACGAACTAGAGCTGAAGCGAGGGATATACTACTCCGTATCCCTACTGTGAATGAATTCAGGGCTCGAAGCAAACAGCTTTCAGTTTCAACCTTGGGCTCCGCGGAATCATTGCCCCAGGAATCACTCATGGGACCGCTCACTCAGATCGGAGGTGCCCTTTGTCAACAGGGACGGATGGGGGCAGGGCTTGCTTCAGATCTCAGAATTGAAAGCCGCCCTCGTAGTGTCAACCACTGGTTCCCAAACTCCACTGACCGTCGACCCCCTGGATTCACCCCCATAAATCCCCGGAGGTAAGGTCAAATCGATACCGGATTCACGGACAAGTCGACCCTCTGGATCCACCTCCGTGGACCTAAGAAGTTATGGTCGAATCCGCCCCGTTATCACCTCTGTAAATCGGAGATCGGCCAGCAGGGTCGGGAAGAATAAAAACTCGGACACGGTTAATTTATGAACCGTAGAGAAAAACGTCTCCAAATGTCTCCATAGGACCTCTTTACGCAGCCTCTCCCTTGAATCTGTCCCGAACGATAGCAATCCCTTCCTTCGCGAGATCCCGGGTCACTACCAAAACGAACGGCGTGAGGGGATACGCTCATAGGCGACCACAATAACTCGGAAGAGCTCTCCAGAATGTTCAGCGAAGCACCCTCTCTCATGGGACGACCCCAAGCGTTCGAAAACTTAGTCCGTGGCAAACTTGACAACCCGAACATTCGGGAGGTGCGTTTTCCTATCAATGGAGCTCGGGCTCCTCTGGCTTTTTTGGAGTTTCGCTCGCTGTGGAGGCACTAACTAATGGAGATAGAGGATGAAGTCCGGATGAAAGCTATTACAGTGGAGGTTGAACACAGGGTCGGTTTTCGTTGTATCGGATGAAAAAAGGTGTTGAGCAACGGAGCGCTGTGAGAAATCGGATTGAGTAATTCGATGCTACGTAGATAAGATCCGCCTCGAGAGAGCGCTCTCCCATAAGCTCTTGCGATCTATTGATGCTAACGGCTTCAGCACCTTGACAACGCTTTTGATCTCATCGAAAACTTTGGCGTAGCACAGAGCAGCTGAGAGCCATGGGCCCCACCGCGCCGCAACGGGCTCTGGTGGACGTGGCACATTGGGTACAATATTTCGAGCGAAACGGAGTCGCGACGGGGCCTTCACAAATAGTTTTTTTCACGTTAGCAACCAGTTTGTCGACCATCGAGTAGGAGTCGCGAATTTGTTCGGATTCTCGTTGCGCTCCATGAGCGAGACAAGTGATGTGGACCATATTGGGAAATAACACATTCAGACCCCGAGCCGCCTTTCTCATATAGGTTGCAGCATCGGTAACCAAGAGCATCACGATATCATGCCCGATACCATCGGGCCATAACAAGCTCACAACAAGCTGTTGTGCTCCACTACAGCCGAAGATAACAGGAAGGGGCTGGAGGATCGTTCTGGTGTCATACAACCAACAATCGTGTTCACAACAAACCGACCTCTTTCATCGGTTGTCTCATCAACTGAGATCCGAATCCGATTGTTTCCGACAGCGTGCCGAATCTTCTTCATGATGGCATCATACAGCTTTCTCGAGTAGCTTTTGCGGAGCGTTGTGTGGTCGGGAACCTCATTCTTACAATACTTTTGCGGAAGGACGGATCTTGAGTTTCGTACAGCGGTGTGCTTGATTCAACCAGCATCGTACAGAGGTCCATATTGAACACGCTCCACTCGCTCGATGTCTCGAGAAAGTTCGAGATCAAGCACGTGTTAGGAATGCTCGCTGATCGGCGTTGCATCTGGTTCTTGTGTCCAGCGTTTTCGACGTGTTGCTGGACGTAATATTGATCTTTTTTTCTCTCTCATTGTTCTTTTTTTCCTCACACGACTTACAAGTCAACACCTTTCGATCGATCATAAACGCTTCGCTCCCGATCTCCTCGACGTATCGCTGCAATCTGCTCCTCAGGCTCTTCGCTTGCTCCGGAATCAGTGTCAAGATTGAGAACGGAAAAAAGCATTGACTGCAGCGAGCGAGTCAGGTGTATCACCTATCGAGTGCCGCTGTCGTGGCAGGTCCTTTCTGTTATTGCTGTACGTGTGTGTTGGGCAGCATTGGGAGTGACTCTGTCGTGCACCTATCACACCCGCTTAATCACCGCAACGATGCGCAAACATTGGAGAGCTCCGCTCTTCGATTCCTCGACAACTGCCAATTCTGGAAGCAACAATGTGAGGATGCTGCGGGGCTGAATCGCAAAGCTCTGTCCGCAACGAATCCGGAATCATTCGATACACATGTGAACCGAAAGTAAGGTCTCAAAGAAAAACATGGCCTTGATCTTGGTATTCTTTCGGCTCCTTCCTCGGAGACACGGGTTAACTGCGCCGCGGCGTCGACCGCACCATGGTGTCACCTGCCGATTGGACCGGCAGGCAGCAAACTTGAAGCAGGTCGGGAGATTGGGTGAGGTTAGGTTACGGGTAAGGCGAGTGAGCGGACCGACAGCCAGCGCGTTCGACATTATGGGGGGGCATTCGGTGAGATTAGGTTAAGGCTGATGCCCCAAGGCCTGGTTGATGCTATGGCCTAGCTGACGGTGAGGCCCGGTTGACGCCGCGGCCCTTCCTCGGAACGTCGAGCCAGCGCAACGCAACGGAAAAGGCGCGAAAATAGGAAAATGCCAAGTGAGAAAGAAAAATAGGCAAGATGTTGAGGCAAGCCCCGAAATAGGCATGTTTAAGCATTCATGGCATTTTGCCTGAACTTCCAGGCTCTAGTTATGAGGAATGGTTTATCGCTCCAGAAGACGTTAAACGTTCGTCCGTGAACGGCCCTCAATCTTCGTTGCAAAATAATACGCTTCTCGGAGAGCTGCCTGAGAGCACTCCGAGAAAAACTGGGCTCAGGGCCAGGAAATCTTATCCGCTTGAAATCTGGGATGGAATGTGACGGACCGGGTGACCCTCGACCAGAGTCGGCCGCGCTTCGCACGGTTTGACTGGCTTTCTCGCATAGAGGCAGAGTTCTCACTTTTGATTGGGTCAGCATCGTTTCTACAATCCGATTCTCATTTGATTGATTGGTATGTGTTGTTACTTTTCTGTATCGTAGTCTGCTCGTTACTGATCAAACATTTTGACCGTATCGTAGCGGATCCGGAAATGTCATCGGCTGATTCTGTAGTTTTTTATATTGGGTTTTACTTTAGCCTCATACCTAAATATGACATCGGATCGCTTCATCGTGTGTAAGGAGCTCGAATTATGGGTTTCGCTTCAACTCCTCGAAGTCGACGTTGAAACGTTCCCTCGGATTTTCGTGAAGTCCTCTTGGGGGATCAAGGATCAGCTTCTCGGGTCCGAGCTCCCGCATCCTGCTTCCAACTGGGAAGACCAAACGCTCTCTTGTGGTGTTCTCGTCAGAAACCGATCATCCGGACGGTGTCGAACTTTGAGTAAAAGAGAAATCGACCGTAAATGTTTAATCGGATGAATGGGAGAAACACACGCAGCTCAAGCATGCGACTTGTGACCGGGAACCAGTTCAGTTACAGAGCCCTCTTCAGTCAAGTTCGCGGCCGAATTTGGTTTGTCCGAATGATAAGGACATCGGAAACCGAAGGAATGTTGCTTAGAGGATTTTCAAATCGCCGAACGCTGAGTTATGTAATGACTTGCCCAGGGAACGTCCTCTGTCTCCCATGCCTTTCAGTGCGATACTCACGTAGTAAATATTCGCTGACCTCGAACTGATGATGCTATGTCGGTTCGAACTCCTTGTGGTCCATCACGCTCGTACGCACCGAAGTTAGCTCCGGTCCAGACAGCTTGGAACGCTCAGAATGCTTGGAACGAGAGGTCCTCGTTTCTCCCCGCGTCAAAAAGCCTGCCTTTTTCTCTAAGTTCGTCATCGCCACCATTTCTTCCTGAGACGTCATGAATTTTACGGCCTGCGATGTATTCCTGGTTCCTGGCCGTCCCCGGGAATTCATGCAGCGGAGGTTCACTATATGATGGGTGAATTCCGCGAGCTTTGAATGAGGCAACTGGATTCGGATGCAGTTCCCCACTTTTGACTCATCTTTCGGGAGGATTCTTGGAAACTCTGTTTGTGGCAATTTTCCCCTGTTTCTGAGCTCCCAGCCTCTCAGAACTTCTCACTCAGAACTCAGCAATTAGTGGTCGACAGATGTATGTTGAGTTCGGAATGCGAGGGCATTCATCCCCGATAAGTCCTTTCATGAATCAGTTCTCGAAAACGCGTCTGTTGAATCAGCCAGCCTCGTGCGCATCGAAACGGCGTCAACAGGACCAGCTTCGATCCAGGACCCCTGGACGGCTTCGGCTCTGGAGAGAATTCGAGATTGGATAACACGGCTGGAAGCTGATAATGAGGAGAGTGCACTCTTATGGGTCTCAGAATGCTTAATGATTCTCTGCGGAAGCGAGATCTGCGACGGAAAATGCCTCCCAGTCTGCCCGGGTCGTTAACGGAACCAGTTTCGTCTCAGTCAATAATATTCCTCGGCCGAACACGATCAATCGAGATTCACAAATTATTGAAATAGGGGACGACGGTCTCATGGCTCACTTAGATTCGAGCTCGTTGTCATCCAGACGCGATTTCCGACGCTGGTGCCCCTTGGGGAAGTCGTCTTCCGAATCAATACCAGACAAGCCATGCTTGGAGGCTATCACTCGCCGCTACAACGTGTGGAGATCTTGACGAACGATTGTTCTTATTTCCTCATTCGCGATAGGGAGTCTACAATCGCCGCATAGAGCTAAACCTTCGGCAAAAGCTCGTTTTCCAACGGTTGTGAGCACCGTCCATGGTTCGAGGCTCCAGAGGACCCTGAAGTAGCCCGTATAACGAAACACGGCGCAGGGATAGATGCCAGAGTGAATCGGAAAACTCGATAAGCGAAGCCTTTTCGAACACAACAGAGAGAACAGACGGATTGACTCCGGAATAATTCTGGCTAGCGAGACATGGCTAGCCAATGGAGAGGCGCCGCCAAAAACTCCTGAATACGGATGGTATGGGAGCAACAGAGAAGCAAAAACCGACGAACATGCCACAAAGGACGGGGGTATTCTAATCCCGATGGATAATGGAATCGACTCAATGCTTGTTTTTCTCAGTCTACGTATCTCATGAGAGGGAGACGGGAACTGCCCATCCATTCGACGGGGTAGCTATTGTGATGGATACAGAGCGGCGATATATCACATATATACATATGTATATCCAAAAAAATGATAGCCGCACACAAACTGCTTCTTATCCCAATGATGACCGCACATTGTGCGGTTATCATCCAATCTGAGTTTTTCTCCGCGAGCGGTTACCAGCGATGTGCGGCTATCATTCGACTGATAGCCGCACACCCCGTAACTTCATCGGTCTTGAGGTTGGGATGCCGCACGGAATTCACAATCTGCCTACCTGTCCGTCCCAGCGATATAGACAAGAAGTTGTGAGAACTAGCAGTATGAAGGCTCAAAACTGGAGTTTGCGGGGCATCCTGCCATCGTACTCGGATTTGTGCTGCTTGCGGAATGCTCGTCAGGGGTTCTGCTCATTGTGCACACGGTCTCCTTCTCCCATAATTTTTCCAAGCTCTCTCGTCCTGTCGACTCCATAGGCGCGTACCATCTCGATGACTTCATGTTCATTGCCGTGTTGATCGATCAGATGACGGGAAAAATACGAGACGAGCTTTCCGCAGAAATTGCAGAAGGGAGCCTTTCTTCTTTTGCTCAGTTTGGCCTTCGAGCTTCGAGAGAACGGGGAGAAACGGATGCTCAGCGCGAACAATCCGACGGATTCCCCGTTGCGGATGAGATTATTGGATCTCTCGGGCATCTTCATAGGATGAGTAATCAGCAGAATCCACCCAGATCACAGTCGATGTGTGAAAACTCGAAATATCTGCTCCCAGCTGGCTCAGCAAATGAGACCACGCATGTTCTGAACGAGTGCTGCGGATCACATTGTCTTCCTCCACAGACGACGCCATTTTCGATCAAATAGGTTCAAGTAAAATTATGGATCAAGTGAGCATAGGCCTCAGTTCCCCGCAGATTACTAGAATTTGAGAGAAATCGGCTCTTCCGAACCAGCAGACAAGTAATTCCGACTTCGTTTTCACACCCATGATCTCGAATTTCGGTGTGCGGTTATCATTTTTTTGTATACAGCAAGTAAGTCCTGTAAGACATGTTGACCGCACCCAGGTGCGGTTATCAAAGGAGTAAGTATTGAAATCCTCAGTTGTGCGGTTAATGTGCGGCTATCATTCAGGAGAGGTAAATATATATATACTAGCCGGCCTTCGGCCGACTACGCTGGCCGACCCGTCCCTTGCTTCGGGAGTCTACTGCTGACAGACACACATTGCCTTACATGTAGTGTCATGAGGCCTTCGGGAGTGGCTACCGATTCTCGACAGGATCCTGACCTGGATCACCCCTCCAGAGTTGGAAACTAATGGCGAGATTGGCACCGGAATCTTCCCTCCAGAGTTGAAAACCAATGGCCAGATTGGTCTCAGAATCCCCCCTCCAGAGTTGGAAAGTAATGGCCAGATTGGTACCGGAATCACCCCTCCAGAGTTGGAAACTAATGGCCAGATTGATACCGGAATCACCCCTCCAGAGTTGGAAACTAATGGCCAGATTGGCACCGGAATCACCCCTCCAGAGTTGGAAAGTAATGGCCAGATTGATACCGGAATCACCCCTCCAGAGTTGGAAACTAATGGCCAGATTGATACCGGAATCACCCCTCCAGAGTTGGAAACTAATGGCCAGATTGGCACCGGAATCACCCCTCCAGAGTTGGAAACTAATGGCCAGATTGATACCGGAATCACCCCTCCAGAGTTGGAAACTAATGGCCAGATTCGTACCGGAATCACCCCTCCAGAGTTGGAAACTAATGGCCAGATTGATACCGGAATCACCCCTCCAGAGTTGGAAAGTAATGGCCAGATTGGTCTCAGAATCCCCCCTCCAGAGTTGGAAAGTAATGGCCAGATTGGTACCGGAATCACCCCTCCAGAGTTGGAAACTAATGGCCAGATTGGTCTCGGAATCACCCCTCTAAAGAAGGAAAGTAATGGCCAGATCGGCACCGGAATCACCCCTCCAGAGTTGGAAACTGATGCCCAGATTGGTCTCGGAATCACCCCTCCAGAGTTGGAAAGTAATGGCCAGATTGATACCGGAATCACCCCTCCAGAGTTGAAAACTAATGGTCAAATTGGCACCGGAATCACCCCTCCAGAGTTGGAAAGTAATGGCCAGATTGATACCGGAATCACCCCTCCAGAGTTGGAAACTAATGGTCGGATTGGTCTCAGAATCACCCCTCCAAACAAAGTTGGAAAGTAATGGTCGGATTGGTCTCAGAATCACCCCTCCAAACAAAGTTGGAAAGTAATGTCCAGATTGGTCTCGGTATCACCCCTCCAGAGTTGGAAAGTAATGGCCAGATTGGTCTCGGAATCAGCCCTCCAGAGTTGAAAACTAATGGTCAAATTGGCACCGGAATCACCCCTCCAGAGTTGGAAAGTAATGGTCAAATTGGCACCGGAATCATCCCTCCAGAGTTGGAAAGTAATGGCCAGATTGGTCCCGGAATCACCCCTCCAGAGTTGGAAAGTAATGGCCAGATTGGTCTCGGAATCACCCCTCCAGAGTTGGGAAGTAATGGCCAGATTGGTCTCGGAATCACCCCTCCAGAGTTGGGAAGTAATGGCCTTATTGGTCTCGAAATCACCCCTCCAGGAATCTTTATGATAGATTTTTATGATAGATGTATAGGAGAGGAGGTGGGGAAGGATATCCGATGACGATGGGATGAGTCTGGCTGGCGTCATAACGGGGCGGTGCACCTTATCGTCAGAATTTGGATGCGGATGACAGTATGGAGGGGGTCAAAGTTGGGGTAAATCGCGAGCGGGGGAGGAGGGGAAGAGGAGGGGGGGAGGGGTGGGTGGCCTATGTCCTTCCCGGAGAGCCGCCCTACATTATGCAGTTTGTTCCAAGTCGATCCGATCAATACCAGAGGAGCCTATTGAGGACAAACAAACAAACAAACAAACAAACAAACAAACAAACAAACAGACCCTGGATTTTTATATATATAGATATGTCATAGGTGAATGCACACATTGGAGATTTCTTCGAACGAAGAAGCAGCACGAATGGAGAAACACCTAACGGACACACTGAGAGAAATACGCGGATGCGACACAACCGCAGAGGAGGTGAGAGAGCCTGTGCGGGAGCGAGAAAAAAATCGACCTAGATATAAGCGCGGGAACAATAGCGGAGGCACTGGAGAGAATGTGGAACGACTAAATCACGGGGCTAAATCGAATCCCAGCACACTGCTGAAATCAACAGGGACAGTCGGCTGCGAATACGTGACTCTGCATTTCAATCAGATAATGAGCGGAGTCACGCCGATCCCAGACGACTGGAGGGAGAGTGACTCTACTGCCGGGAAGTATTTCCGAAGGGAAATCTCTCGAAATTCAATAACCAATCACGGCATCATTGGTTCTACACAGAACATCCACAAGGCTCATATGTTGCGGAATCCAAAATCGGATGGAAGAAACCGAGGATCTCGGAGAAATGCGATTCGGGTTCCGAAAGGAAAGGCGGGCTCAAGAATGCATCTTCATTCTCACATCGGCAATCGTAATCGCAAGAGAGGAAGGGACGGGGCTCATGACTTGCTTCCTGGACTGCACAGAAGCATACGATAGGATGAGCAGGGATCGCCTGTGGAAGCTATTCCTGCGAAAAAGTATGCCGGCATCGACCTCGGAGTTATTCAAACTCCTGCACACGGTCAACGGGATGTCCACTCGGCTCAATACTTTTCATCCTATAAATATCCAACCTGGAGAGGAAATACTTGAACTATCAAGAGAAAGGGGAGATGATTTATGGATATACATCCATCCAGACTTGCGTGTAATCGGTCCGATCGTGGACTTCCTGCACCTTCAAGCAGAATCCCGACACAGGACGGCGGCGAAACGCTGACTACAATGTCGTGTTGAGGGAAGGAAACATCTCAATATAACATGCCATAGGCTGAATAAATTGTTTGCTGGCTATCCGGGGACGTTTTTTTCGAACTCTTCCTTCGTGCGCCACCTACTCCCCTATCCGCGTGGCGTAGCTAGGTAATGTGCCGGCCGGGCGGGACTTGGAGATTGCGAGAATGCCGCACCTTCGCCTCTGCGCCCACTTGGGACTGAGAAAGCTCTTGTGTGTGCCTCGTGCAGCCAAGCGAATATGAGGGAAAGATGCCGGAACGCGGAATCCCAGGGAGAGCGGTTCATCCCGGCATCGGCGATACGCGAAAGTGATCTTATCTGTTATCGACCGGGTCAACCGCTCTCCCTCTCGTGTCAATCTGGAAGCTCTCGTATTGCGATACAGTGCGGGGAATTCGGATATTCGGGGAATCTCAGTGGTATTCGCTGACAAAAGATCGAGGATTGAGAGGAACCGTTTTGATTTCCAGATCTCCGTCCCCACGCATGATCAGGACTTGGACCCCATGTATAGAAGTTATCCACTAATAGCGAACCGCCTCGGGACAGGACCCTAGGTTTTGCAATGAAATCGCGAGTCATGCTTTCGTCACAATGCTGAGGGTCAGAGGGCGTGAGTCGCTCTCGGACTCATTTCCCAACTCTTCGGAGCGAGTGCGTCCAGATCTTGATCCCGAGCAATCAGTGACGTATCCAGATATCTTCCCGCCATCCGCCTACCTTCCACGCGTTCTGTAACATCTGAAGAAACCTTTCCTTTGTCTTCTACCAAACCATTCACAGAGAATCCATAAAATTCATCCATTTGTTGAGTCCAATGAGAGCGGTAGGATCGCCTTGTGAACAGCCACAGGAGAGCTTACGTTCGATTTGAAAGCTCAGAAGCGAGGCGTCGCGGTTTTTGTTCCTCATGTAATTCAGGATCGATGGTCCTCATTCATCGCCTGTGCCATCATTACATATCGCTCGGTTCTGAAAGGCAGGCGATCCAACATTTGTTACGAAGAGATCCAACACGGAGCTAGCCGAGCGAATAAGTCGGGACGTCCGCCATCGCTTATCGTGTGAGGTTTTTGGGAGTCATTCACGAGGCCTCGACGTATGGCCGACGATTTCGTTGAAAATCATCGGCTTTTGACATGGATGGGTGTCGTACGGAGCGTAGCGATATTTCCCTTGGGTACCGATAAGGTGGCTTAGGGAAACATTTGGGGAGTGAGAGTGATTAGAGCGAATCTCTCCAGATTGTGATAAGGGGCAGAGGGCGGTTCCACCAGCGGTATATTTCGCTCCTGGAAGCGGAGGCTTCAGCGTGTCGAGGCTTTGTAGGGACAGGCAGGGTCGGCGTCATTCACAGAAGGCGGTCCGGTCTCGTCCAAGAGCTAGGATGTTGTTAGAGACTTTAGTTGTGTTCGTGTTGATCCTCGTTGCGGAACTTGTGCGTCGTCGCTGGAGGAGCCTCCAGTTCTTCAAGGAGCGTGGGATACCAGGACCAACACCTCACCTGCTGTGGGGCCATTACCGTGAGCTGAGCACCGATCACCCCAGCTGGATCAAAAAATGGAGTGAAGAGTACGGCGGAACGTTCGGCGTGTTCTGGGGTGGAAAACCATTCCTTGTCACCTGTGATTTGGATATAGCCAAAGAAGTTCTTATCAAGCAATTCCCGAAATTCACCAACCGAGGGAAGCAGTTTGCCCTGGAAGATGTCCATCATCTAAGACTGTTCGCTTTCGTGGACGATCCACCATGGAGATCATTGCGGAAGGCCTTGACCCCTGGCTTTTCCTCCAAGAAGATCAAAGAAATGACACCATTGGTCTTGAAAAGCATTGAAGGTTTGGAGTGTAATTTGAACAAATCCGGCTCGGATGACGAAGCCTTCGATATTTATCCATTGCTGAAGAGATTCGCCGTAGACAACATTGGACGAACTATCTTTGGTATCAACGCCAACACGCAAGCCGAGCCGGAGGTCTCCGCACCGCTCCTGAAAGCGGCGCTGCACGCAACTGCTAACTTCATGGGTGGCTACCTAGATTTTTTCTGCAACAGCTTCACGAGCGTGAACCGTGTTTTCGGCTTTGTTCTCCGCTTCCTCCTGCAGTGGCATATAACGAAGCATGCCGTGAGCGACATGGAGGTGGAAATGCATAAAGTGATCCAGGCCCGACGAGATGCTGCACCACGAAAGGACCTACTCCAGTCGCTGCTTGAATCTCAAGGTGAAAAACGCCACAACTTTGCCCCGCCGCGATCCTCGTCAGAGGCCTGGATTCGCCATTCCAACTATGAGAGCCTGCTTGCTTAGCCGTCATTCCGTTCGAATTTCAGAGATAAGCAAGGATAACAGTGCCCTAGCTGCCCGAGAGGACATCGAGGATGAGAAAATGTCTTCTGAAACCATCTCTGTACAGCTCACCACTGAAGAAGTCATCGGCACTTCCATTACGCTGTTCATGGCGGGCTACGATACCACAAGCACTTCACTGGCACATATCTTCTATTGTCTCGGGAAATACCCAGACGTACAGCAGCGTTTGCGGCAGGAGATTGAAGAGGCTCTCGAAGGCATGGAGGAGCCTACGTACGAAATTGCCATGAACCTCAAATACATGGATCAAGTCATCCGGGAAACTTTGAGGCTCCTGCCGCCCGCTACAGGGTAAACTGATCATCCAACTGTCCCCAAGTGATACTCAAATTTCCCATCTCCATTCATTGCCGAATTCTCAGCTACAGTGAAAACCGCCTTGCGGAAAACATCTCAATTCTAGGATGGCTCTTTCTGGGGATGATCGAGCGGTCGAAGCGATGGGGGGGGGGGGGGGGGGGGGGGGGGGGCTTCGCAGCTTCTTTACGCTCAGCCTGCCTACTTCTTCCGCCTCGCTTACGTCCTCGATGTTCCGCATGTACAGTCCCCTGTTCGAACTGAGCAAAGGTGTAGCTGCTACAGGAGGCAATCTGCTGAACGCGAATCTTGAAGTTTCCGAGGTCAACTCGCTACAACGGAAGAGGAACCTTCACCTCCACCGGCTTCATGCGTTTCGGGCTCGAATTTCCGGCTGGTTGGACCCTAACCACAAGCGGAGTCCACTCCAACCCGAAATTGCATGAAATTTCCCTCCGTGGCTCCCTCGTTGAAAGCCCGGAAAGCTCATATCGATCATTTCGGGACGATCCTGGATCTTAATACAGTACATTCCGCTTCCCGCAGATTCACGACAAGGAGAGCGCTGACAGACGTGGAAGTTTGTGGGACCAAATATCCAGCCGGGCTCGCTTTCTATTTCCCCACGAAACAGATTCACACTTCTCCCGAATATTGGGATTCCCCTCTGACCTTCGACCCGGACCGCTTCTTGCAGCCCTTGAAACATCCGTTGGCCTATCAGGTATCGGATTCTTCGAAGAAAATATGATCGAAGCGTCATCGTTCCATACATCCAAGCTCCTAAGGTGCCCTGGGGCCGTTAATTGAGTTGCTTTCTTTGTAGCCTTTCGGTGCCGGTCCCAGAAACTGCATCGGCATGAGACCGGCTTTGTTCTTCATCAAACTCACACTGTGCAAGATCGTTCCGAAGTTCGAGTTCAATGCCACAGAAGATCCCAAGTTCAAGGGAGTCATGATTGTCACTCAACCGGATCGGATCATGGTGACTGCTAAGCCCATAGCCAAGGAATGAAGAGGGAAGCTGCTGAGGATTGAGAATCGATGCAGTTATAAACCAACTCATCGCCAGGTCTGACTTGAGCGAATAAATTCCACCTATTGCGCACCCACAGAACGGTTTCTCCGGTACTTTGTTTTCCGGCGACTCAAATGATATCGGTTCGGGATTCCGATTGTGACACTTGGGCACTCCTGGTTTGCATTGCTTCCAGACCAACGGGGGCCTGCTTTCACCGTAGTCTGCCGGCATGGAAATCGGGCTTTTGTCGTATTACTTGCCCTAAAATCCCTAAGATAACGGACCCCTCAGATAAGAGACTTAAGTGGCTGCAGTGGTATTGGTATCATTCGGTTGAGGACTCTTTTCTTCTTGTGAAGACAGACCACTTTTCGGCTCTTCCTGTTCCAAACACAATCCGACTCCAACATACACTCCACAAGTTCCGGCACTGAGCTAGCATGGAGAGCGGTTTCGCTGCGCTCTAAAAGCCGAACACACCAATACGGGTTTTTTCACATCGTCTTCGTTCTCAATGTCACAGGTTGAGCTTTCGGCCTTTCCGATGACTCGGGAGGGAAGAAGGAACCTCTCGAATGCGCCGTGACCTGCGAGGTTTAGTAGGAAAGCTATCGAACGTTCTATCCCTTAACGTCGGGTACACAAAGATGTGTCCATCTTCCTGTGGTCGCGGGATCCCACTGGGACTGCCTTCTGGTGAACGCATCTTCCTACATGGCCTCCCCGTTTTCTCATTATAGAGCCAGCGCGATGCAACGGGAAAAACATGGAAACAGGCAAAATGCCTAGTGAGAAACAAAAATAGGCAAGATGTTTAGGCGAACCCCGAAAAAGGCATTTTCGGGCATACATGGCATTTCGCCTGAACTTCCCGGCTCTAGTTATGAGGAATCGTTAATCGCTCCAGAAGACGTTGAACGTTCGTCCTTGAATGGCCCTCCATCTTCGTTGCCAATGAATGTGCTTCTCGGGGAGCTGCTCGAGAGCACTCTGGGAAAGGCGGGCTCAAGAATGCATCTCCATTCTCACGTCGGCAATCGAAATCACAGGAAAGGAAGGGACGGGGCTAGGGGTCGCAGACTCGGACGCGGGTAGACGGAACTTGATTCTAGCAAACGACGGACAGGAACCTACGTTCAGGAGGGCAGGACAAGAATCGTTCTTAGATCTCACCTGGTACTCAGGAGCGTCAGTGGGACGGGTCGTAGGCTGGCGGGTCCTGGAAACAGAAACGCGAGTCCAACGAGTCCGAGTCCACGAGTGCAGGTGAGGGCGCAAAATCTCTAATCCTGAGCTAGTACGATCGGAAACGGAGGCTGACGTTCGTTTGAGAATCACTGATTGGAGGGATGATTCCGGGACCAGTCTGACCATACTTCCCCAAACCTGGAGGGATGATTCCGGGTCCAATCTGACCATAATTTCACAAGACTGGAGGGATGATTCCAAGATCAATCTGACCCTACTTTTGAAAAGCTGGGGGGTGATTCCGAGACCAATCTGACCATTGGTTTCCAAGTCTAGAGGGGTGATTCCGAGACCAATGTGACCATTACTTTCAAAAGCTGGAGGGGTGATTCCGGAACCAATCTGACCATTACTTTTCAACTCTGGGAGGGTGATTCCGGAACCAATCTGACCATTACTTTCCAACTCCGGAGGGGTGATTCCGGGACCAATCTGGCCATTACTTTCAAAAGCTGGAGGGGTGATTCCGAGACCAATCTGACCATTACTCTCCAACTCCTCAGGGGTGATTCCGGGACCAATCTGACCATTGGTTCCGAAGTCTAGAGGGGTGATTCCGGGACCGATCTGACCATTACATTCCAACTCTGGAGGGGTGATTCCGGGACCAATCCGACCATTACTTTCCAACTCTGGAAGGGTGATTCCGAGACCAATCTGACCATTACATTCCAACTCTGGGAGGGTGCTTCCGGGACCAATTTGACCATTACTTTCCAACTCTGGAAGGGTGATTCCGGAACCAATCCGACCAGTACTTCCAAAAGCTGGAGGGGTGATTCCGGGACCGATCTGACCATTACATTCCAACTCTGGGAGGGTGCTTCCGGGACCAATTTGACCATTACTTTCCAACTCTGGAAGGGTGATTCCGAGACCAATCTGACCATTACATTCCAACTCTGGGAGGGTGCTTCCGGGACCAATTTGACCATTACTCTCCAACTCCTCAGGGGTGATTCCGGGACCAATCTGACCATTGGTTCCGAAGTCTAGAGGGGTGATTCCGGGACCGATCTGACCATTACATTCCAACTTTGGAGGGTCGAGTTTTCTGGGGCTGAGGGAATTCCGAGCTTTTGAGCAAATGTGACTCATGATGCTGTTATTACGCTCAGCCTTTACTGACGTTGACTGGACAGTCAGCAGTCTGTTGCAGCACGATTTGAGGATCATACCATGTTGCTCGCCAGCTTCGAACGTTTCATTTCCCGGAGTATTCTTCCGGAGATCGGCTCCGCCTCGTTCGGAATCCTTGGCGAACGCAACGGTGTACTGAATACATTCTGGAAATTCATGGCGAACGAAGGCGTTGCGCTAGGCAAGAGCGCTTCCTCTCCGATGCTGCCAGAAACATTGTCAACATGCGCGATGCCGTTGAGCTGGTTCCGAATCTCCGATTGGCTGAGCCGCTCGATGCCGAGCGAGTCTTCAAAAGACCAGTCATACCTGGGGTCCAGGAGATATTGTAGGACGCTCGAGTAGCCTGTGCTTCGTTTCAGTACTTCCAGGGCCACCGAATTGCGGAGAAGTATTGACAGACCCGAGTTAAGGTCGTGCAGGCATTGCAAGAGGGCGAGTATGATGCAAAATCAGCTCCGGCGTTCTGAGGCGGCGGCGGCTCGTATGCTAACATTTCGTGCTTTCCTTAAGTCCCTGGGCTGGATTTTTGACAGGAATCATCCCCGCAGTTTCGGAAGATCATGGCCAGTTTGGTCTCAGGATCACCCCTCCAGAGTTCAAAAGTAATGGTCTGATTGGTCTCGGAATCATCCCCCCAAAGTTCAAAAGTAATGGTCAGATTGGTCCCGGAATCACCCCCGCAGAGTTCGAAAGTAATGGTCAGATTGGTCCCGGAATCACCCCCACAGAGTTCAAAACTAATGTTCAGATTGGTCCCGGAATCACCCCTCCAGAGTTCAAAAGTAATGGTCTGATTGGTCTCGGAATCACCCCCCCAAAGTTCAAAAGCAATGGTCAGATTGGTCCCGGAATCACCCCCGCAGAGTTCGAAAGTAATGGTCAGATTGGTCCCGGAATCACCCCCCCAAAGTTCAAAAGTAATGGTCAGATTGGTCCCGGAATCACCCCCGCAGAGTTCGAAAGTAATGGTCAGATTGGTCCCGGAATCACCCCCACAGAGTTCAAAAGTAATGGCCAGATTGGTCCCGGAATCACCCCCCAGAGTTGGAAAGTCATGGCCAGATTGGTCTCGGAATCACCCCTCCAGAGTTGGAAAGTAATGGTCAGATTGGACCCGGAATCATGCCTCCAGGTTTGGCGAAGTATGGTCAGACCGGTCCCGAAATCATCCCTCTAGTCAGTGATTTTCAAACGAAAGTCAGCCTCCGTTTGCGATCGTACTAGCTCAGAATCAGAGATTTTGGGAATCGAACCCTTAACCGAGATTTCGCGCCCTCACCTGGACTCGTGGGTTTTAGACGGGGCTTATGATCTGCTTCCTAGACTGCACAGAAGCATACGATCGGATGGACAGGGATCGCCATTGGAAGCTATTCCTGGGAAAGAAGATGCCGGAATCGACCTCGGAGTTATCCAAACTCCTATAAACGGTCAACGGAATGTCCACTCAGCTCAATACTTTCCAACCCATAAATATCCAACCTTGAGAGGAAAACTTGAGCTATCAAGATAAAGAGGAGATGATCTATGGATTTACATCCATCCAAACTTGCGTGGAATCGGTCCGATCGTGGACTTTCTGCAACTCCACGCAGAATTCCGACACAGGACGGCGGCGAAACGCTGACTACAATGTCGTGTTAAGGGAAGGAAACATCTCAATATAACATGCCATAGGCTGAATCAATTGTTTGCTGGCTTTCCGGGGACGTTTTTTGGAACTCTTCCTTCGTGTGTCTACTCTCTCCATCTATTCCCCTATCCGCGTGGCGTTGCTAGGTGAAGTGCCGTCCGGGCGGGACTTGGAGATTGCGATAATGCCGCACCTTCGCCTCTGCGCTCTCTTCGGACTGAGAAAGCTCTTGTGCGTGGCTCGTGCAGCCAAGCGAATATGAGGGAAAGATGCCGGAGCGCGGAATCCTAGAAAGAGCGGTTCATCCCGGCATCGGCGATATGCGAAAGTGATCTTATCTGATATACGAGGTGGTCATCGTAAGTCGGGAATTTTCTTACTCTCTCTTCTTTTGCTCATATATCGGTGAAAAATTATCCGATTCTGGACTTTTTTCTGCATTCGATAGCTGGAAGAATGGCGCATCTTCGTGAATCGGTAGAAAACTGAGTTTCGCAAATCGGCTCAAAAATTGCCTTTTTGTTTCAAGTTTTCGCAAAAAAAAAACAGTCGGCAAACTTCTGAAGTCTATCGATCGAATTCGTAAGTGTCAAGGCCGACGCAGGATAGGATGCTGCCCAAACGCCCGGCAACTCCAGATTTCTAGCTCAGATCTGTGAGGAGGACGAAAGATCGTTTCAACCTTGACCTCAAGATCGACCTTCTGACAAGATCGCGTCCTCTTTGAATTTTGGCACCTAACTCCTCAGGGAAGCCGAATTCGGGAAATTTTCTGATGGCAGAAAGTTCTTAGATTGGTCCGAACTACCTGACGAAGAGGTTTACGGGTCGATCCGACAACTTTTTCAAAAAATTAAGGAGGCGGGATTTCTGGGGGGGAAAAAGTTCTCGGATCGACCAGACAGCTCCCTGGTCGGGTAGTCTGGACCAATCCAAGAGCTTCTCGCCATCGAAGAATCTTCCAAATTCGGCTTGTCTGAGGAGTTACGGGCCGAAACACCAGGTATCTTTCCGCCATCCGCTTACCTTCCGCGCGCTCTGTAACACCCTGAAGAAACCTTTGTCTTCTCCCAAACCATTCATAGAGAATCCACAAAATTCATCCATTTGTGGAGTTCAATGAGAGCGGTAGGATCGCCTTGTGAAATCTTGTGAACAACCACAGGAGAAATCGAGATGGCTCTCGATTTCGTTGGAAATTATCAGCTTTTGACAAGGATAAATATCGTACGGAACGTAGTGATATTTGCCGTGGGCATCCATAAGGTGGCTTAGGGAAACATTGAGGGAGTGAGAGTGATCAGAGCGATTCTCTATCTAGATTGTGATACGGGGCAGGGGGCGGTTCCACAAGCGGTATAATTCGCTCCCGGAAGCGGAGGCTCCAGCGTGTCGAGGCTTTGTAGAGACTGGCACGGTCGGCGTCGTTCACAGAAGGCGGTCCAGTCTCGTCCAAGGGTATTTTTCTTTTAGGCGGCTTAAAATGTTAGCAAGCTTTTTCCGAACACGCCGTTTCGGGGAGTTAATGGCAGGGAGAGGAGGACCAATCCCCCGCACTTCTGCGGATCCGCTTGCTGTCGGTTTGTTCGCATCGCTTGAGATCGCATGAGATCGATGTGGGTTCCGCTATCTCTTCCCACGAAGGTCGGGATCCGCCCGTCGTTGAGGAGGTAGAGTCCATGTTTAGCTGTCAGATCTTCGAGCTTTCTTCCGGCTTCACTGGTTCTATCGCCTCCCCGAGCTTTCGAATCCGCGTTGAAATCGCCCGCTAGTACTTTATTCTTCTTTGTGCTTATTAGGGTGTCATCTAATTTTCGTACGTATTCTTCAAATTCGTCCGGCCTGGCGTTCGGTCAGATGTAGCACCCAACGATCGACAGGTTTTCGTCCGCCGGGCTGACTGTGACGATTCCTCTGACGGTCGTCTTACTCTCGAAGCGGGTGCCGTATTGGCTTCTTCGTCGGCGATCAGTCCCTCATCTCTGTTGCTCGAATCAGCTGATATCTTCCTATCTGCCTCGGACATGATGACGAAGTCTATCATCACCTCTCTGACCTTCTTCTCCATTGTATGGTGCGCTGCTCACGCGCGGTGGAGGTTTATCTGGACAAAAAGCATAGTGGATGTGAGATTCCTGGCACCTTCTTCCCATTCTTCATTACATACCGCTCCTCTGTGGTGCTCGAACTTGCCGCGGCGGCTGCAGGTTCCTGGTTGGCTTCTGCGCTTGTTGTGGCATTTTGGTGAGGTGGCTGCTGGGCTGGTCTCCTTGTGCCGGGCGTTCTTTCGCGAAGTCCCTGGAGGATTCTTCTGTATTCAGGGTACTTTGCTGAGTGGCGGAAGGGCCCGCTTCTGCGCAGCTCTCACAGACGATCGTCTCAGCTTTGCATTCTTTGCTCTTGTGTCCTTCGTTTCCACATCCATAGCATTTCCTTGCTGAAACCACTCACCGCGAATCGAGACGGAGCCCAAACCGCTGAGTTCCTCAGTATCTTGTCAGATTCGACTCTCAAAAGGATCTCGCGGCGTTGAAAGTCTCCGAAACACAGGGCGGAGGCATCCAATGTCCATCCGTGACCCGCGGATGAACTTCGTCCTCGACATTCAACCCCGGTATGAATATCCTGGCGACACTCGGCGAATGAGTGGGTGTCTCACAGAACCCTCCGAAATTCGGATTCAGCGCGCTCAGTTTCCGTCTGCAGGAATGCATTCATTAGCTGATCGCCGGGACTGTGACGCGGACCCTTCACGGCAGCGGACCGCTTTCGTGTGCTGCGGCCAGTATCAACTCGCCAGCCGCCTGACATAATAGGGTGCTTTTCGGTTTGGCGCCCGGAGAGTTGAGCAGCCGAAAAAGGCCACTGATTGGGATGGGATGCGGCGAGGAGCCAGCACGGTATCGGGGTACGAATGGCGGTCTCGCCAAGCTCCGGAGAATGGCCAACGACATACTTTGATCCATGAACCGCGAGCGAACCTTTGTCCGTTCCGATTGCAACTGCACGACCAGGCACGTACTGAGACCGGCTCGCAAGAGTACGCTGCCGACTCGCGAATGGAACCCCTACGCGAGTTCATTAGGAGAGACGACGGCGTCAGTGCTGGCACCAGAAAGCCTCCATGAGGGCTAAGATCCGCTGCTCGCGTCGGTGGACGAACGCTGGTGGGGCGTTGTTGCTTGTTAGCTCAAGTCGCCAGACGCCAAACCGAATAGAACGCATAAAATACCCCAACTCTCCAGCCGCCTAGCATAGACGAACCCGTTCAAGAGCTAGGATGTTGTTAGAGACTTTGGTTGTGTTCGTGTTGATCCTCGTTGCGGAACTTGTGCGTCGTCGCTGGAGGAGCCTTCAGTTCTTCAAGGAGCGTGGGATACCAGGACCAGCACCTCACCTGCTGTGGGGCCATTATCGTGAGCTGAGCACCGATCACCCCAGCTGGATCAAAAAATGGAGTGAAGAGTACGGCGGAACGTTTGGCGTGTTCTGGGGTGGAAAACCATTCCTTGTCACCGGTGATTTGGACATAGCCAAAGAAGTTCTTATCAAGCAATTTCCAAAATTCACCAACCGAGGGAAGCAGTTCGCCCTGGAAGATGTCCATCATCTAAGACTGTTCGCTTTCGTGGACGATCCACCATGGCGATCATTGCGGAAGACCTTGACCCCTGGCTTTTCTTCCAAGAAGATCAAAGAAATGACACCATTGGTCTTGAGAAGCATTGAAGGTTTGGAGTGTAATTTGAACAAATCCGGCTCGAAGGACGAAGCCTTCGATATTTATCCATTGTTGAAGAGATTCGCCGTAGATAACATCGGACGAACTATCTTTGGTATCGACGCCAACACGCAAGCCGAGCCGGAGGTCTCCACACCGCTTCTGAAAGCGGCGCTGCACGCAACTGCTAACTTCATGGGTGGCTACCTAGATTTTTTCTGCAACAGCTTCACGAGCGTGAACCGTGTTTTCGGCTTTGTTCTCCGCTTCCTCCTGCAGTGGCATATAACGAAGCATGCCGTGAGCGACATGGAGGTGGAAATGCATAAAGTGATCGAGGCTCGACGAGATGCTGCACCACGAAAGGACCTACTCCAGTCGATGCTTGAATCTCAAGGTGAAAAACGCCACAACTTTGCCCCGCCGCGATCCTCGTCAGAGGCCTGGATTCGCCATTCCAACTATGAGAGCCTGCTTGCTTAGCCGTCATTCCGTTCGAATTTCAGAGATAAGCAAGGATAACAGTGCCCTAGCTGCCCGAGAGGACATCGAGGATGAGAAAATGTCTTCTGAAACCACCTCTGTACAGCTTACCACGGAAGAAGTCATCGGCACTTCCATTGCGCTGTTCTTGGCGGGCTACGATACCACAAGCTCTTCACTGGCACACATCTTCCATTGTCTCGGGAAATACCCAGACGTACAGCAGCGTTTGCGGCAGGAGATTGAAGAGGCACTCGAAGGCATGGAGGAGCCTACGTACGAAATTGCCATGAACCTCAAATACATGGATCGAGTCATCCGGGAAACTTTGAGGCTCCTGCCGCCCGCTACAGGGTAAACTGATCATCCAACTCTCCCCAAGTGATACTCAAATTTCCCATCTCCATTCATTGCCGAGTTCTCAGCTACAGTGAAAACCGCCTTGCGGAACACATCTCAATTCTAGGATGGCTTTTTTTGGGGGTGATCGAGCGGACGAAGCGATGTTTTCACAGTACACAGTGGGCTCGATAGTGAAAATTTTCTGGAACCATTGGTTACTATGTGCATATCAGAGGAGAATAAGCGGTTGCATCAATTATCCGGTGGTCCCGACGAGCGGAGTCCACTGCCAACCCGATATTCCATGAGTGTTCCTTTCGTAGCTCGCTCGTTGAACGCCCCGAAAGCTCATATCAATCACTTCGGGACGATCTTGGATCTTAATACAGTACATTCCGCTTCCCGCAGATTCACAACGAGGAGAGCGCTGTCAGACGTGGAAGTTTGTGGGACCAGATATCCCGCCGGGCTCGCTTTCTATTTCCCCACAAAACAGATTCACACTTCTCCCGAATATTGGGATTCCCCTCTGACCTTCGACCCGGACCGCTTCTTGCAGCCCTTGAAACATCCGTTGGCCTATCAGGTATCGGATTCTTCGAAGAAAATATGATCGAAGCGTCATCGTTCCATACATCTAAGCTCCTAAGGTTGCCCTGGGCCGTTAATTGAGTTGCTTTCTTTGTAGCCTTTCGGTGCCGGTCCCAGAAACTGCATCGGTATGAGACCGGCTTTGTTCTTCATCAAACTCACACTGTGCAAGATCGTTCCGAAGTTCGAGTTCAATGCAACAGAAGATCCCAAGTTCAAGGGAGTCATGATTGTCACTCAACCGGATCGGATCATGGTGACTGCTAAGCCCATAGCCAAGGAATGAAGAGGGAAGCTGCTGAGGATTGAGAATCGATGCACTTATAAACCCAACTCATCGCCAAATCTGATTCGAGCGAATAAATTTCACCTACTGCGCACCCATAAATCGGTTTCTCCGGTATTTCGTTTTCCTGCGACGCAAATGCCATCGGACTGGGATTCCGATTGTAACGAATGGAACATATGAGCTACAAAGGGAGTCGGAGAGAAAAGCGAATGGACGCGAAGCCGTATATCCCTTCTCCTTCGAAGACCGGCCTTCGACAAACGCCAAAGTACTTGTGTTGCGGCATCGGAGAGAGGACCGGATCTTTCTTGGTCCCCTCGACCACGAGCATCTCACCCTCCTCCGACTCAAGCGCTTTGATAACTAGATCTTGCAGACCCGACTCACAATGGCTGTAGATAGCGGCCATCACCTCATACGAACCGGGATCTCCGGCGTCAGTACTCCTCTCGCGGATCAACCGTCACAAGGCATCTGCGTGTCCAAAATCTTCCGTCCCGTCCGTCAAGTCTCTCATGCTTGACGGATCCAGAAGGACAACGAGCAGCTGATGATCTGTTCGCAAGAACCACGGCCCCTGACGGATTTCTTGTCGCGTTCGATTGCGGTTACGAACACTGGAAATACTCTCCAAAGACTGTAGTTCTGCTGCGCTTTGATCAAGCACTTGGCCGTATGGAAAAGGGCTTCCCCGTTGCCATGGTTGCTGTCATGAGGTAACAAATGTATCGGATCCGGATATCGTTGCAAAAGAACCCCTCCAATCCCAGTCTGACTTACACCTGCCGCAACTATGAGCGTCTGGCGAGGATTATAATGAGCCAGAGGAAGCGTACCAACTAGTCTCTTCTCCATCTCTGAGAAACGATTCGCATGCCCCTTTGTGCACGCGAACACCTGATCCTTGGCGAGCAGTTTGTCTTTAGGTTCTCCATTGGTGTGCGGGTGATACACAAAAGGTCATAATTACGAATCATGACGCGGACGTTGCAGGGTCTTGACGTCCGGATGATGGACGCGTGGTCGGCGCGTCTCAAGCCAAATATCGAGGAAGTAAGGTGTAGCAAGAAACACATTGCGTACGCGTCACCGAACGCCACTATGCAAGTGCCGCGGGCGTCTTGATATTGTTTGCTTGAATCGACCGAGGACCTCGTGGTGCCCGTCCCACATTGTGAGAAAATGAAAAGTTGTGGGAAAATGGGAGGAACCTGTTTCCATTATGGAGGCTCTCCTTCCGGACAATCGTATCATTCATACTAGCACCACTCATTTCTTCTCTCCCAATGGACAAACACAGCCGTTGTTGCCACAATACTGTTTCTCAGGTGTAATTCCAACGAGGTCATTCTGATTAGGCGATTCCTTGAAACCCATTGTTGCTAACCTTCTTCGGAACTATTCAACACGGAACCACACGGAATCCGTCGTCATTCTCCCTTCCAACATTCGAGCGCAGTTGCGGGCTTTGGCGTGTCCTACATCAGAATGAATGTCATGGAAGCATCCATTTCAATTATCAGTCCAAAAGGGGATGTGTTTTGCTGCTCCAGATTCCCATGCGTCCCGCTTGACGGGTACCCGTCTATCTGACCATACTTTCCTGGGTCTTCTCTGTATTGATCGCGTATGGTGTGGAAAATCCCGTCGGAGACCAGAGATAGGACGCTCGCGTTTGTTGCTCTGGTACTGAGGTGATTCCTCTGAAAACCACATCTATCTCTTTTTTTCTCCGAAATCCCTCCGGACGAACAGGACTCCCAAGTCCCGGACAGTGAGGCGACTCCTCTAAAACTCCGCCCTCCGCTCCGGGAACTACCAAAAGAAATTACTTCCGGAACATCCGAGCCGACTGCTTGAAGACTTCTCGAAAAACTTAAAACTTGTCACCTTATTCTGCTCTCGTTGTTCGCACCTGACAAGCTGACCCCTGTGTCGGGCGGGTCGTTCTGTGCTGTTCCATCTTGCCGTTCCGGCGGGAGCGCTTCAGAGCGGGATCCAGGGGCTGGTCCATGTTCTTCTCCGTGAGATCTACAGTTTGGCGCCCGTCGGGGAGGGGGGTCTCAATCCCCCGACGGTGTCCATGGGGCCGCACCTTCCCCATGGGCCAGCGCGACCCATCCAGTTATATACATATCGTCGTCATCCTGGTCACGCCGCGTCATCAATCGTTGCGGCTGGGGAGACTGTTGGCTTGGCAAGCGGAGGCTTCGCTTCTTGAGCATAATGCATGCTACCTTTCTGCTGATCAGTTTCCATTCTTCTTCTGACTCGAGCATTTCACGCACCAGTTCCGGGACGGTTTTCGTGCCGATGCCGCTTCTTTCCTTCCGGAACGTGGTACACTCGATGATGGTGTGGTGAACGTCGTCCTCAGCCCCCGTGGGGCAACATTTGCATGCTGGGTCCGTCGGTTTCTTTATGAAGTGTAGGTATTTCTCGAAGTCTCCATGGCCCGTTCGCATCTGAGTCGTGAAGTAGCTGAGTTCGCCGAATTCTCGCGCTCTACATGTTGCGATGCTCGGGATGAGTTCGTGTGTCCATCTTGCGGTGGGCGTCTCGTACCAGGTCTTCTGCCACCTCATCGGGGTTTCTTCCTCAATGTCTTCGTCTGTTCTCCCTGGAGATACTTCGCGACACTTCTGAGCCCTCTCTTCTGCCAGGAGAGGCAACGGAGTGGTGCCGGCGAGGACCATGGTTGCTGCCGTCGGGACTGTTCGGTAGCACCGAGTGATTCGAATGCCGATGACTCTTTGGGATCTTTCTAGAGCTTCTCGATTGTGCTCAGGACGTTCTTCGACCGGGTAGGGGCTCTATAAAGAGGTACCGACTCTGTAACTGTCGCGAGTATCTTTCTTCGGGCTTCGGATGCTCCGTACGTTCTTGGGAGGATTTTCGCTATGTCTCCCGCCACCTTGGCTGCCTTTCTGGTGGCGTGCCTGACGTGTTCTGTTCCCCTGAGGTGGTGTTGCAGAATAACGCCGAGAGACTTCGTCGTTTTCGTAAACACGACAGGGTGTCCCTCAACCTGAAGAACGGGGGGGTCGTCGGTTCTGCGCTCGAGCAGCATCACCGCCTCCGTCTTGTGTGGGGCCAACGTAGGACGTTTTCGTCCATGCAGAGTGAAATGGCGTATAAGGCATACTGGGTTATTTCCTGGAGCTCCGGGATACTCCTCGCCTGCGTGATCAGCGCAAAGTCGTTCCTGTATGCCAGCGTAGTTGCTCCAGCGGGGAGGTCCATTCCAAGGACTGCGTCGTAGCCAACATTCCACAGGGTCGGGCCGTGGACCGGGCCCCGTGGAGCTCCGGCGCTCATGATGTGTTCGTTTCCTTCTTCGTCAACGATCTTTCTGTCCTCGGGGTATGAGCTGAATATGCGGCGAAGGTATGGTGAGGTCTGCTTGCATCTGAGTGCTCGCAGAACCACCTGCCATTCGATCGAGTTGAATGCGTTCTTCATATCGAGGAGTATGATGGCACCTCTATACCTTCATTGCCATGGTCTCTGTTTCTCAGTGGCTATGATGTCATAGACCCTGTCGAGTGCGGTAAGAGTGGACCTTCCTCGACGGAGACCGAACTGGTTTGGCGACAGGGCATCTCTTTCCTCCAGTTCGTCTCGTAGTCTGCAATTGAGTATCGTCTCGACGCTCTTCGCAATCGTATCCAGGAGACAGATCGGTCGGAATGCCCCTGGGGCGGACTTCGGAATCGGGACGAGCTTAGCTCTTCTCCATCTTGGGGGGGAAGACTCCGCGTGTGAGGACTCTGTTGACCATTTGAGCGAAGAGGGCCGGCCATCTCTTCATGAGTATCTTGGTTGCCTCTGCTGGAACTCCATCGGGTCCCGGGGCCTTTTTCGTCGCCATCCTGTCTGCTGCCGCAATCACTTCTTGCTTTGTCACCGGTGGGATGTCTTGTTCCTCGACTTCCATATGTTCTCTGTTGAAGGTTCGATCCGCCGGAAACAGCTGTGTGGATGGTCCCCGTGGTGAGCTTGAGCCTTCGGCTCCCCAGTTTCTCCCTGACGATCTTGTAGGGTAGACCCCATGTATCTTCTTTGAGTTGCGTAACAAGTTTCTCCCAACTGTCTCTCTTTGCGTTGAGGATTTCGTTCGCGTACGTTCTCCGCGCTCCGAGGTATGAGTGCCGTAGTTCTTATTCCATTTCGGGCAGATCACTCTGGCGGCCTCTGTGGCGTGTGTAGAGTCTTCTAGCTTTATTGGTCCTCTTCCGGGACTCCGAGATTTTCACAGTCCACCAGTAGGTGGGTTTTCTTCCTCTGACGTGCGGAGACTCCGGCGGCGAAGCCTTCCACAGGCCTTGGCGAGAATCTCCGTTGCATCGTTGAAGTCCATCTCGATTTCCTCGTTTCTGAAAGACTCACAAACGCCGTCAATGTGATCGACGAACTTGCTCCAACCTATTTCTACTGCCTTCAAGCGGGGGGACGGGGTGGGTGGTTGTCTCCGTTCGCTGAGTCCCTGAAATTTTATTCAACACATCGATGATCGCTTGGTGACTCTTGATCATCCCGGACTCTCCATCCGTCGATGGTCCCCGGCGCCGACAAGAAGGTGAGATCGATGTAGGTTCCGCTATCTCTTCCCACGAAGGTCGGGATCTGCCCGTCGTTGAGGAGGTAGAGTCCATGTTTAGCTGTCAAATCTTCAAGCTCTCTCCCGGCTTCACTGGTGTTATCGCCTCCCCAAGCTTTTGAATGCGCGTTGAAATCGTCCGCTAGTACTTTGTTCTTTTTCGCGCTTATTAGGGTGTCATTTAATTTTCGTACGTATTCCCCAATTTCGTCCGGCCTGGCGTTCGGTGAAATGTAGCACCCAACGATCGACAGGTTTTCGTCCGCCGGGCTGACTGTGACGATTCCTCTGACGGTCGTCTTACTCTCGATGCGGGTGCCGCCTGTTATCCAGACTGCCGTATCGGCTTCCTCGTCGGCGATCCGTCCCTCATCCTTGTTGCTCGAATCAGCTGATATCTCCCTATTTGCCTCGGACATGATGACGATGTCTATCATCACCTCTCTGGCCTTCTTCTCCATTGCATGGTGCGCTGCTCGCGCGCGGTGGAGGTTTATCTGGACAAACTGCATAGTGGATGTGAGATTCCTGGCACCTTCTTCCCATTCTTCATTACATACCACTCCTCTGTGGTGCTAGTGCTTGCTGCAGCGGCTGCAGGTTCCTGGTTGGCTTCTGCGCTTGTTGTGACATTTGGGTGAGGTTGCTGCTGGGCTGGTCTTCTTATGCCGAGCGTTCTTTCGCGAAGTCCCTGAAGGATTCTTCTGTGTTCAGGGCAGTTTGCTGAGCAGGCGGAATGGCCTTCTTCTGCGCAGCTCCCACAGACGATCGTCTCAGCTTAGCATTCTTTGTTCTGGTGTCCTTCGTTTCCACATCTATAGCATTTCCTTGCTGAGACCACTGTTGAGGTGCACTGATGAGATCGATGTCCAACTCCTTAGTATCGGTAGCAAATTGGGACTTCTTCCCAGGATCTGAAGGGGCAGTGCTGCCATCCGATCTTTATCCTCCCGATTCGCAGGATACGGTCAGCATCCAGTTTAGAGACCCTGATGAGCGCCGACCTAGCTCCTCTGTCGTTTTCTCTCAGCCTCTCAACTTTGATGGCTTCTGGTTCCTTGTGACTGAGTATCTTGCGGACTTCTTCATCCATATATCTCTGCTCACCACCGACTGGGACTACCCGAGAAGCCTACACTCAGGCACCCCTGGTTAACATTGTTCTCGAGCCGACGGGAGCCTGCTTTCACCGTTGTCTGCCGGCATGGAAATCGGGCTTTTGTCGTATTAATTGCCCTAAAATCCCTCAGATAACGGACCCTTCGTTTCGCCGAATCATCCCTCAGATAAGAGACCTGAGTGGCTGCAGTGGTATTGGTATCATTCGGTTGAGGACTCTTTTCTCCTTGCGAAGACAGGCCACTTGTCGGCTCTTCCTGTTCCAATCACATTCCGACTCCAAGATACACTCCACAAGTTCCGGCACTGAGCTATCATGGAGAGCGGTTCGCTGCGCTTTAATTGCCGAGCACACCAATACGGGGTGACTCTCATCGTCTTCGTTCTCAATGCCAGAGAGGATACAGGTTGAGCTTTCGGCCTTTCTCATGAAAAGAAGGAACTCCTCGAATGCGCCATGACCTGCGAGATATAGTAGAAAAGCTCTACGAATGTTCTATCGTGCAATCTCTTAACGTCGGGTATACAAAGATGTGTCCATCTTCCTGTGGTCGCAGCATCCGACTGGGACTGCCATTTGGTGAACGCCTCTTCCTACATGGCCTCCTCGTTTTCTTATTGCTGCTCTTCTGTACCGCGTTTGTTCGGCCACTGTTGAATTCGCTCGACTCTGAGAAGTTTGGTCCGCTCAACCGCCAATAACGGCCATGGTATCGTTCTCCACGTCGGTCAGTTTGTCCCTCTTTCTGTTGAATCGTTCTAATATTGAGTGAAGTCAAATATTCTGGACCCCCAATTTCCCTCGCTCAGAACTCCGCTCCCAGTGGGCACAGGAGAATGATAAAAAAAAAAAAACGAAATTCGATGAACTGAGTCGGCCATTCGAGCTCGAGTTTTCCCAGGTTGCAGTTTTCAGATGCAGTCAAGCGCGACATTCTTCAAAAAGCACCGTGTACACATGAGCCATTTCACTGAAAGGGTCGCAATTCGAAAAATCGCGATTTCACGGGTCCGAGTGGCCAACCTTAGCTTCACCTGAGTAGACCTCAGGGGAAGCGGATACCTGAAAGCTGGGGGGCCACCGGGCACTCGATAAAGATTAGTCCACGTTTTCGCGGAAAACGAGGGGTAGTATGTGATACTACCAACCCAGAGTTTGTTCAACGAGCACGAACCACTACAACCATACAGTCGCGAACGGAATCGATCATTCGCAGCCATGTCTGCACAGTTACAGGAAGAACTCAACAAGATATGCATATTTCATTCATTGCTTGAAAGCCTTTGGACGATCTGAGCGTGGGACCCCGACTACCAGACTTGTCGGAAGTTTTCATGCCGCGGAATCATGCTCCCTTCAAGTCAGTACGATGACTTCCGACGCAACCCAAAGGTTGGCAAGGACAATGGTGCCATCGTTTGCAAGAACAGACCTCCATCCTGCTCAATTTCGACGTTCAGAGCTTCAGTGCTCATCAACAGGATTCGTAGACTGACTCGGTTCCAATGAGATCGAACGTTATGTGTTTGACAGAAACTTGGTTGGGAAACGACGCGCTCATTCACCTCTATGATGATCATTGGGTGCTTCAGAGCGAACGACCCGGACGAGGTCGCCATATATCAGAAGCAGTTTCCAACCATTCCATGTTCAGCGCCTGTTTTGCGTGATGACCACGCCGGTAAAATTCATCCACCTGATGTTCCGCTCTTGGACGCGTTACAAGTATTGTGATGGTGTACATCAACCTCAATGCTTCCTCCCAACGAATCAAACGATTTTTAAGCAAGCATGCGATCTTGATGAAGCCGTCGGTGTTTATGAACGGGCAGCGGGGACTACTCGTTTGTGGTGATTTTGATATCAATCTTTTTGAGGCTAGCAGAAGAGAGCTCTTATCGATCATGCATGAGGAGTTTGGCTTGGCTCCGGCGAATGAATCGAACGACAAAACAACAAATCATCAGACGTGCGTACATGTTGTATTCACCAGAGATGTTGACCCTGAAGACTGCTTGTACAACGTCTCTCATTTCAGATATCAGAAGCCAACGTTTGTGATACGGAAACAAAATACTCTCGTAGCTGCGCATCGAGCGGTAAACAAAAATCATCACCGAAACTCTTTCTCACACTCTGACCTTATTCGTGCTCCTTGATATGGATAGTGTCCACTCGAGGCGCAGTTCCGCAACGCGCAGGCTCCGCTACTCGGTCTGGTTGATCGGATCTCAACAATTCTCACGCTAAGAAACGCATTCACCTCCGACAGTGACTGCGACCACAGTCTATAACTTCGACAGCCGGAATAATACTCGCGAGGTATCCTACTTTTGAGAGTTAACGGTCGTGGACCGTAACGGACTCCGATTTTCTTTTCACGAGCTTATCAATGAGCCACCGTCCATTAGTGTCCGTGATACAGTTTACGAATGTCTGCGAAACCCTGCCGAACTATCCACGAGCGCCTTCAAGAGCCTGCGAGGCCGCCATGATCACGCCGAAGGCTGTATCCGACCCGTATCACGAATCAGCGTTCTCTCGGGCTGCCACCCTCTGTACAAATATCATTCTCCTCCTGCCTTCGCTCGCTTAAGATTAGTGTCACTGTTATTCGGTCGAGGGATGATCTTCGAGTGGCTGCAAGACCGTCGACGGAGTGTTCGAGACTGTCTACAAGATCGTCTATGAGACTCTATGGGGTATTTTTTTCAGTGTCGGCCAATGTTTTGCGACAATTCCCTGATGATCGCAATCAAAGGTAGTTGACAAATATTTGAACATTCCACCAGGCCATGAACACCGTCGGTGGATGATGAAACATAGCATCTTAGATTTCTGAAGAGGAGTCTGCTGGATTTTCTTATGCAAATGTCTCCGCCGTCGTTCGAACGGGAGTCTTTAGGAAGTCACATTAAGGTTGTGCGGTGACTCCGTCGAACATATCGTTCACGAATCGTTATTCAGGAGTTTCTGATTTCTCGACGTGTTCCCCTCGGCCAGCGAAACCGTTTTCTTGTGCAGCCGTCGAGGGATTAGTGATCAGAGTAAATGAGTGGATAATACCATACTTCCTCGGGAAGCGGAGTATTCTAAGGAGCAATTCTACTATCAACCGTGACCTCACCTCACTCCGGGCCCAAGCTGTGCCCGATCGAGATCGTTCTTCAGATGCAAAATCGTGACTTTTGCGAAAGTCGACATCCTGTATTCTGCTGCGAACGCTAGGAAGATATTTCGGTCCACGCCGTGTTGATTGTTCCAATAGATTAGGCCGTAAATCCATGATCAATGGGTGCCTGCGGGGTCACTCACATCACAGCTTGGACGTCAACCCAACTCAGTTCACAAGAGGTGGAGAGGTGAGTTCGTAATCGTATTTACGGCCACGCCGAGACGATTCCCCATCTCAACTACTTCTCTCCTCCCCGTACCGGATACAAGTGTATCCGACCGCGGGGCACTGTCTGGGAGGTTATCGCTCTCCGCGGTGGCCGCAGGTTTCCGACGGCCGTCGTTCATGGCGTCCGTAGTCTGGGCGGCGTCTTCTCCCTCCTGTTGCGCCACCCATCAGAATACCGCCTAGACTCAACCTGACTGACTGCACTCTAAACTTTGAGAGGCTGCTCGCGATGAGCTGAGCGGTTTTATTGTGATAACCTGGAGAGCGCGAACTGGATTCGGATCACGACGCGGGTCTCCAACAGCGTCGGCAGGAGGAAGCATTCTCCCAGGACTGCCTCTCCTTCTTCGTTTCACCCCTCATTCATTGAGCTGGCTCGTCCGGCATGGGTTGATACCGTCGTGCCCTTCCCCAAAAGTACCAAACAGCGGTGAAAGCAGCTATCACCAGAAACAGACCACCCATGATCAAGAGAGCGATCAGAACCTTTGGTGTCGGATCACCTGAAACAAGCATATTGTCCTGAGATGTATCGCGGGAGAATGATCTTCGGACAACGTACAATCGGGATAAGTTTCAGGGAAGCAGAGAATGCTTACGAGTGGAAAACTGCGTCGCAGCGGGTGGGGAATCCAGGCGCTGATGGTGTTTGTTGAACGTGTGGGCAGTCAATTTCAAGAAATACGTTTGGCTCGGTTTCAGATATTCAGCTTTGTAGGATGTTTCTATTCCTTTGAAGTATTGAGTGGTTGTAGTGGTCGAGTTCGTTATGGAGAGAGTGTACGCCTGGATTTCGCCGTTTGGCCTGACTGGTCGCTCCCAGGAGATGATGACAGTGGATTTATCCAGGGTTCTGACGGCTAGTTTCCGAGGTTCGCTCGGAGCTGGAGTTGGGAAAATCAAAGATGAGCGATTTTAGACGATTTCATTCAGGCATCCCACAATCCGCTGAGAATATCGTCATCTATCACGCCGATCAAATAGCGGGGGACATGCGGACCTGCAGCGTCGGTTTTGCCCGAAATTTTTCGCGGCAAACCACAATTGGGTGCAGTGAGGTTGCCGGTACAACTTCGCAGCCCGATCGTGAAGTTTTTGAAAGGTTCGAAGCCGGACACCGTGAACAAGCGGTCCTGAGTCATGAGCGGCGATCGTTGCGAGCCGAGAACTTCAACCGCATAGACAGTCAAGTTGAAACGACTGTCCGGGAGAGGCTCATCCCACGCCACCGAGACGACCGTTGCGTCGGCGCTCACGAGCCTAAGATTCTCAACTTTCGGTACCGCTGTGAAACAAAGAATGCGGCAGTGAGAGATGCCGCCAACTCGCGGAAGTGGAGAATCGACGGAAGGTTGCAGTATTCCGCAGCACATCCGAGCTGATTGTAGGAAATTGCACCCCCGGTGTTTGAGTCGACTCGTTCACTTACAAAAACCGGAGGTCATTCTCTCGACCGTACTCGTTGTTCCGTAGACATTATCGCTTGGATTGTCGATGAGAGTGTTGAAACTTTTCACAGAGATCTGGAACCTACGCGAAAGAAACTCTTAGGATCTAATTTGGATAACGGGAAAGTACATTGCGACGCTGCGAATATCAGGAAACTCACTTTTCGTATTCGTCGGTGGTGTTGTAGACGAAATGTGTCTTGTTCAACACAGTGTGAGTTTCCCTGACGGATTCGTCTGTTTCGTCTATGATCTCGACGACATACCCATTGAGAGGTCCGTTCTTAGTTTCCGGTTCTCGCCAGCCAACAACCAAGTTAGTGAGATTGGAGACAGCCGCTTCCAGTCCGCGAACGGCCGAAGGAGCTGCGTCAAGCGGAGAAATCGATTATAAGGGGCTACTCGCAGCCGTAGAACCAAGATTCGTCGAAGTCCCGATCATGATCATGACCCCCAGATCTTATGATGAATTTAATCATAATCACAATCATGCCGTAATCATATCCATATTCAGAGGATTATTTTCAAAGACAGGATTTCGGGAATGGTTGACACAGAGTCGGGGGTTTCCGGGGTCGCTGAGCAGGATGCGGGTGCCAGTTCTGCTCGATGTTCCCGATTTGACGCGGAATTCGTCGGGGACGCCAGACTCATGATTGTGATCTCGGCGTCGTCATCCGACTCTCTGGAAGACCAAGATTCTGGGGGTGGTTGAAACGTGGTCGGGGGTTCTTAGGATCGGTGATCACGGTGCTGGTCTTGGTTCTCCGCGATCTATCCGTCCTGATATGAGATTTGATCTTGCCCGCTTCTCAGAGACTGCCTACTTCTAAGCAACCTGGGAAATCAGCGAGAAAAGCAATCGAAAAATGATCAAACGGCATGTGAGCGGTGTCTCCATCGCCTGCACCTCGAATCCCGGCCCGCGCTTCAGTCACAATTCGATGATGCTTTGATCGGGTTCCAAAGGAGGACGCGAAAACTCAAGTTCGTGGGGAACATCATGATTCCGCAGCGCGTTGTCGACATGGAGTCTTCCGAAAATCCGTATAACGTGCTCGATATGGAACGTGAAGCATTCCTGCAGCTCATGAGCCGCTGAACGCTCCGCCGGAGACTACGGAACATGCATACGCAGTATTGCATTGGCTTGTCACGGCTGTTCGCCCGAACAGCCTGGGTCGCGACGACTGCGGTCATTCGGTCAGGAGGAAAGCGTAGTTCGCCAGGCATGACCGTCCATTGGCCAGACGAGCATTACACTTGAAAATCGGCGCCGTTAGCCTGCCGGCAGTTTCATACGCCACATACGTTTGACAGGCCTGCTCAGCTGGTGAGTAACATTCACGCCTCGTTCGAATTTGAAATGAAATAATCAGGTCCGTGATCACGGAAAAAGGTACAAGGTTACGCACGAGTCGAAGGCTTCATGGAATTCGGAGATAAAAGCGAAGAAGACGGATCAGTCAGTGATGATTGTTCTCGACATTAAGCTAGGATCCACGAAAAGATCGATGCTACAGTTGCTCTCGCGACGTATGTGACACTTCCCTCTGTGAAACTATCATTTGAACCCTTTGCTGTCACAGTCCGATGCAATCAGCAACTCTCCGTTTGAAGGAGCCAGCACCTCGCCAGAGGATACATTCGCCCTCTACGAAGAAGTGTTACCCCGTCCCCCAGCGCGCGCCAGATGCGCGTCGCATACCTCGTCATTATGCGCTACCGCCGAAGTCGAAAACCTCGGTGTGTTGCTCAACAGGACAGCGCTTGGGTGTTGTTGGCCCGTTGCCGATAGCGAGCTTCAGAGCACCCGGCGACGCTCCCGAGCCGGGGTCGATTGTGGTACCGGACACGCTTACCAGAGTGCCATCGCTGCCGTGACAATACCCATGTTCAAGATTGCATAGTGCAAGCGCATCCCGGTGGACGAGAGAGCGTACCTGCTGCAGCGCTTCAGGGAAGTGAGCCGCGAACGCCTCCCTCGAGAAACGAATCCACTCTCTCACCATGCCGAGGACGACTGCGTCANTCCTCGATGCTCTGCAGATGCCGAGCAGCGTCCACTCGGCCGTGGAGAGCGCCAGGGTCCATCTCCGTCTGGAACGCTTTCCAGCTCCGTCAAGGCGCGGATTCGACGAGTTCAACAGTCTAATCCGCGACACCTTTGGTGACCATCAGCGTCGCATCCCAGCCTCGCTGATCGTCGCCGAGTGGGAGGCGCGGACCCCAGAATACCGGGGTCGCCTGGAGGATCTGGCGGCGAACCGCGACATCGTGGAGGAGGTGAAGAAAATTCGCACTCACCTCTACGCCAATCTGACGGTTTCGAAAGTTCGCAATTCACGATTGCTGAACGTCGGGCCTACGAGGCTCTTTATGATTCGAGTGGTCGCAGGAGGTCGAAAGGCTACAGGAAAATTCACACTGTGTGTGTTGCTGTACGCTGTCCTGCCTGGCCTGGCATTCTACGTCACGCGGCTCTTGGAGCCGTTTTCTGAGAACGTCCGAAATGATACCTCCCGTCCGCTCCCACCGGCCCTATACACCATCAAGGGCCCGGTGGTGACGACGGGTGTGGAGACCTCTACACCCTACGACATCTTTCATCGCATCAAAATTATTCGTTAGTCATTCTTAAGAGAACGTGTTCTCGATTTTCTCGTTTGTGTACTCAAGGTCTAGATGCCATCCGATGCTCGGATGATGCTGCAGCTATTTTGGAGCTTTGAAGCGGTACAGCCATTCGGATTCCTAAGTGGGTTTCATGTTGCTTGTTAGCGATTGATTTCTTCGTCTAAACATTCTTTTAGTGAGCATCTGGGGTCAAGCTATTCCTGTTTCGTAGCTTTCCTTCTCTCGGATTCTTCCCCTCGCTTTATGGCTCGGGTCATCGCCTTTAAAGATGTTTCCGACGTTTCGGAGTTCACAACGCTTTTTGTGTGCACCAGCTCTGTGACTCACACCTCATCTCCGACCATGTCTGCGATCCGGCCCGATGCCTGCCCGTGTTGCGGATACAAGGGCCCATCCCCAACGACCAGAGTGACGGTCACCTGAGAGGATGTCAAAGATCCTAGCTGCGACATGGCCCTGTGGAAATCATTGCCTCGGATCTGCTACTGCTCGGTTGCGGATTGCTGGTGTGAACACCAGCACTCGCTGCTCAGGTTCAACCACCTGGGCCGAGACTTCGAAGGACTGCGGTTCCTCGATGCTCTGCAGATGCCGAGCAGCGTCCACTCGGCCGTGGAGAGCGCCAGGGTCCATCTCCGTCTGGAACGCTTTCCAGCTCCGTCAAGGCGCGGATTCGACGAGTTCAACAGTCTAATCCGCGACACCTTTGGTGACCATCAGCGTCGCATCCCAGCCTCGCTGATCGTCGCCGAGTGGGAGGCGCGGACCCCAGAATACCGGGGTCGCCTGGAGGATCTGGCGGCGAACCGCGACATCGTGGAGGAGGTGAAGAAAATTCGCACTCACCTCTACGCCAATCTGACGGTTTCGAAAGTTCGCAATTCACGATTGCTGAACGTCGGGCCTACGAGGCTCTTTATGATTCGAGTGGTCGCAGGAGGTCGAAAGGCTACAGGAAAATTCACACTGTGTGTGTTGCTGTACGCTGTCCTGCCTGGCCTGGCATTCTATGTCACGCGGCTCTTGGAGCCGTTTTCTGAGAACGTCCGAAATGAAAACTCCCGTCCGCTCCCACCGGCCCTATACACCATCAAGGGCCCGGTGGTGACGACGGGTGTGGAGACCTTTACACCCTACGACATCTTTCATCGCATCAAAATCGAGGGACGTTCGATTGAAGTTCACACCTCATATCTCATTTGTCGTCCATACCCAGGATTCAAAATTTGTGTTGATGCTTACCAGAATGTTTGCGTGTGTCGGCAAAATTCTGATTCCAATCTCAAAATCATCACAGCTCATCGATTCATAATTAACATGGACATGTTTGCCCAGACAGTCCTTGCGACTGATGTATGTGAGAAAAAAAGGAAACTCGTTAGTCATTCTTAAGAGAACGTGTTCTCGATTTTCTCGTTTGTGTACTCAAGGTCTAGATGCCATCCGATCCTCGGATGATGCTGCAGCTATTTTGGAGCTTTGAAGCGGTACAGCCATTCGGATTCCTAAGTGGGTTTCATGTTGCTTGTTAGCGATTGATTTTTTTCGTCTGAACATTCTTTTAGTGAGCATCTGGGGTCAAGCTATCCCTGTTTCGTAGCTTTCCCTCTCTCGGATTCTTCCCTTCGCTTTGTGGTTCGGGTCATCGCCTTAAAAGATGTTTCCGACGTTTCGGAGTTCACAACGCTTTTTGTGTGCACCAGCTCTGTGACTCACACTTCATCTCCGACCATGTCTGCGATCCGGCCCGATGCCTGCCCGTGTTGCGGATACAAGGGCCCATCCCCAACGACCATAGTGACGGTCACCTGAGAGGATGTCAAAGATCCTAGCTGCGACATGGCCCTGTGGAAATCATTGCCTCGGATCTGCTACTGCTCGGTTGCGGATTGCTGGTGTGAACACCAGCACTCGCTGCTCAGGTTCAACCACCTGGGCCGAGACTTCGAGGGACTGCGGTTCCTCGATGCTCTGCAGATGCCGAGCAGCGTCCACTCGGCCGTGGAGAGCGCCAGGGTCCATCTCCGTCTGGAACGCTTTCCAGCTCCGTCAAGGCGCGGATTCGACGAGTTCAACAGTTTAATCCGCGACACCTTTGGTGACCATCAGCGTCGCATCCCAGCCTCGCTGATCGTCGCCGAGTGGGAGGCGCGGACCCCAGAATACCGGGGTCGCCTGGAGGATCTGGCGGCGAACCGCGACATCGTGGAGGAGGTGAAGCAAATTCGCACTCACCTCTACGCCAATCTGACGGTTTCGAAAGTTCGCAATTCACGATTGCTGAACGTCGGGCCTACGAGGCTCTTTATGATTCGAGTGGTCGCAGGAGGTCGGAAGGCTACAGGAAAATTCACACTGTGTGTGTTGCTGTACGCTGTCCTGCCTGGCCTGGCATTCTACGTCACGCGGCTCTTGGAGCCGTTTTCTGAGAACGTCCGAAATGATACCTCCCGTCCGCTCCCACCGGCCCTATACACCATCAAGGGCCCGGTGGTGACGACGGGTGTGGAGACCTCTACACCCTACTACATCTTTCATCGCATCAAAATCGAGGGACGTTCGATTGAAGTTCACACCTCATATCTCATTTGTCGTCCATACCCACGATTCAAAATTTGTGTTGATGCTTACCAGAATGTATGCGTGTTTCGGCCAAATTCTGATTCCAATCTCAAAATCATCACAGCTCATCGATTCATAATCAACATGGACATGTTTGCCCAGACAGTCCTTGCGACTGATGTATGTGAGAAAAAAAGGAAACTCGTTAGTCATTCTTAAGAGAACGTGTTCTCGATTTTCTCGTTTGTGTACTCAAGGTCTAGATGCCATCCGATCCTCGGATGATGCTGCAGCTATTTTGGAGCTTTGAAGCGGTACAGCCATTCGGATTCCTAAGTGGGTTTCATGTTGCTTGTTAGCGATTGATTTCTTCGTCTAAACATTCTTTTAGTGAGCATCTGGGGTCAAGCTATTCCTGTTTCGTAGCTTTCCTTCTCTCGGATTCTTCCCCTCGCTTTATGGCTCGGGTCATCGCCTTTAAAGATGTTTCCGACGTTTCGGAGTTCACAACGCTTTTTGTGTGCACCAGCTCTGTGACTCACACCTCATCTCCGACCATGTCTGCGATCCGGCCCGATGCCTGCCCGTGTTGCGGATACAAGGGCCCATCCCCAACGACCAGAGTGACGGTCACCTGAGAGGATGTCAAAGATCCTAGCTGCGACATGGCCCTGTGGAAATCATTGCCTCGGATCTGCTACTGCTCGGTTGCGGATTGCTGGTGTCAACACCAGCACTCGCTGCTCAGGTTCAACCACCTGGGCCGAGACTTCGAAGGACTGCGGTTCCTCGATGCTCTGCAGATGCCGAGCAGCGTCCACTCGGCCGTGGAGAGCGCCAGGGTCCATCTCCGTCTGGAACGCTTTCCAGCTCCGTCAAGGCGCGGATTCGACGAGTTCAACAGTCTAATCCGCGACACCTTTGGTGACCATCAGCGTCGCATCCCAGCCTCGCTGATCGTCGCCGAGTGGGAGGCGCGGACCCCAGAATACCGGGGTCGCCTGGAGGATCTGGCGGCGAACCGCGACATCGTGGAGGAGGTGAAGAAAATTCGCACTCACCTCTACGCCAATCTGACGGTTTCGAAAGTTCGCAATTCACGATTGCTGAACGTCGGGCCTACGAGGCTCTTTATGATTCGAGTGGTCGCAGGAGGTCGAAAGGCTACAGGAAAATTCACACTGTGTGTGTTGCTGTACGCTGTCCTGCCTGGCCTGGCATTCTATGTCACGCGGCTCTTGGAGCCGTTTTCTGAGAACGTCCGAAATGATAACTCCCGTCCGCTCCCACCGGCCCTATACACCATCAAGGGCCCGGTGGTGACGACGGGTGTGGAGACCTTTACACCCTACGACATCTTTCATCGCATCAAAATCGAGGGACGTTCGATTGAAGTTCACACCTCATATCTCATTTGTCGTCCATACCCAGGATTCAAAATTTGTGTTGATGCTTACCAGAATGTTTGCGTGTGTCGGCAAAATTCTGATTCCAATCTCAAAATCATCACAGCTCATCGATTCATAATTAACATGGACATGTTTGCCCAGACAGTCCTTGCGACTGATGTATGTGAGAAAAAAAGGAAACTCGTTAGTCATTCTTAAGAGAACGTGTTCTCGATTTTCTCGTTTGTGTACTCAAGGTCTAGATGCCATCCGATCCTCGGATGATGCTGCAGCTATTTTGGAGCTTTGAAGCGGTACAGCCATTCGGATTCCTAAGTGGGTTTCATGTTGCTTGTTAGCGATTGATTTTTTTCGTCTGAACATTCTTTTAGTGAGCATCTGGGGTCAAGCTATCCCTGTTTCGTAGCTTTCCCTCTCTCGGATTCTTCCCTTCGCTTTGTGGTTCGGGTCATCGCCTTAAAAGATGTTTCCGACGTTTCGGAGTTCACAACGCTTTTTGTGTGCACCAGCTCTGTGACTCACACTTCATCTCCGACCATGTCTGCGATCCGGCCCGATGCCTGCCCGTGTTGCGGATACAAGGGCCCATCCCCAACGACCATAGTGACGGTCACCTGAGAGGATGTCAAAGATCCTAGCTGCGACATGGCCCTGTGGAAATCATTGCCTCGGATGTGCTACTGCTCGGTTTCGGATTGCTGGTGTGAACACCAGCACTCGCTGCTCAGGTTCAACCACCTGGGCCGAGACTTCGAGGGACTGCGGTTCCTCGATGCTCTGCAGATGCCGAGCAGCGTCCACTCGGCCGTGGAGAGCGCCAGGGTCCATCTCCGTCTGGAACGCTTTCCAGCTCCGTCAAGGCGCGGATTCGACGAGTTCAACAGTCTAATCCGCGACACCTTTGGTGACCATCAGCGTCGCATCCCAGCCTCGCTGATCGTCGCCGAGTGGGAGGCGCGGACCCCAGAATACCGGGGTCGCCTGGAGGATCTGGCGGCGAACCGCGACATCGTGGAGGAGGTGAAGAAAATTCGCACTCACCTCTACGCCAATCTGACGGTTTCGAAAGTTCGCAATTCACGATTGCTGAACGTCGGGCCTACGAGGCTCTTTATGATTCGAGTGGTCGCAGGAGGTCGAAAGGCTACAGGAAAATTCACACTGTGTGTGTTGCTGTACGCTGTCCTGCCTGGCCTGGCATTCTATGTCACGCGGCTCTTGGAGCCGTTTTCTGAGAACGTCCGAAATGATACCTCCCGTCCGCTCCCACCGGCCCTATACACCATCAAGGGCCCGGTGGTGACGACGGGTGTGGAGACCTTTACACCCTACGACATCTTTCATCGCATCAAAATCGAGGGACGTTCGATTGAAGTTCACACCTCATATCTCATTTGTCGTCCATACCCAGGATTCAAAATTTGTGTTGATGCTCACCAGAATGTTTGCGTGTGTCGGCAAAATTCTGATTCCAATCTCGAAATCATCACAGCTCATCGATTCATAATTAACATGGACATGTTTGCCCAGCCAGTCCTTGCGACTGATGTATGTGAGAAAAAAAGGAAACTCGTTAGTCATTCTTAAGAGAACGTGTTCTCGATTTTCTCGTTTGTG
This sequence comes from Phytoseiulus persimilis, assembly GCA_037576195.1. Classification (NCBI taxonomy): domain Eukaryota; kingdom Metazoa; phylum Arthropoda; class Arachnida; order Mesostigmata; family Phytoseiidae; genus Phytoseiulus; species Phytoseiulus persimilis. The sequence goes on along the minus strand of CM075102.1, from coordinate 5,672,626 downwards.
TACTCAAGGTCTAGATGCCATCCGATCCTCGGATGATGCTGCAGCTATTTTGGAGCTTTGAAGCGGTACAGCCATTCGGATTCCTAAGTGGGTTTCATGTTGCTTGTTAGCGATTGATTTTTTTCGTCTGAACATTCTTTTAGTGAGCATCTGGGGTCAAGCTATCCCTGTTTCGTAGCTTTCCCTCTCTCGGATTCGTCCCTTCGCTTTGTGGTTCGGGTCATCGCCTTAAAAGATGTTTCCGACGTTTCGGAGTTCACAACGCTTTTTGGTGTGCACCAGCTCTGTGACTCACACTTCATCTCCGACCTTGTCTGCGATCCGGCCCGATGCCTGCCCGTGTTGCGGATACAAGGGCCCATCCCCAACGACCATAGTGACGGCTTGCTGGCACGAAGGTGGACGAGAAACAGGCATGCCAGCGTCTCTTGCAGAGCTTGCCCTCGTCCTGGGAAGGTCTTCGTTTGTTCTGGAGTGTTAAAACCGGAACCGATCAGACTCTTTCCAACCTTTATGTCGAAGATTCCGTGCACTTTGAACTTAATCTGAATGATGAGAGCCTCTGGTTCCGAATACTCGAAGAGTCGTAAGCACCGTTCTTCAGAAAGCGGACTGAGAACTGATACAGCGTCGGCGTAGCGTACGCGACGATTACGACGACTACAACGATAGATAGAATACGATATTTATTGAAGTAAAGGATGCTGCTCATATATCCTATAGATCGAGGTTACATGAGAGGGTAACTATAGACGTGCGCTTCCGTCAGGGACGCCGTACAATGGCCATCGGCTCGTCAGCCGATGCCGCTGTATGCTTGGCCGTCTGAGCGAAATATTACAACAAAGCCCCCCATTTCAAGCAGGCGGGCAAGAGTGCATTTAGGCGTAATTCGAAATAATCAAAATGAACCTTATCCAAAAATATGTCGCCTAGAATTCTATACTATGATTCTAGTCATACGTATCATATGTTCACATTCTAGAGCGTGAGGCTGATTCGGGAGATTCCTTGAATGTTGGTTCTTGTTGTTCGATCTCCTCGCTTATGTCACCAGACTCCCTTAGTTCGATGTTGAGTCTGTCGAGTTTCATATTGTCTTGAAATCTCGAGCTCTGAAGATGTCTTCGTTGATTGCGCGTCTCACTCGATTTCGACGGCTTCGTGGTTCCTACGGTGTTGCTCAAGCTGAGCAATACGAAATGAGTGAGGTCAATCTTGCTGGTGATCTTGAGCCTCGTTATGTTCCGGACGTGATTGTTTCCGATCCTGTTTCCTGTTGTACACGTCCGCTCCTTCTGTTGCTCGTCCTTTGCCTATTGTCATTGGTTGGGAATATGACAATGTTGGCCTGGATCACTGAGCGTTAGTATCGTCGATATTTTGATGCGTATAATTTTATGCCTTTCTGATGTTCGATATATCGACCATATTTGCAGATCCCACTTATCCTCATGGTGATGGCGTATCGTCAGCTCATCTGTTGAAGGAACTCGGGTCTGCTCCAACGAATCTGTCCGTTTTGCTTTTTCCGGATGGATCTTGTCTGTGTTCGTTGGCGGCGAGCGTTGATGTTTATAATGGCCGGGCTGTGGAGAACATCACACGGCCCCCCATTTCGAGGAATGTTTCGATTGGATTGTCGGCGTCCGGGGCAATTGGACTGGATGCTTCTGGGGAAACCACTCCAGAACACATCCCCGTACGAACGAACGCTTCTGTTGATGTTACGGAAACGACTTCCTCTCCTTCGCCGATTTTGTTGAATGATGATGGCGCGTGGACGGCTGCTTCGGATCACTCTCTCCCCGTCGGTGGCGGAACACGTGTTGTAGAGCAGTCTGTAACGGTTCCGCAGTCGGCCGATCCAGCTTTGATTTCGGCTAGTGATCGTGTTGTTCCCATCGCGGTGCCTGTTTCTAATAGATCGATCGAGGTTCCAATCGTCGTGAATCAGGCAGGCAATTTTGTTGAGCGTCGTCTTGAGGATTCGCTAATTGACAACACTCGCTCGACTACAATTCGACCGGAGTCGGAGATCTCAACAATAATCGCCGACGTCATCCACCCGCATCGTTCTTCAACACAAGAAGTTACTGCTGCACAATCGGAGAGACCAATGGTTGTTTCGGCTATGCTCAAGATCAAAGAGCTGATGAAAGGTCTGAAGAATCGTCCACACAAATACTACTATAGACCAAACAAATTTGTGTGCTGGCATAGATCTCATAATCTCTCCGTATGTGTTTCTACTGCAGACTTTATCTGCCTGATACAGCCTACTCGATATGACTCCAGCGGTCGACCCAATCCTCTTAGGGTCTCTGAGTCGCCGAAAGTAGCAAAGCTATCTGAGTCAGATCGAGCGTCCTTTGAGAAGCTGTACGGGACGATACCGAGGTGCAGAAATTTCTCTTGGTAAATTGGTATATTTCTTTGATTGATTTTGAACAAATATCTTCAATTGTACTTATCATGCATCCTCTCTCTTGTCGTGGTATATCGTCCTGCGTTTCTGCATACATTTTATGCTCCGTATGCTTTAAGAAATTGTCATTTCTTGTCCCTATAAAATGGCCTGACTCTTCTCCATTGGTGTGCCGAGTCGTTTCTTTGCAAAACAAAGAAGCTTGTCGAGGAAAGAAAAACTCTCTGATCAGGAACCGAATGTAGGTATTGTCCGGCCTGTTTTTCTATCCGTCTTATGCACAGATTCTGGGTTTTAAATCTGGCTTCCTACATGTATAGATGCCGGCACGTGAGAGCTCTGACGGTTTCGAAAGTTCGCAATTCACGATTGCTGAACGTCGGGCCTACGAGGCTCTTTATGATTCGAGTGGTCGCAGGAGGTCGAAAGGCTACAGGAAAATTCACACTGTGTGTGTTGCTGTACGCTGTCCTGCCTGGCCTGGCATTCTACGTCACGCGGCTCTTGGAGCCGTTTTCTGAGAACGTCCGAAATGATACCTCCCGTCCGCTCCCACCGGCCCTATACACCATCAAGGGCCCGGTGGTGACGACGGGTGTGGAGACCTCTACACCCTACGACATCTTTCATCGCATCAAAATTATTCGTTAGTCATTCTTAAGAGAACGTGTTCTCGATTTTCTCGTTTGTGTACTCAAGGTCTAGATGCCATCCGATGCTCGGATGATGCTGCAGCTATTTTGGAGCTTTGAAGCGGTACAGCCATTCGGATTCCTAAGTGGGTTTCATGTTGCTTGTTAGCGATTGATTTCTTCGTCTAAACATTCTTTTAGTGAGCATCTGGGGTCAAGCTATTCCTGTTTCGTAGCTTTCCTTCTCTCGGATTCTTCCCCTCGCTTTATGGCTCGGGTCATCGCCTTTAAAGATGTTTCCGACGTTTCGGAGTTCACAACGCTTTTTGTGTGCACCAGCTCTGTGACTCACACCTCATCTCCGACCATGTCTGCGATCCGGCCCGATGCCTGCCCGTGTTGCGGATACAAGGGCCCATCCCCAACGACCAGAGTGACGGTCACCTGAGAGGATGTCAAAGATCCTAGCTGCGACATGGCCCTGTGGAAATCATTGCCTCGGATCTGCTACTGCTCGGTTGCGGATTGCTGGTGTGAACACCAGCACTCGCTGCTCAGGTTCAACCACCTGGGCCGAGACTTCGAAGGACTGCGGTTCCTCGATGCTCTGCAGATGCCGAGCAGCGTCCACTCGGCCGTGGAGAGCGCCAGGGTCCATCTCCGTCTGGAACGCTTTCCAGCTCCGTCAAGGCGCGGATTCGACGAGTTCAACAGTCTAATCCGCGACACCTTTGGTGACCATCAGCGTCGCATCCCAGCCTCGCTGATCGTCGCCGAGTGGGAGGCGCGGACCCCAGAATACCGGGGTCGCCTGGAGGATCTGGCGGCGAACCGCGACATCGTGGAGGAGGTGAAGAAAATTCGCACTCACCTCTACGCCAATCTGACGGTTTCGAAAGTTCGCAATTCACGATTGCTGAACGTCGGGCCTACGAGGCTCTTTATGATTCGAGTGGTCGCAGGAGGTCGAAAGGCTACAGGAAAATTCACACTGTGTGTGTTGCTGTACGCTGTCCTGCCTGGCCTGGCATTCTATGTCACGCGGCTCTTGGAGCCGTTTTCTGAGAACGTCCGAAATGAAAACTCCCGTCCGCTCCCACCGGCCCTATACACCATCAAGGGCCCGGTGGTGACGACGGGTGTGGAGACCTTTACACCCTACGACATCTTTCATCGCATCAAAATCGAGGGACGTTCGATTGAAGTTCACACCTCATATCTCATTTGTCGTCCATACCCAGGATTCAAAATTTGTGTTGATGCTTACCAGAATGTTTGCGTGTGTCGGCAAAATTCTGATTCCAATCTCAAAATCATCACAGCTCATCGATTCATAATTAACATGGACATGTTTGCCCAGACAGTCCTTGCGACTGATGTATGTGAGAAAAAAAGGAAACTCGTTAGTCATTCTTAAGAGAACGTGTTCTCGATTTTCTCGTTTGTGTACTCAAGGTCTAGATGCCATCCGATCCTCGGATGATGCTGCAGCTATTTTGGAGCTTTGAAGCGGTACAGCCATTCGGATTCCTAAGTGGGTTTCATGTTGCTTGTTAGCGATTGATTTTTTTCGTCTGAACATTCTTTTAGTGAGCATCTGGGGTCAAGCTATCCCTGTTTCGTAGCTTTCCCTCTCTCGGATTCTTCCCTTCGCTTTGTGGTTCGGGTCATCGCCTTAAAAGATGTTTCCGACGTTTCGGAGTTCACAACGCTTTTTGTGTGCACCAGCTCTGTGACTCACACTTCATCTCCGACCATGTCTGCGATCCGGCCCGATGCCTGCCCGTGTTGCGGATACAAGGGCCCATCCCCAACGACCATAGTGACGGTCACCTGAGAGGATGTCAAAGATCCTAGCTGCGACATGGCCCTGTGGAAATCATTGCCTCGGATCTGCTACTGCTCGGTTGCGGATTGCTGGTGTGAACACCAGCACTCGCTGCTCAGGTTCAACCACCTGGGCCGAGACTTCGAGGGACTGCGGTTCCTCGATGCTCTGCAGATGCCGAGCAGCGTCCACTCGGCCGTGGAGAGCGCCAGGGTCCATCTCCGTCTGGAACGCTTTCCAGCTCCGTCAAGGCGCGGATTCGACGAGTTCAACAGTTTAATCCGCGACACCTTTGGTGACCATCAGCGTCGCATCCCAGCCTCGCTGATCGTCGCCGAGTGGGAGGCGCGGACCCCAGAATACCGGGGTCGCCTGGAGGATCTGGCGGCGAACCGCGACATCGTGGAGGAGGTGAAGAAAATTCGCACTCACCTCTACGCCAATCTGACGGTTTCGAAAGTTCGCAATTCACGATTGCTGAACGTCGGGCCTACGAGGCTCTTTATGATTCGAGTGGTCGCAGGAGGTCGGAAGGCTACAGGAAAATTCACACTGTGTGTGTTGCTGTACGCTGTCCTGCCTGGCCTGGCATTCTACGTCACGCGGCTCTTGGAGCCGTTTTCTGAGAACGTCCGAAATGATACCTCCCGTCCGCTCCCACCGGCCCTATACACCATCAAGGGCCCGGTGGTGACGACGGGTGTGGAGACCTCTACACCCTACGACATCTTTCATCGCATCAAAATCGAGGGACGTTCGATTGAAGTTCACACCTCATATCTCATTTGTCGTCCATACCCACGATTCAAAATTTGTGTTGATGCTTACCAGAATGTATGCGTGTTTCGGCCAAATTCTGATTCCAATCTCAAAATCATCACAGCTCATCGATTCATAATCAACATGGACATGTTTGCCCAGACAGTCCTTGCGACTGATGTATGTGAGAAAAAAAGGAAACTCGTTAGTCATTCTTAAGAGAACGTGTTCTCGATTTTCTCGTTTGTGTACTCAAGGTCTAGATGCCATCCGATCCTCGGATGATGCTGCAGCTATTTTGGAGCTTTGAAGCGGTACAGCCATTCGGATTCCTAAGTGGGTTTCATGTTGCTTGTTAGCGATTGATTCTTTTCGTCTGAACATTCTTTTAGTGAGCATCTGGGGTCAAGCTATCCCTGTTTCGTAGCTTTCCCTCTCTCGGATTCTTCCCTTCGCTTTGTGGTTCGGGTCATCGCCTTAAAAGATGTTTCCGACGTTTCGGAGTTCACAACGCTTTTTGTGTGCACCAGCTCTGTGACTCACACTTCATCTCCGACCATGTCTGCGATCCGGCCCGATGCCTGCCCGTGTTGCGGATACAAGGGCCCATCCCCAACGACCAGAGTGACGGTCACCTGAGAGGATGTCAAAGATCCTAGCTGCGACATGGCCCTGTGGAAATCATTGCCTCGGATCTGCTACTGCTCGGTTGCGGATTGCTGGTGTGAACACCAGCACTCGCTGCTCAGGTTCAACCACCTGGGCCGAGACTTCGAAGGACTGCGGTTCCTCGATGCTCTGCAGATGCCGAGCAGCGTCCACTCGGCCGTGGAGAGCGCCAGGGTCCATCTCCGTCTGGAACGCTTTCCAGCTCCGTCAAGGCGCGGATTCGACGAGTTCAACAGTCTAATCCGCGACACCTTTGGTGACCATCAGCGTCGCATCCCAGCCTCGCTGATCGTCGCCGAGTGGGAGGCGCGGACCCCAGAATACCGGGGTCGCCTGGAGGATCTGGCGGCGAACCGCGACATCGTGGAGGAGGTGAAGAAAATTCGCACTCACCTCTACGCCAATCTGACGGTTTCGAAAGTTCGCAATTCACGATTGCTGAACGTCGGGCCTACGAGGCTCTTTATGATTCGAGTGGTCGCAGGAGGTCGGAAGGCTACAGGAAAATTCACACTGTGTGTGTTGCTGTACGCTGTCCTGCCTGGCCTGGCATTCTACGTCACGCGGCTCTTGGAGCCGTTTTCTGAGAACGTCCGAAATGATACCTCCCGTCCGCTCCCACCGGCCCTATACACCATCAAGGGCCCGGTGGTGACGACGGGTGTGGAGACCTCTACACCCTACGACATCTTTCATCGCATCAAAATCGAGGGACGTTCGATTGAAGTTCACACCTCATATCTCATTTGTCGTCCATACCCACGATTCAAAATTTGTGTTGATGCTTACCAGAATGTATGCGTGTTTCGGCCAAATTCTGATTCCAATCTCAAAATCATCACAGCTCATCGATTCATAATCAACATGGACATGTTTGCCCAGACAGTCCTTGCGACTGATGTATGTGAGAAAAAAAGGAAACTCGTTAGTCATTCTTAAGAGAACGTGTTCTCGATTTTCTCGTTTGTGTACTCAAGGTCTAGATGCCATCCGATCCTCGGATGATGCTGCAGCTATTTTGGAGCTTTGAAGCGGTACAGCCATTCGGATTCCTAAGTGGGTTTCATGTTGCTTGTTAGCGATTGATTTTTTTCGTCTGAACATTCTTTTAGTGAGCATCTGGGGTCAAGCTATCCCTGTTTCGTAGCTTTCCCTCTCTCGGATTCTTCCCTTCGCTTTGTGGTTCGGGTCATCGCCTTAAAAGATGTTTCCGACGTTTCGGAGTTCACAACGCTTTTTGTGTGCACCAGCTCTGTGACTCACACTTCATCTCCGACCATGTCTGCGATCCGGCCCGATGCCTGCCCGTGTTGCGGATACAAGGGCCCATCCCCAACGACCATAGTGACGGTCACCTGAGAGGATGTCAAAGATCCTAGCTGCGACATGGCCCTGTGGAAATCATTGCCTCGGATCTGCTACTGCTCGGTTGCGGATTGCTGGTGTGAACACCAGCACTCGCTGCTCAGGTTCAACCACCTGGGCCGAGACTTCGAAGGACTGCGGTTCCTCGATGCTCTGCAGATGCCGAGCAGCGTCCACTCGGCCGTGGAGAGCGCCAGGGTCCATCTCCGTCTGGAACGCTTTCCAGCTCCGTCAAGGCGCGGATTCGACGAGTTCAACAGTCTAATCCGCGACACCTTTGGTGACCATCAGCGTCGCATCCCAGCCTCGCTGATCGTCGCCGAGTGGGAGGCGCGGACCCCAGAATACCGGGGTCGCCTGGAGGATCTGGCGGCGAACCGCGACATCGTGGAGGAGGTGAAGAAAATTCGCACTCACCTCTACGCCAATCTGACGGTTTCGAAAGTTCGCAATTCACGATTGCTGAACGTCGGGCCTACGAGGCTCTTCATGATTCGAGTGGTCGCAGGAGGTCGAAAGGCTACAGGAAAATTCACACTGTGAGTGTTGCTGTACGCTGTCCTGCCTGGCCTGGCATTCTACGTCACGCGGCTCTTGGAGCCGTTTTCTGAGAACGTCCGAAATGATACCTCCCGTCCGCTCCCACCGGCCCTATACACCATCAAGGGCCCGGTGGTGACGACGGGTGTGGAGACCTCTACACCCTACTACATCTTTCATCGCATCAAAATCGAGGGACGTTCGATTGAAGTTCACACCTCATATCTCATTTGTCGTCCATACCCACGATTCAAAATTTGTGTTGATGCTTACCAGAATGTATGCGTGTTTCGGCCAAATTCTGATTCCAATCTCAAAATCATCACAGCTCATCGATTCATAATTAACATGGACATGTTTGCCCAGACAGTCCTTGCGACTGATGTATGTGAGAAAAAAAGGAAACTCGTTAGTCATTCTTAAGAGAACGTGTTCTCGATTTTCTCGTTTGTGTACTCAAGGTCTAGATGCCATCCGATCCTCGGATGATGCTGCAGCTATTTTGGAGCTTTGAAGCGGTACAGCCATTCGGATTCCTAAGTGGGTTTCATGTTGCTTGTTAGCGATTGATTTTTTTCGTCTGAACATTCTTTTAGTGAGCATCTGGGGTCAAGCTATCCCTGTTTCGTAGCTTTCCCTCTCTCGGATTCTTCCCTTCGCTTTGTGGTTCGGGTCATCGCCTTAAAAGATGTTTCCGACGTTTCGGAGTTCACAACGCTTTTTGTGTGCACCAGCTCTGTGACTCACACTTCATCTCCGACCATGTCTGCGATCCGGCCCGATGCCTGCCCGTGTTGCGGATACAAGGGCCCATCCCCAACGACCATAGTGACGGTCACCTGAGAGGATGTCAAAGATCCTAGCTGCGACATGGCCCTGTGGAAATCATTGCCTCGGATCTGCTACTGCTCGGTTGCGGATTGCTGGTGTGAACACCAGCACTCGCTGCTCAGGTTCAACCACCTGGGCCGAAACTTCGAGGGACTGCGGTTCCTCGATGCTCTGCAGATGCCGAGCAGCGTCCACTCGGCCGTGGAGAGCGCCAGGGTCCATCTCCGTCTGGAACGCTTTCCAGCTCCGTCAAGGCGCGGATTCGACGAGTTCAACAGTCTAATGCGCGACACCTTTGGTGACCATCAGCGTCGCATCCCAGCCTCGCTGATCGTCGCCGAGTGGGAGGCGCGGACCCCAGAATACCGGGGTCGCCTGGAGGATCTGGCGGCGAACCGCGACATCGTGGAGGAGGTGAAGAAAATTCGCACTCACCTCTACGCCAATCCGGATCTCTGGCCGAGAGGCCTCTCGGACAACGCCTTCACGAGCTGGTTCAACTCCGGCTGTGACTTTGTTATTCCCCCTTGTTAATAAATTGTTATATGTATGTATGTTATAAGTCCGTGGTCTGTCTGAGGCCTCTTCTTCCTGCTGTGGGTGGCGAACAAATTTGGAGAGAATTCCGGGATCAACACTATCCCGTCCTTACCCCCGTCATGATTGAAAACAGGTTTCTGCACTATGCTTTTGCAAGCGCAGGAGCTATACTCGCATTAACCGTTTTTCTGGGAATCACGGTCCTTTGCATGTTCTACGATAAGCGTAGAAACTATCATTCATTTGCGAATCCATCGCCAAACCCAGCGGTTGATGGCCCCTACATGCCAACCACGGAGCTCGTTTCTCAACCCTAGGTCATTTATCCGATGCACTTCATTCCTATTTTACCCATTCGGTCCTAGCATGCAACTTAGGTGGCACAAACAACTCGGAATGCTCAATTCAATTCTCCCATGGCCCTCCAAGCTGCCGTGAATCTGCGACGTATCCGAAAGAGGCACCTAGCTGTGCTGTGCGTGGTTCATACGCATCTTTTCTCTCTCTGTTTCTCAGAGCACTTCTTCGGCCTCTATTCACTTCTTCCACTCCTCCCGCATAATTCTCCTTCGGCATGGCATAATATCACGGTATTAACCTGATGTACACCTCCAGGTCCCTCGTGTTTTTCCTCGGTTTCTTGGACGCGGTTCGCCCCGACCGGTAGCATCCGGCATCGCTAGCATCGCTTGGTTTCCCCCCAATCCCTACTACCCTGCACTACATATGCCCAAACAGTCACCGTTCTGGATTCACGTACTGGAACTCCGGGATTTGCATCGTGTTCCACGCGATGTTGCTCAGAAGGCGTCAGACCGCCTTTGGCCCCAAATGGATGAACAATCCCGATTCTACTACAGACAGGCAGTCACGCCTGAATTCAACGAAAAAGCAAAACTGCTCCACACCGCGGCTAACCGGACTAACGGCCCCTGCACTCGGATCGGCAGGATATGCCGAAACACTAATCGTGGAGTGCGCGGTGTGCAACCGGGAGCTCGAAAAACCGGGAGCTCGAAAACCCGGCAGCTGGAAAAAAACTCCAGGGAGCTCGAAAACCCGGCATCTCGAAAACTCTTTCCCCCAAATCGGGTCCGATTTGAACACAACGAACCTTCTGGGTAGAGAGTGGAGAAGCTGATACGAGAAAAGAGTATCACGAGGTCTTCGCGATTGGTACCACACATATATCCCAGTGCGACCCAGGGAGATCAAGATACAATCGGTATCCAAATCCGCTCGGATGTCCCTCCTAGTATGTTCGCTGTCCTATTCGGGAACTCGAAGGGTCTGCATAGAAGGTCCGTTGGGATCGAACGGAACCTAATTTTAGGAGAGGGGTTTCGAGCTCCCGGGCTTTCGAGCTCCCGGGATTTTTTCCGAGCTCCTGGGTTTTCGAGCTCCCGGCCTGTAACCGAGTGCGCCACGTATCAGAAGATTTCGGATCTAGAATACACTATCGAATGCCTGCGACAAAAATTGCAAAGCTCCTCAGAAGAAGTTTCGACAGAACCTGCGCCTGAGAACACTCGGCCTGCGTCGGCGGGCCACCTAAATGCAAATCTAGACGAAGAGGTCTACAGCCAGAGCTGTGCGCCGCGCCGAAGATCCGCCGGCGAGCAGCGCCGCCGAGGTCGGGATGGCCCCGTTAGCCGCCGACCTTGTGATTGAACCCCACAAAAAGGGGTGGCTCTCGGCGGTGGCACATCTCAAGACTCTCCTCACCAATGCATTTCGAAAAGTCTGAGAGCGCTGGAAAAAATTCCTGGAGCTCGGAGAACGGGTCCCTCATGAGAAAAAATCCGGTTTGACAGTTGCAGACCTGGTAACAGAACGGAAGATTCATATCGATTCCGATCACAATATCTGGCTCAACCAATACAAGTACATCAAAAACATCCTGAAAAGGTTCAATCTTGAGGACTGTCGTCCCGTCTCACTTCCCGCAGACTCGGGAATATACGACATTGAGCCTACAACTGAAACTCGCGCAGAAGATCGACCTTATCGCCAACTTCTTGGCGCTCTCATGTTCTTATCTATCTTTACGCGACCAGATGTCTGTTTCTCCGTGGGTTTCCTAGCTCGCTTCCTTGAAAACTATTCAGAACAACACTGGCAGGCAGCACTCAAGATCCTGCGTTACTTGCAGGCGACACCCAACCTGTCAATTGTTTACTTCGGAAGCTCGTCCAATCCGCTAGCTGAAACGCTTAAGCTTTATTCGGACGCCGATTTCGCTGCTTGTAAACAGACCCGACGCTCGGTAAGTGGCTCACTTGTCACACTTGCCGGCGGTCCAGTCCTGTGGTCTTCCCAACAGCAACGATCAGTCTCAATATCCTCCACCGAGAGCGAGTTCATAGCGGTAACTGACTGCTCAAAGTCTGCTCTCTGGCTTCGAACACTCTTCCAAGAATTACGAATCACTATTCGTCCAGTGATCTTCGTGGACAACATTGGAGCGATAAAGCTCATAGAGAATCCAGTATTCCACAAGCGTACAAAACACATTTCCACGAGATTCTTCTTCATTCGTCAACGACACGAACGTAAACAAATCGAATATCGATATATTCCGACGACTGAGAATCTCAGTGACGGTCTGACGAAACCACTTCACAGGCCAATCTTCGAGCGTCTCCGAACACTGATCGGTTTGCGACCATGGCCGTTACCACAATCTTGTTCATAGTGGTCACGCTCTACGTTCTCTCTGTCCGATCCGCGTCTCCGAACTATTTTCGCTTCGACGACTGCGATGACGCCTGTGTTCCATTAAACATCAGCTGTACAATCAGCAAGAAACCAACCGGTTTCCAATGCGCATGTACACGCTCAGCATCGGCATGCTACAATGAGGAATCCGAGTCCGTGGTCTGTCTGAGGCCTCTTCTTCCTGCTGTGGGTGGCGAACAAATTTGGAGAGAATTCCGGGATCAACACTATCCCGTCCTTCCCCCCGTCATCATTGAAAACAGGTTTCTGCACTATGCTTTTGCAAGCGCAGTTGCCATACTCGCATTGGCCGTTTTTCTGGGAATCACGGTCCTTTGCATGATCTACGATAAGCGTAGAAACTATCATTCATTTGCGAATCCATCGCCAAACCCAGCGGTTGATGGCCCCTACATGCCAACCACGGAGCTCGTTTCTCAACCCTAGGTCATTTATCCGATGCACTTCATTCCTATTTTACCCATTCGGTCCTAGCATGCAACTTAGGTAGCACAAACAACTCGGAATGCTCAATTCAATTCTCCCATGGCCCTCCAAGCTGCCGTGAATCTGCGACGTATCCGAAAGAGGCACCTAGCTGTGCTGTGCGTGGTTCATACGCATCTTTTCTCTCTCTGTTTCTCATTGTCAGAGCACTTCTTCGGCCTCTATTCACTTCTTCCGCATGATTCTCCTTCGGCATGGCATAATATCACAGTATTAACCTGATGTACACCTCCAGGTCCCTCGTGTTTTCCCTTGGTTCCTTGGACGCGGTTCGCCCCGACCGGTAGCATCCGGCATCGCTAGCATCGCTTGGTTTCCCCCCAATCCCTACTACCCTGCACTGCATATGCCCAAACAGTCACCGTTCTGGATTCACGTACTGGAACTCCGGGATTTGCATCGTGTTCTACGCGATGTTGCTCAGAAGGCGTCAGACCGCCTTTGGCCCCAAATGGATGAACAATCCCGATTCTACTACAGACAGGCAGTCGCGCCTGAATTCAACGAAAAAGCACCCCCTCGGCCCCTTGGCCCCTCGGCACTCGGATCGGCAGGATATGCCGAAACACTAATCGTGGAGTGCGCCACGAATCAGAAGATCTCGGATCTAGAATACACTGTCGAATGCCTGCGACAAAAATTGCAAAGCTCCTCAGAAGAAATTTCGACAGAACCTGCGCCTGAGAACACTCGGCCTGCGTCGGCGGGCCACCTAAATGCAAATCTAGACGAAGAGGTCTACAGCCAGAGCTGTGCGCCGCGCCGAAGATCCGCCGGCGAGCAGCGCCGCCGAGGTCGGGATGGCCCGCCAGCCGCCGACCTTGTGATTGAGCCCCACAAAAAAGGTTGGCTCTCGGCGGTGGCACATCTCAAGACTCTCCTCACCAATGCATTTCGAAAAGTCTGAGAGCGCTGGAAAAAATTCCTGGAGCTCGGAGAACGGGTCCCTCATGAGAAAAAAGGTAGTGTTCCGCTAGGCTCCCAACATGCTGCCGCCAGGCGAGGGAAGCCGCCGGCACACAGAGCGGAGTGTCTATCGCGATGGGCCGGCAGCGGCTGCAGCGGTTGGCAGCGCGAGCTTTCAAATATTTTCTCATTTACTATAATAGTTTATCGGAGAGTTCAGGGAAGGGAAAATAAAGATTTTGAACGGATTTCAATTCACTTCTTCCTCTTCGGATGAATTCTGTGCTGAGTTCACCGCTGTGCTTGATTAAAAATGGCATTGGGTCGGGTTGGGTTAGGTTCCTGGCGAGCGAGCGAAGCGATGCGAGCTGACCGATAGCATGCGGCCCCGAAGCAGTGCGGGGGATTGGATAGGGTTAGGTTTGGTTCCTGGCGAGCGAGCAAAGCGATGCGAGCAGACTGACAACAAGCGGGCCCCAAGCAGTGCGGGGAGACGCGTTTATGACCAACCCATACCGACAATCAGCGTATTGATAGCCATGGAGGCTGAAAAAGGTGCCCGATTCAAACGACATGGCCCTCTCCTTAAACGCTCTCCAATGCGCCGCCATGCTGGCCAGTGCTTGAAACGCCATTTTGGCGACTTGATCGTGTTGGGAGCCAACCGGAAAAATACCAGAAAAAATCCGGTTTGACAGTTGCAGACCTGGTAACAGAACGGAAGATTTCCTCGCTGGAACTCATTTCCTGGCACGTACCAGCCATTTTCCACGGCGACCTTCGAATAATCAGAAGCAAAAAGTGGAGGGTGATGGAACAGGTGGTCGGATACCGGGATAGTAACTCAGGCTGGATACCAGCCCAATTTCTAGACTACAGAGACGTCGGCAACATTTTCAAAAAAATCCGGTTTCATAGTTGTAGACCAGGTACTTGACGCTCAGTGTTGGGAATAATATGAAACTTGTGACCGCCCTATCAAGATGATCCTAATTTTAAATCTGGAATTGATATATTGCACGTTGAGAAGAGAAAGAAGTTTAAACATGACTTTTGTGAATTATCTCGCTTGAGTACAGGCACTTCTCGCGCCGAACAGGCTGAATTCCATTAGCCATTGCCAGTGAGCCGGAATCTGCGGCGCGCAGAGCCAGTTTTCTCCGCCGCGGGGCGCCGCGGCGATCGTCGCCGCCGCCTTTCTTTCCGTCCGCCGCCGCCGCCGTCAAAATCCTCACGGCGCACAGCTCTGTCTACAGCCCGTCAATCCCGACTGGTGTGGATGACCCTGTCGTATCAGAAGAAGCTCGTCAACCTGAGCTCGCTGAGACAGAGATCCGCATGCTCAAGCAAAAGATCTCCGATCTACGCGCTGAATCAGAGGCTAAACAGCGCCTCTATGATCGAGACAGAGGAAACTGGCATGACGGACGCGCATTCTATCAAAAGAAAATTGCTCGCCTCGAACACGAACTAGAGGAATCAACAACCTCCAAATACTTGTGTGATCACACTGATCACATTGAGCAACTCGAAACCCTCAACAGAAAGCAGTCCGGAAGTAATTCCAGAGATCGACAACAATTACTCGATCTCCTCAACGAGTATTACGAGCTGAAAACACAACTACTGAAAACGAAAATTGAGCTGAAACGCGCTCAACCACTCGACTGGCCGGAGTCCAGTTCTAGCAGTCACAGTTGTTGTATCTGAACCTCTTCAACGATGTAATGCATGCTAGGTGCCCTCGATGATAAACAATAGCCACATCAAATCCTAGGTTTCTAAAATGTATGCACGGATGTTTTAATCCCGAGTCGATAAACACAACAGAGATTCCACTCTGGATTTTAACGTGAAAACGTTTTACCGAATACCTTGAGGGGCCAGTCTGGGTTCGCGTCGTCATTCAAGGGACGAAATTTGTCTGCTTTTGAAGCCTTACAACTTCGGTTCCGGCGAGGAGAGAGGACTCCCGTGCGTCTTGAAACATTGTGAATTTACGGTGAAGTCTTGTATTAAGTTTTGGTGTTGTTCTGACGTGCGTAAATGAGTCTGCAGCATTCATTTGTCTACCCCCTTGAGAATCTGGAAAATTGGCATAAATAACTGTTTCATTCGGTTGCGAATCGGTGCGAGAGAACGGGTTTCTTCGAAAGTGGGCGATTGTTATGTGTTAGTTCTGACACAGCAGTTTTTCTGTAGTTGAATTATTCTGTTCGAGAGTATTTGCGTTCCAACGAACTGCATGTCGGTGGGAACGATGGAAAATTCGAAAATGAGGCATGAAATGAACTGTTGGATGCAAATTTCTATCCGAATCGCAGTCTCGAGGTGAGATGACACGTATTAGAAAATACAATTGAACAAGTGAAGATGAAACGAACAGGCTTCGCGGGTCTCCGAAGTGGAATATTGACGGTGAGACATCGCTATTCAAACAACGAGGTCCATGGTTTTGTGTCGGTGAATCTTCTCGCTCTACCTCGCGACTGTGTGGAATCGCCGATTCGCACTCAGCGAGTGTAAAGTCGAAGTCACTCCGATACAGGGCGGCGAGATACTCTCAGCGTTTATGAGAAGTCGATTTCGTCCGTGAAACTTACAACCTTTCGAGGAGCCATCAGGTGAGCGCAAAGAGAGATCTCTCATCTAAAACAAACTGGTTCCGTCTCCGAGATAACATATTCCTATGTACTCAGAATGCCGCGACAGACACCTGAAGCTTCGAGACGAGCCAAGCGGCTAGCTGACCCGTTGTTGGGCCAGGTGAAGAAACCTTGAACTTCGACAGAAAGACCACAAGTTCTCAGAGAGCGCCGTCTGGACAATCCGTCCCCTCCGGTCGCACTCGTGTCGGGCGTTCCATCAAGTGCTAGCCTTCAGGTATATCACGGAAATGGTACAGTTTCAGTAGCTCTCGGAAGTTCTATGATGGATGTCCCGAGTTATTGCAGGAACTCTCGATACAGTGTATCATGGCAGAGCGCTTAGGCCCGATTCAAAAGGGTGTTCGTGGAGAACGAATTCGGGCACAAATGCAGTGTTTGCGACCGCCTTTGGTTCCGTCGAGATTTGAAATCGGCCGATTCAGAGGCGATGCATTTCCTAACTGAAGCTTTCCCCGGTGAAGACACTGCTCGGTTCGAATTATGCAGCAATTGTTCCAAAGTTTGCGGGAGGAAAAAAATTCCTACTATGAGCAGGTCCAATGGGTATCGATATCCGCCCAAGCCGTCGAATTTACCGAAGTTGGACCCGTTGACTGAGCGTTTGATTTCACCGCGGATTCCTTTCATGCAAATCCGTCGCTTGCGCCATGAAGGCTGTTACGGGATCGTTGGTCAAATCATTAACGTCCCTGTAGATGTAAAAACAATGGTCACGAGCTTGCCGAGATCCTTGGATGATGATCATGCATTTAATGTGAATTTGAAGAAAAGCATAATTCATAAATCCTCGTATCTCAGTGGGTTCGTCAAAAAATCGACAATCGCCACTTGGCTTCGATTTTTAGTCGAGCAGCCGCTCTACAAACATTATAATATTGCTATCGACTGGTCTGTATTCAACAACTCAGTACCCGACGAGGATGTTCCAGAGCCTTCTGATGAGAGCATCGAGATTTTAAATGAACTCGAAGCGCCGAACTCCGAGTTAATCCACACGAGGCAGCAAACTATGATGTGGAATGAGGATCAGTGTTTGGACATCGCCCCCGGGCAGTACCGTACACCGGAGAGCCTCATTTTCGACAAATACGCGGAGGAGCTCTCATTCCCGTCCATATATTTCGGAGTCCCTCGTGAAATAGTTTCGAACGGTGAAGAAATGTGCGTTCTACTGCCTACACCATGAGTATGTCGGAGATTCGGAGGAGTGATCGCCGCGGAGTGACACCTCAACATGTGCTCTACATGGCCATGAAGAATATTCGAATCAGGGTCTGAGACGCGATACAAAACATCTATAGATCCCTACGCTCAACGGAAAATATAACTCGCGAAATGATTGAAGATCGCGACTTCGTGTAACGACTCATCGACACCAATCAAGCATTCTTGAGAACAATTCCAAACTCTGTTCAATACTGGTCTACTCGGAAGAAAGATCTCTTTGCCATGATCCGTCAACTCGGTAAGCCAACTGCGTTCTTGACCATGAGTGCGAGCGAGATGAATTGGCCGAATTTACTTCGTATTCTGCACAGGCTGTCTGACGAGTACAAATCTAGAAACTTTGAAGAGCTTGGTCGGTACGAACATTCTTCCTTGGTGGCAGAGGATCCAGTCGCGTGTTCCATCTATTTCCACAAGTTGGTACATACTATCATGGCTATACTAAGCGCAACCAAACAATATAACCCTTTTGGGCAATATCGCGTCATAGATGGGTTCTTGCACGACCCCAACTAACCCAAGCCGCTCGCCCGGTTCGAGCCAGCGACGAAGGGTTCTCGCCGACGCTGCGCCCGCGCGGTTTGGATCTCCTTCCGGTCGTTGAGTTGACGGTTTTGTTGAGTGTGCGCTCCAGCACCGCCCCTTGATTGTTCGAGAAACCTTGCCGATGGCGACTTTCGTGTTTTCTTATTATTGTTTCGCCTAGAGCTCCAGCAGAGAGGCAGCCCACACGCTCATATATTACCCTGCTTAGAGAATGATCCGGGAGAAGATTTGTCGGAAAATATGCCACGCACAATACAGATGATCACTGATTTGTGCAGCGTAGATAAGAATGATCTATAGGAACAGAGTATGATACGAAATCAAACTCACACTCACACATTTACCTGTACAATACGGGGCGAAAAGCACTGCCGCTTCAATATCCCCTATTGGCCAATGTTTCAAACAAGAGTACTGATGCCTTTGCATAAACAGGACCAACGGCGGGATCTTCTCAAGAACAAAGTAGCTAACGCGCGCATTTTACTAGAAACAAAAGCCTACGACGCGATTCATGATTTTTTAGCCGATATTAACTGCGACTACGGGAATACTTAGACTTGGTAAGATCAAGCTTGAAGCGCCCATCTATGATGTTCAAGAGAGATATGACTCAAATCTACGTGAACACATTCAACCCTTGGATAGCGTCCGTGCTAGATTCGAACATGAATCTGCAAATCATACTCGATCCGTATACCTGTGCCATTTACGTTGTTGAGTATGTCAACAAATCCAATCGAGGAATAAGTCAATTGCATCGAGAACTGACATTGATACATGAAGCGAATCTAGAATTCGATCAAACTCAGCTCATGAGCAAAGTGGCATTGAAAATTCTCAATTGTGTCGAGATGTCAGCCCAAGAAGCAGCTTGGTTCCTCCTGCGGCAGCCCATGAGCTGGGCCTCAAGAAACACAGTTATGGTTCCCACAATGCTCCCACATAAGAGATACGAAGCTCGTAAGCGAAAACCAACAATGGACGCCGAAAATTTGCGTAGTAACAGTACGGACATATGGACGAAATCCGTGTCACTCTCCACGTGCCATTCCGTAATGAACACGTCGAGATCCTCGATCGCGATATCTTTCCTCGAATATTTGAAGCAAGAAAACTTGAGATACAGGAAAGGCGAAAAGAATTCGAGAGTAACATCAACATCGAAACAATTCTACGTGAAATTGAAGAAATGTGCTCCATGAACGAAGAAATTGTCACCGATTTTCCTGAGGAAAACAAGGAATCCGTAAACTCCTCGTTACCAGCCCATAACGATGATCTGAATGAACGTACAATCCCAACTTCTGTGAGCGCGATAAGACCCAGAAGTAATTGCATGAGCAAAGAGGACTACTGCGCCTTGATGCGTCAAACAAATGCCGAGCAACGCGAACTCATATTGGAAGTCATACATCCCCTACACGATCCAAACCGGGAACCGATCCAAATTTTTCTGACAAGGCCAGCAGGTTGTGGGGAAACATTCACTTTGAAAGCATTGATGGAAACATACAATCGCTATACTCATCAGCATAATTCATTGAACAATGCATACATAGCGACAGCAACAACGGGCAAAGCAGCGGTCGGGATAAACGGAGTTCATGCCGCTTTCCGGCTGACTCTATCGAGACAAACGACTCAACTTCCCAATGCAGTGCTCCAAACTTATCGCCATCTACTGCAAAACGTTAAATGTGTGATCATAGACGAAATAAGTATGTGCAGCTCACATGTTTTCCATTCGGTCAACTCACGATTACAAGGAATGAAAGGCGAATACGAGAACAACTTTGGCGGTTTAGATTTGATCGCATGCGGCGACCTTAAACAATTACCACCAGTCAATGCTGCTCCAGTGTACAGCGCTGTGCAGAAATCTCTAGGAGGTAGACCTGTTCTATGGCAATCGTTGGATTATTTCCCGCTAGTGAGAGTGATGCGACAAAACCATACCAACTTCTCCGCGCTGCTCACAAAAATCGGTTGCGGCGAGAAATCAGATGCGCAGGAAACCAATATGATCCAATCACGATTCCGACCGCGTGGTTGGTGTGACGAGAACTCACACAGTGACGTAGTCCGCCTCTCCTTCAACAACAAAGATGTTGAAGCCTACAACATAAACGCGGTTCCTACCACACCAGCCACAGAGATCAGCATTGCGTCGGATTCTTACACGGGGTATAGCACGGAAATCGAAAGACGAGAGGCGATCGGAACAGTGCATCGCATGAAATGTCAAGACACAGGAAATCTGCCCTACAGTATCACATTCACTGAAGGCTATCCATACATGCTTACAATGAACATAGATGTGGAAGATGGATTGGTAAACGGAGCCATAGGCACGTTACGTCACGTTGAACATTGCCCAAGTTCGTCTGACGACAACAGGTCGAAACGTGTATGGCTAGAATTCGACACCGACTATATAGGACGTCTGAAACGGTTGAAATACAGACCACATATCCGTTCCAAATCAGAAGTTCTCAAAGAGCAATGGGTACCAATCGAATTACGATCAGCAAATATAAAAGTACAAACTAGAATAAAATGTAGCCGACTCCAATTCCCGCTCTTGTCAGCTTGCGCACTCACAATCCATGAGTCGCAAGGAGGAACCTTCGATCAAATCGTTTATGACTACGAAGAGAGTCATAAGCAACAACTGGTTTACGTGGCTCTCAGTAGAGTGACGTCGCTTCAAGGCCTTTTCCTCACGAATGCAATCGATAAATTCGTTTTCTCTCATGCACAAGGTTCCGAGAGTGCAACAATTCGAGAAGTCCGGAACGAATATGCGGGACAAGAAGCTCACCGCCTCCCGAACTCCCGACCATAACAACCGATGTAAGAAATTTCTTAACAGACGATAGAAACGCGAATTTGATAATTGTCAATATCAATGTGCAAAGCCTAGCAGCGCACGCGGATGATGTTGCGACAGATCCGATTTTGTCTCGATCGGATTTCCTGGTCTTGACAGAAACATGGATGCGTGAATCTTCAACGCCAATAAATTTGCATGGATTCCAATTCGATCAGGCCCAACCATGTGAAGGGCGTTCAGGAGGCGTCGCCATATACAAACGCAACACCTGCAACTACGTCACGGAGGCCCAAGATCTTGAATGTGAACTTCCGAACAGAGATTCATCATCCGGACCGAATCATCATGCAGGAGATCTAGCAATCACCCAGATTCAAATCAACGAGGAGCACGAATTCATCCTCATCGCGATTTACGTGCACCAAAAAACTCAGTATCACGAATTAGAGGCTTTCATAACACAATCATTACGTTCCACTCAGATATCTCTTACGAATGATTACACAGTACCCGTGGTTATGATGGGCGACTTCAACACAACCGAGTCGGATCGAGAAAAATTGAAAAAATTTCTGAAGGAACATTACGGTCTGAAACTAATTGAGGATGTAAAGGAAAATACAACACTCGGGGCTACTTGCATCGACTTGACGTTCGCAAGAGGACTGGATATAATATCAAAACCCTACATATCATATTTCTCTTATCACACACCAGTGCTCAACAAAATAGTGTTGAGCCAACCTCAGAAGTGCACCATGGAGATGACACGAACGGAACAGGAAGACAGATGAACATCTAGAACTCCTCACACGAATCCAAGAGAGATACAATAATGAACCAAGAAACTAGATCAAAAATGACGAGGCTATTAAAAACCTGTAAACTATCAGATCAATGATTCCATGGGCGATAAGTACAACCCCAATGAGCCTACAAGACTATCCGAGAGGAAGGTGAGTTGAATGATGGACCAATTGCATCCGAGACAGCCAAAACAAACGAAACATAGATGCTGAACTGGTATACGTTGAATAGAACTCTAACACTCATGTTCTCCATTCCTCCGTGGACCGAATCTACGAGGAGAAAGAATAGTCCACACAGCATCGAAGATATCCCGGCCGAAAGTCAATGAAAAATCGAGGATGCACGCCCACTGCCGGTCGCGACATAGGTCAGTCGCCGATGACTCTACCGAGATTTCCTCAAACGGTCCCCACAGACCCATTCTAAGCTAAGAAGGCTCTACATTTCACTACAATCACCGCAAGAGTAAAACGGAATGAGCTCAACTCCAAAGTGATAAAACGCTGCGTGTAAAAGATCTTGGAAACACCAAAGCTTTGACTCGTATTCCATTCACACATTCTCCCGCCGACATGTGTGCCTTGATGTGCACCCGTTCGAGGTGTGTAACGAACGTTTGGATGGTAAAGTCATTACGCCATGCCGTGATGTCACTCTCCGAAACTCCACACATTCCGGGCTGGCCGCCGAGCGTGGTCGGTCTCTCTGCCGCAATCACACTCGCTGAAATCAGCTCGCACCATGAGGGCGAAGCTGTGCGCCCTTCGTGGAAGTAACAATAACCGATTGAGGCGACTTCAATTGATCGGTTCCCGGCGTACAGATTTGAGCTAATTTCGTGTTGTGCAAGAATTCCGAAAAGTTGATTTTGAATATGGATCATGAATGTAGGCAAAGTGATCGATACATCCTCTGTGCCAAGGTGAGCTCAATATCGAGGTAGTTTTTGCTCGAAGAACAGGCGTGAAGCACAAGACGAGACATTCTGAAAATTGACCCAAGATTCTCGTCGGGGGAACATTCCACTGATAATATCCCCAACGATAAGATCCTTCAGACGAATCAGTCAACCGGCGCGTTGATCAAGCATCTCAAGCAAACTGAACGATATTCCGAGAACCCACCACCCTTCACGCAGAATCTGATGCAGCAGTATCAGGAAATAATATACAACTCGAGGAGGGGGGGAGGGATTGTTGAAAACGATTTGCAGATGGATGGATGAGTGAGGACATTGGTCACGGTTCGACCTTCGTACTTCTCAGAGAAATCATTGATAGTTTACGATACATCCAGAACAACTTGAATGACAAGAGGCGACGAACAACCGCGAGGACGAGGTAGAATTACAAGGCACACCGGCCGATTCAAAATCCTTGTAAGGAGGAGACGTCACCTCATCATGCGAACAGTGTTCTCGAGGTGTCGGTTTGGGAATCTGCGTCGAATTTAACATCGAAGCTCAACCTCTAAGAGGTACCTGAAATCGTTTAGAAATCGGACCACAATAAAGTATCCATCCCTAGGCCTAGTCATTAATCCAGCTCCTAGACGGCATTAGAGTTTCTAATCGTGAACAATGAAGCAAACTCGGATGACCAGCAGAAAACCACCGAAGACTATCCCTGCTCAACGTCACGAGAATATCTCCGGAAACGAAAACGACAACAACACACGACAAGACATGAAACCACAGCCTCAACGATCATTGGAAAACCATGAAGCCGCGACCGATGACATAAAGATAATACATGGAGAACAATCCAAGACGAGAACAGAGTCTGAAAAATCAAGAAGTTATATTGCCCTATATAAGGCACCGAAGTCTCCCCAGCAGCCATCGTGAACTCCTCCTTCACTTAAACAACGAATCCCGACCTACGGAACTATGTCATCGAAAAGAGCCACGCCGAAGAACGGGAGAAAATCCGGTGGGTCGTAGAACAATGTGATAGCCTAAAATCGTAAACTACAGGACCGGGAGGCCAACATGATCATGACCAATGACTTTCGAAGCTAACCTCTTGGAATTCTTCCTCAGGTACAGATCTACAACAGCCAGCCACTAAAAAGCCAAAACTGGTCATCGAACTGAGCGAAAACATCCGAGGTGGTGTCATAGAAGGCCGCGTAAAATCAAAGTCAGATATGAAACAGTGCGGCAAGGGAGAGGGAAAAGCTAAAGTGAACCTCTTAACTTTCGTCATATACGACGAGTCCGCCGGAATCGGTGTTCTCGCTTCGGGGAAAGAAGCCGACAGATGGTTTGAAACTATCAAAATCGGTCGCTGTTACCGAATCAGTCGGTTCACCTCGGAAACAGCGAACATTCAGTACAGTGAGACCGACCACAAGCTCGAACTGTACTTGACCGAGGTAAATATCACCAAGCATACAGCATACGATCAACCAAGGACATGAACAATCGACGGAAAGACCTACCGTCCCATCGGATCACTCATACCGCCCTTAATTCCAGATAAGCCTGATAGAAGAAATCACCGGTGAGAACATCCCAAAACCCCGCATAACCTATGTCCCCATCACCCAACTTGTGTCGGAAAAAAAATTCAAGGAAGTCTCTTGATTGCGATACCGTACGAGGTGGAACAGCCACAAACGTTCCGTTGCCACGACGGGGTCACTCGGACGAACCAAAAGATCGTCGTCGTTGACGACACTAAAAAAGCAGTAACGATCACGGTATGGGGTGACAGTGTTCCCAAGTTAGACGATTCGGAAGGCAGAGTTGTCAAAGTCGAAAATGTCACCACCAGAGAATACGCTGGAAAAAGAAAATTGACGACAACCGCTAACTCACTCTTGGAAAAAGTGGGAGACCCAAGCAGTTAAGAGGAGATACACCTTCAAGAATGGTGGGATAGCGAGGGCAAGGACGAAGATTTTGAGGATTTGGTCCTCCCAGAAACTAGGGACGAATAAAAAAACCGTCACTGATACCAAGACTATATTGTAATGTTCAATGCAGCTTCGAATTCCATCGAGTCCAACCCCTGCATGTGAAAAATCTCAATGAACATCAACTTCCGTCAGATAGAAAGCGTAACCAAACACGAGAACAACGACGAATTCCTGGCAACCTCACACGCTGCCTTCCACAAACAACAAACTTACCACAAAGTTGAAGCTGACACCCTCTCCTGACATTGCATGCACACAGAGAGCACAACGTTTCCACGCGAAATTCACGGCAGTGCAGCAGCACAGCCTACACTTGTTTTGACGTGAAAACGTCGTTCCCTGTGGCTTTGGTGCACTCTGCTAGTGCTTCGTCATTTATGTAACGAAATTTGAGGCTCCGATTCGTCCTCAAACTCCGTTCGTGAGGCACCGGGAACCTTTTGATTGTTTCGAAAGGGTCACAAATTTACGGGAGAAACCCTCTCTCAATTCCGACATCCACTCGAGCAATTTAAGATGGAGTTCGAGACCCATTTGTGCACCCCCTCGGAAACCTTGGAAATCAGCATGAATAACCGTTTTTCTCGGTTGTCGAGAAGCGCAGTGGAATCAATTGTGCACGGAACTGGACGCCCACATGAGCTCCCCTCGAAACGCCTCATATTTCTCTGATAGGTTGTTTAATCTATCATTTATACCCAAAAAATGGGTTGAATTTCGGGATTGGATGGGATAAATTGGATACAATCGGCGTGTCAGACAATGTGCTGTGAATTTCTACCAAGTCTCAAGGTCTCAAGACGTGAATTCATATCGGACAAAATGAAAGCTGATTGATGAGACGGGAAAAATTAAATATCGACGCTATCTGAACCATGAAGCTTGCTGCCTGAACATACGATAGCTGATCCAACAACGAGGTTTCTGCTCGAACAGTGGGCAGTGGGAAGCTATTGGTCTTGTGCTAGAGATCTCTGAGTCTCGGTTAGAAAATTTTGCACTCTCTTCCCTCATCAGAATGGCTCGCCCGAAAACCAGAAATAGTGCTCAGGCAAAGCGGAGAGCGGAAAGCTTGTCAAGACCACGGAAGAGACCCAGAACGACTGCTGAAAGAGTGCAAGTCTTCCGAGAACGCCGTCGGGACTGTTCAGGTGAGGTGACGGCTTGTAAGTTCTTACCTCCAACGAGCACACGGATTCAGGTAGGCGACATGAATGATACTCTTTCTTCAGCATCGGTGAGTGCTCACAAGCATTGTCCTGAATTGATTCGAAGCTCTCAGTACAGTCAATCATGGAAACGCGCTGTACATTGGTTCGAACAGGCCCTCTCAGAGAACGAATTCGGGTACAAATGCGATGTATGTGATCGTCTGTGGTTTATGAGGGATTTGAAGCCAACAAATTCAGAAGTGGCTAGCTTTTTGGCGGAACATTTCCCAGGGGAGAATACTTTAGCGTTCAAGCTGTGTGGTAACTGTCGCAAGATTTGCAACTCACTCAAAATCCCGAATATGAGTCGGACCAACGGATATCGGTATCCACCGAGATCGGATTTACCCAAGCTGGATCCATTAACAGAGCGACTGATTTCTCCCCGGATCCCTTTCATGCAGATTCGTCGTTTGCGTCATGAGGGCTGTTACGGAATCGTTAAGCAAGTTATTAACGTGCCCGTCGACGTAAATACGATGGTACGAAGCCTACCCCGATCCCTGGATGATGATTTTGCCTTCAACGTTAACTTGAAAAAAAACATAATTCACAAGTCCTCGTATATATCCGGTTTTGTCAAGAAGTCAACTATAAAGAGCTGGTTACATTTCCTAGTCCGGCAGCCCCTTTATAAGCGTTATAGAATTGCAATCGATTGGTCTGTCTTCAAGGACGCTTCTTCCGATGAAAATGATCTAGAAGGTATCGAAAGTTCGAATGCAGATGAAGCGCCACAGTCTGAAGTTATCCATGCCATGCAGCAGACTATGATCTGGAATGAAGATCATTGCTTGGACATAGCCCCTGGTCAGAACAATGTGCCAGAGAGCCTAATTTTTGATGAATTCGCAGAGGAACTGTCATTTCCATCAATATATTACGGGGTCGCTCGTCGAATTCGGGGCAGTGATACCAACCCTGTGCGCTCAACTGCTTACACGATGTTCATGTCAGAGATTCGTAGGAGTGATCGCCGCGGAGCAACGCCGCAGCATGTTCTCTACATGGCTATGAAAATACTCCGCTTCCGAGTGCGTGACGGCATACAAAACATGTATCGATGCTTGCGGACTACAGAAAATATAACTCGTGACATGATCGAGAACCGAGAAATCGTCGAGCGCTTGATAGACACCAATCAGGCATTCTTGAAAACCATTCCCAACTCAGTCCAATACTGGGCCACCCGGAAGAAGGATTTATTCGCTATGATTCGACAACTCGGCAAACCCACCGCGTTCTGCACCCTAAGAACAAAAACGGAACGAATTGGCCACATTTGCTCCGCATTTTACACCGTCTGTCGAATGAATATAAAAAACTTGGTAGTGATATTGCGGATACTCAAATTTTTAAGAAGCTGAAACGCTATCAACGAGCATATTTGGTGGCGGAAGATCCGGTCACCTGCTCTATCTATTTCCATAAGCTAGTGCACGTAATCATGACGATTCTGGAACATTCAGGAACAAAGTGAAAAACGCGCGTGATAAACTAGAAACAAAAGCGTACGACTCCATTCAGGCGTACCTGAGCGATATCAACTGTGATAATGATCAGTATTTGAATCTGATCCGATCAACTTTGAAGCGGCCGATATTGCTGTTCAAGAGGGACATGACGCAGATTTTCATCAATACATTCAATCCATGGATAGCATCTGTGCTTAATTCAAACATGGATTTGCAAATCATACTCGATCCGTACTCCCGTGCTGCTTACGTCGTCGATTATGTCAACAAATCGAATCGAGGCATCAGCCATTTACACCGGGAACTCACGAAAATCCACGAAGCGAACCCAGAGTTTGACCAATCTCAGCTGATGGCCAAAGTGGGGCTCAGAACTCTTAACAGCGTTGAAATGTCGGCACAGGAAGCATCTTGGTATCTGTTACGCCAACCAATGAGTTGGGCTTCACGGGCCACGATCATTATCCCCAGCATGCGGCCCCATGAAAGATATAAGGCTCGTAAGCGAAAATCAACCATGACGAGAGAGAATTTAGCCGGCGACAGCGTCGACATCTGGACCAAATCGATAATTCAGAAGTATGAAGAACGTCACGCCTCTTTGGGTCATGTCACTCAAGCTCAATTTGCGGCGTGGTACGGGCCGACAAGAAAACCAAACAATGATGAGTGTAACGTGCAAGAACATGAGAGCGCCGAAGATGATGAGACTGAACCGAGCACTTACAAGCGTCGCACAGTTTGCAAAATTATAAGATATTGCAACTATAAACAGAATGAAACACAAGATTACAAACGGGAAATGGTTACTTTGCACGTTCCATTCCGTAACGAACTGGTCGACGTCATAGATCGCGATAAGTTCCTCCAGGTGTACGAGAACAAGGAAAACGAGATCTTCGAGAAGAGAAAAGAATTCGAAGCAGATATTTATATCGACGCGGTTTTACGTGAAATCGAGGCAATTTGCCTGCTGGATGAGAATAATGGCAAAACCGCGGTTTCTGGAGAGGAAAACATTCCTTTGAATTCCACCGCAGTACCCAATGACGATGATTTGGAGGCGCATGCGAGTACAGCCTCGGTGAGCGCGATTAGGCCCCGAAGTAATGTTCTGAGCAAAGAAGCACACTGTACCCTAATGCGTCAATCGAATCCAGAACAGCGCGAACTCATTTTAGAAGTCATACATCGCCTGCATGAGCCGGATCGGAAGCCCATCCAAATTTTTCTCACGGGCCCAGCGGGCAGTGGGAAAACTTTCACGTTGAAAGCTCTGATGGAAACTTACAATCGGTACAGTCAGCAGCATAATTCCATGAACAATGCCTACATAGCTACAGCAACAACAGGCAAAGCAGCGGTCGCGATCAATGGTGTGACGGTTCATGCCGCGTTCCGTCTGACAATATCAAAACAAGCGAACTCATTATCCCGTGATACACTGCAGACTTACCGTCATTTGATACGAAACGTCAAATGTGTCATCATAGACGAAATAAGTATGTGCAGTTCACATGTTTTCCATTCCGTAAACTCACGATTGCAAGGAATGACGGGGGAATATCAAACTAATTTCGGCGGCTTAGATTTATTCGCATGTGGGGATCTGAAACAACTTCCGCCGGTCAATGCTAGCCCTGTATATTGCGCTACACAGCAATCCTTGGGAGGAAGAGCTATTCTTCGGCAATCCCTGGATCCCTGGCAACGACAGGGAGGCACAGTTCCTGGAGCAAGACCAAATGAGGATCAACTCTTCGTTATCTCGCTCGGAGGAGATTCTCGATCAAACTCGCTTACAAGAGGAACCGCATTAGGAATGGAAGGAAGCGAAAGTCTACACCTCACTCCACGACTTGGATCACCGAAGGCTGAGGCCAAATCTTCACATACAAAACAAGCACAGGAAACCCGTTCCTGGAAGAAAAAAATAGCATACCGGAAGATAACCTTTGAAAAGAGAACCCGCTACTCATCGTTAAAGCATTGTGGTTGAGATCAGACAACGAAACTCTGACCTGCTCGTTGAACCGCTCGCTGTCAAGATGCCGAAAGTCAAAGAGAACTCCACTGGGAAACGAAAGAGCGGTGAGTGAATTCTCGACTCAAATATCCTACTGCCTCAACCAGATCGAAAAACGGGAAGTCCGCGCAAGTTTTTTGGGTTTGAAATATGTAGCGATTCATTCCAACAGAAAGCGATCACGCCGATAAGCCCGCCAAGAAAACCCAGAAGAAAATCATCGAGATCGATTTGAGCAAGACCGGTGGTCCCATCACCGGCCGAGTGAAATCCAAGAGCCCTCTGCGCGCCTTCAAAAAAGCCAATGGGGAGAGCCAACTATTCAGCTTCATAATCAGCGACGAGACAGCAGAAATCAGTGTACTCGTGACTGACAAGACGGCGAACGACCTATTCGACAAAATCACTGTAGGACTTTGTTACCGATTTGTCTTGTACAAGACTAGAGCATGCAACGCCCAGTACAAGCAAACAGAACATCCATGTGAATTAGAGTTGACAAAGGCAGGTACCCCTCAATCATATATTAATTACCAGCCAATCCAGGGATCCAGGGACAATTCAATAGCCAAAACAACCCATCAATTCCAGATCAGTCGGATTGAAGAAATCGCTGGACATGAACTACCTCACCTGAACGTCACGTCACTGACAAGACGTCACTTGACAGGGGAAGCTCAAACGTCGACAGACTATTCGTGTCGTCGACGACAGTAAACGCATTGCCACACTGACTCTCTGGGAAGCCCACACAGGCAAATTCGACGACAAAGAAGGCGAACCCGTTGTCCTGAGTAACGTAGAAACACACGACTACCTCGGTAAACGGACCCTGACTTCGACTCATGCAACGGTTACCGACACAGAGAATCTATCGGCCCAAGAAGCTAAAGTACGCCTAGAAGCTTGGTGGGCCACCGAAGGGCCCGAGGAAGACTTAACTGAATTGCAGCTGAGATAGGATTCCCACCAGGTTCAAAAGAAAATCATTATTCCTTGGATGCTCCGAACTCTCATTCCATGAACAAATCAAACTAGATTCATAACGCCAACAATGACCATTTCGCAACTCACCTGACCGAGGACACTACAGCCGCAAATACTCTACGTTTTCACGCCAAACTAGCGGTAGTATGTAATACTAGCGAACCGGATTTTGTTTTTCTTTCTCTCTCTCGTTTATTTGACATGAATCAAACCTCTATATACATATCGTAGCCACGACACATAAGAGAAAACACCCCCTGACCGGGCCTCACGACAACCTCCTCCGGCTTCTCAACGCGCTGCTGGCGCAGTAGAACACAAGTACGACTCATGACCGAATAACATAAAAGTCGCCTGTCCACTGCTCGACAGACGAAATTGTTAAGCGAGATCCTGCTCGCCTCGCCGCTTTCCCGCACGACTCCTCCGCCCATCGCAAGTGCGGGTGTCGCTGAGTCTGTCTTCAACCCCACAGGTCCTCTGAACCGTGTCTCCACCTTGCTGCTCACGGCCTCCGCCGGGAGCGTTAGTCTCCGAGACACCTCGGTGGTGCCGCTGCTCGAATCCACGGCGCTCTCTCCGCCTGACACCGTCACACTTGCAAAAGAGCAGCGCTTTCACCGAACGGCTCCCATAAACTCGGAAGACCCTCTGTTCCTATTGACGGTATCGCCTACACTCACCAACTGCGAATCCGACGATGAACGGGACTGCTGGAATGACGAGAAGCAAACTCCATCGGCACCAAACACAGGTGCCCATCTCGGACCAAGACTCCGAGCCCGGGCGCGCGAGACTGCCCTCCCGACGATTTCCGAAAAAGTCGACGGATGTCGACCGCCTTCCGTAGCGGGCGCTTGCTCCCCGATGCTCTCGATCGATTACGCCTCTGGCTTCCCTTGCAAACGTTCCATTCCGGCACTGGAGGATGTTCCGAGCTCCAAATCGCTACGCTGGTCTGCACAGCGCTCCTCCTCCGGGTCGAAAAGACCCAACAACCAGCTCCACATGTCAAGAAGATCGGTCTCTTGCCCCACAACGGGTCGGGGGCCCTGGCTGCTCTGGGTCCCTCCGTCAACTCCTCTGCTGCACCTCTCGGGGCTTCCTCCTGGCGACGTGCTGGCACACTCGATCCGCTGACTGGAGACTCTGCTCGACTCAAAAACTGCCTTGAGCGCCGTGTCGGTCCTGATCCAATCGAACGACTCGATGAGCTCTCCGATGTGCGACTACCCGAGCGAAGAAGCATATTCAAACAAGCTCAAAACGAACTGTACTCCGAACTAATCCCGCACGCCTTTTTATTCTATCCGCCTAGGGCGGAATCAACCGACTTTTCCCTCATTCTCGCAACTTGGATCAACGACTCTCAGCAACCAAACTACAAATATTGAGTGAAAACATCGAAAACTCAACGGATTTTCATCTTTATTGAAAGAAATCATTACTTCCCTGTGAGAGGGGAGAATGGTACAAATCTCGAGACACATGGATCATGATTTTCAGGTCAAATCACCAAGAAAAAGGTCATATCTCACATGGCACTTCCTCAACTTTCATTTAAATGCCCCCCAACTGGCTCCACCCATAGTACGCTCTCCAGAGAATCTACGTCGAACTTCCTAACTGCGCATGCAGTCTCGATGAAAAACGAACGGTTGTAGCGTCTACCGACTACCGCGAATATTCGGATTCACGAAAAATCCAAACTGAAATAATCACTGTAAAGGAATCACTCGACTTTCTCAAGAAAATTTGAACTCGACCGATTCCTCAATCTTTGTCGAAGGTTCAGTGCACTTCAAACTTAATCTGAATGAAGAGAGCCTTGGGTTCATAATTATTTTCCGGATGGATCTTGTCTGTGTTTGTTGACGGCGAGCGTTGATGTTTATAATGGCCAGGCTGTGGAGAATGTCGAAGATTCCGTGCACTTTAAACTTAATGTGAATGAAGAGACCCTCTGGTTCCGAATACTCGATGGGTCGTAAGCACCGTTCGTCAGAAAGCGGACTGAGAACTGATACAGCGTCGGCGTAGCATACGCTACGAATACGACGACTACGCTTTATTGAAGTAAAGGAAGCTGCTTTTATATCCTATGGATCAGGGTTACATGAGAAGGTTGCTATAAACGTAACGTACCATGGCCACTGGCTCGTCAGCCGATGCCGCTGTATGCATGGCCGTCTGAGCGAAATATTACAACAAAGCCCCCCATTCCAAGCAGGCGGGCAAGAGTGCATATAGGCGTAATTCGTAATGATCAAAATGAACCTTATCCAAAAATATGACGCCTAGAATTCTATACTATGATTCTAGTCATACGTATCATATGTTCACATTCTGGAGCGTGAAGCTGATCCGGGAGATTCCTTGAATGTTGGTCGTTGGTGGATTTCCATCTCCTTGCTTGTGTCACCCGACTCTATTTGTTCCATGTTGAGTCTGTCGAGTTTCATATTGTCTTGAAATCCCGAGCTCTGAGGATGTCTTCACTGATTGCGCGTCTCACTCGATTTCGACGGCTTCGTGGTTCCTATGGTGTTGCTCAAGCTGAGCAATACGAAATGAGTGAGGTCAATTTTGCTGGTGAACTGGAGCCTCGCTACGTTCCGGACGTGATTGCTGCTGATCCTGTTTCTTGTTGTATACGTCCGCTCCTTCTGTCGCTCGTTCTCTGCCTATTGTCACTGGTTGGGAATGTGGCAATGTTGGCCTGGATCACTGAGCGTTAGTATCGTCGATATTTTGATGCACATAATTTTATGCCTTCTTGGTGTTCGATATATCGACCATATTTGCAGATCCTACTTATCCTCATGGTGATGGCGTACCGGCACCTCATCTGTTGAAGGAATTCGGATCTGCTCCAACGAATCTGTCCGTTTCGCTTTTTCCGGATGGATCTTGTCTGTGTTCGTTGGCGGCGAGCATTGATGTTTATAATGGTCAGGCTGTGGAGAACATCACACGGCCCCCCATTTCGAGGAATGTTTCGATTGGATTGTCGGTGTCCGGGGCCATCGAACTGGATGCTTCTGGGGAAACCACTCCAGAACACAGCTCCGCATAAACGAACGCTTCTGTTGATATTACGGAGACGACTCCCTCGGGTATACGACATTTGGACCACGATTGAATATGGATGAATGCATTCGGGCTGTCGGCGAGGAGGCTCTGTGGCGCGCTGAATCGAAAAACCGTAGGGTGCTGAGCAGAGTTCCGTGGCACATGCGGCAAAGCGAGATGGTTGGGTAGAATCACGGGGAGAATGTGTCCGTTGCAGCACTATGGAAAACAGAAGACTCTACGAGCCACTGAAGATAGGGAGACAGAATCTTGCAATTGTTGAATGGAGACGAACGAAAAAATGGGCGTTCTGAGTTGCCATCATACATAGTGAGGAAGACGGAGTCTGGGTTCCACTAATTAATCAGCTCTTGCCCTCGGCGGCAGGAACGAGAACCACGATCACTGCGTTACCGAGCGCTATTTCGGAGGATACAGAGTTTCTATTCGAGATACAGTCTTGCACTACGAGAAAAATCTTCGCGACATGAAGATGGTCAGGATTGAGCGAGCACGATTACCCCGCTGCAAAGACGGAGTGGAATTCAACCGGCAGGTCTGCAGAAGCTCGTTGGCCGTGTGGCATAAACCAACGCCTTGGGTGCCACACTAAGCTAGCAATCGCGGGTTCGATCCCCGGCCGGGACAACAAATTTCCTGAGTGATAAAAAGAGGATTCAATTTATATCAGAATTGAATCTGAACCATCTTAAGACCCAAGCCCACCGCCCGCAATGGGATTTGCGAGGCGATAGGGAGTGTTTCTGAAGCAATACCGAAAGAAGATTCCGGGACACTTCTGAGGGCTGGCTGAGAGGTTCAGCCGGAAAAAAAAAAAAAAAAAAAGGTCTGCAGAAGCGGATCTAGGAATGACTCAAGGGGGGCTGCGCTGGATTTGTGCCGCAGAAAAGTTGGAACAACAGCGCCGACTGGCTCCATCGTATGCAGGGTGGCGCCTTCAGCTCGAGACTTTTTCTCGTTTGCTTCCGGAGGCCGTAACTCGGCCAAATGGGTCCCAGTACCTAGGAATGAGGGAGCGTTGGAAGGGCGAGCGATATTTTTCAATCTTAGCTTCTCAATCACCTCAATGCTACCGCGGTGAGTGATGCCTAGTTGAAGTTGACGCTTCGTTTCTTCTGTCATCGAACTTTGAGTGGGTCTCGAACCGCGGCAAAATCGAGTTTCGAAGTTCTGTTGCCGTCAAAAGTGCAACCATGCCAGGCGGATGATTCACCCGGAATCCTAACTCTCCACTTACCGTCCAGACCATCGGTCCCATGCTGACTGCAGGGTACTGTACAGTCGATTACGACGGAGTGAGATCAATGACTTGAGACCTAGAGATGACTCCGACGCCCATTCCGGCTTTTCTGCTTCTTTCGATCACCGTGGATCACTGGATAGGACGTCAGGGGCCGAACCCTGCTTTCGTTGTCAAGTACTCGATTTCGTTCCGTTGTAATCGCCTCTCCATTCCTCTGCAGTCAGTATGGGATCGATGGTCAGGACGGGAAGTATTGCGTTGAAACACCTTGGGTGACAGCGAAAACATGGAGCGTCCATTTCAACTTGACATGACTTTGTTAGAATTCGGCTGAGTTGCGAGCTTTCTAATGCTTTTCCGTTTTCTAGTATTGGATCCGCTCTGGCCGACGTAGGGCCTCCGAACAGAGTCTTAACTCGGAGGGGCTTCCTGCATGACGCTGCGGAACAAAACGAGGCAAGGGGGGGGGGGGGAAGTTCCCCTGTCCCCGCTAAATTCGCCACTCTGATTCTGGTGAAGGAAACGATGCACACTTATTGCAACAGTGAGCATTAATCTGCTTCCAAGTAAAAAATTGATCGCAGTAATCTCTCCAGGTTACTTTTTTGAGTCAAATAAAGTTACCCTATTCACTGGATTAGCAACCAACATGAAGCGCGATTATCAGAGCTGGAAGTTTGTGGCGGCCGCGATTTCCGCGACGGAATCCACGATTAGTCTCGTCATTCTCGGAACTCCCTTGATCTCGTAGCTTTCCCGTCGAAAATAATGTTGGCTTTCGAATCAGTTGTGCTCGTCATTCCGCTGTGTCACATCCGCACTGCCCAGCGCCATGCTGCGAAGGTCACACCAAGCTCCGTTTCGTCCTTGCGTGAACTTCACGAATTCATCCGTGACGCTACCTATCCCGGTTTCACGGAGACCAATGATCAGGAGAGGTTGTTGAGCTGGTTTCTCCCCGCATACGGCAGTGTCGTGCTCTCGACGAGACGGCTCCTCGATCTGCTCCCAGCCGCGACCATGGTCCATGCCGATGCTACGTATAAGGTCGTCCCCCGCATGCTGTGCTCTCAGCTTTTCTGCATCCACGCGAACTGGAATGGCTACGTAAGCGATCATTGTCTTCACATGCAACGAATCAGGGATTCGTGTCGTTCACAGTATTCTGTTCTCAACAGTTCTGATCTTGAGTCCTCTACTCACTTCCATATTTCTCTCTGTGAAGGTGGGCCTCGTCGCATGCGCTTTCATGGACGCCAAGAACTCGGAAGCTTACATGGAGGTTTTCCAGTGCCTCAAACAGGAACTACCTAGCTGGTCCATGGCCGCATACATGGGTGATTTCGATTTGGCAATGCGAGGAGCGGTGGAAGCTGAGTTCCCAGATTGTCGCATCTATGGCTGTTTGTTCCACTACGCACAAAGTCTCCTAAGGTACGCGCGCGGCCCGAAAGTTGGTCTGGCGACAGAGCTCGGACGGCCCGGCGACGTCCGGAGCATTTTCCTGGCCTTTACGGCGTTACCCCTCCTTCCACCTGAACACATCGTCGGCGTCTTCGATTCTATCGTGGAGAGAGCTTTGGACAAGGACACCCGCTTCTCGCACTTCGTGCGCTACATGAGGAGGCAATGGTTAGAGTCCACCGGCCCCGTTGGGATGAGCGTCTTCAGAGCCCCATGCCGCACGAACAACAACGTAGAAGCCAACAACGCTCTGTTGCTGCGGCGAGTGAACAAACTCCATGACCCAGTGTGGGATCTTGTCGGTGAGAACTTCCTTGACTGCCTAGCGTGAATTGTCAATTTGTCCTGCATCGGATACAATCGGTTCAGAGTTCAATCTTGAGATTCGTCCACAGCGGTACTCGTTCAAATCAGCCAGGACTTATTCGCCGATTACTTCGCTCACCTCGATGGCGCCCGTAACATCCGATCACGGCCAGCGAAAGCTACGTTGGATAACGATCGTAAAATTCACGAGGCCTGGGAGTATCTGGATATGAATCTGATCACCCCGGAGGAGCTAATTCAACATGTGAAGTTCTCAACTGGTGCCGGTAAGCTGGACATGCATATCCTCAGCTGATTCAGCAGACCTCAACCAGCGAAATTGGCAAGGTCCCTAACTCAGTCGATTCCTTTCAACTCCGCAGCCAGTCTCCAACCTGCGTTGTCTGAAGCGAGTGACTCTGACAACGATCAGAAATCGCAAGCAGAGCCTAGTCCTCAACAGCCTCAGCCGGCCGCGGACGACACGCTTGACTCGCTCGACGGCTCTGCGAATCAACATCACCCAGTCGAAGAGGGCTCCGAGGCTCACGAAGACCAGCCAGACGATGAGGTCTATTCCCAGGCACAAGGAAGCGTATTTCTCAGCGATCACTCATACGCTCGATGATATCGACTGATCGTGAATCGCTCCATCTCTAGTCCAACATCCCTCCAAGCCCTGACTCGAGACTCTAGACTCGAGCGTCTCATCCCCGCACACCAAAAAAGGCCCTTTTAAGGGCCACTCACTCTAACAATATCAACGATCTCTTTGACGAGATCGACGCGTGAATGAAAATTTCCCATGTTATCAGGCCTTCTGTGGCATTATCCTCTGATTAACCGCGAGTCTCGAAAACAAAATCAGCTCAGCTCAGCCCTTTTCAGGGACGACTCAGGCAGCATTCAGATGAAATCGCATTTGCGATTCACAGGGCGCTCTGATTGCGATGGTCCGGACCACAGTTGCATGCTACCCCCAAGAAGGAATACACCAAGCCCCCGTTAAGCGCGTCGCTCACGTACGTGGGGGAGCATCAAGCGTGACTCCTTTGGCAGGGTTGGTATAAGGATGCGAGAATCAGAGCGAAATAATGCTTGAAAGTATGCATATCTTGCCTTTGAAAGTCTCTACTCAACGTAGTCGAATCACGGGGAGGAGTATCTCGTGGCACATGTGTGGTTTCAGCCAGAATACCCGATCAATACTCTCAGGGGCTCCGTGGACCTGCCGGGTCCAGCTCTTGCTCACTCCCTGGAAAGATTCTGCCGCTTTGGGATAAATCTCCCGGAAGTCGTCAGCTCCAACTCCCTTCGCCGGTCTTTCACCAGCAAATGATAGCAGGATACTGGATCTGACGGGCCCTGTTGTGCTCTCGACCCTCACTCAGACATTAGTCCGCTCTCCCGCAATAGATCCATGACATGTCTGATGGATCTTCTCGGGAGACTTCTCGTGAAGCCGTGACTGAAAAGCCAGTCGTATCCTCAGCTGTCTTCAACTCGGGCTGTGGTTCCGTGCAGAAAGTCACGTGATCGGGAGATGAGGCTCGATAGTTGGTTTCGATTCGCTCCTGGGTCGTGAGACTGTTTTTGTTTGCTGTTCTGGCTTAGCTGTGCTCATCTATAAATCAGATGCTTCAATCGCGAGGCAGCAAGAGACCGGTATCTGGGATAACATAGGGAACAGAAATTCGACCGATTCCGGTGCTTCCGTGGTCAAAGAGGATGCACAACGGAGCCACCCATGTTCGTACGATGTCGTGCAGAGTGCTCTCCCAGCGCTCAAATGAGCCCAATGTTCACTAGAGAATTGACTGGGAAGGAGACAGCGAGAGCTGTACATTGGAAAGCTCATTGACCACGGGCATCGTCTTCGCCATCGAAATTCGAATTCCCAAGTGATTCCATCGCGTTAGCTCTCCATATACGTCGACGGAGTTCTTCAGAAAATATGTCATGGCTTTGGATCCAGACGATTCTGAGCTTGCCCACCTTCCGGTTGAGTCGGTTGCGAAACTTGACCGCGGATACTGAAGACATGCTGACTTCAGTTCGCTCGTTCACGCATCCCAGAAGTCGTTCTAGAACGCGACAAAGCGACTTCTCGAAGTATGGGAACGCAACTAGAGAGGATCCGCTGAGCATGCTCGCGCCTGAATTGAAAGGTTGATTTATAAATTCAAGGATCAGATCCAATAAGCCATGATCTTTCCGCTCAGTAGAATGGTGAGGTGGGGGAGAGGGGCCTTCCTGGTACATTGGGAAACTAATCAATGCATCGCTGCGTGTTGTTCTAGCTGTAATATTTGTTCACGATGCCCTCAGAGTAGGGCAAGAGTCCAACTGCTACATTTGATTTCTCGCTGTCTTGACGAATCATCATCCATGATCGGGAAGCAACATTCAGCTCATTCCCTTTCTGCCCCGGATCAGACTACGATTCTTGTGAGAGGTGACTCCCTTCACAACACTTCGTCCTTGCGAAGCGGAAATGCTGGTGGCGTAGCTCTGTCCGTATCAAAGTCACAGGAAATCGAGAGTTATTCGATATTCCTCGACAATACCATGTTCTCTCGCCGCGGTGACTGAGCGCTGCTTAGCACCCTACAGTTTTTCAATTTGGCGCGTCGCAGCATCTAGTCGCTGACAGCCCGAATGCATCCATGCATTCTCAATCGTGGTCCAAATGTCGTATTCCCGACTCCCTCTGCATCGCCGATTTCGTTGAATGATGATGATGCGTGGACGTCTGCTTCGGATCACTCTCTCCCTGTCGGTGGCGGGACACGTGTTGTAGAGCAGTCTGTAACGGTTCCGCAGTCGGCCGATCCAGCTTTGATTTCGGCTAGTGATCATGTTGTTCCCATCGCAGTGCCTGCTTCTAATAGATCGATCGAGGTTCCAATCGTCGTGAATCAGGCAGGCAATTCTGTTGAGCGTCGTCTTGAGGATTCGCTAATTGACAACACTCGCTCGACTACAGTTCGACCGGAGTCGGAGATTCCAACAATAATCGCCGACGTCATCCACCCGCATCGTTCTTCAACACAAGAAGTTACTGCTGCACAATCGGAGAGACCAATGATCGTTTCGACTATGCTCAAGATCAAGGAGCTGATGAAAGATCTGAAGAATCGTCCGCACAAATACTACTATAGACCGAACATACATTTTATGCTCCGTATGCTTTGAGAAATTATAATTTCTTGTCCCTATAAAATGGCCTGATTCTTGAC
Source organism: Phytoseiulus persimilis (assembly GCA_037576195.1). Lineage (NCBI taxonomy): Eukaryota > Metazoa > Arthropoda > Arachnida > Mesostigmata > Phytoseiidae > Phytoseiulus > Phytoseiulus persimilis. Next base: position 5,632,849 of record CM075102.1, on the reverse strand, counting down.
CGTTGGTGTGCTCAATTGTTTTCTTGCAAAACGAAGAAGCTTAACCTCTGCACAAGAATCTTGATCCCTGCGGGAGAAACTCAGAAATCAAATGTAGGCATCACTTGACCTCTTTTTCTCTCTGTCGTATGGACAAGTTTCTGGGTTCTGAATTGGTTTCTCTACACACATAGATGCGTTCCGGAAATGATGGTGCCTTGGGAAACCCGCAGTTCACGACTGCTGAGGATCTTGCATATCTGACGTTGTACGATTCAAGTGGCTCCCGGAGGTCAAAAAACCTGAGACGTGTTCGGTCGATTGCCATCGCCGCTCTCTATCTGTTGATGTACGCGATCCTTCCAGGCATCGCCTTTGAGTTCGCGCGGCGCGTGGAACCGTTTTCCGACCGTGTATATAGTGAACCCACCCGTCCTCTCCCACCGGCCCTACACACCACCAAGGGCCCGGTGGTGACGACGGGGTTGCAGCCCTCAACCCTGTACACTATTTTTTATGATGTCAAAATTGAGGGGCGGCCAGTTGAGGTCCATCTGCCGTCCCTACCCCAAATTCAAAATTTGTGTTGATGGGTACCAGAACGTGTGCGTAGTCCGCCCAAATTTTAACTCTATCCACAAAATTATAACTGATCACCAGTTTAAAGTCGTTTCCAGCGCATTTGATCACACGGTCCTTGTGACCAGCACTTGCGCCAATGAAAGTTATTCCTAAGAGGATGTGTTCTCGATTTTCTCGTTTGTGTACTCAAGGTCTAGATGCTATCCGATGTTCGGATGATGCTGCAGCTATTTTGGGGCTTTAGAGCGGTTCAGCTATTCGGATTCCTCGAGTGGGTTTCGAGTTGCTTGTTAGCGATTGATTTCTTCGTCTAAACATTATTTTAGTGAGCATCTGGGGTCAAGCTATTCCTGTTTCGTAGCTTTCCCTCCCTCGGATTCTCCCCCTCGCGTTGTGGTCCGGGTCATCGCTTTAAGAGATGTTTCCGACGTTTCGGAGTTCACAATACTCCTCGTGTGCTCCTGTTTCACATCCCACACGCCACCTCCGATCGTGATGTCTGCAATCCGGTCCGGTGCCTGCCCCTGTTGCGGCTTCAAGGGGCCGTCTCCTACAACCAAAGAGACGGTGACCTGGGCAGATGTCGAAAATCCGGATTGCGACATGGCGTTGTGGAAGTCGCTGCCGCGCATCTGTTACTGCTCGATCGCGGACTGCTGGTGTGAGAACCAGCACTCGCTGCTCAGGTTTAATCACCTGGGCCGAGACTTCGAGGGACTGCGGTTCCTCGACATCCTGCAGATGCCGAGCAGCGTCCACTCGGCCGTGGAGCAGGCCAGGATCCAGCTCCGGTCAGAGCGCTTCCCACCTGCGCCGAGGCGCGGATTTGAGGAACTCAGTAGTCTTATCCGCGACACCTTCGGCGACTGCGAACGTCGCATCCCCGCCTCGCTGATCGTCGCCGAGTGGGAGGCGCCGTCAACCGCGACGTCGTGGAGGAAGTGAAGAGGATCCGAACCTATGTCTTCACCAATGTGGATCTTTGGCCGAGAGGCCTCACGGAGGACGGCCTCACGAGCTGGTCTAGCTCCGGCTGTGACTTCGTCATTCCTCCCTGGTAATAAACCGTTCTGTGTATCTCATGCGTTTCTTCTCTGAGTTAGTCTGGCAGGTATGTTGCTTACTCATCTCATGTTTCTCTTTTTCTCCACGTAAGCCTGACTATTTGCTTTGTTGACTAGTCAGTCTTCTCTCGCCTTCAAAGTTTATTCTGAAGGGGGAGACTGCTGTCGCTCGATCCCGCTGCCGGAGGCTTCGTCAATGCTTTGGACGGTTGTTCTGTACGGCATGGTCGGATCGTCTACTATAGAAGTGTCCACTGGCTCGTAAGACAAACGAGCTCTGAACTTTAGCAGTTTGAGCATCACAATTCCCGAAAGCGTACTGAGTGACACTACCCCTTGAATGGCGGTTCGATTGCGATACTCGGGCCACAGTCTGAGTCCTCCTGAGGTTGGAGAAGACTCTTTGATACAGGGAGCGTATTCACTGGTGTGTCGTTCACACAATGCCAGTGGTGTACAAAATGATGAGAATCTACCAGAATCCAGTTTAACTAACATACATGGTGAGTTTCGTGTTATGCATTTGGCGTCGCAGTCTGAGTAGCTAAAATATTGGTTAGAGGGGATTATGAATATTGTTACTGCTACGAATACCTGCTGCATTACTGACGCCATCTCTCAAGTCCTGACAGTTCTCTCTGATTGAGGGATACTGACTTTACACAGGGCTTGGTTGAGTGGTCCGCTCTTTGATTTGCGCTTCCAACGTGCTCGATCCCAATTTCTTGATTCGAGTAGAGCTGTCGAATGTAATGAAATCTGAGTTCCATATGCTTAGCTCTACGATAGTGTCTGGCATTCTTTAGCAATTGAATGGCTGACATCAAATCTATCTGGATGATCGGCTTTTCTGGGATACCCAATTCTCCGAGAAGGTTGCGAAGCCAGAGCGCTGACTTGATGCATTCTGTAGATGCTACGAACTCTGATTCCATGGAGGAAAGCGAAATGTTCGCTTGTTTTGTGGAGCTCCAAATAATTGGGCCCCCCTGTCTGAGTATCAGACATCCTGAAGTAGACTTGCGATCCTCAATGGATCCAGCGAAGTCTGAATCGCTGAAGTACAGCGTGCCTTGGGTGTCATCACTTCTGTACGTGATGCCCAGATCTGAGGTTGTCTTCAAGTATCTCAGAACTCTCAAACCAGCCTGGAAATGCTGAGGAGTTGATTTGTCCATATATCTTGATAGGTAGGAAGTGACGAAAGAAATGTCAACTCTCGTACCGCAAGCCAAATATAGGAGAGCTCCTATCAGAGAACGATATTCGGTATTAGAGCACGGACCGTTGGTCTCGATAGAGTATATCGAATTGTCACATGGGGTGACTGCTCCTTTCGAATCTGACATACCGAATCTCTGTACCAACTCGTCCACGAATTTCTTTTGATGAATGTGGACCGAGAAGTCGCTGCCTCTTCCGATCTGAAGACCTAGAAAGTATCTAAGACCAGAAGTTGTGATCTCGAATTCCTTCCTGAGGGAAGTTATGAATTCCTCCACCTGTCTCTCAGTCTTCGTTGCAAGTATGGCGTCATCGACCCATATGCACAAGAGCATGCGATTTTCTCCATTCTTGAAGAAGATACAGCTGTCAGTTTTGCTTTGTTGAAGTCCTCTGGACAGAAGGATCTTCGTTAGCTTATCAAAGAAATTTCGGCTTGACTGCTTGAGGCCATATATGCTTCTCAGTAGTTTCAATACCTTGTTGGCCTGTACTCCTCTTACGCCTTCAGGCACCTCAAGATAGAGGTCTTCCTCGAGTTCTGCTTGAAGAAAAGCTGCGCGTACATCAAACTGATTAAGGAAAAGTTTTTCCTGCGCTGCTAGACTGAGGATCGTTCTGATTCCTTCAGCTCGGGACGGGGCTGTATATCTTGTCTGCAAAGAAGTCTATTTCTTTCTTCTGCGAATATCCCTTCGCAACTACTCGAGCCTTGTAACGTCCTGTGCCATCTGGGTTAGCCTTGTACTTGAATACCCATTTGGAGCCAATGGCCTTACGTCCAGGTGGTAGTGTTGCGGGATTCCTTACCTTCATGTCAGCCATTGCCTGAAGTTCTTCTTCAACGGCCTTCGTCCAGTGGACGCGATCGGGGCTTGCCATTGCTTCTTGATAAGTCATTGGCGTTTGGCTTTTTGGCTGAACGGTGTCGGCTGCTGCCCTTTCCTTTTTCGATGTCCCACTAAGATGGTTGAGGTCAGCCACAATCTGCAGTTTTTCCGTACGTTTCTTGTTCGCCTTGGGGTTAATACGTACGAAACCTTCTTCGTCGCTTTCGTAATCGCTTGAGGCGCTTTCGTTACATGGGTGCTGCTGGCTTTGGTGATTTTATTCTTCAACCTGTGACCTCCGTATCGTGATTGGCTTCTTTCGCAATGTGCGCTGCTTCCGCAGTATTTTCCGAAGCACTTGTTTTTCCACTTGCCTTGGTTCTGCCAGAACCTTGCCTTTTAGTGGATGCGATCTTCGCGAATGTTACGTCCTTCGATCGCATGATAATTCGTTTCTCTGGGATGTAGACACGAAATCCAAGATCGTAGTCTAGATACCCAACGAATATCCTCGCGATTCCGCGGTCATCCAGCTTCCCATTTGGGTTCTTATTGTGTACGTAGCACGGTGTGCCAAATGCGTACATTCTGCTGGTGAATGGCTTTCGCCTGTATTTCATCTCGAAAGGCGACTGTAGAGTCTTTTCATTTATCAGTACTTGGTTCAAAACTTGAACACGGAAAAGGATCGCCTTGTCCCAAAGGAACTTCTTATTTTCGAGGCCTGCTCCGATCAACACTGATCGAGCTAGATTCACGAGAGTTCTGTTTCCTCTCTCTGCTTTTCCTGTCAAACGGGGTTGTCCTGGAGGGGCGAACGTTTGTTCTGCTCCGATCCTTTCCAGGATCTTCTTAACCTTTTGGTTTCTGAACTCCGTCCCGTTGTCACTGTGCAACCTCTGAATGTTTTCGCCAACTACGTTTCTGAACCATTTCACGTAGGAGGCAACGTATCGATAAGTGTCGCTCTTTTTCTGGAGAAATTCGACCTTTCGGTAGCTGGTTGCTTCGTCAGTGAATAGAAGGAAATGCTTTGCTTTTTCTATTGACTCTACATTGGGCGAACAAAGGTCTGCCGTTATGATGCCCGGCTTCTGAGCTTTCGCCTGATCAGGGCGGCTCCTGTACGTGATTCGGGTGAGCTTCCCCTTCAGACAGGCGTCACATTGGTCTAGATCATCAATGTACTTGACACCCTGCTGGTTCAAATATTTAATCACGTACTGCCTATTAACATGGGCGAACTTTTCATGCAGGCTTCTAAGGCTCTGCGTCTGTGCACTCATCGTCTTTTCTGAGCCAATGGCGCTCATCACTTGGCTTTCAGACGGAATATCATGATTCATGTCATCAAGATCGCTGTCTGCGTCTTGGTTTACGGATTCTTGATCGCTTGCCTGATCTTGTAGTAATCCGAATTCCGAGTCCATTCTTAATCTGTAGAGGCCTTCTATCTTGGGTACTCGGATCCTCATATCGTTTCTCGAAATTATGAGGTGATTCCTTTTGAACGTCACTTCGAAATCATCATCTGTCAATTGACTCACAGAGAGGAGATTCTTTCGAACTGAGGGGACAAGTAAAACATTTTTAAGCTCTAAAGCCATTCGCTGCTTAGACTCTCCGACAGTCAGCTCGGCTGTGCCAGAAGCGGTGACACGCAGTTTCTGGTTACTTGCTTAGGTGACGGCGCGCATGTCGGTTTGTTGGTCAAAGCTAGTGAACCTTTTTCTTGAACTACTGCAATGGTGCGAAGCGTCGGAATCCACGAGGAACTCATCGGTTTCGCTCGTGTCATACTTGACGTGAGCCAGGAGTGCGACGGCAGTGCTTGCTCGAGCATGCGATCTGTGCTATACGCTTCCTCCTTGATAACCTTGATCTCGCCGAGGACGGGTACACTGGGACTTGAAATGGCCTGTTGCACCGCAGTTGTAACACTTTACTTGTCTTCTGTTTGGTCTATTACTCTGGTGGCGTGAACGGTTCTGTTGACCATAGCCACTGCTGCTGGATCCTTGTGAATGATGGCTGGGGGCATTTCTTCGATGAGAACGATTTTGGAATCTACGTTTTGGTGCAAACCTGCGACCAACTCACATCTGAGAAAGCATAGCAGTCGCCTGATCCAATTCTTTGGATGGTCTTTGGCGAATTGCTTCATTCTTGATAATTTCCATCAGACTGGAGACATCCCTATCGCCTTCTGGTCGGGCTGAGAAAGCCATGCGAAGGGGTTCCCAGCTATGTGGCAGAGCATTGAGCAGTTGTTCAACCTGAACCTTCTGATCTATCTCAATTCCAGAATCCGTGAGTTCGGCTTGAAGATCGCGGAACCTATCCAGGTTCTGGTCAGCAGTCTTGCTCTCATTGAACTTGAACTGCATCAATTTCGCGATCGCCGAACCTTGCCGCAGAGCGGCTCGGACTCCAAACTTGCTTGCGATCTGGGACCAGATATCCGCTGCTCTGACATCCTGAGTTTGTCCGTAAAACATTTGGACAATCAGTTTGTCGTTGATCGAAGAGAATAATTGAAGTCTTGCTTTTCGATTTGCTCTATCATACCGAACCTTGACTTTCTTTCGATCATCATTAAGCTCGGTAGCTGGTTCGGTTGGGATTGGTTCAACTAGGTCTCCTTTCACGACTTCCCAAACATCTACGGTTTGTTGTAGGAAGATGGGCATTAAGGATTTCCAACTCAAATAGTTTTGACCAAACAGACCTAGGGTCACTGGGCATGGGGCAAGCCCGGTATAGTTCGAGTCGGGTGGACGGGGCTCTGAATCGTCCTTCTTTAGCGCGGCAGCTTCATCTTCCTGCGCAGCCAGATCGTTTTGGTAGTCGTCGTCTGCCATGGCCCTAGGTAGGTCGCTCCAAGTGGGACCGATGTCAAAAGGAAGTATTTGCACTTATACTTACTCTCAGGTACTCTGGAGTATCGTGCTGATAACGTGTCGAAGATTCCGTGCACTTTAAACTTAATCTGAATGACGAGAGCCTCTGGTTCCGAATACTCGAAGAGTCGTAAGCACCGTTCTTCAGAAAGCGGACTGAGAACTGATACAGCGTCGGCGTAGCGTACGCGACGATTACGACGACTACAACGATAGATAGAATACGACATTTATTGAAGTAAAAGAAGCTGCTTATATATCCTATGGATCGGGGTTACATGAGAGGGTAACTATAGACATGCGCTTCCGTCAGGGACGCCGTACCATGGCCATCGGCTCGTCAGCCGATGCCGCTGTATGCTTGGCCGTCTGAGCGAAATATTACAACACCACACACCATCCAGACCCCTGTGGTGATGACGGCAGTTGGTCTGAGTCCCTCGACCGCGAGTGTTGTCGACTTCAAAATTGAGGGATGGTCGGTTGAGGTCCACACATCCTACCTCATCTGCCGTCCCTATCCAAAATTTGCGTCGATGGATGCCAAAAGGTATGCGTCGTACGCCCTGAATTCGATTCCACCCTCAAAATTATAACAGCCCATCCCTTCAGAATTGATCCGAACCCTTCTAGCTATTTTGGGGCTTTGGAG